>JAPVLO010000046.1:11236875-12491250 GCA_027257055.1 Cephalopachus bancanus | reverse complement strand
CTTTAACTGAAATTTTTTTTTTATTTTATCAAAATTACCTTGATCTTAGTTCTAAGTCTTCTGTTTCTTCTTCTATATAGTCTGAGCATAGACATATTTTACTTTAGTAGTGAAGAAAAATGAGCTAGTCTGGAGGTATCTCTTATGACTAAGCAAGCAGTATGTAGCAAAACTCTGACAAACAGTTAATTGTCAGAATCCATACAATCTGAGCTCTGCTAATGGGTATAACAACAATAACAGAACCCTCAGTAGGCACTCTGAGGATTAGGCCATAAACCAGCAAGTGCTCATCTTAATTACTTTAGGAAGGATAGCCAGTAAAAGTGGTATCAAGATTTCTAAAAGGCTTCTCTGAAGACAACCCATAGTTAAACGCAAGTTAATACTAAGCTTTATATTAAACAAAACACAACAAACCAGATTCATATTGATGTGCATCTTGGAATGCAAGGGTCTATGTCTACCATTCCAGGAGATGCTGTTTTGCTTCTTTTTCTTATCACCAACCAGTCTCCCACCTCTACTGTAGGTGAAAGGCAGTATCCTTGATGACTTGGAACTATATTATAGGATGGCAGGATAATCTGGCTATCTACTACAATTTTTAGACCCCAATGCACTTAGTCCCTGAACATTGCAAAATAACTAAATAAATAAAAGCCTTCTGGAGAAAAGTAGAGCATGACTATTTCCCCCCAAATTTAGATCAAAATTAGTGCTCTACTCTAACTTCAAGGTGAAAGCTTAACAACTCTTTATTTTAGAAATGACAGATTATGTGTAGAATATCCCTATAGGATCTTGGCCCACACTTAGCCATTTAATTGTCAACTCCTTCCCTTTGACATCTCTCATCATAGCCTTCTTCTGTCTTCTCATACTATCTTTCTAACTCATTTCTTAATTTTTCCTATAGTCTTATTTTTCCTTATTTTTTTATGGCCTCTATTTTCAAGTCATTTGGCTCTAGTGTTCCATCTTTCCAGGCATAGCACACCAACCCTGACAATCATCTTTTTTAGCTAGCTTGTCAGCTCAATAGTGGAGGTACAGACTTGAAACAGCCTTATTTCTCCTTAACAGTTTTTTCCAAGTATGCTATGGATGTCTCCTCTCCCTGCTAGCAAATATATATCTTAATAACATTTTGGGCAGATCCCATAATTATCTTGTCACTTAGAGTTATTAAAAGTCAATCCAATTTAAAATTAAAATTGTGTAACTATATCAAAGCTGTTCCCCTTCTATGACTCTAGAGATCTAAAGTGAAGAGGGGATGTAGTTTGACTCTGGTTATATTTATTCAACTATACTTATTGATTACCTTTTTGATGTAGGGTTCATATCTAGGCAATTATGTTTACTTGGTAACTCTCAGGGTAGAGCCTGGTATATACTTTGTGGAGCCGAGTGGGAAATAAAAACATAGGGCTCTGTCTGGGTCTCTCTGTTCCATAAACACTGACCAATTTTCACCACAGACAGGAAGACCAAATGCATTAAACCATGTGGGAACATTGTTGCTCAGTACCTGAATTGGGGTGAGAGGTCCCCACCTAGTCACCTAGTGAACATACTATGCACTGCCAATGCAAGGAAAGAGTTATTGTTTCCTTACCATCTTTAGATTTATAGGACAGGCGCAGTGGCTTAGCCTGTAATCCCAGCATTTTGGGAGGCCTAGGTGAGAGGATTGCCTGAGTCTGGGGGTTCAAGACCAGCCTGGGCAACTTGGTGAGATCTTGTCTCTACAATAAATTACAAAAAAAGTTAGCCAGGTATGGTGGCATGCAGCGGTTGTTCCAGCTACTTGGAGGACTGAGGTGGAAGGATTGCCTGAGCTCAGCAGGTCAAGGCTGCAATGGCCCAGAGCATGCCACTGCCTGGGCAACAGAGTGAGACTCCAACTCAGAAAATTTAAAAAAGGATTTATCTGGGCTTCCAACGAAAACTTCTTTGCATATAGGTCCACATAGGACAAATATAGACCTCAGTTTCACCACAACCCCAAGAGAAAATAAAAGTCAGGCAGGAGACAAGTTTCCAGGAATTGGGAGTCAGGCAGTCAAAAACTATCCTCAGGAGTCAGGGAGGTTGCAGAGAATAAAGTTAAGCCCAGAGCCCCTTCCCAGATCTTGTTACATTGTTCCAATAGACTTCGTCAACAAAACAATGAAAGTACTAAGAATTTCAATATAGAAACCACAGAAAATTAAACTACATGTGTAGGACTTCTGAGCTTACATCTCTGCAAGTGCCCCAGTGCCTGTCAATGAAATTGGCCTTTCTTCCTGGTCAAGGATATCTGTCCCCTGGACGTTCATTCTAGCTGTGAGGAAGAGAAAACAAGTGATAGACATAATAACAGAGGAAATACATCATATTTTACAAGATAAGAAGTTAAAAAAGTATAACAGGGTGAGAGTGATAAGGAGTATTAGAAGGGCAGTATGAAATAGGATGGGCAATGTAGTCCTTCTTAAGAATATGAGATCTGAGCGAAGGCTTGAAGGACATGACACATGTAGCTAAATGAGTGTCCTGAGAGAAAGGTTGTTCAGACCAAGGGAACAGCTAAAGTACTTCTTGAGCTTGGAGAGCAGTAAGCAGTGCAGTGTGACTATGGCAAAAGAAGGCAGCGTAAAAGTAATAAGAAATTAAGTTATTGAAACAATGGAGCTTAAATCAGTAGCACCTTATAGACCACCGTACAAATGTTGACTTTTGTTCTTAATAAAGTTGGCATCACTGCAAGGCTTTGAACAGAGGAGTAAGAAATTATGATATAGGTTTTATACAACTTACTTTTATGTATTGATATGGAACCTTGAGGAGTTTATTCCTTACTTTGACTGGGGAGGTAGCACTGGGCTTCAGAAGGGGTAGGACTATAGTTCAATACTGAAGGAAAAGCCAAGAGTTTTCTCTGATAGATGGGATATGGGCTATGGGACAAATGGAGGAATTAACGATATTTCCCAAGTTAATTGCCTGAGCAACTTCAAATATAAACTTTGCAGTAACCGAGATAAGGAGACTTCCAGTAGAACAGATTTGGGGGTAGGGAAAAATCAAGACATAGTTTTGGAAATGTTGAGATATGTGATCATGAACCATTCAAGTGGAGAGTGTAGTTGGCCATTTAATTTAGGTATTTGGAATTCACATAAGGGTTCTGAGTCGGAATAAGGTCAACTGTTCATTCTCCATTACTAAGGGTCCTTTGCCATACCCCCAGTCATGTCAATGCTTCATGGCAACAAGCTATCTCTTATCTTCCTATGCCCAACTTAACCCATCCTTTATGTGCATAATAGACCTATTTGTATAACTCTGTCTCCTTTTTTCTCATCTTTTCCTCTTCCCTTACTTCCCTCTTTGTTTTCTTTCTTTTCTTTCTTTCTTTTTTTTTTTTTGAGTTGGAGTCTCACTCTGTCACCCAGACTGGAGTGCAGTAGGCGCTCCCTGCCACCACAGCCTCGACCTGCTGGGCTCTGGCGATCCTTCTGCCTCAGTCTTCCAAGTAGCTGAAACTACAGACGCACGCAACCATGCCCGACTAATTTTTGATTTATTGTAGAGATGAGGTCTCACCAAGTTGCCCAGGCGGGTCTCGAACCCGCGGGCTTAGGTAATCCACTCACCTCAGCCTCCCAAAGCGTGGGATTACAGGCTGAGCCACCGAGCCTGGCTGTTTTCTTTCTTATATTTTTCTTCCTTTATTACCTCTTATATCCAATAAATATATGGTGACCATTTACTGACAGAGTCAGCATAATCTAGAGGTTAAAACCATAAACTCTACATCCAGATCATTTGGAGTTTGAATGTGTCCCTCATATCCCAGGTGAGTGACTGTGGGCAAGTCATAAACCCCTTCTTAGTGTTACTGAGCATAAAAATAATACTATAATCATATTAAAGCCTAAAGAGTTGTTGCAAAAATGGAATAAGCTCATATATGAAGGGCTTAGTACAGCACCTAGAATGGAGTAAGCACTACGCAAAGATTATTGTTGTATTACTATCTTTATCATTACTTGTCACCTATCTTCTGTAATTAGAAATCAGAAAAAGAACAGCTTTTAAGGTTTTTCAGTGTGTTTAGAGTACATCTTACAGTCAGGAGAAAGTCACTGAATGATTTCAAGAAAAAATAGAAGGATTACATTTTTAACATAAAAGAATCACTCTTTTTTCCTGTATATTTAGGGGGGAAAATGATTGAAGGAATGCAGGACTGAAGATAGAATAAGGATTAAGAAATTTTATTAATAATTTAGTCAGTAGAATAATTAAGTTCTTAAAGTAATGACATGCCATTGCTTTCCTAAACACTGGCCAGGCCATGTGCTAATTGAGCTTTGGCCAGGCCATTTGTCCCCCTCCACTATCTTGGGGAGGAGAATCTCTTCTCTCTCTAATTTACTTTTTAAATAAACGGTATTTTCCAATCTAAAAATAAAGCAATTACAGCTAGAATGGAAAAACAAGAACGGATTGGGGACAAAGTTAGAATTTGTAGGACATCTTGATTGACTGGATATGATTGTTAAAAGCAAGTGAAAATTCTTGGATTACATCTGAGTTTTTATTGGTAGTCCTATGTACTGAAATAAGAAGCAGAGAGAGGACATTTTGGGTAGATAATGCTGAGTTCAGAGTATACACTGAGATGGTTCCACTACCTTCAAGTGGTAATCTCCAGTAAGAAATAGGTATAAAATCTTAACACAAAAAGCCATATAATGCACATCATATTAACTGATTCCCAAAATCATGAGGAGTAAGACTGACAGATAATATTTTAAGAACAAACTAGATATCTAGACAGGTCAGTAGCTATCCATGATCACACAAAAATTAAAGAAGAAATAAAACTGCCATGTTATCCAGCAGTTCCTCTTCTAGGTATATAGTCGAAGAAAATGTAGACATATCTGCATTTCCACATTCGCTGTAGTAGTATTCAAAATAGTCAAAAAACAGATAGAAATCTTAAGTGTCTATCAACAGATATACATATGAAACATTACTCACCCTTAAAAAAGGAGACCTTGGTACTTACTGACAACATGAATTAACATCGAAAATATTATACTAAGTAGAATAAGCATAGAAAGACAGAAAATTTTGCTAAGAGAGTAAATTTCAAGTGCTCTTTTCACAAAAAAATGGAAAGAAAAGTTAGAAAAGTAACTATGTGAGGAGATGGATATGTTAATTTACTTGACTACAGTAATCATCGCATTATGCATATGTATATCAAAACATTATGTTGTATAACATATATGTACAATAAAAATAAATACATAAAGACTACTTATGTGACAAAAGAGACACAGAGAGAGGGAAAGGAAGGCAGGAAGGAAGAGAAAAGAAAATAGAAAAAATAGAGGAGGGGAGGGAAAGTCCTTTATTTCTAGTCTAGTGCTCGTGATCCCACAGCTCCTAACCTCTCAGTCAGTGCTATATAAGAGCCTGCAGAGTGCATACATCTTAATTATTTGTACAGAATACACTGGATTATTTTACCACATATATTGTACAAGGTTATGTGGAGGTAGTGAAGGATGAAGTGAGCAGGCATGGAAAATGAAATAAAAATGAAAAAATATAAAGAATGTGAAAATAAAACTTCTATTTCATTGAAAATTCTACTCCATCATCTGCTTTCAACACGTTTAATTTGTTTGTTTAAGAATGTGTATCAGTGCACTATAATCTAAAACTGCATTTTTTTCCCTCGCCACAGATGGAATGCTGCTTTTAAAAGTACTGATTACAAATTAATCAGCACTGTATAGGAAAAATTTATAGGATGTGGCCAAAGAGATGAAGATGTAAGATTTCTTGAATCGTTGGTCTAGTATCATCACAAAAATGGCATCTCATATAAGGTTATCACAAGGAGCACATTTACAGAATATATTATAAGTGATAGTAAATGAAATAGCAGAAAGGAAAATAGAAGTGGGGAAGATTATGACATAAGAGAAATAAAAATGTTGGGTGAAAAATGAAAAATTATAAATGGCTACACATAAAAATGACAGGTTAGAGCTTTGAAACTATTTGAATTTAGAGAAGCAAGATTGGAAAACGAATTTAGAAATAAATTCCATGAAAAGACAGAAGAAAATTATGAAATTAAAAATGATCGTGTGACTTATTTCTGGAAGAAGCTGGTGCCTCCAAAGACGAGCAGACAGATTACACTGACAAGGACATAACCAGAAGGGTGAAGCAACTCTATTTACACGTTTTTGTTCTTATTTTCTCTGTAGAATCTTGTACCCTCCATTTATTGTATGTCTAAAGGATTATTCTCTCCCTCTACATACAAAAAGGACTCAGTCTCTGTGTTAACTTTTTAAAAAATCTGTTTTGATGCTATGGCCTGACAGGATTAAAAAATTTTTGAAAAGCAGTTACATCCTATGAAGGTTTGAAAATGGAATAATGTTCCAAGCATTTTGTAACAGCTTTTAAAAGTCACAATGTTAAAAAAAAAATCTCTTGGCTGTACCATTTCAATCCTCAGCCTGCAATCTGAATTGATCTAAGGCCCAACCAATGACTAAAATACCAACTTTGGAAGTGGAAATTAAATTATCTTGATCTATATCCACTACCACCCAAACCCAGGAACATGGGGGGATATCAACAGTCATCACACACAGTCATTTCCACAATGCATCCCGTTGGTCCTGTTGCTCCTGATCACATCTTCCATATTTTAGTTGCCTTTACTTTTTGCATTTCAGTTCTCTTGTATACTCAGATTTCTCCTACTTGCTCTGTTCAAAATAATTTTTTTCTTTTCTTTTTGAGTTGACTTCCTCTTTCAAGAGAATTTTGGAAATACCCTTTGGAGCCACCCACTGCCACATGGGTAACAATAACCTCAGTACTATTGCTGACTGCATTTTTATGGTAATCTTTGAAAATCGTTCCTTGATAGCTCCCTGAAAGGTAGCAGAAAAGAAAAAAGCCTTTCTGTCTTATAATCAGCAATCCCTGGCTTTAGCTAATCACAGGAGTCCCAAAGATTGTTGTCCTCATCTTATTTAAGGGAAGAAACAAGATCTGAGAATGTGTTTTCCATAAAACCCATTCAGATTCTGAGTCCTGGGAACTAGTCACTTTGTCCTTTTTTGGGTATTTAGAGAATGAATAACAAGAGATGTTTATCTAGAACTGAATCATGTGGAGAATTTGTCAAAATAGTTTTCAGGGTTCCAACCCCAGCATGACTTAATTGGTAGATGTAGGATGAGGCCTGAAAACTTGTATTTCTATCACAGTTTCAGATGACGCTGATGTTGCTGGTCTAGGACCATCCTTTGAGAACCACTGCATGTATCACATAGTGATGAATGGCAGTGCCAGTACTGAAGCTGGGGCAACCTCTCAGCCAGTGCAGAGACCTCTCCACAGCAGTGTGTCTATTCCCCTACATGCTACATGCTCAGCGCCCTCATCAATCTATGTGTTTACTTGCTCCAGCATTCCCTACTTTGGATTAATTAAGCTATTACTCAACAAGACAGAGGAGGTCCTGTGACCTCTTGCCAATTCTATTTGCCTGATTTTCAGCATCACAACATTCTAATAAACCACACACACACACACACACACACACACACACACACACACACACACACACACTGTTTAAGCTCGCTAAGCTCCAAAAGCAGATTACTTTTAAATTGTCTGACCTATGGAGTTAGCAAGGTTCAAAGCTGCAGAGTGCAGTCTATCCCTTTAAATTATTTTGATCTACATCCACTACCACCCACATCCAGGAACATGGGGACATCAACAGTCATCACACACAGTCATTTCCACAATGCATCCTATTGGTTCTGTTGCTTCTTATTACATCTTCCATATTTTAGTTGCCTTTATTTTTTGCATTTTAGTTCTCATATACTCAGATTTCTCCTATTTGCTCTGCTCAAAATAATTTTTTTCTTTTCTTTTTGAGTTGACTTCCTCTTTCAAGAGAATTTTGGAAATACCCTCTGGAGCCACTCACTGCCATGTGGGTAAAAAACTAACAACAGGCAGGGTGCTGACCACCCATCTGATGCAACTATCCTCCAGGAGATGGATGCAAGTTATGGGGAAGGATGGAGAAAAATAATGACACATTGCCCTGGGGCTGCTAAAAGATAAGGCTTTCTTGAGAATACAACTTCAGTCTTATTACTTTCACTGCTGTTACCACTTTTTTTAAAAGTCAGGTCAATCTAGGTTTTTGAAGCTGCTCTGTATTTGTCTTTTGTGGGAAGCCTTCTCAAAACCCTGCAACTCAGAGATCTCTCATATGAACTCCTGATGATTGTAATAGGTGCTGGCAACTGACCAATTGTCAAAGTCTGGGTGAAGCATTTTACCTGAATTATGCCATTTAATAATTGCAATGTTTCCATCACAAAAGTACTGAAATTTCCACATTTAATGTGTGAGGAAATTAAGACTTAAGGTTAAGTAACCTGTCCGAAGTTACTTCTAATCTGTGTCAGAGCTAGTATTTCAACCCGGTCACTCAGATGCCAGACTTGGCGCTTGTGCTGGTGTGATTTCTGCTTTCCTATGGCACAGACAGCCTCAGCCAATCACATGGCACATTCTCAGTTTTTGTTTGACAAAATTGAGATGAATATCTTGTGAGCAAATGAACCTCAATTCAACACAGACATGTGGAGCACCAATTGGGTTTTCAGCCCGCTGTGTACAAGGATCCACCACGATGGGGTGGGAGGTGGGAAAAGGAAACCATTATATTTGGTCCCTACCTAGAGAGAATTTTTATATATGCATGTAAGCTGTGGAGGATTGGACAGGAGAACATATGGTGAAGCGGCCAAATGTGTGAAAAGCAAGCTATAAAATATGTGTTTTAGCTAAAACCGAGAACTAAAAGAAGAGGCTAAATAGGCTAAATAGTGTAAAGGAACATCTTTCCAAATCAGTGGCAGAGCTGCTCTCAGTTCTCTGAGATGGTAACAGACTGGCCACCTCATGTACTAGGAACTTAGTCATACAGCCATCGCACTGGGGGTAGTTACAATGCCCTCACATTTTAATATTTATCTAGAAGTTAATTATTGTCACTGTCAGCTCTTTTATCTCAACAACATTTCAGAGAAATGTATTCAGGCATTATGTGACTTGTAAGTAAGATTAACAAGAAAGTTCAGAGAAGTGTCATAATCAAGGGATTTGGCAGTTAATAAAGAACTTAATGAAAAACAAATGAGTTAACACCACACAGAATTTGAATTTGGCTAAAACAAATTCTAGAATTGCATATTCTTGATCATATTTCATCGTAAATCTAGAATAAAAATTAAAGACCAATGACCACAGTCATATGCAAATGAGCAAATAGAATAATTAGCTCTGGGAGTTATTTTAGACTCAAAAGTCACAGTTTTGCCCAGTATTATTTAAATCTTAAAGTAAACACAAATGTACTTTCAGGTGGGCTTCATTGGATGTATTGTCTGTATTATGCTGGCACACGCACACACACACACACACACACACACACAACCGATGAGTTGATAGAGTGTATTACTCCTCCTTTACAGATGGCTAAGGGGATTAAGCAAATATCGTTGCTGCAGCATGAGGCTGCACCTTTGTATTCATTTATAAAGTTAGGGAAGTCACTGAAGAGAAAGAGAAATCATGCAACTGGAATGGAGAAGAAAAGCTCCAATTATAGTTCCAGAATTGGCTGCCACCTTTAGTGTTAACAGAGTGTGCATGTTTCTCAGAAGTGACACCTGCATTGTCTATTGGGAAACATTTAATCCCTGGCACTGTATTAAGGAGGCTTGTGAGCATACAACTGAATAGAAATGATTTCAGTTCCTTCTGAGATAGAAGAAGCCATACTAATTGAAGTAGGAGCATATAAGAGGGTTCTGTGGACCCCTCTTAATTTGATTCCACTTGTAATGTCCCATTCTGCCCCTGCAGAATACCTGAAAATTGCATAAACATATGACTATTTGAATGTAGATGTAGTTCTGATGTTCCCACTGCCCTTTGCATATGCCTCTATCTGGGATTTGATTAGCTTGTGTCTAAAAGGAAAGGCATTTTGTTTTATTTAATGTAGCACCACGGGTGAGTAAAGTGTGTTATGCATATGGTTGGTTCCTGGGGAATGTTCATGGCAGCAGTGTATTTACAAAAACATCTCGTCTATTTCGGGGTCATTTCTCTAACAGCCTCACCTATCAGCACCAGAGCTGAGAATCAGAGAGGAAAGACAAAGCTTTTCCAAACAGTCAAAATGGTGGTAACAAGGAGGTCTTTGAATTAAAATCTATGCTTTGTCCAAAGGAAATATTCTCGAGTGTTCATAGAACATCTAACTTTTTATCCTTATTTTTATCTCCAGTAATTGGCACAGTGCCTGGAATACAGTTAGTGCTCAGTAAATGTGTGTTGTATCAAGAAGGCATTTTGTGCATATTGAGTTTTCAACCTGAAAAATATGAATGTGCTTAATGCTAGGGTACTTAAAAGCATAAGTTCTGCTTATCTGACAGCGCTGTTCATAGTAGTAGTTAATTCTCTTGTGATTCCAGAAAAGTGAAATGTTGTATTGACTATTTCCAGGCAGCATCACTGACTTGACCCAGTCAGGAGAGGATCTGACTTGCTCTGTCTGCTGCTGAGTTTGCAATGACAGTGTAAAGTCAAGACAGATACAGATGCTAACAGGATGTGGACACCTTTTCAGATAACTGGTTTCATCTGTCTGCCTGTTTATATGGAGAGCTGATTATCAACCATGTGCAAATGCAGAGGAACTGATCTGATCTCTGTGATGTTTTACACTATAGGCAGTGCCATCTTTCTATCCAATATCCACTCAGAGAGACAGGAAACATAATTAAGTTTTCATGCATATTCCCACAGTACCCTGTACAGTCATTCAATCACTTAGAAAAAAAAAAAGTCAGTGTTACCAGAGCTTGTTTATTTGCAGTCACCGCCTAGGAACTTAAGAGCTCTTGGAGGCAGAAAGAGGAATATAAGTCATGTGGGGCATGGGTGGGAGTGATGGGCTCCTTAGGGGGATAAAAGAGAAGACTAAAGGCAATTATGGAAAATTATTTCACAATACACATAAAGTCTGTTTAGTCAAATAAGCAGAATGCAGAGAGTTTATAATTGGCAGATTGAACCCCAACATTGCATTGCCAAAGAGAGTACAAAGTACCTGGTGCTGGTTAGTATTGCAAGAATATAATAATTGCTTGTTAGGCCAAATCTAGACTGCAAGTAACTTTATTAAAAATTTCTATAGATGCTGTCAATAAAAAGAAATGTTATGCGTCCAAAATTCATGAGACCTAATTTGAATTCCAGCTTTGTCATTTATTGTGTAAACTTGGCATGTTATTTAATTACTAAAGCACCAATTTTCTTGTCCATAAATTGGGTATGCTAAAACCTAATTATAGTATTGTTTCAGTTAAATCAAACAATGCAATATATTTAAAGTAATTTAATTAACTAGACTTTAATCATCTTGTGGTTGGTTTTATCAATCTTTTGTTACTTCCTAGAATGTGTTTCATGAAACAGTTCAAATACATACAGAGAAATATATTTAGAAAATACTAAATGCTTGATTCTCTTTATCTCGTGTGTGTATGTGTGTGTGTGTGTGTGTGTGTGTGTGTGTGTGTGAGAAAGAGGGAGAGACTGAGAGAGACAGAGTGTGTGTGTGTGTGTGTGTGTGTGTGTGTGTGTGTGTGTGTGTATGTGAGGGTCTCACCCTATTACCCAGGCTGGAGTGCAATGGCAAGATCACAGCTTACCACAGCCTTGACCTCCTGGACCCAGGCAATCTTTCTGCCTCTGCCTCATAAGTACCTCGAACTATCTATCTATCTATCTATCTATCTATCTATCTACCTATCTATCTATCTGTTTTTTGTAGAGACAAATTCTCTTTATGTTGCCCAGGCTGGTCTCGAATTCCTGAACTCAAGCAATCCTCCCACCTCAGCCTCCCAAAATGCTGGGATTATAGGCGTGAGATACTACACCAGGCTAGATTCTCTTTCTGATAGTTATAATGCATACAATAAATTAAAAGGCTCTGTAAAGATCTAAAGTAAAAACAATAACAAAGTAGTAAAACAAAAACACACCTGAGTGATTAACCCAGCATTTTCCAAATGTATTTGACAATGTGCCTTCTTTTTAATATATTTAATTCTTACTAATGTGTCATATAACTGATGTTTCACAGATAATAATTTTGGAAAGATCAACTTAGTCCAAATTCTTTAGCTTCTATGCTCTAAAGCCCCTGAAATTTCTGCCCTCTATGAGGCTGTGGCCCCACTCATACCATACTACACTGGAAGACAAAGATCTATCACTGTATCTCAAATTTGGTTCTTCACTGGAATCACCTGAGGTGCTTTAAATATTATTAATGCTTGGGTCCCTCCTCCAGAGATTCTTTGTAATTGATGCAGATTATGACCTGGGCATAAATTTTATTTGAAACAGTCCTGTTAATTCCAAGTTACTGTCAAGTTCAAGAGCTAGTGAAAATGATAATCCCAAGGCTATTATTTCTAACACTATTGACATATTCTTCATTTGGATTTGGAGGTAAGCCTACAATCTTTCTTGCAAAGCTCAAGAGCTTGGTAAATACTCAGTGATCATGAGCAAGTACTATTTATAATCATTCCTTCATTATCTCATCGAATAATCATGTACTTGTTACAGAGGCAATAGCTGTATTCGATAGATCTGTTCAACACTCCTGGTCACGCCAGTTCTCAAAGCTTTGTCATTATTTCTCTGATCTCACCTGATTATTCTTACCATGCAGAACAGTATATGCAGTGTTCTACCCAGTTAACCTTTTAGTTTTACTTGCTGGCCAAGCACCCCTTCCCCATCTTCTGGCAGAATCATGAGCTCTTAAACTCATGGACCAGCTTTGGAGGTGTGAAGTCCAAGACAACCATACACAAAAGAAAGGACAGAAGCTTCAGGGTAAGACAGACATGAGTGTAAACACTGATTCTACCTCTTATCAACTGCATACTCTTAGAAATTTTCTTTAATTTCTCTGAGGTCAGTTTTCTTATCTATAAGTAGGGTGACAATACTGATCTGCTAGAGTAATTGTGAAGATTCAGTAAAATATGACATACAGAGTTTATAGACCAAGGCATAGCTCAAAAGTGATGACCAAACAAAGGAAGCTCCTGTTATGCATGTTGATCATTTTGAGACCTCAGCTTATTGCACCCACATGTGTATGAGCAGGAATGTTGACTCCTCAGAGGATGATCTTGAAAAATGTACATCTCAAGAGCCAGTAGAAGCCGGGCTTGGTGGCTCAGCCTGTAATCCCAGCGCTTTGGGAGGCTGAGGTGAGTGAATTGCCTGAGCCCGCAGGTTCGTGACCCACCTGGGCAGGTGAGACCTCATCTCTACAATAAATCAAAAAATTAGCCGGACTTGGTAGCACGTGCCTGTAGTTCCAGCTACTGGTAGGCTGAGGCAGAAGGATCGCCAGAACCCAGCAGGTGGAGGCTGCGGTGGTTGGGAGCAGCCACTACACTCCAGTCTTGGAGACTGAGTGAGACTCCAACTCAAAAAAAAAAAAAAGAGCTAGTAGAAAGACACATAACACTTTATGTAAAATTATTTTTCTTGCCATAAATAAACAATTGAGGAAGAAAATAATATGGTTACATTAATACATGAATGTGGAGGGGGAATACATTATTATTATAGATGTGTAATGCCTTTAAAGAGAAATAAATCTGATGAAATATTATTTCAGTTAGCTCTGAAAATATTTCCAGTAAATACCATTAGAAACCAAGAGAGAAAGCATAAAACATATTGGAACATGATACAACAAACACATTAGTGAGTTATTATCCACGCTAATAAAAACTACAAAGAAACCTCCTTAATGACATGAGGAAGCCCCAGAGCATGTGGAGAACTACGTGTGATTGCAGGATGGTCTCCGAGGTAGGGGCCTCTGGCTGTGTATCTTTACCAGGCCAAAGAACATAGTCATTGTGCATTTATGCTGCATCAATTATATATTTTTTTCTATTGGTGTCCACTCAACATCCACGAAAGTGATCTATTCCTGTCTCCTTTGGGTCTTACTGATGCACTTTGGGACTATCTATATGGCACTTGCTTCCTGGAATGCAAATGATATTGCCTGGAGGGTGGTGTCCTATGGCCTTAGCTTCTTCTGCTTGCTCTGGAGTTCCACAAAGTTCAAAGCAAAGGTCATCATGAAGAGATGCTGAATGGGAAAAGAAGACAGGCAGTTACTGCATAAATCCCAGTTCATAGTTGTCTTACAGCATGCCTGTATTCTTTATTGCCTGATGAGTTAGTTACTGCTTCTTTAAGTCCCTTATCTGGGGTGTCTGCCCCCTTCTCAATGTTAACCAGTGGGGAATAAGATGAGAGTTTCAGCTTTGCTGTCAAATGGGCTTTGGAATCAGAAATGATGTACTCTTCAACAGGATCCCCAGGATGGGTGTGGAATTCCTAGAAACACAGATTCCCATGTGGACTCTCTAATCAACTCCCACTATACAATAGATGTCCTAGTCCAGGAAATATGTCAAATTTGCATTTCCAAGCAAAAAGGGGAGTGTTACTGCATGTTTGGCATAATGCCAGGTGAATACTTAATACTAATATAGGCTACTATTCTATTATTGTTCTTATCACGAAGCAAAAGGAGGAAGGAATACTATCAAGTGACACAAAAAAAGTCTAATAAGATATGTTAAAAGTTTGTTGCCTTAAGCACTATAGATGTCAACAGTAACCTGGCAAAGTGCCCTAAACAGTAAATGGAATGGTAGGAAACTGAGGAGAGAGTAAAAAAGTATTTCAAGAAATTAGCATGAAAAGAATTGGCCAGAGATTAGGCTGCAGGTAGAGGGAGAACTCTGAGTCAATAACATACTTTTGTGTTGTTGCTCCTCACCGAGGATGGAGATTGTACGGTAATGCTGAAGTCTGAGCAGTTCCCAACCCTCCTTCATCTCCTAGTGTAATGGTCCTTGCCTGTTCAAGGTCCCTGGGTCATTCATGGCTTTCCTGGTATCTATACCCTTCCAGGAGCAGGAACTTCCCAGACAATTGAAAGTTCTTATTTAAATTGCTAAGCCACAGGAAGGATGTAAGAAATCAATATAATAGAATTTCCCCCCACATAATTTATACACACGTATGACCTCAAGCTTAAATATTAGGAGCCTTTTTAAAAATTAAGGTATGAGTCATTTAGTCATCCTTCTGGGAATCATGGTAAAAATAATCAGTGTGAGGACTCATTTAGCAGAGACCTGATGGCCGAAGCGTGAATAAAGCTTCAGAGCTGTGTGCAGGCCTCTGATGCAAGGAATGACTCAACAGAATAGTACCTGACTCTAGAGAAATCAGACTCTTTTCCCTGGAGAACAACTCAACTTTACAGTCTTCTACTTATAATTGGCCATTTCTGAGCTTGCCTGGTCTTCAGTTCTCTTAAAAAAGATTTCCAAGAACTTCAAAAGATCTGACACCAAAGACACTGAGTCATCAAATCATTTCTACTCTGTGCTATAGATTTTTTTTGGGGGGGGTATATTTTTAAAGTGTATTACCAATTGATAACAGATCAATAAAAATCAATCTTTGGTCATCCCCAATTCTTAAAGTTGACTAAACTTTTTCATGTTCTGTATTTTCTAAGGGTTTATTTCCCAAAATTATCTCCCTTGTGTTAGTGATCCTTTCCTCTCTCATTGGTCATATTCACAATGTTTTTTTATTGACAAAATAACTGTTGAAAGCAATTCAGCAGTTGAGCTCAAAATCATGTATATGAATCCTTGTACTTTCTGATTTTCTAGTCCTGGGTGATTGAGACAACTGACAGTGTCCATTAAATCAAAGTATCTATCGTTGTGGAGAAGATGACATGATTTAGACTTGAGAAATTTCTAAGATATTGATGAAAGGATGAACTATAGAAAGTTTGTTTGTTTTTAAGTACAATATCTGTTCTTTTAAACCATGCTAGTTCTTTATTGCCTATAGGATAAATACCATATCTTCTGGCATAGCAACGAAATATTTTACCTACCAAGTCCTAACATACTTTTCTAGCATCTCCTTTTGAAAAGGTTTCTAAATCTATGCTCTAAATCTATTATCCATGCATTTGCATATGCTATATCTTCCACCTAGAAATTCCATGCTTGTATCTAATTGGCAAACACTTCTGATAATTGTATATTTAATTCAAACATTAACTCTTTTGTACATTTTCTGACAAGTTCTTACATAGAACTCTCATAGCATTTTATGCATACCTGTACCACAGATCTTATTATACTACTTTCAATTGTTGAGTTTCATTCACTGTGGGCATCTTACATTGATACTTGATTTTAAATGTGTAGCTCAGTTTCTTATACTCAGTAGTCATTCATTATAAAAATGAAATGTTTACATTGTTAATTTTCTGCCAAAATAAATTACGTATATAATTTCTAAAATTTCATTGCTTATATAAAAGTTGATATTTGCTGATTAATTTTTGACCAGCTGGTCGGGTCTGACATGCTACCTTGGGAACTTCATCTCTTTAAGTCTTGGATTCCTGTTAGAGAACGCCCAAGGCCTTCAGAGAAATCGGAATGTGAATGGTTCAGTTTAAGTTTCTTGGTAGGATATATGCTCCTAAATACAAATCTGCAAGACAAAACAAACAAACAAACAAACAACAACAAAAGCCATGACACTTATCTGCTTCAGATCATCCTTGTTAAAGATGGAAATAATCAATGAATGACTAATCGAAAACCAAGCAGTGTTCTGGAATCAGATCCAGAACTAAAATGCAGGTCTCCTGATCAACATTTCTGGGATGCCTGGAAATAAAATTAGATTAAGAATCAAAATATCTGAGTCCCATTGGTTCTAAATCAGTCATCAATAAGCTGGGTGATTTAAAGCTAAGTCCTTATACTCCAAGTTTTGGTTGCTTCACCTGAAAAGTGATAATTGCATATTTAAAGCCATACTTACAACGTGTTGTGTGGACTAAATGCAATAAAAGAGAAGCAAGAAACATTCTATAATTTACTTCACAATGTGTTTATAATGATTTTTAATACAAAATTAATTTTAGTTCGTGGCAGGTAAAGAACTTGCAGATCTCAGCTCTGATGAATTCTCCCTGATCTTTGCTGGCTTTATAATGGGAGAAATTTTTCATGGAATAACTATTGACAGTTTGTTAAGAATAGACCTTACTCTTTCTTCTGTTGTATAATGTACCACCCAAAGGAAAGCTATTTTAATGACTGAATTTCAGGCATTTTGGGAAAAGAGAAGGAAACAACCTGGGCGTAGTGGGGGAGTTGTTCTCAGGGAACTTATCATTTGCTATGGCTTCATGTCATGCCAGAAAGCAGCCATCCTTTCTAATGTATGTCTAGTCTAGGCTGTGCCACACACACACAATCAAGTCTCCATTCTAAACATAAGGAGGGTTGACTTTACCCTTAGCCACTCTGTGACAGATAGATACTTGTACAAAGATGGCAGCAAAAGTAGGACACATATGACTTCACAACTTTCTGTGTTCTGTTGTGATTGTAGTGGGTGGATGCTTGGTAGGGAAGGATTAAAAATGTGTCCATGCACAAAACTTAGTATTCAAACCTCCCTATAATACTTATGCCTCTTCCTCCTCTTCACACCTAGTACATACTATATATAGTGTGTGTGTGTGTGTGTGTGTGTGTGTGTTGTGTGTGTGTGTGTGTGTAGATGTGTGTATACTGGATAGAGAAAATATGGAATCCTACATGGGCAATGCTATATTTTTCTTAGCACCATCAGGGCAAGACAGGACAATAACTTTGCACTCTGTAGCCTTTAATCACCTCTTGTCCAGATTGCTAATATTGCCAAATGTGTATGCTATAAGTGTGTGATTGTATCAGTAAAGCTTCCAAACACATCGCCTTGACTGATAAATAGATACATTGCTTGGTGGATACCTTCTTATCTTCTTATTAATGATATGCCTAAAGCTCAGATTAACTCCCTAAGACTTTGAAGATTGCCTCAATAGGCTTTTCTGAAAATCAGAGCATTATAACTACTGGTTACCCTTTAGCCACCCATTTTGAAATGTGGTTATAAAAGTGATCCCATTTTCTTACCCTGTTTTATTTCCCCTGTGGTCATATTATCACCGAGGGACACCCAGATTTATCCGCCTTAATAGTATAGTTCATTGTTTTCCATAGGACTAAAGATAATGGATTTGTAAAGAGAAATGGAATTGGATTTTTCTCCTTCTTTTGATAACTTGTAGGAATTCCAAAATTATTACTTGGAGATTTTCCTCACTGTGAATAGATTATTGTCTGTGCTACATTTTAATTTTTTTGCCTACATAATTTTTTTTTTAAAACAGTATTTTACTACTAGAGGGTATATTGTTCGTTCTCTCTCTGCATCCAAAGAAAAATAGGTGAACAAGCCTCTGCTAATTAAAAGTGTGTGCTGGAGGGAGTAAGATACTTGTGGGTCACTCTTCTGGTTAATTTTGTGGTTAAGCAAGCTATGCCCTATAGCACTTCATGTCTGATTCACTATCACTTTGGACATTTAAATGTTAATTGTCTTAGTTTTCTAAACTATTATATGTGACTTTTCCATACCCAGTGTTCTGGATATTATAAACCATCGCCAAGCTTTTGTTTGTGAAGATATTGCAGCTTCTATTTCTTGCATGATGGTAGGATACATACTTCATGTAGAATTGCAAAGTTCCAATTAATAGTGTTTTCCAGTCTTCCAGATTATTAGAGGAAAATGATATAGAATGAAGATATGGAGAAATTGGGAGCCTTTTTGTGAAAACACTGTGAAGTAAGGGACAGAAGTCGGCTTGAGGATACCCTAATGGAGCCTCAGAAAGGATAGCATGTTAGATTCTGGCAAAAATGACTGGGCATAGAGGGCAAGAAATTTGTTGGAAAGTTAGCTGGCACAGTAAAGCACAAAATTGCTTATTTGATAATGAATCTTAACAGAATTCCCCGTGTGAGTGTGTGTGTGTGTGTGTGTGTGTGTATTTCATGACTTATTAAATAGATTAGCTACATTGATTTTTACTTTGAGATTTCCAGACAATCACACAATACTTGAAATTTTTAATCCTTTGCTACATTATATGTTAATAAAAGCCAATAACAAACATTTAAAAAGGTTTTCTAGATTAGGGCCCTTCCAAAAATCAATAATCTCATTGACACGGTTCAAAAAGCTATCAATTCTATGAGAACTACTAATAGCTGCAGAAAGAATGCATGTAAACACCACCAGAAAAATCAATGTTCTCTCTAAGTCATCAATACTTCTTGATAGCTATTGGAATTATGGAAAGCATTACATGTACCTCATGTCTTAAGTATTTGAAAAGGATTCACATCAGGTAGCTGGTATCTTGTTGTCCAGAACAAAGCAGCTATAAGTTTGAATTTGTTTCTGATAATGTGTCCATAGATAATACCTCGTTTCTAAGATAATGTCATATACATTACGCAGTTGACAGCCAGAGCAATCTCATGAAGTAAACACATAGGTAAGTCAGCCTCATTTTTATAAATGAAGTCTCAGAACAAAGAAGAGCAGTTGCACATTGGCCAGACACTCATGGGAGACTAGGGAGTGACAGATGGCTCTCCGGACTTCTGTCTTTCAAACATCTTGGTGATGTGGGGTGCCTTCACTAATATAGCCACAAATACAATTTTTCCTACTTTTTCACCAGTTCTCAATACACTACAGTTAAGCAGTTTCCTGAGAATCCGAAAACAAGCAAAGGACCTAAAAGTTTCAACTGCTTAGTACACCTCACCTGAGTTGATAGAATTATCACATTCACTGCAGGGTACAAACTAATTTTTCTTGCCCTTCAATTGTCTCAGTGGTTGCTGGAGTATCTCTCCTGTCTCAAGTGGGTGAAATTTAACATTTCTTCTCATATTTTCCCATTTTAGAGGATAATGGTAAATATGGCTGTATCTAGTGAGGTCACCAAGTTCTCAGCCTCAGCACTGCCCCTTATAGCAACGAACTGTAACCTACTTTCCATAACAACTGCTGTCTTTGGTTGAATATTATTTTTAAATACATATTTTAATTAAAATAAAGAATGTTTACTCTTAATTGATAGAAGGGAGCTCCTCGATGCAGTAATGAATTCAACATTTTTCAATCAAATTTAAAATTTAATCATAGGTAATTGTTCTTTTTTTAATGAAGTACTTTTGACATAATGCTCCATTATTATATAATTAGATAATTAACTCCATTAATCACATTACAGCTTATTTTTCCTAATGTTTTCTTTAAATATTTATATACTTTGCCCATTTTTACAGTCACAACACTCATCATAATTAGGAGTATAAGTCAGGGTAGGCAAAAGAGCTTGGTGAAGGAAACCCACTGCTTTTTCCCCAGTGTAACTCCTATGAGCCTTAATTTAACAGAAAATTGGATGCAAAGAGCTTTCTTATTCTTAAACTTATGATAGGCGCTTTTACTGACCACTTAATATGCACCATTCAGGTATGTTGCTGGGCTTGAATTCAACGCAAAGGGTTGGTGTGAGAAGAGGCATAATCTTTGATTTTAAGGAGCTCATAATTGAATGATAGAGAATCTACAAAGGATGCCCATGGCTCTTTCCTTTAAGGAGTTCACATTGTAAAATAGGAAATCAAATGCAATACCTGTTGCAGATAAGAGAAACTAGTAGATGTAGTGTGCCAGTGATGGCAGAGGGGCATGGGGTAGGTGAGTTTTGCTGTACCCAATCTTCTTCTGGTGACCTGAAATTGGTTACTTTTTACATGTTGAGTTAACTCTGCAGCACAAATGGATCTTTGCAAGTCTGTGTGAGACAGCTCACATCCTGTCTTTGCTCACATTGTTCTCAGTTTATATGTTAATAGGAAATGACACTCATTTTCCATGTTGCCAGATAATTATTTTCATGCTGTATTTATTTTGTTCATCACTAATTTGCTTAGGTATCTAACCCAGCCCTGCAGTCTTCCACTGTGTAATCTTGGAGAAGTTACTCAATCTTATTGTCTCTCACAATTTTTTACATATAAAATGGTATATATATATATATATATTTATAATAACATTTTAGAAGTTAATAAATACAAATCACTCAGGGTCATTTCTACCACATAGCAAAAATACAAAATGATACATATTATTTCTATATTTTGATTTTATTTTTCATTTTTCCATTATTAGCTAGAAATACAATGAGAACAGACCCCATCAATACCTTCTTTCCTTCCCAGAACTCACATCTGATCATCCATGAATGGTTTCCTTGGGAGTGATTGGGGTTCTTATTTTCACAAAGGAAACACATTTGAAGTGACTGTTGCCTTAAAGTATCTTCTTCATTATTTTGATTTTCTAATGGTTACTTTCAAGGGTATTGCACTAGTGAATATTGTCAGGGTTAACAGTCTTGTAAGAGCAGCATTCTTACAAGACTTAATAAATAATAGAAGAAAATAAAAAATAGATAGGAAGAGCAAGAAAACAGAAAAATAATCTTTCTTTACTGTTGAATTACTGGGACATTACTGATTAACCGCTTCAATCTCCTTACACGTGGTTACCCTTGGTTCTGTACAACTGATATGTTGTCATAGGAGAGAGCAATTCAAGTTACAGAAAGTGACCCCAAACCTAGGAATTGAGAGTCTCTGTTTTCAGAGGAGCTGTCTGCTATGGGAGGGAGTTCCAAAAGCAAACCTAAGGAATTTCAACATTAGTTGAGAAACTGAATGATTAAATATTGTAGTAACAGATGACTTTCCTTGGAACTGTCCCAGGAACATTTTTTTTCCTTTTTGATATTAATTTTTTAAAAAGCATCATATGCTAAAATAAATACTATAGTAAACATCCTAGTAGAATGTATTGTAGCTTCATGCAAAGTGTCCATGAGATGCTAAACTCACCATAGTAGAACTTGAGGGAGCATGGTAAGTGCCAATAGTTCACAGTGTTAACTGGGCATAGGTGGAACTAAAATGATAGATATTGGTATTTAATTAATGATGAGTATGTGTCAAATGCTTTGGAGGGCGCTACATATAATTTATCTCATGTAATCCTCAGAAGCATTCTCTGAGGTAAATAGTATCAGTCCCAATTTACAGAAGAGATATTCAAGGTTCTGATATTCTAAATACATCTTTCATAATTAAAAGCATTTTTCTACTCAACTTTCTTTACCTTTGTGTATTCTCTGAAACAAGTCGGGTTGATGGTATAAGCAAGTTTATTACTTCTTTTCTTTTAATCAATAATATTAGAACAAGAGAATCTGATTAAATTCTCTCTCTGAAAATTTCCTTCATAAATGTAGGTTCTTTTCAAGAGCTTTCCTCTTTGTGTTTGCTACCTGTTAGTAGAAAATCTCTTGATTTTAAACATGATGGGTCTTAAGCTGTATATCTTTTGCATATGATTATTCACTAAGGTAGTAGAATTTTTTAAGAATTTATAATAAAAGAAAAATGGCTGCAGTTTGACTTGAGAGTCAAAAACCTGGGAAAATATCCAAAGACAAAAACATACAAACAGTAATCTGCAAGTATTCTTCCAGCAATAACTCAACCAAAAATGAATCCACCATTAAGTTCAGCTGTGGGAAATGCTAAATTATGTTAAATCAACTCCACTGATACCAACAGATATATAAACACTTAAATTGATGCTTTTTCAAATGACATGATGACCCTGGGAGCTTCTTGGTAGATGAGAAAAAATGAGAGTTGAGTGTTCACTAAAAAAATTCATTTGTAACTCACTCAGTGATTAAATGCAGAACTTAATTGACTGAATGAGAAGAATTGAGGCTACAAAAAAAAGATGCCTCCTCCTCACAGGCGTTTATAATCTAACCTAACATTCCTAAGACTCAAAAACGTAACCAATCTCTCTAAATCTCAGTTTCACAATCTGTAAAACAGAAAAGCAAATACCTGCCCTCTCTCTTAGCAAAAAAAGAAAATGTCTGTGGTAGTCTCATGCTCTAGCTTTCATCCTTCACTTCTGCAGCCTCAGAGTATCCTGTTCTCTTTTCTGCTATCCCATCTCCCCCACACAGATCACAGAAGTCAATCACTTTCTCCTGGTATATTGCTATGTGCAAGGCAATGCTGATTAAGTTGGTTGCTCTGTCAGCATACTGTTCCCTCAATGTATTCCATGAGAGAGCAAAACAAGACCTTTTAAACCCAACTATGTTGGCCATTCTTCTGAAGCTCTGCCCCCCTCCTCAATCTGGGAGACAAAGATAACCCTTTTCTATCTCTAATCCACTTTCCAAATAAATGATACTTTCTAATCTAAAAATAGATTAAAAAATAAATAAGTAAATCAAACTATGTTTTAAAAAGCAACATTCACAAATGGGCTGAGAGAGTCTCTTTTCAAGGTGCCAGAGCCTCAGGTGCAGGAAAGGCCCCATAGATCAGAATCATTTTGGTGAGTCCCTTCCTCAGGGGTCTGGGGAGTTGTGATGCTCTACCTGGTGTTTAATACGAAAGTCTAAATGTCTGCCAGACAATACTGTGCTGATTATGTTGGGTGCGTGCCAGGGGGACCGTGATATCATGCCAGTCAGTTGCTGAGCAAGAGAAAGTTAGTGGTGGCAAAGACCATTTTCCCTGCATGGGATGGATTCGAATGCACAGAAAGTACCAGGTCAAAAGTTCAAAGTAGTGCTTGTTCATTCTTCTGGCAGAAGTAGGATCACAAGGAGAAGGAGTTACACTTTGCAAGAACTGAAAAGAGAGAGGATTTTGAAGACATAAACTAGCTCCAGTCAAAAGGCAGCTGCACTACGCTAGACTGTAAGACTACAAAAAGTTTCAGGCTGACAGTGTGTCTTCATTCTGATGGGAAAAATAAAAGTGTTTCCTCTAGTTTTGGCAGCCCTGCAAGGAAAAGAGAGATATTAGCAGAAGTCTAAGCCTTCAGGGTTCTGGCCCACATCCCAGCCATATCCTGAGATAATGGCAGGACTTCCAAAAATTCTTGTGGCAGGGATCCGCGTTTCCTGTCCTAAATGGTTAGGCCATCTGGAATGTCTATTATGGAAGCATTAAACTTATGGAACTGTCCTCGCAGGCTCCCAAAACTACTTCAAGTATTCTACAGAATAAAAATAAGTTGAATAGAAACAAACTGTGCAGATTACCAACTCTTCTAGTGGGTAAGGCACAAATGTACCAGAGTCATATGGAAAAATACCAAAATATAAAAACGAAGAATTTTAAAAGTGCATTTTACTGAGTGATTGCAAAGATTAAATTTAGGATATACAACTGAATCTAAAGTCAAGGCATTTTGGACATGGTCTTCCAGAATTCTTACAGCTACCTGTGTTATGTACACTTACCGTCTCCATAGAGGCAGGACAAAAAAGGCAGGCAGATCATACCGCTATCCACACCTCCCAAAACACACCAAGTGCTGTGATGGAGAGACAGAAGTATTGTATGTCCATACACAAGACATAATTGCTGTCCTTTGGATGTCATTTTCATTTTGAAGTGTACATGTAAAGGAACTGACAAATACAAATGCATAATAAAAAATCTGTCATAATGCACATACACTCACAATTAGTATATTCGTTTTCTTACTACATGACAAATTACTACAACTCAGTGACTAAACAAAACCCATTTATTACCTCCCAGTTACGTATGTCAGAAGTCTGGACAAATTTAAGTTTTCTATTTTGGCTTTCAGAGGGCCAGAAGCAAGATATCTGCCAGGCTGGGATCCAACCTGAGACTCTGGGGATGAACCCACTTCCAGGCTTGTTCTGGTTGTTGGAAGAATTCAGTTATGTGGGACTGGAGGACTGAGATTGCTGTTCCTTTACTGACGGTCAACTAGGGACTCCTTTCAGCTGGTACCCACTATCTTCAGTCCACTAAGGACCATTGAGTCTTCACACTTGAAATCTCCCTGATTTTTCCTTCTGCCTGTAGTCTGATAAGTCTTTTTGCTTTCAAAGTATTCAGGGAGTCAGATGAGGCCCACCTAATCTCTCTTTTGCCATTTTTTTTTTGTTGTTGTTTGTTTTTTTTTTGTTTGTCTGTTTTTGAGTTGGAGTCTTACTTTGTCGCCCAGACTGGAGTGTAGTAGGCGCTCCCGGCCACAGCAGCCTCGACCTGCTGGGCTCCGGCGACCCTTCCACCTCAGCCTTCCAAGTAGCCGAAACTACAGGCGTGCGCTACCACGCCCGGCTGATTTTTTTTATTTATTGTAGAGATGAGGTCTCGCTGCCCAGGTGGGTCTCGAACCCGCGGGCTTAGTCAATTCACTCACCTCAGCCTCCCAAAGGCACGGGATTACAGGCTGAGCCACCGAGCTCGACTTCTTTTGCCATTTTATAAAACAATATAATTGTAGGAGTGACACCAGTGGGCATAGATTATGGGGCTCATCTTAAAATTTTGCCTACCCACATAGCTTGTGACTCCATATAGACAGAAATAGTTGGGTGTTACACTGTGAGATGATGATGCTTTCTAATTCAGTACAGCACCCAAAAGAAGGCAGCCTGCATTTTTGGATAGAATATACAATCACAGGGAGTGTGATATATGGTGGTAACTAGGGTTGCCACAATCTACACAGCTATTGCTTTGTGCCCTTTAAAATAACC
The DNA here is from genome assembly GCA_027257055.1 of Cephalopachus bancanus. Lineage (NCBI taxonomy): Eukaryota > Metazoa > Chordata > Mammalia > Primates > Tarsiidae > Cephalopachus > Cephalopachus bancanus. The sequence goes on along the minus strand of JAPVLO010000046.1, from coordinate 12,465,392 downwards.
TCAGGTATATGCTCTACCTATGTCCAAACAGTCTATTCCTTTCTTGGCATCCCACCTAAGCCCATCTTCCACTATAGAAGTTTCAGCCCTGAGGTCTGATGAAACCTCAATTTCTTCTGACTATACTGCCCTTCTGAATACAGTTTCTGCAGTTGATTATACCATGTCTGCACTGCTCTCCCTCTTTCTTTCTTAACCTTCTCTTTTCCAGGTTATCCTCAACTTCTCTAGGGCAGTTAAGTATTCTGTCCCTTGTGAATTCCCTGCTAAATCCTTCATGAAATCTAACCCAGAACAGGTGCTTAATGAACACTTGTAAAACTGAGCTAGGTAGTACCATTACCCTGTAGTACTATGTTCTGTATAAGCAGTAAATTATATGCCCAACAGCTTTGCATGTAGTTAAGTTAACAAAATAGATTAAGGTTTTAAGTCCCACAATAGCCAATCAATATATATTGCAACACAGAATCCATAGACTTCTAAATGAGTTTATACAGTTCAGTTACCTTCTTTCCCTATTTCTGTAATACAATTCTCATATTTAATCTGTTGGTTGATACGTGAGCTCTCTGAAGCCAAGGGATTACTTTCTTTGCTCCTGAAAATGATACCAGAATTAGCTACACTGAATATGTCAGTGCCACTTCTGTTCCAGGTAACCAGATGATTTGGGAATTAAGCAGCTATAGTCAATGGATTAGCTCTTCTCCACTCAGATTATTCTAATCCCAAATAATCAACTCTTATCAATATCCCATGGAGACTGGTCACCAGCTGCAAAACAGGATGCTCAGAGCCACTGATCAAAATGTGATGTGGAAGTCTAATATGTACAGCCAAATCTTTGATGAAAGACTAAATGCGAATGTGCTTAGAAGTTTCCACTGCCAGCAACATTTAGCTGCCACACTCAAGTATAGAGACGCTGCCACACTCAGGTATAGAGACACCTCCACCCAGAAAATGACACCTAGCTTCCACCCAAAGAACACAGGGGCTACCTTTCAGATATGCAGAGGTAGAATGAGAACAAGAGCATGCATGGCTATGGCAGTTCTGAGGAAACCCCTGATTACCTATATTGAATCCCTCCAGTGACATGAATGTAAACATCGTCCCAAGACTAACCCAGATCCGTGGACTTTTCCTGAATAAAATGTTATTGGGGAACTGTGATACTGTGAAACACACACACACACACACACACACACACACATACACACACGATATTTGTCCAGTGTCCTGTGTCCTGATTTCCTTGCACACAGATCCTAAAACTCTTGGAAGCTCAGCCATTCTGAATGCAAATGAGGTGACCAGTAGCTGGGAGATCCTGAATAACCTTAGGGTAGGGGCTGCTTGTTAGAGGAATCCACATGGTAAGAAGATTGAAACTTTCATCTTTACACCCCAGGAAAAGGACTGAAGGTTGAATTGATCCCCCAATGGCAAATAAAGCAGTCAATTAAACCTATGCAATGAGACCCTCATACAACCCCAAAAGGACAGGATTTGGAGAGTTTCCAAGTTGCTGAATATGTAGAGGTTCTGGTAAGGAAGTGCTTCTTGGGAGGACATGGAAGCTCTATGTCCCTTTCATGTACCTTACACCATATACCTCATTATCTGGCTGCTCATCTTTATCATTTATAATAAACTGGCAAATATAAATAATTGTTTCCATGAGTTTTGTGAGCCACTCTAGCAAATGATTAAACTCCCAGAGGAGGTCATAACAACTCTTGCTTTACAGTCAGCAGATCAAAAGCACTGGTCACAATCTGGGACTTGAAATTGGCATCTGAACTGAGGGGCAGTACTGTGGGATTGACTTCTTAACTGTGGGGTCTGCACTAACTCCAGTTAGTGTCAAAATTGAACTGAATTTTAGAACACCCAGTCAGTGTCGTCTGGAGAATAGATGTGTTGTAGAAGAAACAAAACACATCTCTGGTATAAGAAGTGTTCTGTGTTATGTTGAGTGAGAGTACATTAGGAGAAGAAGCAGTTTACTTTTCCTACTATATACACTAGAGCAGCCAACTGAGAGCAGGAGTGGGGGAAAACGGTTGTGACATGGAATCCTAAAGGATCTGTCAGTGGAGAATCCCTAAGGTAGGCTGCCCAGTCCCTAAATGGTCTCCATCTTTGCACTTCCAGTAAATCACACACTGGACAGATGCTCCAGGGAATAAAAAACAAGGACAAGATTTGGATACTTAAAAAATATTATCCCTACTCTCCAATGGCATTCCTGGTGTCTCAGCTAGGTCATTAATGGCAATGTTAGTATTTTAACACTCTCATGGGATATATCCTGTCTATGTACTGGTTAAGCACTTAAGTACGCAAGGATAGAAATGTAAAGAAAATAGATGGACTGTACATGAACTGAGACACTAAAATCAGAAAATAAATATGACTATGAAGGAGATGCCTTTCTTGTTTACCATATATTGTAAGTTACCATGTGTTTATTTATTTTTTGTTTTGTTTTGAGGTAGAGTCTCACTCTGTACCCAAGCTGGAGTGCAGTGGCACACCTCCTGGACTCAGACAATCCTTCCATCTCAGTCTTCCACATAGATGGAACTACAGGAGCGTGCCACCATGCCCACGCCCACTCCCAGCTTGTTTTTTCATTTATTGTAGAGATGAGGTCTCACCAAGTTGCCCAAGCTGGTCTCCAAACTTCTGAGCTCAGGTAATCCTCTCATCTCGACCTCCCAGAGTACTGGGATTACAAGCTTGAGTCATTGCTCCCGGCCCACCATATGTTTTAACAGTAGTCTTCCCTAGTTTTATGCTTCAAAAGTGTAGACTAAATCACTCATCATCTTGATACTTCAGCATAATACCTTTTAGATAGGGTTCAAAAACCATCCAGGATACATTGAAAATATGTTATTCAATGAATAAGTACATCAGTGAAGTGTTTCTAAACAGACCAAGATTTATAATATTTTGGTTGAGTTGTGTTTTTTTGTTTTGTTTTGTTTTGTTTTGTTTTTTTCAGGGGAGCCCTCTTGTGGGTGGTAGTCATATTACTGAAACACAGATTTTCATTGGCTTGGTTGGGAATCAACAGAGAACAATGCTGCATATTCCAATCATAATAAAGTTGAAGATGTACGCATGTACGCATTCTTTTGTCCCCACACTGTTTCATCATTTTTAACCTCTCAAATTCAATTCTAGAATCCTAAACGTCCAAGCCTTCAGAGAACATAAAACATCATCTGCTCTGGTAGTTCTCAAACTAGCTAGTCATCATTACCATCCAGGGAGCATTTGAAAAGTACATATTCTTGGGCAACATCCCGAGATACTGTGGATTGGTAAGGCTGGAGCAGAGCCAGCAATCTGTATTGTTTTAAACCTCCACAAGTGATTCTGATTATGAGTCAGACTTAGCACTGAGGTTGTCCAGCTCCTTGTCTGATTATATTTGCTGCAGCCCAAGGAATATTAATATGTTAAAGTTATTCATTCACTCTCCAACTCAACTGTGAACCTGACAGGGACAAGGATTTGCTTGCTGTCCTATTCTTCCATCACCTAGTGCCGTGCTGTGTAAAGAGTAGGTACCCAATAAATGTTTATTAAATTGATTTAGGTAATTCTAATCTACTAAACTATATTGCTAATAATGTGCAAATTGTAGTCCCAGTGGATTTATACTCTGGAAAACTTCAAACAAGAAGATTTCACTGTAAAATCTCACCATCATCAAGCAATACAAGTGACCTTAAAAAATCCAAAAGCATTCAAGCAAGTATTGTGTGTATCAGTAATGCTTACATTGAATAGTGGGAATAAAGTTGGTATTTGTTTTCCCCTACTTGCATTTAAAAAGAATATGCTATTATATTTAAGTTAGAGTTAATGCAGTTTTTCAGTCCTTCTCACCATTCAGTGTAATGTAGTTGGTACGGGAGCAGTAATAAAAAAAAAGACAATCTGCAAAGAATTTTAGAAGAGGGATATGCTCATTTATATGCACAATTTTGAATTCCAAGAAAATAAGAAGCAAGTTACCATGCATTTACCTTTACAAATGCTGGGCTAAGGCAAGATTGAATGGATATAAGCAATCGGATCTGACTATAATATATTCCATTTGCAATTGTTAGAGATTTATGCAAGATAGCAGGTAACACCTTCCTTTTGAATTTCAAATGCTGTATAACCTTTTGAAGATAACAAGGGATATTCATCTGAAATAATGGTAGAAAATTTATAGCGGAGGCCACATAATTAGTTGTTATTTTTTGCAAGTACCACACACTCTGATAGGAACATGGCTAGGGAAAAAAAAATCCCTCAGTAAGAAGGCCCGTTTTTTTTTTTTTCTTTTCTTTCTTGCAGTTGAACAGTTTGGTACATAGGGTACTTAGAAGAATATAAATAAAATGTAAGATAGCATCCCAAAATGCTTATGAGCTCTATTGGATTTTCAAGTTTGTTTCCAATGCATGATCTTATCAAAATAGTAAATGAGGGCCTGGGTTAAATTCTTCACCACAATAGGAATTATTTAGTTCAGAACCTATCAACTCAATGTAGGAAGAAAGAAGTACAAATTAAACTTTCCTAGGGTGGTCATGTTTACATGTTACTTTCCAGCCAAATTCAACACCCCAACTTCAGCTCTGGGTAAAAATATATCTACATTTTCTGGCATGATGCCTTACAGCATATTTGGTTGAGTATTAACAACATTCATAAGAAGCTCAATATAACTGAGCGTCACATTCAATATTGTCTAGCTGCTTTCCCTTAAAGAAAAAAATACACATAGATATTGTTCACATTTGTTTTTAATCTGTGGTGATTATGGTCAGCATTCCTGGTATGGTTTGCTGATGCGAGAGTCTAATATGGAGTTTATTCTTAAAATACTATGTTAGGGCATTTTAACCTGCCTTGTCACTCCCTAAGTGACTGACACAGAGACTGACTTTTGTTTTGCACTCCCCCATCTCTCTTTTTTTTTGAGTTGGAGTCTCACTCGGTCGCCCAGACTGGAGTGCAGTGGCCGCTCCCGGCCACCGCAGCCTCGCCTGCTGGGCTCCAGCGATCCTTCCGCCTCAGCCTTTCGAGTAGCCGGAATTACAGGCATGTGCTACCACGCCCGGCTGATTTTTTGATTTATTGTAGAGATGAGGTCTCGCTGCCCAGGCGGGTCTGGAACCTGTGGGCTCAGGCAATCCACTCACCTCAGCCTCCCAAAGGCGCGGGATCACAGGCTGAGCCACCGAGCCCGGCTTGCACTCCCCCATCTCAATTCTCATCCTGGGCTGAAGTGGTATTCTGGGTTGCAAGAAGCCATACACAGCCTGTGTTCATCCCGGGGAAGAATGGGACAAGTGGCAGACAATCCAAAATTCCAGAAAGGAGGAGTTAAAAGAGAAAGAATCTTAGGGGGAAATAATGATTTGGAAGGGCCATCTTCTATACAGGAAAGGCAAAGTGCAATTCACATGCCAGGACCAGATGCATGAATGCTCAGAAAAAAAAAATTGAGAAGACTATAGGCGTCTTTCTTTGATGGATCTGTGGGCTCCACATATTCAGGAAAGCCACAGGTGGTCTGACAACAGCAATAAAGGAATACCTATGAGAGACAAGTTCCTAGCTCAGAACCAAGAGGTAAAGACTAGCCTCTAATTTGTTTATTTATTTTTCTTTTTTTGCCTTTATACATTTAAGAAAAGCTATATTAGGTCACTGACTGATGGCTAAAATAGCAGAACAGAGATATTAATGACCACATACAACAAGAAACATAGTATTTGCTAAAATATCTTGAAAATATCACTAAACAAATGGACCATTGCATTCATCAAATATTAGCAATGGAAAACTCTGATGAAAAGGGAGGATATGATTTTCAAAGTCACCATATTAAAATTTTATAAATGACTACTTGTCAGCAAAAAAAAAAAAAAGTATAAGGCATACTGAGAAACAGAAAAGCATGGCCCATTAATGGGAGGAGGGGGAGGGGAACAAACCAAATCAGTCCCTGAGGAATCCCAGATAGTGCCCTTACTAGACAAGGACTTTAAAACAGCTATCTTGAATAAATACAAAGAGCTAAGGGAAAACGTGGACAAATAATTAAAGGAAACCAGGAAGAATGGTGAATGAGGAAAGTGAGATTAAATAAGCAGAAAATATGACAAGAAACCAAATAGAGATTTTGGAGCTGAAAACTACAAGAACAGAACTTAAAAAAAAAAAAAACTAGTCTGAGAAGCAAAAATTTTTATTCTTTGTGTGTGTGTGTGTGTGTGTGTGTGTGTGTGTGTGTGTGTGTATGTGTGTAAAGAAACTGAAGTAAGCCCAAGGGTCCTCTGAGATATCATCAGTTGTATAAACACAGGCATTATGGGAGTCACAGAGAAGAGAAATGAGGAAAGGACAGAAAAAATAGACCAAAATTTAACAAATTTGATAAAATACCTGAATCAGCACATGCAAGAAGCTCTACAAACTCCAAGAAAGGAAACTCAAAGAGAATCACACTAAGACATGTTGCAGTCAAACTGTGAAAATACAAAGACAGCCGGGATCGGTGGCTCAGCCTGTAATCTCACGCTTTGGGAGGCCAAGGTGAGTGGATTGCTGAGACCGCGGGTTCGAGACCCACCTGGGCAACTTGGCGAGACCTCATCTCTACAATAAATCAAAAAATTAGCCAGGTGCGATAGCACACGCCTGTAGTTTCGGCTATTCAGAAGGCTGAGGCGGAAGGATCGCCGGAGCCCAGCAGGCCGAGACTGCGGTGGCCGGGAGCAACCATTGCACTCCAGTCTGGGTGACAGAGTGAGACTCCAACTCAAAAAAAAAAAAAAGAAAAAGAAAATACGAAGACAGAGAGAATCTTGAAAGCGGAAAGGAAAGGAAGAAGTGGCTCATTATGTGCAAGTGGCTCAATATAATTAGCATCTGGTTTCTCATCAAAAACCATGACAGCCAAAAGTGAATGGGATAATATGTTTACAGTACTGAAATACATTTTTAAAAAACTTGTCAATCAAGAACTGTATGTTCAGTAAATTATTCTTCAATGTGTGTCTGATAAGGGATTTGCATCTAGAATATATAAAGAACGCTCACAATTCAACAACAAAAGTTAAACTTTATTAAAAATCTGAAAAGGACTTAAATAGATATTTCTCTAAAAAAGTTATGAAAAAAGCTAGTGAGCACATGTATCAAGCTCAACGTCATTAGTCATTAAGAAAATACAAATCAAAACCACAGTAAGGTGCCATTTAATACAAGAATGACTATTTTTTAAAAAGGAAAGTAAGAAATGGTGAGAAAGTAAAGAAATTATAACTTTCATATATAATTGGTAAAAATGTAAACTGATTCATCCATGATGAAAATTATTTTGGCAGTTACTCAAAAATTAAACGTAGAATTATCCTATGACCCCACAATTTATGCCTAAGTATATGACCAAATAATTGAAAACCGTTATTCAGATAAATATATGTACACTCATGTTTATAGCCACACCATCCACAATAACTAAAAGGAGAAACATCCCAAATGTCCACTAAAAAATGCATGGATTAAAAAATATGGTGTGTATACATGCAGATACACACACACACAAACACACACACACATGCACACACACACACAAAATTGAATGTTATTCAACCACCAACAGAAATAAAATCATGAAAAATGTTATGATGTGAATGAACCCCAAAATATTATGATAAGTAAAAGGAAACAGGTATATTGTATGATTCCATTATATAAACTACTCAGAATGGATAACTCTATGGAGACAGGTCACAGATTGGTGGATTACATCGGCTAGGGACAAGGGGAAATGAAGAACAAAAAAATGGCTTAATTGGTATGGCATTTTTTGAGAGGATGATGAAAACATTTTGGAAATATGTAGTAAGTACACAACATTTTGTGTACTAATTACCACTAAACAGTTCACAATAAAATGGTTAATTATATGTTATGTGAATGTCATTTCATTAAAATATACTTCTCAGAGCATATCTTGCAAGGTAAAATATATATCACTACATGTCTAACAACTGGTTTAGTAACTAAAAGGATGGAGGTCAAAGTGTAATATCATTCTAGCCAATTAACTTAGGAAAGGTTTTACTGCCTGGCACGCTTAAGATAGGAGTAGGAATGACTTAATAGGTGTTCACCTAGAACTCCACTCTGATAATTCTGTTCATCTAGGACGATATTAAGCTTATTTTTCCAGATATGACTGTTAATTCCCAGAGCTGTGAAGTATCCTATATTGCCAGGTGCAGTGACTCACACCTGTAAGTGTTGTGGAGGAGGGAGGATTGCCTGAGCCCAGGGGTTTAAGACCAGCCTGGGTAAACTGGCGAGACCTTGTCTCTACAATAAATCAAAAATTTAGCTAAACATGATGGCACATACCTGTGGTTCCAGCTACTTGGAAGGCTGAGGCAGAAGAATCACCTGAACCCAGCAGGTGGAGGCTGTGGTGGATGTGAGAAGGCCACTGAACTCTAGCCTGGGCAACAGAGTGAAAAAAAAGAAAAAGAAAAAGAAAGTAGCCTATGTCAAATAAGCTATTGAATTACTATTAACAAATGTTCAGTTCTCCAGTGTGCAGCAGTTCCTAAGTTATTCACAAGTAAGAAATGTATTCACCTTTGCGATCTTCTTTTTGTTTGAGTCTCACTCTTTCCATTTATCCAGTGACTTACCCACGCTTTGCTTCAAGTTCACTTATCTGCTTACCATTAAATAAGGGATGCTCTCCCTCATCACAACAAAATCAAATCACCCTCCTTCTTTGAAGAGACAAAGTATATTAATAGTAACATAAGAAATGCAGATGATAGGGTCTATGATAATTCAGTATGTCAAATGATTATATATTCCAGGGTAGCTGGGGAAAGTCTCAGAAAGCAAGCAGGATGTGAATGAGAGCTTGGAGGACAAGTAAATTTTGATTGTAGGAAAAAGGAAGGCTGGAGATTGAGGGAATTTGCATATCCTGTATCTGTGGAAAGCATTGCCTTCTCAAGCAAGAAGCCCTATCCACATGCCTTTAAAGAGTACTGAGTTCTAGGCTGCTCAGTATAGGAACATACACTGTAATTGTGATTTTCTTTTGGGTTTACTTGGTCTTATGTCTCTTCTTAAATTAGAACCTAAATATCAACATTAGGATGACAAAACTTTAGTTGATATTGAGTCAGCACCCACTACTGAGTGCGATTCATATACAGTTTGCCAAATACGTGACTTGAGGCTATACAGAAACTTTCAAATTACAAGTGATATCCAGAAATAAGTGCATTGTGATTCTTGTATCACTACTCCAGTTGGAAGATCACTCCCTTTTATGAAATATACTTTTTGTTGTTGTTGTTATAAAGTATATTACAAAACTCAGTGTTTAAAGTACAATTTCGAGTTTCATAAGAGGGCTAACTCATTTATGTTATTTCTATTGTTTTGGCCATTTCTGGTTCTATTGCTTCTGTTTGTGAAAAGAAAAAAATCCAGTCAGGGCCTTACTTGTCCAGTGCAAGCATTCTGCTAGTGCCCTCTGTAAATTGCTTGTACATGAATTTGTACAGAATGCTTTATGTTGTAATGTTAGGAAAGGTACTGAAAGAATTTCTGACTTTAGGTGGAAAAAAATAATATTTTCTAGACTGAGTACCCAAGGAACAATATGTTTTTCTCTTTATAATAATTGAGTTCTTAAAGTTTGCAAAAAAACAAAACAAAACAAAATACTCCTAAGTCACATTAGTGAGGAGGTTATTTTATGGACACACAAAAAGTAGTTTATGTCATGAAACTGCATATCCCCAGTCAAAAAAACAATCATTTTAGGTATCAACCAAGAAGTAGTCTATTCAGTGGTTTATCATGAGTCACCTAACATTCACACCTTCAAAAACAGGATCTTTTTGGTTCAGCTTGTCACTCTACAATATTGATCAACCTATTGAGCAGAATGTTTTGCATTAATTCAACAACCTATTACGTGCCAAACACTATCCTGGGTATTGAGTTTACTTTGCTTTTTGAACAATACTCTACCTTCTTTTAGCTTACATTATGACAGTCTCTCATTTAAAAGCTATGTAGGCTTTTTTTTTTTTTTTTTTTTTTTTGTAGCCAATCCAAATACATTTGACTTTTATTCCGGCAATAATAACCAGAATGACACAATTGCTTTCACTTGCCCAAGTATCAGTAACTACTGTAATGTTATACAGACAAGCCATCTTAGAGAACCTCATTGGAAGAGACTTTAACTTTATAAGTTCTATTTACATTGTTCCAGCAAACATTGTATTTTGGAAAATGTTTCTTCTGTGGTCTATCTTGCCCTCAGTCTCAAATTACAATCCAAGTAGAGTTGAAAGTGCATCTAGCCCTTTGCAAAAAATTTGTTGGGCTATTTCTTATACATGTTATTACAACTTTTGTATCAGTCATAAGTATCAGGCAACTTCAAAATATATCGTAAAGTTGTAAAATAAGCAAAGATTTAGTAATAAAAAATGTGGTTAATTAGATGTTACTGAAAAGGAAGGAAATATTCTGATATTCAGACAAATCCTTTTAAAATTTTAAAAGTAAATTTGTATGCAATTAATTTCACCTTTATAACAGTTCTATGCAATGACTTCTGAAGGCATTACTGCTCCCATTTTACAGATGAGTACATGAGGTCATTTTTTATTTTTATTTTTTTTTTTAGTTGGAATCTCACTCTGTCACCCAGACTGGAGCGCAGTGGCTGCTCCCGCCCACTGCAGCCTCGACCTGCTGGGTGATCCTTCCGCCTCAGCCTTCCAAGTAGCTAGAACTACGGACGCGCACTACCACGCCCCGCTAATTTTTGATTTATTGTAGAGAGGAGGTCTCGCCAAGTTGCCCAGGTGGGTTTCAAACCCGCAGGCTCAGGCAATCCACTCACCTCAGCCTCCCAAAGCGCTGGGATTACAGGCTGAGCCACCGAATCCGGCGAGGTCTCCTATTTTATAAGTGGAAGAGCTAGAATTTAAATTCTAGTTGTCTGACTAGAAACCCACTTTTATTTCCATGTTACATTCTGCCTCTCCTGAAGCTAACAATTTGATACAGCCAATATTTATTAAATGCATAACTGAGTTTTATTTTTCTCATGCTTGCTATTTTATTGACTAGTGGTTGGAATTGAGTGACGTTAGTGGAAACTTCTATGAGGCAGTCTTCACAAAGAAAAGGGACATTTTTATGTATAATTTTAAGTGATTCTTTTAAGCAATAAAGGACATTTCCAACCTTACTTAAAACTCAGAGATAAGTACTCCTTAATAAAGTCATGCCCGAAATTATATGAATAAATCACTTGATTATTATAGACACAATTTCTTTTTTATTTTTAATTTTATGGATCCATAATATTTGTTCCTATTTATGGGATGCATGTGACATTGTGATGCAAGCATACAATGTGGAATGATCAAATCTGGGTAACTGGGATAGTCATCATCTCAAGCATTTATCATTACTTTGTGTTGGGAACATTGAAGTGATTAGAATAACTGGAAGTAACAGATGAAATTACCCAGGACGCTGGAGATACTAATACATATCTGAAACCTGTGATCTTCAACCCTTCCCTTCCCAATCAGATCCCTGAATTATGTGGTTTCTACTATTTGTCTCATTCAAATTTCTGGTTGTCTATACTATGCATTATAACTCAATCATTTTCCTTTTAAATTACACTGCATCTTTACGGTTTTTGAATGTGCAGTTTGTCTTATACACAGCATGACTTGCAATGGAGTGTTTTTCTGCTTCTCAAAGCATCCTTTTAGTTTTTACCACAGTCCTGGTGCTCACTACGTTTTGAGAATAAAATTAAAACATCATCTAGCAGTGGAAGTACCTACTATGAAAGTCATATAAAAATGCCAAAATTCTAGTGCTCAATTCACTGCTTTGCCACTGGAGTCTATTAATTTGGTTGATTAGATTCTAAACATGTGCACCCATGTTTCTAAGGAACAAAACATAGAAAGAATTTGTAACCCTTTTAAAGAAAACATTCTACTTATTGATTCACTAAAATACTCCTTTTCCCAGAACACTTTCCCATGTTTGTTCTAAGGGAGAAACGTGGTACAAAGTCTTCAGGCAGAAATTAGAGAAAAATATGCTTCCACTGGGATCCTTTGACTCCACATTTGAATAATTCTGAAATGGAAAGAAAAGTGTTCATTATTATCCTAATTCTCAAGTGTTATGTTTCTTCCCTTCAGGGTTATATTAAGAGCTGTATATTATGGGTCATGAAACAGTAACCTGGGTCTCAGGAATAGGCTTTCACAGCCTTGAGGCTGCATGTCCTTGAGGTAGAATTAGAGAAATGTTACATGTGGCATCAAGATAAAATCTGGAAAAGCCAATGGATGTGGATATGAAATGGGCAACTGAGTATTTTCTATGTCAGGCACAATCCCTATTGCTGAATATCCACTTTTCTGGACAACCTACAAGCCCCTTGTGAGTTATTGTGATCCTATTTTACAACTGAAGAAAATATGATTTGATAGTTTCAGTTACTGGGACATGAATACAGGAGCTCATTATAAGTTATGTTCTACAAACTGTCTTCACACAAAGACAGTTTACCTGACTTACTGAACAAGGTTTATACATCCTTTAGTTTACTTTCTTATTTGCACCTGTTCTCAGAAGTGCTTTCGTTCATCTGCTTAACTGAAGTTTTCCATGCCTTACTGTAATGGGACATGTTCAGAAACATAATGTGCTTAATTTTTTAATATAATTTTAAACTTACATAAAAGTTGCAAAAATGGCATAAGGAGCTTACATACACCTTTTGCTCATATTGTCCAATTATTTATATTTTCACCCATTTGTTTTATCATTCTCTATTCCTGTTTTCCATATGCTTCCATATGACACATAGGTACATTTTTCTCTGATATGTTTGAAAATAAATTCAATATATCATGTACGTTCACCCTTAAATACTTCAGTATTTCCAATAATCATAGTACAGCTATCAAAATCATGAAATTGCCAGCCCACAGTCCACATTTAAATATTGGGAGTTAGCCGGACTCGGTGGCTCAGCCTGTAATCCCGCGCCTTTGGGAGGCTGAGGTGAGTGGATTGCCTGAGCCCACAGGTTCGAGATCCGCCTGGGCAGCAAGACCTCATCTCTACAATAAATCAAAAAATCAGCCGGACGTGGTAGCGCATGCCTGTAATTCCGGCTACTTGGAAGGCTGAGGTGAAAGGATCGCCAGAGACCAGCAGGTCAAGGCTGCAGTGGCCGGGAGCAGCCACTGCACTCCAGTCTGGGCGACAGAGTGAGACTCCAACTCAAAAAACAAAAAATTATATTGGGAGTTTCTTCATTAATCTTCTTTTAACTATTTCTTTTACCTATTTTTTCTCAGTTCATTGTTTAATTCAGGCTAATCCAGGATTATATGGGGTCTGACAGTTAAACTCACAAACTCTTTCTTGAAAAAGTGCTACATACTACATTGTTGAATATCATTATGGTCACCTTCAAAATACTCTCCTTGGGAAGATATGCACTGATGCCAGCACCTAGTTCACCCACCCAAGCAATTTTGGAACTCTTTTACTTTTTCTTTAAATTTTTTTTTTTTAATTTTAAAGATGTGGGGTACAATTCAGAGTTAGGTATACAAATGTTCATTATGCAGGTACCCTCGTTGATGAAGTGTGCCCTCCCCACTCCCCTGGCAGATTCCCACTACTGCCAACTCATTTTCTGGAATGGCCATCAGAGCTGTCATTGTATTACCTTTGATTCCTGAATGTCATCAAAATGTGTTCCTTTTAATATTTGCTTTATCTTCAAGTTAAAAAAAAATGTCAGTGGGGGCCAGATCTTCCAGATCAGGTGAGCAGGGAGGGTGTTCCAATACAGTTCTTTATTTACTAACTAAAAATTCCCTCACAGAGAGTGCTAAGTGAGCTGGTGCATTTTTATGATGCAAGAGCTCCTTTGAGACCATTTTGCACACACCTTTCTCGTTCCAAGATTTTTAGTTAAGATTTTCCTGTTTCTCTATCAATGGTTATTTGGTCTACTAGGCTTCTCACAGTCAACCAAAGATTTTGATGCACAATTCGATGAATTTTTGCAATGTTTTTGTGAGTTCTGCTCTTTACTGGCTATCTGACTTCTCTTCATAAGTGAGGCTTTCTCTTCCTGAGAAAAATGTTTGATCCATTTGAACACTGTCATTTTCTTCAAAGCATTATCCCCCAAAACTTGTGCTAACATGTTCCTGATTTTACTTCCACTCTTGCCAAGTTTAGCGAGAAATGTAATGTTTGTTCATTGCTCTAATTCAAGCTCTGATGTTCTAATGACCGCATGCAAAAACATGAAACAACAATAATGAATGCCACTCAGCAAGACACCACCACACGTCAACACAAATGCAGTTGTGAGACACTGATATACCAAGATTATGAACCCTTACTGAACTATTTGTACAGTGCTGCCAATGTAAGCACCTGGTGGCAAGTTCATGAGCTTAATTGCCACTCCATTCATGAACTTAAATGCCACACCGTGTACATGACACTTAGTTATCATGATTTTTTGTTTGTTTGTTTTTATTTAATCTGAATAGACTTTTTTGGTTTTTGCTTGTTTGTTTGTTTGTTTGGTCTTTCTTGACCTGAGCAATTTTGAAGAATACATGCCAATTATTTAGTAGAACTGCCCTTCCTTTTCTTCTGGTCTGTATTCATAATTCTATTCACATTACACAATTTGGCAGACATATTACAAATATAATTTTATGTCTATCTCAGTGTGTCATAGCAAGAAGTGCATGATGTTCATTCATCCCAACATTGGTACAGAGGCGATGTTAGCTTTAATCACTTGGTTAAATGGGAGTCCTTCACTATAAGATCACATTTTTCCTTTGTAATTAGTGAAATTTATGAAGATACATTAATTGATTTGTGGTTGAGATGATGTAAATACCCTATCTCCCATGAAATTCACCTGCTAATTTTAGCATCCAATACTGATTTTCTAATTCCTTTTATTTCTTCCACATCCAGTAGGTTGGTATCATTCTGCTCTAAGAGATAATTTTTTCTTCTTCATTTATTTATATATTCAGTTATTTATTTATGTTACTTTATGGACTCAGGAATTCTTGTTTTATTTATTAGATTATAATCCATTACTACTGTTATTTATTGTTTTAGATTTGATCAATGCAAGTCGCTGCAAATTGGCTCCAGTGTCCTTTAAACATACCCTATGATTCTTTGAGTATCTGTCACATTCTAGATCAAGATGTTAATCAGCACTGTCTTTTAATGGGCTCTGTCAGATTTCCTCTAGTTACCCTGGATACACATTCTCCCTATTGCCCACTTGTCTTAATTTGCTACTTAAGGAACACTATGAAAAAACACCCACTCCCCTGGACTGGTCTTTCCCTCAGTACCTGAGGTTGAATATGGTCCCAGGTGTCTCAATAATGGGAAATAGAAGAATAGTTACAGAATCAAATCCTATTTGCTCTATGAACACCCTAAAAATGTGATTGTCAGCATTTGGACAGTTCCTCATTATTTTGAGTTAGTTTAAAAAAGCCTTTAGATTAGTTTCTGTGTACCTTCAGCAATAGTATGTATACAAGGAATAGAGATAGTAATGAGTAATTTTAAACCACAACACAGTAAAATCAAGGAGAGGGTTCCAAAGTGTCATACATACCAATGACTGATTTAAGGGCAGTAATATGTGTCCTGATACCTGATACTTTTCTCTTAATACCTATAATACTATCAGAAAGTAATTCACCATCTCTGATTTTTAGTTTCTTCATCTAAACATGAAAAATGTGATACTTGACTTGTCAAATTTAAAAAAGACTTTAATACAAATGCAATTTTAAAGATAAATAATGCATTGCTAAAATACATACTCAATTTACTGAGTTAATGTTGGTATTGTCTTCATTGTTAAATGTACAACATGCACATTGTGTAGGGTTGTCTAGAAAAATGTACAACAAAATGGCAAATCCATCAATTATGTTTAAATTGCAAAAAAGTATCAATTTCTTTACATGACAGAGGGTATCACTACAATGATCTGTAGCATAAAACTATGCCAGCAGCTCTTGAAGCACCCAGACACCAGTGCAGCCAGAACAGAAGCTCAGTATCATTGTACCTCCTAATAATTATCTGCCTCCTCACTGTTTATTCAGAAACTATTTTTACCAAGAGAGGAGTTGACTGGAACTGAATTTTCACAGACCAATATAAAAAAAAACTTGTTGAGTAGAATTCAATTCCAGATGCCCTCAGACATTGCTTATCCACCTTGTCCAGGGCACATGATGCCTTTGGCACACGTTGGCCGGGATGCAAGGGGTGATTTTACATGGTCATTGTGGCAGGGGCCATATAACTTATTCTTAATAGAAAAAAGAAAAAGTTTTGGATTCACTTTTCTCACAGGGTAATGGAATACAAATGGAGCATCAGCGAGTGTGAAAAACATCAGGGTATCACCCTATGTTGGTTCATCAGCATAGAAAAATGTTTCCCAGAAGAACAAACAGACAGAATATACTATCCTGCCAAGTTCCTTGGCTCTGATTTGTGCCTTATTTTAATTATCTCCTCTCTCACAACTTTCTCCTTGAAACTGAAATAACTTTGCTGTTGGATTCTGCATCATCAGGTTAGTTGATTATGAATTGATAATAGCAATGGAAGGATCAATGACTAATGCATTATACCATGCCTGGTAAATATTTATTATTGAGTGTAGCCAGCTGTCTCAATGCATGCCATATAACAGGTGCTCAATAAATGCAGGGTTCTTTTCTCTCTTTGAATACATCTATTTCATGTATATGTTTTAACTGAGAAGATGTTTTCTAAATTCTGGAAAAATCAAATGGCAGAAATAATTTGATTGTGATACAATATGTTTTTTCTGAATTGTCTATGCTATGTAAATTAAGAAATCAGAATTCTGAAAATTATTTTACACAGCCAATCACTTAGTGCAAAGTGCTGTTGACAATATCACTAAATAATACAAAGATTCCCTAAAGGTGCATTTAAGTTTGCTATCTGATCTCAATTGTGAGCAGCAGAAGTAAAACATAACTGTAATTAGTTTGCTACATATTCCAAGTTGATGAGAATAATGACCAAAAGGAAATATTTAAGTCAAGCACTATAATGATGGCAAAATTCCAGAACAGCATGCATCCTCATCACTAGATTAGTCTAAAATTATGAAGAGTTGTACATAAACTATTATAGTCTAATAAACTTTTCACCTTTTACTTCAAATATCATCGATCTCTCAGCTTTTATCCGCTTCTAAGAACAGCACTGTGAAATAGAATGCCTTCAGGAATAAATTTCCTCTTTGCCTATATGTAAGGCAGAAAAACCTACTTTGATAAAAATTTAGTTATTAAACTACTTATGTTAATTATAACATGTGAATAATATAAAAAAGTAAAACTCACATCTTTGGACTGTCATTTCCACAAATGAACTGTAAGTGCTACTTAACTAAGACATAATCTTCACCTTTATAATCTTTCATTAGTCAAAATAAATATAGGTATGAAAGTATTAACATCCTCATATGTGCTTGCATATAAGGGAATGTGACATAATATGTAATAAATGATAGGTCAACATTAGAACTAAATCTCTCTGCTAATGCTGATGCAAAGATCTAAATCTTTTTCATGCTCTGTAGGTCAAAGCTCATAATGGCTAAAGTCAAAACAATGTATCAAAGTAAAATTAAAGAAATTAAGTTTAGTCAAGTTTATTACAAATAAATTCAAAACTCATAGAAAACAGCATCTTTGTGAAAGTAGAATCCAGTTACTTTTGTTTTATTGCCATCCTTGCCTTAAGATTTCTCAGTATATGGCTAATCCATTGCAACTGATTTTTATGCAATGAATTTGTCTATTTTTAGATCTTCTCATTACACTGCATTGAGATCTCATACTGGGAAAATTATTAAAATATGATATATATGAAGATTTTCAAGTATAACCTAAATTCGCTGATTTTGATGCAGTTGCTAATGATAACTAATGTGTTTTGTCTGTGTTTACCATTCTGCCATTTACATGAAGAAAGCATATGCTTACTGCCATTAAGAAAGTTTGCATGAATGTAATTTTTATGGCCTCACACAGGCTTTTTAGTTAGAAAGGGTAGATATTTTCAGGAATTATCTGATTTTTTAAAAATTAGCTTTCCTCAAATGCCACAAAGTTGGATCAGTGGCAAGGCAGTCTTAAAGAACCTCAGAAAAGCTGGTATTTCATTCTTGGCAACAAGAGGAAGGCCATGCTGGAGTTACCCTTTTCATGCAGAAATACAAACAGCAAGGGTAAAGCAACCAATGCAGTTTTCGGTAAGCACTACCATAATTCAATAATTGAGGGCTCAACACTCTCAAATTGAAGTAATCTTCCTGTTCCTGCCACAAAATATTATGATTGAGCTCTTAGGCTTAACACTGAAATAACAGATACATGGAACATATGCATTCCTGAAAATAGATTATAGGGCACAGATAAAACAAAATAAATTCTATTTAGAAGCCAAGACCACTCATGAATAATGGACAGTTGGGATTTAACAATAACTTTGATTCACAGAGCTAAAGATGCAGTCTCCTAATGGTGTCTTTGCTTCTATCTTGCTTTTCTGCACAAGTCTATTATTCACACAGAATCTAGAGAAATCCTTTTACAACAAAAATCAGTGCATGTCACTCACCTGCTTGGGGATTATTCCTGAGTGGTTTCATCTGCGTGGGACACTCTTCCTAAGACATTAATGCAGTTTATCATCTCATGCCATCTCATGCCAGTCTCTGCCCAGATGTCTCCTCCTCAAAAAGGCTGTTCCTGAACAGCATAAAAGCAAACACTCCCGTCTGTTTACTGGATTTTATTTTTCTTACCACTTTGCAGTGCAAGATACTTTGGTATTCATTTATTTATTCCCATGATAATAAGGGCTTTGCTCCTCTCAGTGACTGTATACTCAGAATAGGGGCTAGTATAAATATATTATGGTTAATTAATAAATATTTGTTGAATAAATAAATGAATAGATGCTCAGAACAGATCAAACAACATAAAACTCACCAGTGATCCATGTCAATCTAAAGTTCAAACAACTTGTGAATGCTTGGATTTGGGAGACAATTACAAAATGCTTCCAATTTATTACAACAGGTTATACTATTAAGAAAATAATACACTCTGTAAACTTTTAATTTCATTTTTCCTACTTGTCCTTTTCCATAATATATTTTTAAAAAGAAAAAAGAGCATAAGTATCACACAAAAAATAACTAACTTTGCCAAGAGTTGTTTTTCTGTTGTTGTTGTTATATTGTTTATTCGTTTGTTTTATGGTCTTTTTTCCATTTCTGAACTAATCTTCCCTTTTATTGCAGAAGTAAATTTGTGATCAGTGAGTCTATTCTCCTAAGGATTACTTGCACTTTGAACATGATCTCTTACTGTAGAAAGAAAGGTTTTCTCCTTTGTCAAATAATTCCTTGTCATAATTAGACAGCAATCTTGTATGTTTCATTCCTCTCTGTATATCCTCTTGCTGTAGCACACTGCCTAATATAGAATCTGCGCTCAAGAAATATGAGCTTTTTATGTTGTTGGATGTATTATTCAAGATTTAGGTAAAGGCATGTATGTTAGCAGTTACTTGGATTAGAAGAGAAGAGGAAGGGAAAAATCTAGTGGGAAACACACACACACACACACACACACACACACACACACACCTACATCATATGGTCATGGAAACTTAGACCAAAGAACTTTGAATCTGGAAGTGTAACAGGGTGGGCAAGTTGCAGGGTTCAGAGAGTTCATTAAACTAAGCTACTTTCTAGGCACCGATATCAATGTCTGCAAAAACTGAAGATTTCAGTCTTGAGGATCAGGCTCATTGGAAAAGATATCCTTCAAAGGAGTCAGAAGAAACCTCTTCATACAAAGAACATAAATTGTACAGAATTAGGTCATACTTATTAATGAATATCATGTTTAAATATAAAGCAAACTCATGTTTGGAAGAAACAAGAGCTTCAGGACAGGCTTGGCCGCAGTTATAGATGGTGTAAAGATGATGAGATTACTAGGAAGTAGTACTAGGGGTTTGGAGAAGAGAGCCAGACTGCCTTAAAGACTTGTACATGCCAGACTCAGCCACAATTCAGTAGCTAGTATCTGTGTATCTCAGAACCAAAGGTAATTAGCAGTGATCATCTGAGTATCCCACTAACAAGCGGCAGACTGAGGATATTTGGAGAAGACTAGATCTGAGAAGAAGGACTAGAAAGCCTAGATCTGGAAACATAGGTTAGTGGTTAAGAAAAGTTTCTGTTAGAAACATACAAACAATAAAAATCCTAGTAAAACTATAGAGCAGAGCAGGCCAGTAGACCTTTCCCAATGATGGAAATGTTCTATATCTGTGCTAATAAAACAACCACAAGCCACACGTGGCTATTGAGCACTTGTGTTGTAACTACTGTGACTCAGAAATGAACTTTAATTTTAATAGCCTCAAGTGGTTAGTGGCTACCATTTTGGACAGCACAGCTATGAAGACTTCAGGTCTAGGGTCTGATTAACCAGACTATAACTATTGTAGAAATAGGGCAAAGCATTGCAAAAGCGTGTTTTAATTTTATAGAATGCATATATTTTTATTCATAGCAGTCTAATTTTATGTCTAGATTAATATGGGTACTTGAAAAAAGCTAGGTATTTAGGGACATCATTGCATGGGCTTTTTGGGGACCCAAGGAGGGTAAAAGAGGGGTACCTGCTAACTGTTAACACAGTAGACTTTGATCTCTCTGAAGTCAGAAACTTTGGTTTTGTTTTGTTGTTTTTCACTGCTATATTTCCAGCATCTAGAAGCTAGGCACTTAATAGATATTTGTTCAAATAATGAATGAAAAGGCATGGCATCTGCTTTTCAGCATCAATGAACTGATGGAGATGGAGTATGGAAATTTGTGGAAAATTTCTCTTGCATATGTAGACCACCAAAAAAAGTATCAATTTCCTCTTTGAGTAAACATATTCTAAGCCATTATGATATTTTATTATTATTACTAGAAAGAAAGAACAATTATTGCTATTGGCATTGGCAGCATAAGGGAGATGTGGCAATCTTGACAAGACTGACAAAGAAGGGCTTGCTTTTGAAGAAATTGTGTGTTTCCTTTCCTACTTTACAGGGGTGTTGTGAGCATTTATAAATATTTGGCCATTAGCTGCTCATAGAAATGCTTGTTAAACGCTCTCAGACTCTGTCACAGAAAATGCCTGTTTGAATGTTTAGTGGATGTAGTGCTGTCAGCAAGGAGACAGTTATTCACTGTAGAAAGGTCATTTGCACTTTTTTCTTTTTATGCTTGTTTCCTTTTCCTGACTATAAAAATAGCAATAGTAATTAAGAACAGAAACTTTTAAAAACAGAAAAGTTTCATGAAGAACATGAACAGAAACTTCAAATTAATTACATGTAATTATATTTATGAATGTGTATCTATTTTCTATATCTCCACATCCACACAGATTCATGCTCACACTCAATCGAGCTTTTCATATTTTGTCCTATTTTCTACAAATATTTTTAATGAGTGTTCAAGTGTGTGTCAAATAAAACAAGATATTTAACAGTTTTGTATCCCACTTTTTTTAACCTATTATGATGACAGTTAATAGTCTCTACAACATGATTGTTAGTGCACATAAATCATTCATAGGAATTTTCTATATTTTACAATTCTATATTGTTGGAGGCTTGAGTTGTCATTTTTTACACTATGACAAATTTTGATACTATAATCATTTTACAAAAATATTTTCCCATATTCTTTCTTCTTAAATATTGGGTAGATTCGTAACAGTGAAATTGTTGAAGCAAAGAAAAGTTTCTATTAAAGGTTTGATAAATTTTGAAAATTGTTATATAGTAGGGTTATCCAAATTCATGTTCCCATTAAAAACGTAAAAAACTGTTTAAAATGTATAGCCTCTAGTACTGAAATATATCTATTTAAAATCTATTTCAATGTGATACGTGAAAAATCAATATTGCTGTAATTTGCATCACTGATTACTTGTAAGACTGATCTTTTCAACACATTTTCTGGCCTCTGTAAATTGTTCATAATCAGTGACTACTTTTATATTGAGAAATTTTTGCAAAATTGTTTCTTAAAAACTTTTTATGAGGTGAAAATACATGTTGTAATAACATCTTAGTTTGCATTTGTTTCATAAACTCATTTTTGTTTTAACCTATAAACTATGGAATGAATATCTAATACAATAATCTTTTTATAGTGTTTTTCATTTATTTTCATTTTTATTTTTTAAATTGAATTAATTTTAATTAAATAGTAAAATTATTCTTTCTCACTGTAAGATACTACAAAACAAAAATAAAACAACAATCCACCTAGATCTTTTTTAAATCCCTCTTGCTGTTGGCCATACAAAATCTTTTTTTGTCAGCTTTTTGGTTATTATTGTAGATATGATCTAGATATTTGGAAACCTACATATGCACATAAAAGTGCATATTTTATTTTGTTTCAAAATAACTGTAATCATATTTTTATTTTGCAACTTATGTTTTACTAAACTACAGGATTTGGAATATTTTTTGGCCGATTTATACTTTGAAAATCTATATTCTATACACATGTACACACAAACACAAAAGTGGGTTTAGATTTTCTGGAGGATATCTTTATTTTCTACATGAGTTTTAAACATATGTAATATATGCTAATTAATTGCATAGGCAATAAATCTGAAATTATTATTCTGTTATGTAAATAACTATTTTCTCAACAACCATTTTCTGAATAATTAAATGATTCCCTACTGGGGTGTGCTGCTTTCTTAATCATTCTTAGAGTCTAATAATTTTGCATTGTAGTTTATGGTTGACCAGTACATACAATTAAAATGTTTTCTGATCTTTCACAAATTTAGCTATTAGTTGTTGTAATTTTATAATTACATATTCATAAAACTTTGGATAATTTTTAATCACTTATTGTTACTTTCTGTTTCAAAATTATCAATGCCTTATTCCAATTAAACTTTCAAATCACCTTTTCCTAGTCAGAAAGAATGAAACAATTTAATTCAAATCTTGGTTGAGATTATCTTAAAATTCTGTGTTGATTGAGGAAGACATACACCCATACAATGTATGATGTTTCCATCTGGAAACATAGCATATATCTCATGTGTTACATAATTAATAGCCTTTTGCTTTGTTTAATTTCCATAAGTTCTCCACATTTTTTAAACAAGTTGTTCTATGTGTTCTGTTTCTTTGCAACATGAACAGCATATTTTCCATTCCATCTCCCAATTTGTTAGTAATGGTACATTGGAAAGGTTTTGATTTACTTAATAGCAACTTGAATCATGTTTCAGTTAACTGTCTTCTGTTTCCACAAAAACATTTCATATATATTGATGCTTATCTCCTCAATACCAATAGCTAAAGATTTTGTGTTTCATATCCTTCTATCCTGGTCTTTGTTTTAAAACAATGTAGGATAATAATAAGGATAGTAGTCAATTTTGTATGTTTCATTTAAGTTAAAATGCCTTCGATATTTCCAGTAACCATAACACTATTTTTTATAACTGAGAACTTACATCATGTACATTTAGAATAGAAGCAATGTCGAAAAAATACATCTACCCATGCTAATTTTAAAAATAATTGATTTCCTAGCCGGACTCGGTGGCTCAGCCTGTAATCCCGTGCCTTGGGAGGCTGAGGTGAGTGGATTGCCTGAACCCGCGGGTTCAAGTCCCGCCTGGGCAACTTGGCGCAACCTCATCTCTGCAACATCAAAAAATGAGCTGGGTGTGGTAGCGTGCGCCTGTAGTTCCAGCTACTTGGAAGGCTGAGGTGGAAGGATCACTGGAGCCAAGCAGGTCGAGGCTGCGGTGGCCGGGAGCGGCCACTGCACTCCAGTCTGGGCGATAGAGTGAGACTCCAACTCAAAAAAAAGAATAATAACAATAATTGATTTCCTAATATAAATAATCAAATAATTCTACTTGATTGTCACAAATTCTTCTACTAATATACAACATGCAAATAATTTATTTAGAATTTTTGTAACCATATTCATAAGTTTTTGGTCTATAATTTTACATTATAGCAACTGTAATTTGCTTTTCAGGGTGATATTGGCTTCCTAAAATAATCTGGTAATCTTGCTATATTTTTCCAAGTAATTAAATATTTGACATGACATCGGGTTATGTTTTAAAATAATAATCTAAAAGAAGTCCTTAGTAAAACCATCAGATCAAAATGAACCTTTGATTATTTTTCTTTCTTTCTAATGGATATTGGGCATTTTTTCTAAGATTTTTAAAAATCAATTTGAATTAGTTAAATGTTTCTGTGAAAGTAACTCTTTCAATGAGATTTTTGCACTTATTAGCATAAACTTTTATGCAAATATTTCTTGTATTTTAAAATATCAATCTATCTATTGAAATATAGCCTTTCATGCTACTACTATATATTTGGGGTTTGCACTTTTTTTCCTTAATTAAAACAGAAGAGTATATGTCTATTTAATTCATCCTTTTAATACCCTATAGAAACAGTTCTTCAATTTATTTCTCAAATGTTCTTTTTGCATATATCAAATCAATTAATTTTGATTTTTTTCATTCTCTGCTGCCCTTAGGCTTATTGTGTAATTTTATAGACGTGGAAAGTTTAGATTAATGACATTCAATTTTACTGTTAATGAATAATAAAAGCATTTAGGACTGCACATTTGCATAGCTTTAGAGATAGAGTGCAATTTGGGGGGGTAGCAAGATTTACTGAGAGGACAGAAAAGCTCCCACAGCAGGAGAGAACACAAGGGGGCTGCCCATTGTACAAATTTTGATAAAAATATTTCTTATGATTGCAGCATAGTTATGAAATGTCTTCTCTCTCATTTTTTCAAGAGTTATTCAAGATAAGAATTGTATTTTTCTTATTTGTTTTGTTAATTAAACTTGTATTAATATTCTCCAGAAATGTGCCTCAGTGGTAGTGAGGTCAGAGGGTCTTTTATGTTCATTTTCATATTTTTGTAATGTTCTAGTGTTTTAGTCATGATCTAAAAAATAATTTCTAAAGTGACTATTTCATCACTCTTTAGAAAGAATCATTCTGTGCTTATAGGGTATATATTTCTGTACAATGACTTTTACTGTACTTTATTAACTATTGTGTTCTAAGACTACAATTTTAAAATATTTTATTGTTTTCTGGTTTATACAAACTTTTTTCATTCACATTCATTAAAAAGCTGAGTGTTTTTATAAACTTAGTCTTGCATTCATAATAGGCTTTGTTTTAGATATTAGAGAGAAAAAATATTTTATGCATAGAGATTTGTCTTCATTGTATGGTTATTATTATTTTTCAATGGAAAACTACTCTTTATCCAATGTAGTTTGAAGGTTAAAAATTTGACAATTTTTTTATTATTTCTGTTTCATGACTTTTTGTTAAAAGTGTGTACACTTGGACTTCTGGCAAGATGGTGATGGAGCAGCTAGGTCTGTGAGACTCTCCACCAAGGGGAATGCAAAAAGACTCTGGTTCTCTCCCTGGGGGCTGCAGATCCCATCATCGGCAGCCTGCTTTTCACACGGAGCTCAGCAGTAGACTTCGCTGAGGCATCACCGTGGTCTGGGCAGCTACTGTGGCTGCCACTGCCGCCGCTGCCACTGTGGCTGGTGGCCAATCCACATCGCACTGCCAGTGCCTGAGGCGAGCCATAGCCCTGCTGCCTCCTCCAAGGCAGCCACCGACTCCTCCGAGGCAGCCATTACACATCGCACCACCTGTGCCTGAGGTGAGCCGCCACTGCCACCACTGCTGCTGCCACTGCCACCAAGGCACTGATTCCACATCGCACCCTCAGTGCCTGAGGTAAGCTGCAGTCACCACCCCAAGGCAGCCATTGCATATCACACGGCCCATGCCTGAGGCAATCCACAACTTCAGACCTTGAAGCCCCTGCGAGCAAGATCTGCTGAGGTCTACTACCACCAAGACGTCCTGCCAGACCATGGGTCTCATTCCGTGTGCCTTGAGGTAACATCTCCCTCCCCTTAGGGGCGGGCGAGCAGCTGAGATAAAGACCATCTGGAGCGAGGGATAACACCACTTGCTGGTGATTCAAGAGAGTAAACCTACAACCACACTGCACAGGCAGATTCCAAGGCAGTGGGAAGTGGGTTTCAGATTATTTATACACCTGTCAGCAGATACCAGGACCTGCAGATAGATTTTGAATCAGAGCTCCCCCCTTAAGTAAATCTCAAAACTGTTAAAAGGACCACCTGCACCCAACAGTACAACTCCAGAATTGAACAAAGTAAGAGGACATACATAAAGAAGAATAGAAGATTGAACAAACAGAAGTAAAAACAACCCCTCCACTCCTGAATAACAGAATTAAAGAAGATGGTGATGTGGAGGGAAGGAAAAAGTAGGGAAGGGGAAAAAACAACAACAACAACAACAAATGCACAAATGAAGAAAAACCAAAAGAAGAATATAGGTCTCACACAGACCCCTGGGAGGTCAGACACTGAGAAAACAGACCTTGGAACACAAATAATGAAGACCCCCAGAATGACTGGTCACACGAAACAAACTCAGACATCAAGACATTAATAGAAATAATACAAAAAATCAAAGAGAGACAAAGGGAAAATAGGAGGGAGCTGATGTCAGAAATAACAGCAGTAAAGAATATTGTGATGGAAAAAAATAACAAACTGATAAGCACAGAAAGCAGAATTAGCCAAGCAGAAGAAAGAATCTCAGAGCTCAAAGACCAAAACACAGAACTAACCCAAACTGTCAAAAACATGGAAAAGAAGCTCAAAAAGACTGAACAAAACCTTCAAGAAATGAATGATTACTTAATGAGACCAAACCTAAGAGTAATTGGCCTTCCTGAGGCAGAGAGAGAAGCAGAGGCCACACTGGAACAAACATTTCATGAAATCATTCAAGAAAACTTCCCTCATCTCATAAGTGATGCAAAAATTCAAACACAAGAGATTCAGAGAACCCCTGCAAGACAACAAATAAGAAGACCAACTCCTAGACTCATAATAATTTGCAGAAACAAGGAAGATATAAAAGAAAAAATCATAAAGGCAGCTAGAGAAAAAGGTCAGACTACCTACCAAGAAAGACCAATTAGAATAGCAGCAGATTTAGCTACAGAAACCCTCCAGGCTAGGAGAACTTGGAGCCCTATCTTTAAAGTTCTAAAAGACAAACAATTTCAACTGAGAATAACCTACCCAGCCAAGCTAAGCTTCATCAGTGAGGGAGAATTGAAATCTTTCCCAGATATCCAAACCCTAAGAATCCACGCTGCTACCAGACCACCTCTACAAGAAACACTGAAGAAAGTATTGAACACAGAAGAAAAGGAAAAAAGAACAACAATGTTTTTCACAAGAGTACGGGCAAAAGACTAAAAACACACATGAACCAACTCCAGAACCAAAAGAAAGACAACACACAAACAGAAAGAACAACAACTCTGAAAGAACATTATGATAGGGAGCAACTCTCACATTTAAATAATTAGCTTGAAAGTGAATGGACTAAATGCACCACTGAAAAGACATAGAATGGCAAAATGGATAAAATATTACCAGGCAACAAATTATTGCTTTCAAGAGACTCACCTCACTAGAAAGGACACTCACAGACTCAAAGTAAGAGGATGGGAAACAAATTTTCAGGCGAATGGAACACAAAAGAAAGGAGGAGTGGCGATCTTAATCTCAGACAAAATATCCTTTAAGCTATCAAAAATCAAAAAAGATATAGAAGGCCACTAAATAATGATAAAAGGTTCAATCCATCAACAAGAAATATCCATCCTAAACATATATGCACCCAACATAGGAGTACCAACTTTCATAAAGAAGCTTCTGGGTTAACTAAAAAAGAATATCGTCTCCAACACCATCATAGCTGGGGACTTCAATACCCCACTCACAACCCTAGACAGAGCATCAAGACAAAAAATCAGCAACAAGATTCGAAACCTCAATGTTACTCTTGACCAAATGAACTTAATTGATACCTAGAGAACACTCCATCCAGAGACCATAGAATATACATTCTATTCATCATCACATGGAATGTACTCTAAGATCGACCACGTACTTGGCCATAAATCAAGTATAAGCAAATTTAAAAGGACAGAAATTTTACCATGTAACTTCTCGGACCACAGGGAATAAAAATAAACATTAACAACAACAAGGTCCCCCCCAAACCCACAAAGACATGGACACTAAACAACATGATCCTAAACAACTCCTGAGTCAACAATGAAATCAAAACAGAGATTTAAAAATACCTGGAAACAAATGAAAATGAAGAAACATCTTACCAAAATCTCTGGGACGCCATGAAAGCTGTTGTAAGAGGGGAATTTATATCCCTACAAACGCACATGAAGAAAATGGAAGGATCACAAATTAATAGCCTAACAAGTCACCTAAGGAAACTGCAAAAGCAAGACCACCAAAACCCTAATTTCAGCAGAAGAATCCAGATCACCAAAATAAAAGCCCAAATCCAGGACATAGAAGACAAAAAGATTATACAAAAATTAATGAAACAAAAAGCTGGTTCTTCAAAAGGATAAACAAGATCGGTGGTCCCCTAGCTAGACTGATCAAGAAAAAGAGAGAAAAAGCCCCCCCCCCAAAAAAATCAGAAACACAAAAGATGAAGTCACACGTGACCCTGAAGAAATACAAAAGATCATTAGAGACTACTATATACACGTGTATGGAAACAAACTTGAAAACCTTAAGGAAATGGAGGATTTCTGAATATCACACAACCTGCCTAGGATGAAACAAGAAGAAATTGAGACACTAAATAGACCAATAACAATCAAGAAAATTGACTCTGTAATAAGAAAATTACCTACAAAAAAAAAGCCCAGGTCCAGATGGCTTTCCAGGAGAATTCTACAAAACATTTAAGGAGGAACTGATACCAATCCTACTGAAGGTATTCCAGGCAATTGAGAAAGATGGAATTCTCCCCAAATCATTTTATGAAGCTAACATCACATTGATACCCTAGCCAGGTAAAGACCCAACAAAGAAAGAGAACTACAAGCCAATATCTTTGATGTACATAGATGCTAAAATTCTCAACAAGATCCTAGCAAACTGGATTCAACAACACATCTCAAAAATCATCCATCATGACCAAGTGGGTTTCATCCCTGGGATGCAAGTCTGGTTCAACATAAAAAAAATAAATGTAATTAAATACATCAACAGATGTCAAAACGAAAATCGCATGATTATATCATTAGATGCAGAAAAAGCTTTTGATAAAATCCAGCACCTCTTCTTGATTAAAAACCTCGAACATCTAGGCATACAGAGAACATACCTCAAAATAGTAAAAGCCATCTATGAGAAACTCATAGCCAACATACTCCTAAATGGACAAAAATTGGAACCATTTCCCCTGAAAGCTGAAACAAGACAAGAATGCCTACTCTCACCCCTCCTGTTCAATATACTATTGGAAGTCCTGGCTAGAGCAATCAGAGAAAAGAACGCAATCAGGCGTATCCAAATAGGAAAAGAGGAAGTCAAGTTATCTCTCTTTGCAGATGACATGATTGTGTACCTTGAAAACCCAAGAGAATCTGTCAAAAACCTCCTTACACTGATAAAGGCCTTTGGCAAAGTCTCAGGATATAAAATAAATGTGCAAAAGACAATTGCATTTCTTTACACCAATAATAAACAAACAGAAACCCAAATAAAAAGTACAATTTCATTCACAATAGCCACACACACACACAAAAATGGTATACCTTGGCATCTTCCTAACAAGAGATGTGAAAGACCTTTACAATGAAAACTACAAAACTCTGCTCAAAGAAATCAAAGATGACACAAACAAGTTGAAATATATCCCATGCTCATGGGTTGGAAGACTCAACATTGTGAAGATGTCCATCTTACCTAAGGCAATCTACAGATTTAATACAATACTCATCAAATTACCAGCAACACTCTTCTCAGATTTAGAAAAAACAACATAGGAATTCATATGGAAACACAAACGACCAAGAATAACCAGAACAATCCTCAGCAAAAAAAAAAAAAAACACAAAAATAAACAAAGCAGGCAGTATCACATTACCAGACTTCAAACTTTACTATAAAGCTACAATCATCAAAACAGCTTGGTATTGGTATAGTAATAGGCATATAGATCAATGGAATAGAATTGAGATCCCAGAAGAAAAACCTCAATTTCTCAACCAACTCATCTTCGACAAAGCCTCCACCACCTACCACTGAAGAGAGGAGAACCTATTCAGTAAATGGTGCTGGGAAAACTGGCTGACCACATGCAGAAGATTCAAACAGGACCCCTATCTATCCCCATACACAAAATTTAACTCCAAATGGATCAGAGACCTAAACGTAAAACCTCATACCATAAGAACCTTAGAAAATGAAAGACATAACCTTGTGGAAATTGGAACTGGCATCCAATTCCTGAACAAAACCCAAAACCTACAGGCCATAAGAGATAAGATAGACAAGTGGGACCTCATTAAACTGACAAGCTTCTGCAAAGCCAAAGAAACCATCAAGAGAACAGGGAGACAGCCTACAGACTGGGAAAAAGTATTTGCCAACTCCAGATCTGACAAAGGCTTAACATCTTGAATCTATAAGAAACTCAAATGTGCTGAAAAGAACAAAAAAAGCAACCCCTTTATAAAATGGGCAAAAGATATGAACAGACACTTCACAAAGGAAGACATCCGAGCAGCCAACAGACACATGAAGAAATTTTCAACCTCACTAATCATCAGGGAGATGCAAATCAAAACCACACTGAGATACCACCTAACTCCAGTCAGAATGGCAATTATCAATAACTCAAAAAATAGGCCAGGCTCAGTGACTCAGCCTGTAATCCCAGCACTTTGAGAGGCCAAGGTGAGTGGACTGCCTGAGCCCGTGGGTTCAAGACCTGCCTGGGCAACTTGGTGAGACCTCATCTCTACAATAAATCAAAAAATTAGCCAGGTGTGGTTGCGCGCGCCTGTAGTTTCAGCCACTTGGAAGGCTGAGGTGGAAGGATCGCCGGAGCCCAGCAAGCGAGGTTGCGGTGGCCGGGAGCAGCCACTGCACTCCAGTCTGAGCGACAGAGTGAGACTCCAACTCAAAAAAAAAAAAAAAATAACAGTCGCTGGAGAGGGTATGCCGAAAAGGGAACACTTCTACACTGTTGGTGGAAGTGTAAACTAGTGAAACCTCTGTGGAAAGCAATGTGGTGATTCCTAAAATCTCTAAATATCAACCTCCCATATGACCCTGCAATCCCCCTACTGGAAATATACCCTGAAGAACTCAAATCACTCTATCAAAAAGATACCTGCACACGAATGTTTATCACAGCATTGTTCACAATAGCAAGAACCTGGAACCAACCATGCTACCCATTAAAAGAAGACTGGATTAAAAAAATGTGGTACATATACACGATGGAATACTATGCAGCCATAAAAAAAGAACAAAATCATAAATTTTGCAGCAACCTGGATGGAACTAGAGTCAATAATACTGAGTGATCTCTCACAGAAACAAAGATCTGAGTATCACATGTTCTGACTCATATAGTGGACCTTGAACATCCACCGAAATACTTAAAAAAAAAAAAACTGACAGTGGTGGGAAACTATGGGGGAGGGGAAGGGAGGTGGGATTAATGGTAGTCAATATCTGTCTGGGAACAGGGAGACACCCCTTATCAACAAGGGTGCCCGAGTGAAGCATATCTGTATACCTAACCCTAAACTGTACTCCACAATATCAAAATAAAAAATATTGATAAATAAAAAAAAAGAAACAGGAAAAAAATAAAATAATAAATAAATAAATAAAACCACAATGAGAAACCACCTTAAAAAAATGTGTACACTTGTTCTTTTCCTTTTTTCTCTTGCTACATATATTCTGCTGTTAATTATTTAAAATACTGGTGATTTTGAAAGAATAAAAAGTGTTTCAAGTAGACTTAGTTGACACTTTTAATTTGATTCACAAACATTCATTCCTACTATTAATTTCCACATTTTATTCATAATTTCATTTTGAAGTTTTGGGGAAAATAAAACTATTTCATTTTGAAGATTTAGGGAGATTCAAAGGATATATATATGCATCATAAATTTCAAAAATAAACTTAATATTTGATTTCTAGTTTGTTATCAAAATTCAAATAATTGTATAGACATCTTTATCTCCTTTTAGTGTTCAAGACTAAACTTTTTATATCATGGCTTTCTAAGACTGCTACCACTTTTCAACTGTTTTTAATTGCTGGCTTGGATTTTTTTTTTTTTTAAGTTGATAACATGGGATAATATTACCTCTTCTTGTACTTCTAGAAATAGCTATCTTATTTGGCACATATTTCTTTTACTGAAGCCTTTCTCCTTAAATTTATATAGAATTGCTCTCTGTGAAATTTTGTCTATGTGGTGTTTGTTGTTTTGGCATTTTATCTTGGGCAGTGGAGTTTTGAGACAATCTTGGCTTTTTTTCATTGAAATGTTATGCCCTTCTTTAATAACTGAATTTTTAAGCATTTTTTTGTGCCAAGCAAGATTTATTTTGTACCTGTAGACCAAAATTGGTCTTTAAGCTAAGGTACCTTTTTTAAAAAATCTATTATACACCTAATTATTTCTTTCTTTATTTTCTTCTCTGACTATACCTGTTTTTTATAGGTCGAATCTCACCTCTTCTGTATGTAATATCTACTTTCTAGTCATTTTTCTATTTTTCATTTAAATGAACAGAGTGTCTCAATCTCATTTTCTGCATAATACAGTTTCCTAACAGGTCACTTCTGAAGATCAATATCTCTGATTTTTCTATCAACCTTCCTTTAGAGCGGTTTCACAACCACAACACTATTGAAATTGGGGACAAATAAACATTTGTGGTTGGTGGCTGTCTTGTGCATTGTAGCTGCATTCCTAGTCTGTACCTACTAGCCAGTAGTATGCTCCCAGTTGTAACTATCAAAAAATATCCTTAGACATCGCCAAATGTTCCTGGAGGGCCTGGAGAGGTTTTCAGAATCACCCCCAAAATCACCCCCAGAGGTTTTCAGAATCACTTTTTAGACTTTAAAAGTATTTTTGTATCTCACCTTCTCACTATATTTTGGACTGAGTTCTCTTTTGCTTTTAAATTTTAGGAGTTTGTAAGGTTTTCATAAATTACATAACTTTGTTGCTATTTTTATGGGAACTTAAGAGAGGCTCTATTACTGTTAGCATGAATCTATACATTTTGACTAGAAATTTAATATTTAATTGTTTTGAATTTAATATTTTAATGCCAATAAAATAATAGTGATTCATGAAATAAATGCATGTATTATATTTATGAATTGAATCAATAACACTAATTTTTATTAAACTAGCCATGCTCTATTTCAATAAAATAATAAGTGGTTTTTAAAAGGGACTTAGAACAATGTGAGAATACATTTAATAAATCCTGTTGGGAAATTCTGGAATCTAACAGTAATACATTTTCACAGGGCGGCCCTTATATCCTACTTTGGCTCAAGAGTTATAAATACACATGGGAAACTGAATAAAGATTTTCAGCATCTCATCCTCTGACTGAGTGACATTTTTATTTGAAAATGTCTCTTTTCTTATTTTAACAAGATAGTCAACTTGTAAAAATAATTCTTTGACTTTGTATCCATGCAATAGACTTACATTTCCCCAGAGAACAAACCCTTTCACAGAATAGCCATAAAGGAAGCTCCCTGAGATACAGAAGGATGAAGGATCAGTTAAAGACCAAATCATGGAAAACTGGTTTCCATTCTATGGCATGGAGTTAAAACCAGGGCATATCTCCTTACCTAAGCTACATAATAGGATATCACATCAGAAGGTCAATGAAACACTAGTCTGTTTATACACAGAAATTGTGTTCAATCTCATTTAATCTCTAGATCATCCAATGTCCATCCCTTCTTTGTCACAGTAAATAAAACTTTGATTTGTTGTTGTTATTGTTTTGATTTAGCAATAGTAAACATGCCCAGCCCAGTCTATGGATTATGATTAGTCCAAATCGGTCTTAAGTGTTGATATAGCATATTTCTGGTCGAGATCCATGGAGAAGTCACTGAGAGAGTCCTTTCTAAAAAAAATGTTTATTTCTTAGAAATAAACTTTATGAGTATGGTTCTGTGCCCTCGCTGCCTCTCCTTCCTTTCCATGACCAGGCACTGGTACAGCCTTCTTGTGTGCCTGAGGCAAAAATATGAGGACAATAGCCATTGCCCGAGGATGATGCAGGAAAAAAATAATAGGAACCTTGGTTTCAAGTTCAAGTCCTGTGGATCAGATTGATAATACTTGTGAAAAAAAAACAAGTTCCTAATTAGTATGGCTCTGAATATTCCCTTTATATCTCTATCTTACTTTTGAACTTCACAAATGACATCCATATACAATATTGGAGTATTCAGAAAGAAGGAAATTTGAAGAGAATTGTAACTATCCTGTAGGATAAAATATCCATGGAAACTTTAACTCTTCCATGGGGAAAGCTTCCACTCAATAATCTCAAAAATAAACACTTGTTTCTTATTATTTGTGGTGGTATATTCTATGTAGTGACCCATGAACACTCAACTAGTGAATACCGAAGCAGTGCTTCTAGGGAAGAATAGATAGAAATATAGATAGACAAATAGACACACACACATATTCTCCTGTAAATAAGAATCTTAAAGCCTAAATACAACCCATCCTAGTAGATTCTATTTTCCTTATTTTACAAAAGAGGAAACAAAGCTCAGAAGCTTTAAGTGACTTCCTGAAGCTGCACCACTAAGAAGTGCTGAAGTTAGATTCAAATCCCATCCACCTAGCCCTGGGTCAGAGGTTTTTTTGCACTGTACCACACTGCTCTTAATCTTTTCCATCCCTTGGGAATCTCTGTATAAGTGCTGAAACAAGAAGGCAAAATATTTTCTTGATTGACCTCATCTAGGAACATGGCTAATAAGTGGGAATTAAATTTTTCACTGCTCTGAGCATGTCTGTGAATGACTGAAATCCATAAGTATTGATTCTGGAGTTACAAATAAATTTTAGTGAGTAGGCAAATTACAAAGAGAAAATCTTCAAATAGTGAGACACTACTGTAATTGTATTTTTGTTATTTTCTCAGGAAAAATACATCTGGTTATACACATTTTGAATATCTGTACTGATAGCTTCACTATCCAAGGGTAAGTTGACTTCCAACCTCTGCTTCCCTTCATGAATGATTACTTGCGTTTCTTTTCAGTCTATGTTCCTGGACACATGAATGCAGATGTTCACGTGCATATACACACATGCTGCTATAACATAGCCACACTATATCATGTCCTCCAGTGCAGACATGTGCAATTCAGTAACTCATTGATCCAATACACAACTCAGCAAGTGTACGGAAGAGTCAATATTCTCTCCAATAAAATGTTGTAAAAAGGAATCATCATTGTGCTTGCCCAAGGCTGAGGAGTGGTGTGAATAGAGAGTCACTGTAAATGGGCCAAGGTTTCTTTTTGGGGTGATGCATATGTTCTAAAATTAGATTGTAATGATGGTTGCATCACTCTGTAAATATACTAACAATGAAAGCATTATGCACATTAAATGAGTGGATTTTAGGTTATGTAAATTATACCATCATAAATCTGTGACTAAAAACAATGTAATGCATTCGCTACATGTGCGTAGGCCTGCAGAACAATGGGAGGACATATCTTTCCTGGTCAGGAATTTACACTAGCTGAGGGTTTTTCCATGTAGAGTTGCCACATTCTTGTGCAGCTTTATTATTCACCTGTCACAAGAAAGCTGCAAAATGTCTATGTGCTGGCATGAGTTGGAAATGTCTATTAACTTGTCAACAAATGAAAAGGGTGAAGGGTTTTCATTTCCACAGATGAATTGGAACAGGTGCAGTATGTCCCCAAGATTACTAATTAAAACTACTCTGAACTTATATTTATTGTACATGAAAAAGAGTTTTATATGTGTTTGAAAACTATATAAAAACATAGCTTTTAAAAAATTGACTATACAGTCGAGTTTTATTTCTGTTTTATGTCCGTTCATGAATAAATGCCATGCTAAGACAATTCTCACTTTTGGTTTATTATACTGGTTTGTTTTATGTTCTACCTACCCATAGGGAAAATGTAAGCTATATTTATTGCCAAGAGGATCTGAGTTTGTTTGGACATGACTATATGTTTACAATTTGTGCCATCTGTATTTGACTCCAGGTAATGACACTGATATAGTTTTATATGTAATCTTTGAATAATCTGAAGCCCTCACATTTCCAAATTCTGTGCATTTCTTTGTTTGTAGCTCAACTAAAGGGAAATAAGGTAAATGGAAAGGAAAAAAGAACAACTTGTTGGATCTATATTATACAGTCTTGAAAAGAATCTGAATCTGAATGTAAGGAAACCTGTATTTGAAGAACTTATGAAATCTTAAACAAATCACTAAGCCTACCTGTTCTTTAGATACTTAATCTCTTAAGGCCTATCTCAAATGTCACTTCTTTCAGAAAGCTTCTCAAGATCTTTTTAGCTAGAATCAATATTTCCTTATTCTATCCTCACATCGAACTGTGTACCACTAGTGTATTATGCAGCATATAGGAGGAGGTATGCAGAAAGTGGCAAGTTGACTGTGGTGAAGGTTTGGATTCTGAAGTAAGAGTTAGAGTATCTAGGATGAAATCCCCGTCTTACTACTTACTAGCTGTGTAACCTTGGAAAAGACTCTGAATTTTTTGTCTTCAAAATGAGAGTAAGAGGGCTAGCCTCATTTGGTTTTATTGTCAAGGTTAAGTAAGAGAAACCAAGTAAAATACTTTGAATAGTGTGTCTGAGAGGACACAATTGCTCCCAAAACAATTATTGTTACTATTATTTACCAGAAAGGCAGTGTAACCTAGTAAGATACATTTGAAAAAGGAAAATTGGGTAGGTTCCTAATTCCACAAGTTGCTAGCCCTGTGATCTGGGAAAATAAGTTAACTATTTGAGCATTAATTTCTTCATTTATAATGTTATCTAGCTAAAAGAGGGGTGATAAAGACCAAATGAAATTGAGTGTGTGAACATGTTTTAAAATTGATAAAGCATTGCTTAAGTGTAGGACTTTATTTGGAGGAAACTGAGTGTTATAAAGGCAATATATAATTTGCAGCTCATTAGAACTGTTTATAAATTCTGTCATTATCACTTTGTGGTCTTAGTAAATTTCTTGACTCTGTGCATCAGCTTCTTCATGTTAATGCTAAGATGAGATTATTTAGTAGGTATTAAATTAAACAATATTTAAGTATCAAATTCGTCATCAAGTACATAGCAGAAATTGAGTCATACAAATTCATTCCTTATCACAGTTTATTTTGTTCTTTGTACAAATGTCTGCTACTGATCTCCTGGATTCAGAAAGCACACAGGCTAGGCTCTCTAGTGCACATTACATATCCCTGGAATGAATTAACATAGCGCAGGAAGACTTCAGCCACAGTCCTGAGTTGCTAGATAAGTCCTGGGGCTGCAGCTCACCTTCCAGGCTTTAGACAGAAAACCAATAGGTTGTAGGATAGGTTTCTATTGTCATACTTGAGAATTATACAGGAATGAAATGAATCACCCAGCATAAAGATATTTTGACAATTTTCAAGTCCTTTAATATAAGAATATTTTACTGTACCGTGACTGTTTCTACATCAGTTCAGAGATTCTTCTTGCCTGTTATCAACTTGCCCTCCACTATGTTTTAGACCTGCCGCCAGCTGGAGTTACATGTAACATCATTAAAAGAACTCCCTGGCACTGTGTGGGTCATGGCCAAAACCATCAACCTGCCTCTTCCTACGGAATGCCATCTTGAAGAAAGAAGGGTATCTGTATCCCAACGTGACCACTAACCTACCAGCTCTTAGGGGTTCTTGAGCTTATGATTATCAGCACCACTCCTTCATCTTGCTCCTCAGCCCCAATGGTTGGGAAATGATGAAGAGAAAAGGCCAAGTCTTGCTTTAAATGGTTCTTACCGGGCTAAGTAGATTCCATCCTACTCTTCGCAGGTTTAGGAAGCAGAGTAGAATGTGGAAAGAGAGACCATGAAACTTGGATGGTTTGGAATAGAGCGATAAGAAAAATGAGGTGAATCATATGTCAATCACAAAAACATTTATTGTCTCTGATAATTGTCATGACAACAGGCAGAACTGTGAGGTCTTGAATGACAGTGGAATAGTCCTGGACCCAACATCAAGTAACCACTGGTGGCCTCCTAAAAGTAGCACTGCAAAACCGAAGTTCACTTCTGCCTGCCTTTCTGACAGCTGTCTCAGAGTTACTCATTCTTATAAAACTTTTTCATGCCAGATCTGCCAGTTACCCATAGCCCCAGCCTCCAAAGCTCAGTGAAAATAGAAGACAAATGGAAGAATCATTAAGGTAGCAGACATTATTTAATAGCAATGACTCTTTGTGCCAATACCTTGATCCCAGCCAATTTAACCACTGGCTGATGGTAATAGTACTAAACAATAGAATGAGAGCGAAAAAGCAAGAAAAGAACAAAAATTTTTTAAAAAAGGAAAAGAACAAGAAAAAACTGCTATACAAATATATATATATATATATATATATATATATATACAATAATATATAAGAATTATGCAATCACTTCACTCAATTAGTCAACCCACATATTTTCGGAGAAAGAGCAATTTTCAACGTCTTGCTTATGAGTGACCACAGGAAGCAACATTATAAATATCCCCTGATGTACCTTTTTTGAGCAGCTGGCCAAGCCCAGGGAGTATCAAGCATTAAACATTAATTTCCCCACCTTCTGGCTTTTTCCTACTCTGTGTCATCTCCTTTCTCTCCCTCTCAAGGCAGAAAGAACCTAGAGTCTGGTTTGCACTGTGGAAAGACAAAGTAGTTTCTTCAGTTTGTAGTTTATTCCATCCAGGGAAACAACACTGACTTCAGGTGCTTGGGGAAGCCATCTGTAGCTCTTGAGGCAATGAAACAGGGATGAGAACGCAGTGCTTTCTGGCCACTCTGCTTCCAGCTGGAAAGACCACTGAGGAAGCCGCTCTTAAAGCACTTTCTGCAAAATTGCCTCTATCCATCCCATCTGGTGTTTTCCAGTGATGGAGAGCCGCCTGGTTTGTCCCAGAAACTGATGAAAGGGTTGCCAGGGTTCCCTCCAGAAAGGCACAGAAATAGGGAAGGAGTGAGGACTTGTTTTCCAGGTGAATCACAGAACGCTGACCTCATACCTGTCATGCACAGGCAACTGAGCCTGGCGCCTGAGTGGGGCTCAGGCACAGGTCTGAGCACCCCAGGTGGGTGGGGAAGGATTGTCCTGGGTGTACCAGGGGAGGAGAAGCAGAAGCACACAGAACTGCTTTTGAAACACACAAAA
Source organism: Cephalopachus bancanus (assembly GCA_027257055.1). NCBI lineage: Eukaryota > Metazoa > Chordata > Mammalia > Primates > Tarsiidae > Cephalopachus > Cephalopachus bancanus. Next base: position 12,425,575 of record JAPVLO010000046.1, on the reverse strand, counting down.
CCAAAGACCAAACTACAGTAGATGAAATCACAAAACAGAACACAGCAACTTTTAGCTGAAAATTTGAATGTAGCTGTGCCTGGATGAAGTAGAAATCTCAAAGGTGTATGAAAAAGAAAGTGTGATGATGCTGCACTAGAGAATGCGAAAAAGAAATCAAGAGAAGCTGAGGCGAGAGAAAGGCAGAGCCAGGGAGGGAGGGGGAGAGGCTCCTCCTGCATCATGTGTTCTCTGTTCACCAGGAGAAGGGGACCTTCATCTCCCTGCCCACGTTTATCAAGGCACGTGAGGGAACAAAGGCACAGTGTGCTCTTTGTGTGTTTTTTCATCATTTTTTTCCAGTGTGCTCTGATTGAACCAAAGCCTCCGTATGGTACGCTGACAATGCCCTTTACCCTCCTTTTATCTGGCCTGTTCTCTAGACTTGTCATTATTTTTCAGTCCCCACGTGTTGGATCCCTTTAATCGTTTCTCAGCAATGATTATCTTAGGACCTGTTATGTGAGAAGCTATGGCATAGCACGTAACATTTGAGCCCTTTCAAATGGACCTCCTTGAAAAATTCATTTTAATACTAGACAGGTACTTTCTGGATTAATGTTTGTTGTATATTATTATCACAAGATGAGTAGGGAGGCATCTCCAGGGGCACTTACCTGTGAGGCCCTAGAGAAAAGGGCAAGGGGGGAAATCTGAGTGGTGAATGTGAAATTACTACAAAATCTGGTTTATGCATATTTAGAAAATAAACATCTACATTTCATTTTAGTACATTATTTATTCAAAATCTAATTGTAATAATGACTTGAAATGCTTTATGAAAAAGGCTTTGTTCAGTAACAGTCGCAGGTGATTAGAATAACAAAGGAGAAGATGTGTGTGTGTGTGTGTGTGTGTGTGTGTGTGTGTATCCAAAATCTAAACTATTATAGTAGCAAAGCATTGCATTTGGCTTCCTGATAGCCACAGCAAAACTATTATAGAACTTTTAATTATTAATGGCTGAGAAAAAGCATAATGGTTAATCAAGGGGGGACATTTTTCTGGAAGTTAGTTCTAAAATATACTTTAATGTATTTAGATAGATACGCATGAAAGGTGAATAAAGTCATGGGAATTTTCTGTATGGGTGGCTCTGAGAACCATCCAGTCTCTTCAAACGTGTGTCTCATGTTTGTGCATGTAGGTAAAAGCTCTGGAAGCACAAAAGTGTTCTACTGGAGGAAATTATATCTCAGAATTAACATGTGGAATTTTGAAAACATGACTGCTTTTTCAATCTCTCTGAAAAATTCTGACAGATAAGAGTGTAATTTTAAGGACTTAGTTCTCAGGAATACAATGAAAAGAAACTTTCCTCTTCTGTATCCTTCCTTGTCAAATAATCTCTGCTTCAGTCACAGGGAGGAGTGGAGAGAGAGACATGTAGCAGCCTCTGGAGACTGCCTTGCTGTTCCTCAAACTGGGCAAGAAGAATCTTCAGGATAGATCTGATTTGGGTTTTCTCGGGATACTTTCAAATTTAGCCCACATCCTATGTTCATTCTGTCTCACTAAGGAGTGCAATATTCTGGTTTCCACCTCACTGCCCTGGCCACTATAAAAATATTTTTCTGAGATGTACATCTCTAGCTTGTTTCAAAATGTTCTTGTTCTAAAAAATCAAAGAGTAAAAAGGGTTTCTTTTTTCTGTAAATGATCCTTTGAAGTAAGCCCTCTTCTTCTCATGATTTAAATGGAGGGTTAGATGATACTTCATCCTATCATTACAAGCTTTTAGCAAAACTCTCAAAACTTAATCTTGGATTGTGAAATCCTTGAACAAAGGATGTGGCAACAGACACTGAGCCCAAAATGTTATAATGAATATCATTTGTGGACATTTACTAAGGTCCAAGAACATGTAATTCCACCAACGTTCCTTATGAGACCAATATCATTTTCAATGTTTTACAAATGAGTAAATAAGCTAAGAAGAGATGAAGTAATTTTCCCATGTATCATACATGGTTTGGATGATAAAGTACAGTCTGAACACAGGCTTGTCTCAAAATTCGTTCCCAGAACTGTGGCACTACCCAGGTTTCAGGCTTTCAGGAGTACTTTTCAATCAGGCCAAAGATCTTGAACTTGGGCTACCCCTTGTATCTCTATTGAGAGTCATAGTCCATTCTATTCCCTTTAGGATTTCACATCAAATAGAACCTATTTTGGAAAGAACTTTAAATCAAAGTCAATGGCACTGTCAAATCTTAAACCATGTTTTAAGAATAGCCACAATGATAATCAAAGAAAACATAGCCTTACTCATGGAGTTCATGTCTCAATTTGAGAGTATCTGCAAATAGATAGCAGTTTTGCTACTGCAAAAGCATGCAGTCTGGAGCAGTAGTGTCTGTGCCCAAAGCCTGCCCTGATACTTTTCAGCTGTGTGACCTTGCCCAAGTTACTTAGTAATAGCTCTATGCCTCAGTTTCCTTTTTCATAAAAATGATAACGACAACAGTGACTATCTTAGAGATTTCCTGGGAGGATTGAACGTGCTCTTATAGGGAAAGAGTTTAGAAAATACCCAACACTAAGTAAGCACTCAATAAGCTGAAGTTATAATCCATTTTCTTCACCTTCTTTGGGCATCGCTTTCATGCTCTTTTTCTCACAAACATGTATTTTAGTTAGTACTGGTGAGTCTTGAGTTGACATCAAAGATGACCTCCCTTCCAGGGGTCACAAAATACAAACCTTTCGCACTCTACAAAGTAAAACTCTACCTTTGTTCAACTTCTCCCAGCATAACTTTGCCTCTGGCTTATAACACAGAGCATTTGAATGAGAGAAATTTTGTCTCTTGCTCACTCTCTTTTTCTTTCACTCTCTAACAAACACACATAATTTCTTGAAAGCTTTTTTCTGTAACATGGTGTCTTTTCTTATGTTTCCAATTTTTTAATTTAAAAGACTACCAAGCCAGGCACAGTGGCTCAAGCTTGTAATCCCAGCATTTTGGGAGGCCAGGGCAGAGGATTGCCTGAGCCCAAGAGTTCAAGTCCAGCCTGGGCAACTTGGCGAGATCTTGTCTCTACAATAAATCAAAAAATTAGCCAGATGTGGTAGCGTGCACCTGTAGTTCCAGCTACTTGGAAGGCTGAGGCAGAAGGATCGCCTAAACCCAGCAGGTGGAGGCTGTAGTGACTGTGAGCATGCCACTGCACTCCAGCCAGGGCGACAGAGTGAGACTCTGACTCAAAAACAAAAAAATAAAAAATAAATAAAATAAGAGACTACCTTGGTAAGAATAGTTCAGTGATGCTGATTTATTAGGCTTATGCAAAAAAGGATAGTCACCGATACACACATCTATTTGGCAAGGCAGCAGTGATTTATAAAATAACAGGTTGGTGACACACATAAAGGCAGCTTTCACGTGACAAGTGCAATGGCAAAAAGAAAATCTGCTACCAATGACAGACTATTTTTCTATTTTAAGAAGTGTATAAATACCATTCTATCTTCAACTCAATGTCCACCCTATGGAGAGGGAATCATCAAAGATGGGGTGCCCAAAGTAAGTTTATCTTTCCTGTTTTTGATCTCTGAAGCCCAGTGTCAGATTAAGTTGGCCTGTCTTTTTCTAATCACTGCTTATTGGTCTATCATCTATGAATTTTTCTAATCCTTATTACATCTCTATACATTTTGTACATTTTTTCCCATCTAGATTACCTGCTGGAAAAGTGCCATATTATGATATTGAGCTTCTTTTATTGTCCTCAAATAATGTATTTGACATTTTAAAATGTGTTATATGAAAACAGAATTGGAAAATCTTAGACCATACTTATTAGATTTTTTTTACTATCTTCCAAATTCCTAGTCTCAATCATTATTAATCTAATTTCATATTGAAGGTCTTTATTCCTTCCTAAAGTAGTCTTTCTTTCTTGAAACTTTGTGTGGTATACCATACACAGGGATCCACCTGTGTCTCTAGGCCTTTCCCTGATAATAACCAAGCTGTCAGACAGGGTGGTTACAGCAAAAAATTGACCAAACACAGTTTATAGCGAATTATCATGGCCTTTCCATCACTACGGAACATCATGCATATTGAATGGAAGAGTACTGTACAATTGTTTTCACTTCCCACAGCCGTTAAAAGTTCATTCTTATATTCTTCCCATCTGTATTTGTCAAGATAGTTTTGGATATAGCCACAATTCCAGTGGTTTACATTAACACTGGTTATTTCTTGCTCATGTTGCATGTTTGTAATGATTCTCTTGAAGCTCTGTTCCATGTCTTCATTCATAGGACCATGCTAACTAATGAACCTCTATTTTGCTAGTTGTGTGGCCAAAGGAAAAGGCATCATGGAAACAATGAATATATCTACGCAGAAGCCACACACATTGGGGAAATTGACCTCTGCTTGAAATAAACTCTTCCCAAGCCTGAGGAACAGAAAGAACAGGGCAATGATTCCCTTGAGAAAGAAATTCTTTACATGTTCATTGACAAGTATGACTGTGGGGGACCGAAGGAGCAGCATATATCACAGTGTTCAGAAGCATTGGACATTTGTTTCTACACAGAATGGAAAATGTCCTTTCCTTCAAAAATAAAAGCAGTAATTGAGAGTATATGAAAATCAATTACAGAGAGAAAAGAGCATAGAACACTAAGAAGTGGGAAAATAAAGAAAGCTGAGGAGCTGAAGGCAAGGAAAGGAAATGGGATTCTACTCAGCATAAGAGAAACAGGCAGATCAAGGCCTGAAGAAGAACTGGCAGATGATAAGGAAGCAAGACAAAGAAAAAAACTATGTTTTTTTACTGATAAAGCTTAGTAGTGCTAAAGGGACTTATGAAAAGTGGTGAGATTAGCAACAGTAATTTCTCAATTCAACAAATATTTTTTAAATTCTTCATGACAGGCACTGTCCCTGTTGCAGGGATGAAAAGTTGAGTAGTACATGGATTCTGGCCTCCAGGAGCTTAAAATCTAGTCTGGGGTGATAGTTAATAATTCAATACTATGTGATTCAATACTATGAAAGTACACAAAGAATTAAATTCAGAGTGCTAATGGAATTCAAGAGAGTGGCACCCAAACCAAACACAGGGAGATAAATAGTAGAAGGTGATTAAAAGCAATATTCTGGAATGATAATGATTGAGTTTCATATTGAAGAATAACTAGGACTTAAGTATCTGAGGAAAAATGAAAACATTTTTCCCGGTAGACCAGAGTAGATGGAACTAACTGCACAGATAAAACAGTCTTAAAATGGAATATCATAATCAGGAAACTCACTCAAACTTGTGTGGCTGAAACTGATGGAATGGGTGGAGACAGTGGCAGGGGAGCACTCAAATATGAATCATCTACCAGGGTCCTTGTGTCAGTTTTGCCACTGGTCAGTTGAAAGTTGAGTCAAGACCTAACTCCTCTGAGCCTCTGTTTTCTTTTTGGTAGAAATGTTGGTGTTAAGTTAATAATACCTAAGACTCATTTTACAGCTGATATTATAAAAGGTCAAAATAAAGAATTATAAACAGCTATCAGTGAAGAACTAGCTATCTGGCAACAGTTTTAAATTAACTGTTAGAGCAAAGGGTTTAAGAAGAAATCAATGCTATACCCTAAAGAAGAAAGAGGTTCAAAGTTTGCTGAGGTCATTATTCTCTAAGTTCCTACACTCGACATCCCATCTACTCCTTTCCTGAAAAGGTTGTGATTAGGATCTCATTAGCACTTGAGGCAGTCTTTTTTAGTGACAGACCACTTTAATGTTTGGATAATGCTCTCTTAGACTATGCTGAAAGTTCATAGATGAGTGAAAGTCACTGTAGCATCTTGAAACTGCCCCACAGGGGAGTGAGGGATTTAAGTGTGTGAGGGACTGGATACAGAAAACAGAAGCAATGGACATTTTCCCACCGGAAGAAGAAAAATGTTGCTGATAGTAAGTCACCATTAATCACAGAAAGTGAAGAGGAGTACACATTTAAAAACTAGAAAAATAAGATAAGTTGAGAATCTGAGGATTAGGAACTAAGAGGGGACTCCATCAGAGTAAGGGCAACAGTAAATAAAACCTAGAGAAGAACTAGTGGTTGTGAGGGACCAAGGTGAAGGAGAATGTATTTTTCACCCATAAAGTTCAGTAGTGCTTTTAGAATTGCAAATATGCATTTAAATTTAATAATACAATTATGGTATATTAAATGTCAAATGACTGTTACAGAAAAGCACTTAAAATTAATACATATGTATGAGATAAATCCTGTCTGGTTGTCAAGGTCTGAATTCAAAGTTATATAAACCAGGCTTTGCACTGAATTTTGTTACATCTTAAGGTTGCAAAGATCCGTGAATTTCATTGGTATTTGACAAAAAAAGCACGAGCAAAGCTTAGTTTGAACTGAGAGAAAATGTGGGTTGTGGGGGCAGTATGCAGAAAAACCCAAATACTATTCAAACCCAAGGTAAAACTTAAGGCAATCGTGGTCTCTATCACTGCTATCATCATTGCTATCATCATCATCATCATCATCAACATCATCACCATCACTATGGATGAAATGATTGTTGAGGTCCCTAACTGTGACTCTGTATTATCAAGGAGACTTTATTTCTGTCCTTCTTTTCTACATTTCTTTCTTCCTACTTTCCCTTCTACTATTTAATTTTTTTTAGTGTTAAATTTATCTTTTTAATTATTTTAATTGTACATCTGCAGTTTTAATCATCAAAATATGAAATATGCATACACTCAAGAAATAGCAAGAGTTTGCTGGCACCACCAATACCCCCATCCCACTCCCCCACCCCACCCCACATGCACATGCACACAGATTCCACTTTTCAAAGGTAACCATTTTGTGCTGTTCCAAACATTTTCCTTCAAGGAATATTTTTTTAAATCTTGTAGACTATTTCCAGAGGGGCAATCATTTTGATAAGAAGCAAGCAATGGTCATTCACAACATCTATGCTTCATATAGTCGTATTCTATGCAGGGATAAGCTGTGAGAGAGGGTCATCCTCTCCCCACGCTGGGGGGAAAATATTCTGAAAGTTTCTGCTCTCTAAATGTTGAAGTCACACTTGCGGTTAAACATGGTAGGCTGAACAAATGTATTTACTTTACCTCTGTCCTAAAATGCCAACACAGTGACAAGAAGTGGATTTTCTACAACCCACAAAGACAAAGTGACAAAAAAGCAGCAAAACACAATTGTATAAACTAGAAAGCACAGGAATAACTGATTCATAGATTGGAGGCACCTCGAATCTGAACTAGAAACAGGTTAATTTACACCAGAGAATCCCATAAAAACTAAACGTTTACATGCCAAATAGTTATAAAAGTTAGGATGTGTTTGTGTTTTTAAATAGGAGAACTAATTAAAAAATGGTAGTGGATTTATTGTGGTGATAACAGATTAAGCTAAAATAATAATAAAAGAATTAGAATTTCCCCAAAATTTGACCTGCCATATCATCCTGATGTGAAGTTCACTAGTAACCAAATATTACCCTTATACTATGAGGTTCGGCCAGCATCTTAGTGCTTTATTCACATATATGAATGGAAAGTCGAACATCATGAGGTGCTTGGTAGAAATTCTTTTAGGAAGGAATTAACTGGAAACTTCCTATCATCTGGCCTAATGTTTCCCTGTAGGGAGACATCCAAAAAGTTAAGATATCTAGCTTCTTCTTTTTTTTTTTTTTTTTTTTGAGTTGGAGTCTCACTCGGTTGCCCAGACTGGAGTGCAGTGGCCGCTTTGGGCCACTGCAGCCTCGCCTGCTGGGCTCCGGCGATCCTTCTGCCTTAGCCTTCCAAGTAGCCGGAATTACAGGCATGCGCTACCATGCCCGGCTGATTTTTTTGATTTATTGTAGAGATGAGGTCTCGCTGCCCAGGCGGGTCTCGAACCTGCGGGCTCAGGCAATCCACTCACCTCAGCCTCCCAAAGGCGCAGGATTACAGGCTGAGCCACCGAGCCCGGCTTACATCTAGCTTCTTAGTTCTATTTTTTTTTTTTTTTGACACCTCCTGCTAATTGGAGTAATAGGAGGGTAATATCCACTGATGCTCATCTTAGTTTTAGAGAAGCAAATCTATTAGTAATTGGTAGTTACTGAGAAATTCTTCTTTATTCTCCACCACTATACTTGGACAAAGTAACAATTCTGGGGAAGCAAAGTCACATGTAGGCCCAAAAATGTGAGCCATCGAAGGAACAGGCAGTATTAGCAAATTATCTTGGCTAAAGATATAAAGGCATTTCTGGTTTGCTTTATCAGCATTATAAATGTCACTTTGAACTCCATTTATCTGCCTCCTGTATCTGATTTCTCGATTACATCTGGATATATAGAAAAGGAAAAGGATGACTTGTATTGTCTTTTTAAATCCCCCAAATATCTAAAGTGAAAGATCAAAAAGGAACTCACAAAAAACAGATAATACTCAGTAAACAAAGAATACCATACTAAATGATGACAACAATGACAAAACACCTATGTATAATAAATTCAGGGAGTAAAGAGAAGACACGGTATGCATGTAAAGAAGTTTAAAATTCAGGGAAAACTAAGTTTCCTTGGAAATCAAAAATAGGCCAGGCTCAGTGGCTCAGCCTGTAATACCAGCACTTTGGGAGGCCAAAGCGAGTGAATTGCCTAAGCCCACGGGTTCGAGACCCGCCCAGGCAACTTGGTGAGACCTCAACTCTACAATAAATAAAAAAAATTAGCCAGGCATGGTAGTGCACGCCTGTAGTTCTGGCTACTTGGAAGGCTGAGGCAGAAGGATCACCGGAGCCCAGCAGGTCGAGGCTGCGGTGGCTGGGAATGTGCCATTGCACTCCAGCCTGGGCATTGAAGTGAGACTCCAACTCAAAAAAAAAGAAAAGAAAAGAAATCAAAAATAGAAAAATAGAAATGCAGACATTAATAGTAATTTTAGATGATAATATAAGACACAGCATTGGGTAATAAATAAAATAAACAAAAAAATTAGAGGACTGGTTTATAAGATAGAGAAAGAAAAAACAAAGAAAATGGAGAAATAATTATTAAACAAATAAATCAAGAAACTGTTCCAGACCTGAAGAGCATTACAACAGTCTAAATTAAAAGTACTTTGCTAACACTGTCAGGATATATGGAATCAGGACCACCTTACTCCTATATGAGTGAATCCTGAATACTGAAAAATCCCCTGTTCATTTTGGCTTCTGTTCTCAGATGGATCTACCACACTCTCTAAAGAGTTGCTGTTGTAGAGGGCCACGAGAAACCCAGTGCTATCTTTCTCTTTCTTCACAAATACCGAAATCAGTATGTATTCTAGCTACAATTTTGTTTTTACTACTTATATTCGTGGTTCGCAGGGAATTGTCTTATTACCTAGCTTGTTGTAAATTACGCTAAAAAGTTTTTGGTTTTGTTGTCCTACTTCTTTGTCTGTTTTCATAAGGAAATTTAAGAGATTCAAAAATTCTGCCATGTCATCGATTGTCCCCAAATCTTATTTCTGTAAATTAAAAAAAAATACTTAGAGACTACACTTGTGCAAAGTAGTAGCCTAAAAGAACACTTATTTATTAGCTCACAGTTCTCTAAGTCAGAAGTCCAACATGGTATGATTGGGTTCTCTGCTTAGGGTATCAGAAGGTTGAAATCAGGACCAGTTTGAATGAGTTCTCATATGAAGTATCTTAGCTAAAATCCCCTTCTGAACTCATTTTTTGTTGCCATAATTCAAAGTTGTAACTTTGGGATCGAGGTACCAGTTTCCCTGATGGTTGCCTACCAAGGGCTGCTATAGATTCCTGGATGCCACCTATATTTTTTGATATACTTCCCCTTCATCTTCAAGCCAGTGATGGAACATTTAATCCTTCTTTGCTTTGAACCTCTTGCTTTCTTTTCTACCACCAGTTAGAAGAATACCCTATGCTTTCAAATGGCTCATGCCATTAAATTATACCTACATGAATAATTTCCCCACCAAAGACAAACTGTGCATTATAAAAACAATCATGAGAGTACAATTCATCATGTTCAAAGTCCCAGGGATGATATAGTTCATGAACATCAGGGGAGAGAATAGAAATTTTTGGAGGCCATCTTAAAATTCTGCCTACCATAGTTGGACTCCTAACTTTGAAATCAATAAAAATGTAAAATATAGGCGATCACTATCAAAATACCAACTCAATTTTTGATGAATACAATTGGAGAATATGATCTTTGGTCTGTGGCTAAACGGGCTCACAGATATTTCCTCACCTAATCAGATAACTTTACTTTCCCCATTTGTGGCATCACATGCAACTTCAGGCATCCCTGGCAGATCCCTGGCAGATAAAGAACCTGACTTGACAAACTACCACACGGCAGATGAGTAAATCAGAATGCCAGACAAACCTGAAAGCAGAAGACTGGGGATGGGAGTGTTGAAGGTGGTAGTAGGAGAGTGGGAGTGGGGAGAAAAGTAGGAGAGTTGAGATTGAACCATTCAGACTCATTTCTTTTTTATCAAAACTCACCAACTGGATAACATACTTCTCCTGCCATGAAAAGAAATATGTAAGAGGTCAAGAAAAATTGCTTACTCCATGACAAGTGTCCTCAAGTGAAAATACAAGCATAAGAAAAGACAATACCTTACCTTTCTTCCAAAGTCCATCTTTTTTTTTTCCTGCTTAGCTCTCCTGGAGTCTCATTCCAAATCTTCTCCTTTGAAGCCTCTACATAGTAAACTCCAGAATAACTTAGGTGAACCCAGAATACAATCATTGTGGTGCCACACATTTTTGGACATTCTGATAAATATTTCAGAGTATACATAGTTAAATAAAAGAGTAGTTCTTTCTTTCAAAAAGGCGAGAGACAAACAAAAAACTTGACAATCTGCTCGTGGCACTGGACTAGCACACAAATAACAAGAATGCCAAGTAAAATAATGTACATGCATTGAAGAAGGTGCTAACAAAGAGCTAAAGAAATTGAGGGGAAGGAATGGAAACATAAAATTCAGGATGTGAATAGGTGGTGATATAGAAAAGATAAGAAGTGGGGGAGTGGTACGAATTGGGCACGGGAGTCATGAGGAATCAAAACAAAGAGACTAGGGAATAAAAGGTTCTTTATCTAGTCTTAGATGACCAGAGATGAAAGTTGAAAGGCAGGTTGTGGTTTTATAATGACCCACATTATACTTGTTCTTAACCCCAGCGTTGCTTATCTCTACCATTCAAGGGGGTAATGGTCTATAGCTCAATCCTAGAACTTAGAATTTCTCTTTCATAACCATATTTTAAAATTTAAAGAGTCTTTTCAAACTGAAATGGAGGAAATATATTATAGCTCATTATTGCAATAGTTCTTCTCTTTGGTTTACAAAGAACCGTACAGACTTCACAATGTGAAGATCACAAAAGCTACAGTACATTATCTTGCAGGTGTCTTGAGCTCAGCAAGTCCCAAACTAAGAACATTATTCTACTTTTCCATTCCAACCCACAGACTCCTGTATTCTTCTATGTCACTAAGATCAAATGCAACTAACCCTAAAATCTGGAAATTTGAGAGCCATCCTTCATTCCAGTAAAGGACTTCTTATTGACTCAGACTCTGGAAATTGTATTGAATGTAATGCCACACTTTTATCTCTATACTTTTTAAATTAAGACCATTAATATATTTCATTGAGATTATTAAAAATCATTTACCAAGTGATCTTCTTACTTCTTATTAACTCTCTTAACAGTCTTTCTTCCAACCTGATGATAGAGGAATCTTTCTAAAATATCAAATTATATCACACTTAATATCAGTAATATGATGTTAATTAATTCAGCTTACAAACATTAAAAGTTTTCGATGTGCCAAATCATGCTGCATTATCAGTTGGAATTCTGGCCTTTGGTAATTTAGTGGGAAAGTTGGATATGTAAAAAGTACTTATAGTATATGATATTAAGTACGCTAATTAGAAAATTAAAAAGCATTATAGAAACACAACAAATTATGACTAAATTTGTCATGCTAAGCATTAAGATTAAATTATTTAGACAATACTTTGTCAACAAAAGACATTAAGTGACACATGCAACAAATTCAATTTAAATTTATTGCAGCTTTATGGCAGAAATTAACTAGATGCACATTAATCTATTTCTTTTTCCGGGGCACAAAAGAAAACATTTCTCAGTGTTATGGTTTGGATATTTGTCCTCTCTTAAAATCTCATGCTGAGATTTGATCCCCAGTGTTGGAGGTAGGACCTAATAGGAAGTGTTGGGTCATGAGAGTGGATTTTTCATGAATTGCTTGGTGCCTTCCTTGCAGTAATGAATGAGTACCCACTCTATTAGTTTTCCAACAAGGCTGTCAAAAAGAGCATGGCACCTCCCTCCCCTCTGTCTTGTTTTCTCTGTCTTGTCCTGTTATCTCTGCACATATCAGGTCCCCTTCACTTTCCAGCATAAGTTGAAACAGCCTTAGGCCCTCTCCAGAAACAGATGAGGATACCATGCTTTTGTACAACCTAAAGAATCATGAGCCAGATAAACGTATTATTTTAGTATATTTCCCAGTCTCAGGTAATTCTTTATAGAAACACAGTATAGCAAGACATACAATTGGTCCTGAGGAATGGAGTGCTGCTATAAAGATGCCTGAAAATGTGGAAGCAGCTTTGGAACTGGGTAATGGGCAAAGATTGGAAGAGTTTTTAAGACTCAGAAGAAGACAGGAAGATAAGGGAAAGTTTAGAACTTCCTAAAGATTGTTTAAGTGGTTGTGGCCAAAATGTTGATAGGAATATACACAGTGAAGGATATGTAGATGCGATAGCAGGTAAAAATCAGGAACTTATTGAGAACTAGAGCAAAGGTGATTCTTGTAACTCCATAGCAAAGAACTTGACTACATTGTGTCTATGCCCTAGGGTTTTGTGGAAGGCCAAAGTTATGAGTGACGACCCAGTTTATTTGGCAGAAGACATTTATAAGCATCAAAGCATTCAAGAAGTGTCATGGCTGCTCTTAACAGTTTATGATCAGATACAGCAGCAAAGGAGTAACTCAAGGTAGAATTTTATAATTAAAAAGGAAGCAGCAAGTGAAAAACTTAGAAATTTTTAAGGCTGGCCATGTGGTGGATAAGAAATAGCACATTAAGGAGAGGAATCCAAGGGAGCTGTGATGTAATCACTTGCTAGTGAGATGAGTGTGGATAGAAGGAGTTCCAGAAGCTAGTAGAATAATGGGGAAAATGCCCTGAAGGTATTTAAAAGATCTTTGAGTCTGTCCTTCCCATTACAAGCCCAGGGGCCTGGGAGAACAGGGGGACAGGTCTGGGACATCGCTGCCCTATGCCCCCTTGAGATGCCACTCCTCACATAGCAGCTGCTTTAGCTCCAGCTGCTGCTCAAAAATGACCCAGCCACTGCCTCAGGCCACCATTCTGGATAGTTATAAGCTATAAGCCTTCGCAGCTTCCACATGGTGTTAAGTTTATAGGAACCCAGAATGCAACAGTTGTGTAGGTTGGGCAGCTTCCACCTAGATTTTAGAGGATATAAAGGAAAGCCTGAGTGTCCAGGCAGATGCTTGCTGCAAGGGTGGAACTCCCACAAAGAGACTCTACTAAGCCTATCCCATACATAAATGTGGGATTGAAACCCCTGCAGTGAGTCCGTATTGGGGACACTGCCTACTGGAGCTATAGGAACCAGTCTACTGTCTTCTAGAATCCACAATTATAGAGCCACCAGCAGTGTGCACCCTTAGCCTGGAAAAGTCACAGACATTCAACTCCAACACATGAGAGCAGTCACATGGGCTGTGTCCAGTGAAGCCATGGGGACAAGGATGCCTAAAGCTTTGAGTCACGGAGTCAAGGGAGATAATTTTGAAGCTTTATGATTTAATGTCTTCTCTACTGGACTTACTTAGGACTTCTTAACATTTTCTATTGGCTGAATTTTCCCTTTTGGAATGGGAATCTTTACTCAATGTCTGTCCCCTCATTGTGTCATGGATTAAATGACTTGTTTTAATTTTCCAGGCTTACAGCTACAAGGAAGCTTTGAATGTCAAATAACAATTTAGATGTTAAACTTTTGAACTGGTGGTGGAACAAGTTAAGACTATGGAAAAAGAAGATTTTATTTCTTGTGAGAGAAGGATATAACATTTGGGGGACAAAAGGCAGAATGTTATGGTTTAAATATTTAACTCCTCCAAATCTATTGTTGAAATCAGATCCCAATGTTGGAGATAGAGCCTAATGGGAGGTGCATCAAGCTATTCATGAGGGGTGTATCCCTTTTGTCAAGTTTACCAATTAAAGAAGAACCCTCAAGAAATACCATGTATTTCTTGGACTATTCATAAACATGGATTCAACTTTTATTGTGTTAAAATGCTAAAAATTAAAAAGAATCAGTCCTTAATAACATTTGAATACATATCCAGATATAATACATAGTAAAATAAAGGCATTTTTAAATCAGTGAATAAAAATAATACATTAAGATTTTCTGTTGGGATAATTAGTTGACCACTTGGATGAGGAGATAAATCTAGATTATTATCACAAATATGCTTAAGTATTTAAATATAAGAATTATACATAAACGTGCCAGGAGTAAATACAGGTGCTTGACTTTTTACATCTTAGCACAGAAAAAATTAATGAGCATAATCTCAACATATGAAGAAATAATAATTTATAAAGCCCTCATGTGCATCATGAGTTACTACAGAAAGATGAAATATCTAATGGAAACATAAGCAAGAGATTAAAAGGAGACATTTACAAATTAAATAAAAATGGAATAATAACTCATGAAAATATTTTTTATACCATCAGAACTTAAATTTAGTCATGGCAGAAATAATTTCCAGCATGTTCATCAAGATTCTCTATAACTTAGTTTAGTCTCTGTCACATTTTTATTTGATAAGTAAAAAACCATCTGACAGAGCAAATCACAATTAATCAATCAATAACTAAACAAATAAATATTACTCTATCTTCTACAATTTTTCTCAGATTATCTTTAAATGTGTTTCTATAAAAGGCCAACATAAATTATCTGATTGAATTTTTCAATATTTATTTAATTGTAGAATACTCATACTTTTTGACTCAAAAATTTTAATTATAAAAATTAAGCCAGCCAGGCTCGGTGGCTCAGCCTGTAATCCCACGCCTTTGGGAGGCTGAGGTGAGTGGATGGCCTGAGCCCGCAGGTTCGAGATCCGCCTGGGCAGCGAGACCTCATCTCTACAATAAATCAAAAAATCAGCTGGGCGTGGTAGTGCATGCCTGTAATTCTGGCTACTCAGAAGGCCGAGGCGGAAGGATCACCAGAGCCCAGCAGGTCAAGGCTGCGGTGGCCGGGAGCGGCCACTGCACTCCAGTCTGGGCAACAGAGTGAGACTCCAACTCAAAAAAAAAAAAAATTAAGCCAAAGAATATAAAGTCTAGCCCTATAAATGTGTATATTTGTCTTATAAACTTGGGTAAATATGTGTGTGTACCTATATATACTTTTAAGGGTATTAGTATATGTTGAATCAATAAGAACTAGATGAACTACATTCCAGAATGAGAAAAACTCTTTTGAAATTGTTGGTGATTGTTAATAGCTCTTCATTTTCTGGAAGCATTTGACAGTTCTGAGCATCTGATAATTATTGAGTCAAGGAGAGGGACTCCACTATGGAAAAGAGTAACTAGAAATACTTTTAGTAGTTACACAGGGACATAAAACTACTTGAAAACTCAAGAAGCTTCAGATACATGGCTTGATTCCTCCACAAAATATTTACAGAATACTGTGACTGTATGGAAGCTAGTAGATAAGATTGGGTTTTTTTTTAAGTAATAAAATTATTCATGTTACATTTTACTTATTTAAAAAAATTTCCAAAGAGAATAACTTACCTCAAACACTGCCATTCTGCTCCACAAGACATTTTCTAATTTTGAAGCAGTTTGGGGTAGGAAACTAAAGATCTGAGCTGTAAAACTCTGAAGATGAAGAATGAATCTCTACAGTTTTCTAGGCCAGGGAGATAACTATTCCAAAGGCTGTAGATAGACAATTTGGAAAGAATAACTTCATAGGAACAAAAGTAAGCCAGAAATACAGTTTCTTTAAATTAAAAACAAAACAAACACAGCTCAAACCTTGACTGAACTGAGCAATTAGACACTTAGTATGTCTGCATAACATAAAATTTTTAATGAAATTTTTTTCATAAAAAATGGAAACAATCTCTGATGAAACATATAGAGGGCCTTTACAATTCTTTTCTATATACTGTCTGGAGTAAAGTGAGTCTAGTGGTGATCAAAATTACTAGCATCTGTTATTTTTTTGTCTTTTTAAAATTGCCATTCTAATTGAGGTGCAATTATATCTCATCATAGTTTTGATTTGCATTTTCTGATGATTTGCGATAATTTACCTGTTGGTCATTTGTAGGTCTTCTTTTGAGAAAAGTTTATTCATATTTTTTGTTTACATTTAAATGAGATTTGTTTTTTTCCGCTGTTGAGTCTTCACATATTCTAGATATTAGTAATTTGCCTATTTCTGAAGATTTCAAATGTATTTTTTATTGCCTTTAATACTTTTTCTTGTTTCAGAGCTCCTGTTGAGTTCTTTTTTAAATGATACTATCTCATCGGTAATTTCTTAAAATTCATTTTCTGAATTTCCTTTCCGATTTATTTGTATTGTTTTGTCTGTAGTCTTTTGTAGATCACTGAGCTTCTTTAGTGTAACATTTTAGATTCCTTTTCATCATTTTATACATTTTCTTTTCATTAGAATCTGTTGCTAGAGAATTATTGCATTCTTTTGAAGGGGTAATATTTCCTTGATTTTTATGTGTCTTGTGTCCTGATGTTGATATCTGCACATCTGGTCTATTAGCTATTTGTTAGGTAGGTGGATGGGTTCCTGGGGCCCTGAGTAGAGGATATGGCATGGGCAATTGGCAGTAGCAGTGACAAGACCAGCTTCTGGCTCCCATTTGGTCCACATTGGTGTTGGTGGTGGTTGCAATGAGCTGGGTAGGCCAGTCCCCAGGCCCACTGGTTTCACATGCAGGGCAGTGCCAGTTGTGGTGGTAGTGTCAGGTTGTGTGGGTTCCACTTCAGTCTCCCAAAAGAAGAACAAGTGCTAATGATGGTGGACTGGGATGGGTGACCTTCAGGCCTCCAGAGAGTGTGCTCAAGAACTGAGGGGCAGAACTAGGTCAGGCAAACCTGCTCAGGCTTCCCTGACGGTATATGCAGATGCTGGCTGTGGTAGGCAGAAGTCAGATAATCCTTAAATTCCGTGGAATGCTCAGGTTCGGGCAACAGCAATTGCACTGCGGCCCTGCTACTGGGAAGGGCCAATTGCTTTCAGTAGCTTCAGTCATATGCAGGTGGTTGAGAAGCATGTATTTTACTCATTCCTTGCTTCTGGCAAAGGCTGGGCGTGACCTTTCACATTCCTCAGGGAATGTGAAAATGTATGGCAGCTTTACTGCTTAGTAGTCAGATGAGTGCTTCAGTTTGGGAAACAGCAGTCATCTGAGGTAGTGGTGGCAGGCAGGAAATGTCAATGAACATTCTTTATATGTGGAGATACAGGAGCCGTTAGAGCCCAGGGAAGGATGCAGTTTGATCAGCGTCGGCTCTCAGTATGGTGCCTTGCTGTAGCTGCTTTTTGACTCGGGAGGTAGGTGGGACCCAGCATGAGCTTTCTCCCTAGAGTAAAGCTTTCATGTGTTCTTCAGTCATCTCCCTATATTAGTTTTGGGACCCATGTGGGTTTGAGGCCTCTCTTGTGGCTGAAATGCAGGCGTTCACTGTGGGAATATAGGCCATTGGGATCTTTCACTTCCTTTCCCCTGGATTAGGGAGTCTGTCCAGTGATCCCAGCTAATCCTGGCAAGGCAAGCTGCCTCACATTTCTCTCCTTCTTAGTATTGGGCATTTTCTGTCACGTCTCTGTTGAATTCCAGTGTTCTCTGTTTTTTTTTTGGAGTCTCACTCTGTCGCCCAGACTGGAGTGCAGTGGCCACTCCCGGCCTCTGCAGCCTCCACCTGCTGGGCTCTGGCGATCCTTCCGCCTCAGCCTTCCAAGTAGCCAGAATTACAGGCATGCGCTACCATGCCCGGCTGATTTTTTTTTAATTTATTTATTGTAGAGATGAGGTCTTGCTGCCCAGGCATGTCTCGAACCCGCGGGCTCAGGCAATTCACTCACCTCAGCCTCCCAAAGGCGCGGGATTACAGGCTGAGCCACCGAACCCGGCTCAGTGTTCTCTCTTATTTGATCTTTTTGCAGTGTATTTATCTACTCAGTTCTTCTCTGTGAAAGAGGTAAGTACCACATACCTCTAGTCGGATATCTGAAATTTTTTTTCAGACTTCCATGTATTGTTTTTTATACTTTTATTCAGTTATCTATTTTATCCTCTTGTAGCTCACTGAGATTTTTAAACATGATCTTAAATTCTTTTTCAAACAATTTATAATTTTTCATTTCTTTAGGTTAAGTTACTGGTGCCTTATTTTGTTCTTTTAACGGTGTTAATTTTTCCTGATTATTTGTGGTCCTTGTGGCTTTGTGTTGGTGTATGCATATTATAAAATATAGGCACATATTTCAATTTTTATAGACCAGCTCATGGCAGGGAAAGTGCTTTACCAGTCAGTCCATCCAGCTATCTGAACAGGTCATTTGGCAAAGTCTGTAGGCAGGTTTGCTGTGCAAGTCCTTAAGTAGGCAGCACTGATTACTAAAGCAGTGGGTGACACAGAAATAGGGAAGCTTGTAAGAGACTTCTATGAAAAATTATATACCACAAGCTGCATAGCCTAGAAGAAAATGATAAATTCCTAGAATCATACAACCTACCAAGACTGAATTAAGAAGAAATAGAAAATCTGAACAAAACAAAGTAAGATAGTTTAATCAAAAACCTCCTAAGAACAACAACAAAAAATTCCTCGGACTTGATAACTTCACTGTTGAGTACTAGCAAATATTTAAAGAATAATTAATGCCAATTTTTAAAAACTCTTACAAAACACTTTTAAAATAATACACTTCAAACACATTTAATAAGGTTAACATCCTGATACCAAAGCCAAGCAAAGATATTATAAGTAGAAAAGAAAAATGGACCAATATCTCTGATAAACAAAGATGCAAAAATCCTCAACAAAATGCTAGCATACAAAATTTAATAGCATATTAAAAGAATCATTCACCATAATTCAGTGGGATTTATCTCAGCAATGCAAGAATGATTTAACATATGCACATCAATAAATGTGACACACCACATTAACATAATGAAAGACAAAAAACATATTATTGTCTCAATAGATGTAGACAAAATACTTGACAAAATTCAACATTGTCTCAGAATAAAAAATAAAAAATTATAAGTTGAGAAGGAATGTACCTCAACACAATAAAGGTCATATATGACAAGCTAACATTCTACTTGATGATAAAAAGATGAAATATTTTTCTCTAAGATCAGAAACAAGACAAATCAGATTTTTTATTTCTTCTTAATTCTATTTATATTTAATATAGCAATGGAAGTTCTGATCAGAGCAATTAGATAAGAAAAGAAACAAGAGACATTCAAACTGGAAAAGAAGCTAAATTGTTTCAATTTGCAGATGACATTATCTTAT
Source organism: Cephalopachus bancanus (assembly GCA_027257055.1). Lineage (NCBI taxonomy): Eukaryota > Metazoa > Chordata > Mammalia > Primates > Tarsiidae > Cephalopachus > Cephalopachus bancanus. The sequence goes on along the minus strand of JAPVLO010000046.1, from coordinate 12,405,823 downwards.
ATAGAGAAATCTAAAGACTTCACAAGAAAAGTGTTGAACTAACAAGTGAATTCAATAATGTTGCAGAATACAGAATTGACAAACAAAAATCAATAGAGCTTCTGTACATGAACAATGCAATCTAGAAAATAAATAAAGGAAATCTCATCTACAATAGAAAAAAAAAACTGCCTAGCACACTGGCTCACATCTGTAATACAAGTTACTTGGGAGACTGAGGAGAAAGGATCACTTGGGGCAGCATAATGAAACTCCATTTCTGAAAAAAAAAATTTACAATGCCAAGTGTGTTGGCTAGTGTCTGGAGACTTAGGTAAAAGGATGACTTGAGCCCAGTAGGCAGGCTGTTGAGGGCTGTGATAGTGCCACTGCACTCCAGCTTGAATGACAGAGCAAGACCTGATCTCTAAAAATAAAATAAAATAAATACATTAAAATGTAAAAATTGCACATAAACTTAATCAAGGATGTAAAAAATTTTTATACTGAAAATTACAAAATGTTAGTGAAAGCAATGGCAGTAATATATGGAAAGTTATTCTGTGTTCATGAATTGAAAGATTCAATAGTGTAAAATGTTCATATTGTTTAAAGATCACTATTGATTGTGATCCCTACCAAAATTTCAATAGCTATTTACACAGAAACAGAAAAAAATCCTAAAAGTTGTGTAAAACTATAATGGGCCATGAATAGACAAAGCAATCGTTAGCAAAGTGAATAAAACTAGAGACATTAGACTACCTGATTTCAAATATACTACAAAGCAATAATAATCAGAACAAGATTTTTCAGAAGAAGATATACATTTAACGTTACTATCAGGAAAATGCAAATTAAAACCACAATGAGATATCACTTCATACCTGTTAGTATGTCTATTATCAAAAGAAAACAACAAAAATGAAAGATACGTGTTGGAGAAGATGGGGGGGAAAGGAACATTTGTTCACTTTTAGTAACAAATTAGTAAAAAAGTTGAAAATAGAATTTCCCGATAATGCAGCAGTCCTAGTTCTGGGTATATATCCAAGGGAAGGATAATTATTTCAAAATAAATAGTAGGCTCTCTCTGTGTAAAAGCAGAATTTAAGAAGGATTTTGAGCTCAGGTGAACAGGTGAATAAAATGAGGAACTTTCTGAGAAAGTTCACAGGGTATCATGAGGCATGAAGCAGGCCCTTAACAGAACAGTGATAGTTCTGTTAACAATTACTTGTAACTAAAATTATGGGAAAAAGAGAAAAAAGATTCCAGCTCCCCAAAATATGGCAAATGTGTCCTATGAAATTAGGAATCCTCACCTTGAAAGAATGCAAGACCAACAAAAGATGCAGAACAGAGTTCTATTTTTGCTATAATGGGAGGCAGAAAAGAGATTTAGAAAATATACTTAGGAATATAGAAAATGTTTTTTACCATAAAAATGAATGTCAGATAGCATGCTATTTTTTAAAGATTTGATAAAGAGAGGAGTAAAAGTAAGTAGGGTTATAGGAGAAGAGATGAGAACATAGGAAAAGTCAATATATTACCTGACTTAAATATGTTTAAGGGAACTAAAACATTAGATGCAGGTTAAGCATCCCTAATCCAAAAATTCAAACTCTGAAATGCTTTAAAATTCAAAACTTTTAAAGTGTTGACGTGATGCCACAAGTTACCTGGGACATTTTATTTTTTGTTTTATTTGTAAATAAGAAAATTATTGTTTATTGATAACGTACTAATTGAGAGTGAGGAATGATGGTGATGACAAACAACCACAATTTGTTTACATGGGTAGCTGAGATAGTGACACCTTTCCTTTCTAATGACTTGATCTGCACAAACATTGCCTTATGCACAAACTTGCTAAAAACATTCTATAAATTACCTCCAGGCTATGTGTATAAGTATGATATATATAAAATACAAATTTCACGTGTAGACTTGGGTACTATCCAATATCTCATTATGTATACACAAGTAATCTAAAATTTTAAAAAAAGAAACCCAAATCCAAAGCACTTCCAATCCCAAGCACTTTAGATAGGGAATGCTCAACCTGTATAGCCAAGGTTAACTGGGCTTCTGAAAATATCTCAATCTTTGTGAGATGGCCTTGATTATTCAGTCTAGGGCCACATTTTTCAATGTACTTGAAAATAGTGACACGTGCTTATAGTGGTATGAATGCAGAATGAGAGAAAAATAGAGAGATATGCTGCCCTTCCTTTATGGTATACCTCCATTCTTGCCTAAATCTTTAAAAACTTCAGTCACTTTGATCTGGAACACACATTGAAGATCACCTACTCCCAGGATGCATACACCATAAGAACTCTCCTAAATTACTCTTGAAAAAAATCTTCTAGTCTCTTCTTTGATGCTCTAACTACTGGAGAACTGACTACCTTATGCAATTGCCCTCTTCAGTTTCAAAGAATTGACGAGAACTGTTCCAAAGTTCTTTCTAATCTTGAGTCCAGATCTGCCTCCATATAATTCCCACATATTGGTTATACTTCTGTTTGCTGGAGCCAGACAAAAGAAGCTGCTTCCTGTTCCACATGACAGTGCATCAAATATTTATTGACGTTTCACTTGTCATCAGTGTTTTCTCTAGACCAAACTCCCTTAGGTCCTCACCATCTCCGAATTGATGGAGTATGGCAACACAGATGATGTAGCCTTCATTTCCAAAGCCACTAACACCTGTTTCACAAACTAAATGATAGAAAAATACATAAAATCCTTGTCAGAATTTATGCCTGGAGTTTCCTGGCATATAATAAGACAGGTATACATAGGCAGAAGCAAATGATTTATCTTCAAATTATACCATTGTACTGATAGACATATACTCCACCTATGCTATTCAAATAGCAAATATACTTTCTACTCTGTGTGTATACTGGTCTTAATTATAATTAGTTTCTTAATTGGTAACTGCCAGTTATAAAACTGATTTTATGAGAATTGCAGGTCAAGTGAACAGAACCAAGAAATTGCAAATTTGTCTAAAGATTATATTCTGTCACAAAGTTACACTTTAAATGTATCTAAATTATACTTTAGAAAATTTGGGAATAAAGAATTGCTTTAGGAGACCCAAACAGTACCAAGTTACCCCAGTTATTTCTGTTTCTTGCAGAAGTGGCCTCTAAACTCACTTGAAAAAGAAAAAGGAAACATTTCTTATCACTTGTGAAATGAAACATCCACATGGGTTAAACAGTGTGACCGTTATTGTCTGTTGCTCCTCCTACTTGCACTGCTTATCATTACATAATGTCACTCTTACTCAAGCAACTAGCAAGCTCCAAGAACTTTTTCTGACTAAAGTGCTGTGTTAAATGTTAAGGTAGATTCAACAGATACATATGCCATGGTCTTTCCTTAAAGAGTTTTTGTGGCTCATGCCTGTAACCCCAATACTTTGGAAGTCTGAAATGGGAGAATAAATTGAGGCCAGGAGTTCGAAACCAGCCTGGGTAGTATAGCAAGATCCCATCTCTAATTTTTTTTTAACTAAACTACACATGGTAACACATCATCTAGCCTTTGTGTACCTCCCTGACATCATCTCTTGCAGTTCTTCTCTCACTTGCTGTTTTCTAGGCACATTGATCTCCTAGACCAGACACACTTTGCCTTGGGACCTTTATGGTAGCAGTTCCCTTTGCCTACCACTGTGCCCTACATCTCTTTATGGCTGGTCCCTTCTTATTTTCTTCTTCTGAGAAAACGCCCTTGAGTATAAAATATATGTGGCAGAAATCTGATCATAAAGAGTATAATTGACATAGATGCTGCACTTTGGTGTTCATTGCTAAGTTTGCACAGAAGTCATGCATCTCCCAGGAGATGACCAAATTTAAAAGAGATGCTAAGGCAGACTAATTCTTAGGAGACTCAGAACTTCCCTGACTAGCTTCTTAGTTTTCAGATTCCTGGATGGCTTAGCCAAACTTTAGACTGCACAGAAATCTGTGACTCATTAGTCCAATCTTACTCCCTCTCTCCTTCACTCAGGCTCATACTTGCATCAAGGTCTGCCAGCTCTCTCAGCCTCTCCCAGATTCCTCCCTATTGTCTTCCACATGGGAATTTCCCCAAGTAAACACTTGTACTCTTAAACCCTTCTCCATGCCTGCTTCTTGGAAGACCCAGAGTAAATAACACACATATTCTATTCTGTGACATTAATAATTTTAAAAAATGCTCAGGACTGATCATAACTATTGATTTATGAATGACACAATAATAATAATACATTTTTTATGGTACAGTGTGATTTTTGATACATAGTATGCATTGTGTAATGACTAAATCAAGGTAATTAGCATATCCATTTCCTTGAATATTTATCAATTATTTGTGATTAGAACATTCAAAATCTTTCTTTTAGTTATTTTGAAATACACAATACATTATTGTTAATTCTAGTCATCCTATTATGCAATAACACAACAGAGCGCACTGACCATTCTCTTACCATCTATTCCTCCTTTGCCTCTCCCATCCTCTGGTAATCACTGTAAGAACAACTTTTAAGACTCCATATATGAGTGAGATTGTGTAGTATTTGTCTATCTGTGCCTGGCTTATTTTACTTAATATAAATGTCCTCCAGCTTCAATCATTTTGCTACCAATGACAGGATTTCATTATTTTTTGTGGCTAAATAGTATTTCATAGTGTATATATACCACATTTTCTTTATCCCACACTTTGTTAATGAACATTTAGTTTAATTCTACACCTTGGCTATTGTGAAAGTTTCTGCAATAAACATCAGAAGGAAGATATCTCTTCAACACACTGATTTCATTTCTTTTGTATAAATACTCAGTGGTGAGTATATGATAGTTTTATGTAATCTCCATCAAAACATCAATGACGTTCATCACAGAAATATTTTTAAAAAACGAACTAAAATGTATATAGACTCACAAAAACCCCCACACAGTAAAAGCAATCTTGAACAAAAAACAAAACTGGTGGCATCACACTACCTGACTTTAAAACATTCTTCAAAGCTGTAATAACCAATGAAACATGGTATTGTCATAAAAATAGACACAAAGACCAGTAAATTAGAATAGAAAGTTCAGAAAGAAACTGAAGTATCTACAGCCAACTGGTTCGGGATGAAAGTGCCAAGTATACACAATGGAGAAGAAAGGACAGTCTCTTTAATAAATGGTTCTGGGAAAACTGGATATCCACATTCAGTAAAATAAAACTAGACACTCATTTCTCAGCATATACACGTTTGACTCAAAAGGAATTAAAGATATATATGTAACGTTTAAAACTATTAAACTACTAGAGGAAGCATAGGAAAAAATGTATTGACATTGATTAAACAAGAATTTAAAAAATAAAACCTCAAAAGCACAAGCAGCAAAAGCAAATACAGGCAAATAGGATTATGTCAAGCAAAAAGTCTTCTGCACAACAAAGGAAACAATCAACAGAGCAAAGAGAAAACCTACAGATTGTGAAAATTCATTGCAAACTATGTCTAATAATGAGTTAATATCCCAAATACATACATAATGAACTCATACATCTCAAAACAAAACAAACAACCTGATTAAAATTGACAGATGTATAATAATCTATTATACACTTCAAAATATCTAGAAGAGTTAATTCCAATATATTCAGAATAAAGAAAGATAAATATTTAAGGTGATGGATATTCCAATTGTACTGAGTTGATCTTTACAAATCATACGAATGTATTAAATTATCAAATGTACCCTGAATATATGTACAACCATTATATTTTAATAACAAATAAAATTAGTAAAAAAAGAAACAGAAGCCCTGAATAGACATTTCTCAAAAGAAGACATGCAAATGACCAACAGATATATGCAAAAATGATCAACATCACTAATGATCAGACGAATATAAATCTGAACTACAATAAAATATTACCTCACTCCAGTTAGAATGACTGCTCTCAAAAAATCTTTTGCAAAATGTTGGTGGAGGTGTAGAGAAAAGGAAACCTGAAAAACTACTGGAGGGAATGTAAATTAGTACAACAATTATGGAAAATAGTATGGAGGTTCCTCAAAAAATTGAAAATAGAACTACTCGTAATTCAAACATGGTTTATATTGTTCCATTATTCAGCCGCCATAACAACTTTGTTCCATTTCATGTGTTTGGAGCTGAAACTCAGAAGAATAAATGACTTGTGTTAAGGATCACAATGAGTAAGTACAGAGGCAGGATTTGCTTTCTAACTTCAAACTTTTCCACTGTATGTATTATAACCCCTCTTCTATACCAAGGAGGGCTTCGACTTTAGGCTGAAAACTTCACCAGGTCTGCATCCAATTTATGCTCTGAGGTTTTGTACTTTGGTTGTGACTGACCCTAGGGTTATGTATTTAGTTAGGAAAGACAGAATGCCTAGCATTTTTATTATACATGACATTCATCTCTAGCAGTAACACATACACTCTTTACATTATGCAAATGCATTTCCTTCTGGCCTCTCATTTCAGTGAATCAAGCCTACCAAAGGTCAATATCTTTGTCAGCAATAGGGTGCATGTGGCAGTGTGACGTGACAAAAGCTACAGCCTGTTAGCAGTCACTGTCAGCAGTAGCCTATGATCCTACTTCTCTATCCCTGGCAGGGCCATTTCACTATCCCTTCAGACCAGCTTAGAAGAAAGAATTTCATCTTTCTTTAGTGTTTGAAAGCTGAATTCACCTGATTCTTCAAATGCACAGCAGAATTGCTGCTGGCTGTTTGCAAGGGTCACTTTAACAAAACTTTACCACAAAGACTTTCCACTTCTTCACTCATATATCATTCTTGCACCAACATTCCTGTTTCCCAATTCTCAAGGGGACTTAACAAACCTCAGAGAGGCAGAAGAGTACAACCAACAGCTCTCAGATTGTGAAATATTTAAAGTAACAGAAGTTCTGAGTAGTACCCCACAGTGTGTAGAAGTTCTTTTCTGTTAGTTTGGGATGGGCATGCCTTTGGATGTCCTTTGGTAAACCCTAGACCTGCCAGCATAATATCTTACAAAGTTTGCACCATTTTCACCAACACAAGTTTTACATTTTATATTTAAGTGTATTTTATTTTGATATATAGTGTGCAGGCATAGCAAGAAACTATTTGTCAAAAAAAGAGAAAAGAGAGAAAAAAATGTTTACTGTCAAAATACTAGGAAAAGTGCCACATATTCAAAGGGTGAATTCATGGTGTGCTTCTAAAATAATGAGACTTATTTTCAAGTGTAGTTTAACATATATCCTTATGCATTTATTCTGTTTTAAGATACACATTAACTAATAACTTTAATATGTTTACTAAGTTTGGAGGATACACAGTGATTTTTATACAAGCCCTGGTGAAAAGTATAAAATAGCACTATTCTAAAACTATAACAAATTCAGTTTTTTGATAACTTTGTATGAGCTTATTCTATAGAATTCTCTTTTGCCGAAAAATAAAAATGAAATGAAAAGGAGAAATAAGTTTACCAAGGTCATATTTCAGATTAATGATTGAGAGAGGACTAGAACCCAGATTTCCTAGTATTTAATTCATTTCTTGCTCTATTCTAATCTTGCAAATGTCCTACCACTATAACATAGTCTAATAGGTTTCCTTCCTTGCTTCCTTCCTTCCTTCCTTCCTTCCTTCCTTCCTTCCTTCCTTCTTTCCTTCCTTCCTTCCTCTCTCCCTCCCTCCCTCCCTTTCTGTTTCCCTTCCTCTGTCCCTCTCTCCTTCTCTCCTTCTTTCTTTATCTTTCTGTTTTTCATTCTTTCTCCTTTTCTTTCTTATTTTTATTGATTTAAGAAGTACACATGCAGTTTCATTACATAGATATATTTTGTGATGGTGAGGTTTGGGCTTCTATTTAGCCCATCTCCCAAATAATGCACATGGTACCAAATGGGTAGTTGTTCAACCATTCTCTCTCCCTTCCTTCTCCCTTTAGGAGTTCTCAGTGTTCATTGTTTCCACTCTTATGCCTATATGTGCCCAGTGTTTATTTTCCAGTTATAAGTGATAACATGCAGTATTCAGTTTTCTGTTTCTGTGTTAATTTTCTTAGAAGAATGACCTCCAGAGATTCTTGGGAAGATAGAAACAGAGCCAATCAGACTAAGTGAGTCCCAGTGAGTGAAGGAGTGTATGGAAAATTTTGCATATGTGTTGGCGAGTAAGTGGACGTGTGAATGGTTGACTGAATAGGGACTCCAGAGCAAGCGGCCAGGGCTCTCATGGTAAAGCAGCTGGTATTGCAGCTGCTCTGCTTCGTCCCCAGTGCTTTCTGAAGCCAAGTGCCACTTTTTTTAAAATTAACAAAGCCCTTCTCAAGAAGAAGCTGCCAGGAGAGCCTGCTGGCTCCAGGCTCTGCCTCATCACTGCAGTGCCTGGTCTAACACTGGCAGCAGGGGCTGTGGAGGGAGCACACCAAGGGAGCCAAGAAAAAGATGAAAGAGGCACCCTGCCACTATCCTGAAAACTGGGCAGGGCAGTGCTCTGGCTTGCTCACCATGGACGGACAGACCCAAACCAATCTCTGTGACTGGCAGATTAACTACTCAGGGAATGAGTGTGACCCAGAAGGTATATCCTGAAACCACAAATTCTGGAGGGGTAGGATGAGTGCTGAGTTCCAGGCTTCCCATCCCCTACCCTGATTCAGCTGTGGAACAAAGGGTGTGGCCAGAAAAGGACAAGGAAGACCTCCAAAGAGATCAGTGGTGAGTCTGGGGCTGACCTGACACCCTCCTCCCCAGCAATCCTCTGAATGTCAGACCCACACAACTGGGACACAAGTGAGAGGGATGAACTCAGGTGGAGCCTGGCCATCAACTGCAATAGGAGAATTTCACTCCAGTATAAGCCTGGCTGGAGGACCCCTCATCACCACCACCAATACCTTGGGAAGAGACAATCCCACACCTCCCCATGGGAGGGAATCCCCCAACCATATAAGAGTGGGAGAGGAGGACTGAAGTCCCACCCACCCTCACTGCCCTTCCTCTTTCCCTGAGCTGGACATTGGGGAGATTGTGAATGACGTCAAGGCTCTGCAGGAAACATCAGAGGGGCTGCTGAGAGGAACAACTACAGAGACTGCCACAAGAGGGCAGGTTTTTTGTTGCTTGTTTGTTTAATGTTTAAATATTTTTCCTTTGTGCATAAATGTGTATGTGAGGGTTCAATATACATCCCCTTTTCTTATTTTTTCCTTTTTTCCCTTTCTTCTTATGTTTTTTGTTTTCTGTTTATGTATGTACATGAAAGATTGAGTGTTCATCTTTCGGTTTTTTTATTTGGTTTTGATTTTTGTTCTTTTTTTTTAGTTTAATGTGTGTGTGTGAATACATGTGTGAGGGTTTGATTAGACTTACTTTTTTTCTTTTCTTTCTCTTTTCCTTCCCCTTTCATTTTGGGTTGGGCATTTGTGTGTATGCTTGGTTTTCTTGTTTTTGTTGTTGTTGTTGTTTGTTTTATTTTGTTTTGCTGTTATTCCAGTTTGTTTTGTTGTGTGTGTGTGTGTGTGTGTGTGTGTGTGTGTGTGTGTGTTTAATTGTGTTTTGCTTTGGTTTCTGCTCTTGTTGTTCTACTTTTTAAAAATTTTTGCTCATCTTATTTCATTCTACTTTTCTCTGTTCTTCTCATTGCTATTACTGTATCTTAGACTCAGGGGGTACACACACATACCTATTGCATTGTCATATAGAATAGTGGTGGTAAGTGGGTATCATGGAACCCATACATGAATACATGCGTGAGGGTTTGATCAGAATTATTTCTTTTCTTTTCTTTTCTTTCTTTCATTTCAGGTTGGGAATTGGTGTGTGTGTGTGTGTGTGTGTGTGTGTGTGTGTGTGTGTGTGTGTGACTATTGTGCTTTGCAGAAAGTTTCTGAATCCTAGCTCCCCATTATCCACCTTATTTGACTTTACAAAACACAAGAGACAGACGGCAAAACTTCCCACTCACAGTCTTGTTTCAGAGTCCTAGTCAGAGAAGAATAGAGGACTGAGTAAGCATCAGAAGTGAAAGCCCATCTCACTGCCACCAAATAACAGAACAAAAGAGAACAGAAATAGATCTGACACAAATGAGGAAAAATCAATGGAAGAACACAGGTAATTCTCAGTGTTACAAAGAGAAAATACCTGAAAAGTCAGACTCAGAGCCCAAACAATGGAAGTCACCAATGACTGGCCCAAGAATACAACAGAGATTAGGGAATGGATGGAAAGCATGAATAAGAGTTAAGAAAGACAAGATGCAACGCGAAAAGAACTTGTAATGGAGATTTTGCCTGTAAAAAATTTCATCCAGGAAATAAATAACAAGATGACAAGCATGGAATGCAGAATTAATCAAGTGGAAGAAAGAATTTCAGAACTTGAAAACCAAAATGTGGAATTAGCCCAATCTGTAAAAAATATAAAAGGAAAGCTCAGAAAGAAAGAACAAAGCTTCCAAGAGATGTGTGATTATATATTAAGATACTGAATCTATGCCTGATTGATATCCCAGAAAAAGAAAGGGAAATAAGAACACCTTGGAGAAAGTATTCCAGGAGGTTATCCAAGAAAACTTTCACCATCTCACCAGAGATGGGACTGTCCAAACACACGAGATACAGAGAACCCCAACAAGACATCAAATGAGAAGATCAACCCCTAAACATATAGTAATTTGCCTACACAAAATAGGCACAAAAGAAAAAATTCTAAAAGAAGCTAGTGAGAAAGGACAGAATAACATATACTGGGGAAGACCAATCAGTATAGCAGCAGACCTATCTGCAGAAACACTACAAGCTAGATGGAACTGGAGTCCAATATTCAATGTCCTCAAAGATAAACAATTTCAACCAAGAATTCCCTGCCCAGACAAGCTCAGCTTCATAGGTGATGGAGAATTAAAATCCTTCCCAGACATCCAATACCTAAGAGATTATGCAGCTTCCAGACCAGATCTACAGGAGATACTTGAAAAGGTACTAAGCACAGAAGAAAGGAAAAAAAAAAAAGGACCATGCACTTCCCAAGAGAAAAACAGAACACAGAATCAACAAAGAATACATCACAACTGCAAATTTAAAACACACATACATCAACCCAAAAGATAAAATAAAACAAACAAACAAAAACTTTATAAGAACCTCATGATGGAGATAAATATTGACATTTCGATAATCATCCTGAACATGAATGAACTAAATGCACCACTGGAGAGATACAGAGTGGCAAACTGATTAAAATCCCATAACCCAATAATTTGCTGCATCCAGGAAACTCATCTCACCACAAGGGACACACCCATACTCAATGTTAGAGGATAGAAAATTAGTTTCCAGGTGAATGGAACAAAAAGAAGGCAGAAGCTGTGGTCTTAATATCAGACTAAACAACCTTTAAGCTATCAAAAATTTTAAAAGATGCAAAAGGACATTACATAATGATGAAAGGTTCAATACATCAACAAGAAATATCTATCCTAAATATATATGCACCCAACACAGGAGCACCAGCATTTATAAAGCAACTACTAAGTAAACTAAAAAAATATAATGACTTTAACACTATTATAGCTGAGGACTTATATACCCTAACAACCCAAAATAGATCATTGAGGCAAAAATCAACAAAGAGATCCAGACCTCAACTTGATGCTCAATAAAATTAACTTAACAAATAACTACAGAAAAATCCACCCAATAGCCACAGAATATACATTCTACCCATCACAACATAGAACATACTCCAAGATCGATCACATTCTTGACCATAAGTCAAGCATAAACACATTTCATAAGATCAAAATATTGCCATGTAGCTTCTCAGACCACAGTGGAATAAAATAAATATCAACATCAAAAAAATTCCCCTGAAACCTACAAAGACATGGGCACTAAACAGCATGATGCTGAATGACTACAGGGTCAACACAGGAATCAAAACAGAAATTAAAATATTCCTAGAAACAAATGAAAATGAAGAAGTATCCTACCAAAATCTCTATGATGCCATGAAAACAGTTCTAAGATGCTAATTTATATCTCTACAAACATACATCAAGAAAATGGAAAGATCACAATTCCTAAGGGAGTTGGAAAGACTAGACCACCAAAACCCTAAGTTCAGCGGAAGAATCCAGATCACCAAAGTAAAAGCCCCAAAACAGTCCATAGAAGACAAAAATATCGTAGAGTAATAAACAAGTTTGATTGATCCCTAACCAAAATGACCAAGAAAAAGAGATTTTAAAAAACCCAAATAAACACAATCAGAAATACAAAAAATCAAATCACAACTGACCTCATAGAAATAAACAAGATTATCATAAATCGCTATGCCTGTGTAGGAACAAACTTGATAACTTAAATGAAATGGAGGACTTTCTGATTTCACACAACATCCCAATATAGAAACAAGAAGACACTGAGACAATAAACAGACCAATAACATCCCAGGACATTGAAAACTACCTACAAATAAAAGCCCTAGACCAGACAGCTTACCAGTGGAATTCTACAAAATGTGCAAGGAGGAACTGATACGAATACTATTAAAATTATTTCAGGTTACACTTCTACACTGTTGGTGGGAGTGTAAACTAGTCAGCCACTGTGGAAATCAGTGTGATGATTCCTAAAAGTTCTAAAAATCAACCTTCCATATGACCCCACAATCCCCCTACTGGGAATATATCTGGAAGAACTCAAATCACACTACGAAAAAGATACTTGCACACTTATGTTTATTGTAGCATTGTTCACAATAGCAAGAACATGGAACCAACCATGCTGTCCATCAAAAGAGGAATGGATTTTAAAAATGTGGTACGTATACACAATAGAATACTACGCAGCCATAAAGAAGAACAAAATCATGAACTTCACAGCAACCCGGATGGAATTAGAGTTTATAATATTGAGTGATCGCTCACAGAAACAAAGAGCTGAGTATCACATGTCCTCACTCATAAGTGGACCTTGAATAGCTACTGTATTACTATAAGAACAGGATTGAAAGTGGTGGGAAATTGCGGGGTGGGGGTGGGGGGTAGGTAAGTGGGATTGACAGTAGCTGATATCTATCTGGGGAAGGGGGGGCATACCTCATCGATAAGGGTACCTGCACGGTGAATATTTGTAGACCTAGCCCTGAAGTATACCCCACAATTTTAAATGAAAATTAAAAGAGGGGGGAAAAAAAATAAAAAGTATTCCAAGCAATTGAGAAAGATGGAATTATGAAGCTAACATCACACTGATACCCAAACCAGGTAAAGATCCAACATAAAAACAGAACTACAGGACAATATCTCTGGAAAACATAGATGCAAAAATTCTCAACAAGATTCTAGCAAATTTGAACCAAAAATATATCTCAAAAATCATCCACCATGACCAAGTAGGCTTGATCCCCAGGATGCAGGACTGGTTCAACATCCACAAGACAATAAATGGAATTAAACACATCAACAGATGCAAAAACAAGAACCACATGATTATATAATTAGATGCAGAAAAACTTTTGATAAAATCCAGCATCCCTTCTTGATAAAAAAACTCTCAAACATCTACACATAGAAGGAACATACCTCAAAATAGTAAGTGCCATCTACAATAAACCCACAACCATCATATTGCTAAATGGACAGAAACTGGAAACATTTCCTCTGATAACCAAAACAAGTCAAAGTTGTCCACTCTTACTCCCCCTGTTCAAACATTATGTTGGAAGAAGTTCTAGCTAGAGCAATTAGACAAGACAAGGAAATGTGTAGCATCCAAATAGGGAAAAAGGAAGTTAAGTCATCCCTGATGATATGATCCTATACCTTGAAAACCCAAGAGAATCTGTCAAAGACCTGCTTTCACTGATAAAGGACTTTGACAAAGTCTCAGGATACAAAATAAATGTGCAAAAGACAGTTGCATTCTTATACAACAACAACAATCAGCAGAGAACCAAATATAAAGCACAACCCCATTCACAATAGCCACAAAAAAGAAATACCTCAGCATATTCTTAACCGGAGAAGTGAAAGAACTTTTGAATGAAAACTATAAAACATTGTTCAAAGAAATCCAAAAAGACACAAACAAATGGAAAAATATTCCATGCTCTGGATGGGAAGAATCAACATTGTTAAGATGTCCACCCTACCAAAGGCAATCTACAGATTCAATGAAAAGCCCATTAAATTACCATCATTCTTCTCATACCTGGAAATGGCAATACAGAAATTCATATGAAAATATAAATGACCATGAATAGCTAAAACAATCCTCAGCAAAAGAAACAAAGCAGGAAGTATCATTCTTCAGACATTAAACTTTACCATAGCCTGGTATTGGTACAAGAATAAGCATATGGACCAATGGAACAGAATAGAGATTCCAGAAGCAAAACTTCAATTCCTCAATCAACTCATTTTCGACAAAGCCTCCACAAACAACCATTGGGGAGAGGAGAGCCTATTCAGTAAATGATGATGGGAAAACTGACTGACTACATGCAGAATATTGAAATAGAACCCTTACCTCTCACCATACACAAAAATCAACTCTAAATTGATCAAACATCTAAATGTAAAACCTCAAATTATAAGAATCTTAGAAAATGCAGGAGACACCCTTATAGAAATTGGAACTGACAGCCAATTGCTGTACAAAACCCCAAGTGCCCATGCCATAAGAGATAAGATAGACAAGTGGAACCTCATCAAATGTAAGAGCTTCTGCAAAGCAAAATAAACCATCAAGAGAGCAGGGAGACAATTCACAGAATGGGAAAAAAAACTGTATATTTGACAAAGGTCTAGGATTCAGGATCTAAAAGGAACTCAAACATGCTGAAAGGAAAAACACAAACATCCCCATTAACTAGTGGGCAAAAGACATGAATAGACACTCCTCAAAAGAAGATATATGGACAACCAACAGACACATGAAAAAGTGCTCAGCCTCACTCATCATCAGAGAAATGCAAATCAAAATCACACAGAGATACCACCTAACCACAGTAAGAATGGCCATCATTAATAAAACAAAAAATATGCTGATGAGGATGCAGAGAAAAAGGAATGCTTCTATACTGGTGGTGGGAATGCAAACTAGTACAAGCTTTTTAGAAAACAGTGTAGTGATTTCTAAAAGAACTAGACATTGACCTTCCCTATGAACCAGCAATCCCCCTGCTAGGAATATACCTGAAGAAACTCAGATCATTTTACCAAAAAGATATCTGCACACACATGCAGCTCTATTCACAATAGCAAAAACATGGAACCAACCATGCTGCCCATTGAAACTGGACTGGATTTTTAAAATGTGGTACATATACACAATGGAATATTATGCAGTCATAAAGAATGACAAACATGAACTTTGCAGGGACTTGGATGGATTTAGAGTCCATCATACTCAGTGATCTATCACAGAAACAAAGAAAAGAGTACCACATGAACTCACTCATAAGCACACCCTGAACATTTACCACAATACCATAAGAGAGGGATTGGTAGTAGTGGGATACTGCCAGGGTTGGGGAGCACTTGATCTTAAGCCAGGCAAATTGGGGACCAAAGGGAGGCCCAAACTTTACTTTTACAATGACTTTTATACTTAATCCTGAATTGTGCCCCACATCTTTAAAAAAAACAAAACAAAACAAAACAAAAAAACGGCCTCCAGCTGCCTTCATGCTGCTGCAGAGGTCATGATTGTGTTTTTACTTATGGCTGTGTAGTATTATATAGCATATGTGTACCACATTTTCTTTATCAAGTCCATGACTGATGGCCACTTATGTATTTTCCATATTTTTGCTGTTGCAAATAGTGCTATGATAAATGTACGAGTACAGGTGCCTTTTTGGTAGGAAGATTTATGCTCCCTTAGATATGTATATATCCAGTATTGGTATTGCTGATCAGAATTGTAAATCTATTTTTAGTTCCTTGAAAAATCTCCAAACTGCTTTCTACAGAACATTTCCAGCAAAAGTGTATGAGTATTCCCTTTTCTCCACAGTCTCATCAACATCTGTTATTTTAGACTTATTGATAATAACCATTCTGAAAGATGTGAATTAGTATCTCATTGTGCTTTTGATATGCATTTCTCTACTGATTCGTGATTTGAAAACTTTTTCATATGTTTGTTAGTCACTTGTATGTCTTTTTTGAGAAGTATTTGTTCGTGTTATTTGCCCACTTTTTAATGGAGTTGTTTTTTTTCCCCTGTTGGTTTAAGTTCCTTATAAATTCTGTATATTAGTTCTTAGTCAAATGCATAGTTTTCAAATATTTTTCTCTCATTCTGTAGGTTGTCTGTTTGCTCTATTGATACTTTCAATAGGTATACAAAATCTCCTTCATTAGGTCCCACTCACCAATTGTTTTGCTTTTGCCACATTTACTGTTGAGTACTTTGTCACAAATGTGTTTTCTAGGCCTACATCCTCAATATAGTCTATATACCAGAGGCCATGGGAAAATGGCTAAACCTCAGAAGTGTTATGTTTTTGTCTTCCTAGAGATGTTCAAATGGTAGTTAAATACCTCTTGTCAGGAAGTTTATGAAGATTTTCACCCTTATTTGAAGGAAGTAGAAATTAAGTTTGGAATAATGGATAAGATAAGATATAAGGCAAGCCAAAATAAGAAAAGAAGTTCAGAGAATGATCACAGAGGAGAAAGAAGTGGGGGCATTTGTGGTGTAGTAAGCATGCCATTAGATACAAAGAAAGTCTGGCAACAAAAACTGGGGAAGTCAGCAGGGCCAAATGCGGTGCTTTTGGAAGTTTACTGGAGAGGAGATGCTGTTTAAATGTAGTGGACTCAAGTGGAAGCTGATCTGAACAATTGGTGAAGACACAGGGAAGATTGGCAATGAGAGAGGTTGTGGCATTTTTTAAAACATCTGAATTTCAGTCCTGATTATTATTGGTCACATACTAACATTCAGGATTTCACTCATTCTGTACTCAGAGGTGAATGCACAAGCCCTATGCCTTCTAAACAAAGCTGGTAGTCTCATGTGGGAAGGGTTTGTTGTTTTTTTTTCTAAAAAGTAAGATGCACCTATTGAACTATAACACAATACAGACTGAGTAACAATGGACTTCACCTCTGGCATATGGTTTCAGTTAAAGACAGAAATTGTATTTTATGGATCCAAGTAGGAAGGAAGCTAATGGGCATTGAATTGGGCAGGAACAACACCTAGGAAGGAAAAGAAACAGTGATACATTCAGAGAGAGGGAACTTGTGGAATCTAACACCAAGAGTGAAGAACAAGGAGAAGACTTTTTAAAAAAGTTATCCTCATCTTTCTTCTCTTTCTGATTTAACACCCCCCTTTAGTGTAAGAGGCACCAGTGAGTGCTCAGGTACCATCATCACTAATTTAAAGCAAATGTGGACCCAAGTGAAACATGTGACTCTAAGGCAGATACAGCTTCATGGAAATTTCAGAGCCCACAGATGACATTTGACTGTCTGTTGCCAGCATAAAATACAAGGACAACTATCGAAACTCAGGGAAGAAACCTAAGTCTTCATATTCGGTAGAAAGTAGGCCAGCAACTTAGGGATTTAAATTGATGTATGAGCCCCACAGGGCAGGCAGAAATCCAATGTACTCCAGAACCAAATTACAAGGTAGAAAAGTTCAATTTACATAAATACATGGATTAACTGATCTGAGAATTGGGTTCAATTGTCACCTTTGAGAAAATCAAATCTGTCATATTAATAACAAGAGTATTAAGATGATCCTGCTATTCAAATGCTAATCACAATAAGGGCTTTTCTACGTGTTACCAAGCAAAATAAAACATTTTTCAAATATAAGGATTCTGCAAACTTCGTAATACCTCCAGAGCCTTATTAAAAGTGTTCACACATTTAAATGAAATTAAATTCCATCCTAATCACCTCAGGCAGATATCTCTCCATGTGAGGTGTTTTTCCCCCAGAGTCACATCTGAATACCCATACGCGGGAGATCTCACAGTCATTTATCTCTCATGGCATTACAGATATTGAATTCAGATTATTCATTTTGTATGAATGTAGTGGTTTAATAATCTAGAGGCCATGTCCACACTCGTAGCACCTAATCACTTTGGCTATGTAACTGTGCTGAAGAGTGCTGATATTAAAAAACAAATAAAAACCTTCTAGAATGAAGACTTATTTCTGAAGGCAAAGCTGTCATGCCCTTTTACCTAAGCAGAATTATCAATTTATATGCAGAATACTACATCCCAGATCTTTCAGGTAGTTTGAAAATCAATGACAACCTCATTAGGCTTATAGCTCTGTGTTCTCAGAACTCAGTAAAAAGGCCAGAAGTTGGTCCCTGATTCTGAATTCCTTAAAGAATTGCTACAACCTTCTAGCTTGGGGATGATCATTTTGAGATGTTCAAAAAAGTCCTGTGGATTTATTTTTATCACTGTATAAAGTGTATCAGTCAGGATAGTGAACACCAACTGCGAAACTACCAAACTCCCAATCTTTATAGCTTACCATGTTAGAGGCATATTCCCACCCTAAAGACAGTCCAGTGGATTTTCTTCAAGCAGAATCCTGATTTGTTTAATCTTGTGTTACCACAACTTTCAAAGGCCTTCCCTCCCCTCAGTCTTCCAATTAATTGTTTGCATTCACTCAGCTAACTAGGAAAGAAAGGAAGTACAGACAATACCATGGAACAAGAGAAAACAGAACTGACAGCCAGTCTATGACCAATTTGTGCTTAACTTTAAAAAGAAGGATGTCATAGGAGAACATAGGAATAATGGCAGAATACATGTCAAGACCTCCAATGGAAATTATTTCAACTAGGAAAATTCTAAAGGAAATGTTCCCCAGTCATCAATTCCCTTAGTAATCACTTATAAATTAAGCACCTGCTTGTTACTACATCTAAGAGCTGGTAAAGAACTTCTGTGACCACATCTCCCATGTCTATGAATATGTAGGTTAGTGGAAGGGTGTATGTGTGTGAGGGGAGACAATAAATAGAAGAATGCAATATGGTAGGAGTGTCAACAGAGATGTATTCCAGAGGTTCTGCCTCTCTTAGTTTCTTCTTTGTTTCTGCTCTAATGTCAGAAATTCTTTATAGTAACAGATTAGCCTTTGAACTCTCAACTCTTGGTATCCCACAAAAGGTGTGAGGTACATGAAATATCTTTTCAAGAGGACATAAAATATAATAACACTTAAAATGAATAAAAATTAAATATTACAAATTATCTGGTCTGTAGCAAACAAACAAAACTATGCAAGTTAATTCCCTCTAGCCAAATCATCCTTTCCATGAGTATTTATCCCAAGGAATTCATAAAACAGAGGTAGAATGTTATATAAACCAATATGCTCATCACAGCATTAGCTACAATAGTAAAAAAATTTTAAAATAGCCAAAATGTCCAACACTAAACTTACATTTACTTGATGAGGTATGATAAACTCATTTAAAAAGATACTAACTTGCTGCATGGAAATGTTCATTGTTATTTTAATACAACTAGATAATGAATTTTTTTCACATAAACTATGCATATATAAAATACAAAAATGAAAGCAATTGCTATATTGAGATACTAAAATGACAGATAATTTCTTTATTCAAACATTTTTAATCACTACATCAACTTCTCAATAACTGAAACATGTATACCATCTGTATGTGGAAGGCAAAACATATAATTTATTATTCATTTAGGGAAAAAATATCATTTCACAAATTCAGTTGCATTTATTATCTAGAATTTTCTATTTTAGTTACATGTTGCTCTCTCCCAATTTATTGCTTTCCTCTTAACAGGGTCCTTCCTTGAATCTTATCTTCCTCTCATTTCCTTCTAACACCTTTCCTACAGAGTAACCAGGTCCCTTTGACCTTCAGATAGCAAATTCTTGGGCAGTAAGAAAAGGCCACAGTAATAATGGGCTGGAGTCTACTTTGAGCAGTCCTGATTTGCAATTTCTGATTTAAAATCCAGAAGATCCATAAACTGTGGTCACAAAAAACTTACTTCTACTCTGAGGCATACTTGAGACAGGAAGTTAAGAATAGTATTGAGAAACAACAGTAAATATCATCTAGGGCTGATATGAGAATTTAATGGGATGATATATGGAAAGCCTCAGATTAGGAGTGCTACTCCTTGAGTACATTGCCTGGGGTCAAATTCATACTCTTCCCTTTACTAACTGTGGTATTAGGTGATTTATTTAAACTTTCCCATGCTTCAGTTACTTCTCCATGTAAAAAAGAAAGAGAAGAGGAGGAGGAACAGAAGAAGAAGATGCTGCTTCAAAGATTTGGTATAATGATTAAATGAAATAGTGAATGTACTTTTATAAATATATATGGCATCATTCAATTATAGGTGAAACATGTAGAACTGATTAGGTGTAAATTTCCCCAGCTTTCTGCCGTCTTTTCTATAAATGTTATTGCATCTTGCATGAAAGGGTATCCTACTTCTTATCTACTTCGCCTGCATTCTTGTCCCTATCCTTTCTCATTTTGAATATTATTCTATATTTTCCCTCTATTTTATTGATCTACTACTAGTACATTTTAATAATCTTTCCATTGAAGATTGTAAATATATTCAAATCTCTACTATGGTTTGGAAAAAAAAAGTCTTCTCTACACCATTTTTTAAGACCTTAAGCTTCTAGTCTTTCTTTATCCTTTCACTTTCCACTAAATTTCTAGTTGATGAATCCATATGTTTTGTTGTATTGAATTCTTAATATACCCCAAATATTTTCTGACCAGAGTATTTTGTTGAATCTACTTTAACTAAAGTTATCAATGAGCTTCGTATCAACAAATAATTTCTGTTTGTAATTTATACTATTGAACTTCTTGTTAATTTTTTTGCTTGTTTTTGAGTTGGAGTCTTACTCCATCCCCCAGACTGAAGAGCAGTGTCATGGTCACAGACACTGCTGCCTCGACCTGCTGGGCTTAGGTGATCTTACCACCTCAGCCTTCCAAAGACCTGGAACTACAGGCACGTGCTACTGCACCTGGCTGATTTTTTTATTTATTGTAGAGATAAGGTCTTGCCATGTTGCTCAGGCTGGTCTCGAACCCCTGAGCTCAGGTAATCCTCTTGCCTCTAACTCCCAAAGTGTTGGGATTACAGGCTTGAGCCACCACGCCTGGCTTCTTGCTAAATTTGATGCAATTTACCATTAATTGTTTTACATAATTCATATTTGGTTTTTTTGTTCTTTAATTTGTAACGTACATACCTCCTTGGCTTCTATAATTCTACTCTCATCTTTATATCTGCCCTTACCATCCTACAGTCTTTCCTTCTCGGATTCCCACCAAACCAACCACTAAATTTTCCGCATCCTCAAGATTCTGTCATTTAAGTGCTCCTTTTCTCTTTGTTAAGAAATGTTCATTAGTCTACCTTCTAATACTTTTGGTTTTACCTACATTGTTTCTATCAATAACTTCCAAATCTATGTTATAGCCTTGACCAATCCCCTGAGCATCAGATTAATACAGAACTGAGGCTGGCACATATTGACACAATAAATATTTGCAGAAAAATAAATGAGCAATAAAAGTCACAGAATTTTAATGCTGTGGTGTTGGGAGTTAGCCACGGAGGCCCACTGAGCGTTAAGGATCAGAAAGGGCCATTGACCCCAAGACCACTAGGATGCGTTCAGGAGCTGTTGACCCCATTCGCTCCCCCCTTTTTCACTTGGCACAAGCAACCAGGAAAGGCTCCTGCTGACTCTAACAGAGGACTCTGAAACCGGAACGAACACAGCTAACTTGGGAGTCAATTGTTCCCATTTTCCACGGTTTATGGTTTTTGCTTTTAAACAATTTAAGTTTAACTTTGAGTCACTTTGAGGAGACTTAGTGCAAGTCACAGGTTCTCTTGATGTGATCTTAGAAATTTATAGATATCGGTTTTAGAAATATAGTTTATATAGAATAAGAAAATTTAAGTAACCATTTTGTTATAGAAATGTGGTTAGTTCAGTTTGATTCAGGGGGGCCAGTGAAGTTTGAATTGGCTGGCTGGTGCTAGGAGAGAGTAACCATAGCACCAACTGTTTTATAGAAACCAGTTTGAATTAGCATAGAATAGTAAAAGGTAAATATCATTATGTTGGTTTCAGGTGTAAGCATTGAACAATGTTATGTAGCTATAAACAATTAAGGCTGCATAGAAACTGGATAAGAACTTCATGTTTTTCTTCATGTTTGAAAAATACATCTGCTTGACAGTGGGGGGTGTCCTGTGTGCACCTGGACCTGGTCATGTGAAAGGCACATGCTACCTTTTGTGTAGCCATAGCAGCAGGAGTTCCTGTGATAATAACTTAGCAGAGTTTGGGGATAAAAGCCCTGGGATTACACCCATTAAATGGTTTCTGGTCACTTGAGCAGGAGTCCAGTCTCTTTCTTTCTCCTCCCTTTCTTTCTCTTTATATCTATCCTTCCAGTTTGAATCGCTGACGCCATCACATCATCAGAGACCCCCGATCCCTGCAGGGGCAGATCCCCTGTACTGTGGACCTTCCTCAAAGACCAAAACTAACCTAAGAAGTTTCAGAAGAGACGCAGAAGCTCTCCTCTATATGTAAACACAATATGCAACCATTTACCCAAACCAGGAATTTATGTGTCATCTAAAATTCATCTACCCTCTTTCTGTATTGTTCTTCTTCAATCCATCATCAGATATTGTTTGTTTTACCTTCCAATATTTCCCAAATTCATCCCCTCCCCTATTATTTCACTTAGCTGCTCTAATTTAGGTTTCATCATTTCTAGTCAGAAATATTGCATTAAAGAGACATTTAAGCAACCTTGTCTGTGGCTTTACCCTGTTTCAAATCCACTGTCCACAATTGTCACAAAAATATTTATCTAAAACACAAATAATGACATTGTTTTTCATTTATTTCTTCTTTGTAAGACAATTGAAAGGCTGCTGATTATTTACAGGGTAAAGTGTCAAATGTTCAACATGACATAACCCTTTTTACCATTAGTGATCTTTGACTATCCTTGCCCTGAACTTTACTCTTTTTCAGACTCTGGTTTTCTGTAGTACAATCTAATAGATAATAACTGGTCTCATATTGATAATACCCTAAATACTCACAAAAGCAAACACAAACCATCTGAACTCAGAACCTTCCTTCTACTGTAGATGAAAGAATATAAAAATTAGTTTTTAGATTATGACATCATAGTCAAAAGTCACAAAGCACACACAAGAAAACAAGGACCTGTGAATAAGAACAGGCAGAAAAATATAACATAGAACCAGATATACAAATAGTTTACTATAGGAATTATAAAAAAACTGGACATAAAAAAAGTATATTCAATATACTCAGAAGGCAGATTTTAAATGTAAGAAAATATAAGATTTCACAGTGCTCAAATAAATCTAAGAAGAGACAAACAAATGGAAAAATATTCCATGCTCATGGATAGGAAGAATCAACATTGTTAAAATATCAATCCTACCAAAGGCAATCTACAGATTCAATGCAATATCCATAAGTTACCAACATAATTGTTCTCAGGCCTGGAAATGACAATACAGAAATTCATATGGAAACATAAACAACTACAAATAGCCAAAACAATCCTTAACAAAAGAAACAAAGCAAGAGGTATCATGCTTCCAGATATTAAACTTTACTATAAGGCTACAGTAATCAAAACAGCCTGATATTGGTACAAGAACAGGCATATAGACCAATGGAACAGGATAGAGATTCTGGAAGCAAAGCCTCAATTTTTCAACCAGCTCATCTTTGACAAAGCCACTAACAACAACCACTGGGGAGAGGAAAACCTGTTCAGTAAATAGTGCTAGGAAAACTGGCTGATCATATGCAGAAGACTGAAACAGGACCCCTAGCTATCACCATATACAAAAATTAACTCTAAGTGTATCAAAGACCTATATGTAAAACCTCAAACTATAAGAATCTTAGAAAATGCGGGAGACACCCTTATGGAAATTGGAACTGGCAGCCAATTTCTGATCAGAACCCTAAATGCCCCAACCTTAAGAAATAAGATAGACAAATGGGATCTCATCACACTAACAAACATCTGAAAAGCAAAAGAAACTATCAAGAGAGCAGGGAGGCAGCCCACAGAATGGGAAAAAATATTTGCCAACTGTATATTTGACAAAGGCCTAACATCTAGGATCAATAAGGAACTCAAATGCCCAGAAAGGAAAAAAATAAATAGCCCCATTAAAAAGTGGGCAAAAGACATGAATAGACACTTCTCAAAAGAAGATATACGGGCAGCCAACAGAGACATGAATAAAGTGCACAGCCTCACTCATCACCAGAGACATGCAAATCAAAACCACATTGAGAGACCACCTAACCTCAGTAAGAATGACCATCATTGATAAAACAAACAATAACAGATGCTGGCGAGGATCTGGAGAAAAAGGAACACTTCTACACTGCTGGTGGGAATGCAAACTAGTGCAACCACTTTGGAAGACAGAGCAATTTCTAAAAGAACTAGAAATTGGCCTTCCATATGACCCAGCAATTCCCCTACTGGGAATATACCCAGAGGAACTCAAATCATTCTACAAAAAAGATACCTGCACAAGTATGTTTGTTGCAGCTCTATTCATAATAGCAAAAATATGAAACCAACCATGTTGCCCTTCAAAGCTGGACTGGATAAAGAAAATGTGGTGCATATATACAATGGAATATTACGCAACCATAAAGAAGGACAAATATATGGACTTCACAGCAACTTGGATGGATTTGGAGTTGATCATACTCAGTGATCTATCACAGAAACAAAAAACAGAGTACCATATGTTATCACTCATTAGCGGACCTTGAACAATTATAATCATGTAAGAAAGGGATTGGCAGTTGAGGGAAACTGCCAGAGGAGGGAGGGGCATACCTCATCAACAAAGGTACCTGCATAATCAACATTTGTATACCTAACCCTGAATTGTACCCCACATCTTTATAATTAAAAACCATATAAAAAATAAATAAAAGAAAAATTTTAAAAGTCTTCTCAAAATAAAAAAGTTAGAATTAGAAATTTTGAAAAAGTGTAAAATGAGTTAACGTTAACAACATAATTGAGGCAATACCTTTTGAAATTATCAAAAATATAGTGCAAAGAAGTGGAAAGTCAAAGAAAGAGGTAGAAAAAAATAAATATAAAAGAATATCTCATATACTTTTAATTTGACTCCAGAATGAGAATAGATAAGGAATCTAAAAAGGTTATATTTTAAGAGATAAAGGCTGAGAATTTTCTAGAACTGTGAACAGTTAAAACTCAATCATTTCAGAAAAATTGCACACTGATTTTGCAACCACAGTGAAGTGCTAAATACCAAAGACAAGGAGACAACTCTAGAAATAGCCACAATACTGTAATCCCAGCACTTTGGGAGTCCAAGGCAAGGGAATTGCCTGAGCCCAGGGGTTCAAGATCAGCCTGGACCACTTGGTGAGACCTTGTCTCTACTATATATCAAAAAAAAAAAAAATTAGCTGGGCATTGTGGTGCACAACTGTATTTCCAGCTACTTGGAAGGCTGAAGCTGGAGGATCACCTGAGCCCAGTTGGTCGACACTGGGTTGACCATAAGTGTGCCACAGCCTGTGCAACAGAGTGAGACAGAAAGAAAGAAAGAGAGAGAGAGAGAGAGAGAGAGAGAGAGAGAGAGAGAGAGAGAGAAAGAAAGAAAGAAAAAGGACCATAGTAAAAAAGACAGATTAGTTACAGAGAAACAATTATTGGAATGATAGCTGAATTATTAACTTTAACCATAAAAATCAGAGTACAGCATAATAAAATATTCAGTGTCAAATGGGTAGTAACTGTCAATGTGGAGTTTTATACACAATAAATATCTCTTTCAAGAATGGAGTATTATAAATACATTTTTCAACAAAACAAAATGTGTGAATTTGCTACCAGTAGACTCTCTCACATACTACTGGTGGGGATAAAACTGGATATGATTAATTTAGATAACATTTGGCATTACCCTGTCCAGTACAGTTGGACACATACATACCCTTGAACCCAAATTCTACTCATATGCATGTTTCATTGGAAAGATTCTTATATATGTGCACCAAGAAACATGTCCTTGAATAATGATAACAGCACTGTATGTGATAGCCCCACAGTAGAAAAAATGTAGATAAGCAAAATACTAAAATGGGTGAATATACTATGATATATTCATACAGTGCAACAATTTGGATAAAACACAAACTCAAAGGAACAGAAAATATACAGTATGTTTCCACTTATATACATTTTTAATGCATAAAAAGTTGAACAGTATATTATTAAAAGATAGGAACATGTGTGGTTTAAAAAAAGAGGATAAAGAATATCAAGATAATAAAACACATAGATCAGGACATTGTTTCCTGAGTGGGTTCAAAAGGAGATGAAACAGGGAGGTACACACCATGGAGTTTAAAATGGCCACTGTTGAATGTGATAGGGGATAGAGTCCTCATTGCATTGTTGTCCTTTGCATCTTACTTATATTTTATAAATATTCACATACATCTAATATGTAATTTTAAAAGTTAAAGAGAAAGGAAAACATACACTCCTCATTCTCGGTTTTCTTCCTAATTGCATGTGCATAAACTTCTCCTGCCTGGAATATTATTCTCTTCTATTTACCTTCATGCTCAAAATTATTTGATCAAGCTCATGCTGGTTTGAAGAACTGCCCCTCTTTAACTCTCCTTTAAACACAGACATATACATCCTTCTTTGCTCTCTTTCAGTTTAAGCTGGCCTTTACCCTGTTTTAGCTAATATACTGAATGCATCTCCTTTGCATCTCTCCTAATAGGCTCAGGACTTCTACAAAGTGGGCATTGTCTCTTATTTTGTATGCCCAGTGCCTGGATCATAGTAGACTCAATGAAAATGAAAATGACCTTCACCTGAAAATAGAAATATATTTTTGAATCCATCAGTCTCTCTAAAAGGAAGTGGAAACTGAGCAAGGTATGACAAATGAAAGAAAAAAAGAGCAGAATAAGAAATTTAAAAGCTGCAGTGACTATGAATTTTGTCAAGATTATAAATGACTCGGGTGTCTGCTTCTACAAACATGACTAGAAGTTCTCATTGCCCTATTAATATGCATGTATCTCTCTGCATCCAAGACCTTGTTTCAATCCTCCTTTCTTCTGGTATGTAGAATGCCCACTTTTGTGTCTGATTTACACTCAGTTCATGTATTAAAGCACAACTTAATCCTAGCAAGACAACTCTCCTCACTCACCTTCAGTGCTTATGAATCATTCAATTAAATTAATCAATCATTGATTGAGCTGGTGAATAGCTAGTCACTTTACATTTTCACGATTTTCGTTGCCCTCTGGAAGATAAGTAGCTCTGAGATGGGTAAGTCTCTAAAACCTGGCTTCAGTATGAATTTCTTTTATTTAAAAAAAATTGTTACATAAAATAGAGCAAAGCACATTAATTATAATGTTGGCTATGAATGAATGATAAAGAAAGATCCAAGATTCTAGAATCTAGTTCTCATGGAAACTAAGATAACACCCCTTTTTGTATCTTAAAATGAATCAGAATCAGCAATAAACATTCCTATTGTTCTGCTCTAGAGGGAATATATTTTCTCAGGTCCAAACAAAACTTCTTTATTGAGCATCTAGTATGCAATCAACTCCTAAGAAACCAAGAATATGAAATGAACATAATGCTTTCTCTTTGCCTTTTACAATGTGGTAATTATTGGGGCAGAAAACATTACTACATCCATTACAACAATAAATAACATAAAGGTGTTATTCCTTTTCATCTGCAAATGTTACTGAGCATCTATTGTGTATAAAATATCTGCTAAGCATTAAGAATGAATTATATCATGAAACCTATTGGTACAGATATTTTGAATAGCTATTAAGACTTCCCTTTTCAATCTCTCATAGAACCTTGAACTGTGCTTTGAGCCAACTCAGTGCTCAATCATGGTGCATTTCAGAAGATAATCGCAGATTTATGTATGCAGGAGAAACTGGTAGACAGTTTCTGATGTATAAATACTTCAATGGTTTTAGAATGGCATAGGGTAAAGTACATTTATATTTATTTAAGTCTATTTATTTTAAGCAAATTATAAAATTGCCTCCATATCATCCACTACCTCTTGAATTCAGATTTCTTCTGTCAGCCAGTACTCAAATGTTGCTGGATAGGCTCCTGGACTGAGTTAGCATAAAGTAGACTAACAGTCAGAATTGCCTATGAGTACCCATCCATTTCCCACTCCTAATCTACTCCTAACCTAGCCTAAATCACTAAAGAATTGACTCGGGACTGAAGGGACCAAATGTAAAAATTAAATAAATAAGTAAATAAAAGAAAAACGAGTAGTACTACATCCTCAGAATGCATGAGGCTTAGAGGACAATCAAAATACTGTTCCTGAGTTTTACACTATTTTTATTATAGGGAAACCAGGCTCCCATCTTCCTTTCCTCGAGTGGCTATGCTTTCCCTTGTTGTTATCCAATTAAGATACCCCATAGTCATGGTTTTGTCAGAATAGCTCTCTTTATTCTTCAGTGACTTTACTACTTCCAAGGGATGGAAGCTAGTTCATTACATCTTAAAAGATCTTGCTTGTCAGAGATGCAATATTCTTTATTTAAAGCTTTGGTCATTTAGCTTAACATTCTTGACTATCAGTGATGAAAAAATAATGGGCCAGGCATCTTTGGACATCTATCACAAGGGCCAAGTAAGGGTTAGCCGCTCATAGACATTACCTAATACATTCATAACAACACAGAATCAACTTTTATTGCAGAAAAGAAATCTAAGTTTCAGAATGATTAAGTGAATTTTCCAAGCAATTCTATATAAAATCAATTACTAAAACTCTCAACCAAATTGTATAAAATTTACCCCCGTGTTTTTTACACCAAGCTTACAAGAACCCCTTGTTCTTCACTGAAAGAGAAACCGTGCCAGGTTCAGTAGGGCAGACTCAATTCTTTGTAAACATAAAAAATAATTATGGGATTTGATTGTCAGAGCTTCACTAAGGAGTCGATAAGCATTTCATACGAAAAAATGTTTGTGTGTGTATGTATGTATATGTACTAAATCTGATTTCACTGTAAGTTATTACCTTTTTATAGTATATAGTTGTAAAATATTTGTATCGCTTTTTTTTGGCAGATTTTAAGTTTTTTATTGTTTCTATATTCTTGGGAATTAAGAAAAAGAGAATGGTCTATGCAGTGTTTATTTATTTAGTAGTTTCCAAAAGAAACAAAATGTGACCTGTACTTTCTTAGTCAAAACTAAATACAAAATCTGCTCCCCTGAGCTGAGTAGCCCTGATGATAACTCTAGGAAAGGAATGAACTGCTTCTTCACAATTCCATCTGGATCTTTCTATTCATCTGAAAATAATGGATTCAGCTAATGAGTCACCCTGTCGATAGCTAGTTATTTACCATTGGAATTAAAAACTTTCCACCTCTTCTTATAGCAATCAAATTCCATAGCTAAGGAAAATATTCAGAAAAAATATATAAAGTTATTTAAATAGAGGAAGATTTGCCTGTTTTATAATAATAGTAAGGATATGATCATCGTAGACATATAAGGTTGTGATTCCAAAATTTCAACATTCAGATGGGTTTAATTACTGTAGGGTGTCTACACATTAGCTTTGGTATTTAAAACAGTTGAATGAGACATAATCACTTTTCTCTTTGCATATTTGTATTTCCAATGCATTATATATATGATTAATGTCTATGAGTATGTTCATTGGTATGTGCATTTAATAACTCTGCTATTTCCCTTTTTTGGAACTTGATGTATGATAATAATAAAACTAAGGCTTATAGACTACAAGAAATTAGATTCCTAAAATATAAGCATCCTAATAAAAGGTTCTGCTTCTCTTTTTCCCTCTGTAATTGACTTGCTGAATAATTAGACTCAACATGAAAGCAAAACAGGACCAGGGCATCTGTAAGTGCCTAGGATTTGCAGGTTTATTTCTTGAGTGTTGGTTATAATTATGTCATTTCAGGTGATGGGTCAGAAAGAAAGGAATAAAAAGTAAGAGCAAAAAAAGCAAAACAAAATTTTAGAATCGTATAATGATGTGTCTAGGCGGTGGCCTACAAATAAAGATATCTGGAGAAAAGATCATAATGAAGCATTGAAACAAACTGAAGACTACAAACTATGCCACAGTTTTTCTTAAAGGTATATCTTTCAAAGCTTCAGGAAACAATATTCCAGTGTATGCCCATGAAAATGCATGCTATGAAAAGATGAGAACATAGCCTATTGTTTTATAGAACTTTCAAGAACATAGCAATTTCAATAAAGATCACATGTGTTAGGCTAAAATGTTCAGAGTCAGATTTTGGAAGTATTGAATAGTTAAAAAAACAAACAAAACAATTTTCATTTCCTGAGAGAATCATAGCATATGAGCCTGGTATACTGGCACCAGAGGAATGGTTGAACTCAGAAATCTTTTGAAGTGTACCTGGAAAGACTATTTTCAACAAAAGAGACATATCCTCTTATTAAGAACTCAATCAGCTCCAGAAAAGCTAGGTTGACACTAATATGGAAAGGGAGACCCTGGCAATTATTTTCAACAGCTTTGAAGGTAAATATATATATGTATTTGGATGTCTGCTATACTGAGGGTCTTTCTAGTGTTGGAAACAATACATTAATAATTTTTTTCTGTATAAGTTTTAAATCAAAAAGTATAATTCCATTTCTGGCAATCCCAGACAAGAGAAGTTATTCCTCTATCTATAAAAATTAAAAATCAATATTATAGTTATCAATTCAACCAGAGTAAATGTTATTTATAAGAAACTATAAACTAGAAATTCTTCTAAAGTTATCTTATAAATACTGACATATACAGTAACTTTTTCTATTTACAACATATAATTCTGACATTTTAAACACAGACTTGCTGATATCCAATTTGACAAAGTCAGAAGCATAGCAAATTCCCTCCCCAAGAAAAACAGGAAAAGTAAACAAACATAAAAAATCTCAGGGTTCCATAAATCAACCAAAGGCAATGAGTAAATCAAGGTAAACATTTCAGAAGACATGAAAAATTACTGATATTTAGGTAAGACCAGTGAAAGTCTGTAATGTTCTTGTTTGGGAATTATCCTATCTTTTCCCACTTGTTAGTTGTTTAACATAGTAGTTCTACCAGAGTGAGACAGTCCATTAAACCCAGCTGCTGTGCTGATGGAGAATATTTCCCTGATTTGAAGAAAAACTTGGATAAACCAGCATTGATAGTAATAGTAGCTATCTCAGTCTCAATCAAAAAGGCAAGGCTAGCACCTCAATGAGCCTGAGGTCACAATCCTAATTAAGGAAAGCAATAGACTGAAAGACTACATGAACATTAAATAAAGATTGGATAAAAGAGAAGTTTTGGAATATTCCAAAAAATTGGAAATGATAAATTGTCGAAGTGATGAATATCCCATTTACCTAGTTTTGATCATTACATTGCATGTTTGCATTAACATATCACAAGTACCACATAAATATGTACAATTATGGATTTGTAAAAATTAAAAAATATTGGTTTCTTTCATTTAGTAATGTGTATTAAGGTTCCTCCATGTCTTTTAGTAGTTTGGCAGCTAGTTTCTTTTTAACACTGAATAATACTCCATTATCTGGGTTACCGTAATTTATTTATCCATTCATCTTCTGAAGGAAATCTTGATTGTTTTAAAGTTTTGGCAAATTATACTAAAAATAAAATAAAACAGCTGAGACATCAGCAGAGGAAACAGATTTTTTACATATTTATCACTAAATATGTGGACATACATGTTCAAGTATGTTAATAAATGAACAAGAAAGATTAACAATAACATTCAGGGGAGAAAATTAGAATCCAGAGTTGCTACAATACTTTATATAAAATGTCTAGTTTTCAATCAAGAATGACAAGTCATGTAAGAAATAGGAAAACATGTTGAACTCTCAAAGAGGAGAAAATTGGTGTCTTACTGAGCTCAGATGTTAAAGTTAGGAGACAGACTTTAAAGCAGAAATTATAAATATGTTCAGCAAATTAAAGAAAGCAATATTTAAATAACTAAGGAAAAGTATGGTAACTATGACTCAACAAATACAAAATCTCAATAAAGAGGCAGAAATTCTAAAAGATAATTAAATGGAAAGCCTGAAAATGAAAAGTACAGTGACAGATATTTAGCAATTTACAAGAGAGGATTAATTGGCAGATTTGAGAGGCAAAAGAATCAGTGGACTTGTAAATATATCAATAGAAATTATTCAGATTGAAGAACATAAAATAATGAAGAAGAAAAAAAGAGAGAAGAAAAATGAGCAAGGCTACAGAACCCAAGACAATACCATACCTACTAATATATGCATAATGAGAGTTCTAGGAGAAGAGGAAAATGAGAAAGGAGCAGAAATACTGTTTTTTAAAGAGTTATGACAAAATTTAACAAACTTGATGGAAAACAGTACTCTAAACATTCAAGAATCTCAGCAAATCTCAATTTTAAAAAAACCAAAATTCACATCTAGGAAAATTATGTCAAACTGCTGAAAGACAAAGATAAATACTTCTTCATACACAAGAAAAGAACAATATTTTTGCTAGCTAACTTCTAATAATAAAACAATGGAAACCTTATGGCAGTGGGATGGCACATTCAAAGTGCTAAGAAATAAAATTAACAATGCAGCATTCTACATTAGCAAGTTATTTATTCACAAAAGATGTTATAAGAAAGGCATCACAAGATAGAACAAAACTAAAATAATTTATTGCTAGAAAAACCTATCTTTAAGGAAGTTTGACAGAAAATAAAACCAAACAGGATCTTAAATTCATATGAGATGAAGAGCATTGGAAAAAGTAATATGCATAACACATATGAAATTCTGTATAAATGAGATACACAAATCTGACGTATGCCATTTTTTAATCTCCTGACATATGTACACACCTGCTGAATCACATTAATCAACATATTAAATACATTCTCCACTTGCGTATGTGCTCCTAGGTAATTCTTCCCTCCTAATCTTCTCCACATCTTCCCATTCTTAGATAGTCACTAATATGACTTTTGTATCTAAATAGTAGTTTGTGTTTTATAGAATTTTATGCAAATACAATCAGAAAAAATTGGAAATTATTTTCTTCTTCTTTCCTCTTCTTCTTTTCCTTTTTTACTCAGCACAGAGATTTTAGGCTTGGTTCCCTCTTGGGTACATATCTAGAAGAGTAATTACAAGTAGAATGATTAAATGTATGTTTATAATTTAAGAATCTTCCAACTTGTTTTCCAAAGTTGTATCATTTTGCATTCCCACTAGCAGTGTATGTGAGTTCTAGTTTTTTTCACATAGCCTGAATATTGTTATTTGGTCCCTTTTAATTTCAGCCATTCTAACAGGTTTTTAGTGGTATCTCAATGTAGTCTTGATTTGCATTTACCTAATGACAAATAATACTCATAATATTTTAATATGCTCATTTTCCATCATTATATTTAGTGGAGTGTCAGTTGAAATATTATGCCTATTTTAAAATTGAGTTGACAATTTTCTTATTCAGATTTGAGAGTTGTTTTACATACTCTGAATTCAAGACCTCTGTCAGATATTTGTTTTGCAAATAATTTCTCCCAGTCTTGACTTGTCTATTCATTCTGTTAACATGTCTTACGATGATTAGCAATGTTAAATTTTGAATAAACTCAACTATTAATTAAATTCCAAACTGTATTTTTACTGTAATATCTTATAACTTTTTGGTTAATACAATGTTGCAATGATTTCATTTTATGTTTTTTTCTAGAAGTTTTAGAGTATTAGGTTTCATATTTAGGTCTGCAATTTAGTTTAGGTTAATCTTTGTATATACTATGTACTGTTTATCAATATTCCTTTTCTGCATATGAACAGGCAATTGTTCAGCATCATTTGTTTCAAAGACAATTCTTTCTCCATTACATTGTCATTGCACCTTGTCAAAAATCCTTTTTATGTTAGCAGTTTTATTTCTGGATTTTTTATTCTGATCCATTGATCTATTTGACCATCTTTTATGCGAATACCACACCAATTTAATCACTATAGTTTTATAATAATATCTGAAGTCAGGTAGTTTAGCTCTCCAACTTTTTCAGAGTTTTTTTGACCATTTTAGATTTATGCATTTCTATATAAATTTTAGAATCAACTTTTTAACATGTATATAAAAAAAAAAAAACCTGCTTGCACCCTGATGAAGATTGTCCTGAAGCTTCAGATGAATTTTAGGAGAATTGCCATGTTAACCATTTTTATACTTCTGACTCATGAGGGAGGCATAGTCTTGATTTATTCAGAACTTATTTGATATTTTTCACCAACATTTTGTAGTTTATTATGTACAGGACTTTCACATATTTGGTCAAATCTATGCTTAAGTATTTCATATATTTTTATGTTGTATGAATTGTATTTTAATTCCAATTTCTGATTGCTAGTTGCTAGTATATAGAACAATTAAGTGTTATGTTAATTTTAGGGCTTTCATGAATGCCTTTAATTGTAATATAGGGAGTTTACTTCTATAGTTTTCTGAAACTTGTTATCAGAAATGAATATCAAATTTTGTGAAGTGCTTTTTCTGTGTCTATTCAAACACATGATACTTTATGGGACTTTTTTCAATTGTTTTTAATATGGTGAGTTACATTGGTTTATGCTTACATTAACATGAAATCATTTAGTTTAACCCTGTTACCGTCTCAAAAATATAAACCCTGTTAACGTCTCAAAAATATATACTTTTTTTTTAATTACCTAAAACTGTAGCAATGAAAGTTCACTCCCAGTCTCACTAACAGGCATATATATTCAATTTACTTTTTTAGAGAACAGTTTTAAATTCACAGCAAATTTAGAAAGAAGATACAGAGATTTCTCATATCCTCTGTCCCCATTAATGCATAACATTCTCCCTTGTCAACATCCTCTGCAATACTGGTGCATTTATATCCACTGATGAAGCTATACTGACACATCATAATCACCAAAAGTCCATAGAACATAAGGGCTTACTCTTGGTATTGTGGGTTTGAACCATTGTATAATGAAATGCATTCACTACTATAGTATCACACAGAGTATTTTCATTGTGCTAAAAATTTTCTGTGCTCTGTTTTTTTTAATGTAAAATCATTCCCACATTAATGACATAAGTACCACTCAGACCTGATTTATGCATTGTCGAATTTCCTATATTTTATAAAATTTTGTCATCTTATGTTATGAGAAATATAGGCCTATAGTATTATTTTTCTTTCATACCTTTATTTGGTCCTTGTGTCTGGGGACTGCTGGCCTCAAAAAATGAGTTGAGAAGAATTATTTCCTTTTCAACTTTTTGAAAGTCTTTTTTTGTTGCTGTTGAAATGGCAGTATTTTTTCTTAAATGTTCAGTATAATTCACTCAAAAAGCTATCTGCGTATAGGATTTTCTGGGTGGGAAGATGATTGCTTACTAGAAATCAAATTAATATATTTGGTGTAAAGTTATTCTATTTCTTTCTTAAGTCAGAATTTTTAGTTTGAGTCAGTCAAGAAATTTTCCCAATTCTTTTGAGTTGTAGAAGTTATTGGCATAAAGTCATTGCTAATAATATCTTATGACCATATTATTATATGTAAGAACTATGCCATCTCTTTTAATTATGATATTGACAGTTTCTTTTTCTTTTTTTTTTTTTCTGGTTAGTCTGGTTAAAGATTTATCATATTTGCACACTTCTTTTCCAAATGGCGTTTTTGTTTTTAATGTCTTCCTCTATGTTTGTTTGTTTGGTTTTTTTTTTTTAGTGTTTTTTTTTTTTTAATGAAAAAGTAATGATTTAATGACTATAAGGAAGACAAAGCAATAGAATTGTGCTTCTTTTGCAGACTGGGGACAATGAAATGTTTAGCTACAATTTTCCCATACAAACATGAAACAATATTCATACAGAATAAACACCCTCACAAATAACTGATGGGTGATGAACACACACCAAGTTCAACCCAAGCAAAACATTTTTAACTGAAAGTTGTTGGGGTTATTCATATTTTAAATTCCACACACTTGCTCTATTTAAAAATACCTGCAGAAGCTCATAATAAATTGCTTCTGCTTCCGGACATAACAGAGAAGGCATACTCCATTTTTACCTATTAAAGTAATGCTTAATTTGAAAATTACTGGTATACCACATATTAAAAACACTTTAGATAAAATGCCTTCTTCCAGCAAATTGCTGGTTTATTTAAAAACTTGTTTTAGAACTATGGTGATCAATATGCATTTAAAAAATACATTAATTCCGTCATAACCAACGGAAAATTAAGATATTATTTCTTAAAACTTTTCTTTACTGCAACAATTAATCTTAAAAGTAAATGTATTAATAGAGAAAAGTCAGTATTACAATGATTTGTCAATTGTTTCCAATGAAACAATTTAGAATTAGATATCCACAGTAAAAATAATCTATGCTGGGAAGCAAGGCTCAACATAGGGTTCTTATGTCTGCCCCAATATTTATTCTTTCCTTAATTTTACTTATTTTATGTTTTAAGTTGCTCTTAGTTTATTTCTTAAGGTTAAAGATAAGGCAGTTGTCTTGAAACATTTCTTGTTTTCCAGGATAGACATTACCGTATACATTTCATTCTAATTACTGTTTTACTTTTACCAAATATTTTGATATATTGTGTTTTGATTTCTATTCAGGTCAGGTCAAACTGTTTTCTAATTTTTATTTCACTTCTTCTTTGATATAGATTGCCTTGTGGCATAGTATTAAATTTTCAAATAGTCGGAGATTTTCTAGGATTCTTTCTAGCACTTATTTCTAATTTAATTCCTTTGTGGTCAGAGATCATACTTCACTACACTTGATACTCAGTTCTTTGTATCTGTCATAGATCATTCAGTATTATAGCCTCTAAGTTTAGCCAAGTTGCTGCAAGGTTCATAATTTTGTCCTTCTTTATGACTGCATAATATTCTATTGTGTATATGTACCACATTTTTAAAATCCAATCCTCTTTTGATGAACAGCATGATTGGTTCCATGTTTTTATTATTGTGAATAATGCTGCAATAAACTGCATGTGCAGGTATATTTTTCATAAAGTGATTTGAGTTCCTCCAGGTATATTTTCAGAAGGGAGATTGTGGGGTCATATGGCAGGTCCATTTTTAGATCTTTTAGTAATTGCCACATTGTTTTCCATAGAGGCTGTACTAGTTTACACTCCCACCAACAGTGTAAAAATATTCCCTTTCCACCGCATCCTCTCTAGCATCTGTTGTTTTTTGAGTTATTGATGATGGCCATCCTGACTGGAGTTAGGTAGTATCTAAGTGTAATTTTAATTTGCATTTATCTGATGATAGTGAGACTGAGCATTTTTTCATGTATCTGTTGGTTGCTCATATGTCTTCTTTTGAGAAGTGCCTATTCAGCCGGGCTCAGTGGCTCAGCCTGCAATCCCGCGTCCCTTTGGGAGGCTGAGGTGAGTGAATTGCCTGAGACCGCGGGTTTGAGACCCGCCTGGGCAGGTGAGACCTCATCTCTACAATAAATCAAAAAAATTAGCCGGGCGTGGTAGCGCGCACCTGTAATTCCGTCTACTCGGAAGGCTGAGGCAGAAGGATCGCTGGAGCCCAGCAGGTCGAGGCTGCGGTGGCCGGGAGCGGCCACTGCACTCCAGTCTGGGCGACAGAGTGAGACTCCAACTCAAAAAAAAAAAAAAGAGAAACGCCTATTCATATATTTGTCCATTTTGCAATGGGACTGTTTTTTGTTTTTGTTTTTTTTCTTTTGGCATATTTGAGTTCCTTGTATATCCTAGATGTTAGACCTTTGTCAGATACACAGTTGGCAAATATTTTTTCCCAGTCCATGGGCTGTCTCCCTGCTGTCTTGATGGTTTCTTTGGCTTTGCAGAAGCTTGTCAGTTTGATGAGGTCCCACTTGTCTCTTATCTCTTATGGCACAGGAACTTGGGGTTTTGATCAGGAATTGGTTGCCAGTTCCAATTTCCATAAAGGTGTCTCCTGCATTTTCAAAGTTATTTATAGTTTGAGGTTTTATGTTTAGGTCTTTGAGCCATTTAGAGTTGACATTTGTGTATGGTGATAGGGGTCTTGTTTTAATCTTCAGCATGTGGTCAGCCATTTTCCCCACATCATTTACTGAATAGGTTCTCCTTTCCCTAGTGGTTGGTGGTGAAGGCCTTGTTGAAGATGAGTAGGTTGAGAAATTGAGGTTTTCCTTCTGGAATCTCTATCCCATTCCACTGGTCTTTATGCCTGTTCTGGTACCAATACCAGGCTGTTTTGATTATTGTAGCTTTACAATAAAGTTTAAAGTCTGGGCGCCTGATACCTCCAACTTTTTTTTTTCCTGAGGATTGTTATGGCTATTCGTTGTCATTTATGTTTCCATATGAATTCCCACATTGTCGTTTTTCCATTGAAAAGAATGATGCTGGTAACTTAATGGGTATTGTGTTAAATCTGCAGATTGCCTGTGTAGGATGGACATCCTAACAATGTTGATTCTTCTAATCCATGAGCATGGAATATTTTTCCATTTGTTTGTGTCATCTTTGATTTATTTAAGCACTGTTTTGCAATTTTCATTGTAAAACTCTTTCATGTCTCTGATTAGGAAGCTGCCAAAGTACTTCAATTTTTTGTGGCTATTGTGAATGGGATAGTGCTTTTATTTGGGTTCCTGTTTGTTTGTTGTTGGTGTATAGGAATGTGACTGACTTTTGCACAATTATTTTATACCCTGAGACTTTGCCAAAGTCCTTTATCAGAGCAAGGAGGTTTTTGATAATTCTCTTGGGTTTTCGAGGTATAGAATCATGTCTGCAAAGAGGGATAACTTCCTCCTTTCCTATTTGGATGCCCCTGATTTCTTTCTCTTGTCTGATTGTGCTAGCTAGGACTTCCAAAGCTATGTTCAACAAGAGGGATGGGACTGGTTATCCTTGTCTTGTTCTGGTTTTCAGGGGAAATGGTTCCAATTTCTGTCTGTTTAGCAATATGTTTGCTGTGGGTTTCTCATAGATAGCTCTTAATATTTTGAGGTATGTTTCATCTATGCCTAGATGTTCAAGTGGTTTATCAAGAAGGGGTGCTGGATTTTATCAAAAACTTTTTCTGCATCTAATGATATAATATGTGGCATTTGTCTTTACCTCTGTTGATGTATTTAATTATATTTCTGGTCTTGCCGATGTTGAACCAGCCATGCTTCTGGGGATGAAGCCTACATGGTCATGGTGAATGAATTTTGAGTTGTGTTGTTAGATCCAGTTTGCTAGAAACTTATTGAGAATTTTAGCATCTATATTCATTAAGGATATTGGCCTGAAGTTCTCTTTTCTTTGTTGGATATTTTTTGATATTTACCTGGTTTGTGTATCCAAGTGGTGTTAACTTCATAAAATGATTTAGGGAAAGTTCCATCTTTCTTGATTTCCTGGAATATGTTCAATAGGATTGGTACCTGCTCCTCCTTGAATGTTTTGTAGAATTCTGCTGGAAAGCCATCTGGTCCAGGACTTTTTTTGGTAGGTAGTATTCTTATGACATAGTAAATTTCCTGTGTTGTTATTGGTCAATTTAGGGTCTCAATTTCATCTTGTTTCAACCTAGGGAGGTTGTATGATGTAAAAAAGTCCTCCATTTCATTTAGGTTTTCAAGATTGTTTCCATACGGGTATATGTAGTAATCTCTGATAATCTTTTGTATTTCTTCGGGGTCAGTTGTGACTTGATCTTTTATATTTCTGATTTTGTTTATTTGAACTTTTTCTCTCTTTTTCTTGGTCAATCTAGCTGGATTCCATCAATCTTGTTTATCCTTTCAAAAAACCAGCTTTTGGTTTCATTAATTTTTTTGTATTATATTTTTGTCTTCTATGTCCTAAATTTGGACTTTTATTTTGGTGATCTGGATTCTTTTGCTGAAGTTAGGGTTCTGGTGATCTTGCTTTTCCAGCTTCCTTCGGTATTTTTTTAGGCTGTTAACTTGAGATTTTTCCATTTTCATCATGTGTGTTTGTAGATATATTGATTTCCCTCTTACTACTGTTTTCATGGCATCCCAGAGAGGTTGGTAAGATGTTTCTTCATTTGCATTTTTTTCCAGGTATCTTTTAATCTCTGTTTTGATTTCTGTGTTGACCCAGGAGTTGCTTAGCCTCATGCTGTCTAGTGTCCAAGACTCTGTGGCTTTTGGGGGAACTTTGTTGGTGTTGATATTTATTTTTATTCCACTATTGTCTGAGAAGGTGCATGGCAGAATTTCAATCTTATAGGATTTATTTATGCTTGACTTATGGCTGAGAATTTGGTCAATCTTAGAGTAAGTTCCGTGTGGTAGTAAGTAGAATGTATATTCTGTGGTTGTTGGGTGGAGTGTTCTGTACATACCAATTAAGTCCATTTGGTCAAGCATTACATTGAGGTTCCTGATTTCCTTGTTGACTTTTTGTCTTAATGATCTGTCTAGGGTTGTTAGCGGGGTGCTTAAGACTCCAGTTATGATAGTGCTAGAGTCAATATCATTTTAACGTTTACCTAGAAGCTGCTTTATGAAAGTTGCTGCTCCTATTTTGGGTGCATATATGTTTAGGTTGGATATTTGTTTTGAGGGATAGAAGTTTTTGTCATTCCGACCTTCTGTATCTTTTTAAATTTTTGATAGCTTAAACTAGCTTAAACTATATTTTTTCTGATATTAAAATAATAACTCCTACTTTCTTTTGTGCTCCATTCACCTGAAATTTTGTTTCCCTTCTTCTTATTTTGAGACCATGAGTGCCCTTTCTGGTGAGATGTGTCTCTTGGAGACAATATATTGTAGTCTCATGATATTTTATCCAATTTGCCATTCTGTGTCTTTTCAGTGGTGCATTTAGTCAATTCAATTCAGGCTAATTATTGAGATGTGAGAGTTTATCCCTGTCATTAGGGTCTTATACAGTTTGTTTGTGTTCGTTTATTTGTTTATAGTCTTTCTTTTGATTTTGGGATTGATTCATGTGTGTTTTCAATCTTATTCCTGCATTCTTGGCAAAGGCATTGTTGTTCTTTTTTCCCTTTCTTCTGTGTTTAATACTTTCTTAAGTGTTTCTTGTAGAGCTAGTCTGCAGGCAGTGTAAACTCTTAGGGATTGAATGTCTGGGAAGTATTGTAATTATCCATTACTGATGAAACTTAGCTTAGCTGGGTAGGTAATTCTTGGTTGAAATTCTTTATCTTAGAGAACTACGAAGACTGGGCTCCAAATTCTCCTAGCCTGAAATGTTTCTGTAGATAAGTCTGCTGATATTCTAATTAGTCTTCTCTGGTAGGTAGTCTAAACTTTCTCTCTTGCTGCCTTTAGGATTTTTTTTCTTTTATACCTACTTCAGGTAGGCAAATTATTATGTGTCTAGTAGTTGGTCTTCTTTTTTGTTGTCTTGCAATGATTCTCTGAATCGCTTATGTCTGAATTGTTGCATCACTGATGATATAAGGGAAGTTTTCTTAAATAATTTCATGGAATGTTTGGTCCAGGGTGCTCTCTGTCTCTTATTTGAACAGGGTCTCTGGTTAATCTTAGGTTTGGCCTCTTGAATTAATCACGCATCTCTTGGAGGTTTTGTTGTGTGTTTTTAAGTCTCTTTCTATGTTTTTAACGGTTTGGGTTAGTTCTGTATTTTGGTCCTCAAGCTCTGAGCTTCTTTCTTCTGCTTGATTAATTCTGCTTTCCATGTTTATCAGTTTGTTATTTATTTCATTCACTGTATTATTTATTGCTGTTATCTCAGTTATCGTCTCCTTCATTCTTTCCTCATTTCTATTTATTCTCTCTATTAATATCTTGATATCTGGATTTTTAGTTTGAGACCAGCCAATCTGGGAGGTCTTCATTGTTTGACTTCCAAAGTCTATATTCTCAGTGGCTGACATTCCAGGGGTCTGTGTGAGAGTCATATTCTTCCTTTGGTTTTTCTTCATTTGTGTAGGACCCCCCCCCTCCTTTTTTTTCCTTTTACCTCTTCTTTAATTCTGCTGTTCAATGATAGGAGCATAGCTTTTATTTCTGTTACTCAATCTCCTATTCTTCCTTATATAGACCTTCTGGTTTTGGTCAATTCTTAAGCTTAACTGGGGTTGAGAGCCTGTGCTTTTTGCAGTTTTGAGATTTAATTAAGGAGGGAGCTATGATTCAGCAGCTATCTTCAGACCCCAGTAGCCGCTGACAGGTATGTGGTCTCCCTGGAACCTACTTCCCACTGCTGTACAATCTGTCCATGGAGTGGGGGTGTCTGATTTCTCCCAAAAGCAAAATGAGATAATAAGGGAAAGAATGTAAAAGGGAAGGAGAAAGACAAATGAAGGTGTAAAGAGAGAAGAGGGAAAATAGACAGGTATTCCGACAAACAAATAAACAGAGAAACAAACAAAGAAAAAAAAGACAATAACGTAAGACAATCATACAAACAAACAAACAAAAACCCTCCTGTTGGTGTACTCTCCCTCAAAAATACCCATACACAAACATAAAATCTAAAAAAACAACAATATTAAAATAACAGAAACAAAGCAAGTACAAAAATGTAAACAAAAACAGAAAGAAAGAAGAAAAAGGAGCAAAAACTGAAACAAAAAACAAACAAAAAAACTCTTTCTGTGGCAGTTTCTATAACTCCAGTTTCCTTTTGGCTTCCCCCCCACCTTTGGGAGGGGTTCTGGTCTCTAGTCCCACATCTCCACTCTCAGTGCATGCTAATAGAGTAGCTCTCAGCTTGGGTCAGATGCCTCATGGAATGCTGTGGGAGGAGGATGGATCAGATCGGACTCACCCTGCTCACAGCTGCTTCTGTCAAGTCTCCCACTCAGATCTGACTTGTCTGTGTCTGTTCCAGCATGGGGGAGAGACATCTGTCTCTCTGAGTCCCATGAGAGGACAGCCTCTAGTTCCCAAGATGGGGTCTGGGTGGAGCTGGGTGGGGCAATGCAGGTCTCTGCCTGGTTGCGAGACTGAGACAATGGAGCCCATCAGCATCTCATCGCCAGCATTGGAGCTTTATTCCAGATTTCCACGATCTCCCTTCACAGTTCTTCCTGCTTGTGCTCAGTCTGCTGCTGCAATTGATGGCATGGGCTCTGTGCCAGGTGATGAGGGGCAGCTGTTCTCTGCTGCTTCCCCTTAAGAAAACCCCAAGAATGGCAGATGATCCTGCACACCTGGGTCTCTACTCTTAGGGTGATGGTGGGTTGCAGTCACCTCTGAAGGACAGTCGTGAGTGCATGAGCCCCAGTCTCTCCTCAGACAGACTTTCACTCACACACCAGCACACACCCACTCATGCGGAGAATCTTTATGGACACTCACTTTTGTGGAGACTCCCACAGTCTGGCCTGTTCCATCACTATCTTGCCCAGAAGTGATCTCCACGTGAATTTTTAAACATTTATTGAGATCTATTTTAAAGCCAGAGTATGTTGCTTCCTGGTAAATGTTTCCTGTAAACTTAAAATAATGTGCTTTCTGTTTTGGGAGGGGGATAGAAGATTCTATAAATATCAATAAAT
Source organism: Cephalopachus bancanus (assembly GCA_027257055.1). Taxonomy (NCBI): domain Eukaryota; kingdom Metazoa; phylum Chordata; class Mammalia; order Primates; family Tarsiidae; genus Cephalopachus; species Cephalopachus bancanus. The sequence goes on along the minus strand of JAPVLO010000046.1, from coordinate 12,362,011 downwards.
TCAGCTAGATTGATTGGATTATTTAAGTCTTTTGTATCCTTGATAATTTTTTTTTAATTTCTTTTATCTAATATTGAGATAAGATCATCAACATATCTGAATATAATTGTGGGTTGTCTATTTTCCCTAGTTGTACTAAGTTTGTATTATACATTTTGAAGCTCTGTTATTGGAGCATAAATGTTTGAGACTGCTATGAGCTCTTTATCAATTGACACTTTTATCATTATAGTTACCTTCTTTTTCCTCAATCACATTTTTCTTTGCTCTTTAATTGACTTCATGTAGTATTAAAATAGACTATCCAGATTTATTTATTCAAACTGATAATCCCTGATTTTTAATGAAAATTTTAAATATAAATTGCATTTAATGAGATTTTGATATGGCTAGGTTTATCTTCTTGCTACTTAACCTCTATTTTTCTCATCTGTAATGGTTTCTCTTTCTTTTTTGTCTTTTTTGGTTACTCATTAAATATAGATATTGCTATTATAGTTGTTGTTTAGTCATTGCTTTAGAATTTGATGTACATACTTTAGACTTACAAACTGACTTCAAATATATTATACTACTCAATGTGACATGTAAAAAACTTACAGTACTATATTTCCATTTGCTCTTCCAAATCTTCATAACATTGCTGTAATACATTTTGCTTTTAAACGTACTATGAATCCCATACTAGTTTGTAATTTTTAAGTCAACTATCTATTAAAGAGATTTAAATAATAGATTTTTTTACATAATAACCCATAGATATAACATATTTCATGCTCTGTATTTCTCTGCTGTCATTTTTTTCCTGCTTAAAGAACATCTTTTAAACATTTTGTAATATAGATCTGCTGATGGTGGCTTCTTTCAGCTTTTATATATCTGAAAATACTTTAATTTCTCATTTACTTTTTAAAAGATTTTTAAATTATTTTTTAAATTTTTATCATAGAGATGTCGGGCACAAGTGAAGATTAACTACATAAGTGGGCTGCATGCAGGCAGCCAAAGATGGGGCTTCAAACTGGCCCTCACTTCCCTAGTAGAAGAACCAGTACCCTATGTGTTGATACGTGCCCATCAACTTCCTGTCTCTCTCCCTCCCCTTGCAGTGGCCAGCAACTGCTAATACCGCCCTTTCAGCTTATAAAAATTTACATTGGTATTTTTATTTCAAAAAAATGCTTCTGCACTAGCATCTTCGTTACTTAACTTTTGACCAGAAATCTACTATCTTTCTTACATTTTATTCTTCTATCCCTAATGTGTCTATTTTTTAAAGCTTTTAGAATTTTGTATATTTGACTAGTTTGGAGCAATTTTATTGTTATACTGATGTGATTTTCTTTATGTTTCCATACTTGAGTTAATCTGAATTTCTTGGATCTTTAGGTTTATAGTTTTAATTTAATTTGAACCTTTCTGTCATTATTTCTTTAAATATGTTTCTTTTGTGTCTCTCTTCTCCTTTGTTGACTCCAATTATGTATATATTAGGTCACTTGAAATTATAACACAGATCACTAATTCTTTTTTTATTTTTAAATTCATTCTCGTTTATTTTGGGTAGCTTCTATTGCTATGATTTCAACTGCACCAATCTTATGTTCTTCATGTCTAATCCAATATGCCTTCATCTCAGATATTATAGTATTCACCTCTAAAATGTCAATTTGAGTTATTTTATATATCTCAAGTATCACTGTGCTTTATTACCTGATTCCCAATACATTGAATAAAATTGTTTTATACATTTTATTTTTCTCTTAATATTTGTTGAGTACACTCACTTCCTGTTATTCTATTTTTATCTGATATGAAATACTATATTGAAATTTACTTACATGTTTACATTTCTATTTTATACTCTGTCATTAATGCATTAAGAGCAACCACTCTCTTAATTTTCTTTCTTTTGCCTCTATCAATACTTCACAACTAGAATCTAAAGTGGTTGACTCTATTTGTGCAGCAAATAATGAAATGAATATATTAATTCATTCATTTTAAGCCAATATCAGTTCCAAATAACTTCTTTATATCAAGGATAATGTCTCATTCTAAGATTATAATCAACATGTGGTTTTGAAATTATGCTTCTTTTCTTTCTTTTTTTTTTTTTTTTACCTTTTACTCCATGGTTTATTTTGGCAATATATGTAAGGTGAGTTTCTTTTTCTTTTCTTTTTTTTTTAATCAATATTTTTTATTATGATTTTGTGGGGTACAGTTAAGGGTTAGGTGTACAATTATGTTGCATTCAGGCACCCTGTTGATAAGAGGTGTTTCCCCATCTCCAGACTATTAATCCCATCCCCCTCCCCCCATAGTTTCCCAGTACCGTCAGTCATTTTCTTATAGTATTACATCGGATGTTCAAGGTCCATTATATGAGTGAGAACATGTGATACTCGGATCTTTGTTTCTGTGAGAGGTCACTCAGTATTATAGACTCTAGTTGCATCCAGGTTGCTGCGAAATTCATGATTTTGTTCTTTTTATGGCTGTGTAGTATTCCATTGTGTATATGTACCACATTTTTTTAATCCAGTCCTCTTTTGATGGGCAGCATGGTTGTTTCCAGGTTCTTGCTATTGTGAACAACGCTGCGATAAACATATGTGTGCAGTTATCTTTTTTTATAGAGTGATTTGAGGTCTTCAGGGTATATTCCCAGTAGGGGGATTGCGGGGTCATATGGAAGGTCGATTTTTAGAGCTTTTAGGAATCGCCACACTGCTTTCCACAGAGGTTGCACTAGTTTACACTCCCACCAACAGTGCAGAAGAGTTCCCTCTTCACCACACCCTCTACTGCAACTGTTATTTTTTGAGTTGTTGATAATTGCCATTCTGACTGGAGTTAGGTGGTATCTCAGTGTGGTTTTGATTTGCTTCTTTTCTATAGTCTCAGACTGTTTTTAACTTTAAGGCAAAGGGGAAGCTTTGATATTGATTTGATGCTATATTAAAACAAATATTTTATCTAATTTACCACAGGTATTCCAGTGGGAGTGTTAGTGTGTAAGGTATATGCTTCAATGGGATGTAAGAGATCAAACTAGTATCAACTACTTGCCTGATTACCTCTTTTTCAATAGAATAGGATGCTCACCTTAAGCTACATTAATACTATTGTTTCAATACTGGAGATAGACAAAAAGGAATATTTGACCAGACAGTTGTACCATGGGACTTAAAATTATTGTTCTTAGTCTTTTCCAAATTGCAAATAGGAAAAAGTCCAAAACAAAGTAAGCAACTTGACCTGTTACAATTTAGTCAAACTTTTAAAACAGTAACATTCATTTTGAAACCACAATTAAGCATTGAAAACAATTAGTTACAAGTAAGTTAAAAACTTAATTACTACTTTTTGAATTCACTAATTCAGATTTCCTGACTCAATTCAAATTATTTAAACATGTTTTTACTTTTTTAATTAGCAAAAATTTTGTGTTCATTGTATTAGTAAAAATATAAGATGCTTGGGTTTATGTATTAGTGGTAAATTTCTGCATTTGGGCCCATCCTAACATAAAATTTTAATAAAGAAAAAAAAGCAGGCACATTTCACCTTTTGAAGAAGACACAGAAAGGATTTTTAAAGAATACTGGTTCCAAAAGAAAAATATGTGACCTTCCTCCTTTAAAAAGTTTGAGAATATGAGTGAAATATGATAAATTCTTATTTTCCTATACACTGAAACAGCAAGCAATACAGTATAGGATTGCCATCTTGAGAGTTGTAGAGTCAAAAATAAGAACCTGGAGGTAGATAATTCTGATTGTTCAATTAAATCAATTTAAGGAAGAAAATATATCTATGTATCTATGAAGTTTTTTGAATTGACAAACATAGTGAAGCTGGTATATTTGAAAGAATATGAAAGGGAAAATTATGATTGGTTGCCTTTTATTGCAAATGACTCAAGTAAGATTTGGTTCTGTAGAATATGAATCATCTGCATACTTATATATTCTATTACATCAACTTGATGAGCTATTGCCTCTGCTGCTCTAGCATGTAATTTATTAATAGTAATATTAAGCAATATTCCCTTATTTACATAACTGTGGTTTCTCAAGACAGTATGATACCACAAATAAGCTAGTATAATGGTTGTTGTCATTTGTATTACTCACTTTGGAAGCTGCTCCAAAAATAGAACTGCTGGTAACAGTTAGCATGTGTGATTCATGTTTAAGAAGGGGTTTGATTTTAAGAAACTCTTGCTCTGTTATAAACCACAGTCTGTTGGTCTCCTACCAGTCATGTTGAAGTTTATCTTAACCAGGTTTTTGAAAGAGTTTTCCCAAAGATTTGAAGTTGGGCATACTTAATAATTTTTCTGAATGAAGTTGTACTGAAAGGCACATTTTCCTAACCAGTCATCCAGGCTGGCCTACAGTTTATATGCACAAGAACTCTAGTACCAATGTTTCCTCCCATGAGGGATATTTTTAAGATTTTTCTTGGGAGTCTGCCTGGGGAAGCGGGGGCCTACCTCATCAACAAGGGTACCTGCATAATGAATATTTGTATACCTAACCCTGAATTGTACCCTACATCTTTAAGATAAAAATAATAAAAGTTTTAAAAAGAATTTTTCTTTAAGCATATTGTACTATTCCTATTCCCTTCCATTTAAAGGCTTTGGCCTCCCACCATGGAATGATAACCTGTCCCTGAGTAGAGAAGTGACATTCAGAGAGCAGTTTTTGACTGAGAAAGACCTGAAGGACTGTTCTATGAAGGGTAGTTTACAAATGTCAAAGATGATTATCCCCCAGGACATGTAATAAAGGTAAATAGCATAAATCTTTTCTCTCTACACTGAAGGTTTTATTGCATTTCCCCTAGTTATTGCAAATCCAATTGGTGTTGGAATTCCATTGGGAATATGACTCAAACTAATTTTTGATCTTGCAAATTATCAGGAAACAAAATCATTGTACTGCTTTTGGACTCAAATGCAAATTTGGTATGTATATGAAATAATCATTTCTATACATTAAGAAAATATGTTTCTGTTCAACTTTTTAAAAATTCAACAAGACATATTTCTTTCCAAACGTTAAGAAACAAGTGAGTTAAGTTGCAAAATACCTTTTCTTTCTCGGTTGCCAGAACAACAACAAAATATGTCAGAGCTTCCAGGCCTTGACATACTTATTCAGGACTTGGGGGGGGGGGTGGAGGATGGAGCAGACTAGGTATATTCTCAATGTAAACTGCTATGGGAGGATGTTACCAAGTGAGCCTGAAGAGAAGAGGTATCTGCATCTCTATCTCCATTTACTTTTATTCCATCCTTCGCAAAATACACATCAAGTTTAAAATGCCACCTTTGACCTTCCCTTCACTCAGCTACTCAGAGAGTATTTGCAGATAGAGTCTACACACTGTCTACATTATTTCCCAAATCGATTAGTCAGTTTTATCAATTAAGAGAAAAAAATTAAATTAGACATCAGATCCATCGTATGATTGAACTGACAAGGCCTGAAAGAAACAGATGTTTCCACAAAAGCATAGGCTTTCTCTCACTGTCTTGCCTCATATTCATTTCTTTAGTTGAAATATTCTGCAATAAGTCAATAAATTAAAATAAATAAACCAAAAGCCTCTGTCTGAAACACTCATGGAGATCTCTAAGCCAGCACTACCTGTCTCACTCTTTTTTCCTCTACCTTAAACAATTTCTAAGATACCTCAGCACCTCTGTAGCTTCACCCAGATCCACATACAACTTCCCTGGACAACATCACCTAATTCAGGCATAGGCCACTCATTACCAATATTTATTACTCAGATAAGGTGTCCTTTGAAGTGAGGCAAGTTAAAGGAAGTGATATTGGACTTTGAGAGTAAGTATTAAGTGGAATATAAAAGAAGTCAAATAAAAATAACTGATTTTCTCGGTGTTTTTGTAAGTGACTAAAGAAAATAATACACCTCACTTATATTCACAATGGTCTGATTCTTTGTCAGTTCTCAAAGCCACATGTACATCATTCTTTCTGAACTTCCAAGAAGATGAAATTACCCACATTGGTCAGGGACCACCACATCAAAAGACAACTGTTTATTCTCAGACTTGCATTCCTTGCCCTGTGCTTGAACCTTAAATAATGTTTAAGACCCTCAGACCTTCTGTTATTATCTGTTCTGTTATTATCTCCTAATAATCTCCAATCCCAGAGGCATGTGAAAAAAAAATACCCCTGCTAGAATTCGAACACACCCTTGTATAATCTAGATTATGAAACATTCTAGTCTGTTCTTCAAGATAAACTAAATTCAAGTTACTTTAGTTAGAACATCTGCAATTCATTGTCTAGCTACTTATCCCTATTGATAACTGTCTATGATTCACTAGGGATTTTTAAAGTTGTTTTTATTTTTTTAATATGGCAAAAGTCTTTGTCCTGTTTTTCACTCTATACTTCCAGGGACATGAGAGGCACCATTTCCTCAGACAAGTGGCAACCCCTTATATAATATCAGTGCATTGGTGTGGGTGAGATATTAGGATCAAGAAATGCTGATTGCTATGTACCACTTAATGCCAGTCTTTTCCAAGATAATCCATTCTATTTATGTACTAGACTATGCAAAAGACAAAAACAAAGTAAATATTTTTCCCAATTGTGTATATATTTGCTATTAAAAAATTCATTTGCATTTTCAAAGATAAAGAGACCATATTTTGTCAGCACAAAAAGGCTTTGTCATTTATTCAAAATCAAAATGGAATAGATATGGCTTACACATCCTTTGAAGTTATTATATGACTATTGTAAATTTAATGGAGCTTTATACAATGTCTATATCCTGATAATGGATAATATCTCGCCCTCATTTTTCACCTTCCTTCTCTCTGAATTCTCTTCTTGCTTTTATTTCGGCACCTCAATTAAGATGCCTGTACTCTCCACCCCATACATTCTTCAAATATCTCAAGTTCTACCTCTTCCAGAAAGACACAGGTAGTTATCTTCCCAGACTGATCTTGCCTTCTTTATTGATGACTGTGTGTAACAAGTTGTTGTCTAGGTAATGAGGGATTAAGAGCTATGACTTCTTCAACTTCCTTTTGCATGTATATACACATGGAGAAACACATTTGGCACATGCGTAGTTGCTAATGGCTTCATATGTCTTTCTTGATTTCTTTCTTTCATATTGTTTTTTACAATGTCTCGCATAGTACTGGGCATAGAGTTAATGCTCAGTACATTTGTAGTGATGCTTCCTGGTATGTTTTCTCAGCATGCATATATATCTTATCACTCTATTATATAGACAGTACACTCTAATGTCAACAGTGTATGTGAAATCTAATTGGTTAACTTATGTGATGGTAATAGAATTATAGAGCTCTGGGGACCCATATTTATTATGTGACTAACTTGGTACGAACTAGAAAATATTGGAAAGTGTATTGTGAATGAATAACATCAGAGTATACATATATAGAGGTTTTGGTCAGAGCTTGAACATTAGGAAAGAACTCCCAAACCTGATACCCTGTGTGATGATCACATCCACCATCATTGCTCAGCTCCAAGCATACTCAACTAAAGGTAAGCAATAACACTGACACTCTTCTTTAAAGAAGAAGCAGAGGACAGACAGCCTGAATCCAGGCTCCAGATACAAGGGAAAGAGAACAGATGATGAGCATCCAAAATTCCACTCACATTTGTCTACACATACACTTTTTAGAAAAGCCCCAGGTTTCTGGTTATTTCTTCTGGTTTACTCCATAAACAGAAGAGCAGAAGAGGTGTGGACTGAAATAAAAGTTAGAATACCTTAGTTAACTTCACCTGTCTACCACAGTCAAGTTGTCTGACATTAGTTCATTTTCTTCTCCAATCTGAAAATTTGTTTCCTTTGGAACTTCTGAAGATTTGAATTGTTAGTATATTTTAAGTAACCTGCTCACAGATTCAAATAAAGCTCTGTTGATAGGCATGACTGGTATGCAATAATAAATGACATTTACTAAACATGTACAAGTGTGAGCACTGTAAACATAGCTAATATTCATTAAGCCCTAATTTATGTCAGGTACTATTCAAATTACTTTATATACATTGCCTTGTTAAAATACTATAGCAGTCTGAACAGTTAGCAACTATTACTATTCTTAATATACAAGGGGCATTGAGTCACAAGAGGTGCAGAAGTTGAGAAAATTATCCAAAGTCCTTCAGCTAGTACGTTGCAAAACTCAAATTCCAAGCTAGGCACTTGGATTTCAGAAATTGTGCTTAATATTTTTCTGTTCACAAGATATGGACAAGGCAGAACAGAAGCATGATTGAGTAAGGAGTTGATTAAAGACTGTGAAACGGCAGCTGCTGAGCATATCTGTCTTCACTGGGGAAAGATACACTTCCAGCCTCCCTCAAGTTGTTAGAATTCACATCCTTGAAGGTATCAGACTGAGGTCCCCATTTTCTTGCTGGCTGTTATCCAAGGCTGATCTCCATTTCTCCACTTGCAGTTTCCTGTCATGTGGCTTTCTCCATAGGCAATTCGCAACATGTCTACTGGCTTCGTCAAGACCAGCAGGAGAAACTCTCCAATCTAGTCTGTTAAGATGGAGTAATATACAGCAAAACACAGTCATGGGGAGGTGTCATTTTATCAATTTTTTTCTGGTCTTTGGTTAGAAGGAAGTCATTGGTTCTGCTTGCAGTGAAAGAGAGGGAGTTATACAAGGACATTACTTATTGTGGTTCACCTAAGGTGTGCTCAATACAGGTGTTAGGGTCTTTGACTAAGGGTTATCGTCTCTTCCCTTAGACTCCCAGAATGGACTCAAATTTGGACTTGGTCATTACCATAAAAGAAAACTATCAGAAAAATATAAACTGGCATGCCAAATTTTCACACACCTGCAGAGCACTATGATTATACAAGAAAGACTACAAAGTAAACAGCATATGCTACATGAAGCAGAATTATTAGACCAGATGGTCTAAGAATATGAAATACACACAATAAATAGTCTTAAAGATAGACGGGAGTTATTAATAACATAAAGCTGAAGCAAGAATTCATAAAAGTTAGAAATATTTAGTATGCAGAATACAGTTGCTGACATTTTTTAAATGGGCTAAATAAGATTAGTACAACTGAAGAATGAATGAGCAAGCTGAAAGATCAGATTGAGGAACTTGGTCAGAATGCACCAAAAAAAAAAAAAAAAAGGATAAAGAAATAGAAGATGAGAGAGAAAAGCTGGGAATGGGATACAAGTAGATGTGCCAACCTCTAAAAGAGTTCTGAAGAGCCAAATATTATAAATATAGGAAATGAAATATTTTTTTAAAATAATGGAGATAGAATTCCCTAGAATTAAGACAATATAAAAGGTTTCTGACTAAAAGGACTGAAAAAAGTGTCAAATAAAATTTGTAAGAAATCATCTCCACCTAAACACATTAGAATTACCAATACACAGAGATGTTTTCAAAAAGAATGCAGGATGTCTATACTGCAAATAAATGCTGCAAATGAATGAGATCAACATTAGAGTTTAGAATTATATTATAATTTAAATATGAGGATGAATAAAAATATTCTCAAGCATGTTGGCCTCAGAAGATTAGTCATACATAAATCCACTTGGAAAAGCACTCTTAGGAGAGTCATTAGAGATAAGATGAAAAATATGTCCAGGTGGATGTTGCAACCCATATGAGAAGTACGGATGATTAACTATTTTAGTAAAGATCACAGTTGTCACTTGAAGCGGGACACAATAGGAAAGTAATACTTTATATTGTACAATTAGACCTGAACTAAAATTCAGACATGAAATACAAAAAAAGACCAAAATACCCGAGCATGTGATGAATTTACTGACTTGCTAGGAGAAATATATAGCTAATAATAAATTTTAACAATCAATATGGATATAAACTTGAGAAGAGTGCTTTATATAAAAGTAACTGACATAAAAACAAAAGTAAAACATGTAATTTTGAAATCGACAAGAGAAAACTTAAAATAACAAATAAAAAAAGGAAATAAATAAATGAACAGAAAAGGAAATTGAAAGAAAAATTCTAATATAATTATGATAAGATAATTGAATAAACTTCACAAATGAAAAGATAGTAACTCAAACTGAAAAAAAATAAAAATACAAAAACTACGTTATCTGTAATAATTTGAGAATAAACTACTAACTAAAAATAAAAAATGGGAAAAGATATATCATACAAATATTAACCAAAAGACATCTGTGGAAGAGTTCTTAATATCTAGAAAAATATAATTTGAGAAAAAAAAATCACAAGAGATAAAATATTAGGGGTCATTATACTAGTAAAAAGTACAATTGAACAAGAATATAAACTACCATAAATAGTTATGACTATAATGATAAAATCACAAAATACATAAATCCAAACTATAGAGAGAAATGGATAAATAAAATTATATGTTGCTAGGTATTTTGTTATACTTTTATCAGAAATGGATAAACCCAGGTGACATAATGAATAGAAATATAGAAAACACAGATAATAATATAAATAAATCCAATTAATCTATGGAAATGAACACTAGAATTCATATTCCTTTTGAGTACACATGCAAAATTTAGAAAATTGACTATGCACTAAAAAAGAAATCTATAATACGTCATTAAAAAAATAAGTTGATAAAGAAAGAAAGAAATGAAGGAAGAGAGAACAAAAAAAACAAAAACAAAAACAATACTATGCAGACTATTTTCTGTGACCCCTCAAAAAAATAGAAACGGAAAATAGATAGATTTAAACATTTCGTGTGTTTGAAAACAAAATATCAAGCTATTAAATTAGTCAATAATCTTATGTTTATACAGAATATCATGGAAAAGTGGAATTGAACAGTAAAAAAATAAATGTCAAAATTTGTGGGACTTAGCTTATGTAATAAATTTAATTGCAATTGTCTGGAAAGACATGTCTTAAAGTAAATTAAAATTAAAACTCAAGATGTTGGAAAAATATCAACAGAATAAAATCAAATGCATCTGAATAAAAGGAGTATAAGGGCAGATTTTAGTGAAACAGTGCATTCAGAACCACAATAAAGCTAACTAATACTCCAAACTAATTTTTAGAAAAAATCAATAATGCCAGGCTTGGTGGCTTAGCCTATAATCCCGCGCTGTGGGAGGCTGAGGTAAGTGGATTGCCTGAGCCCGCAGGTTCGAGACTCGCCTGCGCAACTTGGCGAGTCCTTATCTCTACAATAAATCAAAAATTAGCTGGGCGTGGTAGCGTGTACCTATAGTTTCAGCTACTTGGAAGGCTGAGGTGGAAGGATTGCCGGAGCCCAGCAGGTCGAGGCTGTGGTGGGTGGGAGCGGCCACTGCACTCCAGTCTGGGCGACAGAGTGAGACTCCAACTCAAAAAAAAAAAAAAAAAAATTAATAACATACAGTTTGGGTATGATAATTCAAGAATAAAGAAAGGATATAAATTTTTAAAATATATTTTGAAAAAAATTAAATTACCAAAGACAATAGATTTAAATGAATGTAATAAATTCATGAAGAAGTAAAACAAAATTCTAGATGAGATAAATTTCCAGAATAAATGTCAAAATTAGAAAAAGATGGGAATCTTCAACAGATAATAGAAATTTTAAAAAATGAAATAGTGAGTAAGGGCTATTCTCCTCAAAGCTTCAGCTTCCTAGTCTAATACATTAACTTTACTAAACCTCTATGAAAAATTTAAATTCTATTTTACAAAAATTAATACACAAAATAGAAAAAGTTCCCAAATTAACCTATAAATCCAAAGAAATTTGATTAAAATTTCTGAGCTGAATTTTGGGAGACTTGTCAAACTCATGTTTAGAATGTTTATATCAGAATGAAGGCCCATGACCAACTATTACAATTTTATCAAATTAAATTTTAGAAAAAACTGACTCTACCAGTCATTAAGACTTACTATAAAGCCATAGTAATTAAAAACTGTTTGGTATCAACACAGTAACAAAGAAAGTAATGGATCATCAAAGAAATCTCAGAAATAGCAATGCTTAATTGATAAATAATAAAGCTAAAAACAACATACTATTTCAAATGACATAATAAGAGCTTAAAAAGAAAAATTATGGCCGTGCTCGGTGGCTCAGCCTGTAATCCCGCGCCTTTGGGAGGCTGAGGTGAGTGGATTGCCTGAGCCCGCGGGTTCGAGACCCGCCTGGGCAGCGAGACCTCATCTCTACAATAATCAAAAAATCAGCCGGGTATGGTAGTGCATGCCCGTAATTCTGGCTACTTGGAAGGCTGAGGCGGAAGGATCGCCGGAGCCCAGCAGGTCAAGGCTACAGTGGCCGGGAGCGGCCACTGCACTCCAGTCTGGGCGATAGAGTGAAACTCCAACTCAAAAAAAAAAAAAAAAAGAAAAATTATGTACCCTATTTTACATTATATATACAGTTGGAGTCCAGACAAATTAAAGATATAATATGGTGAAAAAGTATCTAAATCAATAATAAAAAAATACATATATGATATCAAGGAGTGGGGAGATGTGTATTTCACAATATACCAAAAGAATATACAATGTGAAGATATTAATGGATATAGTTACATAGAAACTAAAAACTTCTGTTCAACAAAAATACAGCATTGCCACAATTAAGAAAGAAAAATATAGTAGCAGGGAGAAGATAAGTCAGGTTGAAAACCTTGAAGACAATAGCTAGAATATTAAGTTAGGAACCCCAATAGAAATATGAAGAAAGATGTTAATAAGTCAAGGAAAAAAAGAGGACAAAACGATTAAAAAGTATAAGAGGAAACTCAAGCTCACTAGTAAGCATGGATTTAGAGTCTATAATACTCAGTGATCTAGCACGGAAACAAAGAACAGAATACCAAGTGTTCTCACTCATAAGCAGACTTTGAACATTTACCATAATGTTTTAAGAAAGGGATTGGCAGTGATGAGATACTGCCAGGGTGGGTGGGGGCAAAACATCGATAAGCATTCCTGATTTAAAACCAGGCAAAATGGAGATCAAAAGGAAACCCAAACTTTACCTGTATGATGTCCACTTGTATAACTAATCCTGAATTGCACTATACATCTTTAAAATAAAATATAAATTAAAAAGAAATAAAAACAATGCAATATAATTTTACATCTATAAGAAAGGCAAAAATATGACTGTCACATATTTGGAAAGATGTACCCACTTGTGGACTGCAAATGAAAATGTAATATCCCAATGCCATCCAGGTCGCTTGGCAGTAGCACCTGTATTTTATAAGGGCACAATCTCAGATGGCATACACACCAGCACAGTAAGTGCATAGCTTTCAAAAGCACCTGGTCCTGGGTGATCTGGGCTAGCTTTTGTTGTGTCTCAAATTTAAATTTAGCAAATGAGAGAGAGAGAGAGAGAGAGAGAGAGAGAGAGAGAGAGAGAGAGAGAAACAGGGAGAAAAATATTCTACTTTCTACAGAAAAGAGGTTAGGTTAGAGCAGGCCTCACCTAGTTCCTCTAATGGTTATCCAAGAGATCTAGGCCTGGGCAAACCTTCAGATGCCCAGAATATCTTGAGGACTACAGAACCTGTCCTTGTCCTTGTAAGAGTCCTCACACTTTGGTGCTGCCCAGTGATGTCCCAGAATTAAGTGGTTCATTCTCCTCATGTTTCATATCTTAAGAAGAGAGTAAACCCAGCATGTGTTGGGTTCTCCCTTCCTAAGCCACAGTTTGCTCAAGATAATCCACATATGTTTAACTGGGTATAACAAATCAATATCTGTGATCTCTTCCTAGAAATTGATTTCTGATGAAATACAATATGATAATTATGACCACTTAGCAATGATCAATTCCTTATTTGGCTAAGAGTTAACATATCAAAGTGATTAGTTAAACCTGATTCTTACAAAAAGCTCAGCAATTAACTCCCCACCCACCAGGGCTTCTCCAACCCAGGCATTACCAGGTAGCAATCTCTCCATGTGTCTTAGCCTTGCCTGCTGATCTTCACATAGATAGATATCCATCCTTTTTGTCACATGTGTATGACAGTGACTTTGTGATTAGTGTTGTCAGATAAAATACAAGGCACCCATTAAATTTGAATTTCAAATACAGAACTCTTTTTTTAAAGCATAAATATATTTCAAATATTGTATGGGATTTACTTACACAAGATCTGGCAAGTCTACTTGGGATTCCATGTTAGCTTTACCTTAAGTGGCTTTTATGTATTAAGTCTCATGGCTGTTGATACTTCACACTTTTCTTTCTATTCACTTTTGTCAGAACTGATTCTTCTCTTTCTGCTAACTGTTCCTTATCCACAGACTAAAATCTGCTGTCAAGACAAAGGAAAAAAATGTGTATCTTATTAATTTCAATGATATTATCTCCAATTTATAGAGGAGAAAACTGAAGATGACATAAGTTTAAAACTGTACCTGGCATCACATTGATAGAAAGTCAATCCTAGAATCCAGAGAAATCTGAGTCCAAAGTCATTCTCATTCCATTTAGCCACACTGGGATGGGTGAGCAGGGCAAAAATTTTGCATAGATTGAGGAGCCTTGACTGAAGCAAAACCTGCTCTGGAAGAATAGATAATGATCTTGGGCTTTCTGACTGACCTTAAGCAATGGTGGTACCTGGATTTCTGTAAACCACGTAGCTGAGCTCACTATGCTGAAAGGGCATCTCTTGGAATCCAGCACTAAAGATCCACTTTCATTAGATACAGAAGGATGGGGAGAAGAGAAGCCCAAAGCAGTTCCTTGAAACCCCATTAACTTTTCTGTACAGCTGAGACCCAGAACATATCACCTTACATTTGGTTTCTTAGTCACCATGCATAGAACAAACAAAGCTCAAATTCTATATTGAAGGATCTATTAACAAAACCTATTGCTCTTGCCCTTGTGGTCCTTTAGTGAGAAGACACATGGCTCCTACCCATATGAAAGTTACCCTAATTATATAAGCTAATTATTCACATTGTGTTTCTTTTTATTCCTCCCAAATTATGGACACCTTTAAGAGACTCCAATTGCTTTTTTTAAAACAGAAGATTGAACCACCTATTAGAATGTAAAAGAATGTGCTAATTGGAGTTCAAATCAAATAATAGAACACAGTCTAAATTTATACTTATAAAGCAAATTATCTTCACCCTTACATTTCCACCTTCATGGGCTCTAAACAGCAGAATGACCCACAGTCACCTTGAATGTGTCCACCCTTTCAACCTGACAATGATTGCTTTTTTTGTTTTGTTTTTAGTCTCTTTCAACCAGAAAGAACTGCTCTTAACTGTGAGATTATGCAGCTCTGTTTGGAAAGCTTTTGTGAGTCCCTATAGTATAATGATTTTCCTTTAGAGAGCATGTAATTTTAGGTTCTTGCATAACAGCACAGATTTTTATGGTATTACTAAACTTTGTAATTTTATTTCCCTCTGACAATTAAGTGCACATTGGTGTTATGGAATTTTTTCTTCCTTCCATCACACTTGGATAAAATTGGAAAGACACACTATAGTGTGTTGGGAGTGCTCATGTCTAGAAGTGTAAATGTTTTGTGATTCCCTTGTTGAAGATCCATTTCACACATAGGCAAATCCATCACATAGCTACTGTTTACTTTCAGCTACAAACAAGCTGTAACCCAAAACACACAATGCACCAACCAAAAACAATCAATGTGTCATTTATGCACTCTCTTTGTTTAGAAAATAGTTTAACAGTTTACAGTGCATTAACTCAGATGTTTAAACTAACCTTTTTGCAGAAAGTAAGCATCTTCCAAATAAATGCAATTTTCCCTCAGAATTTATCATTTCTCATCACCAGCCAGATCTCTTTCTTGTCTATTGCACTCAGACCTAGGCAATAGCACTAGTTTTCTTTTGATTGTTTGTTGGGTTTTGTTTTGTTTTGTTTACAGAGACCCTTGATGCTTTCTTTGCTATGCAAATGAAAGACATCACTTTTTCTAGTCCAGGTGGCAGAATGCAGACAAATATATTTGCCTGTAAACTAGGCAACCCAATTGAACTTGCATGATTCATCCTGTTCCTTAGAAGCAAGTGAAGGCTTCTCTACCACAAAAATGAGTGTTCAGTAACCATTAGGTATATGACAATCAGCCCTTGAGTTCTTCTACATTAAATTTTGTAACTTATCCAAGAATCTCTAAGAATGATAATGCTGTCTTTTAATCTTCATCTGTTGGCTTTAATCCATTCCCTGATGATTAGAGTTTTGCAGACTTTCTAGGGCTTAATGTTGCTTCTCCTAGCAAGGCTTATCTGATCAATAATATGATCCCAAGGCAGGGTGGATAGAAACTCTGAAATCCAGTCGAGCTCAGCTTCTACTCTAAGGTCAGGCACAGCAATTTCCCACTGGAAATAATTTCCTATAGCCAATAGATTTTATGTCCTTATACTCCTTCACTTAGACTTGTGAAACTGTCTAAATGAATGTTTATGATTTTCACTCCATGGAATAACCGTACCCTAAAACCCACCCATCATACATGTGGTGTTACAACAAGCTCTTCAGCCTTCTTTGACATATGAATATTTTATGTTAAAGGCTGAATGTTCTCGTTCCCCCCCCCAAACAGTATATTAAAGCATTAACCCCCTATCGTGACTGTATTTGGAGATTAGGTCTCAAAATAACTAATGAAGGTTAAATGAGAACCCTCAATTAAAGGTTAAAAGTTGGAGCCCTGATTTGATAAGACTGACATGCTTATAAGAAGAACTCTCTTTCTCTCCATATACAGGTACTAAAGAAAGGTCATGTGTGAGGACATAGCAAGAAGGTAGCCATGGCAAGCCAGGAAGAGAGTCCTCACTGGAAACCAACTATACCAGTAACTTAATGTCAGACTTCTGGATTCCAGAACAGTGAGAAAACAAATATCTGCTGCTAAGCCATCTAGTCTGTGGTATTTTCTAATGGTAGCCCAAACGGACTAATACAGACTAATAAGATATCCTGGTAACCATCTTAACCTTTTTGTAATTTTTCCAAAGAAGTTATAGATAATCTGTACCCATTTTTCACACACAAAACACCAAAATGATGCAACTAAGAAATGGACAATCATAGATGTGTGGTCTTGTCTCTAGCAGCTTCAGGAAAATGCTCATGGTTATATCTCCTCTAAACTTTGAAGATTGTTTCTATGAACTATCCTAAATAAAAATAAGGGCCAAAAAGGAAAGAAAAGAAACTTCTATCAATCAGTGGTCTATCTACTTTGTCCAGTGGCAATATCACATATCTCCTATTTTTTTTTTTTGCCATAAGAATATGATAGCAGCCTGTATATCCTTGACTCCTTCCATATTTGCTTTTAACATTGGCCAGACCCACCAACTTTCCATCGTCTTTTCTATCAAATATTTTTTCCAAATTCATGCAGCTCAATTAATAGGCTGATTAGACTGCAAAGTTTAGCGACTACGCTTCCCTAAGAAGAGTGAACACACAGAATAGAGCAGGACTCAGTCATTGCCGTGTGATGATGACCCGTCTCTGCCCACTCTGTCCACAGACTCTCAAGAAATTTTCTCAGTAAAATTGACCCAAGTTAACTTCAAGTGTTATTTGATTTTAAAATCCCATTCAGTTCAAAAAAATAACAAGAAAACATTGCCTCACCTGCTAATATCATTTATGATATATAGCTTCATGTCTTTTTAAAGTGTGTGTGTATGTGTCATGCAGACTAGAAGACTTTCATTGAAATTATTATTTTGTAAATACTCATGTATAGTCTTGTATGCTGAAAACTGTGGAGACTCAAAAGTACAAAGTGGATTTAGATCAGCCTCCTGTGCTTCAGGAGCTTAGTCAGTATTACATTTGTTCCTTCTCACAACATGTTTCATTCTAATTGGCTCCCCCAAACTTTACTTTTCTCTCCTATTTCCTTCCCAATTTTAGAACTTTCATCTAAACCTCTTGGATATGTGCATATTCAAGTATGTGTATTTTAATAGAGGTTAAATACATTTGGAGGAGAGGATGACTTTAACCTTCTCTTGGTCTGAGGCATCTGATTCACAGAAGGTTTAACCAGTAAGATGGTGCAGTCAGGGCAGGGCTGACAGTTCACCCTATGACTTGCATGTCCTTACTTTGTGACTAAGGACTGTGCTGAATGCCTCTCTCCCACTCATCAGTCCCAAATTACCTCAGTCATGACATCCTTCCCTGGGAATAGATAGTGAGAAAAGACATATACTTCTCTTCCTCAAGCTCCATCTCCCATTCCTGTCGTGACTCTGCAGCTTCCAATTGGACAGGGCTGAGAGGGCAGCCCATGTATAAGCTGACCGAATTTAAAGCAGGATTTATGAATCTTGAGTGGGATTTTCATGCTGTCTCTACCACCGTGAAATTATCTGCTGATTCCATTTAGTAAACAAGGCAGCAGGTTGAAGCTGGCTGTTCCCAAGTCCAGCAGAGAGACTGTGTGGTAGCAATGCTAATGTGTTAGTGCAGAGATGAACAGGACATCTGTCAGGGAGGTGGGCTTGTCCACCTCAGCATTGCTCTGCTACTGCCTGAGTAAGAGGCCATTGAAGAAAGGCGTGTTTACAGACTGTCTCTCCACTCATTACTTATGCACAGCATATATTATTCAAAATAAGCAATTATCTCAAAGAAAACAAAGCTATTTGCATTTCCCAGGAGAGAATTTGCCCCTCTGAGGCAGTTGGTGTCAGACAGAGAGCAAGAAACTACTGACTTGAGCAGAAATCCTATCATTTTCTCTCTGCAGGACAAAATCCAAACACTTCAGCCTGGCAGGCACAACCTTCCACATGTTGGCCCTGCCCAGCCTGATTTTGTTTACTTTCCACAAATGCACAACAGGTCCCTTGAGTTGGACTTCTTGTTTATATAAATACTAGTGTTGTAAGTATCAGTGTTTAAAAAGGTATCAGTGAAAGAATATATCAGTGAAAGAAAAAGCCTAAAAAACAATTACTAATTCCATTGATTTTTCGGTAAAATACAATAGATCCCCGTTATTCACTTGTTTTGGAATACTTTTGTGAGACATTGTGATATGGAAATGACTCTTCTGCATAAATCTTTTCCTGAGGGTCCTGTCTACGAGGAGGGCAGAGTCTTCATGGCTTAGTCACATCCTAAAGGTCCCTGTGGTATTAGGGATTTAGTTTCAACATGAATTTTGAAGAGGATACACACATTCAAACCATAGTAACTAGTAGCTTGTAGACCCAGAGCAGATAGGAGTGGAAGAGCACACAGTTATGTTCAAGGGCCCTGTTTTCCTTGAACTCTTTCAACTCTTTTTAAAATGTCTTTAAAGTTTCTTGAAAATGACTCCTAATAACACGTATTTTTTTTGTGTGTAAAACCTATGTCATTACCCTTGGACAAAAAGGATTCAACTCCTTTTATCAAAGCAGAGACTAACATGATTCTGAAGGCAGATATATAATGTAAAAACATATTACTTGCTTTAGCCACGAATCACAAACAACAATCATTCTCTTTTAAATTGATTTAGAAGTCTCCATGATAGCATTTTTACTCTAGCTAGACTTGATCCCCCTAATTCCAGTTTGCCCTGTAGATGATAGAATAGGGCTGATTTATAATTATTTTTTGTGTTTTTTCTGAGCACTATCTAGGGTTGTGTTGCTTGGCTATGTGTAGGCATACAATGCAGCTTCATTTCTGTGGGAAGAACTATGTAAGTAAAAGGCATTGTTGGTATTTTTTTTTTTTTTGGCTTTGTTTTATTATTCTGCATTGTTATTCCCTAAGCCTAAGCACAGAGTTTTCTCTGCTGATGCAGAACCAGAATGTACTGTTCTCACAAAGTCATTTAGCAAAGTTATGCTTCAGTAGGAGGGTCAAGGTACAATCCCTACCATATTCTTGAGTTAGAGAATCCAGCTCAAACTGCATCATTTCTTAATTTCATAAATATTAATTTCATCAGGAGGAATTTTTCCAAGTCAAACTATATTATATCTGTAAGTAACAGGCATGGCAAGGCTGGCTTCCTCAAATCCCAGGGTCCCTAACCCATAGAGTGATAATGTGACATTTCATTGATGTAGTTTTTCCTTTCTTGGATATATGATGGGTAGCTATGAGAAATCAATTCACTTAACATAAAATATTAGCATTCATAAAGTTTTTTTTCCTGTGTGTAATTAAAGCACCGTGGAAACAAATGTAGTTCCTTAAATGAGGTGTGACTATGCCAGCCCCAAGAAAAACCCTAGGCATAGAAATGGAGGGGGGAAAAAGTCAAGTAGACATGGAAAATCTCTCTTGTTACTTTACTATAAGAATCTTAATTAGTCCCCAAGGTTTTTCTCACTCATTTTAAAGCAAAATCAGGTAGATCAGACAATGAAATGTGTGTCAATCAATCTCTGCTATAGTCAGCTAGCTGTGATCACCCTATTCACAAAACTTGACCCTCTGTACTTGCAATTGTGTGTTGGCTAAGATTTTTCTCCATTCAAAATTGTAGGTATGTAAGTGAAATTGTGCCGATAAATGAGCTTTTCTAATTGACTTCATCCTTGTAAATTAATAAAAAGTCCTGCCAATCAAAGATGTGCATGTTTGCAGGAATATTATCAGTAGGTAATGGAGATAATTAATACTTCATGACATCAAGGTCTGAAATTAAAATCAAATCTGAGACTTAACTGCAATTATTAAATCTGAAGAAAATTATCTTTCAGATGACAAGTGTCACAACCTTCAGCACCTGAATTAATAACAGGGAAAAAGCCTCCAAAAACACGGTGAACACATTTTTCCCCTATGTTGCAATAATCACCACTTCATGACATCAAGGACCTATATCTGGCTCGACATAATATTGCATATCAGTAAAGTATTATTGTAGCAGAAAACACAAACTTAAGGTAATTTACCTGGTGCTAAAATGTAATTGAAAGAGAATACAACTGGAATGTGAGACCCAAGTTGTAGTTCTGACTCTTAGAGGATATGAGGTCTAGCCCAGAATCTTGCAGGCATTTTTCTATTTTTACTTTAGCCAAGAAAATAATTTATTCTATCTGGGCCATAGTTCTTTCATGATGTTAAGCCAATTTCTGCTCTTTTTATAAGATTCATGTAAAGATCAAATAGAATTGTTTTATTTTTAATATACTATTTTTATTTGTTCAAAAAAATTAGAAAAGAAGAGATATAGTCTCTAGGACTTCATAACCTAATGAGAGAATTGCCTACCTAAAGTGTTTTAAGGCAGTCCATCTTGGAGACTAGGTGACAGGGAGGGACAATCTGATATGGCAGGGTTGGTGGAATTGGGTGGTTGTCAGGGAAACTTCCCAGAGAGGTTGATGCTGGGAGAGAATCTTGAAGGGCAAACATCTTTTAACAGATAACTGAGCATTCAAGGTAACAAAGTAACTGTTCATAAATTATTTTTTTTATGATAACAAGATTGGAGTGGTTGAGTCCTAGGGAATAGATACTAATATGTGACTATCATAGGTACATGATCAAAACAAAACACTATTTCCCTAACCACAGCACATTCCGAAAGTAGAGCAGTGTGGCTTATATTTAAAAAAAAATGTTGCTTGTCTGAGGAAAACCAACTAGAACATAGTAGAGTCAGGACTTCAACCATGTGGCTTAATCATTGTATGTACAACTTCAGTTTTATTTATAATTTATGTATTTATTGACTTTGATTTATTTTTTTAATGATCCAGGGATTGCTGGGGTTGGACTAGCAAGGAAGCAAGGATAATTTGTCATAGGAGCAGGACCCAAAGAGAGCAGACAGGACTGAGAGCAGATTATAGACCCAGAAAGGAAGTTTAACACTCTGGAAGAAGTAGAGTCATGCAGAGAGAGTTTGTTTTCAGGGGTGAGGACAGAAAGGCCATGCCAGATAGAGGGCCAAATAATTCTGTATGCTACCTTGGTGAATCTGAGTCTGCTTGAACTTTGGTTTTCTACATCAGGACTGATCCAGAGGGCCTCAAGGACTCCTATTTAGCACCAAGGTCAGTGTCCACTCAATAGAATTTGCTATAAACACTCTAAGATATTTTGAACATCACCCCTAAGAATACTGATATTCCCCATTGTCTTAGTCTGTTCTGCTGGGTCATTTATGAATAAAAGAAATATATTTCTCATAGTTCTAAAAGCTGAGAAGTCCAAGATCAAGGTGCCAGCAAATTTAGTGTCTGGTAAGAACTTGTCCTTCATTTCCAAGTTGGCACCTTCTTACTGTGTTACCACATAAGAGAAAGATACAAATGTTTCACATGGCAGAAGTGAAAAGGAAGGACAAAAAGGACTAGCTAGTTCCCTCAAGCCCTTTTATAAGAACACTAATCCCATTCATAAGGACTCTACCTTCATGATTTAATCACCTCCCAAGAGCCCCACTCTTAATACTGCATTGGAAATTAACCTTCAGCATGAATTTTGGAGAAACAAAGACATTCAAACCAGAGCACCCGTGCTCTGGAATACACAGTTTTCCCTGTCCTGGGTCCAACTTGGCACTCATATATATGTAAAAATCTCCTCTCATTACAGATGCGACTAATGGAAAACTATTAGAAAAGACAGGATTTAAACTCCATGCCTATATAGTCAACACACTTTCCCAGCACACAGTACTGTTTTCTTATCTCTTGTCTGATTAGAATCCTTTAGATGTTACTCTTTAGTTATCAAATTTGGGGCAGAAAACAATTATTGCTCTGGAAGGGATCATTGCTGGGAAGGTAGTACAGTCATATGACTAAACAGAGGGTTTAGTAAACCTAGGCTAGAGTCCTATCTCAGTTGCTTCATAGATTAATGATCTTTTATAAATAATTTTTTGTCTTCAAGTCACAATTGCATCAAGTGTATAATGGAGACATCAAGAGTACCTAACACATAAGGTTGTCGTATGGGTTAAATGTTATCATGTACAAGGGGAGGAGACCCAAAATTCAATTATGCTTTGGAGTGTGGGTCTCTTATAGCACAGTTTCCCCCACTAGGTAAGTGTTCTAGGAAACTGTTGACATCAGTAAACCAGCTACAGTTGTGAGAAGCTGCTTTTGGTTTCAGTGAATTTTTTTGAAGATTCTTTTAATGTGTTTGCCCATTTCATGATGGGTTATTTACACAAACAACCTGCCCATACCATGTTGAGTGTTCAGCAGTTTTGAACCAAAAATAGCATGACATCCATCCCCCAATGCCCGTCCCCCATTCAGTCTTTCTTGTCTCAAGTGACTTTTTTTTTTGTTTCCCCAGATGTAAAAAGTCCTCAAAGGAAAACATCTTATCAATGTGAAAGAGATGAAACAAAAAACAGCAGAAGCACTAAAAGGCATCAAAATTGATGAGTTTAAAAACTGTTTTGAGCAGTGCAAAAAAGCATCTCAATAGCTATATTATGTCAAAGAGAACTCTGAAGGTGACTGAAGTTCAAACATGTAAGAATATACAATTTTTATTAAATAAATTCCAGAGTTTTTGGATTCTTCCTCACATATTAAAGACTTAGGAATGCCTCAGTGTAAAATAAATGCTTAATAAATGTAAGCTGTCATCACTGCTTATTATTGTCTTTGCAGTAAAGGGTACTCAACTCTCAAGAGAAATATTCTGAACCCCAGTGTGGAGCCTTGAATCCCAGACGCAAAGCTATGGACTATCATGGTCCATTTAGGCTGCTATAACAAAATACCATGAACCAGGTGGCTTATAAATACTTATAGTTCTGGAGACTGAAAAGTCCAAGGTCACGGTACCAGCAGATTAATGCATTGTCTGGTGAGAGCCCTCTTTCAGATTCATAGACGGTCCTCTTTTTGTATTCTTACATGGTAGAAAGACCAAGACAGCTCACTGGAGACTCTTTAACGAGAGCAGTAATGGAGGCTGAGGTGAGTGGATTGCTGAGCCTGCGGGTTCGAGACCCGCCTGGACAACTTGGTGAGACCTCACCTCTACAATAAATCAAAAATTAGCCTGGTGTGGTAGCGCGTGCCTGTAGTTCCAGCTACTTGGAAAGCTGAGGCGGAAGGATCGCTGGAGCCCAGCAGGTCGAGGCTGCGGTGGCCGGGAGCGGCCACTGCACTACAGTCTGGACGACAGAGTGTGACTCCAACTCAAAAAAAAGAGCAGTAATGGTATTCATGAAGTCTCTGCCCTCATGACTCAGTCATCACTCAAAGGCCACAACTCCTAATACCATCATCTTGGGGGTTAGGATTTCAACGTACAGATTTAGAGCTGGGGTCCCCAACCTCTGAGCCACAGACCGGTGCTGATCTGTGGCCTGTTAGGAATAGGATCACACAGCAGGAGGTAAGCAGTAGGCCAGTGGAGCTCAGGTTTCTGTCCGATTAGCAGAGGCATTAAATTGTCATAGAAGAATGAAATCTATTGTGAACTGAGCATGTGAGGGATCTAGGTTGCAACTCCTTATAACAATGTAATGCCTGATGATTCCACCTGGAAAAATAGTACTTGGAAAATTCTCCTCCATGAAAAAATTCTCTTCTACTAAACCGGTCCCTGATGCCAAAAAGGTTGGGGACCTCTGATTTAGAGGGAGGAGCATAAACATTTAGACCATTGCATACAGGATTGTCAGAAATAGTGTTCAATTGGTGAGAGAGAGATTTGGGGTGGAGGTGCTTACTCCACAGTCAGGCACCACTCCTTACTGAAGTTGATACTGTTTCCACAGACATTATAAAAGCATTAGGACTAACTCTAAAATCTGAGTTTCATGAGAACCCTACAGAATAGAGAATTTGGAATGTACTTGTAAAGAGAAAAACACATGCTACAGTTGAAAGGTAGCTGAATTTCCAGATCATATTTTGTTTCCTGGGAATTTGGTGTGTATTCGCATATTTAGAGAATCCTTTTTGTTGTTGTTGTTCTGAGCAACCTTACAGTGCCTACAGTTGCAATGGACACACTGTTAGCTAGAGAAGTCCAAGGGGGCTGTGTTTGCTGAGTATGATCCAGCAAGAGGCATATGAAGAAGCCTCCCTCTCCTTGAAACAAGGTTTATTCCTTGTCTCATCTTCCAAGAGAAGGCATATGTTTCTTCAATTTGTTGATTGCAGCAAGGTGCAGCTTAGAGGGGGAGTGCGGATGCACTTGTGTTTGCCATGAAATTAAATAAGAGCAATGATACATAGCCAATGTGCACCCATAAATTTCAAGAAGGAAAATTCCAATGTGGCACAAGGATAGAACTAGCTGATATATTAGAAGGGAAAGGTACTGAATCTTGTGCAAAATGAGAGAAATATAATTTTCCTGCATTATCTTGCCCCTTTCTTAATTGCCTACCAGGATGCATTCATCAACTAGCTTCCTGAGGCCCACACTTTCTACTTGCATGCATTTGTATATAAAACTGGCTTGTGTTTTAAGTTTAAAACACAGTGCTTGTGCTATCACACCAGACACACAAATGGATAAAAATCTTTACTTGTCTGTTTCTAGATACAACACACTTCACATTTCAAAGCTGGGAAATAGGCTGCAAACACCAACCAACCAAGATGCAATAAACATGGGAATCAGGAACATCTATAGGAATGACATATGCTGCTTAGCAGCCTCATGCTACTACCTAGGGGAAGGAATTTTTGTAGTTTTGGGGTGGGCAATAGGGGGAAAGAATGGCTGGCTCCCCAGATATTCCCATTGCTGTGTCAGGTTCAGCCCTCAGATTCCAAACTTAGAAGCAGTTGCTAAGAGGAGAGATGACTCCAACTCCTCTCAACCCTGAAGATATGAAAGGAAGGCAGATTGGAAGAATGTGGGATAACCAGTGAGTCAGACACTTGAAAGAGGAAATAATATAAAGACCACACAAAGGAGGGACACATGAAGGCCATAACGTCTCCTCCAGACCATAAGGCCCTTTGGTATACAACCCAGAAGAGGTAAAATATAGAAGCTGATAATGGTCCCAAACCAGTATGTGAACAGGAAGTAGAATGCCAATTAACTAAATCCAATGATTCCCAAAGTGGCAGAAGGAGCACGTCCGTCTGCTGTGCTTTAAAAGGCCCTACTCCTTCTCCTGCCAGCCTACCTCACCATGCAAATGGTGTGCAGTAAGAGTTTGGCATGTAGGACCAGAAACATATGGATGTGATTTCTAGTTCTGACACTTAGTGTGTAATTTTGAGGAAATTATAAAATCTCACTTAACCTCAATCTATTAATCTGTAATTTGAGGATAACAATAATATCACCCGCCTAGAGTTACTGTAATGATTGAATTAGATATTGAATGTTAACAACGTAGTATAGTGTCTGTGATACAGTAAGTGTCCAATAAATGTGTCATTATCAGATTTAAATGATGCTGCACAAAAGCAGTTGTGTATCTGTAGACTTGCAGGGGTCTTTGTTTAGTAATTTAGCTTTCTGAGGTCAAAGAAAAGTCAATACATTACCCAAAATTATATGACTAGTCAAAGTTTTCAAATATTATTCAAATATTTTTTAATGTTATCTTTCACCTCTTTCATCATTATTTTGTAGTTTTCAGGATATATATCCTTCACATATTTTGTCAGAATAATATCTATTTCATTTTTGGTGCCACTCTAAGTGGTATTATTTTTAAATTGAAATTCAGTTGCTCATTGCTTGTATATAAAACAGCAACTGATTTTTTTTATATTACTTATATGTTGTGACTTTGCAAAATATACATTAGTCTTAGGAGGTTTTTTTGTAGACTCTGAAATGTTCCATGAAGACAGTTATATCTTCTGTAATAAAGAATAGATACATTTATTTCTCCTTTCCTTATTTACATGTCTTCTACTTATTTTTCTTTCCTTATTACACTGGCTAGGACTTCCAGTGCAATGTTGAATAGGATTAGTGTCAGAGGAAATCTTTGCCTTAATTCTGACATTAGGAGATGAAGCAGTCGTTCTTTCATATGATGCATAAGGTTAGCTGTGAATTTTTGGTTTAGTCCAAAGAATTTCCCTTTTATTTGCAGTATTCTTAAAAATGCTATTATGAATTGGTGTTCAGCTTTTTCAGATGCTTTTTTGCATCTATTAAGATGATCATATGATGTATCTTCTTCATTCTATTAATATAAATTACATTTATTGCTTTTCAGAAGATAATTTTCTAAATAAAAATGTCAGAAACACAACTCTAGTGGAATGATTTTCTTCCAAGGATAGAAATTCTGATTTAAATAACTTTAGTACACAGATTGAGGAATGGTTGTTTTCATCAGTGGTAATTTTAATCGGTGGATACCTCCTATAAGTTCATAGGGAAGAACACCTTTGGAAATCAGAAAGTCTGTAGATTTGTCCAAGGTATTCCATGTAAAATTGGTCCATGTCACTGCTTTTAAAAATAAACTCATTTTAGTATAGTTTCTTTTTTAAGCTAGAAATAAAGTGCTTTGTCATTCCCCTCAAAGGCTAAACAGTGCTCTTGTCAGCACCAGGGAGATGATATATGCTGAAACCAGTCACTTTTGTCATGATAACAACTGCAGAAGCTCCGAGGATGGCTAGGCCATGATGGGCAGTGCACAGGAATTGTCATATCCCTCGCTCAAATGATCCCATGGCAGAGAAACTAAGGGGGAGGGAATGAATAAAGTTAATTCATACCCAGGCATTGCTTCCAGAGCTTTCCAAGTTCCAGTAAAAACTTAAATATATGTAGCCATACAGAAGGACACAATTATGGTCTCTGCCACAACTTGGATGGATTTAGAGTTCATCATACTCAGCGATCTAGCACAGAAACAGAGAACTGAATACCACATGTTCTTACTCACAAGTGGGTACTGATCATTCATCACAATATTATGAGAGAGGGATAGGCAGTAGCACACTGCTGGGGGGTGGGGGGAGCACACAACATCACCAAGGGTACCTAATCCTAAACCAGGAGAAGTGAGGACCAGTTGGAAGCCCAAATTTCACCTGCACACAGACTACATATGCACCTCATCCTGACTTATACTCCACATCTTTACAATAAAATGAAGAAAAAAAAGAAAATTTGATGTGTGGGGGCTGGGATGTGTGCATTAGTAAAATATTGACTCATTTTGGTCTTCATTTTTATAAAGAAATAACTTTTTGTCCCTTGAAACAGTCATTGTTTCTGCCTAAATGGCTTCTCTGAGTACGTTATGTATTTCTTTCACCATTCAAGTTTTACCTATTAAAAGTGTTAATATGTTCTTCTGGTGCTATTAATATTGGGTTATCTGCCCCTGTCCACTTCAACTCACATTTTCTAGAAATAGCTTCTTAGTAAAATGAGGTTTAAAAAAAGCAACACTAAAATTGTTTTAGAAAACACAAAATCAGTTCAACTTCTTTCCCCATTTAATTTTCTCCCTTGTAGCTTGGTGGCAGAAGGAACGCTCCCAGCCCGGTTTCTCACAGACATTCTGCTTCTCATGTTCCATATGAAGGAAGCCATGTATTAAATTGGGATGAGCCCTTGCATTTCATCACAGAAAGTGAGTGTTGGCATGAAATGGAGGATCAGCTCATGTGGGTATGAGATGGTGGCTGGGATCATAAACTGTTGCTCCTGAGCAAAGGACCGAATTATTAAAACTGTTGTTTATGGCCCTTATCATTTACAAACAGGTGAACACAGAAAAAGAACTTTCAATTTCCCTAAATTAATTTTCAGTGGAGGGTTCTCTTGTGTTAAAAAGATAAGAAACTTGTTTAGAATTACAGTACAAGAAGTTTACAGCTGTCTAAAGGGCCTGCGAGTCTAAGGTTATCGGGCAAATATGGATAAAATGGCATCTGTCAGGATGATTGTTTCTCTTAGCACATTTGAGAAATTGAAATGGCATTGAGACAAATAATGCTTTAATTCATGATCCCATCCTGTGAACAATTACGTGGGTAAGTTTAGTGAAGATGACTCTAAGACGTTAATTATTGGGAAAAGAGGGACAGGATATGGTGTGCCAGTAAGCCCAAACTTAGTGCCATTATTGTGGTTTAATATCAGGAAACTTTCTCCCAAAGCCAATGTGCAAATTAACCAAGCATTTTATATTCATTTTCTCACTTGTAGTTCACAAAAATCTCACTTGATAATTATAACTACAGTAGCTACATTCATTCTACTAATGAGAGCATTGTATCTTAGAAGTTGAAGAACTTTCACAAATTCCCATCAATAGCACAATAAGGACTCTAAACAATGACTTCTTTGATTTGAAAACCAATGTATTTAACCAGTCCATTTTATTACTTAATAAATTAACTAACTCAACAGCTATTTATTGAGTAATTGTGTTCCAAGTATTATGCTATGGGATTTCCTAACTGTCCATACTTAGAACTGTATACACCGTCCTCTCTCCACTTCAGACATAACTATTTATATATTCATAATTTAAAATTTAATTTCACTAGTGTATGATAAGTAACATGGCAGCAGATTCCCTATTAAAATTAGCTCTTTGTTCTTGCCTTTTATTATTTAAGGTAATGTTTGTCTTCCATTTTTTCATTTGCTTATCAATTGTGCCATGACCAATTATTCAAGATAAACTCAAATTTCACCTCAGCATGAGGTTTCTTTTTACTACCCAACCCTACAGAAATTTATACCACTGTTGAGATTTTGCTATTTCACTTAGCAATCACTAATTTGAACCATGTGTCTTTTGGCTCATGCTGAGCTGTAATACTATATGGAATATATTTTAATATCCTTCTTAAGTACAAAACTGGATACCCATTTAAGCTTGGCAATTCCTGTTGAATTATCAGATAATTAAACAAGTGACCCAAAGATTCTGTAAATTAAAACGACATTGATGACAACTGCAAATAAAAAATAATAATAATTTTAGAACAAGACGTTTTAAGCCTTTTGGGAAAATGGGATCATATATCAAAGCCAAAGGAGTAATTCCAATAAGAATATAAGGACTCATAAGAGGTTTGGGGAAGAGTAGAGTCAATAATGCTACTTTTATGTTAGGAAACAGAATTTCCTATAATTGGAGACCATAGCTTGAGTGGAGGAAAAGGAAAGAAAAGAAAGGACAAGAAAAGATAAGACAAGAAAGTTACTTAGTTCTTATTCCAGGAAATAAAGTGAAACAGCTGTGCTTCATATCAGCAACCTTCTTCAGGCTCATAGAAGTCCTCAGTGGGGTCCAGAGACCACAATTTTTTAATTCTGAAAGAACAAATGTCCCCACAACAGTGTGGGGAAGAGATCTGTCTGTATGATATGTTCAGTGTCGTTTTGTGCAGGATACAGAACTGATATGAATTAAATACTTTTCTTCAACCATTTTACTCTTATTATGTACAAGGGCTTAGGTTAGCAGGGATTAAAGAAAGAATTATTTTAAAGCAAAAATCCTCAAGGCATAAAAATAGAGACAAACTGGTTTTAAAAAAAACAATATAGGATTAGATTATGAACTTGTTCACTGAACAGTTACATGGCAATTTGCTAAGGTAATTGTTACCATTAATTTGAGAGCCAATAATTATCATAGCAGTTCTACCATTTCATCTCTCATTTATTCTGAAATCTTGGAAGCATTTCTTTCTTCAGATACCTGGTTTGCTTGGCTGATCTAAAACCTCTGTCCTAATGACTTTTACAATCCTAGGCAATTTTTGGCAAGAAATGAAAACTTCTCAGATAGCTTCTTATGTTAGTGAAACAATGCACTAAGAATCAAGAGGTAATTCATCTTGTTCAGCCTTCCTTCTGCAGAGCAATCTAGCCTGGAGGTTAATAAAAAAGGAGGCAGTGGCTGCCATCTTGGATCTCATTCCATTTCAATTTTCTGGTCACAAACACCATGCTCTTTCTAGCCAAGAGGGGTGAATAGGAGCATATAACTCTCCCCTTGATGCCTTTCCCTCAGGCCCTTCAGTCTTTGGAGTACAAGACTTAGTGCTAGTTTAATTGAACCGCTGTGCTTGGCTTCTTCTCTGAAAAAGAGAGATATATAGTCCCTCTGGTGACTTGTTTCAACAGATTTCAAACTCAGCTGGATTTAACTCTGTGAATTAAAAATACTGCTTGAGATGGGAGCTCAGTGAAAAGAGCAACTTCAGTTACTGGCACACAAGCAAGCACTTTCTAAAGGGTGAACACAAGTTCTGGCTTTTCTTCTATTTGGCCATCACAAATTTTCACTGCTCAATTATCTTCTTTTAGACCATTATAATGGTAGGTTCAGAGTATGGATGACTATAGTATATCCTGGTTGAACATCTATCAAATTTTTACCTGAGGCTATAAGACAACCAGTATCCTTTGCACAAAGAAGATATTAGATTCATAACCTTGGGGCGGAAAATGATCAGGACCAAGACATTTGTCCAAAACAGGTCAAGATGGGCTCACTTAAATCCAAATAACCTAATTACATTGATGGGAGAAGAGCTGGAATATAAGGATTACATAATATGGAACTATCGAGTATCATAAAAATCATCTAATGCAACTACTTGTATAAAAAGATAGAGAAACCGAGGCTGAAAATGTTAAGTGACTATTTAATTTCTCAGCTAGTTTGGAGAAAGAGGAAGCCAATATTCAAAAGTTTTTAGTTCTTAGGTCTTCCACATCCAAAGTCTTTTTCTCTCCACTACAGAGTACTTCCTCAAAGCACCTGGGGAAGCCCTGTGGCTTATTCTCTATTTATACCACACAGGAGGAAAATGAGGTAGATAGGACTTTGTAAGGTCTTTGAAAACAGAATGCTAGACTGGACCAGAGATGAAAAATAGCAGTCAAATAAACATTGCATGCCTCTTCCTGTATTTTGTCTTGGAGTCCAGATCTCTCCAAGCTTGTTTCGGCGGGTCTAATAATGAAACCAGCTAGCTATGGATGCATGTCAAGTGTCAAAATTTCCATGGGTCTGCTTGTCGGATTGATGACCAAAGAAAATCTCCCAAGATGAAGAGTAAAAAAGGCTATCCAGGCAACAGAGAGATCAAGTGGTAAGAAATATATTTATTTATCTGGGTGGGTTTACTGTTAGCTTGTCCTTGATAGGAGGTTTGGAGGCCTTTATTTTATTATTGCCCTTCTCTGTCCAGGACTGAAGGACTAGCATGGAGGGTACTTCAAAGCAGAGTCTTAATTTGATATGTATTTTTTTCCTGGCTAGTTCATAGCAATGGAAGTCAACCACTTGTTAAATCTCCTAATGTCTGCCATACCCTGAACTTAGTGATAATTGTACAGAAGTGAATGGACCATATTCCCTGGTTATAAGGAAAAGACAGATGTATAAGCAGAGAACTTCAGAGCAACACAACACCATGATAGAAGAAGCATGCCATCTTGGGAATCAGCTCAGAAGGACTTGGTACAGAAGATCAAGACAGCGATCGCATTCTTGACTACAGTTAAATCTCTAGATAAGGGAATGAAGTGAATCCAGGGTCTCTGAGAAGAAGAACCTGTGTTCAACAGTGAGTGACCACAACTGAGGAGATGAGGCTGTTGGTACCGGAAGTAACGTGGCTTTCTCTTTACAGACAAGAGCAGGAAAATGAGAGAGTTCATTTGGTCATGGCCATTTTCTAGTCTGAGTTTAATTTGTGCTCCACGATCTAGTGGGGTCGAGGGTGGGAAGGTAACATGTTTCTGCCACACAAATATACATCTGTTGTAACAGCTAAGGAGACATGTTGTAAGATGCTAAGGTCTTCCTCCTTCACAGAGGAACAAAAATAAGACAAGACCCTGGTATCCTAGAAGCAGTATATCTGTGAGCAATAACTGGATATCGAACTGATTTACTTCATTGTGTTTTCAGTGCATATTTAACAATAGACATGGTCCCTGAAAAAGAAGACAGCTCAGTTTTTTTGGACACTTGCTTCTGTTATGAGCTGCTACTCTGCCATTACTTGGGGCCCTCTTTTGGTCAGTTAATCCCCTGTCTGACAAGTGGAGTCCCCTGTGCTCTAGATGGTAGATTATTGTGAGTCAAGACCCTTTATGGTAGAGCAGTTAAAGATGATAAGTAAATCTTAACTCTTCTTTTTGAACACGGGCAAATGACTTTCTTTGGGCTTTAGTGCCTCCCTATGAGATCACCTGAGGTCATGGCAGATGGAGTAAGACTCCTTCCAGGGAAGCTGTGAAGAAATATTGATTCAAAGACAACATCTAATTTTATGATTACAAGGAAGCAGCCCAACATCAGTGCGGCCTGGGAGTGGGAGGGAAGAGAAAAGAGGCAGTAAACATGTGATGCATCCTGAAGCTGTTCGTGTCTTCATGCACAGCCAGGCTGGGAAAATGAAAGAGAGACTGAATTCTTTCTCATGGGCCTTGGGCTCCATAGAGAGGATAAGAGCATCATCATTATCCTGCTCTCCCTCAATGAAGATGAGTGTCCAAAACAGAAGGGATAACTGATCCTAGAAGCACAGTCTCTCCCCGTTCAGGGAGTTCTGTGTCTCAAGATGTACCTCATTGATAAATGTCCGCTGTTCAGAGACTCTGGGCCCACACAATTAAGAGCCTGACACTGGTATGGAGACCGGCTGCCTGGCTAGGTCCAAAATGGCTAAGAAACATCGATCATTTAGAGTTGTTTTTCTTCATTGAAATCCCTCTGGTGATATTTCACATCATGGAATCACAGTGGAAGCTCCAGGATACCAACATGGCTCCTGCTTCTGAGTCCCGGCATCTTTCAGAGAAACAAAATAGCTTTAATCTAAAGCAAGCCTGGGGACGATGAATGCACTAACAGGCAAATGCCAGCAGAATAATTTTTGAAAAGCTTAATGCCTAGTGCCTCTGTCATTGTTTTACTTTGTGTCCTTTCAAGAAATGTGATCTGTGTCTTTGTTACTTTTTAGGTAGTGATATCCATGCATGCCTTAATTCACAGGAGAATCCATATTTTGAACACCATTTCATCATTTTTCCTTGGTGGTGTGCTTTTTCCTGCCATCCTTACCACCCCATTTTTCCAGGATATGTATGCCTTTTCCAATTTCCCTGTCTTATAGTCCTGTGCTCTCTTCCACCCATCCTCTGTTCCTGCCAGTCCCTGATATACACCACCTTCTTCTACCTCCTCTCATATATAATAATTTAACTACAGTACCCTTCCCCATAAAATCATTCCCTCTTTGAAATCTTTCTTGCTATTACCAGCTAAATGCAATTTATCTTATTGTCTAAACTGGAACTCTAGTGGTAAGCTAGAGACTGTATAAATCTCTTCCCAATTCTGGGTTCAGTGAAGTCTCATCAGTCATAATGGTAAGAGTATAGTATTTTACATCATGGACATTGCAAATGCTGTAAATTTGTTTCCCTCTACCCCCACCCCCAGTCAGTTTATGAAGGACATGTGGCACAGGAAATTACGTGTAAGTGGTACTCAATAAATTTTTACTAAATCAGTTTCCACATGTTAAAGGCATTCTTTTTTTGGTCTCCATTAAACAAGATTTTGTTTGTTTTCTTATGAAGAATAGAACAGTTAACAATTGTAGGCAAATTAACTTGCCGAAGTAAGAAAAAAATCAAGACTAAACCCTAATGTAACCTATACATTTTGTGCAATAATGATGTGTCTATGTAAATTTATCAGTTGTAACAAAAGTGCCACTCTGGTGGAGAATGTAAAGAAAGATTCTTTTTAAAGTAATTTCCTTCTCTAAAAAAAATGAAGAGCTTGATTTAAAAGAATGCTGCTTTGTTTACAAACAAAACATACAAATTTCAATAGAGACCAAAACACTATTGCCTCTGCAAAGCCAGCAGGTTTTCTGTTCTCCTCCAGCAGATAGGTCTGTCTCTCCTGCCAAGAACAGACTTCTGAACACAATTGTTGAAGTCACAAAATAACGAGGGCTCTTAATCTTTTCTTTATTTTTTTCCCATAATAAGAATAGTCTTAAAAGAAATTTTTGATCCAAGATAACCACTTTCTTGGACTGTTATCTTAGCCCTCATGCCACCTGGCTAAGAAATTCTTTTTCATGAAAAGAGCTCCAAAGTCAGGGGAAATGGTTTGGATCCAATCTGGGAGGCAGAGAATATGTGACTCAAAAATAGTCATAATTCTTCAGATCCTCAGGGAGTGAAAGGAACAGTCACGTGGTCATTAACTTTTGGTTCTAATCACCTCCCCTCGCTCCCCGTGCCTCTTATTTATGAAGCGAGGCATATTAAAAAGTATTTATGCATGCAAGCACACAAACAAAATCTGGTTCATTTAAGAAGCAAAACATATGAGGCAATTCACAGATTTAACAAAAGTCTGAAAAACCAGACTCAGAAAATAAGCAGGAATCAAGCAAAATAAGGTGGCAAGAACAATCCTACGTTATGCCCTTGACAACCCATGTGTTACCACCCTGACACTCCTATTACTCTGTGGGTAATTTTTTATCTGCATCTGGATATTTCCATTGCTTCATTCAGATTCAAAGACCAAGGCAGGAGTATTAGTTTAGCTGAGCCCAAGCCATGCAACATATTCCTGTCTTAGCTGACTGGTGGGCTTCTGTAGGCTTCTCTAATGGAAATAAGCACTGCCTCCCACAATGATTCCACTTCAGGGTATGCATTTGTCTACTGAGTTGCCATAAGAAAATATTTTAGATGGTGGAGATTAAACAACAAATATTTATTTTTTTACAATTCTGAAGCTAGACATCCATGATCAAGATGCCAGAACATTTGGTTTCTGATGAAGGTCTCTTTCTGGCTTGCAAAGACCACTTTCTCATTATGTCTTCACATGACCTTTCTTCAGTGCCTGTATGTAAAGAGAGCTCCCTGATGTTTCTTCTTATAAGAACACTAATCTCCTCAAATAATATCTCTACCCTTATAACCATATTCAGCCTTAATTCCTTTCTTAGGGTTCCCACCTCCAAACACAGCCATACTGGAGGTTAGGACTTCAGCATATGAATTTAGAGGGACCAAACATTCAGTTCATTAACAGGGAATAACTTCAACTAAGGAAAGTGTCCAAATCTTCTATGGTGCTAAAACAAAGAATGAGAAATACACATGTAAGCACAAAAATAAAGACTATAGGGAGACACAAAACAAGAAAACTCTTCATCTGACTGTGCATTTGTCTTTCCAGGTAAAAAGAAATTGTAAAAGTCATCTACAGTTCAAAATTGCCATTAAGGTAGTTTTAAAATATCAAAATAACTTCTACTCATCCATATCCATTATGTTAGGCAAAGTGTCTAGTCCAGCATTTGTTTACAAAGTAGAGAAAACCATATATTTGGAACAAAACATACCTTATTTTCTTCTAAAAGAGAACCCCAAAACTAAAATTAAACCAATAAATGTTTGGTTTATGCACTAAAATGTTTGGTTTATGTTATTTCCACGTAAATTTTCCTATTATATTCTCAAAGAACAATGACTCCCATTTCAAAGTTGTAGAAAGTCATTTTCATATTCAAAAAACCACTGTAGCCATATGTTGTTTGCCTGCTCTTGTCCTTTATAACGGAAAGCTCTTTTGCTTCAGACATCTATCTGGACTTCACATGGCATGTACCAGGTGCACAAGCCTAACTAATTTACACTAATCATGGTCATTCCATTACCCTCACAAGGAATGGGTTTGGAGTGAATCAGTAAAATTTGAAGGCAAGTCTATGGAATCCTTCTGGGAAGATACAGAAAAAGGACCTCTCCCCTCCAATATTATTAGGACCAGATGTGATGCCTAAAATTTCAGCAGTCACAATACTTCTCAAGAGTGATGCCAATACTTGGGAAAGCAACACACAGTGACACACAGATTCAGAGCCAAATCTGTGACCTGCCACACACAGAGCCCACTCTACTTCTGGATTTCTTGTTATTTGGGACCATGATTTTCCTTATTGTGAAAGCAAATTTTAGTTGGGATTTTGTTTTTTGTCATAAATAAATAGATCCTGATAAAGCCACTTATGAAAAGAAAAATATATTGAAAAAATTGAAAGCCTACTCTACTCACAGCTTATATTAGGGGGCAAAGGAACACAGGAGTAGAGAGACAAGTGAGTCACTTTGCTCTTCAGAAAAAGGAAGGAGATAGGAGCCTACCATTATAAATTTAGCATTCTCAATCTTTTCAATTAGTTCAACCTAAAGAGCCAAACTCCATGCTCCTTCTTTATTTCACACAGAAAAAAAATCTCATGTCAGAATAACATGGTCACACACTCTAAAATACGACATTCCAAGCAAAGTCAGGTTTTAGTACCGTGAAGTTTACTTCATTTATCATATATGTTATGATACAAATATGCACAATCTTAATTTCTTAGTAAGATGAGCTTGGAAAGGCCTTTCTATTAAGAGAGTGTCCTTTAGAGAAAGAAAGAATGAAGTCAATTAGTTGGTTTGATAGGAAGCAGATCCTTTGGGGAAGGGATAAGGTAATATAGTTACCATTATTGTTTACTAACTCTAGGTCCTGTGTGCTTCATAAGGCACCAGAATCTTGTGTTTTTTAAATAAATCACCACCTAGAATTCATTAAACTCCTTTTTCTAGGAAGAAAACTGCTTTTCAACGGCATTAAGTAAATTGTCCAAGATCACCCAGCTAGTAATCAACAGCATTAGTATGTGAATTCAAAACACCTGATTTAAGACACTTACCTTTTTCTGCTTAACAAGTTATTTATCTTGTTTTCAAGGCTAATAAGCACAGTTAAAATACTCAGAGAGGCTTCATTTGGTCGTCTTTTCTTTCCTTTTATTATCTTTTTACAAAAACTTTGTCTTCATTCTTTGTAACATATTTTGAGCAACTATAAAGGATATAAAGCTGACTCAGAACATATCCTATTCTTGCTGTCTACAAAATAAGCTAAGCCATGCATGCAAATAACTATAACTCAAAGTAGAACTTGATAAGCATTGTAGGAGAGACAAATGAAGGATGACGGAAGTTTAGAAATGACTAATTTTACAACAACAAAAAATTTGTATGAGAAAAATGTAGGAAAGTGGTTCTCTATGAAGGCATGAAATAAAAAAAGTATATTGCAATTAGTTGGGCATAGATTTCAACTTTTAAAAATGACAAAATCTTGGGAAAATAATACAAGGAGATCGACATATGAGTATATTAGGTTCTAGAGACAGTTGATTGTTCCGATGTATGCAAAAGGATTCTAAATGTGACTTCAGTCATCCCACAATGTACCAGACTGAATTCATATGAATTGACTGACTAGACGTGTCATCTTTATTATGTATATCTAGCATCACTAAGACTTACTGGTCATCTGATCATCCACTCATGTTCCCTAGGCTATAAGTAAGCAACAGCCTGCCATGGGGATGAAATAACATTCTTCCAATATTCCGTCCATTTTCATTCCTATAGGAGAACATATTTCACACTAACATTTTCACATTTTCCCTTGGGAAGAATACACTGTGTGAGAGAGTGGAACATTTGTTTAGCTTTTAGTGTATTAGGGAGCTAGAGGAGTGATATTATGTCTATGTTAATAATTTTCTAGGGGACAGAAAAATAATTTATTATGCCCCATAAATGAAATTGGAAGATGGAGAAAAAAGACTTAAACATTTCAATCAAGATGACCTTCTTTTACCTCTGAAAAATATGTCCTCATTTGTCTTCCTTCTACTCAGATAGCTGTGACTAAGTACTATTTTATGAATGGAATTATACTCGATTTTAAATAAGAGGCGATAATATATTTAATATAGCTATATATCACTGTACTTTCATGAAGCTCTTGCAACAACTATTTGTTCATTTAAAACAGTGTTTTAAAACAGTCTCAGATCACTTGCCCTATTTCTTTTCACATGGCACAAGACATAGGTAATTCATGAGCTTTGTGGATATAAGGATTGTGATTGTGTTCATATTCTCTCAGGACTGTTGTAAATGTATGGACATAGACCAATTTAAATAAGTTTATAATTGATACTTAATGCAATTGAATGGGTTAAAAACAAATCCACAAATCTAACAGCATATATTTTAAACAATAAGAAAATTGTCAAAAATTTCCTATCTTGATTCAATTCAAAATATACTTAGTACAACTTAGTTGTAGACATTCTAGGTAGAGGGATAGAAAAATAAAACATAGTGTCTCAGGGTAATTACAGTCTACTGTTGAATATAAGGCCATAGATGAATGGCTATGCAAGGCATAATATGGTTCATGCCACATGACAGGTATAGATTATCTACTCCTGTTTGGCAGGCATAGATCACAAATGACATGTGATTTAGAAGACATGGAGTTCACATGTGATTCAGAGAATCAGAAGGGCTTCATAAACAGTTGAAATTTCAGCCACACCTAAATAGATGAATAGAAAGAACTTCAACACATAAAGACAGAGAGAAAGAATTTAGAATGAGTGAAGGAAAGGCTATGAATGAGCTCAGTCAGTCTGTGTCGAGGCACAGTGAAAAGAGCAAGAGCTGGTATCAGACAAACATGCTTTCACTTCCGGGTTCTACTCCTCCACGGCAATATGACAGAATGAAATTTACTTAATGTCTTTAAACCTCAATTTTTTCCATGTAAAATAAGAATAATAAAACTAACTTTTTATTGGCTTGTTTTAAATGAAATGATGTATGCAAGTATTTAGCACAGAGTCTGGCCAATAGAGCGGCTTTTATTATATTTTTTCTCCTGTAGTCTCCTTCACTTTTCTCTGCTTTGCAAATCCCATACTATCATATCTAGGAAGACGTTCAGTCTTCATTCATTCATTCATTCCACAAATACATATTGAGCACCCCTATATTATTCACTTTCTTCTTTTAACATTTTACTGCACTTGTTTTCAGTGTAGTAATTACATTGAGAACAGAGATTTATTATATTTTCTGCCTTCCTTATTTCCAAGAGTCTCTGTAGTCATGGGTTAGAATGTATTGGCGACCTAGAGAAGTGACAGATGCTAGTGACTGTCAGGTATAAGCAAAAAATCAAGGCAGGAAGCCCATCCTGAGATGAGCAGGTACCCTCTGTCCTTTTAGCACAGCAGGGCTAGAAGATCCCTGACTCAACCAGCTCTGAGTTAATGTAGACAACAGACCCTGGCTGTGGGATTTAATTTCTCATTTTTATTTGTCACTTGAAAGTACCAGCATAATACAACTCTGGTTCCAGGAAGATCATACCTTGGCACAGTGTGAGAGTGTCATCAGGCGCTCACAGCCCAGTCAGGCTATTTGGAACAGAAGGAAGAATATAAATAAAAGAAACCAAGTGCATTAGCAACTCACTTTCCTCCATATGCTAACATAATCGCAGCTTCTTTTCTTTCCCACATGGCCTTCATTCTCTCTAAAATGCAACATCTCATCGTTTTGTTTTTGTTTGTTTGTTTTTCAGTTTATACTACAGAGAAAGGACAGAATGGGGTGATTTTTTACTATATAGAAGAAAGACACATGGTTGAAGGAGCAGGGAGTCAGTGAAAGTGTCAGATATATAAAGTCACTGCCGAGAAGTCTGTGGGAAAATCCTTCACCCTGTGTGCCAAATGAACAGGGCCTGGGCCTATTTCACTAGGTCAGCTTCCTTGGAATGTAGCCTTGAAAACCATACACACAGATCATCATAAATACAGTTTTACTTCGGCTGTTTGTTTTCCTTTTATTTTATCACCTTTCATTTTCACTAAAGGGAAAAAAAATCTACTTCTCATAGTTTCTCTGAGGTAAGAAGGAAAGAGACAACAATATACTCCCACTTTTATAAAATTAAGAATGAGATCACAATCACTATGTGCTATTGGGTTGGAACCTGCTTAATGGGAAGGCCAATGATGCCTTTACTACCTTTAATATAGTCATTGGGTTTGCCTACCACCCTTCATAGAAGTCCTCCCAAAAGCTAATAAATACCCACAATTTTATACAAATAAACAAATGGTACATATTAAATGGAAATAAATACACTAAGCAGAGCTATTTTCTCTCTATTGTTTATCTTCCCCTACATCATCTAATTGAGTCACTTTGGTAATGTATTTAAGAAAAAAAATCTCAAACTTTTTTCTTTGTCTTGCCTTTTTTATCTGTTAAATTCAGGCATTACAGACTCATAGACATTATAAAATATTTTATTTAAAAGTCCAGTATTGTTGAAAAAGAAAGAGAAGCCAAGAGTGTGAATTCAAAACAGATTGTTTTCCTCCTAACTCCTTCAAAAGTACCATGTGGACAGAAGTTTTGAATGACTGGAAGAAAGAATATTATGGCATGTAGGTTATTTTGGAGATTTTTGGACTAGGATATGACACTGGATTCTAGGACTTCAGCCAAGGAAAAGTGAAAGGGAGAGAGAGATAGAGAGAGAGAGAGAGAGAGAGAGAGAGAGAGAGAGAGACTGAAAGTTCCTAGTGATAACAAGGCTCAGACAGTAGAGGATAACATAAAGAATATAAGAGATGCCAAAAGCCAACTTCTCGGTCTATCAAATACTAAATATTCAGTACATAAAAAACATTTTTAGAGGGTGGCAGCATCCTAATTATCATGTTTCTTTCAGGTAATGTTATTTATCACTAACAAAGTGTGTAGAAACACTTCCTAGCTAAGTAGTTTCTTATCTAGAGTGGCTATCTTCAGATTTATTATGTGATTTTTGTTAGTGTTGTTTCATTTTGCTTTGTTATTATTACAGTTTGCTTAGTTTGAGAGCATTTTTATTTTCACACAGGTGCTATTTCCAAAGATCTCTGTGTTAAACTTCTTACTCAAAATTTTACTCATCAGCATTGGGTTATTATACAGGAAATGCTATTATCCACCAGAGACATGATTCTGAGGTAAAATGTTTTCTTCTCAGATGTAGGTCATAGAGCTCAATTGCACATTGTA
The DNA here is from genome assembly GCA_027257055.1 of Cephalopachus bancanus. Lineage (NCBI taxonomy): Eukaryota > Metazoa > Chordata > Mammalia > Primates > Tarsiidae > Cephalopachus > Cephalopachus bancanus. Next base: position 12,320,032 of record JAPVLO010000046.1, on the reverse strand, counting down.
TACTCTCTGTCTTGTCCTTTTCTTTGCCCTCATTGACTTAAGGTTCATGTCTTCTTTTGTTTCTGGCATGATGTTACTGAGCATGTCTTCAATAAATAAAGATTTGGTATGCTACAGGCTTTTTAAAATGCTGCTGCACTCCATGGGAACTTTCTGTTGTTTCTGTCTCCAGTCAGAATGTCTTAGAGACTACAGGTTAATCCCCCCTTCTTGTTAGATGCTTTTATTCAAGAGCATCCTGATTCTGGAAGATTCAGCTCTCAGTGGTTATTTTTAGTACTCAATTGATTCAAGCATCTTCCAAATTCTGAGGGAAAAAAATCACTTCAACCAAGAGATCCTATCAATCACAGCGTGGTTTGCATGCTTATTTAGCTGGTTAGTAATTAAAGGCAGCTAAAAATACCAGGCATGCATGAATGGTGTGATTTTTATATCTTAGCTCCTTCCCAGAGAAGATGCAAGACCCATCAATCAAACAGTTGGTGGCTAAAGTCATTATCACTGAAATTAAGGCAATTATACACAAATGAATATTAATGAGGTATCTAGTCAAAATTAGGGTCAGTTTTTAATACTTTAAAAAATTGTAGATAATCTAGGTTCGGCATTAGTCCATTGTATATAACATAAGAACACACATTTCATATTAAACTTCTATAATTTGGGGGACTTCATCACATTTATGTTATTTCTTATTTAAAAGAGACATGGTATTACAAATGTATTATAGATTTTAGTTCAAGATTTCAAAATGGCCTATAAACCTACATTAAGTATAGTGATACAACATCCCAATGAGAAATTAGCATGTTGGTTCTATGTATTTTTTATTTTTAAACTTAAAAAGTTAATATTCATTGCAATTTATAGCAATGCTTTTATTTACAAAATAAGGAGGATGATATCCAAGACTTTTAGTCCTTACCTTTCTATTGTTACAGGATTCTAATATGAAATAAGAATAACTCACTTTAAGTACAAAGCAAATGGAGTAGGTAGTTTAAGATTTGATCATTTGATAACTATAAATAGGGGGAAAATGTGAACGAAAAGGAAGAAAGAAAGAGAAAGAAGGAAAAAAGGAAACACTCTTATGTGGCTGAGCATTGGAAGTAGAACAGATTTGGACCCAACAGGTGTTTGGACCAGTCATGCCCCAGCCAGCAAATCAACGAATGAGGCCGTTTAATGGTCTCTACAAGGAGCCAAAACCCTGGGAGCCACCTGTTTCAAATACACAGGACTTTGAAGACTGGCAAAGAGAATTAACAGGAAGCCGGCTAGAAGGATTCCAAAAAGGATAGATCTGGAGGACAATAAAGGCAAGTGAAAATAATGAGGTGAGGTGGAGAAAAAACAGGAACAAAGGAGGGGGCATCTTAGTTATCCACAGTTGTGTGGGAAGATGCAATTGTTCTGACTGAATCCCATTGGCTCATTTTTCAGATCATTGCTATTCTCCCAGAAATCCCAGCTGCCTGAGAAAGACAGGATCATCACAGAACTGTAAGTCCTAAAATAAAAGAAGAGTCACTGGCCTGGGGAGTTACAAAAATTGTCATTGTCAGAAACAAGAATTTGGAGTAGTTGCTCTCTTATTTCTCAGAATCCTGTGCAGTTTTAGAGATTGATTCACTATCTTTCTGAAACAGAGCCTAATAAAGGGCAAAGTATTATATTTCAGCTTGATCAAATTATATATACAGATATAATCAGTGTCTCCGAAATTAGCCTTCAAAGGACACTGTTCATTTCAGGGCAGATTAACAACTCCTTCCAATTTTTATTTTCTATCTTAATCAATTTTCTCAATCCTAGGTAATCTTTAAAATACTCTAAAGAAGCCAGTCTCAGTGACTCATTCTGTAATCCCGTGCTGAGGTGAGTGGATTGTCTGAACCCGCAGGTTCAAGACCCGCCTGGGCAACTTGACGAGACCGCATCTCTACAATAAATCAAAAAATTAGCCGGGTATAGTGGTGTGTGCCTGTAGTTCCAGCTACTTGGAAGGCTGAGGCAGAAGGATCGCTGGAGCCCAGCAGGTCGAGGCTGCGGTGGCTGGGAGCAGCCACTGCACTCCAGCCTGGGCGACAGTGTGAGACTCCAACACAACAACGACTACAACAACAACAACAAACTCTAAAGAGATAAATTGTGTGTATGTGTGTGTGTATATATATATATATATATATGTACACAGGTATGCCTTATTTTGTTGTATTTCAGTATATTGCACGTCACAGATATTTCACTTATTGCCAATTAAGGATTTTTGGCAAACCCACATTGATCAAGTCTATCAAAACCATTTTACTGAGAATATATGCTCATTTCATGCCTCTGTGTCACATTTTGTTGATTCTAGCAGTATTTCAAATTCTTCATTGTTATACATTCTTTGGTGATCTGTTATAAGTAATCTTTGATGTTACTGTTGTAATTACCTAGGGGTGCCAGGAACTACTTCCATTTAAGATAATTAACTTACTCAATAAATGTTGGATGTGTTCTGACCAATTTACTGACCAACCGTTCTCCCATCTCTCTCCTTCTCCTTGGGCTTCCCTATTTTCTGAGACTCAACAATATTGAAACTAGGCCAGTTAATAGCCTTATAATGATCTCTAAGTATTCATGTGAAAGAAAGAGTCCCTGTCTCTCACTTTAAAGCAAAAGCTGGAAATGACTAAGCTTAGCAAGGAAGTCATGTCAAAAGCTGAGATAGGGCAAAAGGTAGGCTTTTGCAGTAAACAGCAAGCATAGCTGTGAATGAAAAAAAAAAAAGAATTATTGAAGGAAATTAAAAGTGCTACTCCTATGAACACACAAATGCTAAGAAAACAAAACAGCCTCATTGCTAACAGGGAGAGAGTTTCAGTGGTCTGGATAGAAGAGCAAACCAGCCACAACAGTCTTTTAAAACAAAGTATCATTCAGAGCAAGACCCTAACTCTCTTCAATGCTCTGAAGACTGAAAGAGGTGAGGAAGCTGCAAAAGAAAAGACTGAAGCTAATAGGATTTAGTTCAGAAGGTTTAAGGAAAGAAGCTGTCTCCATAACATAAAAGTGTGAAGTGACACCGAAGTACTATTGTAGAAGCTGTACTTAGTTCTCCAAAAGGTCTAGCTAAGATCACTGATGAAGGTGGCTACACTGAACAACAGATTTTTAACATAGATGAAAAAGTTTTTTATTAGAAAATGATTGCATCTAGGACTTTCATAGCTATAGAAGAGAAGTCAATGTCTGACTTCAAAACTTCAGAGGACAATCTGATGCTCTTATAGGCTAGGAAGCTGGTGACTTAAGGTAGAAGTCAATGCTTATTTACCATTCTGAAAATTTTAGGACCCTCAGAAATTAATAAAAATTATATTTTCTTGTGCTCCATAAATCAAGCAGCAAAGCCTGAGTGACAGCACATTTCTCTTCAGCATGGGTTGCTGAATATTTTAAGCCCATTTTTGAGACCAATTGCTCAGAAAGATTTATTTCAAGATAGTTTTTTTTTTCTTTTTTAAACATTTTTATTTTATTTTAAAGTCGTGGGGTACAAGTCAGGATTGTGTGTAAAAGTAGTTTAGGCACAGGTAAAGTTTGGGGCCTTCCACTGGATCATGCTTCACCTGAATTGGGGTGAGGCACCTTATTGATGTTATGTGCCCCTCCTCCCCTGGCAGCGTCTGCTCATTGACAATGCACATAGTTACCCAAATGCTCTGATAGAGATGTACAAGAAGAGTAATGTTTGAATGCCTACTAACACAACATCTATTTTGCAGCTATGTATCAAGAAGTAGTTTTGACTTTCAAGTTTTATTATTAAAGAAATGTATATTGTAAGGCAATAGCTGCCATTGACAGTAATCCAATGATGGATATAGGCAAAGTAAATTGAAAGCCTTCTGGAAAGGAGTCATCATTCTAGATGCCATTAAGAACATTTGTGATTTATGTGAGGTGGCAAAAACAGCAACATTAACCAGAAGTTTAGAAGAAGTTGACTCCAACCCTCATGGATGATTTTGAAGGGTTCAGGATTTTAGTGGCAAAACTAACAGTAGATTTGGTAGAAAAAGCAAGAAGAACTAGAATTAGAAGGGGAGCTTGGGGATGTGACTGAAGTACTGCAATTTTATGATAAACAAAAAACCTTAGGGAGAAAATGTTGCTTTCTTGAGATGGAATGTATTCTTTTTTCTTTTTTTAGATTAGAAAATATAGTTTATTTAGAAAGCAAATTAGAATGAGAGAAAGAGGAGACTCACCTCCTCAAGACACGGGAGGGGGCCAAAGTTTAAGAAAACATGGCCTGGCCATAGCTCAAAAAGCACATGGCCATACCATAACTTGGCAAGGCAATGACCACGATGGCCTGGCAATGGACGAGATGGAATTTATTCTTAATGAAGATGCTGTGAACGTTGTTGAAATGGCAACAAATGATTTAGAATATTATATAATTGTTAATAATGAGGCATCAGAATTTGAGAAGATTGATTTCACTTTTGAAAGAAGTTCTACTGGGTAAAATGCTATCAAACATCATGATATGCTACAGAAAAAATCTTGTGTGAAAATCAATGTGGCAAGCTTCATTTTTTTATTTTAAGAAATTGTGATAAGAGTACCAAACTTTACCTGTATGATGACTACTATGTACTTAACCCTGAATTGTACCAGACATCTTTAAAATAAAATAAAAAAGAAATGGTGGCAGTCACCTGATCTTCAGCAAACACCACCTGACCTATTAGCAACCATCAACAGAAAGGCAAGACCCTTTACCAGAAGAAAGATTATGACTTGCTGAAGACTCAGATAATCCTTAGCATTATAAATTTTCTTTTAGACATAATGCTATTGCCCACTTAATAGACTACAGTATAGTACAAACATACTTTTATATGCACTCAGAAACAAAAAAAAAATAGTCTGACTCTTTTTTGTGATACTCCCTTCATTGCAGTAGTCTAAAACTGAATCTGCAATATCTCCAAGGTATGCATACACACACACACACATACATCTTTCCCTGAAGATTTTCAGTTAGCTAGTGGGATGGGAGATTATTAACTGTAAAAGACTGATAAGCAAATATTGTATCTTATTTGTCTCTACCTACACACTATGAAATCTAGATAAATGTTTTAACTAAAAAGTATGCTTTTAAAAAAGTAGTGCACTACACAATTCATGAAACAATCAAATAAATAAAGCATATTAGCAATATTTGTGGTCTGTCCTATGATAGAGCTCTTTTCAGTGGACTATAAAGCTTAGAAAAAGGACACACCAACCACACTAGGCATTATGCTTGTCCCAATACAAAGCCCAGGCACATTTCCTACTTTTGAACGAAGAACCTACTCAGGACAGAGAGATGCCAGGATAATTAACAAACATATGAGTTGTGGCTATGGAGTTTAACACAAACCCTAGAACTTGCATTTCTCTCACTCCTTTTCCAAAAAGCCACCATAGGAAGAATTTGGTTAATTCAAACAGTGCACTCTCATTCAGATTATTTTAAAATATACTCTTTGGGAACTAAGCCACCAATAAATGTATAAGTGACATGATATTCAGCTTCAAGTGTCTCTTAATATAGTATTTTAGAAAAGAATCCCAGATCACATTCAGAAAATCCTCTGTGGTTCCGAATTCTAATTTTTAGAGTAATTTGCTGTTTCACTAATAGCATTTCCAGTAAAAATTAACAAATTATTTATACTGAGATAGTCTTTCTTATTATGTAGAGTGATATAACAAAGGAAGTACATTAGACAGTTTTAGTTTTAATTATATTATTGTGAAATAGCATAATCAATAGACTTATAAAATTTACACGATTCAAATGATGACACCACTTCCACCTATCTACCTTTTCATTTACTTATGTGTTTTTAAATTTTAAATAATTATTTCAAAAATACAGAAAATCATAGCATAGTCATTTGTACATTCAGAACCAAGATGAAAAGATGTTTACATTCTGCCAAATGACTTCAGCTCTTCTTTTCTTTTTTCTTTTTGGAAAGCAGGAGTTTATTAAGAAGACAGAAAAGCTCCCACAGCAGGAGGGGACCCGAAAGCAGGTTACCCCTCTTTTTGTTTTAAAAGAAAGATCTTTACAGATTCAGCAAAATACCTTCTTTCTCAATTCTTCCTTTTACTTCATTCCTCCCTAGAGATAAATAGTCTCTTATGGTTGAGATGTGTACAATCAATTTTTATACTCTTACTTTATTTTATGTGTTTATAAATATTATCAACAATAGAACATTTAATGCATTATAATATGTTATATATGTTTATGAATAAACACATATACTAAGTATAATGAATATACTATTGTGTTGCAGATTTTAATACATTCTGCAAGTTTTCACCACAATCAAAACCCAAATTATAAGGGATGACCTCCCAAAAACAGAATGATCTTTTTTTTAAGGGTAGGCTTCTTGTAGTACACTCTGAATTTGTTCTTCTGGATCAAGAGGTCAACTAAAGTTTTTATCTGGAAGTTTTAGAAGGTCACATCATGATTTGTGGAAGAAACGTCCTCTTTCTCTCTTCCCATTCTCTTTTCACTTCTTTCTCTTCTTTCTCTCTGCCCACTCTCTTTGCTTCAGCTTTACCCCAGTTTCCTCTTCTCATTGTATTACATTTTCTTTAGTCTCTTTGTTCTCATTCACTAGTTTAAAATTATATAGTCTTAATTTTTTTTCTGTTCTTAAGCATGACTGCTTACCAAAATCTAAAGTTAATACCATCATTACCTTCCTCTTGAATGACGGACAGACCTCAGGATGCTTTAATTCTCATCAACCCCCTGCCAATTTTCTTGTAATCATTTCCCAGTAATAAAATTTTAATTTATTTTTACACCATACTATATGTTAATTTTACTTTCATTTATTTAAGAAACTAATGCAGCCGGGCTCAGTGGCTCAGCCTGTAATCCTGCGCCTTTGGGAGGCTGAGGTGGGTGGATTGCCTGAGCCTGCGGGTTCGAGACCCGCCTGGGCAGTGAGACCTCATCTCTACAACAAATCAAAAAATCAGCCGGGCGTGGTAGCGCATGCCTGTAATTCCGGCTACTCGGAAGGCTGAGGCAGAAGGATCGCCAGAGCCCAGCAGGTTGAGGCTGCGGTGGCCGGAAGCGGCCACTGCCCTCCAGCCTGGGTGACAGAGTGAGACTCCAACTCAAAACAAAACAAAACAACAAAAAAAACTAATGCATATATATTAACCACATTCTACTAATTTACTTGCTCACCTTTTTTTTTTGCATTCTATTTATTCATCTATTTTTTCAAAGTTGTTCTTTGTGAAGTGTGCCAACTTAGTAAATATTCCCATGAGAGTTTGTGAATGGTAAAACATTTACTTTTCTGACATTATACATTATTTCACTCTGTTCTAATCCCATATTCCTTTTTGTTCCCAATTATTTTCATTCTAAGGATGCAATATCCTCTCATTTATTTGAGGATATTAATGATAGTTTTTTTCCTACTTTTGTCCTCCTCCTGTATAGTCCCTTTTTCCTCCATATTTCCTGATTCTTTTAATTTTGGTTTAATGTCCGGCAATTTTTCAGTGTCTTCTCAGGATTAAAAGTAGAAAGGTGGAGAACTACAAAACTAATCAGAAGCACCGATGAGCAAGGACATAGTGTCAACCCCACCATCACATAAGATAATATAGTTTATCCTTTACTGGGAATTAGCCCTGCCACAACGCCACAGTGTCTTCAGGACTTTCCTCTTGGGTTGGCTGGGATGGCTTAGGGGAAGCCTCTCAACATTTAGCCTGGGTGAGAATATGGTTTCCAAGGTGCTAGAAGCCAGATTGGGAAAGGGGCCAGCAGACATTGGTTGAACATACTTTATGTACGTGCTCCTTTTCCTCCCATGATTGTGTCTGGATCTACCCATTTTGAAGATCATTCATTTCACCATTCCTAAAGAATAAACCTGCATGCTTCTTTTGAGACTGGGATGGCTTAGTTGCCTAGTCATAGAGTAAGGGAGGCATCTATATCCTCAAACAGTATTTACCAAATCTTTATTTTCTTAACTTTTCCTCATTCACTTTGAGTTTCAGAGGGATGTGGTATCCATTTCTTGTGTAGATTGCTGTACTTACATCTGTTCAGCTTCATAGAAATGGCACATAAGAGTCACTGGGTCAATTTTATATTTTTCAATACTAATTTTTAGTTACTCATTTTAATAAACAGAAACTATGACCACTCAAAAAAAAAAAAAAGTCACTGGGTTTATGAAGGGGCCTTAATATAAACTCTCTATTTCTCACAAGACCCAGGTTTCATCAACATTTACATTTGAAGTTTCAAAAGCCAAAATTAACCCTGCTCTCAGTTTTATACACTGTCCCTCCACTCCAAAATATACTTATTTTGTATATCAAAAAATACTTATAATTTTTTTAATTTTTATTTTAGATTCATGGAGTACATGTGAGGATTAATTATATAAGTAAATTCCATACAGGTGAGGTTTGATCTTCTAGCAAGCCCTCTCTCCCTCTGGTAGTGAACATGGTACCCAGTGGGTGGTTGACACACATACTTGTACCAAATGGCCAGAACATCATCTCATGTGCTGAATGCTCCTAATTTTAGAAGATAAAATGCATGATAAAATTTAGTAGATAACTTTAGGGATAAAATTATAAGAAACTTAATTTCTTTAAGGGTTCATTTATATATTTTAAATATTTGATAGTGCTTTTGTTAAATTGTATCTAACTTTGCAAAATGTTTGTTGTAGATGAATTTGACAGTTAATCTATTATCTTTCAAGAATCATACCTCTCTATTCACCTAACCCAACGTCAACTGCTTAATGAGTGCTAACTCTGGTCCAGGAGCACTTCCTCACACTGTTCCTACTGATTAGGCATTAAGGTTCACATTTCACAGATGAGATAATTGAGACCCAGGAGACAAGTTATTCTCTGAAGAATGCCCAATTAACAAAGCTTGCAGAGCTGGGCTTTAAAACCGGGTTTGCTCATCTCAAAAACCCATTTACAGTAAGCCAATCACTTTCCCGTGAACATTAATAAGGTCTAAGGAGACGTTTGCATGTGTGCAGATATGGGTACCTCCTCGTGCATATATGTGTAGGTATGGGTGGGGAGTTGTTTAAGACATAGTGCTAGCATGATACTTAGTTCAGGCAGTGGCACTTTTCACTGATTTCTCTTCTTTCTCTCTGCCCATTCAACAGTGTCTAATAAATGCCTTATTTCCCTTCTCACTGACTTTCTATTTATTCAGTATTTTCTGCCTAAGATGCCTATTGTGTTCAGGCGATCAATGTCACAGCATGCACACTGCTTTGTAACACTAGGGACTCTGAACAATAATTTTACTTTGAAGTAAAAAAGTAGTGGGGACAAGGAAGATGAGAAGGCTGTGCAGAGACATCAGAGAAAATAAATGTGTGTGTGAATCTATACATTTCCAAGAGAAGCCACATTATGTGTAATGTTGTACTTCTGTTGAATCAATTGCCATTAATAAAGAGCATCTCTAAGTCTTTCTGGGTAGAAACATCATCTTAAATATGCTCTTATTTCAAGTATCTGTCATAGTAGATGCAGACTACTCAATCAATACACATTTGGTGAGCTGAAAAGGTTACCCAATGGAAAAGCATAAATTAAAGCTGATACTGTATATTTTATCATACTTCCAAGTGATGGGGGGGTCCTTAGGAAAGCACCTTGTTTTATTCATCAACCATAACAAATCATCAATTTTTACCTCTCAAAAGTGTTGTGATGCCTTTCCTCTTTCTATGGAATAATCAAGGTCATGTCTTGAGCTCAGAATCTCTGTTATATACCTCTGATACATTTATCAACATGCCAGCTCAGTGACTTGTGCACAGTAGGTCCACAGCATGTACATCATTAACAATAAAGATTCTTGTCTTTTTGGAAAAATAGAATTCACACTTAGTTACAGCTTTCTGGCTGTGAGCAGCTGGCCTAGCAGATGGAGCAGAAGACAGAGTGCACAGCCAGGTCCCAGGAAGTCCTAGAGGAATCCATATTATATGGCCTTTCCCCAGGCTCAGAAAAAGGAAGACAAGGAACTCTTAAGACTAATGTTTGTCACATGACTGCTTATTTATCATTTCTCAATTAAATTTTACCTTTTTATAAAAGCTAGCCATGGCAATTCTAGCTAAAACAGGAGACACTTCTTTTCCCCAACACACCCTCATTTACTCTCTCTATACCTGCTTTGACCTTATTAAAATTTGTAATTATTTTATTTTATTGTCTTTTCATTTGATTTCTAACTGCCCGTCTAGACTGTAAGCATCATGAAATCAGAAAACAAGTCTTTTCAATGTATTTCTCAAATAAGTAGAAATTCAATGTTTACTTAATGAATACATAATTAAGTGAAGTCATTCTTTCTCTTTCTTGTTCTTTAATCCAGAAATAAGAACTGTTATTCAGAGGAGAGAGCAACCACTCAACTTGCCACAACTTCATTTCCATGCTTAGCACAAGCTTCCCAGGCTACCTACCGAGGGAATCGTGTTTCAGAGAATTGTGGAGTGTCTCTGCAGTTGAATGCTCTTTCCATGTAAAATCCTCCCATGCTTTCTCTACTTCTCAGTAGCAGTTGAGACGCAAGTCACTTGTGCAAACTCTGAAAGACTATTGATAAAAGAAAAAGGATGACATTTGCTTCTGGCAGTTTTACTCAAAGGTATATGCCTGAAAGTCAGGGAAAGATACCACGAGCCAGAGGAAGTATGAGCAATCTCTGAAAAGTATATAGGAGAAAGATATCTGTGGGGTAGGTGCATTATTCCACTGTGCTTGGCAAGAGAAAGCAGCACAAAGACTGAAAGAAGAGTGAATGGGCCTTGACAAGTGAGACCAGGAAAGAGACTAAGGCAAACTGCCTCTCACCTCTCATGTGTCATGTGACCCTGAGCCTGACCAGAGTTTCTGCGTAAGTTACAGTTCAAAGATAAACACGGTTAAGACCCAGGCCTCATTGCAAACACTTGCAATGATGTTTAGGGAGTGAGTTATGCAGAATGTGGATGGATAAATCTGATCAGGCATATATCTACTTTGACAAGGGAAATAGGAAAATAAATAAATGAAATGTTTCTAGGAAGGATTTTGGCTGGTGTAAAAGAATAAAATTGCCCTAAATTTTGTTATATTTCAGCAGAGATTTCACGGAAAAATTCACCAGAGAAATTAGCTGACTCCCAATCAGTGTTCTAATGTAGCCATTTATAGTGCTTCATGCTGCTTCATTGCCCAGGTAATTACTTTTCATCAACCTAAAATTCTCCAGTACTTTCAACTGGAAAAACTAGTCTACATTTCCCCGTGTTAGAAGTCAGTAGCAAAATGTTATTGACCTAGTTTTGCTGTCATCTTCCACTTGAGTGCAGGTCATGTGTAAGAGAGTCCTGTACATTATTTGCAGTTGCTTCCATGGATATTTTTTTAAATGGTACTCAGTCATATGGATGGATAGATAGGAAGATGTATTATAAATGGGTAAGGGAATGAATGAGTATTATAAAATGAATAACTTCATTTACCACATTCATTCATTTATTCTTTCAACAATTACTGAAAGTAAAACTTTTAAAACATTTCCCTGTGGGAAATTAGAGAATCAGAACCTCTTGAAGTAATAGAGATTTAGAAGGTGATTACAGAAAGTTGACTACAAGATTGCAGTCTAGTTAAACAGTCTATGTTTTTGCATATGGTGCTGGGGCCTGACGTCCACATGGCAGCAAGTCAGGAAGAAAAGATGGATTTGAAACTTGAGAGAGAAAAAACATACAAAAACCCTAGGATATTATGGAACGAATCTGTGATGATGAAAAGAAACCCTGATCTATTTTACTTATCTAACGCTGCTTGCAAGTCTTCAGTTTTGATGGCATGGCTAATGTATAGAACAAGCTGTGCCCTTCTTCGTGGAGCCTAACACACCAGACTCAGGATCTGGAGATGCTGAAGAAAGAGATCCAACATTTGCCACAGGGGTTGCAGACTTGGCTACTGCTTCAGCCAAAATGATGAGTCAGCAGATCCATGATCAAGTGTGTTAACTTCAGCAGCACCCAAACCTATACCCACCTTCTGTTCATAAAGATGGCTTGCAGAAATTCCTCTGGAGGTTAGTTGTAGCACAGAACCATACACTGAGATTTCTGAGAAAGGAAAGAATGACACTCGGTGAGAAGCCTAGGTGAGACAGGCATGACTAAGGGCTTAGCAAATGACTTCTGGTGAGTATTGAGCCCTTGACTCATATTCAGTTCAGTCATCACCATTTTCTCTTTTATATTATGTGAGCAAACTTTTTTGTGCTTAAGCTAGTTCAACTTAGATTTCTCACACTTAAAATTTTAAAAGATCTGATCGATGCATATATTGCATGATAAGTTGGAGCTACCAGGTATGGGATGTAAACCAGAGAAAGTTAATTAATTTTAAAAAAACAATGTCTTATGTATTTACATACTAAAAACAATAAATTAGTAAATGAATGGGGGTTCAAAAATGAGAAACATCATGAAATATTCATATTGAACACACAAGGTGATTAGTGTTAACTTTTCCTCATGAATTCAATTTGCATTAAAAGTGCCTTTAAATGAGTTAGACTTCATTGTCGTTCCCAAATAGACTATATGTAACAATTTACTGTTGTTTATTTATTGATTGATGTATTTATTTATTTTGAGTAGGGGTATCACTCTGTCACCCAGGCTGAGGTTCAGTGGCATGATCATGGCTCACTGCAGCCTCAGACTGCTGGACTCAGATGATCCTCCTGCCTCAGCCTTCTGAGTAGCTGGGACTACAGATGTGTGCTCTCATGCCTAGCTAATTTTTTAGTTTTTTGTAGAAACAAGGTCTCGCTATGTTGTCCACGTTAGTCTCAAAGTGCACGATTAAAACAATCCTCCTGCGTTACGCTCCCAATGTGCTGAGATTGTAGGCATGGGCCACTGAGTCCCACCTTCTTATCATCAAAGTGATTATAAAACTATCCAACAGTTTAAAGACCAAGGCATTGGGGTCCAGTTTTCACAGTTTTTTGTTTGTTTGTTTGTTTGCTTGCTTGCTTGTTTGTAAATGTTCAACAGAGTGCCTAATGTCATCATGGACCAATAATTATAATAAACAATGGTAAAATTAATTTAAATAAATAACTTAGTAGTAAAGCTAATTTATTTTGTGCTTTTAGTTCTGAAGCTATAGTTATATGTGTTAGGGCGAAAGATGAAATCTCAGTGATTTTTAAACTTTTATATTCATTTTCCTGAATTTAATTTTAGGAGTCCTGTTATGAAAGCATCTGGAGACACACTCTTTAGTAATTCTGACAATTTTTGTCTCACTTTTGTAATTCATTAGGGCAAAGAATGATCTTACCATGAACTGTTTTGAATGATTCAAAGGGAAAAATAATTTCTTAGCACCTCAAGGAAAGTGTTTCCCAGTCCCTGATTCTAGTTTCGTTGCTTAGGTAACTGCATGCAGTTGAAAATGCAGTTGTCCAGAAGCTCAGGGCAGACAGGGCTTTTTCCAGAGATATGCTTACACTGTTCTGCATGTAAGGAGGCCAAGGATAAGAACAAACATTTTCATCTATAACACATGTTGTATTCTTCACCATGATGAGTAGTCTGTGATTATTTAAATTAATTTTCCCTATGTACCAGTTTGCTAATATACTGAAGACTTGACTTGCAGTAGCTTCAACAGTGGAAACTCGTTTTTCTCAGATTTCTTGAAGTCTGTAGTCAAAGGCATACTGGCATTTGTTTAGAAGCACATTTCTAGCACTCTCCACCCATCCCCCGCCCCCATGATTCTGCTAACTTTTGACTTACTACAGGTAGATACGTGAAGATGGCTACTGCAGCTTTAGAATTCATGTTCACATCAGAGTTGGAATTTGGGGAGATGGGGGAACCTATGCCACTATGCCAATTGCATTTATTTTCATTGGTTTTAAAAAGCAAACATCTTCCCAGAATATCAATCAGACTTCACTTACATCTCAATGAAAAGACTGTCTCCCAATGGCACTGGAGGCTGGGTTTCTGTTTGCCAGGAAAAAAAGAAAATGAACACTGGAAGGTAACTAACGACTTCGGCTCTATTTACTTAAATAGTTATGGGTTCCTTGAAAGGATGAACGAAGTATCATACTTTTGTCACATTATCTTTTCACATAATTTTTCCCCCATATCCTCATTTGCCTTCTCTGACTATAATTGGGAGGGAATTGGCCCATGACATTTGATGATTCATTTAAATTAAAAATGAATCAGCTTTGGCATAAAGGCACTCACACAAATGCTGACTTAATGTTTCAAAGTGACAATAAGGTAAATATAGATATTGCCAAGTAAGCTGGAAAAACTAAAACAAGCAAGTAAAGAACAACAAAAGGCCCAAATCTATGCAAAATTGGTGAAATTTTTATAAGCATACAGTCAGATTAAACAAATCCTAAGTAAAAAGAAAAATAAATTTGTTGGGATACATGATTTTAAAGGCAATGGCAAAATGCCAAGAGATTTCTGAGGGATTAAGGGTAGAGTTCTATAAATATTATTTTTCTTGGCACTAATACATATGGAAGTAAAAGCTTAAGTATGTATGCTTAAAACATAAAGAAGCCACTGACAACCAAAATACAATATGTAATTTTCAACCTAGAAAAGAAAATAAGAAAGAACAAAGTTTAAACAAAAGTAAAAACAGAGTAAAGGAAATTCCTAAAAATGCATAGAAACTGAAAGCAAAGCATAGGATGAACTTGGACTTCCAATTTCAGTTAGTTGTTTCTGTCAAGAGCAGCTAGTAAATTTGGGTAACATAGGGGAAAATGTCATCTATCTATACGAAGGCATATGAGTAGATGAAGCTATCAGCACTTTAAAGTCCAAGAATGGAGAATGAGGAGAGAGAATGAGTTGACATTCTGTAAGCCACTTTTCTTCTCAAGGGCTTTGCTAATTTAGGGGAACAAGAGTATGGTAAACTAGTCAGAATGCTGGAGTAAGTGACTTATACTTAGTTACCTTTCAGAGATAACCATTGTAGTTGGGGCCACCAAGGAAGGCAGAATGTGAGAGACCAAGATTCCAGAGGTAAGTGAGCTGCAGAGACACTAGCCCAGTACTGAAGGTTCTCCTTCCTGAGGCATTTACTGAGTTTCAAGCAGTGCAGGCCAGAAGTTAAGAAGCTCAAGAGAAAATCACTGAGACCTACAGCTGAATTTTTAGCAGTATCATTATACTGAGGAGACAAACTTAAAGTCCAAGACCCTTTAAGAACAGAAGACCGGGCAACCCCCTTGGGGTTTTTCTGCTCTGGGAGATTTCTGTCCTCTCAATAAATTCTGCCTTCTCACTTTCCTTTCGTCTGTTAAAAAAAAAAGAATAGAGGTCCTAGTAAACATCTTAGTCTCTCAATTAGGACCCCTGGAGCACTCTACCCTAGGAACATGCATGGATTAAAGGTAGACTGAACTTTCAACCCAGCCACCTTCAGTGTCTGGTTAGAATAAGGTGACATATTTCCATCTACTCCTAAAGCAGAGATGGAACACTCTGTGCAAATACCTAGTGCCAATAATTCAATATAGAATTATCAAGCCTACTAGATATCTATTATCTATCTATCTATCTATCATCTATCTATCCATCCTATGGCCCACTCATTTTTTCCTTATGTCAACTATCCAAAAGAAATATACATTGAAAGATATGTACGTTAGTGTCCATACCAGTGGCATTTATAACAACTTCAAACTGGAATAAAGAAAATCTCAAATGACTGTTCAGCAACAGTAAAATGGCTGAATACCTTTTCTGATAGACAATTAAACAACATGCAGCAATGACATGACAAACTTCCTTCTTGTAATACTATAGATGAATTGTACAAATGAAAATGAATAAAAAAAGCCAGATACAATTATATACACTATGATTTCTTGTATATAAATTTCAAAAACACAGAAAGTAATCTATGGTAAGTCTGAATGGCTACATTCAGGTGAAGTAATGACTGGGATGTAGCGTGAGGGCAGTTTCATTAAGTAATGTGTCTTAATCTGAGTGATAGTTTTGTGAGTATACTCACTTTAAAATATATCATTGAGTTTTACACTTACAACAGGTTGACTGCTCCTAATTAAGACAAAAAACTGAGATTTTAAAATTTATTTTAAAATTCAATTTACAACTTTTCAAGAGTCACACTGAAATCAAAATTACACAGAAGGAAAATAGTAAAGAAATGGGCAGATACTGAGAAATGTATATATATATATGTATATATATATATAAATGTATATATATATATACACACACACGATATGAAATATAACATATATATTAGAGATATAGCAGAAGTAGTGATCTTGAAAACAAAAGTAAAATAATGCAGCAAGCATTAACTTTGAAAAAAATATTTACTAAATGGAATAAAACAAAATAAAGATAGAACTGTCATGAATCTGGGTTCTGAATTCACTAACTCCAAAGTACATAAGAAAAGACCTAGAAGTAGAACCAGTAAGATGAAAAAGAACCATAGTCTTGGGGAGTGAGTAAAATATATTGTTACTTTTTTACATCTCAATTAGGCCAAAATAATTGACAAAGTATTAGAATAATACAGCTAATATATTAAATCAAATAGATGATATAAAAATATGTCCTCTGTATCCTAATAGTGTTTCAGTACACTTACAAACAAAATATCACAGTCATAATAATATATCATTTGATTCACAATGCAATAAAAATTTATCACAAAATAATAAAGCAAACTAATCTAATCGCTTGGAAATGAAAACAAAAACCTCTGCTAAGCAATCATTAGATCAAAGGATAAATCAAAGCTCATGTTACAAGTTATTAAAATTAACTGCAATAAGATTGTTTTGTATCATAGTAATCTCATTGTAGCTACTTAGTGACTTACAGGTGTGGTTGAAGCTTTACAAAGAGCAAAATTCATTTACTTGATTATATTTTTCATTAAATAAAAAATCATAAAACTAAATGAAATAAATATATTACCTCTAGAAACTAGAAAATTCACATCAAAATAAACTTAATACATTAGTAAATATTAAATTAGAAAATACCAAAACTTTCAAATGCATCTGAAAGCTTTTTAAATAAAACATCAATAATATGTATGCAAACTTATCAAGTATATTAATGAAAGGCTAGAAAAAGCAAAATATAAATATACACATGATGAATGCTAAAAGGCTTAAAAATCATAGTCATCTGAGACACTGCTTGATAATGCTTTTTCTTAGAATTGTGAAGAGCTCTTTTTTTCTTTCTTCAATATGATCAAAGTGTGCTATACATAGTGGAATCCTTTTTAAGTTACTAGGATATCACACCTTCTAATTTACAGTGTTATTGCAATTTTTTCCCTATTGTTGTGTTTTATCAATTTTTTCTATCAAAGACAAGTTATTTTTCTTTTCTTTCTTTCTTTTTTTTAAAATATACCTTTGCCCTGTAATCCCAGCACTTTGGGAGGCTGAGGAGAGTGGATTGCCTGAGCCCGTGGGTTCAAGGCCCACCCGAGCAACTTGGAAAGACCTCGTCTCTACAATAAATCAAAAATTAGCTGGGCTGGTAGTGTGCGCCTGTAGTTCTGGCTACTTGGAAGGCTGAGGCAGAGGGATCACCGGAGCCCAGCAAATCGAGGCTGCGGTGGCCGGGAGCATGCTACTGCACTCCAGTCTGGGCGACAGAGTGAGACTACAGCTCAATATATATATATATATATATATATACTGTTGCAATGTCTTTTACTTCCTTTTCTCTGTTAGTTTTCAAAGGAAGTGAAAAGCCTAAGGGAAAACAGTAATGTGAAATCAATTTCCTCCTTTATTATAAATCAAATGTATGCCTGTACCACACATAACTTTCTATGATGTGTCTGAAGACTGACTGAATGTCAAGGTCAAGCCAGGTTCTCCACTGGAAGACCCTACCATCCCAGGCCATCTCTTGGGAAGTAATAACCCCATCACCTCAAGTGAGCAATTTATTCAAGTCCTGAGCCTTGAGCTGAACAGCTTGAAGAGCATTAGGCACCTGTATATGTATCATTTTAACACACATTGACCTTGCCTATTAGTAAACAGCGCTTTCCTAGCTTCCTGGAATCTGAACAATCAGATAAGCAACTCTACCTGGGGTGCAGGATGGCATAGGAAGAATAAACAGCTTTTAGTTACACAATCCTTTCCTCCAGATGAACATGGCCTGAGGCAAGAAGGCTTACACATAGGCTGAGTAATAAATGTGTAACACCTGACCTCAGCTTCAGAGGACTCAGGAGCAAGAATGAAACACTGACCAGGGCATGGTTAAAGATGTGGACGTGGATTTCCAATTGCTCCTCCTAATAATTTGTAGGATGTGAATAATCAACCTGATTATGCTACCGTACACAAGTGATTTCTAAAGATTGCTTAAAGAAGGACGACTCTGCTGTGAGAGCACTTTATACAAGCAAATTTCCTCAGAATAGACCGTATCTTGAGAACAATATTTTTCTAAACTTTGATAGAGAATGGTGAGTTGAGGACACTATTTTTATATATCACCGTGAAAACAATAACTCTTTTTAGTAAATGAAAAGGCATCTCCAAAGGAAATCCTTTAGAAAATAGTTCATCAACCAAAGCCTAAGGGAATTGAAAGGAATTGGAGAGAATTTTAAAACATTTTTTTTCTGCCTCCAATTAGAAAAATGATATATTTAACCCCTGGTCTTTATGACTGGTGGGGCGAGATCATTGGTTTTCTTTTTGATTCTATTCCCCAAAGATTTACCAGGACACCAAGTGCTAAAATTATGAAGATGAATGAAAACCCTGAAGTTTGTCAGAGACAGATCCATAAGCATGTGTAATTCATCATGTGGTTTCTTCTACTGAAACTTTATTGCAGGGATTTAAAAATATCAGTGAGAATTCTGGCATGTGGAGTCATCAACCAGAAATAACTTTGCCATCAAATCCCCAAATGGTCTTTCTGATTGGCAGGTATGCCCAGGCTGAGGAGTAGCATTTCCTCTTTCTTAGACTTGTTCTGCCCTCTGTATAAAGGAGGTAGCAGCTCTAACTAAAACTCTCGAAGGTTGCAGATCTTTAATGTGGATTCAGTTCCATATCAGTGGCAGATCCTCGTACTATAGATAACAAAACAGTTATAAAGGACTTCCTGGCTGTCTAAAGTATCTAAACATAGAATACAAAATTTTAAGACTAAAGAGAACTTTAGTAGCTACACCATTTACTGTTAATTCTTTCTTTTTGCAGAAAAGAAACTAAGATTTAACAAATTTAGATGTTTTGACAAAGGCAAAAAAAATAAGATTAGATGCTTAGAAGTCTTAATTCACGACAGTTATTTGTTCATTGTGTCAATATTTTTATCATGGTCAACATGATTATTTTGTTAGTAAAATAGGGCACAATGTTTTACATTACAAAATTTGACAGTCACTGGAGTACAAGAGATGTACCAGAAAACATAAGAAATACATTGGCTGGATTTTCAAAAGTACATACTGTGGAAAAAGCTGACTGACAAGTTTTTGCTGATTGCTTCAAATATATGAAAAGCAAGATGCAGTGACTTTTAGAGAATAATATGAGGAAAAACATCAGATCACACTAAATTTATTTTCTCATTACCCAGATGAAGGCTATTGAAGTATGTGTGTCTTAGTTTTAGAAAAGTATTTTAAAGTGGTGTGTGTGTGTGTGTGTGTGTGTGTGTGTGTGTGTGTGACACTTTGTTTGATACTGTGACAAATTATTTGCCATATATGCATATATGTTTGTGAACTGGTTTTATAACTGCTTGAACAACATGCTCAAGGTGGAATCACTTCTCATCAGCCTGGACAAAACTTCAGATAATTTCACTCTGAATACTTCCCTTGGTTCAGTTCATTTCAATATTTTTAGGCCACTGATTGGTCAAAAAAATGCAGACTACATATTTTTCAAATGAAATTCTTGATAAAGTTGAAAGAAAACACAGCATCATTCAAGGCAAAATCAAGGTTCAAAATTATCTTGAAAGTTTGTTCTAAGCCTCTAACATAAAATCTGACAGTTACAAATGCATAAAGTTCCATATTTAGAGTCAAGAAAATCATTTGCATTAGTATAGGATTAGAAAAACCATATTTTTTTTTAAGTTTTATTTTTAAAACAGGCTCAATAGGAGCCTGCGACCTCGTGTACCTAATCCATTCTAACACTGAATTTGCAAATTATGGATAAGAATTTTCTGAATCATAGGAAGTCTGAAGTTTAACTCTACACTGGAACTTTTGCAGGTTGGATATCATTTTTTTAGAAGGATATTGATTAATTAGGAAACACAGAGCAGAGAGGGAAGAGGGCAGGCAGATATGGAGAAGCCAATGATGTTGATGAGTCGGAGACTCGTGAACAAATTGTGGTCGGTGAAAACCCAGCATGCATCAAAAATTCCTTCACATATTAAGTACTGATTACTGTATATAATCATAAAACTTTACAGAAATGAGGCTCAGTTTCCCTCTTGTAGAACTTACAGTTGTATAGGAAGAAAGACATACACAAATACTTTTACTGTTATGCACCAGAATGAATAGTCTACAGAGCACTGTGGGAGCAGAGACAGAAATGATTCTTCACGAGGAGAGTAGCAAGCAGGGGAGGTGGGGTAGTTTAAAATTGGAAATATTTAGCTCGAAAAATAAGGCAAAGGAAAAGAGCTATCTACATTAGCTTGATAATGTCTTTGTCATTCTATAAATATGACACACATTTTACTTTTACATCTCTGCTCTATTACCCCTACTGTTATGTTTCCTGTCCTAAATTCTACCTGTGCTTTGCAAAACAAGCTGTCTCATGCCAACTCACAGGGTTATGTCTGAGCTGGCCCCAAGGACAGGTATTTCCATCGCACTTGTCACTTGTAACATCATTAAGGGCTTCTATCATAACTGATTCACCAGATCCAGTATTTTCTGCACTTTAGAGCAGGGGCAAAACTTCATTTTTGGTCCTTGACCTTGCTTTGTGCCATGGTGAGCATATATTACCTCCACATCTTGGAGACAGTAAACTAGCACTTTTTCTTTAATACAAGAACAGATTCTAAGCCCCAGTTCTGTGAACTCACAGAAATCCCTTCCTTGGCCCTTGTTCTTTCTGTCTATGAAAGCAAAATTCCTTCAACCTGAACTTTCAGCCTTTTGCGAGTGGAGTGAGAAGGCAGTGCACATCTTTGGTGAGGCTGCCAAGTTAAAGTTCCCAGTCCCCAGAGGTGGTCCAGGATCCAGAACAAACCTCTGTTCCAGTTGTAGTTTTGTTCATAAAGATTTGAGTCACAGGAAAAACTGATATCTTTGTGTCCTCATATCCTGAAACTTGTCAAGGTATCTTGCTTTATCTTTCTGATTTCTGATTTTTTTTTCATCCATTACAAAGCTGCTAAAAGCCTCAGGCAGGGGCAGTGATTCCTTGGGCTCAGTAGTGCACATCTCAGTAGCTTCTTTCTTTCTGAAAACCAATCTTTCCTGTCAAATATGCCTTCATCTTGTTACAAATAAGGCTCATGGATCGGCCCTGCCCAGGGAACAATCAGCATGCTGGTGATTGCTTTGAAAGCAGTATTATACTAATACAGTATCTCATTAGAACACCTTTGCTGGGAGCTGGGGGTTTCTTCCCAATCCAAATGGAGATTGTGGTGTTCATTATATGTTCGGAAGTGCTGCTTCTCTGTACCATAAAATGGCCTAAGGAGAGAGAATCTTTTGACCTTTGTAATTGCTACAATATTATATAGAGTTCTTTCTTCATTTGAACAGAGCAATAAATATTGCACAGCTGTACATTTTTAAACCTAAAATGCAATTAAAATACAGAAAAAAGTCTTCTAAAGACATCTCAGTAATGCCACACCACCCAACCTCTGGGAGGGGATATGCGTGGGGGGATTGTGCTGCAGGTAGCAAGACTCGGAATCCATTTGGGATAATTTCCAGCTACTGGCTCAGGGCCTCGGGTTGCAGAATTAGCTCATCCAGGGTTTCAGCTCCTGGTTTCAGACTCATTAAGACTGTCTTGTCAGGGTAGGTATGTGATCAGTTTCTGGACTGCAAACTAAGCCCAATAAATTGCTGAACTCGGCTTAAAAAGTTAATTACTAAATCTGGTGCATGTGGTGCAGATAAAAAGGACAGAAACTACAAATTAATGTGCAGACAAGCAATTTTTTACAAATTAACTTCAAAAATATAAATATTCCACTGCTACTTCATAGGCCTGGACACAGAGTTGATTCACCTCTGTGTTCCTATTTCTTTTCTATTTGCCAATGTGTTTCCTTGTTCTGTTCTCATACAGGTGACTGCAGTGATGTGCTTCAAAGCCATATCAAGCAAGATACACAAGGTGTGAGTGACTTGTCCAGATACATTAAAACTTCCCACAATTAAGCTAAATATGATGAGTTTTTTAAGTAGAAATATTCATTAGATCCCACTTTACAAGTTCTCCTAAAGGGTCATCACTTTCATGAGTGATATTCCTTGATGCATTTTGACTTATTTCTCCAATTGGTGGTATAAATTGCTGTATTATCCACAGAGGGCCAAGTCGTGCATTTGTGCCTGGGATATTAGGAGCTATGACAGAAAGCAATGAGGCCATGAGCACAGCTATTTTGCGCTGGGGGCAATTTAGGAAGCTAACTGGGACCCAGCTCCCTCCCACTTTGTTACCTTTTGCCATGCTCCAGGTTTGATGTGGTAGAGTAAAAAAGTGGGCCCTAATCTATTTGCTTTCATCTTCTTTGTCTTCATGGGTTAAAAATAAATATTGGATCCTTTAACCAGATATGTTTGAACATTCCTAGCTTTTCTGGACCAGGTTTAAAAATACCTAAGAATGAAGAGTTGAGCCAAAAATTCTATAGAGTATAAACTCTGTAGAAGTGGGACTTGTCTTTCCATAGCTAACCCCATACTGCCTAGCACAATGCCCAGAATAAAAAATTAAGGCTGTCAGTTAGTGCTTGTTGAATTAAGAGGAAAAAGCAAAGAAGAAAGCACAATCTATTCACTTAGAAGTGCACAGTCCAGCTAAAGAGATACAATACTCAAAGGCTAGTGTGTAAATGTGGTAATGCTTTAAGAAAAGTATAGGCAAAGTTCTTTAGAATCACTGAAAATTGAGTGCCTACTGAACATGGTGGTGTTTCCATTAATGTCGAAAAAACAGTTTGAAGGATTTCACACTCTGGATCTGTTGTTTCACATTGAATATTTTCCAGCATGTTACTCTCTTCCTTATTTTTTGAACCAAACATAGCTAGTATTTCTAGATTACTCACTGGTAGACAGATACATACTAGATTTTCTGAATTATTGTGTACAATTCTTCAAGCAGTTTTGTTATATAATATACATAAATATACTTACACCAATTGAATAGATGTAGAATTGAGGCTCAAGAAATGCAGGTCACTTCCCAAATGTATAGCAGTTGTAAGAACCGAACTAAGACTTAAATCTAATTATGTCCTAAACATTGAATTCGTGACCCATTCATACCATTATGCCTTTTATCTGGAAAAAAGGAGAAATAAAATCTTGCCTTCTCTGCTAGAAAGAAAAAGTAAATACATTTAACTGCCTCCACTCTAAATTCTTCAAGTGTTCATTACCTGGACGATTCTCTATCAATATCTCACCATAACTATTATTTGCTTTATCAAAAATTAGAAAAAAGGAAAGCCTAGAAAAGTCACATAGCCAACCACTACCACTTTCTCCTGTCTTCTCTAATTTATCCTAGAAAACCTTTGCAGTTGGCTAATGGTTACAACATCAACAGAATAACTTTTCTCTTTTCTCATTAAACTAAAGAAAAAATATATAAACTGATACACCGCATTCTTGTTGAGTAGTGGCTCATTACAGAAGTTAATAAGAAAAAAGACATTCTCATATACTGATCATTGGAGCTCAGAGAATTTGAGGAGAACCACCTGCTGAGTAAGTATCCTTTTTCATTTCTGACTTTGTATGTATTAGTCTGGTCAATTTCCCCAAGCTGGCCCCATTAGGAACATTTTATTAAAACAAATGGAGATGGGATTTAAGGTTAATAGAGAAAAACAGAAGCTGAGATTCAACCCCCTGCATATTCATTGCCCTTGGCCAAATGTGCTGACCACTTGGCAGACTTTTGTGGCAGAGACTGCAGTATATTCATTAAAACCTAGATTTTTCTTCTTGCACACAGCTAGACTACATTTTCCAGCCCTCCCTACAAACAGCTGCCATCTTCCATTTTCCATCTATCTGAGGAAAATAAGGTATTCTACCTTCAGATCCAAACAGTAAAATATGCACAATTTATATCTGACTTGAATCTCTCTCTCTCTCTCTCTCTCTCTCTCATTTGCTTCCTAAATGATTTGGCTCATGGTCACTTATAAACCACATATCAAATATGTAGGTTTTGTAAAATTAGGCTTCTGAATGATTTCATGAACATCACTGCATCACATTGCCAAATAAATTCACTGATTGAATGTTAAATGATAAAGAAGTAAATTTTTATATATATTCTGAGATTTCAAGAATTATCTGTTGCCATAGGTAATGCTAATATAACTAATATATATATACCTATATACTTCTATATTTTAATATATATATTATTATTTATATATTATATAATTTTCTAAATCTTTTAGAAAAAGATTTAGAAAATTATGTAATACCATTTTAAAGTACTTGCATCAAAATCCTGAAGTAAATGTCAAGCTACATACCTATCTAATATGATATAACTACAATAGAAATATAGATATGTTCCCTAAAGAAGAGAAATTGACATATGTATGCAAATTTGGTACAAAGTTTATCACACAGTAGTTTCCAAAAGAGGTTTTGTGAACTTAATAGAATTGAAAACTTTAAAAAATTGAACACAAATGATAGGAAGATGTAACTATAAAATTTTAAATATCATATCAATAAGGATTTCCAGAAATAATCTAATTTATAAACAGAGAAACACAAAATAGGGGCTAAGTAAGATAAATAAGAAAAGATATATCTTGTCAATTTATAGTTGTATTTGTGAAATTTTTCATGAAAGGTTTATCTTGAATATCTAAGTACAAATCTCTTAGATTCAAGTAGTTAGGGTTAAGTCAAGAAAAATTTAGAATTTGTTAAATTCTAAGAAGATCCTTGTGAAAATAAGTCTCTCAAGAACCAGAATATGTTTATTTCAACAAAAAGTTTTGAGAAATGACAATAAATAGGCCATTTTGCAAAATTAACGTATGAATATCACGTAAGGTGTGACAGAAGAGTTTCTCCATCTAATGGAATTACATGCTTAGGTAAAACAATTTCATTACTGTATTGCAAACACAGTAGAAGTGCACACAGGATGCAACAGAAATTTGGGAGGTCACAGGAATGTTGTTAGAGGAGATGACAACATAGCTGAATCTTGTAGGGCAAGAACATAACATTTTGGGTAAACATAAACTGGGAGCAGACAGTGATAGAAAGACACAGATTGGACCTATATCTCTACAGTCCCATTCTGTTCCAAACCCCTTAAACGTCAGGAGAGTTGCATGTACAAATTTGATATAATTGTTATTAAGTATAAACCTGTAAAAACACTAAAGACATAAAAATGTACCCCAATCAGATCAAGGATAAGGAGTTCCCGAAAAATAAAAATCAGATACTATCAGATCTACGAGGAAACATAATAGGTAATGACAATAGTGCTGAGTTGTGCATAAGAGAAAAGAAAAAATTTATATTATCAGTTTACCTACATTGAAATCTGGATATGGGCTATTCCAAGGTTGGTTCTGTGGG
The DNA here is from genome assembly GCA_027257055.1 of Cephalopachus bancanus. Taxonomy (NCBI): domain Eukaryota; kingdom Metazoa; phylum Chordata; class Mammalia; order Primates; family Tarsiidae; genus Cephalopachus; species Cephalopachus bancanus. The sequence continues at coordinate 12,293,995 of JAPVLO010000046.1, read as the reverse complement.
TTTATGACAGCATCAAAACCTTCAAGTCCTTGCTGCATTCCTTCTCTGCAATCTTTATGTTATCAAGGTCACATAAAATTTCTTGTAATTTCAAACACCATCTACTCATATGAAACTTCCTAAGGAGGGAAAAAAATGGAAGAAGGAGAAAAGATCTTCTTGGGTAGCTCTTTCTTTCATAATAGAGGATGAAAGAAAATCTTTGAGACCTCAGCATATTTCTCCTTAGTTCTTATGTCCTCTACAGCCAGGTTTAGGCTACATGTTCACTTCTTGACCATGCACTGACAAGGACAACTGAGTCGACCTTGATCAGGCAAACAAATCATCATTCAAATCTTGGGGCTAGACACAGAAGCTTCTCTCAGAGGAAGTTTTTCATAATAAAAAACAAGGGGCACAAACTGAATGTTGGATAACAAATTGTGTCAAACACAGGGGACTCAGACTTAAAGTCAAGTGACAGAAAGAGCTACACATGACGTGGTAATAATTGTCAAAAACATTGGTACTAGAATTATGTTAAAAAAAAGAAAACCTGCATCATTTCCATCTCTCCAGCTTGTGCTTAACAGTAGTCATTGCTTGTGCTTGGAACCAGATAAACCAGATAAGCGATTTGTCTTGTGACATATACCCCTGATTGTTTCTTAATACAAGAAGTACAGGGATCCCTGGATACAAATGATAAATTATCAGCAAATTCTACACATCAGCATGTTCTTTCTCATTGAACATAACCAAAGACAAACTTCTCGAGTTAGACTTTCATTCACGAGAAGACAATGAGAAATCTCAATTAAAAAAATATGTTTAAAAAAATGAGGGCCATTGCCTTGTTAGACTCTGGTGTGGCCGTGTGCTCTTTGAGCTATGGTTGTTGCCATGCTTCCTGGCTTTGACCCTCTCCCCCACTTATGGGAGGTGAATTTTTTCTCTTTCTCCTTCTCTCTCTAATTTGCTTTTAAATAAACTATATTTTTTAATCTAAAAAAAAAAAAGTAAGAGAGGACCAAACTAAACTCAATGAGCTGGAAAAAGAAAACAAAACAGTTTGAATCATGCAAGCATACAATAAGCACAAAGTAAGCAAATGTATTATCTTCAGAGAAATTCAAACAATTATTTCATTCATAAAATAAGAACAGGCTGCTAGAAAATACAACACACACACACACACACACACACACACACACAAGCACAGCCAACTAGAAATCTTGAAAAATGAAGACAAAGTCAAAACTGTAAGGGCAAAAACAAATTTACAATAAGAGGCTTAATTCTTCCTGATGAAAATAAAGGAATAGAATTTCCCCTTTTCTTTTATTAGAAAAGTTACTTTAAAAAACATGTACTTGCGAGTTCTTTCTCTGTCTTTTTTTTTTGAAATATACATAAATCTTTTTAAAGGTTATATAAGACTTTTTCCAGCATTGTAATCCAGGAATATCATTATATAGAACGTGCCCAATTTCCCAGTTTCTGTGGTAGCCCGATGTAGGTGGGCTGACTCCCACTAAGTTACAAAACTACCTTCTGTCATAAAAACATGAGAAGGATATTTTTCCTTTGAATAAAATTAATTAGCTAACACAGCTAGTCAACCCAATTACCAAGTAAATTTAAAACAAAATATGTGTAAAAAATGGTGCTGTCAAATCCTCTTACTTAAGGATTAGTTATTGTTTATCTTAAAAATTTATATGCAAGCCGGGCTCGGTGGCTCAGCCTGTAATCCCGCGCCTTTGGGAGGCTGAGGTGAGTGGATTGCCTGAGCCCGCGGGTTCGAGACCCGCCCGGGCAGCGAGACCTCATCTCTACAATAAATCAAAAAATCAGCCGGGCGTGGTAGCGCATGCCTGTAATTCCAGCTACTTGGAAGGCTGAGGAGGAAGGATCGCCGGAGCCCAGCAGGTCGAGGCTGCGATGGCCGGAAGCGGCCACTGCACTCTAGTCTGGGCAACAGAGTGAGACTCCGACTCAAAAAAAAAAAAAAAAAAAAATTTATATGCAATGTGTTGTATCTACTGGGCTATATAAAAGGTGAAATTTCTTTCTGTCTTTGGAACTCTTAGAAAATTGCCTATGATGTGAATCACATTATGGTTTATTGCTTATTCAATAATAAAACTGATTTACTTTTCTTCTGCTTTTGTGGAGAGGTTTCTGGGGTGACAGGATTTTATTGTTGTTGTTTGCATATTTCCTCAACACAATTGAGGAATAATTTATAGAATTAGAAGAATGAACCAAGAAGTCCCCCAGGAAGGTAGCATGTTAAATAAACAATATGACAAAAAGTTAATTGACATAGAAGATAGATATAAAATCTCTATAACATATTTAATACAATTTTTACAAGATAAAAAATAAATGATGAGAGATACAGTAAAGGGAAAAGAAATTCAACATTAAAGGAAGATATAAACTTAAATAGAAAACAATTTCATGGAAACTAAATTTTAAAAAAAAATTTTTAGCAAGATATAAGGCATATACATTTATTACATGTACAGGAGCATCATATGAAAGAAAATTGAATGCCCCCCAAATCAGTGAGATATAGAAAGGTATATACCCTTTTCACAGGAGGAAGGGAAAGAGGAATGTAAGCAATTTGAAATCAACCCAATTGTCCCAAATAGCTGATATTTATTATTTTAAAATAAACAGGCCAGGCTCGGTGGCTCAGCCTGTAATTCCAGTACTTTGGGAGACCGAGGTGAGTGGATTGCCTGAGCCCCGGGGTTCGAGACCCACCCCGGCAAATTGGCGAGCCTTCGTCTCTATAATAAATCAAAAATTAGCTGGGTGTGGTAGCACATGCCTATAGTTCCGGTTACTTGGAAGGTTGAGGCGGAAGGATCCCCGGAGCCCAATAGGCGGAGGCTGCGGTGGCTGGGAGCGTGCCACTGCACTCTAGTCAAGGCGACAGAGTGAGACTCTGACTCAAAATATGTGTGTGTGTGTGTGTGTGTGTGTGTGTGTGTGTGTGTGTGTGTGTATAGAACTTGGTTCTCCTAGTCTAAAAACTTGAAACTTACAATTGTGTTTACTTTGCTGTTTTCCTGCTATATAAACCTTCCTTTCCTGCTGTATAATCCCTAATTTTAGTCAGTTGGGAAGATGAAATTTAAACTGATCACTGTGTCTCCTAGTTGATCTTACCCTTAATATGAGGGCTACCCCTGAAAAAAACCAGAATTATCTTTTGGCAGGCGGGCCCCTTGTAGTACAACTTGTAATTTGTTCCTCCAGATCAAATGGTCGACCAAAGTTTTTACCTGGAAATTTTGGGAAGTGTCACAATTTGTGAAAGAAATCTCTGAAGTTGTGGCAAACAGGTGACTGGTTCTTTCACCAAGACAAAGCACATGCCCACACCACACTCAGTGTTCAGGAGTTTTTTTTATCAAAAAGGACATGATGCCCATGCTCTACCCACCCTATTCACCCAATTTCACACCAAGTATTTTTTTTGTTTGGGAAACTAAATTTAAAAAAACAAATTTTTTAACATACAGAAGTGAAATTTTAGACATCAATCACATGATAAACCAAAACATGTGCATAGAAAAAAGAATTTGCATCCCCATTAAAAAGATAAACCAAATAATTATTAGCATTAAAGATATTAGTAGATTACTGATTAATTTCTGTAAAGATGTAAGAGAAAATGATCTCAATCCTAAAGTTTTAGATCTGAGTATTTGTGTAAGTACTTATGTAAAAAAAAGCAAACACAAAACAACAAAATAAACTAAACCCAAAAGTTTTCATGCGTGTATGGTTATAGAAAGTTTTCTTCTATTCACATACTCTATGAACATTGCTTAAGCATCCTGACATGCCTAGTTTTATTGTACTTTATTTGACTGTGCTTTGCAGATACTACATTTTTTAACAGATTGAAGGTTTGTGGCAATCCTTCATCCAGCAAGTTATCGAAGCCACTTTTCTAAAACATGTGCTCACTTTGTGTCTTTGTGTCACATTTTGATAATTATTGCAGCATTTCAAACTTTTTCATTGTTATTATATCTGCTCTGGTGGTCTGTGATTAGTGATTTTTTTATATTACTATTGTAATGATACAAACTGTACCCATGTTGTGTGTGTCCTAACTGCTCCACTAACCAGGCATTTCCCTTTTCCCTTTCTTCAGTCTGCCTGACTCCCTGAGACATAGCAATATCAAAATTGGGCCAATTAATAGCTTTACAATGGCCTCTAAGTGTTCAAGTAAAAAGAAGAGTTACATATTTCTCACTTTAAATAAAAAAATTAGACATGATTAAGCTTACTGAAGACAGCATATTGAAAGCCAAGATAGCTTAAAGCTAGACATCTTATGACAAACAATTAGCCACACTGAGAATGCAAATAAAACATTCTTGAAGAATTATAAAAGTCCAATTCCAGTGAATACACAAATGATAAGAAAGCAAAATAGTCTTATTGCTAATATGGAGAAAGTTTTAGTGGTGTGAATAGAAGAGAAAACCAGCAACATTTTCTTAAGACAAAGCCTAATTTAAAACAAGGCTCCTTTTGCAGTTCTACAAGCCTGAGAGAGGTGAGGAAACTGCAGGAAAAAAGTTTAAAACTAACAGGGCTTGATTCATGAGGCTTAAAAAAGTCATTTCTATAACATAAAAGTGCAAAGTGATGCAACAGTACTGACGTAGAAGTGGCAGCAAGTTATCCAGAAGATTTAGTAAAATCATTGATGAAATCAGCTATGTTAACCAACAGACTTTTTTTTTTTTTTTTGAGTTAGAGTCTCACCCCGTCGCCCAGGCTGGAGTGCAGTGGCATGCTCACAGCCACTGCATCTTCGATGTGCTGGGCTCAGGCGATCCTTCCACTGAACTGATGCTGGAACTACAAACATGTGCCACCACGCCCGGCTAATTTTTGGATTTATTGTAGAGATGAGGTCTTGCCAAATTGTCCAGGCTGGTCTCGAACCTGTGGGCTCAGGCAATCCTCTCACATTGGCCTCCCAAAGTGCTAGGATTATAGGCATGAGCCACCCCTCCCAACCACCAACAGATTTTTAATGTAAAGGAATCAGCCTTTTTTTGAAAAAAGAGGTCATCTAGGGTTTCAATAGCTAGAAAGAAGTCAATATTTGACTTCAAAGTCTCAAAGGATGGGCTGACTCTCTTGTTAGGAAGCCAGTGACTTTAAGTCGATGCCAGTCCTCATTTACCATTCTGAAAATCCTAGGGACCTTACTAATTATGATAAAGCTAATCTGCCTGTGCTTTATAAATGGAACAACAAAGTCTGGGTGACAGCACACTTCTTTACAAAATTATTTACTGAATATTTTAGGCCCACTTTTGAGACCTATTGCTAAAACAAACAAGCAAAAAACATTCATTTCAACGTAATACTTATCCACAGTGTCATTTTTTGTCTCACTTCTTCCACATCAGCAAAATGTTTCCTTTTGAGAACTTTTTTATCCAGGGAAACAAATAAATTTTTTAAAAAGATGATCAAGGGGAGATTGGGAGAGTAGGGAGGGTGGGGTACAGCAGTCATGCTGGTTTTTTTTTTATATTACTAAATATAAACTGCTGAACACTCAGCATGATGTGGGCAGATGAGCTCATAAATCACCCACTCAGAAATGGGCACATGCATTCAAAGAATCTCCAAAAAAATTTTAAAAATATCACTGAAGCCAAACACAGTCAAAACATTAGCTGATACACTGATGCCTATGAGTTCCTAGAACACTTAGCTAGTGTAGAAATCCTATATTACAAGGGTCTCCAAAAAAATAATTCCTTTTTTTTTTTAGTTGGAACTGCAGGCGTGCACTACCATGTCTGGTTTATTTTTTGATTTATTGTAGAGACGAGGTCTCACCAAGTTGCCCTGGCTGGTCTCGAACTCACAGGTTCAGGCAATCCTTTCGACTCGGCCTCCCAAAGTGCTAGGATTACAGGCTGAGCCACTGTGCCCAGCCAGTAATTCCATTTTCAATAATTCCATTGTTTGCTTGAGCCCCCCCTCATATGAAGAGATTAAAGTGGTTTTCATGCCTGCTAACACAACATACATTCTGCAGCCACAGATCAAGGCACCATTTTAATTTTCAAGTCGTATGATTTAAGAAATACACTTGTAAGGCTATAGCTGCCATAGATAGTGATTCCTCTGATGGATCTGGGCAAAGTAAATTGAAAAATTCTGCAAAGTATCCACCACTCTAGATGTCATTAAGAACATTCTTAATTCATGGGAAGAGGTCAAATATCAACATTAAGGGGAGTTTGGAAGAAATAGATTCCAACCCTCAAGCATGACTTTGAATGGTACAGGACTTTGGTGGAGAGGTAACTGCAGAGGTGGTAGAAATAACAAGAGAACTAGAAGAGGAGCCTGAGAATATGACTGAATTGCTGCAACCTCACAATTTTAGTTGAACAGATGAGGAGTTGGTTTATTGAGATGGAATCTACTCTTAGTGAAGATGTTGTGAACATTGTTGAAATGACAACAAAGGATTTAGAATATTTCATAAATTTAGTTGATAAAGCAGCACATAGTTTCAGAAGACTGACTCTAATGTTTAAAGAAGTTCAATTTTAGGTAAAATGCTATTAAAAACCATCCCATGCTACAGAGAAATCTTTCATGAAAAAAGGTGTCAATTGATGTTGCAGACTTCATTTTTGTCTTACTTTAAGAAAATGCCGCAGCCACCCCAACCTTAAGCAACTACCACTCTGATCAAGACCTCCACCAGCAAAAAGATTATGAGTCACTGAAGGCTCAGAAGATGTTAGCATTTTTAGCAATAAAGTATTTTTAATAAAGTATGCACATTGTTTTTCAGACATAATTCTGTTGCATGCTTAATTGACTACAGTATGCACTGAAAATCAAATAATTCATGTGATTCAATTTATTGTGATTTTTTAATTTTTTTATTGCTATGGTCTGGAATGATGCCTCAGTATCTTAGAAATATGCCTGTATATTCCACCAAAATTAAAAACAAATTCAAGAACAAAAAAAAGTGTGATATTGACGTAAAGACACTAGAGACAGAGTCAAACATTGTGATATATATATAAAATATAAAAATTAAATATTTGAATAAAATACCTAATAATCTTAACATAGGAAGTGGTCAGTAAAGGAAATGAGACTTAAATAAAAGCATGTTCAAGCTTTTTATCTATAGGAGGATCTAACTGAAAATTGACCTTAGATATTCACAAAAAATAGAAGATTGAAAATATATGTTACATTTTAATGATAAATACTATAGGGATAATTAATGTGTACAACTGTTACACTGTCAGTGGGAGAAAATAAAACAATAGAAATATTGATCTTAAAAGGTAAACAAGAAGAAAAAAAATTAGCAAGAAAACAAAATAGTGTAAACTGAAATAAAGAAAATATACATAAGGTGTATTTGTGGTAGGCTTAAAGACATTAAATTTCCTGTTAAACAGAGACTTGTGGACCAAGTAATAAAGTAACATGTTTCAATTAAAGACATACCTAAAAGATGTGGCATTGGATATGTGAAAATACACAAATGAAAAAATTTAATGCTATTTCAGGAAAATGTGTCGCTATATTAATTTAAAAATTCAAAGTGAAAAGTTATGAACAAAATAAATAATTCAAATTCATTCAAGAAGGATAAAAGTGAATAGAAAAATAAGTAAATATTAGGAAAATGTCAATGATATGTCTCTAAAATGTCACTAAGCATACATTTACTGCTGTGTTCTACCAATTTTTTAGGAAATGCTGAATTACTATGTAGTACAAATTGTTTCAAATTCTCATTCCAATCATCCAGTTAATTCCTCTGTACTATATTGACAGAAAGTGTCTCAACATAGTTTATAAGATTAGCAACACTGTGATAGTAAAACAGAGTGGGGTAGCATCACAATTAAAAATATAATCTAATATCACTTAAAAATTTAGATTTTATGAATGCTAAGTAAAATAGTGGATAGAATTTAGGAGTATAATAAAAGTATAAAAGAATAGAGCATGAAGAACCATACTTTGAGACCAAGTGCATTCAAACAAAAAATATAATTACCGGTCAATATTAAGCTTAATAAAAAATAAAAGAAAACCTTCGGGTCCCCTCCCACTGTGGGATCCTTTGCTCTTCTCAATAAATACCACTTTCTCACAAAACAAAACAAAAAACTGGAATGTGACTGATCATCAGGAGAAGTAATCATTGCAGTGGCATAGAACAAACAATAAAAGAGAGTGGTGGAAATGAAGGACCAAGCCCAGGGGGTTCACAGGAAAAGCTAAACTTCAGAGTTCACATGGGGTATCTGCTATTGAGTAGGAAGAGAGGCAGCTCACCCTCTGAGACTGTAAGGGAAGAAATACCTGTGGTGTGAATCTAGGACAATTTAAATATTAGTAGAAAGGCTGAAAGTTCAGAGTGATCATGCAAAACCTACTCAATGTCCTCCCCAAAAAGTATTTTTAAAAGAGTTTTGCACTAAAATTTCTGGGCTTATGGTTTGGGTAGGAGCCTCAAGTAAAAGAATAAACATTTAAAGTTTGCTCTTAAGAGAAGTGAAAAAGGAAGCTGACAGCTGAAATATAAAATAAGATTTGTAATACTGAGGTTACAATTTAGAATTGGAGGACTTATTAATAAGATTATTATTACTATTAATCAGGAGAGATCCAAAAATTGCTTATTTTTAAAGACACTGATAGTTCATGTGATAGATATTGCTGTCAGATACATTTAAAACAAAATGGTCCTTAACCCAAGGCTAAGACAAGGAGAGAAGAGAAAATACTCTGAACAACATATTAGCTTCAAGATGGGAGCTATAGATTTGGAGTAACTCACAACAGAGGACCCTAGAATTTTGCAAAGAAGGACCAAAAAAGGAGCTGAAATCTGAGGGAGGAGCATGCTCAGAATGTCTCTATGTTCTATGTCATAAAAATGACAGTTGAGGTCCCGGTAATGGATGACAAAAGTTAGGAGCTGTCATATCTAATGATAACTATTTTTAACATCTTTTCTGCATTCTGATTCCCTTTTTTTAATCTTCATACCTTAGAAATTAAACATAACAATTCTATTAGTGATGACTTGGAAATAAGTTGTCATATCTCTCTCCAAGTATTTATTGGGGGCAAAGTGGACTAGAAAGAATTCAGAGACCATCAGACCAGAGATAATCAGGGGAGAGAGCATCAGGAAACAGCAAAAGAAGACCAGGTACCATCCTGGACATGTTAGCTTCTCTTCAGAGGTACCCAGAAATACTAAGAAGGGAGATATAATAACTTTAATAATATAATAAATTTTTGGTCATACATAATAAGACCACAAGATTTTTATAGAATTTCGGAGAAAAGAGTGATGCCAAAAATTAGAAAAGATGAACGTTTTCAAGTTGTCTTTATTAGCAGTGATACCAAAACAAAGCATGATTTCTGAATTCCAAGAATGTACTTATATTTTGTGGTCAGCTATCCTTGCAATCATGCACATATGATGTTAAGAAAAGAATGGCACTTAATGAAGTCTCAAGCTAACATACATTTGAGGCCACTGAGTTGCTTGTATTCCATGCCCAGGAAAGGAGATGCTCATCACCACTCCCACAAACCCTTCCTTAGATACATGATGTTTTTTATCATGTCTGAGAATAACAACAACAAAAAAAGGAATTTAAGTATTTTTATCAAATGATGACTGTCTTGAATGCTACACATGGTAAAATAGCAATATAAAAATTATGATATGGACATATGAGCATTTCTATACATTTTCCTAGAATAAGTCTCAGGGATCTGGAAAGTCCTAGGGTCAGCCATAGAAGAGATTCCATTCTCTGACCCCAAAATGCATATATCTAAGGAGTGGGAAGGATTCCAGATAATTTTCTCTAGACTACCTTTAGACTTTCAAGTCAGCTGTGATTTACTTGGGTCAACAATTCAAGCAACAGGGCCCTTAGAGCATTATCTTTTCTTTGATCCTAGCAATGCCATGTGGATTGATTTTAAGGTATGCCTATTCTTCAAAAGACTTGATCTCTAGCTTAAGAATGTGAGTTAAGTAGGGATTTATAGGAATTTTTCTGGCTTTAGGAAATAAAACATAAGAGACCCCCTGCCTCTTGCAGTCTTCTGTAAATCTCCATCTCTAATTGTTTCTCCCCTTCAAAGCAAATTCCCGTACACTTCATAATGCAAAGTCTCCAACAGGCATGTGTCTAATTACTCTCTACCATCCAGGCACAGTTCAGAATGAAATGATTAGCAGTATTTGTTGTCAGGTTGTCTCCGGGAGATGACAATTTATATCAAATCACTATGTGTCAAAAATAGGAAGCCGTGCCAAGGTTGAAATACAGTTCCACAGTTCCCAAAAGTGGATGAAATTCTCAGCTCAACATGTGACGTTAATGTGTTTGCTGCTTAGAGAAAGGAATCTGGCCTTTTCAGGCAGCCAGATTCTTTCTTGCACCACCACCCACCAACCAATAAAGCAAGTTGCATTTGCCCAAAGCTATGTGCTGTGATTATTCAGAGCCCTCCTCACTTGCTCCCCACCTGCTTTCTCTCCAAACTTGTCTCTGCCAACTCAAAGCTCCTGGCTGCAATCTTCAATACTCCATTTTGCCTATTGGGCTTTCATTTTGTTAGCATCTGAATAGCAACCAACCTGCCCTTTCAAACTTCAGCTTGAACTTGTTCCTAGCCCTCTTCTCCTACCATACCTTAACTGTGATATTCTCAGAAATCCAGCTCCAGCACTAAGAGTTTGTATAAAGGATGACCATGTCCTCCCTGACTCCCCTGTGTTGGAATGCAGGGTCATTTTTTTTTCTTTCAGAATAGTGTTACATTTGCACATTTATTTGAAAAGTTGTCCATTAAAAAAAAATCTTTCTCATAATGAAAATTCTAGGTTCAGTGGCAATACAAATGAATGCCTTCAAATAATTGTGGAAAAAATAAATAGCTTATAAATTCTTTTTAAAAAGTTTTTATTTTAAAGATGGGTACAATTCAAAGTTAGATATTCAAATAGTCATTGTGCAGGTAAAATCTGGGCCTCATTTTGGTCCCCGCTTCACTTGATTTGAGATCAGGTACCCTTATTGATGAAGTGTGTCCCCCCCTCCTTCCCTGGCAGTTTCCCACTACTGCCAATCCCTTTCTTATAGTATTATCATAATTGTTCAGACCACTCAGTATTATAGACTCTAAATCTATCCAAGTTGCTGTGAAGTTCATAATTTTGTCCTTCTTTGTGGCTGCATAATAATCGATACTATATATGTACCACATTTTTAAAATCCAGTCTCCTTTCATTAGGCAGTGTGGTTGGTTCTATGTTTTTGCTATGGTAAATAATATTGCAGTAAACATGTGTGTGCAGGTATCTTTTTCATAGAGTGATTTGAGTTCCTCCAGGTATATTGCCAGAAGGGAGATTACTGGATTGTATGGAAGGACGATTTTTAGATCTTTTAGGAATTGCCAAAACATTGTTTTCCAAAGAGGTTGTACTCATTTACACTCCTACCAACACGTAGAAGTGTTTGCTTTTTCCCGCATCCACTCCAGCATCTGTTGTTTTTTGAGTTATTGATGTTGGCCATCATGACTGAAGTTAGGTGGTATCTCAGTGTGGTTTTAATTTGCACTTCTTTGATGATTAGTAAGGCTGAGCATTTCTTCATGTATCTGTTGGCTACCCATATGTCTTCTTTTGAGAAGTGTTTGTTCATATCTTTTGCCCACTTTTTAATAGGGCTGTTTGTTTTTTCCTTTTTGGCACATTTGAGTTCCTTGTAGATCCTAGATGTTAGGCCTTTGTCAGATACACAGTTGGCAAATATTTTTTCCCATTCTGTGGGCTGTCTCACTGCTCTCATGATGGTTTCTTTTGCTTTGCAGAAGTTTTCAATTTGATGAGGTCCCACCTTTCTATCGTATCTCTTATTGCGTGGGCATGTGGGGTTTTGATCAAAAATTAGTTTATAAATTATTTTATAATGTATAAAAGGAATTCTTCCTTACTTTTTATCAGGTTAGCATAACACTGTGCTATTTAAACTGAATGTGGTGGTCTTCCAAAATTTAAATGTTGAAATCTTAACTTCCAATATGATATATTGGGGGGGGAGGTCTATTGAAAGGTGATTAGGTCATGAGGGTCAAGCCCTCGTGATTAAGACCAGTCCTCTTGTAAAAGAGAGCCTAGATATGTCCTTCATTCCTTTTGCCCTATAAGGACACAGAGAGGAGACAGTTGTCAATGAAGCAGGCAGCGAGTCCTCTCCATACACAAAATCTGCCAGCACTTTGATACTGAATTTCTCAACCTCCAGAACTTGAAGAATAAATTTGTTTTTTAGAAGCTACTCCAACATATGATCTTTTTGTTACAGTAGCCAGAATGAACAGAGATACATTGATTTTTTTAAATAACATTTGACATTTACTGACAAATGTTCATATGGAAAGAAAAGAGGAGAGCAACTACAAGCCAGAACCAAATGTCAATTTAGTTCTTCTTTATGTTTTAACGATTTTATTGTTTGCTACCTTGATTATGGTGATGGCATGAGGGATGTTTACACAGCAAGTTGTACACATTAAGCGAGTGCAGTTCTTTGTATATAGGTTATACCTCATGATCAATCTTAACAAATACAAAAACAAGACAAGACGAAACAGCCTATCATAGTAGGAATTGAGGTCATTCTCTTTCTGCCATTTAGATATACTTCTAATCTATTTGTCAGTACATTGGTGTGATCCACTTTCTCCAGGTAATACTGAATAATTGTACCTATTTTCTCTGTTTAGAATGCTATTTTCTGTCCTTTAATTTGTCAATTCTAGTAATATATAGAAAATAAATCACTTCACTTGACTGTATCTCCCCTCCAACTTTAATATTATTTTTCCTATATTGTTTGGAAATCCCCTAATCCTGCTTTTCAATACCTATCACCAAAATAGGGAGGACTTACTAAGAACAGAATGATCTACCAAGATAAGATGAAGTGAATAGAATGATTCTATTTGTTTTTGACCTTTTGGAAAAAGGAAGAGGGAATATGAAATGCACCATGTCTGCCAACATTTGTTCCCCTGAGCTCTTCTGCACTCGTTTTCAGAATTCTCAAGCATTCTTGCTTACCTCTTCTATTGTAATTATGAATATCCCAAAGATGGTAAATTTTGAGTGAGAAAAGCATCTAAATGAAATCTATTGCAACTAAGCAGCTATTTTCAATCTATCTGAGACAATATAGCAATTTCTGGATTGCATTTTAGATAAAAACATAAGTAGTAATCATATAAGTTATGCAATTTAGCCATGGAATAAGTGGTTGGAATTCAGCAATCTGCAGGGAAGTTATCCTTGAAATCAAACACTTAATTTGATCTCTTATTCTACAAGTTTTAAATCACTCTCTATCTTCCATACCAAGATACACATATTGTAAGTGCTCAGTAGACACTGTTCCTTGGAATGATTATACTTCCTAACTGCCAATACTTAGTACATCCCTTCTCTGGAATTTTTTTCTCAGCAGCTTTTCCTTCTTTTACCTTACCACTTCACAAGTCAGTTTTCTCACAACCTATCGATGAATCTTTAGAAAATAATGCCATGATCTACTCTGAAGTTAGTATTTATGAGTTAATATTACTAGCTAACCGATACCTAACTTTTCAGATAACTCAACTTGAGCAGGAGAAATCAAGGCTTGAAGCTATGTTAGTCTCTCATCACTCAGAGGATATGCCACTTATGACACATGATATAAGATGAGAGTTGTTTCCTTCTGATCTAAAATTATGGACAATACTGATGCCTTGAAAACAAGTTTAAAAAATATCACAGGGTATGTTTTTCTTTATATTGCACTTGATTTTTCTAAAATGTACTGAGTAACCCAAATTTCTGGCATGTGTGTGTTCAGCATTCTGAATTCAATGCTATGGAAAATGAAACTGAAATGACGTCAGGCAAAACACGATCTGAGACATCAAGCTTTCGCCATGTGCTTTTGAGCACCCTTAGTGCAAATTGAAACATTTATAGAACTTCTTATTTCCTGCTTCCAAAATCCAGTCATATAAAGTAGCAGGGTATGCCTTTTGCCCTTTATGTTGTGAGGTTATCTAACTTGCGTTCCCAGATGCACGTCATGCCTGCTCTATTTTTGACCTTAAAATAAATCTGTTTCCTAAAGCTAAATATACAGTACTTTGAACATGACAATGAAGCTATTTTTAATTTGTCCTTTCATTTTAATTGTGCTGTTAGTATTATTTTGTTGGTGCGATTTGCAACATTTTTGCTGCCACCTACAGGCACCCCCAGAGTACCACTTATAATGTCTACGGTAGGTGTAGAATTACCTGTTTATCTTAAATGGAGACTTTCCCACATTTCTAACCATTATTTGTCAGCATAGATATTTGTGTGTTGAAAATGTTTTTTTTTAAACAATACCTACATTCTTATTTATTTCATGGAAAAAAAATATCTGCAAGATCCTCATAAAATCAGTAAATAGGACAATCTCTGCAAACATAAAGAATTCACTTGGGGACAGTACAAGAGAAATCCTACACAAATGTGTTCTTAATCGTTTCCATAAGTAATAAAATCAGCATGTTTATGAAAAACCTAAATACATAATTGATCAAAGCAATTTTCACAGTTTAAAATTTATTAGCTTTGAAAATAGCTGATGTGAAAAGGAAGGTTAAGAAAAAAAATCTGTCTTTTAAAAAGTAATTCTCTATCATCTTGACAACTATTACTAACTGCACTGAACTAACTTTGAAACAACAGCGCAGAAAACTAAAAGCAGAAATAGAGAGAGAGCAGCTCTTGAAAGATCATTTAATACATTACAAGGAACTAATGAAAAAGATTGCATGAGAATCCTAGAACCCACTAATGGATCTAAGACTTCTGTGAGGTAGAGAGAGCCCAACATTTGTGGAATCAAAATAATGCTCTTGCTGGGCATGGTGGCTCACATCTATAATCCCAGCATTTTGGGAGGTGGAGGCGAGAGGATTGCCTGAGCCCAGGGGTTTGCCTGGGCAACTTGGTGAGACTTCATCTCTACAATAACTAAAACAATTAGCTGGGTGTGGTGTCATGTGCCTGTAGTTCCAGCAACTTGGAAGCCTGAGGTGGAAGGATCATCTGAGCTCAGCAGGTAGAGACTGTGATAGCAGTGAGTGTTCTAAAGAAAGGAAGGAAGGAAGGAAGGAAGGAAGGAAGGAAGGAAGGAAGGAAGGAAGGAAGGAAGGAAGGAAGGAAGAAGGAAAGGAGAAAGAAAAAGAAAGAAAAGAAAATGGAAAAGGAAAAAAGAATGCTTTCTTTTTGGGAAGTTTCCCTTAAAGGAGAGAGGTGAGCTACTTTTGGAATATGTCAGTTATCTAAAATAGTTCAGTGTAAGCCATCAAACCACCTATTAATTTCATTAAAGTTTCTTGCCATTTCCTGTTTCAATATACATTACCTCCTAGAAAGACACTATTCACAATGTGATAAGGATCTGTGTTTCACTGTCTTTGCCTTTAAGACCAGTATCCTCTGGACATAAAATCTCAGAATTTTGAATTTTTTTCATGGAGTACATAGCAACTCTTTAGAGTTGAAGAGAAATCATGTATTTCTGTGTATAATCCATTTACCCTCTCTGTGTAGTCTTTGATTTATTTATTCAAGAAACTAGCATTGATTTATTTACTCAAGAAACTAGCCTACTTATTTCCAAGCCCTGTATTTGGTGTTAAAAAATCTAGAGATAAATATAGGCATAACCTTTACTTCAAAGTGTATACTTTCTTATAAGGACAACAGAATTAAGTAAGCGCAATACAATGTGCTCAGGACTGTAATAAAGGTAGGTGCTGACACAGTGGCAGTGCAAAAGAGAAAGACTGCCTCTCCTCTGGAATGAAAAGTCCTGTAAAGGAAAAAGATAAACATACCAGAAAGAAAGGACAGCATTGCTGTGGTCATTCCTTTCAGTTCTTCTTGTCTTCTTTTGTTACTAGCCAAGGGAAGAATTTCTTAAATAAAATAAAAATCTTAGCAGGATAGTCTTGACAATTACAGCTGAAATCCAGAGCTTAGCACTTGATTTGTCACTAGAAAACTCCATTAATAATTCATTGCCGATGCCCTTTTCTAGTCCCATCACTTACATTGCAAGTATTCCAGGAATGTACAACACACTAAACCTTCCCCCATCACACTCCCTACCATAAAAAGCCAGAGGTAAAGAGACTTACTTGATCAGCATCACAGAGTCATCAAGTGAATGCTCCTTGAATGGTTATTGATATTGTATGATCCTTTAGATTCTTGCCCAAATACTAGAACTTGCTGGGATTGTTTATTCCAATTTGTATTTTTTCTATTTTTTTAGTTTTAGCAATTTTAAGATTAATTAATTATATAAATTACTATTTATAACACTTTAATTTGAGATAACTAAATCTTTCTCATCATAGAAGAAAGCAGAATACTAGAAACATTTTAACAATTATGTTCTTAGAAATTTCTGTATACCTAAGACCATATGAGATACTGTAATAAGTATAATCTTTGGATATATTTCTTCTCTATAAGGAGTGTTCAAGTTTATAGGAAGAAGAGATTTAAAAAATTGTAGAACTATACATAAAAGCAGACAAGTTAGTTACCAGAAAATTTTGAAAAGGATGAAGACTGTCATTAATATCTTTAAAGAACCTTGTTGTGCTCTTTTCTAATTTCCTCAAAATATTTTTTTCTATCTTCACTATGTATGACAAT
This sequence comes from Cephalopachus bancanus, assembly GCA_027257055.1. Lineage (NCBI taxonomy): Eukaryota > Metazoa > Chordata > Mammalia > Primates > Tarsiidae > Cephalopachus > Cephalopachus bancanus. The sequence continues at coordinate 12,277,134 of JAPVLO010000046.1, read as the reverse complement.
CTCTATATCACCAAATAATAATGCTGCACAAAACTCCAAGTCACCATCACTGTGAGGGAGGAAATGAACCATAAGATGAAAACTTTAATAAGTTATACTCCCTAGCAATATATGAGTTTCAACTAAACCAAACGTGATCCAGTGGAATAATTGTTATTAGTGAATTTTCAGACATCAACTATTTGCAAAGAAGAAGACTTTTAGGAATTAGAGAATCCTTGTTTCACTCTCTACTATATGTATGCATGATGCCTGTCCTGATAGGCATAAAATGTCAGGATTTTACATTGCAGATTATGAACTATAGAAGATAATGGAATAGGATAAAATGGTAGAATTTATTATGCAGATTATGAAGCACAGAAGAACAGGAAATAAACATATAAGTATATCCTCAAATAGTCTGCAAAAACTTCCTGGAAAAAGGGATATTTGAATAATTCTTTAAACTAGGAATATAATTTGGATAATCAGAGAGAAAGAAACTGTTGAGAAGAAGAAAAGGACCCTGATAGAGAAGTACAAACACAAAGAGTAAGCAAGGCAGATACAGGGAACAACTAACTTCTCAGAACTAATTTAAATTAAAGCATGCTAAGTTTACCAATAAATTTTTGTTGATCTAAATGATTTCCAGAATACCCAGTGTAGATTGGTTACTTTTTGATAAAAAGGAAAAAAATATTTCTTTTAACTAAATATTTTCTCATGTAACAAATGTACCTAATATACAAAGCACATATAAATATTGATGATATTTGGACATTTTCACACTTGTCTCCAAATACAGTATTTGATTTGCTATAATAAAGTTTAAGAACTTGGCTTGCCTTTGAATTATTAATGTCTAATCCCAAAGCAGAATTTTAATTAAGTATGAGAATTGAGGAGTTTTTAAAATGAATTCTGGTGAGCTCCTCCACAGACAAAAGAAAACAGACATGCAATATTTTGACCTTCTCACAAAATTCCCCAGGCCTACTGATTTCTGATTTATATGAGACTACCCTGATTAGATTATGAGAATTCAAAAGCAAGCATATTTCATTGAAAATGATATTTGCAGTTACAAAAATATAAAATATTTAATATGCAAAAATGTTGAGTGTTTAACAAATCTAGCCAGACATCAAGTTTATTTTAATTATTTCTATTGTATAAATATAAGCATTCAGGCTATGAATTTTCCTCTGAGCTCTGTTTTTACTCTGTCTCATAGGTTGGTGTATTATTGTTTACACTAACCTGAAATGTATGTGTATTCTAAAAAATATTCAATCTAAGAACATTTAAGAAGGACTTTAATTAACCTTAGGTATTTTTTAATACTGTGTTATCATGTTTAGTTTTATTACATTCAAATAAAATGTATTATTCTCTACACTATTGTTCATTTTATATTTATAGAGGATTTCTTTATACTCTAAATTTTTTTAAAATGTCACATGGGCATATTCTTACTGTTATAGTAATGAGTTCCCTATGTATCTTCTTGCTTATGTTGTTAAGAAATACTATATCTTTAGGGGTGTTTGTAGTCAGTAGAAGTCTGATTATTTTTAAGTCTATCTTGGTATCTCCTGTAATTTCTGATGTATGAAAATTACTGTTATTTTGTGATGCATGAGTGTTTATAACTGTTATATCATCATCGTAAATGAAAACTAAACCTAAAATTCTTTTTTTTTTTCCCCTGAGTCAAAATCTCACTCACTCTGTCACCTAGGCTAGAGTGCAGTGGTATGCTCATGGCTACTGCAGCCTTCACCTGCTGAGCTCAGGTGATCCTGCCTCCTCAGCCTTCCAAGTAGCTGGAACCACAGGCATGCGCCACTATGCCCAGCTGATTTTTTAAAATTTTCTATTGTAGAGACAACATCTCACCATGTTGCTCAGTCTGGTCTGGGACCCTTGGGCTCAGGTAATCCTCTCACCTCTGCCTCCCAAAGTGCTTGGATTACAGGCATGAGCCACCGTGCCCTGCCACCCCTTAACACTCTAAACTCTTCTTGTTATATGCCAGATAATGCATCTTGATCTGGATTCGATCTTATCTGAAATTAAGATCAGGATCCCAGTTTTCTTTGTGTTGTTATTGACTAGGTATAATTTTACCCTACTTAAATTTTTTTCCTTTTGTTCTTCTGAGTCACTTTGTCTTAAGTATGTCTTACACAAATTGGAGTTGAATATTGTTTTGCAATTCTTTGTACAGATCTTTCTTTAAATAAGGGGGTTAAGTTCTTTTACATTTATTAATATCACAGATATGTTTTCTTTTAATTACATATTATCTTGTTTTTTTTTATTTATACAGCATGTTTTCTTTGTATTCTATGTACTTCTTGTGATATATAAGGTTGGTGTTTTAGATTACAGTGCTTACCTTTAACTTATATCTTTAAGTAAAGCTTTTTGATCCTTTTTTTTTTTTTTTTTAAGTTGGAATCTTAATCTTAATCTTAGTCTCTGTCGCCCAGACTGGAGTGCAGTGGTCGCTCCCGGCCACCGCAGCCTCGACCTGCTGGGCTCCGGCGATCCTTCCGCCTCAGCCTTCCCAGTAGCCGGAATTACAGGCATTGCACTACCATGCCCGGCTGATTTTTTGCTTTATTGTAGAGATGAGGTCTCGCCTGCCCAGGCGGGTCTCGAACCCGCAGTCTCAGGCAATCCACTCACCTCAGCCTCCCAAAGTCACAGGATTACAGGCTGAGCCATCGAGCCCGGCATTTTTGACCCTTTTTAAAAGACAGTGTCTACTAACTCCTTATGCTTTTATTCCCTTCCACTCATCCACCCTTGCTTTTCTTTATCATCTAAATTTAGTCAATTTTCTTGGTTCTTTCCCTTTATTGATAATTTTTTTAAATGTTAAGATTTGTTTTATCCACTTGTAATCATATTTAATTTTCAGATGAGGCACAGGTGAGTTAATCAGCAAAGTTGCCTTATACTTTTTATTCTTCTGTATGCTTTATTATTTTATCATTTTTGCTTTGTCAGAACTTGTAACATATTCAGTTTTGATATGTTTTTGTCCACCTTAATCATAGTTAAGCATACTTAATGGTCAGCATACATCCTTTTGCTCAAGTTTTCTTGAAAACTTTATTTCAGCTAGACTATATTTCATTAGTTTTTCCAAGGAGATATAATCTGTTCATTAAAATATAGAGAGACAACATTTCTTCATTAAAAATTTTCCCAGTCAAATCTATTAGATTTAAGTTTGAAAAAAAATCTTGGTTGTATTTCAATATCTTGGCTTTATCCAAACCACGTTTTGAGAGTGAAAGAGGCTACTATTTATGTTCATTTTTGTAAAACAGGGATAAACTGAAGTTGTTTCAGGGTATCTAAGCCATATGGTCTCCCCCACTACACATGACTTGATCTTTCACTTTAATTGCCTAAAATAACCTTTTAAAAATAGTCCAACTCAAAAAAAATAATAATAATCATATCCATTCTATTATCTTACCCAGCTTACATTCATATTCCCTTTAAATATTTTTTTATTTTTATTTAAATTATATCTCAGTGTTTATAATTGTTCATCAGTTTTCTCCTAGTGATATTTTAATATGTAAATTCATTTTTATTTACCTCAGAAAAGGTTTCTTAAATTATATAATTATATTTATTAATATCTGTTTTCTTTCTTTTTTAAGTTTTCTTTATTCTTCTTTGTGAGTGCATATATATATACACATATATATGTGTATACACATATATATGTATGTGTATATATATATATACATATATACACATATATATATTTTTACATATATATATTGAGTCCAAGTCTCACTGTCGCCCAGATTGGAGTGCAGTGGCATGCTCACAGTCACTCATTGCAGTCTTGACCTGCAGGGCTCAGATAATCCTTCCACCTCAGTCTTCCAAATAGCTGGAACCACAGGAGTGCACCACCATGCCTGACTAATTTTTTAATTTATTGGAGAGATAAAGTCTCGCCAAGTTGCCCAGGCTGGTCTCGAACTCCTGGGCTCAGGCAATCCTCTCATCTCGACCTCCCAAAGTGCTGGGATTATAGGCCTGAGCCACCACTCCCGGCTTTCTTTGCCTATATTCTAAAGACATCATTTTTTCCTCTAATTTCTCTATTTTTCATTTATTTTGTTTTATGCTTTTTAAAATCTTGATTTTTCATGTGGTATATTGTTAATTAATGGTTTCCAATTAATCATACTTCCTGATATTCACACTCTTGTGTAGTTCCCTCCCACACGGCCTCTTGGCTTTGGTCAACAGGACATTATCAAATGTTATGAGCATAGAGGCTTGATAAGTACTTACCCACTGGGGCTTGCTCTCTGGAAATGCTGCCACCACCATGTGAAGAAGCCTAGTTAAAATTTCCATAGAATGAGAGACCATATGTAGAGAGACTTTCAGTCAGACACTTGAATGAGCCCGGATGAGACCAGTAGAAAAATGGCTTATTCAACCCACAGAATCATGAGAAACATTAAATCATTGTTTTCAGCCACTAAATGTTAAGGTTGTTATGTACGATTAGATAACTGATAGAAAAAAAATGTTACCTAGAAGTGTGGCACAACTGTAATAAAACCCAAACCATGTGACATTGGCTTTGGAACCGAGCCGCAGATGGAGGCTTGAGAAGTCCAAAGGGTCTATTGGCAAAGGCTGAAGGAATGGCAAAAACAAAACAAAACAACATCAAACTAAAACAACAACAACCTTGTTGACATTAGCTAGAAATATGTTGAGAAAATTATTAGTGGAAGATAAACTGGCAACCCATATTTTATAATAGCAAAACATATAAAAGAAGATGTGTCACATGCCGTTACACAGAAGATAAAATTATACATGATGACCTGGTGGTTCTGGCTAAGGAGATTTTTTTTTTTTTGGTGGAATTTTGCAAGTGTCAATTGGCGTCTTTTAGATGCGCATGTCAATGCATAGTAAGAAAAAAACATATGCTAAAGAGATGACTGTTTCGCTTGTAAGGAGAAATTAGACACGAAGAAGAGGCAGAAGTTTTGGGGTTGCAAAATAAAATGACTTCAAATTTCTAGTCTTTCCAACTAGAAGAATATTTTTAGTATGATAAATGGCCTCACAGATAAAATGAAATCAAGATTGTGAATGTAAGACCCCTTTTTAAGACCTCAGACAGATTAAAAGTGATTTCTAGTAGAATCTCTCAAGTAGACAAAAGAGTTTCTAGAAATTTTAAAAACATTATCTCACAGCATATCGACACACCAAAATTAGAGTGAAGTTTTTTTAAAAAAGAGTTATGAATGTTGGAACGTTTGGAGATACCGAAAGAGGCACAGGACAAAGGGCCGGTATAAGCCAAGCGTTTATTGAGGGAGAAACTCCCGGGCAAGGTCTTGTGGTCCAGAAAGATGGGCCAGGGGAGTCGTGCCCAAGGAGGGGCAGGGTTGGGTTTTTAAGGGTGCTGTAATTGGGGAGGGTGTTGGGGGCGGCAGTGAAGCCAGGAGACAAAGTGTCGCATCTGGCGTGGGCTGGAAAGTTTCTGTCTGGCCCTTCTCAGCAGCTGCTAGCAGGTTCTAGTAAGCTGGTATGTGGTTTGTGGTTTAGGGTGGAGGAGCGAATAGGGGATCGGTGGGTAGAGGGGCAGATGGGGGAAGGTGAGTGCTGCTTCTCCCTGGGCCTAACAGTTGTGATCTTGAGGAGTGGAGTGAATCCCATTTATATTCACAAGAAATTATTAGAATTTTTAAGGTAGTTGTATGAACGTGGACTAAAAAGAAGACAGAGAATTCCTAGTCTCAACCTTCCACTGAATGCTGGAATTACAGGCATGAATCACATGCCCAGTTAGAGTAAAAACTTTAAAAAATCAATTTTGCTAATTCATGCTATGACCAAAGAACCAAGAGAGAAATCTAGAGTAAGCACTACACGATGTGTGTTACTTCAAATTGTTAGGGTCCAGATAGGGTGAGGGTGGGTGGATACAGAGGGAGGCACAGGACCGCCAGGGCCAGCAAGCTGGAGGTGCACACTAGCAAACTAGAGATCCGAGTAAATGCAAAGAATTGCAACACACAGAGGTGAGAGAAGAAAAGCTTTATTTAAGATAAGTTCACTCCCTGCAGACTGGGAGCAGACATACATTCTAGATGAGTGTGGCACCGTAGCCCCCCAAAGCCCTGGCTTAAATCCTTTTCCTTGGAGATGTTGCAATCAAGTAGACATGACTGCTATGACTTCCTTTCTGACTACCTGTGGATGTCTTGGAGAACCTGTGACACAGAGACCCATTAATGTCTGTCCATATTATCATAGCTCCTAGAGGAGGGCGTGACAAGGATTCTAATGCTCCTGCACCTTCCTGAACAACATTCCTTAGAGCTAATGGGGGGTGAACTTCCCTTTATCTCCTATGCATTCCCAGTGGGTAGCTTCGGGAGATCCTTGGCTTCCTGTAGATAGTGCCCAATTTATTAGAAGATCGAATCCCCACCTGCTCTCCCTCTGAGTGGTCATAATTTTTGTAATTACAAGTTTCGTAACCTTTACAATCCTTGACCAATGCATGATGTCTTAGGCCTTGTAAATTCTCTTTACTTTAGGCAAGCTTGATTGCCACTATGAGATACCTCTGATACCTGGCACCAGGAAGTCTGTTTCTGAAAAGACAAAGTCAGCAAAATTAATTTTACCTAAAGTGTCCATTTTTCCAGAAGCATAGCTTCTACTTTCTCATCATTGTGTTAAGGTTTAAGTAAAAGATTTAAAAAAATGCATTTCCCGCTCTCAGTCTGTCCTTTCACAGATTATGTGAACCTTTTCCACCGTCACATTCTGTTACCTTCTTCCAGGTCAGAATATTTGCTTTGAGCCCATGGGCTTCAGACCAGCCTGGGCAACTTGGTGAGACCTCATCTCTACAATAAGTCAAAAAATTATCTGGGTGTGATGATGCGTGCCTGTAGTTCCAACTACTTGAAAGGCTGAGGTGGAGGGATCGCCTGAGCCCAGCAGGTTCAGGCTGTGGTGACCATGAGCATACCACTTCACTCCAGTCTGGGTGACAGAGCGAGACTCCAACTCAAAAAAGAAAAAAAAAGAAAAGAGATCTCTAGGCCTTCATCTTTCTACACACAGAAAACTGGTTGATAAATCTACTCAGCTATTGCTTAAAGAAACACAAATCTCTAAGAGACAAGAGCCCACAGGGAAGAACGAAGACCTATGGCCAACAGTAGATTAGAAAACAACCCCAAGGGTGTAAAACCAGATCTTAATCAAAGACCATTCCCTGCCCTTAAGCCCTTAAGTAAGGATTCCTGGTAAAATATACTCAACTAGATTTCAGAATTGTTATGGAACAGTGAATGCTATAAACTTCCAACTCTTTTTTTTTCCTAAGTAAGACTGTCTATTGTAGCTATACTGCTTCTGCCCCACTCTTTTATGTTTAGTCTATGGGGAAGGGAGGGAGAGAGAACTTGTTTTTTGTTCATGAGTCTCTAGATCAATAGGACCTGATAATATTAGAGACCCTCTCCTCATGACTTATTTTTTGGAGAACACTCATTAATACTTACTCTAACTCAGAAATTCCACTAAGTTTTGCATCAGTTACCAGGATAAAAAAGCCTTTTCAGAAGGCTTTTCTGTATTCAGAGGTAATGCATAAAATCATAGCCTATGAGCCTGATAGGACTTCAACATAAAATCATTAGGATCAAATAAAATAGCAGATGTGTTATATTATTACATTAACGGCTCACAGTGAATCATGCCTTCCTGTATTCTGCTAAGTAAGCTCCTCCCACTTTGACTCTGAACTTGGCCATATGATTTTCTGTTTTTTCTCTTCTCTTATTCTTTCTTTCTTTTTCAAACTTTATTTCTTTCACTCTTCTTCTTTCTCTTACTCCTCCCCTTCCTCCTCCCCTTCCTCCTCCTCCTTCTTCTTATTTGTCATTGGGATACTGGAAAATATGACATACAAAGGGAATACATGTATTTTTGAACTTGCTTCTTTTGAGTGTTGCCAATACCATTTTGGGAAGCTGGATGTCAACTCACTAAAGGCAAAAGACTATGGTGAGGAAAGGTCCCAGCTGGTTCTAGTCCCTAGAAACCTCACCAGCTAACTAAAGCTTCATAAGGAGTCCAGGCTAGTCCGCAGAAGAACCCATCAGCCAACCTATAAAACTATAAGGGAAAAAAAATTACATAATCATTATTTAGGATGACTAAGGTTTGAGATGGTAATATAACAAGAGATAAAATAATCCCTTACTGTATTTTCCATCTCCTTTAGGCTCCTTGAAATTTAATCTTGATTTCTTAAAATTTTTTAACTTTTTATTCTTTTTCTCTTATATTCTTTTAGTATTTATTTTATCTCCTTCTGTTATTTAGCTTTTATCTCAGGCCTCTATTTCCTGAGTTCTTTACTTATGCTGAGTTTGTTTTTTTCATAGTTGCCTTTGATAGTTTAAGATTCTTGATTTGGTATTTTAAGATTCTTATTGGAATATTGAGTAACAAATTGCTTTCTGCTTTTTAGCTATATTTTACTTTAAGTATTTTGTTTTTCTTTTTGGCAGAGGAGCTTTTATTGCTATTTTACATATTTCCTCTTATAACATATGTGTATAGCAGTTATATTGGTTTCTTTAATTTAAAAATACCAATAAGTTAGGTTTTCACTGAACTGGCTATTTCAAGAGATAAGAGATAATTCAAGGAAGGAAAGGGTCACGCACACTGGTGGCTATAGAAATTATTTTTTTTAAAAGTATCTCAGCATAATTACCTTTTCTCTGCATGTTAAAGCTTATTTTTTTTAGGCTCTCCCATTATTCCTATGATTCACTTATTTCTGATTCCAACACCAGTTGTAGTCACTAAAGGACACAGTCTCTGAATTTTAAATGACCTATTTATTTAAAGTACCTATATATTATTTTAATCATGTTGTTTGTGATCTACCACTTCTTATTCCACTTTCTGTCACACCTAAACCGTATTTGATCTCAACTCTTCTCATACCAGTTTCCACTCAGGGTAAAGGTCCTCTTTCTAGAAGTAAATAATTTATGGAGATTTTTGAAATATATACTCCAAATATTTCCTCTCTATTCTCTGTTCTTCCATTGATTATCATCTCTTCTTCCCAGAAGAGTTGTGAGTATGGTCTGTATTTGCTGATTCCAGTGCTCTTAAAAGTACTCAACAATAATGGAGTTTACAAGCATATATACACATACACCCACACTTGTAACTTTTCATTCTCATTTTCAATTCATTTTTAGAGTTTTTAATAGTACTGAAAATTTTTTTTTAAACTGCCATCATGATTGTTTTAGAAGTGCTCTCGTGGCTTCTTTAAAAAAAATTTTTTTTTGGCACTAAGATTCAATTCAATATAACACACATTGAAATGGTGATTCAGAGCCTGTGCTAAGCTTTGCATCAGATACTAAAATAATGCCCAATGGGAGCCACCCTGGATTTCAGAGTCGAGAATTAAAACTTGACAGAATTGCATATATTTACAAACAAGTACAATATCAGTAATTTGAAGTATTCTTCTCTACCAGGTATAATAAAAGACTCCTGGTTCATATAACATTATACAATGGTGAATATTTTCTACAACGAACAATTAAAACACTCAGTTATGTTCTGCATGATTGGGGAACATTGAATCACTAGCACTGTCTTATTTTGATGTCTGACATATATTCCCATTGTTAGAAATCAATGAAAAGTTACCCGGCCATTAAAACTATGGCTATTATTTTTGTTAATAACAAGTATGTCTTCAGATAGAAAGATCGTGCATTTCTCATTTTTAATCATCATCTTGGTGTGTTGGGACATAAAAATAATGATATTATTCATGAGGCAAGTTTTCAGCAAAGAAAGCATAAAGCTTATAAACCTAAAAAAATTGCCTCACTTTCCTTCATCCAAAAAAAGCAGCAGTTTGTATCTTTTTCATGAGCTCAAATCTAGATTTTTAAGAACTTCAAATGTACTGAAACGCAAATTGCTGCAACACAAAAGTTTTGTCTTGAAACAGCCCATAAAATTTCTTGTCACACTGCCAAGCCAAATGAATATTGGGGTTTATTGAAATCACATGCCCTGGAAATTTTGGAGCTGGTTTTCACTTCGGTCAAAATGAAGAAAGCTGAGTCAGCTGTTCCATTATGGTTCAGAATCAGTGATATCCTTTTAAAAACATGTAGCAGGTACTGGAGAATTGGCAGCCACAATAACCATGATTAAAACACAACTGAATAAAACTTTAGATGGCTCTCAGAGAGCAAGTTCCTAGTTTTAATCTATTAAGAGGTCCTTTTGAAAACTGCATAGGTTGTTGAGATCTATGAATTATGGAAACTGCCTTGTGCCAACTAAAGTTTTACTGGCAGAAAAATTCTACAACATGGGCACATATGGAACAACTTTAGTTCCTGACAGCTAAGCAGTGCTACTGTGTTGGTGAAGAATGGAGCTACATAATTCACCTTGACTCATTGCTTCACAGATCAATATTCAGGGTTGGCAAAATCTCTGTCACAGTCCTGCTAGAATTAATGCTTAAGGCTATGCAAGTTGATGAGCTTTATCAAAACCAGGACCTTAAATTACTGCTTATAGAGAGGTTTTAGAAATATATAGATTAAATTACTCTTTACTACACAGAATTTTATTGACTTTCTAGAAAAAAAACTAAAAAGGATACTCAGAGTACTTTATTGAACTTTGGGAAAATTTTTTCCTTTTTTTTTGAGTGATGGGAAAGCCCATTTTCAGAATACTTATGAGAGAGATTTATTCATAGAATCTTTAGAAGATATTTTTGGCCACATGAATGAAGCAGATCTGAATCAAGGCCTTGAATTAACTATTTTGAATGATTCTAAAACTCTGTGGACAATTCTGGATAAACTGACATTTTAGAAGAGGAGTTTGGATGCAAACAACTCTGCAAACTTTGAAATGTGGGAGGAAGAACTTCGGAAGACTGGTGTCCAGAATAACTGAGCATGCAGATTTTTCAAAAATTTCAAAAATGCATAAATATTTTGCAAATTTTAACTACAACACTGCTCAGAAGACTTTTACATTCTCTGTCTCATTATCAAATATTTCACTATTTTGAAGTATTTTAAATATTTAAAATATTTAACTCATTGACATTTAACTCTTTAGGTTTTTTTGTAAATTGTTTTGTTATATTATGTAAGAAGAAAATCTAATAAATTTGATTCTGCATGATAAATGTTCTCTGTTTCATTATTGAGTACACATCATTCTTTTTGCTTTCATATACTTTTAAAAAATTACATATCAAGTTATGTGGAAAAGATATGTTTCCATATAATGGTAAATTTCTGATATGAAAAAACAGGAGGAAGAGGATGATAAATGGAAAAGCAGGAGGAAGGAAAGAAGCTAGAAATGAAAGAAAAGAAAGAACATTGGACATTGTGCTAAGGAATTTTACATAAGCTATATATAATTTATTCTTAAGTAACTCAGTGTTTTATATACTTTTATAAACATCTTCTACAAGTTAGGAACATGAAGTTTAGAAATAATTTACACAAAATATGTAGAAGACTAGGCCAAATAAATGATTATAAAAAACTAAACTATCATGAGGGTAATTGGATGTAGTCTACTCTAGATACACATATATTTCCTCCACTTCTTATTTTTTATTTATATAGGCATAGCTTTTTTTAAATTCTAGTAACAGAGATACGTTGCCCTGTGCTATTCAGTGTAATAACCTAATACTGGCACACTCTCATACAACATACTTCTACGCTAACCAATTAGATGTTTCAACATTATTATTGTAAGTTCACTCTAGGTAACAGTTTGGCAGAGCAAATTTCAGAATTTTTTCAAGCATAATTTTTAGAAACAGAGTGTTGGCCAGGAGCATTGACTCACGTCTCTAATCTCAGAAATTTGGGAGGCCAAGATGAGAGGATTACCTGAACCCAAGGGTTCGAGACCAGCCTGGACAACCTGGCAAGAGCTCATCTCTACAATAAATTTTTAAAAATAGCCAGGTATGGTGGCGCTCACCTCTAATTCCAACTACTTAGAAGGCTGAGGCGAAAGAATTACCTGAGCCCAGCAGCTCAAGGTTGCTGCGGTGGCCATGAGCATGCCACTGAATTCTAATCTCGGTGACAAAGTGAGATTCCGACTCAAACAACAACAACAACAAAAGAAACAAAGTGTACTATTCTTTTTCTTTCTTTTTTTTTGTATTTTTATTTTTTTCTTTATTTTTTATAAATATGTGGAGTGCAAGTCAGGATTAGGTGTATAAGTAATGTATGTGCAGGTGAAGTTTGGATCTCCAACTGGTCCTCACTTCCCCTGGTTTAGGACCAGGTATCCTTTGTGTTGTTATGTCCCCTCCCTGCATCCTTCCCCAGAGTATCCCACAACTGCCAAGCCCTCCTTTGTGCTATTGTGATTAATGTTCAGGTTCCACTTATGTGTGAGAGCATGCGGCATTCAGTTCTTTGTTTCTGTGGTAGAACACTAAGAATAATTGTCTCTAACTCCATCAAATTTACTGAGAGGTTTGTGATTTTATCTTTCTTTATGGCTGCATAATATTCTGTCATGTGTAAGTACCACATCTTCTTTATCTAGTCTACTTTCAAAGAACAGTAAGTTAGGTTCATGTTTCTGCTATTGTGAATAGTGCAGCAATAAACATGTATGTGCAGGTGTCTTTTTTGTAGAACAATTTATATTCTTCCAGGTATATTCCCAGAAGGGGGATTGCTGGATCATCTGGAAGGTCAATTTATAGTTCCTTTAGAAATCACCATACTATTTTCTGTGCTGGTTGGACTAGTTTGCACTCTCACTAACAGTGTAGAAGTGTCTCCTTTTCTCTGCACCTATGCCAGCATCAATTATTTTTTGATTTATTAATTATGGCCATCCTTATTGAGGTAAGGTGACTTCTCAGTGTGGTTTTGATTTTCATTTCTCTGATGAGTAGTGAGGCTAAGCATTTTTTCATGTATCTGTTGGCTATTCTTATGTCTTCTTTTGAGAAGTATCTATTAATTTTCTTTGCCCATTTTAAATAGGGCTGTCTGTTGTTTTCCTTTCAGCTCGTTTGAGTTTCTTTTGCATCCTGGATGTTAGGCCCTTTTCAGATACAGAATTAGCAAATATTTTTTTCCCATTCTGTAGATTGTCTCCCTGCTTTCTTGATGGTTTCTTACATGATTATATCATTAGATGTAGAAAAAGCTTTCAACAAAATCTTTATCAAAATCCTTGAACACCTAAGCATGGAAGGAGCATTCCTCAAAACAGTAAGAGCCATCTATGATAAATCCACAGCCAAATATTGCTCAATGGCCTAAGTTAAAAGCATTCCCCGTGAAAACAGGATCAAGACAAGGTTGCCCAATCTCACCCCTCCTGTTCTGCATAGTGCTGGAAGTCTTTGCTAGAGCAATCAGGCAAGAGAAGGAAATCAGGGGTATTCAAATAGGAAAAGAGGAAGTTAAGCTATCCTTCTTTGCAGACAATATGATTCTATACCTTGAAAACTCAAGGGAGTTCGTCAAAAACCTCCTTGTAGTAATCAATGACTTTGGTAAAGTTTCTGGGAACAAAACCAACATGCAAAAGACAGTTGCATTTCTGTACACCAATAACAAACAGGCAGATAACAAAATAAGGAGAATGATCCCATTCACAATAGTTAAAAAAGAAAGAAATACATTGGCGTCTTTCTAACCAGAGAAATAAAAGACCTCTACAACAAGAGCTACAAAACATTGTGCAAAGAAATCAAAGATAACACAAACAAATGGAAAACCAGACCATGCTTATGGATTGGAAGAGTAAATATTGCCAAGATGTCCATCTTTCCCAAGGCAATCTACAGATTCAATGCGATACTCATCAAATTACCAACATCATTCTTCTCAGATCTGGAAGCAACAATACAGATATTCATATGGAAACAAAAAAGAGCATGAATAGCCAAAACAATTCTCAGCAAAAGAACAAAATGGGAGTTACCACACTTCCAGACTTTAAACTTCACTATAAATCTACAATAATCAAAACAGCCTGGTACTGGTACAAGAATAAGCACATAGACCAATGGAACAGGACAGAGATTCCAGAAGCAAAAATGCAATCTCTCAACCACCTCATCTTTGACAAAGCCATCAATAACAACCACTGGGGAGAGGAGACCTTATATAGTAAATTGTGCTGGGACAACTGGCTGACCACATGTAGAAGAATTAAACAGGACCCCCTACCAATTACCATATACAAAAATCTACTCTAAGTGGATCAAAGACCTAAATGTAAGACCTCAAACTTTAAGAATCTTAGAAGAAAATTCAGGAAACACCCCTATGTACACTGGTGTAGGAACCAATCCTTGATCAATTCCCCAAAAGTATATGCCATAAAAGATAAGATAGACAAGTGGGACCTCATATATCCTCTGCTTTTTACAAACACATTGGAATTTTATAGGAACAAGGGTTAAATATGAGCTTTTATTAACTCAAGTAACAGTGGCTACTCCATCATTAACATTACATTAAACTATTTCAAGTTCCCCCTTACTTATTCTAGTTCTGTTGCCACTAGTGTGTTGATGATTGTGTTTGTCACAAAGACACTAAATGTAGCTTTGCCCATCACCACCATATTTTCTTTACCTCAGATTTTGTAACATTTTGAAGACTGAAGAATTATCATTTCTTGATGTTATGATAACTTAAACTTATAAACATAGCTATGCCGATGACATGTATTTAAAGAAAATCACAATTATATTTTAGCTCTAAAATTGTATTTCTTTTACTTAAAAAGTAAAATCTTCGTTGAAGATTTCTGCTATCTAAAACCTTTTAAATTAAGCATTCCATACTTCTACAGTGGGTCTTAATTTAATATCAACCATGATATTTTTCCAAACCACTACTTTGACAAAACTTTTGAAATCTTTTTTTCTCCCAGCCATATGAAAAACAGTCATTTGGGGAATACAATGAAGTCTGTCTGTCACTCAATCTATATATTTGAGTGATATTATATATGTATATCTCCTGTATAAAAAAATTGAACTGTACTATATATTTTATTTGATACATTTTTGAATAAAATTGTCATTAATATTTTATTTAAATAATTATTCAACAGCAGAATTTGTCATTATGAGAATTTTAAACATATACTAGATAGATGCAACAACATAATAAATCCTTATGAACCTACCACACAATTTTAATAATTATCATTTGGTCAACTGTGTTCTATCTCCATAAGTTTTCCTGCTCCTTACATTGGATTCTTCAATTGAATTCCAGGCATTATATAATTTTACTAATAAATATTTCAGTATATTTTTCTAAAATGATGAGAATTTTCTAAAAAGGTACAATGTCACAATGACATTATTACCCTACATTATTTAAAATAATTATTTAATGCAATCAAATATCTGTTTAGTGTGCAAATTCCCTTGATTGCCTCATAAATGATTGTTTTAGAGTTGTAAGTCAGCATCCAAAGTCTTCATATGAAATGTAGTTGATTTTTTTATCTTGTATTTTTTTCCTCCCCTGTCATTATTTTATAGCAGAATTTCAAAGAGTTCACCATATTCCACTCCATGGATGTAACTCAATTTATTCAAACATTTCATTATTATTGAGCACTTAACTTATTTCTAATGTTTCTTCTATTAAACAATGTTCCAATGAATATGCATATAGATAAATATTTGAGCACACCTAGAATTATCCTATTAGGATAAATTCTTAGAAGTGGAATTCCTCATGGGTTTTTTTTTTTTTAAGCTTTTGATACAGCTTGTCAAATTACACTTCAAAATGATTGAGCTAATTTACACTCCTACCAGCAGTATGAGTGTATCTATGCCCCCACACCCCCATCAACACTGCATAATATCTTTATTTTAAATATTTGCCAATTTGATAGACCAAAAAGATAGCTTGCTGTTTTAATTTGCATTTTTTGGATTAATAATAAGAAAGAATGCCCTGAATCCTTGAATCTTTCTTCAGTGCTTACTAAGGCCATAAAACCAATTTTCTGTAATTCCACATAGGAGATATATTAAAGAGCAAGGCCAGGAAAATGTAGATTTTCATTACTAGCCTTAAGCAAAAATCCTGACCCAGGTGAATTTACAAACATAAAGGATTTATTTATTTATTTACTTATTTTCTTAGTCTTAAGGTAAGTTTAGGTGCTTTAAAAAATATTGCCGTTCTCTTGCTTGGTCTTACTGGAATGATGACACTTCAACATTGGGATGCAGCTCTAGAGCCATCAAAATGCATCAGACACACCATTCCAAAAATGCATGGCCCTTACATATGCTTTGTCACTTTGAATATTTCTGCCCAGCAGCAATGCTCTTCCTTCTCTGAGGCAGAATTCCTGGAAGTAGTATAAGATGCAGTGATGCAGATAAGGGTAAGAAAGAATTGACTTCTTTCTTCTATAATATGGAATTTACAACGAATAGCAAAGTTAAACTTACTGTTTCTTCTATATGATTTTTGCCATCAAAGTATGTCTAGTATGTCTTTTGTGAAACACTTGTTCATTTTCCTTGCCAATCAATGAATGATGAACAAATGAAAGAATGAATGATCACCTTTTTGGTGTAGTCTTCCAACCAGTTACAAATCAACCAGATTGTACTGCCTTTAGCCCATATTTCTTTCCCTTGTCAACTTTTATTACAAGATCTATTCATTCAGTAGCCATCTATTTTAAAGTAAGCTTTTATGTTTAACTTCTTTCTCAGAATTCTTCAAAGCAATTTAAAGAGCCAGGGTCTTATCTCCAAGTACCCTCCACATGAGGCCAGGGAAGATCCCACTGCTTCTAAACAGTGAAAGATCAAAGGTCACATAATTATTTACTGTGAGTTTGCTTCCTTCAATATTGTGTGGAGAAGAGGTTCCCTCCTTTAGAGAATAACCTAACCATGGGTCCTCCATTTTTATTCAGTCCACTTCCTCTTATCCAGGCCCTGCCTCCACCAGTCATTTCCTCTCTTAGTTCATCAATCTCACTCTGCAGTACTAAAGCTCTTTATCCCATCTTTTTACAATTGATTGGAATGTAAGATATGTTTTTGTTCTTACAGTGCTTACAAGATCAACAGTAGTAGTGTATTGTAGAACACGTAGACTTAAAAATTTACAGTGTACTGAAAATTAATATATTTACACAAATTATACAATTGTTCAGTGTGAACAGAATTTACATGATAGATAATAAAAAGATAGACAGATATAGATGGAGATAATTCTTTATGGTCTATAGAACAGTATTTTCTAAATAGTGGTCATAGAAACCTAGAGCTCTTAGATTATTAATCACTTTGCTAAAAATGCTTTCTTGTGCTAATATGTATTTTGGAATTATTTCTTACATTTGTTTCACTTAAACCTATTATGTTCTCTGAAAAATTCTGCATTAAAGAAACCTTAGTTACTTCTTTTAACCAGAGGTTCTCAATTTTGACTATAGAATTAAGTATTTTATTTTACTTACTTTATTTTATTTTATAGGAGCACCCATTCATATTTTCTGAAGAATTGTTTGGAACATACTCTGGTAGAATGTAAGTGAACATATTTGGAATGGCATATCCAAAAGTCTTCTAGACTTAGCATAGCTTTTTGTTCATCTTTCCTTACCTTCTAAATTCTCTTTCCTAACCTTGCTACCTTCAAGTAGATACACTACTTTTACTATAAAAAGTATTGTGTCTCTTCACTATGTGTTTTGTAACACTCCCAAGTCTTTTCACATGCTACTCATGATCTCTAAAACATTATTCCTCAGTTACACTCGTAAATTCTCATACATTCTTTAATGCCCAGCTTATGTGGCAGTTATTCAGCAGGACACACCATGATTCCAAGTTTTATATTTTTCATCTTGAATGCCACACAATTAAATGTACTCATTTATAATTTTCTATCCACATGATATCTATATATGTCAGTTTTTCTCTTTAGATAACTATTTTTTTCTTAAGGTTAGAGATCATACCTTATTCATCATATTATACCCTTCAACCAGCAAAGTGTCTGACCATAGAAGGTATTTCACATCTGTTTTATAATCCATTGGATCATTCAACACAGTTCTTTTCATTAAATTATAAGGAACATAAATATCATGTATCTTGTTCTTGATGTGTCTCTCCTTACAGTATCTCAAGACTACAGTGTTTTCTTAATAGAAACCAAACACAAATGGTTTGTACCCTACGGAAATGATGAAAAGTCTTCCTGAAAGTCGGGGTTATTCTGTTAGCTTGGCTGTTATAGGAGCCAGGGAATTATGAACTCTCAGAATTAGAAGAATCATTTAAATCATCTAGTTCTTCCATTCTTGTCTCTTTAATTATTGTTTGGAGTTTTCTTTTTCATATTTTAGAGAAAATTTTTCTTTTTTGTCTTTTAAAGAAAATATTTTATAATGTTAGTTTTATGATGCTTTTTTTTGTATCCACAGAAATTACATTAAAAGATCTATTAAGAAAACTTCCAATCATAAATTCATGAGCTTCAAGATCCTCTCTCTCTCTCTCTCTCTCTCTCTCTCTCTCTCTCTCTCTCTCTTTTTTTTTGAATAAGAGTCTCACTCTGTCGCCCAGGCTGGAATGCAGTGGCTCTCTCACAGCCACCGCAGCCTAGACCTACTGGGCTCACGTGATCCGTCTGCCTCAGCCATCCAAGTAGCTGGAACCACAGGCATGTGCCACCACGCCTATCTAGAGCTTCAAGATCTCTTCAAGATCCATGTCACTTTTTAGATATTGTTCTTTGTCTTCGGTCTTCATAGAGGACTGAGCTGAGTAATAAGCCCAAGTGTGTTTGGGGGTGGGAGTGGGGAGGAGAAGGGACAATACTGTTAGAAATGGCTCTAGCATCTACAGTAGTTTATGTTTCATTTTTTTCTTCAGTTGTTTCTTTTTTTTTTTTTTTTTTTTTTTTTGAGTCAGAGTCTCACTCTGTCACCCAGACTGGAGTGCAGTGGCCGCTCCCAGCCACCGCAGCCTCGGCCTGCTGGGCTCCGGCGATACTTTCTCCTCATCCTTCCGAGTAGCCGGAATTACACGCATGCGCTACCACGCCCGGCTGATTTTTTTATTTATTGTAGAGATATGAGATCTCTCTGCCCAGGCGGGTCTCGAACCCGTGGGCTCAGGCAATCCACTCACCTCAGCCTCCCAAAGGCGCGGGATTACAGGCTGAGCCACGGAGCCCGGTTTCTTCAGTTGTTTCTTAATAACAGATACTGCATAATCATGAATGATGAAGAAAAGTATTTAATGTGTTTTATTTTAGTCACCTGCTATTAAGGGATAGTATATCCGACAAGTCACAAGGAAATCAGCAGTCTTTGTTTAATCATTAAAAAAAATTACCCCTCAGTTATCATTATCAACTCAGATACTCAGAAACCTGATTCCCACCCAGCAAACCTCATTTTTAATGTTTTCTGTGTTTGGATGTAGGCACTCTACTTGAAGAAATAAAATGTCACATGTTGTGTGAATCATTTGCATTATGTCAGGCTGGAATCAGCAACAAGAAGCAATAAGAATTTCATGAAGTTAGAGCGAATGACAGTCACTCTGTGAGGTTATTGTGCATCATCCATGTTACATAATTTTTATTTAACTGTTTAATTTAGAACAATACTAACATCCAGTCTCTATTGTTAATTTATTTTCATTCATTCATTGATCCATTACTACATTCAGTAAATTATACAGTACAAATAGGAACTGAATGCTTTATGTGCATGATGGTATATAAGGCACATGTTGCTTGTCAGCATAGTCTTTAATGTTAAGGACTATGAGATTCTACACAGGTCAAGGGTATGCCTGTGTAATTTAATATAGATAAAGTAATTACCTTAAGGAACATTTTCAAAGACTGAAAAAAGCATCAAGATTAGAAGAACTTAATGGAACTGTTCCACTAAGTGTATAAGTAAAATATTAACACTGGGTGATTGTTTATCTGCTGTTTACTAGGGTAGTTGCCAACCACATGTAGTTACTGAGTGCTTGAAATGTAGCTACTTTAAATTGAAATCCAGTGCACATGTGCAATATAATCTAATTCTGAAGTGCTAGTGTAAAGAATAATGTAAAAAGTGTTATTTATAATTTTATATTGATTACTTGTTGAAATGATAATATTTAGGATATAATGGATTAAGTAAAATGTTAAAATTAATTTTACTTGTTTCTCTTTACTTTTCTCGTGTTAAATGGCTATCAGACCATTTTAAGGGATATATATGATTTGCATTATATTTCTATTGGCCAGCAGTTGTAAAGATGATTTATGTCCATAGTAGATATAGTGAGTTGGCTCATACAACATTTATTCCCATCACCTAATCCTATCATGTAAAGGCTAAAAATAAAAATTTTTCCTCAAAATTTATTGCAGCTGTGGTTTCTGAGATGAGTTAGTTCCATGAATCAGAAGCACAAGCAAGAGGCTGAAATTAGGACTCAGAAGAAAAGACACAGGCTATAGCCATCAACTTTTCTGGTCCAGATCATAAGAGTAGTGGCATGATTTTGAGCTAGCAGCATTTGGTGGATTCCCAATCCAACAGACAAATGTTCTGATTATAGTAGAATAATCAACTCCCTTGATGGCTCATTTATATTGTGTAACTCCAGGAATCAATTCTAGAATGTTCGTTTAGCCTTGTCAACAATTGTATAAGTCACTTAAGAACCTATAACAACTCTATTTCTTCTTAAATTAGTTAAAGTTGATTTCTGTTCTCTGCAATTGAGCACTTCCCAAGGCAGGGTTGGTAAAGTAGGCATTATTCAGTTAACATTAAATATATGAGTTAAAGCACAAAACATACTGGTCCTGTTAACATTTGTTACTCTGTTGTCTCTTACAGGTACAGATGCATAGTAGAACAATGTTTAATAATTATTGAACATACTTATATAAAATAAACAAACACAAGCAAACAAGTGATCTGAAGTCACATTTTGTAATTGTTCATATGATCTCTTTATTATCTAAAGTTTGAATCATGGTAAAACAAGCTATCATGAACTGCAATAACCACATTATCTTCTATTATGTGTATGCCAATATATAATCTTTTCTTAATAAGTGGGTCATCACATGGGCTTTGAGCATTATTTTATATAAGAAATGCAGTCTGCTATCTCCATTGTAATGACCGCATACATTGCTTTTTATGACAGAATTACCTCAAACATTTTAGAAATGGCAACAGAGCTCCAGATAAGGATATGATCTCTCCACCAAAAGGTTTAAGAACTTGATTTATCATTAAACTCATGGCTTTGTATATTACCAAGAAAATTTAAAAAATATTTTGTGAAAGTTTTATCAAGTTCATATCAAGCTAAGTTTGGCCCATGATCAAGCATCTGTAAGTGAAACAAAGGGCAAATACATTGAGGATTGAGTTGTCCCTGCTCTCCCACTGGCCAAAGTCTACCTAAGTCAACTGCTTTGGGACCCTAAATGCTGCAGATCAGAAAAAGTACCAGACTATATCATATAATCCAAAACAACAACAGTACTGAAGGGTTGGCTGGTTTAATGTTCCCAGATAATTAGCTCTAAAAGAGGACTTTGAATTTTCTGTGCTTTTTCAGCATGCAGATTTTTAGTTTCCTAAATTAGTGGTAATCATACTAATAACTGCTTTGTGAAAATAGAAGAGACATACTTTTATAACCATTTGCAGTCTCAGTCTGGCCACTCTTTTGCATAACTACTTTCCCTTTTTAGTTACTGTTCCAACTGTGGTGCCATTGTCCCACTTGTCACACACTCACTGCTTAGCTTCAATGAAGCAGAAAGGGTGAGGTAAAGAATTGCAAAAATGTCAATGTATAGATTTTCTTGCTTTTAAGAGATCTGACTTAGCCAGGCTCGGTGGCTCAGCCTGTAATCCCATGCCTTGGGAGGCTGAGGTGAGTGGATTGCCTGAGCCCATGGGTTTGAGACCCACCTGGGCAACTTGGCAAGACCTCATCTCTACAATAAATCAAAAATTAGCCGGGCGTGGTAGCGCACGCCTGTAGTTCTAGCTACTTGGAAGGCTGAGGCGGAAGGATCGCCGGAGCCTAGCAGGTCGAAGCAGCAGTGGCCGGGAGCAGCCACTGCACTACAGTCTGGGCGACAGAGTGAGACTCCAACTAAAAAAAAAAAAGAGATCTGACTTTATAATAAAAGAGTAACATAGAGAGTGGTTAGAAGAGAAAACTGTGTTAAATGAGAGATTTTTGGTGTATGCATGAATGTGTGTGTGTGCCTACATGCAATGTGTATGTTTTAAGATTGAAGACAGATGAGAAAAGAGTAAGTCAGATTGAAAATGATGATACAAAATAGAGATAGGATGAAAATGCAGGAAAGTAGAAATGAGGGTTTGGGGAATAGAGTTTAGCCACACTGGTCCATGTCCTTTCCACAGGCAACACTGTCATAAGATTTTATTTAATTCAAACGAATAGAACTTTATGAGATAGAATTTTAAAACCCACTTGATCTACAGAGACCTAACTCAACCCCTGGGCATGACTAATACTCCAGTGGACCTGACCTAAAGTGAAATCATTACAGCCTATGCGGCTCATGTCTTGGAATGATTCATTTCTACAGGAGATAGAGGAATAAAGATAATTTTATAAATATGATGATCAATGCTAAAGAAAAATTGAAAAGCTTAAATTACCTTTGGCTCCCATTTGGAGGAAATCCACAGATCCCAGCAATTAAGTGCTGATCTCAATCAATCTGTTCATACAGAGCAATATTTCTCTCTGATCCCATGGATCTAGTCCCTACCTGGATTTAATGATGCCATGAGAAAGCAGCTCAGCATTCATAATAACCCACAGAGACATAATAGCTGTACCAGTAAAATCTTAGAAACAAGTCAAGAGCCTTATTGCTGTTAACACCCTGAATAACTGGGCAGTATGAAGTCTCTCTTCTTTCATGGCAGATTTTAAGCACATGAAATTTTTCTTTTGTTTTGTTTTTCTTGGCCCCTCGAGCTATACCTTATGTCCCTCCTTTATGTGCTCTAAAATCTTCCCCAATCTCTAGAAATTCAGTATACTAGGACAACCTCCAGATCACTTTCGAATGTCCACCCAATTAGTATTGTCCCACTCATCTCCTAATAATTGAATATTTTCTCCCTTTATAAGCCAACTCCTATTCATCATTGCAATGGCTTAAGATAGATATTAGGAGGAAAGCAATTTTAAGAGATCATTTTAGTATATGGTTGATTTTTTAAGGAAATTGGCTCTGTCACTGGACATTCTCAGAAGCCTGAACATTTTTCACTATAAATGCTATGGAAAGGATTCTTATTATTGGTGGAAAGTTGGACTAGACCCCCTAAGGCCCTTTAAATATATAAAATTGTAAGTTATGAGTAACCTGTGGACAACTCAACTTTCTCACTGCAATACATGTTTTTAAAGAGAAAGTTGAGATGATGAATATAAAGTTAGGTTCTAGGGGCCCATTCCCAGCTCAGAAACTGTTGGAGGGAAGACAGATCATATTTCTACTGCTATTTCCACACCTGACTTAACACAAGCCCCAGGAAGACAATAATATATCATCTTTTTACTCAGTCAGGGTCAGAAAAAGTCTATAAAGTTCAACAAAAAGCCAGTGCTAC
Source organism: Cephalopachus bancanus (assembly GCA_027257055.1). NCBI lineage: Eukaryota > Metazoa > Chordata > Mammalia > Primates > Tarsiidae > Cephalopachus > Cephalopachus bancanus. Next base: position 12,253,323 of record JAPVLO010000046.1, on the reverse strand, counting down.
CCTCATTTTTCTCTTCACAATGTACTACCCAAGTCACTGAGATTTTGACTCAATTGCAATGTAATTTAGGGTCAGGAGAAGAAGAGAATAGAACAGTTGTTGATTCTGAAATAGAAATCAAATTGTTTTATTCAATATTAGCAATGTGGACACAGTCCACTTCGGGTTAACTTCTCTGCCTCCCTGGCTGGAAGCTGTTAGTTAAACGTGCTCTGTTATGGTAGTTATAGTTGTGGCAGTTGTGAGCAAATCAGGGACAAGTGGATAAATCAGGGACAGAGGTGGAAGGATAAAGTCAGTGCTTAACAGTTCTGGGTACAACAGGTGTTGTTAAGACGGACTACAACAAAAGAAGAGATATAATAAGGGAAATTATTTTAAAAATGAGTAAACTTTTACATAATAGAGCTAATAAGATTTCCTTCTTCAGAAACCATGTAATTTGCTTTCCTCTTCCAGCCAAGGTACTTGAGATATCATATCCATTATTATCCAAGGCCATTTCTTTAGGAGATAAGATGAGAAATGACATATCTCTCAAGATCACTCAACCCAGTATTATGAACAATTCCTTATGTTTTGTGAGCGTAATTATTTCCTGTGGCGATATAATGAGGAGCAGCTTTCAAAACAAGCTCAGTCCAAAGTCAGGCCTGGATGGGCTGCGTACTAGGGTGGGTGTTACTGATGTTCTTCAATATGATTCTAGATTAAAATAAACCCACTTGGCCCTGGATTTCTGTAACTGTTATAAGAATGTATATTGGTTCACGTGACTTAGGATTTGGAAGCTTGGTCAAGGGACTAGAAGGCCCAACAAATAACGCTCATAGTTGGCATTTCATGTTCTGTCTTCAACAGAAAAAATTTCCATAGAAAGATACTACCGGCCAGGCTTGGTGGCTCAGCCTATAATCCCAGCACTTTGGGGGGCGGAGGCAAGTGTATTGCCTGAGCCTGCGAGTTTGAGACCAGTCCAAGCAACTTGGCGAGACATCATCTCTACAATAAATAAAAAATTAGCCAAGCATGATAGCACGCGCCTGTAGTTCCAGCTACCTGGAAGGCTGAGATAGAGGGATCGCCGGATTCCAGCAGGTCGAGGATGCGGTGGTCGTGAGTGTGCCACTGCTCTCCAGCCTGGGCGATGGAGTTAGACTCCGACTCAAAAATAAAAACATATATTATAGCAATAATACAGAGTATTTAAGGCTGTCCAGGGTACTCCCAATAAGTGACCAGGGGAGCCAGAGAAGAAGTGTAGTAGGTCAATAGGTGTGATGTAGTAAATTAAATACATGTGAAAACTTGTGAATGTTTTGGGTAGGATTTGTCTAAAGAACACTGGTGGAAACCCCACCTGAATACATGAAGGATAACAATGTTTATATACACCCTCTATGTGGCTTGTAAAAATACCTCTGTTGGATAAGTTTAAGGGAGAAGCAAAAACATTTCTTTAGTGAGCAGAGAGGCACTTGAGTTCCCAGTAGGCCAGTGCATCTGAAATGTTGTCTTCCTCCTTGGCTAACACCTCTAGGATGGACTCCTCATGGTCTGCCTTTCTACTTGTTTCTCTTTCCACCATCTCCAACATGATCAGTGTGCTTTGTTCACATTACCATGCACCAAAGAACTGGGCAAGGGCATGTGCAGAGGGTAATATCTCTAGACTATAGGATTGACATGAGGAAGTGTACTTTTGCATAAACAAAGGAATGATTAGTTTTTCATTTTAAAAGTCTACTTTGTAGAACTGTTTCTTTCAAGTATGGATTGACAATTTCGAAATCTAGGTGAATTTTCAAAACCATGATAATAAATTATGTTACTTGAATTTTAGCTAAGATTCTCAAAGAGAATGTATATTTTCTGGTAGATTCACAGGCAGAGTAGAAAACAATTCATTTTCCCTCCTTCAGTTGCCTACCAAGTCAGTGTTCTATCTATAACATGTTCCTTCCTGAGACCCATGACATTGTCTCTAACAATCAAACCAATAGTACTATAACAAACATTAGGAGAAAACAAGATCAGTTATTTATATTTCAAAGTAAATGAGTTGGTGGAGGACATTGCTCAGTTGTCGTCTTCCATCCAAAACAGAGGTTGGCATTATATCTTTTCTTCTTTGGGACTTGGGAGAGACATTTAGAATTAACTCAGAATTACTTTCAGGAAACACAGATTTGATTTCAAAGATACGATTCAGCCTCTAATTCTTTTATTAAACGTGACCTTGTGAGCAACTGCAAACTTCTGCAAAATTACTATACCTGAAATCTTCCAAATCCAGTGTGCCTTTTTAGAGATTAAGGACACTCCAAGTACTACAGTCCCAGCAAAACACATAAGAGTGGAAGAGCATCACCCAAAGCCAGTCTGGTCATGGTTGAATTGCCACCCCAGATTAGTATTCACGAAGGTCTGCCTGACAAATGGAGTTATTATCCACAGATGCTGTAAACATAAATCAGAAGGATATCATCAATAATGTTGTATTCTTTTTGTCCTCATTGTGTTTACAGATCTTGCTTTGAACAGCACATAAATACTTGGAGCATATTGTGGGAAACATGCCACTCATCTTATTAGCTTTCTCTGGCTCCAAGCTCTGACGCTGATCATCCCCTGACAGTGTTTGCCAACAACAAAAGAAGCCTATTGATCACATTACTTCTCTCTTTGGCAGCCTTTCTCCCCACGATTACCTTGCATCACTTGCCTTAAGTCAAATGTCACAGAACAACTTACAAGGAATGTATCTATCTAGTAGAGCAAAATACATTACTATGAATTTAATCGGAGGAAAATCCTTTGGTATTACAAATTGTTTACAATTTATAATTTTATTTCTTGGCATTAATGAACAGTCAAAATCAAAGCTTACTTTACAAGCTCCGAATCCATAAAATTGTACTCATTTGCAATTTATTTTCTGAGCAGTTTGCAGAGTCCCAAATATCTTGGAAGCTGACCCATCAATCATTCTCAGAGTCACTCTCTGTATGAACAGTTTTCTCTGCATTTTTGTTCTGTAAGAGAGTATCTCTATTGAAGTTTCCTTGTAATTTTTCATCTGTGTCATAGTCTTCATTTGTCTTTTTATTTATCTTAGATAGATACTATTAAAGGATACATTATTTTTTGTTGAAATTGAAAAGAATACTTCGCAGATTGAGAATTTAGAAATACAACTAGGATATACATATTCTATGTAAAAAATAGAAAGGCTTTTGTGGCCTTATTTGCCAGGGAAAATAATATTTGCATTGAAATGCTATAGAAAATAGGTACTCACATATGGAGACAGTCATTTCATTACTGATCTCTTGACACTTTTTAGTCTCTACCTTGTTACCTGCAATTTGTAGGGTGTTTGTTAGACTCTCTAGAGAGACTGTTTGTGCACGTCTGACCTAATAAGGAGCAATTTTTCTCCGCTGAAGCATATCCCATGCTTTGGCTATGAATGGACACTTTAAAATCTATGTCCACAAATATGTATCACGATAAATGCAGGAACTGAGCCCTCTTTAAGCTTATCCTTGCCTGCTACTTGTTGCTGTCCTTGGAGAAATCTTGAACCTTCAGCTATTTTATCTGTTTTTCTTTTGCTGACTAGACCCTGCCACCTCGCTTAGTATTGAATCCAAGTGTCTGTCTCCCCACTCTGTATACCCCCATGTATATAATGGTGTCTCAAACTGGGCACAATAAGTCTTACAAGAGAAGTCTTCCCGTAAACATGGGCTTTGACTGAGATTAGAAAATGAAAAGCCTGTACTTCCATGTACCATGTTTAAATAACAAGACAAAGTCATAAGTGTGGCTGAAATGAAAATCATGAAAGAAACCACTACATGACCAGCTGAGTGCAAACTGGAGGAGACAAGTCATTAAACATGAATGCCCTTGAACTCTCCTGGAAGCTGCTGAAACTCCACACTTTAAAGACAAAATAATTACATTAATGTCATTTAAGAAAAGTCATAAGTATAAGTGTTTTTCTTTTTTTTGGAAAGCAGGATTTACTAAGAGGATAGAAAAGCTCCCACAGTGGAAAGGACCTGAGGGGGTTGACCATAGGTATAAGTTTCTATGTCATTTATTAAAAACCTACTATATGCTTGATAATATTCCTTTATTTTCTCATACTCACTGCTCGTATCTTTTTTTCTTGTGGCTTTAAACCTATAAAGCAATTGTACTCGTTTCTCCTAGTACTGTCTTCTTTAAGCTTCTTCTCTTCCAAGAAGTCCTTTCTAAACTATCATGTCGGCCAGTTTAAAAATTAATCATTTTGTGACTGTTATATACCTGACATATTAGCCTGAACTTCTGAGCCACTAACTTTGTATAGGCTTTTTCTGTCAAGATTGGGTCTACATGATTCATTGACTATTAAATCATTCATTCATTTATTCATTCACTAGGAAAATAATTGAGAGCTAAGCGTTAACAGGACTGTATACCTGGAATCTTTTAGTCAGCAACAAAAAATAATCAAGGCTATCACAATCCCTAGTATTATCTTGTTTTGTCTTTCTTTTTCTTTTATAAACATTAATGAGTTAAGCAACAAGGGCTTTAGACCCTGAGGATAGGATAGGATCAAGACTCTAGTTCCAATCATGAAAATAATGTATGCTACACCGGCCCCTGCAAAACTAGGCTTTTTTATCTACCTCTTTTTCTTTCCTAAGGATATTTGGTGAATAATTGAAATAATTGCAGAGATAGATATTGAAAGGCTCTTTGTAAATCCAGGGTATTATTGCCGCTATAATTAGGCCATGCACGGTATATAGAAATCTTGATTAGACTACTGCTTTTTCAAAAGCTAATTAGCTTGCACAACAATATGTTTCTTGGATGTATTTCAGAGAATTGTTTTATATTTTCTTTTCACTCCTGTCTCCAGAGCAAATGAACTGCAGTATCTTCAATGGAAGACTCAGAGTCCTGAAGGGTAAAAAGCTGGTGAATGAGGTTGATGATGGGACATTTCTCTGAGATGGCTTAGAATAAAGTTTATAGTTCCTGAACTGAGGCATACAGGTGACCAGGCTGTGGGGAGGCTGTTGACTCTCCAGTGATTATGTCAGAGGCAAGAAGCCACCAGGTTCCATGTTATCATCTGCAGAATGCCTTTGGAAATCTTCCATGTCCAAAAAAACCCTTCTCACTCTATTCAAATGCCTTGAATTATTTTCTGACATTCCAAGGACTCTATGACTCCCTAATATTTATTTTACTTATGTTGTGATTATTTGTTTGCTATCTCCTTCTCTCCTGCTAGGCGAGGGTCTCATTATGGGAGGGAATGATTTCATTTCCAGTCAAGATGTGCAATTGAAAGAAAGTAACAGAAAAATATTTTCCTTGTTCTTTAACTCAAAGGTCCTTAAACTATCTGGATCTCAGACTCATGGAAATCTATTGATTTCTTCCCAGATGAAATGCATATACATAAAAAATTCTTGCAACTTTAGGATATCTATAGACTCTTCTTTCTCCTTAAATCTCATACAGTTAATCCAGAAGAATCCGTGTACTATTTCTCCCCTGTCTCCATTGTCCAAAATGGTCTTCAGATTCTGACATAAACCAAACAATTAAAGGCAACCTTGGTCTTGCATCTGATTTCTAGTGAGTCCCAGCAAAATCTGAATCCCTTATAAGAATGGTGAGCATTGTCTTCACATTTCAAATAGTTACTTCTGAAATTCACAAGAAAGTAACACCTGCTCAAACGTATAGAGCCACTACATGAACCCCAAAGATGTATGTAGAGAAATGTTGGCAGGAGGAGTTTAGGACCTTGCTTGAGTTAAATTATTTCTGCAGGAAATTCTTGGTGGTTTGAATCCATATATTGCTACTACACCAACAATGTGTTCATCACAGACTTCTCCACTATAAATTTAGAATGGTTCTCAACTGGTACTAGGGGTGGAGAATAATTACAAAATAACTTGAGGCTTTTATCACATTACACTTTCACCAATTTCCTCACCATGAGAAGAGGACATTCGAGGAATGGGGGTTGCTACATCAGAAGTAGTGACTTTCTAGAGCTAGGAAATACCGGACTACTTCTCTAGATGGGTGGGCATCTGGAACTGAAATAATTTCACAAACTATATTAAAGAAATGAATTGAAAACGTAATACATCCAAAGCATTATTTTAAGCTCTTGATTTGCGTTTTCATGCTTCATACTCAAAACAATTCTATGACATAGATAGAATTGTTTTCCATAATTTAAATGAGGAAATGGAACACAAAGTTTACACAGTAAAGCAGCAAATCCAGACATCTGACTCTGGAGGGTATACTTAAAATTGTCATGCTATCTGCCCCTCTGGGTAATGATGTTTCTCCCACTGCCATACCCAGCCAGCTGAGAACTACTGTGATAGGACTTTAGCTGAGAAGGTAGCAAAGCAACCACCCATCCCCAAGATATAGCTCCATCTTCTGAATCTTCCAATTATCTTTCACCCTCCCTGCCCCCTCTGCCACTTCCTCTAGCATTGCCCATGATTAGAAAACACAGATCCCCATTAAAGTCCATCCCTCCATCTTATTGGCACAAATTAAAACTAGCAGTGGCCCATGCAGTGAACTCAGTAAGATCCTAGCTAATCATTTTTGCAAATTGAAAAATAGAGTTTTTTTTCATAAGCACCATCTGCACCTTCAGGACATTCTTATTAACACTTTATCTTCCAGGCCATTTTTTTCTACTGAAAATAACCAAAACAAAGGATGCTGAGCTTCCCATTTATCTGGTCCCTGAGATTTTTCTAACGGGCTACAGGCAGCCAGCAGCCAATCTGGCCATTACAGCAATGTAGTGAGCTCTGTACGACATTTGCTTCTATTTTCACATTACAGAAGAGACTACAAAGGCTCAGAGACTTGAAAGTAATATGTCCATGCACTGAGAAAAGGATTTTGAGTGTTCACTATGCACCAGGCATTATTACAACTTCCTGAGGTATAACAGTAAGCAAAACAGAGAAAGCTCCCTGACTTCATGGGGAATACATTCTAGTGAAAAAAAAAACAAACTATGTCACCAATGGGGCTCCTTTCCCAGGTAATGCAGCTGATAAGAAGCAGAGGTGGCCTTCAAGGCCAGGCAGTTTGGTGCCAGAGACCATGTTCATAAATGGTTAGTAGAGAGAAGTTCAGGACAAATATCTTGGTTTTCGTCCAGATTTTCAGCGTGGAACAAATTTTCTGGAAGAAAAGAAGCAGCCAAACTTCCTTGACTTTCTTCAAAGGGCTTTTGTTTATTCCCCATTTTCCCATCTGGACAATTGCCAAGAGTATTGAGCTTCTGCACACATTAAGATATGGCTCAAATACAGACTCCAATGAATGGCTGAGTTACCTAGGCAAGCCCAAGCCCTCCAAGTCAATTTTAGATGAATTACCTACTTCACACTTCTGTTTTAACAATCAAAGGACATAGAGGAGAGCCCCCCAAAAACCTGGAATTTATTTTTTAATTGTATATTTATTCTTACATTTTAAACTTCAGTTACCCTCAAAAAAACTGAATTTTGGTTTTTTTGTGTATTTATTCTTACATTTTAAACTTCAGAGTCACCTTCAAAGCACTCTGTGATGCAGTACATCTAGAAAGATATTTTTTCCACTACTCAAAACAGATTTTCTGAACTCATCAATTTTGAGACCTCTTAGTGCTTCTACCATTTTTTGTCTTACCGCTTCCACACCGGCAAAACATTTTCTTTTGAGGGCTTTTTTCATCCAAAGAAGCATAAAAAAGTTGCTCAGGGCAAGATCAAATGAATAGGAGGATGGGGCATGGAAGTCATGCCAGTTTGGGTCAAAAACTGCTCAATACTCTGCGTAGTGTGGACAAGTGTGTTGTCATGGTGGAAGAACCAGTTACCTGCTTGCTGCAACTCCAGATGTTTCTTTCACACATCATTGATGCAACCTTCTAAAAACGTCCAGATAAAAACTTTGGTTGACAATTTTATCCAGAGGAACAAATTCAGAATGTATGACAGAAGGCTTGCCCTCAAAAAAAAAAAAGAAAAAGAAATATAATTCTGGTATTTGGGAGGGTCTCCTTCTATTTAAATTACTTAGCACAGTGACTAGTACAGAATAAACACTCCATTATCTTCTTTTTTTTAGGTATACAAGTGGTCATCATACAGGTAAAGTTTGGGCCTCCCTTTGGTCCCCACTTTGCCTAGTTTGAAATGAGGTGTCCTTATTAATGTTATGTGCCATTCCCCACTTCCCCCTGGTAGTTTCTGGCTACTGCCAATTTCTTTTGTACAATATTATGGTAAATGTTCAAGGTCTGCTTAGGAGTAAGAACATGTGGTACTTGGTTCTTTGTTTCTGTGATAGATCGCTCAGTATTATAGACTCTAAATCCATCCAAGTTGCTGCAAAGTCCATAACCTTGTTCTTTTTTATGGCTGCATAGTATTTCATTGTGTATATGTACCACTTTTAAAAAAAATCCAGTCCAGTTTCTATGGGCAGCATGGAAATGTTTTTGCTATTGTGAATAACGCTACAATAACTGTGGGAGTACAGGTATCTTTTTGGTAGAATATGTGAATTCCTCTGGGTATATTCCCAGTAGGGGGATTGCTGGGTTATATGAAAGGTCAATTTCTAGTTCTTTTAGAAATCGCCATACTGTTTTCCACAGAGGGTGAACTAGTTTGCATTCCCACCAGCAATGTAGAAGCATTCCCTTTTCTCCACATCCTTGCCATCAACTGTTGTTTTTTTTTATTAATGATGGTCATTCTTACTGGAGTGAGGTGGTATTTCAATGTGATTTTGATTTCCATTTCTCTGATGATTAGTGAGGCTGAGCACTTTTTCACATGTCTGTTGTCTGCCTGACTATCTTCTTCTGAGAAGTGTCTCTTCATGTCCTTTGTCACTTTTTAATGGGGCTGTTTTGTTTTGTTTTTTTTCCTTTTGTCACATTTGATTTCCTTGTAGATCCTGGATATTAGGCCTTTGTCAGATATATAGTTGGAAAATATTTTTTTTCCCATTCTGTAGGCCACCTCCCAGCTCCCTTGATGGTTTCTTTTGCTTTGCAGAAGCTTTTCAGTTTGATGAGGTCCCAGTTGTCTGACTTATCTCTTATGGCACAGGCTTTTGGGGTTTTGATCAGGAATTGGTTGCTTATTCTGATTTTCATAAGGGTGTCTCCTGCATTTTCTAAGATTCTTAAAGTTTGGGGTTTTACATTTAGGTCTTCGATCCATTTGAAGTTGATTTTTGTGTATGGTGATAGATAGGGTTCCTATTTCATTCTTCTGCATGTGGTCAGGCAGCTTTCCCAGCACCATTTACTGAGCAGGTTCTCCTCTCCCCAGCGGTTGTTATTGGAAGCTTTGTCAAAAATAAGTTGGTTAAGAAGTTGAGATTTTGCTTCCAGAATCTCTGTCCTGTTCCATTGGTCTATATGCCTGTTCTTGTACCAATATCAGATTGTTTTGATTAGTTGTAGGCTTATAATAAAGTTTAAAGTCTGGAAGTGTGATACCTCCTGCTTTGTTTCTTTTCTTAAGGAATGTTCTGGTTATTCATGGTCATTTATGATTCCATATGAATTTCTGTATTGTTGTTTCCAGGTCTAAGAAGAATGATGTTGGTAACTTAATGGCTATAGCATTGTGAAGCTGTAGATTTCCTTGGGAAGGATGGATATCTTAACAATGTTGATTCTTTCAGTCCCTGAGCATAGAATATTTTTCCATTTGTTTATGCCATCTTTGATTTCTTTGAGCAGTATTTTGAAGTTTGTGTTAAAGATCTTTCACTTCTCTGGTTAAGATGCCAAGGTATTTTTTTTTCTTTGTGTGGCTATTATGAATGAAATTGTGCTTTTTATTTAGTTCTGTGCCGGTTTGTTGTTGGTATATAAGAATGCAACTGTCTTTTACATATTTATTTTGTACCCTGAGACATTGTCAAAGTGCGAGGAGGTTTTTGACAGATTCTCTTGGATTTTTGAGGTATAGGATCATATCATTAGTCAAAAAGGATAACTTGACTTCTTTTCCTATTTTTTTAATCCCTGATTTCTTTCTCTTGTCTGATTGCTCTTTCTAGGACTTCTAACACTATGTTGAACAGGAGGGAGGAACGTAGGTAGCCTTGCCTTCTTCCATTTTTCAGGGGAAATGTCTCCAATTTCTATCTGTTTAGCAATATGTTGGCTGTGGGTTTATTATAGTTGGCTGTGGGTTTATTATAGTATGTTCCCTCTATGCCTAGGTGTTCAAGGGTTTTTAACAAGAAGGGATGCTGGATTTGATCAAAAACTTTTTTTGCATCTAATGATACAATCATGCGGTTCTTGTTTTTACATCTGTTGATATAGTTAATTACATTTATAGTTCTGCAGATGTTGAATTATCCCTGGATCACAGAGATGAAGCTTACTTGATCATGGTGGGTAATTTTTGAGATGTGTTGTTGGATCCAATTTGCTAGAACCTTGTTGAGAATTTTTGCATCAATTTTCATCAGGGATATTGGCCTGTAGTTCTCTTTCTTTGTTGGATCGCTACCTGGTTTGGGTATCAGTGTGCTGTTGGCTTCATAAAATGATTTGGAGAACTCCATCAGTCTCGATTGCCTGGAATACTTTCAATAGGATTCGTATCAGCTCTTCCTTGTATGTTTTGTAGAATTTCGCTGGAAAGCCATCTGGTCCAGGGCTTTTTTTGGTTGTTGTTGGTAGTTGTCTTATAACAGAGTCAATTTCCTGGGTTATTATCAGTCTATTTAGGATCTCAATTTCTTCTTGTTTCACTCTTGGGAGGTTGTGTGATGTTAGAAAGTACCCCATTTCATTTAGGTTATTGAATCTGTTTCTATATAGCTGTGCATAGTAATCTCTGATTATATTTTGTATTTCTTCAGGATCAGTTGTGACTTGATCTTTTGCATTTGATTGTATTTATTCGGGCTTTTTGTCTCTCTCTCTTTTTTTTTTTTTGGTAATTCTGGCTATGGTTCCATCAATCTTATTTATTCTTTCAAAGAACCAACTTTTTATTTCTTTGATTTTTTTTCTATGATATTTTTATCTGATATGTCCCATATTTGAGATTTTACTTTGGTAATCTAGATTCTTCTGCTGAACTTAGAATTTTGGCATTCTTGCCTTTTCAGCTTTTAGGTGATTTGTTAGGCTATCAACTTGTTCTTTTTCTATTTTCTTGATGTGTGTTCGTATCGATATAAATTCTCTTCTAAGTACTGTTCTCATGGCATCCCAGAGGTTTTGAGGCATCCCAGAGGTTTTGTTTCTTTGTTTTCATTTGTTCCAGGAATCTTTTAATTTCTTTGTTGATCCAGGAGTTATTCGACATCGTGCTGTTTAGTGTCATGTCGTTGTGGCTTCTGGGGGAATTTTGTTGGTGGTGATATTTGTTTTTATTCCACTGTGGTCTGAGAAGGCGCATGGCAGTATGTCAGTCTTGTGAAATTTGTTGATGCTTGATTTATGGCTGAGGATATGGTCAATCTGGCAGTACATTTCATGTGGTGATGAATAGCATGTATATGCTGTGATTGTTGGGTACAGTGTTCTGCAGGTATCTACTTGATCCATGTGGTCACGTGCCAAGTTGAGGATCTGGATCTTTTGTTGATTTTTTTGCCTCAATTATCTATCTAATGTGGTTAGTGGGGTATTTAAGTCCCCAGTTATGATAGTGTTAGAGTCAATATCTTTTTTTTAGTTAACTTAGTAGTTGCTTCATAAAAACTGGTGTTCCTGTAGTGGGTGCATATATATTTAGGATGAGTATTTCTTGTTGATGGATCAAACTTTTCACTTTTTGTGTCCTTCGGTATCTTTTTAATTTTTGATAGCTAAAGATTGTTTGGTCTGATATTTATATCATGACTCCTGCCTTCTTTCGTGATCTGTTCACCTGAAAATTTTTTTTCCAGCCTCCAACTTTTAGTTTGTAGGTGTCCTTTGTGGTGATATGGGTTTCCTGGAGGCAGCAAATTTCTGGGTCACATGTTTTTATCCAGTTTGCCATTCTATGTTTTTTCAGTGGTGCATTTAGTCCATTCACATTCAGACTGATTATTGAAATGTGAAAGTTTGTCCCTGACAAAATGATCTTATAAGGCTGTTTTTTTTTTAAATTTGGTTTTGCGTTCATCTATGTGTGTGTTTTCATTTTTGCAGGTATGTTGTGTTCTTTAGTTTCTGTGTGTGCTTGTGAACTTGTGAAGTTTATGGTCTTTCTTTTCTTTCTTTTTTCTTCTGTGTACTGCACCCTTTTAACCATCTCCTGTAGAGCTGGTCTCAAAGCAGCATATTCTCTTAGGGATTGGATTTCTGGGAAGGATTTCAATTATCTGTCACTGATGAAGCTTAGCTTAGCTGGGTGGGAAATTTTTGACTGAAATTATTTATCTTTGAGAACATTAAAGATTGGGATCCAATTCCTTCTGTCCTGTAGCATTTCTGTAGTTAACCCTGTAACAATTCTGATAGGTCTCTTCCAGTAGGCAGTTTGACCTTTTTCCCTTGCTGCCTTTATGATTTCTTTCTGTTATATCTACTTTGTACAGGTGAATTATTATGTGTCTAGTGGTTGGTCTTCTCATAAGATGTCGTGCAGTGTTTCTCTGGATCTCTAGTGCTTGTACTGTCACCACATTGGCCAGACGAAGGAAGTTTCCTTAAACGACCTCATGGAATGTTTGTTCCAAAGTGTTTTCCATTTCTCTTTCTATTTCAGGTATTCCAATCAGATGTAGGTTTGGTTTCTTGATAAAATCACACATCTCTTGGAGAGTTTCCTCTTTCTTCTTAAGTTTTTTTATTCTGCATTTTTAGCAGATTGGGTTAATTCCATATTTTGGTCTTCCAGCTTTGAGATTCTTTCTTCTGCTTGGTCAGTTCTGCTTCCCATGCTTGTCAGTTTGTTATTTATTTATTGGATGGGGCTCTTTATTTCTGTTATTTCTAAGTACACTTTTGTGAGTCTGTCTAGATCTGTTGAAATTCATTTAGTTTTAGCCCTTACGTTTCTTGAGTTTTACTCATTCTGTGCAATGATTCTCTGTAGCTGTTCTTTCTAGCACTGACTCTTTTCTGGGACTCTGATGGTTACAGTTTTTCATTGGTTTTTCTTCATTTGTAGCAGTTACCTTGTCTTTCTCTTTAATTCCATTGCTCAGTGGAGAATGGAGAAGCATTCACTCTGATATTTGCTCTACCTTTTGTCCTTCCTTGAGCCAGGGCTCTGGGTTTGTTCAATTACAAAGTAGGCCTGGGGCGTGGGACATTGTGCTGTCTCTTTACAATTTTGAGCACTTACTAGAGACTGGGGTGCTGCAAGAATTCTGAACCTTTTGGGAGGTCATAATGTTTGCTATCTGGTGAACAGCCAGCTGGGACTGGCTTTTCATCTCTGTACAATATGACTTATAGTGGGTATGTCTGCATAATTCCTGCACCTAAGACAGGGTATAAGAGGGAAAAGAGGAAAAAAGGGAAGGGAGGAGAAAGAGAGATCAATAAGAAAGAAAAATAGAAAAAGAAAGAAAAAACATAAAAAATAGAGAAAGGGAAGTAGAAAAAGGAAAGAAAAGAGAAAACCAATGAACAAAGAAACCAAATGAGTTAATCAAACAAATCAATACCCACCCCCTAAAACAAACAAACAAACAAAAAGTTGATAAAGTGTTCTCAGTTTTAGTATGTCTCTTTGAGGGGAGGTTCCCTCTTGTGATGGGTTCAGAGACTTCAGGGCTGTAATTGCAGGTTCCCTTTCCTGCTGTTGGAACATAAAATGTTAGAATCCTCACCCCCTGCTACCTGCAAATGGTAGCCACTGCATGCTCCTGTGAGGGAAGGGTGCTGAAATAACCTGACACAGCATCTCTTGGAATGCCACCCCCTTCCTTCCTCTCTCAGCATTGTCACAGCTCCCAGGGCATCCAGTTCACGACAGGTGAATGGTGCCTCCTGTCTCTGCCCTGCTCTCCTGATCTCTTTCACTTGTTGCTAGGAGCTGGAGAAGTCAGTTAGGCACTCAAGCCTTTTCTTGGGCAGTTCCACCGCCTGCATCTATCACCTAGCAGCTGGCTTGGGGTGACAGGTGGATTATCTTGGATTCTACATCTGCCATTACCCATCAGGGCTTGTGCACTGGGAGCAATGTTCTCTGAGGTTGCAAAGAGCAGCTTCAATGCAACACAGAGAAAGTGCCTGGTCTCAAGATGCAGTTCTGCTGTTCTGCTGAGGCTGCCCTAGAGCACTTCTCTGCCCAGGCATTAGATAGTCTGCTCAGTTTCTCTGCCGGCTGCTGTCCCAGTCGCCAATGGGGTCAATAGCCCCCTCTCTAGCAGTTAAGAGTCTCCGGTTCTCAGGACAAGGTGGCAAGACTCTAGAGCCCAGTCCAAGCTCAGGATGACTTCTCCCATTGTCTCCCTGGGACTCTGCCTCAGGCTCCCTTACTCCTCTGCAACCCTCACTGCCAGCATTCAGCCTGGATGGTGTTGGGCACTGTGGTGTTGGAGTCAGCAATCATTCCCGCAGTTCTTCCAGGGAAAAGCTCTGCTGATTTTAGAAGATGGCACTAGGCTTCTGTGCTCTGGGAAGAGCTAGGGTCTAAGCACAGCAGCTGCAGCAGTGACTTCACCAGGAGGGCATCGACCACTTGTACTCAAGTCCCCACTCAGTCAGCTTCCCACACTCCTACTTACACACAGAAATGCATGCAGTATTGCCCATACAATCACTCACACACCCAGGGACTTATGCAGTCTGTCCATTATCTTTCAAATAAAGTGATAGGTCTTTAATCTTCTCCAATTACTTACTGTTCCCCATTTGTCTCTTCTTTTGTTTGAGAGAGAACAGAACCACGAGAAAGCTGCATCAGCTCCAGAACTCCATAGGGTTAGGCCATAGATAGTACAGCACCTAATTCTACCAATGCTCCTGAGGGAACACAAGGATCACCTGGAGGCCTGAAACCCCTGCCCTGTACCTCTGTCACTGTTTAGAGTTTCAACTACTGCATCATCAATTTTTACCATGTCTTCAAACCATGAGTAAAAACCATGGTTTGAATTCAGTTAAATGAATTGATTCAGCAAGACTTTTTTTTTCCTGAGATCTATTGTGTGACAGGCATGATGCTGAAGAATGATGATGATGATGATGATGATGATAGCTATGGTTTTTGGAGCATCTACTGTGTACCAGGCACACAATGGGTGCTTCACACTCACTATTTCATTGAATACCAACAATATTCCTGCAACATAATCATAAAAATTTTACAGATGAGGAAAACAGGTCTTAGGAATAACAAGTCCTATGTTCAAGAGCAAATAGTGATAAGTAGCACAACCAGGACTGAATTCCAAGGCTCTCAAACAACAAAGCCTCCCTGCAAAGCCTCTTTGGATTTTTCTTGCTTGGTTGTGACCTGGCATCTGATCCCCTAGAACCCTCCTGCAGAGGCCAACATGGATATTCCTCTGCTGTCCAAGTCAATGCAGCTAACACCAGAATCCAGGGTATAAGGCCCAGAGTGCAGAATAGAAACTCAGAAAGAGAGAGATAGGCAAACTTGCCTTTGACATTTCTAGAAGAGATAGAGGACCTGCAAAAGTGCAAAATTCAGGATCTGAAAAAAATGTAGATAAGGTAATGTCTGTTCTTCACTGTTTCTTCATGCCTTGGACTGTTGTGAATATTCACTATTCCTCTAATTTTTTTTTAGGACTGGTGAGTGGAAGATGCCATTGAGATCCCACTCCATAGCCCCTCAGCTCATCAGTCTACCTACAATCTCTGAAAGACTTTTTGAACACTCAAAGAGCTGCTTACTCCAACCACACACAGTTCTCAGGTCCTTGGCAAGGCTCTCTCTGCAGCCAAAATCTTGCAGTCCAGAATATTAAGGAATTCATCTTTCCATAGTGAGTGATGGAAATCAATGAATGTGCACCTCAGTGCCCTGTCCCTTGGTGACACAATATTGAACTGTACTCTATGTGATTCCTCAGAGAATCTCCAGGGAGATTGAGCCCTCAGTGGTAACCTGCATATTCATGCGTCCTTGATTCGCTTTTCACCCTTTCCTATCATCTTTGTTCCTTCCTCATCTATGCTTCTGGAATCACCACCCAAAAAAATATCTCCTCTCAAGTCCTTGTCTCAGTGTCCACTTTTGAGGCCACCCCACCTAAGAAAAAATAAAAGAGATTAAGGACACCTGTCATTTATTTTGATAAACTAGTAGAGAAGTCCCTATAGCTAAGACATTTTAACTTTTCAAAAACATATCCTTACTACATATTAATTCTGGATGATTAAATAGCCAGTGTCAACCGGGTTGTTTGTGACACTGAGGTTAGTGCTGCCAGCAGGCAGTGAAAGAAATGTGAGACTCAGGGCCTGTCCAGGGGAGGTTTATAGTCTGCAGGGAGAAAAGGGTGATGCTCATGCCCCAATTAAAAAATAAAAAGGCAGCGTATAGTCAGGTGTGAGTCTAAGAGACAGCTGCTCTGCGTGCTTTAAGACTTCAGAGACAGTGGGGGAAGGATTGAGCCTCTAAATAATGCAAGTCTCTCCAGATGTGCCTTGGAGTGGGGAGAGGATTCCATGTTCCATGGTTTACAAGATGTAAATTGCCTCTGCTCCTAGGTTTCCATCAACCCCAGTCACAGCAAGTTATGCTCAGCACATAGAGGCATGGGAAGTGAGAAAAAGATTACCCAAGCACACCAAGAAAGAGTTTCACATAATCTAGGGGCTCAAATTCTCCTACAGAAGAGGGCTAGAGTCCTGGGACACAAACAGTGACATTCTAGGGGTTGGCCTTAAGGGGGCAGGACCACACACTACACATCACGCACAAGAAACCCTTGTACAGAGCTGAAGCTAATCCTAAATTAAATTAAATCTAATCCTAAATTAAATTCTGAGTAAATCCTAAACTTTTCTGGTTCTGGATTTCCCAGTCAAGTTGCATGGGTTGTGAATTTGGTCTCTGACTAATGAAAATGGGCTTTATATTGAAAGCACAGTAATGAGCAAATGAGGAAATTCACATTTGATTTAAGTCACATAGGCTGTGAATTGGTTGTGAAGCTGGCTTTTTGGGTGAAAGGACTGATCAGGGTCAGCAATCTGGGCCTCCTGAGTTTGATGTGTGAAGTTTTTAGGTTGATTTTGATCCAGAGCTCATCAAACAATCTCTAGTAGGAGTCAGGTGCAAAGTAAACTGCTTCACAATATTCCTCTAATTCTTACAGCAAACTCATCAACTAATCCTACTTTTATTTCTTGAATGAGGAGACATGCTCAGAATGATCAGAATGGTCAGAAGAAACAGAACCAAGACCTCAGGTAAGATTGACTGCAGCACCCTGGCCTCTAATCACTTTTCTATTCATATTCAGCAAATAAGTAACATTGGACATCTGTGCACATATAAATTTGTGTGGTTGTAGGCAGGTTTGTTGCATGTAAGATGCATTCTACATGCCCATGTATTCATGTGCATTTCATAACTAATACATTTGGCTGACAGAAAGGTTCACTTTCTAATTGGTGAACCAGCATACTTTAGCTTTTCAAATACCGTGTCCGTCGCAAGAGACACTAATTGGCCTACTTCATGTTTTGAGAAGTGAATGAATGAAATATTTAAAGTTATTACCCATCGCTTTCCAAGGCATTTCCATGTTCACTTACCAAAATGCCAAGCTCTTATTCAAAGAAGTATTGTCCATGAGCAAATGTGTTTGTGCTTCTCCTGCTGTTCTTTTTTGCAATTGCAGCAGTGTAGCTCAGACATTTTCATGTAGCTATTGAATAAGTAAAAGGGATAAGGCTTCATAAAATTAATGAAGCTTTATTTGTGGGTTCGCTAAGTTTTCTTTTCTGCTGCAAACATCATCTCTTATAAGAATGCGTACTTATATTGGATTACCTTTTGCAAAAAGCAATTTCACATAGATTTTTCCACAACTATGGTGTAAAGTTGGTAGGGAATTATAATGCCCATTTACAGCTGAGAAAATTGAGGGTCAAAGGATTCACAAATCTTCTGAAGACTACTCAGTCAATAATGGAACTCAGCCTTTGCTTTAAAATGTGGATGTGTATATATGTGTGTGTGGGTGTGAGTGTGCATTGTTTCAATGTCAGTCAGATATGTATTTACCGAACACTCACAGTGTACCGGGCAATATGTAGAGAAGAAATGCTGGAGTTGTGGACATTGCATTCAAAAATTAAGGAGAAAAATATATAAACAATCCTTGTACAGAGTTATAGATGCTATAACCTAGATGTAAGTAAGTGTGATTCAAGCATGGACAAGGGAAAGAATAACTGAATAAGGATAGGAAATCAGATAAATATTTTCATAGGTATTTTAGTTATCCTTGGGAGAAGAACATTTTTACAAGTAGAAAAACCAGGAAAAAAAGATTCTATGCAAAGAAAACTACAGGAGAATGGGAATGGTGTTTGGAAGACTGAGATTGCTGCAGGGTGACCAGCATCGCAAGTAGAATGTAGTGAGAAGTAAGATGGAAAGTGAAAATCTGGTGAAGTTACTAGTGCCTCTTGAAAGCATGTCAAAGAATGTGGACCTTATTTTGCAGAAATTGTACAGTTTTCATAATTTCCAAGTGAAATGGAAAGAATGTTACCATGAGAGGAGTAGAGAGGGAATTAGAAAAGGTAGATGGCAATGTCATTGGTGACCAAGAAAGTATTCCCTCCTCTGTGAACCGTCCCTTGACTCCCCTAGGTGAGAGTAGCTACTCTCCCCAGGATAAAAAGTAACTTGCTCATGTGCCTATAATAGCACTTAGTATAGTGTATTTTACTTTTTTTGTATCTAGATCTGTGTCAACTTTGTCTTCTCACTTTCTCTGCTCTGCACAAATCAGACTGAGAACAAATGGAGATAGTTGTTGCCATTTTTTTACACAATCTATATATCACAAGAACCTCACATATTGACTGGCTCACAGTAGGTGCTCAGATAAAGGTCTATGGGATTTCATTGAATGGAATCCATAGGCAAGGAGACAAGGACAGATGAAAATATTGATGAATTTTAGGTAGAATGAAAGTAGTTAAGAAATTTCATGGCCAGTGGTCATTATTTTCTCAGTGTGATAGGATGCAGAGTTATCAATGATGAGGGAGAGAAAAATAAATTATGTCGATTTCTTAAGGAAATCAATAATCGTTTGGCTTCAGAGGATACAAAAACAAATCTAAAATAGAAATGGGGAAAAGAGGTATATTTAATTTTCTGCATGTCAGATAGGAATAGAAAGCATTGCTGTAGAGTAGAACATTTTGTTCCTGGTTGTATGACTTGCTTCCAAAGAAGAAAGATGGCCTAATAACCCCAGTTTAGTAATCTGACACATGCTTAATTAGTCATTAATTAGTTATTAATAATGGTCAAAATAACTGAGGATACTAGAGAAGGAGTGATTTAAAAATATATGTGGACAGGGCAAAAGGACAAGAGATTTTGGGAGTAGAACACTGTTGAAAAATTTTAAGGGATTGATCCTGGGGGGGGAATGAAGACTGTAAAAACAAAGTTCAGTAGATAAAGTAGAAATATCGACATTTAAGACAATTGAAAAAGCAGATACTTAAGAACCAAATAGACCTCAATTTTAATTCAAGCTCCATGATCACATATTAGCTATGACCTAGCTTGAATTTACTAACCACTCAGAAACTTGATTTCCATGCTAGCAAGTAGGTACTGTCACATTATTTAGAAACTGAGAAGTTTGCTGTGCTTCCACGTCAGAGCTGAAAACAAAATCATCACACAGACTAAGTTCAAAGAACCACCAGGAGTTGGGATTAGTCACATCCAGCAAGAAATGCTACTAATAGAACAAGAACCAGCAACCCCATCGCTCACAGATGTCAGAAGAAAGGATATTCCAAGCATCCACGAAGGGAGACCATCATCTCCTCCCATGCTGAGGTGGGTATCCTCTGCCTGTATATCGTACCCTCCCTCCACACTTCTTCACTGTGCTCTAGGTTCTGAGATGGTGGCCTCTGTGAATTGCAGCACAGGATCTCTTGCCCTCTGGCTTCTGGATGGTTTCTGCTATTGTGAGACACCAGCAGGAAACTGGAGGGCAAAAAAGAAAGAGGTCAAAGTAGTTATCCCCTGGCTGGCTTCCTGCCAGGTCACTAGTTGCTAGTAGCAGTCTTTCTATGACTAGACTGCCTGCTAGGCAAAGCTTCTCACAGTTACAATTCTTTTTATTCACATCCCTGCAAGTAAGGAGACTTTAACAAACAATATTTAATATTTCCTTGTTGATTAGTTGACTATATTGCATATTTTTAAAGACATCATTGCAAGGATCATTTCCTACTGCTCAAATCACAAAAACCATTGATTTTGTAGAAATTTAACTGACTTGCTTCATCAATGTGTGTGTGTTGTGTTGTGTGTTGAACCACATTATGCATTTTTGCCAAGGCTTTCTCTTCATTTTAAACAATGGAAATATAGTTAAAAACAAAAGCAAAGTCACTGAACTCAACATTCTGTTTTATTTAATTCTGACTAATAGAAGTTGACATAAAGATGCATACCGGGGAAGTGAAATAAAACATTTCCTATGAAGTTCTGCCTAACAAAAATTATAGGAATTACAAATAGAGCCTGGAGAAAGCAACCTACAGGACCTGGAGAATATGAAGCATTAAGTTTTCCTTGACTCTGAGGCACATTTTAGAGAAGAAAAATCCCTGTGCTTCTGAGCTGCCATTGATGGCATTATGAGGCCCTTATGCACAATCAGCACAGAGAATGCAGTCAGTTCTGCCTGATGCTGCCTTTGTTCAAAGTACAACCGGGGAAAGTGGGCCCAGCAAGCCCTTTGCATCTCACCTCACAGTGGCTATAATTCGTAGTGCTGAGAAGCACAGAGAAAGCCTAAAAATAAAATCTGTCACCTCCGAGTCTTCTTTCCTATTCACATTCACTCAGGTTAGCTTCCTACTGCTCTCTACTTGCTCAGGATGACAATGGCAGAGCAGTCATTAATTAGTTATTAATAAAAAGCATTTTTAACCTGTATCACAAGTATCAAATATTCATCAGCTTTACACAGACAGCCCAGTTCCTTTCTGAGAGCAGGCAGTGACTGAGTTAGAGTCTACTCAACTTTGTTTTGAAGGAGAGAATAATAATTACAATTTTTAAGAAATTATAACCACTTTTTATGTGGTTATTTTTCTAATTAGAAAATGTATTTATGCAGAAGAGATTGGCTTAGATGATATTTAAGCATTTGTGTCTATCCCTACCCAAACCAAATGCAAATCACATGAAAGGGAAAAAAATATGTGATTCTAAAATGAATGACTATACCAGTGCTATTAGCAAACCAGAAGATTTCAGGACTTCCTACGAGATAGACACAGAATTGACTCTTTGTAAAAGCAAACCCAGAGAAACCACAGCCAAGTACACAGATGAATCCTGCTGCACAGCCAAGGGCAGTACTGGGGAACTTCAAGCCCAGACTTAATACCATCAAGAAGGATGAGGGGAGAGTAGAGATTGGGCCTTAAACAAGGTGATGATTTGGATAACTCAATGCAACAGCTAAGCGAATTGGATCCTCTGGGCTTATGTGCTGCAAAGGGATTTGCATCCCTAAGAAGGCAAGAAAAGTGTTGCTTCAGGAGCAGGGCACTCTCCCTTGTAGCTACTAATTCCCAGAGAGTTGTCAGCATGCTCCATAGCTGGGTGATCACCATCTTCTCTAAGTGTCTCCTTCCTTTGGAATCACTAAAGAGTGATGAATTTTTTCAAAATTATCTTTCACGCAGTGGCAAAGCAAGAATCACACAAGCAAAGGTGAGAAGACAGCCAGAGAAGACGTCTTTCTCCATCTTATAAGAGTAATTTTTTCATAATAAAAGAAACTTTAGGAAATCGCTTTTTTTCAATAGTTTAAAAGTATGTATTCCTGAACCTCTAATTTAACATACTTTTATACTAAAGCAACATCAGATTTCATTAAAATAGATAAAATTGTTTCAATAATTCATACTAGCTACTGTTAGATAATGTTAAAAAGTATATTCTTTGTATTGTGTCTATAACTTTGCTGGTTATTACTTTTAATATCTTTTGGAGATATTAAATACTGAACACTTAAGAAATACTCATGCCAAGGCGCTTCATGGAGTGCAGGTGCTGGATGTGCCATGGGCTGGGGAGCTAAGCAGGTTCGCTCCCGGTGAGTGCTTGGATGGGAGACCTCCCGCCCGGGGAATGCCGCACTCTGCCAGCTTCACCCTGGCTTTAGCAGGGTTCGGTGGCTCAGCCTGTAATCCCGCACCTTGGGAGGCTGAGGTGAGTGGATTGCCTGAGCCCACGGGTTCGAGACCCGCCTGGGCAACTTGGTGAGACCTCATCTCTACAATAAATCAAAAAATTAGCTGGGTGTGGTAGCGTGCGCCTGTAGTTCCAGCTTCTTGGAAGGCTGAGGTGGAAGGATCGCCAGAGCCCGGCAGGTGGAGGCTGCGGTGGCTGGGAGCAGCCACCACCCCAGTCTGGGCAACAGAGTGAGACTCCAACTCAAAAAAAAGAGAAAGAAACACTCACAAACAAAACATTTAACTCACTGAGCATGGTGGCCGACACCTGTAATCCCAGAATTTAGGGAGGCCAAGGTGGGAAGATCCCCAGAGTACAAGACCAATCTGGGCAAAATAGCGAGACTCTGTCTCTACAAAACAAACAAATAAAATAGCCAAGTGTGGTGCCACATGCCTGTAGTTTTAGCTACTAAGGAGGCTGAGGTAGGAGGATGGTTTGAGGACAGGATTTTGAGGCTGCAGTAAGCTATATTATCATGCCACTGCATTCCAACTTGAGAAACAGAGTGAGAATCCAATCTCTAAAATAAAAAAATATATATTTATTATTTTTAAAATTTTATTTCAATAGCTTTTGGAATACAAATAGTTTCTGGTTATGTGCATGCTTTGTATAGTGGTGAAAGAATCTGGGCTTTAATTGTACCCACCACCCCCACCAACAGGTGATTTTTAATTACCTCCCCACTTTCCACCTGTCTTCTTCTGAGTCTCCAATGTCCATTGTGCCATTGCATATGTCTTTGTAGACCTTTATCTTAGTGAATACTTATAACTTGTAAGTCCCCACTTATAAGACACAAAGTTTTTGAAGTCACTCTTTCATTAAAAGTCTGAATCAATTTTAAAAGGACAAATAGAATCAATGGAAATAATATCAATTAAATCACAGTTTCAAAAATGTTTTTATTATAGTGGTCATTCTGCATGAAATTATTATTGCAGTAAATTGTGAAAATTGGAACATTCTAAGTCAAACCCATAATATAGTACACAACAACTACAAAGCTGAGATCTTTTTGTGGTAATCTGATGCTCATAAAGTCTACAAAGGAAATATTTATTGGCTAATTTTTTTAGAATTCTTGATACTCAAATGTACATCGGGGTATCATTAGACATGAATTTCATAAGGGTACTCATAGCATTCAGGCTAAGTAGTAGAATGTACAGAGATAAAAAGAAAAATAGTTACTGGAAAGATACAGCCAAGAGATTCTCCTCAATTTTCCAATTATGCATACAAGAAAAAATAGCCGGAAAGTCTGAGAGTGAAATCTAACAGACATGGAGAAAAGATCCAGAAATTTCAGCTAAAGAGAACAGAAAATAGAAAAGAAATGCATCAAAAAAATGACTGACAAAAGATACAAATCTTCTGACATAAAGGCCAAGTGAGATTTATTTTTTTAAAAAAGATTATATGTAGATACTTCAGTGTCTTGAAAATGAAGATTTAGAGAAAGAGATGCCAAGCAAAGAATAAACAGGAGAAAGATGATATGATAGAGTTAGAATAAGATTAAATACAATGAAAGGGAATAGAAAGCTGTAAACTAGATAAAGTAAAATATACAAATTGATTCATCCAAAAAAAACTCTGTTAAGATATTTTAAATTTGCTACATACTTTTGAAGCATTTAAACAAATCTCATAACCCCCCCCACACACACAAAGAAACGGAGAAATACATAACCAGTTTTGAAGAGTGTAATGTCATCTCCCTATATTGAACAAAACAAATAGATAAAAATAAATAAGGATAGCAAAGATTAAATAAAACAACTTTGCAAATAGAACGTCTGCCCTGCGAAGTAAAACAAGATATTCAGCAAATAGAAATATACATTCCTTCAAATATACATAAAACATATTCTCATATATAATGGCTATAAAAAAGAGCTCAATAAATTGTAATCATACTCTTTAAACACATGCAACAAAAAATGGAAATTAAATATAAATTAGACTACCATATCATCTATTAACTTGGAAGTTTTACACTGTCTTTTAAATAACTTTTGGGTTGCAAAGACAATATAAAAAACAATCTGTTAAAAAAAAGAGCTTTAAAAGCATATTTGCAAAGTACTTTAAGAAGAAGGAAAATATCTGTTCATATCAAATAGGAAACTTAAAGACCCTGATGGAGCATATGGAAATCTAGACTCCTGCTTTTTCTTGCACCTTCCTTTATGCTATCTCCAAAAACAAACAAATAAAAAACCAAAGCACAAATGTATAGTAATAAAGTAGTGACTTGCTTGGACACGGGAAAATTCTCATTACTGTTGATGAGACTTTACATTGGTAAATCTTTAAGAAGGGTAATTTGCCAGTATGTGTAATGATTTAAAGTATGCATACATTTTAAGCTAACACTATGGCTTCTAAAAACCTTATGTAAAGCAATATTAACACACTAATAAATATTGTACAGTTAAGAGTTTTCTTCACAGCATTACTTTTTCTAGCAAACAATTAGGAAGTGAAAAACTGTAAATCATTAGGAAAGTAGTTACATAGAGGATGTGTCACCTATTCCATAGAATATGAAGCAGATTTGGTTTTTGTTTTAATTGTATTTATTTAAATAATGAAGGGTAACTATATGTTTCAATGTGGAATTAAATTCCAGACATAATTATTAAGTGAAAAATGCAAATTTTAAAATAATACATATGTGAATGTCCCACATCTTTAAAATAAAAATGAAATAAAAAAGAAAGATGTGTAGATGTAAATATATAAATATGAAGAAAAACTTATGAATAAAATATTATAGACATTTTCAAAGTCATAGAAAAAAACAGTATAATATATAATAAAATGTTAGAACCTGAAATTTCTGACATGGATATCTTAAGGGGAGTGTTAGGAAGCACTTTCGTATCTTAATTCTAATTATCTAAATAATTCTTAGATCTTAAACAGTGAAAGTGTATTTACTCTGGGGACAGGGAGACATCTCTTATTAACAAGGGGGACTGAACGAAGCATATTTGTATACCTAACCCTTAGCTGTACCCCACAATATCATAATAAAAAATATTGATTAAAAAAGTGTATTTACATATTGTATCTGAATAAAAAAACAATAAAATTATTACACTACAGCAGGCCATCCACATATATCCAGGATTCCATATCTCTAGATTCAACCAACTGTGGATTAAAAAAAAAATGGATGGCTGTGTCTGCGTTGAACATGTATAGACTTTTTATTATCGTTAAAATATCCTTAATGCAGCATAACAACTATTCATATAGCATTTATGTTGCATTCAGTATTTAATCTAGAGTGTGTAGATTATATGCAAATAGTATGCCATTTCATATAATGAACTTGAGCATTATTAGATTTTGGTATCTTCAGTGGTCCTGGAAAATGCAAGAAAATAGAAAAAAGAATCATTCAAAATCAAATAAAATTCATGCATAGCTAGCATAGTGCACATTATACAAATTTTTTTATTTGAAAGAAACCGAGCCAAGCACCGTGGTCCTTCTATTTGGCTAAAGTCGCCTTCATCTTTTGTGCCTTATGTCAGAGCCCTGAATAGTGAAACTGATACTCAGGATAATGATGATAATAACCTACAAGAGCATCAAGCAGAAAATACATACTCAATTTTTTCATTAGACTCCACTTAATAAAGCAGAGTGTCTTAAGACATTTAAAAAATTTTCTGCGAAAATTGATATGCCCAAATTATAATATTAGTATTCTTCTATTTGAATATATATACATATGTGTGTGTGTGTGTATATATAATATATATAAAACGTGTGTGTGTGTGTGTGTGTGTGTGTGTATAATTTAATTATATCCAATTTTGCAGAAAACTTCTTCCCCAGGCCTCACACTTTTAACAAATGGCTCTAACAATTTAGTAGCGATTCTCTTTAATTCAATAATGAATCCTCTTTCCTTCACATTCCACATTCAATTTAAATCCCATGGCTCTCTTCTGAGAATAGATTCTGAATTGATCCTTTTCTTACCATCTCGACTACACTCCCAGCCCAAGCCACCAATATCTCTTTCCAAGACATAGGCCTTTGTTTCCCTACTCCACTTTCTCCGAGGTCTTTCCTCACAAAGGACCCAGCCCGCGTTGCATGGCCTGTCATGCCAATAAGGCACATATGCAATCCTGGCATGCAAGGAAAATCTTTATAAGTGAAGAGTAAGAAATAGAGTGCAGATCATGGGGAACTGCTTAAGAAATTAAAGTGTAAAAGTTGCTGGGGCTACAGCGGTGGTGGTGGAGAAAGAGAAGCAGTCAAATGTAAGAAATGGTACGAAGGTTATAAAACCTGCATAGATCACTGTGCCATTGACTAAGACAAGGATCATTAAAATGTGCCTAGGACGAAGAGATGGGAGAAAGACAGGTGTCGGAGATGATAAGTTCAGTTTGGCACTTGTGTAGAAGGAGACTTTGACAATCAGTTACTGGTTCAAAGAAGAATGTGCTCATTTCATCTTGTGCTTCTAGAATTTTCTCATCAAATGTCCTGCTAGTGGTCTGAGTATTGGAATTTGAATATGGGTCTCTCTTTTCATCAACCAGCTGTGTTGCTGTCAGCTCTTATCTGGAGCTAGACACTTTGGAGTGTTTAACTGAAAGAGATGAAAGGTAAGTCAGGCATGACGGGGTTGCTGCATAATATCCAGGAAGTCATAGTTTGTTGACCCTTTCTGAGAGCATTTTTTTTCTTTAGTAAAGGTATTTAAAGTATGTTTATACTCAAAACTCCACCTATATTGAATTCTGTCATCCTGTTTCATGCTTTCTAGTTGTATTTGTTGTTTTGTTTTTGCCATTTTGCTCCTGCCTTTGATTGCATGGGCTATTTTTTTTTTTTTTAACTTTCTATGGAAATTTGGAATGCAGACAAACTTGTAATTCTCCTAGTAACTAGTTTCTTTTTTTTTTTTAAGAGGCAGCTGAACTTATATCTGACAATCATCAAAATTAAGAGTAAGCAATAACTGTATATCTTCCTAGGGAGAATTACACATTTAATGTGACATTTTACTTTTCTATTTATTATTTTCAATTCTCACAACCCAGTCATCAAGCCAGACATATAGAAGTCATCACTCAGTCTCTCTTTCTCATCAATGCCTTTAGTGAATCACAAAATTCTATTTTACCACCTATTTTTTACATCCCCTGTAGCTAATTCCCTCTCTCTTCCAAGTCCTTGTTATGTCTCACCTAAACTTGTGCAACAGCCTCTCGACTAGTCACCTTGTCTCTAGTGCACTTTCTAAGAAGTAGACAAAATGCCTTATGAAACATGACTATTTTTTTTAACCCTGCACAAAATACTTCAGTGACACCCTTGATAAAGTTTATACCCCATAACATGGCATACTCAGTTTCCTTAACTTACATTTGCACACTTTGATGGCCCTGAGTTTTTTGGATACTACCTTGGATTTCTTTCATCCAGAAACAAGGAACTATGCATATTTCCCCATAAAAATGTTACTATATTATTATTATTTATTTCCTCATATTGCCCTGTTGTCTTGAATAACTGTCCTTTCCATCTCCCTATATCTAGTGCTTGGACATAATTCACATGTTACATCTTATATTTTATTGAAAACTTGCTCCAATAGAAGACCCTTACCACAGGACCCTTAACCAACTATTCAGAGTGCTTTGGTGCTGCAGCAATCTGTATCATCATTGTGTCTATCAGTGAATTCACCACATATTAAATAATTATTTGTGTGCATGTTTCTTCCAATAAACTATCAGCACTTTGAGGGAAAGAATTGTGTTTTTCTATCTTTTTCTTATCAAAATACTAAGCAGTATATTTACTATACATTAGGCTTCAATAAATGTTATTGAATGTAATGTTTTTGGTTGTTTTTGCTTCAAAACATTTTAAGATCTTATCTAAAAACTCCATTTTCTTTTCACAGCATAGAAAAATATTTTGTTACTTTGTTTCTGTTGTTTCAACTTCATTTGCTCTACTTTCATACACTATTATTCATACACTAGCCATCTTCTCTCTCTCTCATATCTATTTTCTTTACTCCTCCGTATTCATTCCTGTGACTTTTAAAAAAAATTTTATTTTATGCCTAAAACACTGATTTGATTATGCACAGCAGCAGTTCGGTACTTTTTTCTTTCTTATGAGGATTTTAATTTTGCTTTTTGCTTTTTAGGATGTTTAGCTTTTTAAAAAATTGTTTTTGTTGAGAGACTACTTTGGTGTTAGAGAGATCAGCTGTGTTTACCCCCTTGCAAGTAATTTGCCATGCTTGAGCTTCAGTTATCTCATCTGTAAAATGAAAATAATAACAGTGTCTACCTCATAGGGTTGTTGTCAGTATTAAACGTAACAAAATATAAAAAGTACACTTGGAACTGAGCACATTATAATATTGCAGAAAAGGATATAGATTTCTCACTGCTGATGCTTTCTACATGCAAAAAGGCACCCAATAAAGAAATACTTCCATTCCTCTCTTCCTCAACTTCTTTTCTATCTTCAAGACACCTGAAGGGTTGACTAGGGATAAAATCTCAGCCCGTTTTCTCTCTTCCTTTTAGAATCTCCTTTCTTACTTGAAGAGAACAGCATGTGTTCTTGATTGCTATTGGCCCAATTTTAAATTTTTTAATAAATGTGTTGTTTTGGGTTACTTACAATTTTTTTCCCACCACATTTTTTCTTATTAATGAATTGGTTCAAACTTAAGTGAAAAAAAAAGAATAATATTTATTGGGCCACCTTGATTTCTCAGTATGTGGCTCATTAGTCTGGGAATCTTGTGGAAAACAACTTGGAGTATATTCTGAGAGCTCAAAATAACTTCTGGAATTTGAGGCATTTGTCACAGCTGAGGGTCATGGTTGTTAGCCTGGAGGTACTATACTAGACAATGGCCACATGGAATTTTTTTCTTTATTTATTTTTTGTGATAACAGTAAATATTGAATGCTTCTAAGAGTAAACTCTATGAATGCTTTTAAACTCTAAGAGAATCTAATGCTTCTAAGAGAAAACGAAGAGTTCTAATAGTGAAAGAAATGAACAATTGTTTCATGTGAATGTAACCCTATTTTCTATTTCATGTTCAAATATGTTATTGTCTTTATTGTATTGTTGACAATTCTTGCTGAAATTTGAATAACAATGAGCAAAGATGATATCTCTTACAGTGTACATGGCTTTCTTGTTCTTTGGACCCACCTAATTTATAGTCAAGATATTTTCTTTGAGTTTGACCTAAAAAATGATGCTTTATGCTCTGCTGACATGCTGGGGAATGGCTTAACCCATGGAGAATTCCAGATGTTTGATGGAAAAGCCTCTGTAAACTTGGTTTTCATGTGGTTCATCAATTTAGAAGGTTTTTTTTAAAGCAATACTTAAAGTACTTTTAGTACTTAAAGTTCTTTTAAGTCTTTCTCCTTTTCATCGATGCAATTTATAGATCATAAAATTCATTTTTTCAGAGTATACAATTCAGTGTTTTGTTTTGTTTTTTCTGTACTCACAAAGCTGTGCAACTGCTACCACCATCTAATTCTAGAACATCTCCATCAACCCAATAAGAAACTCTTTTATTTATTAACAGTCATTCTTCATTCACCTCATCTACAGCCCTGGCAACCACTAATATACTTTCTCTCCCTAGATGGTTGCCTGTTTTGAACATGCTATGTAAATGGAATTATACAATGTGTTGCCTTTTGTGTCTTCTTTCACTTAGAATAATATTTTTTAAAAGTTCATTCATTTTGTAGAGTACATCAAATCTTTATTCTTTTTTATGGTTGAATCATATTCAAGTTTATAAGTTTACCACATTTTGTTTATTCATTTATCAGACATTTTGAGTAATTTTTAACCTTGGTTCATCACTGTTGATTTTTTAAAAATTAGGTGCAGGGGTAGTTGGTGCAGGCTTGTTACATACTGCATGATGATGAGGTTTACACTACTATTGAACCTCTCACCCAAATAGTGAACATGGTACCCAATAGGTAGTTTTTTAATCCTTGTCTCTCTTTTCCTCTCTTCCCTCTAGGAGTACTCAGTCTTTTGTTCTCCTCTTTATGCCTGTGTGCATCCAAACTTTAGCTCCCATTTATAATTGAGAACATATGGCATTTGAGTTTTGTGTTTGAATTAATTTGCTTAGAGTTATGACCTCCATTTTGCATCCATGTTGCTACAAAAGACATTATTTCAAAACTTTTAATGGCTTTGTAGTATTCCCTAGTGTATATGTACCACATTTTCTATATTCAGTTCACATCTAATGGGCACCTAGGTCAGTTTTATGGTTTTGCTATTGTAAATAGTGCTGTGATACATGTATGCATGTAAGAGTCTTTTTGGTAGGATTATTTCTATTCATTGGGTATATATTCAGTAATGGGATTGCTGGGTTAAACAATAAATCTATTTTTAATTCTTTGAGAAAATCTCCAAACTGCTATCCACACAGGCTGAACTAGTTTATGCTCCCACCAATAGTACATGAGTGTTTCCTTTCTCTGCAACCTTGACATCTTTTTAAAACTAAATAAAGGTCATTCTGACTGGTGTGAGACGGTATTCCATTGTGGTTTTGATTTGCATTTCTCTGATGAGTAATTAAGTTGAACACTTTTTCATATGATGATTCACTGCTTGTATATCTTCTTTTGAGAAGTGTCTGTTCATATCCTTTGCCCACTTTTTAATGAGGTTATTTGCTTTTTTCTTGTCAGTTTTTTCTAGTTCATTATAGATTCTGGATATTAGTCCTTTATTGGATGCATAGTTTGAAAATATTTTCTCCCATTCTGTGGGTTTTCTTTTTATTCTGTTGATAGTTTCTTTTGCTGTGCAAAAACTCTTTAGTTTAATTAGGTCCAAAATGGTCAATTTTTGTTTTTGCTACATTTGCTTTTTAGGACTTAATCACAAATTCTTTTTTCTCAGTCGATATCTAGAAAAGTATTTCCTAGGCTTTCTTCTAGGATTTCTATAGTTTGAGGTCTTGCATTTAAATCTTTAATTTGTCTTGAGTTAATTTTTATATATGATGAGAGGAATGGGTCCAGTTTCATTATGCATATCATTAGTCAGTTTTCCTGTCATCATTTATTAAATAGAGTGTCCTTTAACCATTGTTTGTTTTTATCGTCATGGTCAAAGATGAGTTGGCTGTAGGTCGATGACTTTATTTCTGACTATTCTATTCTGTTCCATTGGTCTATGTCTCTATTCTTGTCCAGTACTATGCTGTTTGGGTTACTGTAGCCTTGTAATAAAGTTTGATATTGGGTAATGTGATGCTGCTGGATTTGTTCTCTTTTGCTTAGGATTGCTTTAGTTATCTGGGATCTTTTTTGCTTCCATACGAATTTAAGTATTGAGTTTTCTAGATCTGTGAAAAATGATGCTGGTAATTTGATAGGGTTTGCATTGATTCTGTAGATTGCTTTGAGCAGTATGGACATTTTAACAATACTGATTCTTCTAATCCATGAGCATGGAATGTTTTTTCCATTGGTGTGTGTCATCTGTGATATCCTTTAGAAGTGTTTTGCAGTTCTCATTGTGGTGATCTTCATTTCCTTGGTTAGATGTATCGTATGTGTGTGAGTGTGTGAGTGTGTGTGTGTGTGTGTGTGTATGTGTGTGTGTGGCTATTGTAGATGTATCGTGTGTGTGTGTGTGTGTGTGTGTGTGTGTGTGTGTGTGTGTGTGTGGCTATTAACATCTAGAAATGCTACTGGTATTTGTTGAGTATTGATTTTGTATCCTAAAGTTTTACTGAAGTTGTTCATTAGGTCTAGGAGTCTTTTGGCAGAATCTTTAGGATTTTCAAGATATAGAATCATAGCATCTAGAAAAAGAGATAATTTGACTTTGTCTCTTCCCATTTGAATGCCCCTCCTCATCTCTTTTTATCTTTTGCCTTATTCCTCTGGCTAGAATTCCCAGGATCATGCTGAATAAGAGTGGTAAGAGTGGACAACCCTGTCTCATTCCAGTTTCAGGGGAATTCTTCCAATGTCTGCTTATTCATTATAAAGTTTGCTTTGCATTTGCCATAGATGACCCTTATTATTTTGTGGTTTGTTCCTTAGATGCCTAGTTTGTTGAAGGGTTTTATAATGAAGGGATGCTGGATTACATAAAATGTTTTCCTGAATCTATTGAGATGATCTTATGGTTTTTGTTTTTAATTCTGCTTATGTGGTGAATTACATTTATTGATTGTCATATGTTGAACCATCTTTTTATCCCAGGAATAAAGCTCGCTTGATCATGGTGAATTATCTTTTTGATGTGCTGCTGAACGTGGTTTGCTCGTATTTTCTGATAGATCCCTGCATCTATGTTCATCAGGGATAACAACCTGCAATTTCCTGTTGTTGTTGCTATAGTTTTTCAGATTTTGGTATCAGGATGATATTTATAGAATGAGTTAGGAAGGAATCCCTCCTCTTCGATTTTAAAAAAAAAATTTCAGTAGGATTGATACCAGCTTTTCCTTGTACATTTGGTAAGCTTTGGCTGTAAATTCATGTGGTCCAGGGCTTTTTTGGGTTGGTGAGGATTTTTTTTTTATTACTTATTCAATTTCATGACTCATTATTGTTCTGTTCAGGGTTTCAATTTCTTTCTGTTTCAATCTTGGGAGGTTGTGTGCTTCCAGGAATTTTCAATTTCTCTAAATTTTCTAGTTTATGCACATAGAGATGTTCACAGTAGTGTCTGAAAATCTTTTGTATTTCTGTGGGATGAGTTGTAATGTCACCTTTGTCATTTCTGATTGTGCTTATCTGAATTTTCTCTCTTTTTTGTTAATCTAGCTGGCATTCTGTCAATCTTGTTTATTCTTCAACGAGCCAACTTTTCATTTTATTGATCTTTTGTGTGGTTGTAGCTTTATCTCAGGATAAATGGTTGTTTTTATAGAAGTGTAGTTATATGTACTGGGTTCTAAGAAAGGTAACATATTACTCAGCAAAATTGAACAAGATGCACAGGCTCAGAAGAGGGCAGGGTACCAGGTAGACAATAGGACCACCCAAGTGCTGATGAGACTGGTGACCTGTGAGAATACTACCAAACAAACGTCTGGTTATAGGCAGCCTCATGTGACCTCACAGTCCTTGTGAACCTTGACCCCTAGTGCAGTAGATTTTGTATTACAGGCTAACTGGCATACATTTGTTGAATTGATGGAAACAACAAAAACTGCTACGTTTATACAACAAAACATCTGAGTTTTTTATATGCATCTGGAGATTATTGAGGTGCTAGCTATATATTTTAGGGATCAGGACCAGATTGATAGTTCTAGACCACTGCCAAATTCCACTCTAAAATTAGGGCCAAGGAAAGATGGTTAAGGAAAATTTTTATGACTTTTCCAGAGACTCAAAAGTTATTCTTAATAGCCAGTGTCAAATTAGTTCTGGTCTGGATTAATATAATATATGAGGGGAGACCCCCACAAAAAAAACAGGATTATTTTTTGGAGGACAAGGCTTCTCCCACTAGATATGTTTTCTAGGAACCCATTTGTATCAGTGTACCAGCTAGCTTTGTTGTACGAGGCTTCATTTGGCTTCAGTAAATTTTTTTTTTTTTTGAGATTCTTTCAATGCGCTGCCCATTTCATAATGGGTGATTTACAAGCACCCCTACCCACACCAAGCTGGATTGTTCAGCAGTTTTGTTTTGTTTTGTTTTTACCAAAATTGGCATGATCCTTGTGCCCCACACTCCCTATTCACCTGATCTCACCCAAGTGACTTTTTTTTTTTTTCAGAAGAAAAAATCCTCAAAGGGAAAAGTTTTACTGACGTGGAAGAAGTGAAACAAGAAAAGTAGCAGAAGCACTAAAAGACATCAAAATTGACGAGTTCAAAATCTGTTTTGAGTAGTGGAAAAAGCATCTCAGTAGGTGTATTGCATAAAACTGAGAGTGCTTTGAGGGTGACTGAAGTTTAAATATGTAAGAATAAATACACATTTTTTAATAAATAAATTCTGGACTTTTTTTAACCCCCCCCCCATTTTTGTGACGGAGATTCTCCAGAAGATAACTCAATTATCATCAGACCAAGGGATTTTATACCAGGAGGCAATGAAAAGAAAAGAGTGTGGCACAGGGCCTGAAGATGCTTATTCAAAGAGAGTACAGATGCTAAGTTACTAGGTACAGCCCACTCAGAATTCAGAACTCAAAAGAGAAATAGAATTTGAGAAGTTTTGAATATATTAACTAAAAAACATATGTACCTCAAATAAGCCCTGGTGACTGGGAATGCTATTGTTGTACATTTCTGAATTTGCTATGAAGGTAGCAATATCTGAAACTCTATTTTCAGAGAAAGGAGATATTATGAGAATGTGGTAAATGCATGTTGCAAAACTCAGTTTCTGCTGAGAATTTTTTTTTTCCATTTGAGATTATTACAGGACACAGATGAGCTAAAATTTGAAGAGATATATAGATCTTAGAAATTAAGGCACTTAAAAATATACGAGAAAATGACAGTGAACAGCTGGCCATATTGAAGTACCCTAGAGATCTCTTCAGGTGGCAGATCTAGTTACCTTTGCAATCATAGGTAGAGCAGTTGGAAACAGATGACCACCATTAACCAAAATTAACCTCGTGCTAGGAAATTTCTCCCAACTTAGTTTCTTTATGAATTAGAGACAACTGAAATCAACTAGTTGAGATCCTAGATGGTAGAAAATAGTGACATACCAAGGGTAGCAGGGTGTGTTTTATTTGCACAGTTGTATCCTAGAAAAATATTTTAAACTGGAAATAACTGCTCTAAAGGGCAGGAATTAGATTGTCTTATAATTCTGTTTCTTGAGATCAATGTTGTGATAGTTTGTGTCTCGCACGATTAAAAAAAATATAAAACACATTAGAGATTGTAACTGAACAAAGACAGACCTGAAACAATTTAGACTCTAGCTAGTACTCAAGAATTGTTCTAGCTTAAATTGAACAGAAATTTAGAAGGATATCATATTAATAACTGTTAACGTGTGGTATCAATACCAGGCACTGCACTAATAATCTGATTTATAATAACTCATTTAATCCTCAAACTAACATCAGGAGTAAAAATATCTTCATTCTACTGATGAAGAAAGTAAAGCACAGAGACTTTATGTAAAGTTCCAGTGTGTCATATTTTACATCTATTAATTGATAACACAGACAATAAAACCCCAAATCCTGATCCAAAGTTTTGTGTTCTTCCTCACTTCACCATATTCCTTCTCAAGGATATAGCTTAGATTTTAATTTCTTTGAAAATAAAAAAGTTGTGTTTCTGTCTTTATTTCATTCCATGTGTAAAATGCAAGGAAATTTAGATTTCAAATTTTACTTTTTTCTCAGAATTTGGTATTGAAAAGAATTTGTATTCAAATTTGAAACATCTATATGTAGGCTATTTATTTATTTATTTATTATTCTGCACGACCTCTGATAGGCTATGTTGAACAACCTAGTTATCGAAAAATTATAGAAATTAAACTTTCCATGTTGGATACAGAGCAGGTTTCAAGTTAATTAGATGATATATTCTTCTAAGCTTTTTAGTGTCTTATGGGGACAAAATTTCTTATTTGCCATTGGTGAGCCCAGGGAAATACTCAAGAACAGTGTTTGTTATTGAATGAGTGGTCTCATGGAAGTGTGAATGTGACTCTCCCTACTGTTGACCTTCTCCCCTAAGAAGGATGGTTACACCTCTGATTGCCCATGGGCATGACAGAGTGAGTGGGAAAATGTATACTACCTACAGAAGTTTGCTTCCTTGTGGAGGACCACAAATAATTGTAACACTGATGGCCTCTTTCCAGGCCTCTTGTCTTTGGGGGTAGAGGTGACATTCACCTTACTTGTGAGTTAGGAATAAGGAGTTTGGAATGATCATCCTATACATTTTTTTAATTTTAAACTGCCTGTTTGGAATGATCACCTTCTAAATGCTTGTTATCATGCAGTAATGTCAATGTTTACAGATCTGCCTGGGTCATGTATTATTGGCTGGGAAGGTCTATCTAATTCTAATTTCAGTATTAATACATCCCTGCCTGTGAATGAAAGCTACACCCTCAGTTATCAGGTTTATCTGTAAGACAGGTGATATTTTGTCCTTCCATTTGTATTATTATGCACATTTATTTTTATGTATATGTTTATTTTAACAGATGGTCCAAACTTGGGTGGAGATGGGTGTTATTTTTAGATCATCTTGAACTTCTGATAGTAGTCAATCTAAACAGTAAACATTATTCTTGATGTCTGCCTGAGTCAGTTTGGGGCGCTATAACGAAATATGATATACTGGATGGCTTATAAAGAACAGAAATATTTATCACAGTTCTGTAGGCTTTAAGTCCAAGATCAGGGTGCCAGCATGGTCAGCTTCTGGCGATGGCTTCTCCCTGAATCCTCACAAGGGCCTACAGAGCTCTTTTAGGTCACTTTTATAAGGGCATAATCCCATACATAAGGCCTCGACCTTCGTGACCTAATCACCTTCCTACCTTTAATATCAACACATTGGGGGTTAAGATTTCAACCTAAAGAAAAAATTTTGAATGGACACAAATATCCAGTCTACTGCAGCATCATTTGTGCTGTGGGTATCATTAGCATAGTTTCTGTCATCATCATCATCATCATTTCAGCTGGAGCCTTTCATCTCAATCTCTTTTCCTTTTATTTGAGCCTGTTTATTTTTCATAAAGTCATGCTTTGGTTTCAGACACTTCTTACATTCCTCACGTATTCTCATATAATTAGCTTCAAGAATAATGGTATACAGTATGCTATTGTCTTTTATTTACAGTAATCCACACCAATGGTACCCTTTCACTTCTGACTCCTCATGATATTACATTTCAATTATATTTTATATTTTTAACAAAGCCTGAACTTTGTATCCTTACTAATCTTTAAAGAGTAGAAGTTTTATTTATCACAAGTGTTCACCCTCAGATAGAATATGCAGATTGAATTTAACTCTGACCTAAAAGTAGAAGATGAGGTGATTTGAGGAGTTTTAGTATAATTGCTAGGGAATTATTAGAAAGAAAAATTTGGTGTGGCTCAATTGGACTTATATGATGTTGTAATCACTCCAGAGAAGCCAGATGAACCCCCATTTCAAAATTGCTTTGTATGTCCAAACTGATGATGTCACGCATTCAACAAGAGATCATGAAAATATTTATCATTCATATAATAAGGCTTTCCAGGGAAAGTAGGCAGCTCTCAAGCAGATCTGAAAATGACTTGAAAGCCAGGAAATGCCCTAATCCTTAGACTGGAGTTGTTTTTGTTCTTGTTGCTGTTTTTCTACTGTGATTAGGGGTGATGCAGGGATGAAAGTTCCCATACAAGGGAAGAGGCTAATGGAGTTTGAACCTCCCTCTGAAGACAAAAAAGGGAACATCAAGACTTTTGAATCAGTTTGCTCAAATAAGAGAAAGAAAGGGAAAAGAAAAGACTTAAAAACTGTGAGCAGTCAAGTATCCAAAAAAATGCAGTCTTTATGCAGACTCTTTATTGCAAGTGGGATTGTCCACTATTTTTACTTCCTAACTTTTACATTAAGAGGAGGATGTTTATCTTCAATACTGCAAAAGAGAAAGTAGTTCTACTGCTTTACTTAAGCATAATCCATACAAGCTTATACTGATGAGATTCAAAAGCAGTCACTAACAAAACAATAGTAGAACAAAAGAACTCTGTGAGGTGGAATTATTTTGACAGAAGTTAAATTATGCTTAGAGTTTTGTCTCATTTTAGGAGAAGAGAGATATACATGGAATAGTCAATGACTTATTGTTAGATATAGATAAACTAAATAAGGCTGTTAAAATGCAAGAATTATTATTAAAGAATAGAAAGAGCATGTACAACCTGCAAATCAGACTTGAGAAGAAAAAGGAATTAAGAAAGTCTATCAAGGAAACTGGAAGCAGAGGAGGAGAAAAAAATTAGATAAATGTAAAATATAAATAAGGTGGCAGGAAAATACCAGATATATGCTTAAAAAAATCCCAGAGTCTATAAATAAGCAAGATCTAATCCCTAAATGAGAAATTTGTGTTCATGTTGTAAGGAGACATATTCAGTGTTATTGATGGTGCCACTGTTTTTAATAGCTAAGCATTGAAACAAACTTAAATGCTCATAAGTGTGGAAGTGGATAGATAAGTTATAGTACATGCATATTATGGAATACTGTGTAAACATTAAAATTAATGAAAAAAGACCTACATGTATAAATTAGATAAATTCCAGAAACAATGCTGAGTAGAAGAGTAAACAGTTGGTAGAGTGATGCAAACAGTATTACCATTCTTAATTAGTTATAGTTAAGAATTAATTTTACAACTACAAAATATCATACATATTTTTAATGAATGAAGTATATATCCTACATGCCTGAAGAAGAGGAATAATGCACACAATTTTTTGGATAGTACTTATCTCTGGGGGAAAAAAGACAGGGAAAAAGGAAATTAGAAAGATTTTAACTGGATTCTTAATATTTTATTTCTTTTCATTTTTTATAATCTGAAGAAAACATGACAGCATGTTAAAATATTAATTTGTACATGAATTTTGTCATATATTACTCTGTATTTTTATACCCACAAGAAAACCTTACATACTTGACCTTGTATAAATCTAAGATACTTCTTATAGCATAAATATCTTTTTAAAAATGTGAACAAGAAATAAAGTTAAAGCAAGAAAAAGGACAATAAAGAGCCACTGGAGAAGGATATCCAGGAAGTGAATTTAAAAGATGGCAGCATGTTGTGCACTGCCCTTGATCCCAGGTGAAGGAATGGATCCCAAGAATTGGAAGAATTGAATTTGTATTGTAATGAGTGGAATTGAAAAGAAAAGGGAGTGGATACAGGAAGGCATATAGATTTGGCTCATTTAGAATGAAGACTTTTGCATCCATTGGTTTCAATTTTCAGTGTAAATCTGAAGCCCAGGCTGACTACTGAGATTGAAAAGGGCAACAGAATGTGGAGGTCAAGGGGGTTAGAGATTTAGAAGACAGTAGAGGAAGTTTTAAATGGTTGCTGTGGGGAACAGCAGTGAGAACTGAAGGATAAACAAACAAGAAGGCTGTGCAGTACTGATGAGCAAGCCCTCCATCGCTGGCGTTCCCAGTTGACCCGGGCGCAATTTGAGGAGCTGTTATCAGCAGCCCAGATATAGACACAGAACCATTCATTTCTATAGTTAGTTAGATTAAATCACAGTTGAGATTTTGCCAGGCATATATGATAATCAAAGTTAGTTTAGCATACTGGCAAGAAAGTAAAGTAAAAGAAAAGGGACTTTAATCTGGATAGAAAGGAAACTAAGAATAAAGGGGAAACTAAGAATAAAAAAAGACAATAGAAAAACAGGAAAACATTTTTAAAATTTTCACATTTTCTCTATGTAGTGATGACTACTAGTATTTCTTCTCAGTCCTTAAAAATAATATAATAGGCACATATAGAAATATATACACATATATGCACAAAGACACATATATACATATATATATCATATACATGTTCATTTTGTAAGCAAAAATACTGATATGACACTATAGCTAATACTTGATTCCTCTTTCAAGTGTATAAGATTGTGTTCCCAAGTCAATAAATATTTGTCTAGCCTTGATTTAATGAATAAATAATACTGCAATTAAGGGAGTAAAATAATTTATTTAACTTATTTTCTATTATATGACATTAATATTATAAATTGTTATCGTTTCATAATCTTCCATATACCTGAATTATTTTTAGAATAAATTCCTAGATGTAAAATTACATCAAATATAACAAACAGTTAGCACATCTTAGCTACAAATTGAACTCCAGGAAATTTTGTGTGTGTGTGTGTGTGTGTGTGTGTGTGTGTGTGTGTGTGTGTGTGTATTTAAGTGGTCTTTGAAACTTCTTCTTTAGGATGCTCTAGCAAATAAAGGTTTATAACAACTCAGAATACAATAGCTAAGACCCCTAAGTGACTTTTTCTATAATCCCTCTGGGACTCTAAGAGGCAGATATCACATAGA
Organism: Cephalopachus bancanus; assembly: GCA_027257055.1. Lineage (NCBI taxonomy): Eukaryota > Metazoa > Chordata > Mammalia > Primates > Tarsiidae > Cephalopachus > Cephalopachus bancanus. The sequence continues at coordinate 12,212,696 of JAPVLO010000046.1, read as the reverse complement.
TAAAATGAACACAGAACTCTCACTTAATTCAGTTCCATAAATTCCAGTCTATTAAACAGTCTGAGACTGGACACAATAAAGAACAAACAGTTCACATTTCCTCCCTTGGTTCAATTCTTCATTTTTGAGAATGATACAATACTCATTCCACTCCCCAAGTCAGTCACTTTGTAGTTATCTCCCTTCAGCCTGTCAACATCAAGCTAATTTTCCTGAGCACACCAGCCTTTCATCTGGCAAAAATCTACTGGACTGACCACGCAACATGCACATTGCAATGTTTGGGAAATAATGAGGTGCTCAATTATACAAAATGCACATTTTAAAGATTCTCTCCTCTTCAAGATTCATAGAACATTTGTCATAGATGCCACTTTTTGAACCTTAAAACACACAAACTGTGGTAGGTAGATTAGGGTTCCCAGAAAATAGACTCTGGGAGGAAAATTTGTGTGCAGGACACTTATTGGTGAGTGTTCTCAGGAGTGATGAATTCAACCAAAAGAGGAAAGTAAGATTGATCAATGACACATATTGAATGGTAATGCATTGCAACAGAGGGCCGAGCCAATCCCACAGGGAGCTCTGTAATTAGAATGGCCCTTCAGAGGTGTTCCCATTGAGGGAAGAGGGCTTGTACCTTGCACCTCCTCATGGAGCAGTTATTGGATATACATTGTTTATGGAGAGAGAGAGTAACCTTGGGTAAAGCAATTACCTTAGGCCAAGGGTAATTTTGAGATAATATTCATCTCTGAGCAATCAGAAGGCAACACTCTTGAGAAATAAGTACCTAGGTCCTCAAGAGGCAGAATTTGGAAAGATACACTATAACATCTACTGCACAGCCCACACTAACTTGTATTACTGAACTGAGATTAGTTTTGTACTTACATTAAAAAAAACTTGCTTATATATGAGTCATATCTTCAATTGAATACAAACTCCTGGATATCAGAAAGGGTATATAAAACTTCACCTGTTTACCTATAGGCCTAGTTTTATAAATATTATAATTCCTACTGTTAATTTGACAAATTTTTATCTTAAATTTACAAAACACTGCTTTCTCTGCATTTACTTTTCACCTATAGCCACCATCTTAGTCTAAGCTTTCATAGCTCCAAGGGTTGTAAAAATACCATAATTTTTTTACTGGATTATTGCTTGAATTTTATAAGCAATTCCTATATTGTATGTGTTTGATAAAAACTTAGGTTTAGTAAGAAAATGGTGGGTTGTCTCCTTAGGATTAAGAGTATGGGTGTTGGACTTTGAATACAATATCTTAGAGCAAAGCCATGTATTACATATGAGCTTTCTTCTTTTTTTTTTTTTTTTTGAGTTGGAGTCTCACTCTGTCACCCAGACTGGAGTGCAGTGGCCGCTCCCAGCCACCGCAGCCTCGACCTGCTGGACTCCGGCAATCCTTCCGCCTCAGCCTTCCAAGTAGCTGGAACTACAGGCATGCACTACCACACCCGGCTGATTTTTTTATTTATTGTAGAGATGAGGTCTCGCCAAGTTGCCCAGGCGGTCTCGAATCCACGGGCTCAGGCAATCCACTCACCTCAGCCTCCCAAAGCGCGGGATTATAGGCTGAGCCACCGAGCCTGGCGAGCTTTCTTCTTGTTCATGACCTACATATTTATTTGGCTTGGACTAATAAATCTGATGGCAATAGATGTGTCTGACTCTCTTTGTTTAGCATTGAAATCCCAGCAAGTGGTCATCTAGGTGAATAGTTTGCCCTGTACTTTATGTGAAGGCCCAGAGTAAAAGCTGAGAGATACTGGATGAAGTTACAGCAACAGGCATTAGAGGCAACAACTACACAGGTATTCTGATTCTGGCCCCTGATCAAGAAGTAGGGACCAATGTTATTGTTTTTTCTAAAATTATTTTCTCCACAAAAATCCCAGTTCTTCTTCAGTTCTTCTCCCCAAAGATCAGAAGCCACGGCTATGCAAGCCATCTATCGATAGGAAACATGATACTTAGAGAATCCAAACAGAGATTTCTGTGCTTTCATTTAGAGGGTACCTAAGTCAGGATACGTGTAAAATCTGATGTACGCTCTGACTTGACTCTATTAGTAAAAATTCAAAGTTGAGTCCATTTGTCTAAGCTGCAAGCACTTAAAAGTTTGGAGACACTGCCTACAAATTTTCCACCATCTCTTTCATCAAAGAAAATGGTTAAATTCATTCTCTTTCTTTGTTTTCTTGTCTTTCTCTTGCTTGATCTTGCTCCATCCGTTCTTTTCAAATAGTGTTTGTGAGTGCTTGTTAGGAGCCAGACAGCATACTAATTTCTTTACATTCAACATCTCAGTGTAAACAATCTCTGTAACACCTATCCTTATTTGTAATTATTTCTACTGCACAGTAACTGAGGCTCAAAGAGATTTTGTTTCTTGCCAAAGGTCATATTTCTAGTAAGTGAAAGAAATGAAAATATGGAATAGTTCATATTTCCATCAATGTCCCTTGTTGTCCATCCATAGACTTCTGAAAAGAAAACTTCTCATTTTGTGGTAATTAATAATAATAGTAATAGTAATAATAATACCTATATCCAGTCTTCCTGGTATTCCAGGAACCTGCTCTACATCAGCCTACTCTAGAATCTGCCTATGCCATCGGGGCAGTAGACAGCTAAGAGTGTGTCTTTAGGTTGGCAAGTGAAAAGGGGGAAGCCCAATCTAAAACAAACTAACAATGCCAGATGGGGCATGCATCTTATGCCTGATCTGTTATAGGTATCTGCCATAGGCAATGCTAACTTCTTAAAAAGTATCTCAAGTATGTGACTGCTGTTACACAAAGCTCTGTGAAATGGGATGACTAATCAATAAACATAAGCATGAGATGGATATAAAATATATGTTAAGAAATATATGCTATATTAATTTAGCATAGACAGTAACATATTCTGTAGACCTTCTTGCACAATGCAGTGACACACCACTGCGTTATTAATGTTTTGGAAAAATTTATTTATTCTATTCCATTAGTGTATTTTAACAAACATTGCTTTGGGACAGTATGCCTGCCAATTTATGTTTATGAGACTGTCAACATAATTTACATGCAGACAAAAATATGATACAATATTGCCAATGCAGAATCGCCTTGTCAAATGATATTGTCACCAAAAAAAATGAAACAGTACCCCAGCTGAGGAACCAAGCATATTCATCACTGTTGGCTGCACAGAATTTGAGGTGACATGCTGAAATACATTTAATGCCTTTTTTTCATGCATCAAATGAATAAAAAGTGAATGAATGAGGTACTTCTAACTGCCATATACTGTGAAAAAGCAAATAGATTTCTTGTTTCCTTTGGAAAAAAAAAAGAATAAGAATAATACATGGGTTCCTGAAATAGTTGACAGAATTATATTTATTATTCATTTGGAAAACTGAGTATGCTATGAAAATCATGAATTGTTCTAACGTATTCTGCTGCAATGATTGAGACTGTCATGGACGGAGATGATGGTAAACTTAGGGTGGCTAATCCATCCAGAATAAAGAGCTGGAGTAGGTTGGAACAATGATAGTTATTTGACCTAGGACTTGTATTAAATAATACAAGAATTTTTAAGAAACTGCTTTCTTTAGAAGGTGAAAAATTAGAAATATGAACTTGTCTTTTCTCTGAAAATTCCAGCCCAAGGACATGGTTTTTGGACATGCATAGGCACACGTTCTGGTTCGACCTGCATCTGTATGAGCTTCAGTAGTACATAAACACTTTAGTCAAAAAGTTTTCTAGTTTTCCATGTGCTGATGGTTTGTGAGTTCAAGCAATTTCACTGAACAGAGAACACCCAGCTTGCTCCTAGGAAAGACAACTGGGATAAGCTCAGGGCTTTACCAGTCTTGAAGGAATTGCTCTTCTGGTGCTGCCTTCTCCCATTGATAAAAGGTCCTCTATGCTGTTGACTTCTCCCTGGATCTGGATTTTATCATCCAAGGTGATGCAAGAATGTCTATGGCTTGTCTACACAAGCCTGCTTGGCATACAGGACCTGCATACCCTTGTGGTCATCAGAGTCCCTCTGTCTCATCAGATATTCTAAAATGGGAGTATAATGACTGTAGTAATTTATCTGTTGTCAGAATATACATGCTTACAGCTCTAGCTTTTAAGAGGAAAAAAAGAAAGTGTCCTGGCTCCAGGAATTAATAAAAGCAGCTCATTGTCACAATCAGCAGACTGATGGGTTGGCAGCAAATTAAGGATATAGAGTCATTTCTTGAAACTTTTAGTTTATCACACTGAAACATGTGAATAACAAAGTGAGATTGGGAAGGATTTTGTGTATCAATAGGGAAAATGCACACAACTTGAGTCTGAAGCCTTACTCTGCCATGGACTTTGTGAAAGTCTCCCTGGTCCCAGACTTCCTCAGATACAGAATGGGAATAATATTTACCTCAAAACTTTGTTGTGGCAATTAAGTGGGAAATTGTTGAATCACAGAAATGCCAGATGTTTGACTATTTTTGATGCACAAAAAAAGAGCAATATCATGTGTTTCTCCTAGCACAATCCCATGCATATAATAAATGTTTACTGAATATTGGTTGACAAAATATAACATGTTAAAAGTTGAAGAAGTTATGCAGAAAAAGATAATGTATTACTATTTTGCTTCTGCTACTACTATCTTAACCATTATTCTCCATCATGATACTCAAAATGAAATCTGAAATATAGCATTCCAAATCTCTCAGTACTATGTAAGGAATGTGATAAAACAAGAAATAGTCTATCTTCAAATAGGTTTAAATTTCTGGCGCACATATATGGAACTTGACTATTTATCTTTAGGCTTCACGAATATATTAATTCCTATAAGAAAGTATTTTCCAGCCGGGCTCGGTGGCTCAGCCTGTAATCCCGCACCTTTGGGAGGCTGAGGTGAGCGAATTTCCTGAGCCCGCGGGTTCGCGACCCACCTGGGCAGTGAGACCCCATCTCTACAATACATCAAAAAATCAGCCGGGCGTGATAGCGCACGCCTGTAATTCCGGCTACTCGGAAGGCTGAGGTGGAAGGATCGCTGGAACCCAGCAAGTCGAGGCTGCGGTTGCACTCCAGTCTGGGCGACAGAGTGAGACTCCAACTCAAAAAAAAAAAGAAAGTATTTCCGGAAGTTAACCTCTAACTCAAGATCCTAAAGACCCTGTGTAAGCTCTTGCCTCTCATTACATAGCATGGAACTTACCATTTCCCATTTTACACTCTTATTGGCAGCATTGTCAAAACAGCAGCTGATTTGTGCAATTCACACAAGAATGTCAGTGAATGTCCTAATTAATGGCTGGACAGAAGAAAAGGTATCAGGATGGTGTGGGTGCCCAACACACCATTAGGGATGAAGACACAGACAGAGCTCCTGAGAGTTCCCAAGCCCAGATGCATATACAATTCATTAGTGAAGTGGGAAGGAAAAGTGCAGGACATGAAAAAGGAAAGAGACATTGAGATAGGGAGCAGATAGAGGAAGGACAGTAAGGTAATGGAGAAAAATTGCTATGGAAGAACAGGATGATGCATCGTCAAGGACTGCCCACACCTGCTGGGTCTGAGAGGGAAAAGTGTTGTATCAGGCACCAATTGAAGTGAATTATATGACATTTTTTCTCTGGCCAGAGAAATTTCTTACTGACCCCAGCTGGTAATCAAACGCTGTCCTAGAAAACAAGAATGACTATCCCTTGCCATTTAGAACTCCGAATTGAAAATTACCATTGCTATTCTTATCAAATATTTAAATTCATTTAAAGAAATTGTATTAATTAATGATGCATTAATTAATGATGCATTGCCCCAATAATAACACATAGCCTAATGTACATGGGATAGTTTAAAATGAAAGAGTCAGAATTTAAAACAAACAAAAAATATCTTCCTTATAGGCCTCTGCTGGCATAGAATATTAAAACATTTTATCTTATTTAATTGTTTGGAGTAGTACATTGGTCAAAATCACTACTGAATTTAAAAATCATTGAATCTGAAATTTTTAGCTGAAAATGCAAATGGATTCTGATGATATATTCCAAGCATATTTACACCTAAATCAGAAAATATATAGACTATGAAAGACCACTGAAATGTGGAGGCTGATGTAAGTTGGCTTGGGATAATTTTAGTGTCAGATACTAACTAAAAAGCCAAAAAACTATGCAAAATGATGTGAACTTTTAAAAGTCAGTGCAAATATGTTATGATAGAAAAAGTATTTCTGAAGGAGCTTACACATTGCCTTCACCATGTCAGTAAATGTGCTTACATTATTGCTTTCTATATCATCTGGAGCTCTGGTCTTAAGGGCTAGCACAGAAGATGGTATCACAAATGATATGCACCTTTGACCATGGTCCTACCTACTACCATACTGATGATTGCAATCAATTGGTGGGTGACTCACAGAAGAGTTTTATTTGAAACACAGACCAATATTCGTTTATATACAAATAATCACGTACATCAAACCCACGCTATAAAATTTCTTTTAAAATAAAAGTATATAATTAAAAGATGAGTTGATTTAAAGAAAAATAGTAAAGATATTTCATGTTAATGTATCAAAAATTATGACTTTGGTCCTTGAATGAATAAAGTTTGCCAAATAGGAGCTTAGATGAAGGAATAAGTGGCAGTTGGCCAAATCTCCAGATGGTTAAAATCTAAGAGGGCTGGAGCCAATGTCTGATGAGAGAGCCTTGATGGAAAGGGGAATGCTGAAATTAACAGGAATAAATTAAAATAGCATAAATGTAAATTTTTGCATTTTAGATACAAAACAATATCAGAACAAGCATGGAAGTGTGGGACCTCATTTCACTGCAATTTATGTGAAAATAACTTCTTTTATTAGTAATAAAAACGTCTTATGCTTGTGCTGGTCTTCACAATCTAAATTGTATTTGCCTATCTCTTTTTCTTTTAGCTTTGATGAGTGCAGCTCAATACAAGTCAAGAACTTTCTAAAAGTATAATTTTATTTAGGATGTAAATAGAAAATCTAATGAAGGAGAAGGGCAGTATTAGTCATACTCCAAACTCCAAAAAGAGAGAAAGGAAAGTACAAAAAAGCCTTATCATCAATCACATTTTTGATATTGATGTTAAAATGAAATGGAACATTTTTAAGGTTTCAACCCTTTTATAATATAAAGGTTGTTTTTTTTTTCCCCCTCATGTTTCTATTTCCTTTTGTTGTATTATCCGGGAATTTATAAGTGTTTTAACATTAATAAATCATTAATTTGACAATATGTTTTAAAATCTGTATTTAGTTTTATCACAAAAATTTAAAAAATATTTATTTTAACTTTAATTTGAAACAGGTTCTCTTCCACATTTTATGTTATAATATCTGTATCTTGACTTTTTGCTTCTTTTTGCCCCTTCTTCCTCTCCCTAACAGAAGACTATTTCTTCAAGAGCATGTGTATGTGCAGAGGCACATGTGTGTATCTCTTTTTCGCTTTTTTTTTAAAAGCAGGATTTATTGAGAGAACAGAAAAGCTTCCAAAGTGGGAGGGGACCTGAAGGGGTTTCCCATGTGTGTATCTTTTAAGTGTGCTTGACTGGTAGAAGATCTGAACCTTTGCATATCAAAAAATGTTTTCCTATACTTTTCTACAAAAATACAAAATACAAAATTATAAATTTTTTTCTTCATAATTATTTAAATGTTTATCTATTCTTGTCTGATCATTGATGTTACAGAAAAAATTGAGAATACCTTCACTTTGAGACACTATATTTCTAATTTAGTTTTTTACCTTTTACTAAATGCTTATGAGATTCAGTCTATATTTATTAAAGTTCAAACTTTTGTTATGAAATGCGTAGGTATTTTATTTAACTGATCATGCCTGCAGTGTTGAGTGATGAAGGTATTTCTTCAGACAAATGTGTGTGTGTGTGTGTGTGTGTGTGTGTGTGTGTGTGTGTGTTGATCTTCCCCTCTGCTACATATTTGGTAATTAATTAGTCTTTTCTTTTGTTACCATTCTCTGCCTGTCAAATTTATCATGTTTTACCATTCTTATTTTTATTTATTTATCCTAGTACACTGCATTTTAAGAAATCTTATTGCCTCATCATCACCCTATTTGTGCTCTTAAACTTCTTGTGAGTCTCTCTCATCTTCTCTCTCCTGTCATGGGAGAGATGTTACTTTTCAACATATATTACTCATTCTTTCCTAATAGTTTTCATCCCTCTTTTTTTTTTTTTTTTTTTGAGTTGGAGTCTCACTCTGTCGCCCAGGCTGGAGTGTAGTGGCATGCTCATGGCTACCCCAGAGTTGACTTGCTTGGCTCAGGTGATCCTTCCGCCTCAACCTTCCAAGTAGCTGGAACTACAGGTGCATGCTACCATGCCAGGCGATTTTTAAAATTTATTTATTGTAGAGATGAGGTCTCATCAAGTTACCCAGCCTGTTCTGGAACCTGTGGACTCAGGCAATCCTCAACCTCCCATTATTCCTGTTTTCTAAAGAACAACCATGGCAGGGAGAATGCCAGTTTCCTGAAATTTTCTCCTGGAATTTAGAATACAATATTTTCAGCAATCTTCTTCTAGTCTCTCCTAAGTCTGAAGTTTTCTTTATTGGCCACATGAAGAATCTCCCTCATCCTCCACAATTCCTTCTCTTACCATCCTTGAGCCAGTCAAAAATAATTCACAGGCATTATTTGTCAACAGAGTATGCAGCTTTGTCTCCTTTCAACAGTTTATCATGGCCTATTCTCTATCAACGGAAAAGAACGACTTTCCCTGCAATTGTATCAAACGAACAGACAAACAAATCTTAGGAATCAACTTTAAAACTTTCATCTCTCTTGCTATATTATGGTTCTGTAGACTTAACCCAGTAAATATATCATTAATATACTCACTTCTCCACCTCTGTGCTTACATATTATTAGTCCAAGGCACTGTGACCTCTGATTTACACTGTCTAGATAGTTTTCTAATTGGTTTTCTTATGTCTACTCTTGCCCAAAGCAACTTTTAAATTTAAAAAAGGTAGTACATATACATGATGGAATACTACGCAGCCATAAAAAAGAACAAAATCATGAATTTCACAGCAACCTGGATGGAACTAGAGTCTATAATACTGAGTGACCTCTCACAGAAACAAAGATCCGAGTATCACATGTTCTCACTCATATAATGGACCTTGAACATCCAATGTAATACTATAAGAAAATGACTGACGGTACTGGGAAACAATGGGGGGGAAGGGGATGGGATTAACAGTCACAAATATCTGTCTGGGGATGGGAAAACACCTCTTATCAACAGGGTGCCTGAATGAAACGTAATTGTACACCCAACCCTTAACTGTACCCCACAAAATCATAATAAAAAATATTGATTAAAAAAAAGAAAAAGAAAATGGGCACAGAGAAAATATACTAAAAAGACGTTCTCTAAATGCCAGTAAATAATGTCAGATTGAAATTATGAGATTATATTGTAATCACTTTTTCTCTTATCCAAATGTTCTTTTGACTTGTATGCATAATATTTCTAATAAAATAGATCCCCCCCAAAAAAGACATAAGGAAGAGACAACCAATAAACCCTTTTTCTTAAAAAAAAATGCAAATGAACTTGTGGCTAGCCAGGTAAAAGTTCCTAAAAAAAAAAAAAAATCAGTTAACTTCACACAGTCTACAAGAGTCTGTATATCCTAGCACTTCCTCAAATCACCAGACTCACCTGGCACCCTCCCTGACTGAACTTTTCTTTCAGGTTCTTAAACCAAACCTCTTCCTTTCTGCCATAGTATCTTTGTATTTACTGTTTCCTCTGTCAGGAAGCTCCCTAACCTCACCCCACACAAAACACCTTGTAAATACATAAATATCAGTCTATTAGCTCAAATGACATCTTTTGCAGAAGACTTATTTGAGATTCCAAATAAGAATTAATACCCTTTTTACCTATTCTTAGACTATACTCTCATTTTCCTTCATAGTATATTTAACAATGTGTAACTATACTCCTGCCAGTGCTTGACCATCAATTTGCTTCATCTAACTAAAAGCTCCATGTCATAGTGACTATGTATATTTTTGTCAACATTTGTTAAATTATTAATGGAATCTTTGTGTCCTCTTTCCAGAGCTACAATTGGAAGGCAGGTTAAAGTGTAGAATTCCTTATTCAATCTCACATTTCAAGTAAGCTTTCAGCTAATTTCTTTATCTCTACTGAAACAGCAAGTATCTGGTATATGAAAAATTGCAATTCCCAGTATACAATAGAAACAAAGTTCTTCAACCTTGCCCACAGTGACTTATGTCCAAGGACTCATCTCCTCTCAGAATGTGAGCTCCACAAGGTTACTGCCCAAAACCCTATAGTCAATTTAGAATCTAATTGGGACACATACCAAAGGTCACCTCCCTGTTATTGACACACTGGCCTCTCCAACTCACTATATCATATATCCCTTGTTTTTTTAATAATTAACATAATTTATTGAATTCTTATTATTTTTCTGACTTCTCCACAAACTTCTTGAACATAAGGACCCTACCTTTCTTGTTTCCACTGTATTCAATTATATACCACAATTGGATGGGATCAGATTAAAATGAGAGATATAGGACCATCTCATCAACAACAACAAACACTGGCTTAATTCAGACCTGTTTAGTACTTTTTGCACTGGCTTCATTCTAAGTCTGCTAATATCAACAAAGAGAAGCCCTTTTCCAGTGTAGCCATAGCACCCTTCACAGACGATGAGCCCAGCTTAAAACATATTCATAGGATTATGCCCCCAGTGTGAAGGAAGTGACAAGATGAGAAAGAGAGTTGCTCTGAATTAGTCATATATTCTTCCCTTCAAGACCCCAGAGAAGCCAGAAGATCAGAAGAGGGCGTAACAGTTGGCCAGGAAGAACCTGGGGCTACAGCCTGAGTAAAGTATCCTGGGAAGACAACAGCGTTCTACAGAGGCCCTCTCATGAACGTATTTGGAAAAGAAGTTATGAAGCAGAGGCAAGAGCGTGTTGTAGGTAGTAGTCTTTTTAGGGGAGCAATAAAATCATCCTATGCTCAGAAATAGCACTTCTGTGGCCATTAACCCTTCCTCTTTCTACCAGAACTGCTTTGTCTCATGGCTTGCACCTTTGAACCTTGAGTTCATGCCTCATGTGACTAAGAATGAGGTGGCGCCTGTACAGACATGTGCTTTGTCTTACAGCTTTGAGCTGGGCTTGCTGCTTCCATAGGAAATCTGAGCCATAAAGGAACTCTCAGCATACGAATGACCTGGCAGAGGTGGGGCATAAACTCAGAGCAATCAGATTGGGGGCCTGGTCAAATACTCTTCCTCATGTGAACTAGGAGACTTGCTTATAGTTCATGTGTTTTCTTATATGATCCCAGGTGTTAGTTTTGGTTGGAGAGCTTCATCTATGAGAAATTCCATATAGAGATAATCACAGGAAATGTCACTCTCCTCTTCTGTTACCTAGAACAAAATCGGCACTTTTCCTTATTTCTACTTTTCCTTTCTTTCTTTCTTTCTTTGGTACCTCTTTTACTTTTGGTACCATAGAAAGATTGCCTTGTCCAAAGATATGTGAAATATTTCAGACATATTGCACCAAGGGTGTGTGAATCACAAATCAACTTGCCTTGAGCTTCTCTGATATATAGCCAGTGTTTTAATATTCCCATTTATGCTGATCTGTAATATATCTTCATAGTGTTGGCTTAATCACAAATGACAAGGGTGGAAAATGTAATAAAGACAGGGGCACATTAATCCACTTTGTATGAAAATGTGAAAAGGTAATCCAATTCTGAATTTATATCTGTAGATACACACACACACACACACACACACACACACACACACACACACACACATATATAAATATGCTTGTAAAACCTCTGCATCTTAGTTGGGGAGATAGTGGCCAATTCTAAAGAGCTATATGTCAGGTAAAGAGGTCTCAGTCCCTTTGAGTGTGTGCACAGAGGTAGTGACCTAGTCACACCTCTGTCAGGGGCTCTGGGGAAGTGAGTCATCCAAAGATGTGTTGGAAGCCTCTATATCTGGAGATCAACCTTCAGGCAGTATTCAGGCATGTTCATTCCTTGTGGACCTCAGAGAGAGAGCCTGGTGTTGGGGATGCTGATGTGCCTTCCTCTGCACAACCTTTAAAGCTAGTTCACATGAAAAGTAATTCCAACTCTGCTCCCTAAAGTCAAGCCAGAGTTCATTTTGTGAAAATTCCATAGGAGGGAAGTAGATTTATCGAGAGTGTATGTTTCTAGCAGGAGAGTTGTGGTGAGGAAGAGAACATTATGATGATGTCAGGCTTGTCTTTAACCACAACTGACGTCATTCCGATCATCGTGTCTGTACTTGTGGGTTGCCACGCATTGCCTACAAGGATGTATCTGCATTTTCAGTGCTCACACCTAGCACAGAAGCATAAGGGAAATGTGATACGTGGATGAAAACATCCCTGAATTTTAGTCTCACTTTCAATTTGCTCTATGGTGTGGCAGGTAGTTTAATCCCTCTGAACATTGGTTTCTTTATCAGAGATTACACAAGTTACCTTGAAGTATTAGAAATACAGGACTCAAAAGTTCTAGTCCTAGGTATCTACCCAAGAGAAATAAAACCAAGAAATATATAAAATGTGTTTTTAAAAAAACCTTGTACGCGAATGTATATAACAGCATTTTTTATAATAGCCAAAGGGAGGAAATAACCCAAAGTCTATCAACTGACAATGAGCTAACCAAAATATGGAATATAAACAATGAAATATTATTTGGTTATTAAAAGAAATGAAGTACTGATGCATGTCGCAACACAGATGAGTCATAAAAACATTATGCTAAGTGAAAAAAGCTAGTCACAAAAGACCACATATGAAGTCCCTTCATATGAAATGTTCAAAAAAGGGAAAGATAGTGACAGAAATGAGATTAGTAGTTGCCTACATTTTGCTAAGCTTCTTTTTCAATAAAAAGAGCCTTCTCTCTTGGTCTGAAGAGGTTAGTTTCCTCTTCCTTATGAACTTATAATAGCCTCCTGTGTTGCCTTACAAAGGGCTGCTGATTGTCCTAGAGAGCTATTCCCACCACATTTTCCCCTTCTTCTTCTATAATCAGTGTCAAGTCCTAGCAAGTTACTCACAGAAGTTGTGGTATACAGAGGGATCTATAAGGAATTACCTTATACACTAAAATAATTGTATGATCGTTTCAATTTGTATCGACAGAATCCAAGTGTGTGAAAATGGATACTAAGGGTGATGGATAATGGTAAAGGATTATAATATTAGATAGAGCCACATTTACTGACATAATCTTACTAAAGACATTCTGAATTTTATGTGTTACCTGAAAAATCTGAAAGTGATTTTATAGTTTGTTTGGTGAGTTGACTGAAAGCTAGCCTCAATATTAACCTAAATTATATAAAACTGAAATGCCAAAAATACCCTGGCATATTGCAATGTACATACATATTTTATATATATATACATATATATTTATATATATACACACACACACACACTATATGTATATATACACACACTATATGTATGTATCCATAGTGTGTGTGTATAGTATATTATATAATAATAACATTATTATATAATATACTATACACAATATATATAATATATAGTGTATACTATATTATATTATTATTATATATTATTATATAATAATATTATATAATATACTATACACTATATATAATATATATAGTATACTATACACACACAGGCTTAGAGAAATTAGAATGCTAGAGTGGATTTTTCATGTAAAAATATACTCTATTAATATATTTCCCTGAGAATATACTCCTCACAAATGCTATGAGAAGTATGTTGATTAGTAAACTTTCAGTATTTTTTACGATCTCTATGGTAGATACTTTATGTACAGCAGGATTGACAACAAAAATTGTTGCCATTGAACCATACTCCTTGAATCCACTGAGGTTGATGGGGTCAAGTGATGACACATCATTGCCACAATCAAAGTAGGAGAGATAACCATAACAAACTGAAGACCTGTATTGTCATTTCCAGGTCAGAGAAGAATGCTGTTGACAATTAATGGGTGTTGCATTAAATCTGTAGATTGTCACGAATAACCAAAACAATTCTCAGCTAAAAAAGACAAAGCAGGCGGAATCACACTCCCAGACTTTAAACTTTATTATAAAGCTACAATAATCTAAACAGCCTGGTATTGGTACAAGAACAGGCATATAGACCAATGGGACAGGACAGAGATTCTGAAAGTATAATCTCAATTTCTCAACCAACTCATCTTTGACAGTCTCCACTATCAACCACTGGAGAGAGGAGAACCTGTTCAGTAAGTGGTGCTGGGAAAACTGGCCGACCACATGCAGAAAATTAAAACAAGACCACTACTTATTACCATATACAAAAATCAACTCTAAATGGATCAAAGACCTAAACGTAAACCTCAAACTATAAGAACCTTAGAAAATGCAGGAGACCCCCTTATGGAAATTGGAACAGGCAACCAATTCCTGATCAAAGCCCCAGGTGCCCATTCCATAAGAGATAAGGTAGACAAGTGGGACCTCATCAGACTGACAAGCTTCTGCAAAGCCGCAGAGACTATTGAGAGAGTGGGAAGATGGCACACAGACTGGGAAAAAATATTTGCCAGCTGTATATCTGGCAAAGGCCTAACACCTAGAATCTACAAGAAACTCAAATGTACCGAAAAGAAAAAAGCAAACAGCCCCATTACAAAGTGAGCAAAAGATATGAATAGACACTTCTCAAAAGAAGACATAATAGCAACCAACAGATACATGAAAAAATGCTCAGCCTCACTAGTCATCAAAGAAATGCAAATCAAAACCACACTAAGAAACCACCTAACTCCAATCAGGCAGGCCAATACCTCAAAAAACAACAGATGTTGGAGAGGATGTGAGGAAAAGAGAGCACTTCTACACTGTTGGTGGGAGTGTAAACTACAACAACCTCTGTGGAAAACAGTGTGGTGATTCCTAAAAGGTCTAAAAATCAACCTTCCATATGACCCCACAATCCTCCTATTGGGAATATACCTTGGAGTAACTCAAATCACTCTATGAAAAAGATATCTGCACATGCATGTTTATTGCAGCATTGTTCACAATAGCAAAAACATGAAACCAATCATGCTGTCCATCGAATGAGGACTGGATAAAAAAATTTGGTACATATACACAACAGAATATTACACTGCCATAAAGAAGGACAAAATTATGAACTTCGCAGCAACTTGGATGGACTTAGAGTCTATAATACTGAGTTATCTATCACAGAAACAAAGAACTGAGTACCACATGTTGTCACTCATAAGCAGAACTTGAACAATGATCATAATACTATAAGAAAGGGATTGGCAGTAATGGGAAACTTCTGAGGGGGTGGGCATGGAGCGAGATTGGCAGTAGTGGGTAATTGCCAGGGAAAGGGGGGGGTGGAATTGGTAGAAGTGGGAAACTCTGGGGGGCACACCTCATCAATAAGGTTACCTGCATAACGAACATTTGTATACCTAACCCTGAATTGTATCTCACATGTTTAAAATTTTAAAAAACTGAAGAGCCATAGCAGTGACCAATTTTCTCACTGGTTAGTTGGCAATGGCATCCCTAGAACTGAGATGGACTGAATATCAAAATCTTACTTGATTTATCGTAGCAGAAATCTCTAGTTCTAAGAAACGTAAGTCTGACTTGAATCAGTAAAAAAGAGAGTCATGGCCCATCAATTAATTTCTAGTTTGGGGTCAATTAACAGATGCCATAGCCTCTTGAATAAAGGGGCAGCTGAGATACTCTGAGGAAAGATGCTGTCATATTGTAAAAAGTTACACTGTGATTCTTTCCCTTAACCCTTCCCAAAAGAAACTGTGGCTTAGCTATTTACCAGGGTTAAAAATGCATTGGGGACAAGAAGCTAATCACAATTTTCAGAGATTATTGAAACAGGCATGAACTTACTTTAATTTCTAGAGACCCAGAACACTGCTTTGGACCACTAATCAGAATAGTGATGAAGATAGAATAACTAAAAAACTTAACTAAGTTCTGACTTACAGTGGACCCGATGGATCACCAACCACACTCTGTGTTTATTTTCCCTGTTTCAGAGTACATAATTAGCATAGATACACTCAGCATCTGGCAGAATCCTCACACTGGTTCTTGGACCTATATAATATGGGCTGTTATTATAGGAAGAGTCAAGTGGAAAACATTATGTTATCCCCCTTCCGAAATTTAAACCAAAGTAATACGACATTCCTAAAGGGATGGCAGAAGTTAGTACCACCACCAGGATTGAAAGATGCAGGAATGGTGATCGTCCTATATCCCCACTCAAGGTGCCTATGTAAAAGACCAGTTGATCTTAGAGAATAACAATAGATTATTGAACATTTAATCATGTGGTAACTTCAACTGTATAAAATCCAACGCATCCCCTGAAAACTTGTATGCAGCAATTGATCTCATAAACACTTTTCGTTACACCTATTTGTAAAGACCATGAGAAATAATTGCCATTTCGCTGGCGGGGGGCAACAATACATCTTTCCCGGTCCACCAAGCACTAAATTCCCATCCCTATGCCATAATCTAGTCCTTAGAGTCTTTGATAACCTTACTTTTCCATAGTGTGTCAGGTAGGTCTATTATATTATTACCAGGGACTGGTAGTATAGTGAGAAGAAGTGATAGCTTTTCTGACCTCATACCAGGCAGCAATTTTAACTTCTACAGAGTTTATCAGGCTCTAACTACACAAAGAATGACTAGCTTCAAAATTTTGGGCCAAGTCATGACCTTAATGAGACTCATTTTCCTTACATAGAAAAATGAAGATAGTAAAATTATTTTCCTCAGAGTAGCTGAGAGAATTAAATTAGGCAATGAATGTAAATACAGAGCTTAACACATAGTAATAGCTAATTAAATGTTTTTATTTATCTTGAAAGATACAAAAATTCAGGAACCTACCACCTCAGTGAAATTTATAGGGGTCCAGTAGTCTGTGGTATATCAAAATATTGCTCTCCAGAACAAGCTGTTGCTTCCTGCTCCTCTTACCATTAATTAAGAGTCACAGTGCATATGTGTCTCTTTGGATTTTGGAGGTAACATATACTTTATTTGAAAATGCTACTCTATTCCGTTTGCCAAGTAACCTAAGAAGCTGCCAGAACAAAAGTCCAGAACAAGAAAGGCTCTGCACCAGGTTTAGACAGCCACGCAAGCTTTTCTGCCACTTAGGCCATGAGACTTGGGAGATCTTATAGTCCTTGAAGTGTCTGTGGCAGATAAAATGCTGTAAAACAGCCTTTGTCAAACCTCTATATGTGAATCTTAGCACAGATCCTTCGGATTTTGGAGCAAAGTTTTGTCATCCACTGCAGATAACTCTTCTTTTGAAAAGCAACTTCTGGTTTGCTATTCATTCTTGGTAGACACTTAATATTTAACTATAGGCTGCTAAGTCATCATGCAATCTGAACAATTCATTATGAACTTGATGTTTTCTGACCCACATGATCATAAATGTGGCCGTACACAACAGCATTATGTCGTCAAATGGAAGTGGTATAAAGATTACGCTTAAGTAGATCTTTGCTATTACTGTAGATACATTTACCCTGGATACGGATTTGCCTTTCCTGCCACCTACAATGCTTCAATCAAAACCACCATCCTTATTCATCATTATGACATTACACAGAGCATTACTTTTGACTGTAGAACTCATTTGAAAGCAAGTAAGTTGTGGCGATGGGCTCTTACATATGAAGTCTGTAAAATTTACCTTGTCTTTTATCACTCCAAAGAAGCTGGTCTGAAGAAGTAATGGAATGACCCTTTTCCAAATTATTTTTTTATTGTGGTAAAATATATTCAACAGAAAATTTACTTTGTTAAGCATTTTTAAGTGTTCAGTTTAGTGGTATTATGTACATTCATACTATCGTGCAATCATCAGCACTAACCATTTCCAGAACTTGTTTTATCTCACAAAACATAAATTTTATACACATTAAACAATAACTATCTACGCCCTCAACCCCCTGGAAACCACTGTTCTATTTTCTGTCTCTATGATTTTGAGTAATCTAAGTACCTCATATAAGTAGAATTATTCAGTAATTGTATTTTATTTAGCATAATGTCTTCAATGTTCATCCATGTTGTCAGAATATCCTTCATTTTAAAGCTGAATAATATTGCATTACACGTTTATGTCACATTTTGCTTATCCATTCATCTGTTGATGAATGTTTGGATTGGTTCCACCTTTTGGTTATTGTAAATAATACTGTTATAAACAGGGGTCTAAAATTGTCTCTTAGCAGTTCTGCTTTCAATTCTTTGGAATATATATATCCAGAAGTAGAACTCCTAAATCAGATGGTAAATCTACTTTTAATTTTTTGAGAAAACACCATACTGTTTTCTACACAGCTGTCCCCTTTTACATTCCCACTAATAGTGTGAAAGTCTTCCAATTTATCCACATCATTTCCAATACTTCTAATTTTCTTTTTTTCTGATACTACATTGTAATAAGTTTAAGATGCTATCTCATTGTAGCTTTTACTTGCATTTTCCTAAGGATTAGTATCTTTTTATGTGCTTATTGCCCATTTGTATAACTTCTTTGGAGAAATGTCTATTCAAATCCTTTGCACATTTTTGTATCTGATTGTTTTGTTGTTATTGTTGAGTTTTAAGGGTTTTCTATATATTCTTTATATTAATACCTTAGCAGAAACATGATTTTCAAACATTTTCTTCTATTCTATAGGTTGCATTTTTATTTGTTGTTAATGTCTTTTGATGCACTTTTTTTTAATTTCATGAAATCTAATTTATCTATTTTATTTTTTGTTGCCTATGATTTTGTTGTTGTTTCCAGAAAATCATTGCAAAATCCAGCATTGTAAAGCTATAACTCTGATTCTTTCTCTTAGATTTTTTTTTAAAGATGTGGGGTACAATGCAGGGTTAGGTATACAAATGTTCATTATGTTAGTACCCTTGTTGATAAGGAGTGTCCTCCCTGTCCACCCCCCCCCACAGCAACTTTCCACTACTGACAATCCTTTTCTTAAAATATATCAATGATTGCTCAAGGTCCACTTATGAGCAAGAACATGTGATACACAGTTCTTTGTTTCTGTAACAGATCACTCAGTATTATAGACTCTAAGTCCATCCAAGTTGCTGTGAAGGTCATAATTTTGTCCTTCTTTATGGTTTGTGTAATATTCTATCATGTATATCTACCACATTGTTTTTATCCAGTCCTCTTTCGATGGGCAGCGTGGTTGGTGCCATGTTTTTACTACTGTGAACAAAGCTGCAATAAACACGCATGCACAGGTATCTTTTTTATAGAGTGATTTGAGTTCCTCCTGGTATACTCCCAGTAAGGGGATTGCGGGGTTGTGTGGAGGTCGATTTTTAGATCTTTTAGGAATCACCACACTGTTTCCCACAGAGATTGTACTAGTTTACACTCCCACCAACAGTGTAGAAGTGCTCTCTTTTCCTCACATCCTCTCCAACATCTTTTGTTTTTTGTTATTGATGATGGCCTTCCTGACTGGAGTTAGATGGTATCTCAGTGTGGTTTTAATTTGTATTTCTTTGATGACTAGAGAGGCTGAGCACTTTTTCATGTATCTGTTAGCTGGTATTATGTCTTCTTTTGAGAAGTGCTTATTCATATCTTTTGCCCACTTTGTAATGGGGGTGTTTGTTTTTTTCTTTTTGGCATGTTTAAGTTTCTTATAGACCCTATATGTTTGGCCTTTATCAGATACAGAGCTAGCAAATATTTTTTTCCAGTCCGTGGACTGTCTGCCTGTTCTCTTAATGGATTCTTTGGTTTTGCAGAAGCTTGTCAATTTGATGAGGTCACATTTGTCCATCTTATCTCTTATGGCATAGGCACTTGGGGATTTGATCAGAGATTGGTTGCCTGCTCCAATTTCCATAAGGGGGTCTCCTGCATTTTCTAAGGTTCCTGTAGTTTGAGGTTTTAAGTTTAGGCCTTTGATCCATTTAGAGTTGACTTTTGTGTATGGTGATAGGTAGGGGTCTTGTTTAAATCTTCAGCATGTGTCAGCCCAGTTTTCCAAGTGCCATTTACTGAATAGGCTCTCCTTTCCCCAGCAGTTGGTGGTGGAGGCTTTGTTGAAGATGAGTTAGTTGAGAAATTGAGGTTTTGCTTCTGGAATCTCTATCCTGTTCCATTGGTCTATATGCCTGTTCTTGTACCAATATCAGGCTGTTTTGATTATTGTAGCTTTGTAATGAAGTTTAAAGTCTGGGAATATGATACCTCCCACTTTGGTTATTTTTTTGCTGAGGATTGCTTTGGCTATTCATGATCATTTATGCTTCCTGGATAAATTCCTGTATGGTCGTTTCCAAGTCTAAGAAGAATGCTGCTGGTAATTTAATGGGTATTACATTACTTCTATAGATTGCCTTGGGTAGAATGTATATCTTAACAATGTTGATTCTTCTAATCCATGAGCATGAAATATTTTTCCATTTGTTTGTGTCATCTTTGATTTCTTTGAGCAATGTTTTGTAGTTTTCATTTTAAAGATCTTTCACATCTCTGGTTAGGAAGATGCCAAGGTACTTCATTTTTTTGTGGCCATTGTGAATGGGATTGTGCTTTTTATTTGGGTTTCTCTTTGTTTATTGTTGGTGTATAGAAATGTGACTGTCTTTTGCACATTTATTTTATACCCAGAGGCTTTGCCAAAGTCCCTTATCAATGTAAGGAGGTTTTGGCAGATTCTCTTGGGTTTTTGAGGTATAGAATCATGTCATTTGCAAAGAGGGATAACTTGACTTCCTCTTTTCCTATTTGAATACCCCTGATTTCCTTCTCTTGTCTGATTGCTCTAGCTGGGACTTCCAATACTATATTGAACAGGAGGAGTGACAGTGAGCATCCTGTCTTGTTCTTGTTTTCAGAGGAAATGGTTCTAATTTCTGTCTGTTTAGAGGTATGTTGGCTGTGGGTTTCTCATATAGAATTCTTAGTATTTTGAGGTATGTTCCATCTATACCTAGATGTTCAAGGGTTTTTTATCAAGAAAGGGTGCTGGATTTTATAAAAAGCTTTTTCCTCATCTAATGATATAACCATGTGATTTTTGTCTTTACATTTGTTGATGTACTTAATTATGTTTATGATCTTTTGGATGTTGAACCAGCCCTGCATCCAAGGGAAGAGGCCTACTTGGTCATGGTAGATGATTTTTGAGATGTGTTGTTGGATCCAGGTTGCTAGAATCTTATTGAGAATTTTAGCATCTATGTTTATCAAAAATATTGTCCTCTACTTCTCTTTCTTTGTTGGATCTTTACCTGTTTTGTGTATCAATGTGATATTAACTTCATAAAATGATTTGGGGAGAGTTCCATCTTTCTCGATTGCCTGGAATACTTGCAATAGGATTAGTACCAGCTCCTCCTCGTATGTTTTGCAGAATTCTGCTGGAAAGTCATCTGGTCTAAGGCTTTTTTTTTTTTTTTTTTGTAGGTAGTTTTCTTATAACATAGTTGATTTCCTGAGTTGTTATTGGTCTATTTAGAGTCTAGATTTCTTCTTGTCTCAACCTGGGGAGATTGTGTAATGTAAGAAGTCCTCCATTTCATTTAGGTTTTTGAGTGTGTTTCCATACAGGTGTACACAGTAATCTCTGATAATCTTTTGTATTTCTTCAGGGTCAGTTGTGACTTGATCTTTTGCATTTCTGATTGTGTTTATTTAGGCTTTTTTTCTCTCTCTTTTTCTTGGTCAGTCTGGCTAGGAATCAATCTTGTTTATCCTTTCAAAACACCAGCTTTTGGTGTCATTTATTTTTTTGTATTATAGTTTTGTCTTCTAAGTCCCAAATTTGGGCTTTTATTTTGGTGATCTGGATTCTCCTGCTGAAGTTACCATTTTGGTGGTCTTGTTCTTCCAGCTTCCTTGAGTGATTTGTTAGGCTGTTAACTTGTATTATCTTTCCATTTTCTTCATGTGTGTTCAAAGAGATATTAATTCCCCTCTTATCACTGATTTCATGGCATCCTAGAAATTTTGGTAAGATGTTTCTTCAATTTCATTTGTTTTCAGTTATCTTTTAATCTCTGTTTTGATTCCCATGTTGACCCAGGAGTTTTTTCACATCATGGTGTTTAGTGTCCATGTCTATCGGGTTTGGGGGGAACTTTTGTTTGATATTTATTTTTATTCCACTGTGGTCTGAGAAGGTGCATGGCCATATTTCAGTCTTATGGAATTTGTTGATGTTTGATTTATGACTGAGGATGTGGTCGATCGTAGATACATTCCATGTGGTGATGAGTAGAATGTATATTCCCTGGTTGTTGGGTGGAGTGTTCTGTAGGTATCAATTAAGTCCATTTGGTCCAGTGTCACGCAGATGTTCTGGATCTCCTTGTTGACTTTTTGTCTTGATGATCTGTCTAGGGTTGCTAGTGGAGTGTTTAAGTCCCCAGCTATGATAGTGTTAGAGTCAATATCTTTTTATCTTTTTTTAAGTTTACCTAGAAGCTGCTTTATGAAAGTTGTTGCTCCTATGTTGGGTGCATATATTTTTAGGATGAATATTCCTTGTTGATGGATTGAACCTTTTATCATTATGTAGTGACTGTTCATATCTTTTTAAATTTTTTATAGCTTAAAGGGTATTTTGTCTGATATTAAGGTCATGACTCCTGCTTTCTTTTGTGCTCTGTTCACCTGAAATTTTGTTTCCTATCCTCTTACTTTGAGTCTGTGAGTGTCCTTTCTCGTGAGATAAGTCTCTTGGAGGCAACATATTGTAGCCTCCTGATATTTTATCCAATTTGCCATTCTATGTGTTTTCAGTGGTACATTGAGTCCATTCACATTCATGCTAATTATTAAGATGTGAGCGTTTATCCCTCTCATGAGGCTTTTGTATAGTTGTTGTTGCTGCTGCTGTTTGTTTGCTTATTTGTTTGTTGTCTTTCTTTTAATTTGGGGGTTGATTTATGTGTTTTCAATCTTTTTCCTACATTTCTGTGAAGGCCATTGTCATTCTTCTTCTCCTTTCTTGTGTATTTAATACTTTTTTAATTGTTTCTGGTAGAGCTGGTCTGGAGGCAGCATAAACTCTTAGAGATTGAATGTCTGGGAAGGATTTAAATTCTTCGTAGCTAATGAAAATTACCTTAGCTAAGTAGGTAATTCTTGGTTGGAATTGTTTATTTTTGAGAACTTTGAGGATTGAGCTCTAAACTCTCCTAACCTGAAGTGTTTCTATAGATAAGTCTGCTGCCATTCTAATAGGTCTTCCCCAGTAGGTAGTCTGACCTTTCTCTTGTGCTGCCTTTATGATTTTTTCTTGTATACCTACTTTGTGTGGGCAAATTACTGTGTTTTGGAGTTGGTCTTCTCATTTCTTGTCTTACAAGGGGTCTCTGAATCTCTTGTGTTTGAGTGTTCGTATCACTGATGAGATAAGGAAAGTTTTCTTGGAAAATTTCATAGAATGTTTGTTCCAGGGTAGTTTCCATCTCTCTGTCTGCCTCAGAGATTCCAACTAATCTTAGGTGCAGCCTCTTGAGATAGTCGCTCATCTCTAAGAGGTTTTGCTCTGTCTTTTTAAGCTTCTTTTTTGTTTTTAACAGTTTGGGTTAATTCCATATTTTGGTCCTCGAACTCTGAGCTTCTTTCTTCTGCTTGGTTAATTCTGGTTTCCATGCTTATTAATTTGTTGTTTATTTCATTCACTGTATTCTTTATTGCTGCTATCTCAGTTACTAACTCTTTCATTCTTTCTTCTTGTCTCTCCTCATTTCAATTTATTATCTATATTAATATCTTGATATGTGGGTTTGTGGTTTGAGACAAGTCATTCTGGGGGCTTTTCGTTGTTTGAGTTCTGTATTCTCAGTGGCTGAGGGGTCTGTGTGAGACTCTGTGTGAAACCCAGGAATCTGTGTGAAATTCATGTTCTTCCTTTGGTTTTTCTTCATTTGTGTATGTCTTTCCTTCCCCTCCCCATTCCCTCACCCCCTTCTTATTTTTTTTACCTCTTCTTTAGTTCTGTTATTCGGTGATGGGGGATAGTTTTTACTTCTGTTTGTTCAATCTCCTGTTCTTCCTTATGTCAATCCTCTGGTTTTGTTCAATTCTGAAGCTGGACAAGGGGTGAGGGCCTGTGCTTTTTGCAGTTTTGAGATTTAGTTAAGGGGGTAGCTGTGATTCAGAAGCTATCTCCAGATCCCAGTATCCACTGACAGATGTGTGGGCCCCCTGGAACTCATTTCCCACTGTCTTACAATCTGTCCATGCAGTGGGGGTGTCTGTTTGCCCCTGAAAGCACAGTGGGATAAGAAAAGGGAAAAGAATGGAAAAGGGAAAGAGGAAGATGAAAGAGGTTGAGAGAGAAAAGAAGAAGAGCAAAAACAGAAAGGCATACCGACTAACAAATAAACAGAGAGTCAAAGACAGAAAAAAACAAAAAAGACAAAAATATACAGACAATCATATAAACAAACAAAAACCCCTGTTAGTGTGCTTTTCCTCAAAAATACCCATACATAATATAGAAAATCTAAACAAAAAAATTAAAATAACAGAAACAAAGCAAGTACAAAAACATAACCAAAAACAGAAAGAGGGAGGTAAAAAAGCTTAAACTGAAACAAAAACCAAAAAAACTCACTCTCTGGCAGTTTCTGTGAGTCCCGATTCCTTTCAGGCCGCCACCTTAGGGAGTAGCTCTGATCTCCAGTCCCTCCCCTCCGCTCTCAGCACAGGCTGATAGGATTGCTCTCAGCATGGGTCAGATGCCCCATGGACGACTGTGGGAGGAGGATGTATCAGATCTGGACTCACCATACTCACTGCTGCTGCTGTCTTTTCTTAGAATGTTATAGATTTGGGCCTTACATTTAGATCTTTGATCCATTTTGAGTTAACTTTTGTACATAATGTTAGGTAAGGGTCTAAATGCAATCTTTGCCTGTGGATATCCAGTTTTTGCAGTACCATTTGTTAAAAGATTTTCCTTTCCCCATTGAATGATCTTGTCACCTATGTCAAAATTAATTTATCATATGTTTTAAGATTTATTTCTGGGCTCTCTATTTTATGTAATTGGTGTATATATCTGTCTTTATGCCAACATCACAATCTTGATTACTGCAACTTTGAAACAAGTTTTGAAATCAAGAAGCATGAGTAATTTAGCTTTGCTCTCCTTTATCAAGATTGTTTTGGACATTTGGTATTACTTGCATTTCCACATGAATTTTAGGATGGATTTTCTGTTCTGAAAAAATAAAAAGTCATTGGGATTTTGATGGGAATTCCATTGGATGTGGAGACAACTTTGGGTGGTATTGATATCTTAACAATATTAACTCTTTCCTTTCATGGTAATGGGGTACATTTCATTTATTTCAGTAATGTTTTATAGTTGACATTGTACAACACTTTTACTTCTTTGGTTGGGTTAATTCTGAAGTATTTTATTCTTTTTGATGTTACTCTAAGTGAAATTTTCTTAATTATCTTTTCAGATTTTTCATTGCTGGTATGTAGACATGCAACTGGTTTTTGCATGTTAACTTTGTATCTGTTTTGCTTATTCTAATTTGGGTGTGTGTGTGTCAATGTGTGTGTGAAATCATTAGGGTTGTTTTACATATAAGAAAATATGATCTGCTAACAAACAATTTCACTTATTTCTTTCCAATTTAGATGCCTTTTATTTCTTTGTATTGCATAATTTATCTGTATATAACATCTATTACTATGTTGAATAAAAGTGCTGAAAACAAACATCCTTGCCTTGTTCCTAACTATGAGACTTTCACCTTTGAATATGATGTCTGATGTAGTTTTTCAGATATGGATTTTATTATGTTGAAGTAGTTCCTTTCTACTTCTAGTTTATTAAATATTTTCATCATGAAAGTGTGTTGAATTTTGTCAAATGCCTTTTCTGTAACAATTGAGTTATCTTTGTATTTCCCTCATTCTGTTAATGTAGTGTATTATATTGATACATTTCCATGTGTTGAACTTTCCTTGCATTTCAGGAATAAACTCTCTTGCTCATAGCGTATAATAATTTTAATCTAATGTTGAATTCAATTCGGTAGTATTTTTTAGTATTTTTTGCAATATTCATAATGAATATTTGTCTGTACTTTCTGATAGTGTTTTTTGTCTGGCATAGCTACCAGAACAAAACTGGATTTATACAATCAGTTAATAAGTGTTCTTGTCTACAATTTTTTTGGAAAAATTTGAGAAGGATTGGTGTTAGCTCTTTAAGTATTTAGTGAATCCATCAAGTTGAGAACTTTTCTGTGTTGGGAGACTTTTGATTACTGGTTTAATCTTCTTACTGCTTGTAGGTTTAGTAAGATTTTCTAATTTCCTTGTGACTAAGTCTTTTTGAGCATTGTATTACTAGGAAGTTTTTTTGTGTCAACTATACTATCTACTATGTTGGTTTACAATTGTTCACAGTATATTCTTATAATTATTTTTACTTACGTACAGCCAGTAGTGTTGTCCCCACTTTCATTTCAGATTTGTAATATGAGACTTCTCTTTTTTTTCTTAGTTCATCAATCTAATGTTTTCCAAATGCTGTTGATCGTTTCAAAGAACAAACTTTTGGTTCTATTGATTGTCTCTATAGCTTTTCTATTTTCTATTCAATTATTGAATGTGTATGATGTTATTAGGTAGAGTATTTTATACATGTCTGTTAAAGCTAATTGATTTATTGTGTTAAGTCCTCCATTTCCTTATTTATTTTCTGTCTGGTAATACTGTCCATTATTGAGGGTTGAATATTAAAATATCCAACTATTATTGTAGAACTATCTATTTCTCCAATTTTTCAGTTTTCTTCTCATATATTTTTATGATCTGTTATTAGGTGCATAAATGTTTATACTTATTATCTCTTTTAGCTGTATTGAACCCTTTATTAATATATAATGTGCTTCTTTTTCTCCTGTATGCTTTTTAAAAAGAAATTTGAAGTCTATTTTGTTTAATATTAGTACAACTACCATTGCTCTTTTACTTACTATTTGTATGGGACATATTGATTTTTTTATTTTTCTACTTTCAATGTATTTGTGTCTTTGGATCTAAAATGAGTGTCTTGTTGGCAGAATGTCAGTGCATTATGTTTTTTTAAAATCTATCATGACAATGTACATCTCTTGATTAAATAATTTAATTCATTATATTTAAAGTAATTCTTTAAGAAATTCATAAGGAGAAATTTCTGTTATTTTACTATTTGTTTGATCTAATTTTATAGCTTCTTGTTTCTCATCTCTTACCTTGTTTTTGTCCGTGTTCTTTTCTGTTTAGTTGATTATTTGTAGTGAAGTGTTGCAATTCCCTTCTCATTTCCTTTTGTGTATATTCTACAGCTAATTTCTTTGCTGTTACCATGGGAATTATACTTAACACCAAAGTTATAAAATTTAATTTAAATTTATACCACCTTAACATACAAAAATTCTACTTTACAGCTGTGCTCCCAATTACATCTTAATAAATGAATCTTTTTTTATTACTGCATTAGTCTCTTAATATATGTAGAAAACAAAATATGGAGTTGAAAACAAAAGGTATCATAGTACCAGCTCTTTTTTTTTTATAACTAATCAGTACTTTTTATTATGGTTTTGTGGGGTACAGTTAAGGGTTAGGTGTACAATTACGTTTCATTCAGGCACCCTGTTGATAAGAGGTGTTTTCCCAGTCCCAGACAGATATTTGCGACTGTTAATCCCATCCCCTTCCCCCCCATTGTTTCCCAGTACCGTCAGTCATTTTCTTATAGTATTACATTGGATGTTCAAGGTCCATTATATGAGTGAGAACATGTGATACTCGGATCTTTGTTTCTGTGAGAGGTCACTCAGTATTATAGACTCTAGTTCCATCCAGGTTGCTGCGAAATTCATGATTTTGTTCTTTTTTATGGCTGCGTAGTATTCCATCATGTATATGTACCACATTTTTTTAATCCAGTCCTCTTTTGATGGGCAGCTTGGTTGTTTCCAGGTTCTTGCTATTGTGAACAACGCTGCGATAAACATACGTGTGCAGGTATCTTTTTTATAGAGTGATTTGTGTTCTTCAGGGTATGTTCCCAGTAGGGGGATTGCAGGGTCATATGGAAGGTCAATTTTTAGAGCTTTTAGGAATCACCACACTGCTTTCCACAGAGGTTGCACTAGTTTACACTCCCACCAACAGTGTAGACGTGTTCCCTTTTCACCACACCCTCTCCAGCAGCTGTTATTTTTTGAGTTGTTGATAATTGCCATTCTGACTGGAGTTAGGTGGTATCTCAGTGTGGTTTTGATTGGCATCTCCCTGATGATTAGTGAGGTTGAGCATTTCTTCATGTGTTTGTTGGCTGCTCGAATGTCTTCTTTTGTGAAGTGTCTGTTCATATCTTTTACCCATTTTATAATGGGGTTGTTTGTTTTCTTCTTTTCAGTACGTTTCAGTTCCTTGTAGATCCAGGATGTTAAGCCTTTGTCAGACCTAGAGTTGGCAAATACTTTTTCCCAATCTGTAGGCTGTCTCCCTGCTCTCTTGATGATTTCTTTGGCTTTGCAGAAGCTTGTCAGTTTAATAAGGTCCCATTTGTCTATCTTCTCTCTTAAGTCCTGTGGGTTTCGGGTTTTGTACAGGAATTGGATGCCAGTTCCGATTTCCATGAGAGTATTTCCTTCCTTTTCTAAGGTTCTTATGGTTTGAGGTTTTACATTTAGGTCTCTGATCCATTTGGAGTTAACCTTTGTGCATGGGGACAGATAGGGGTCCTGTTTCAATCTTCTGCATGTGGTCAGCCAGTTTTCCCAGCACCATTTACTGAATAGGCTCTCCTCTCCCCATTGGTAGGTGGTGGGGGCTTTGTCGAAGATGAGTTGGGTGAGGAATTGAGGTTTTGCTTCTGGAATCTCAATTCTGTTCCATTGATCTATATGCCTGTTCCTGTACCAATACCAAGCTGTTTTGATGATTGTAGCTTTATAGTAAAGTTTGAAGTCTGGTATTGTGATACCACCTACTTTGTTTTTTTTGCTGAGGATTGTTCTGGCTATTCTTGGACGTTTGTGTTTCCATATGAATTCCTGTGTTGTTTTTTCTAGGTCTCAGAAGAATGTTGTTGGTAATTTAATGGGTATTGCATTGAATTTGTAGATTGCCTTAGGTAAGATGGACATCTTCACAATGTTGATTCTTCCGATTCATGAGCATGGGATATTTTTCCACTTGTTGGTGTCAGCTTTGATTTCTTTGAGCAGTGTTTTGTAATTTTCATTCTAAAGGTCTTTCACGTCTCTGGTTAGGAAGATGCCAAGGTATTTCATTTTTATTTTTTTTTTTTGGCTTTTGTGAATGGAATTGTGCTTTTTATTTGGGTTTCTGTTTGTTTATTATTGGTGTAGAGAAATGCGATTGTCTTTTGTACATTTATTTTGTATCCTGAGACTTTGCCAAAGGCCTTTATCAATGTAAGGAGGACTTTGACAGATTCTCTTGGGTTTTCAAGGTACACCATCATATCATCTGCGTAGAGAGATAACTTGACTTCCTCTTTTCCTATTTGAATACCTCTGATTGCCTCCTCTTCTCTGATTGCTCTAGCCAGGACTTCCAATACTATGTTGAACAGGAGGGGAGAGAATGGGCATCCTTGTCTAGTTCCAGTTTTCAGGGGAATTGGTTCCAATTTTTGTCCATTTAGGAGTATGCTGGCTGTGGGTTTCTCATAGATGGCTTTTGCTATTTTGAGGTATGTTCCCCGTATGCCTAGATGTTCAAGGGTTTTTATCAAGAAGAGGTGCTGGATTTATCAAAAGCTTTTTCTGCATCTAATGATATGATCATGTGGTTTTTGTTTTGACATCTGTTGATGTATTTAATTACATTTATGGTTTTACGAATGTTGAACCAGCCTTGCATGCCAGGAATGAAGCCTACTTGGTCATGGTGGATGATTTTTGAGATGAATTGCTGAATCCGGTTTGCTAGGATTTTGTTGAGAATTATAGCATCTATGTTCATCAAAAATATTGGCCTGTAGTTCTCTTTCTTTGTTGGATCTTTACCTGGCTTGGGTATCAATGTGATGTTGGCTTCATAAAATGATTTGGGGAGACTTCCATCTTTTTCAATCGCCTGGAATACCTTCAGTAGGATTGGTATCAGCTCCTCCTTGAATGTCTTGTAGAATTCTGCTGGAAAGCCATCTGGACCAGGGCTTTTTTTTTGTAGGAAGTTTTCTTATTACGTAGTCGATTTCCTTGATTGTTATTGGTCTATTTAGGGTCTCAATTTCTTCTTGTTCCAACCTAGGTAGGTTGTATGATGTCAGAAATTCCTCCATTTCCTTATGGTTTTCAAGTTTGTTTCCATACAAGTGTACGTAGTAGTCTCTAATGATCTTTTGTATTTCTTCACGGTCAGATGTGACTTCATCTTTTGTGTTTCTGATTATGCTTATTTTTTTTTTTCTCGTTTTCTCTTGGTCACTCTAGCTAGGGGACCATCAATCTTGTTTACCCTTTCGAAGAACCAGCTTTTTGTTTCATTGATTTTTAGTATTATCTTTTTGTCTTCTGTGTCCTGGATTTGGGCTTTTATTTTGGTGATGTGGATTCTTCTGCTGAAATTAGGGTTTTTGTGGTCTTGCTTTTCCAGTTTCTTTAGGTGGCTTGTTAGGTTGTGAATTTCTGTTCCTTCCATTTTCTTCATGTGTGTTTGTAGGGATATAAATTCCCCTCTTACTACAGCTCTCAGGGCATCCCAGAGATTTTGGTAAGATGTTTCTTCATTTTCATTTGTTTCCAGGTATCTTTTGATCCCTGTTTTGATTTTGTTGTTGACCCAGGAGTTGTTTAGCATCATGCTGTTTAGTGTCCATGTCTTTGTGGGTTTTGGGGGGACTTTGTTGGTGTTGATGTTTATTTTTATTCCTCTGTGGTCCAAGAAGGTGCTTGGTAGAATTTCGGTCCTTTTAAATTTGCTTATACTTGATTTATGGCCGAGTATGTGGTCGATCTTAGAATATGTTCCATGTGGTGATGAGTAGAATGTGTATTCTGTGGTCTTTGGATGGAGTGTTCTGTAGGTATCAATTAAGTCCATTTGGTCCAAAGTCACATTGAGGTTCCGGATCTCCTTGCTGATTTTTTGTCCTGATGATCTGTCTAGGGTTGTGAGTGGGGTATTAAAGTTCCCAGTTATGATAGTGTTAGAGTCAATATCTTTCTTTAGTTTTCCAAGAAGTTGCTTTATGAAAGTTGGTGCACCTATGTTGGGTGCATATATGTTTAGGATAGATATTTCTTGTTGATGGATTGAGCCTTTTATCATTATGCAGTGGCCTTCTGTATCTTTTTTGATTTTTAATAGTTTGAAGGGTATTATGTCTGAAATTAAGAAGGCTACTCCTCCTTTCTTTTGTATTCCTTTCGCCTGGAAGCTTGTTTCCCATCCTCTTACTTTGAGTCTGTGTGTGTCCTTTCTAGTAAGGTGAGTCTCTTGAAGGTAATAGATTGTTGCCTGATGATATTTTATCCATTTTGCCAATCTATGTCTTTTCAGTGGTGTATTTAGTCCGTTCACATTTAGGCTAATAATTGAAATGCAAGAGTTGATCCCTGTCATAAGGTTCTTACAGAGTTGTTCCTGTTTATTTGTTGTCTTTCTTTGGGTTTTGGAGTTGGTTCATGTGTGTTTTTAATCTTTTGCCTGTACTCTTGTGAAGAATGCTGTTGTTCTTTTTTCTTTTTCTTCTGTGTTCAGTACTTTCTTAAGTGTTTGTTGTAGAGGTGGTCTGGTGGCGGCGTAGGTTCTTAGGGATTGGATGTCTGGAAAAGATTTCAATTCTCCCTCACTAATGAAGCTTAGTTTGGCTGGGTAGGTTATTCTTGGTTGAAATTGTTTCTCTTTTAGTACTTTGAAGATAGGGCTTCAGGCTCTCCTGGCCTGAAGGGTTTCTGTGGATAAATCTGCTGCTATTCTAATTGGTTTTCCCTGGTAGGTAGTCTGGCCTTTTTCTCTTGCTGCCTTTAGGATTTTTTCTTTTAAAGCTACTTTGTTTAGGTGAATTATTATGTGTCTGGGAGTTGGTCTTCTCATTTGTTGTCTTGCAGGGGTTCTCTGAATCTCTTGTGTTTGAATTTTTTCATCCTTAATGAGATGAGGGAAGTTTTCTTGAATGATTTCATGAAATGTTTGTTCCAGTGTGGCTTCTGTTTCTCTTTCTGCCTCAGGAAGCCCAATTATTCTTAGGTTTGGTCTCTTGAAGTGATCATTCATCTCTTGCAGGTTATGTTCTGTCTTTTTGAGCTTCCTTTCTATGCTTTTGACAGTTTGGGTTAGTTCTGTGTTTTGGTCTTCGAGCTCTGAGATTCTTTCTTCTGCTTGGCTAATTCTGCTTTCCATGCTTATTAGTCTGTTGTTCATTTCCATCACAGTATTCTTTACTGCTGTCATTTCTGACAATAGCTCCTTCCTATTTTCCTCTTGTCTCTCCTCAATTTTTTTTAATTCTCTCCATTAATGTCTTGATGTCTGGGTTTGTTGCATGTAGCCAGTCATTCTGGGGACTCTTCATTGTCTGTGTTCCAGATCTGTTTTCTCATTGTCTGATCTCCCAGGGGTCTGTGTAAGACCTATATTCTTCTTTTGGTTTTTCTTCATTTGTGCAGTGTTTCCCCCTCCCTACTTTTTCCTTCCCTCCACGTCACCGTCTTATTTAATTCTGTTATTCAGGGGTAAAGGGATTGGTTTTACTTCTGTTTGTTCAATCTCCCATTCTTTATGTATGTCCTCTTACTTCGTTCAATTCTGAAGTTGCACTGTAGGTTGTAGGTGGTCCTTTTTGCAGTTTTGAGATGTACTTAAGGGGAGAGCTGTGATTCAAAATCTGTCTGCAGGTCCTGGTATTCGCTGACAGGCGCGTGGATAATGTGGAACCCACTTCCCACTGCCCTGGAATCTGTCCGTGCAGTGGGGCTGTAAGTTTATTCCCTTGAATCACCAGCAGGTGGTGCTATCTCATCTGCTCGCCCCAGAGGTGGTGGGGCCGGACAGGACCAAGATGGCTGCCTGCCTCTGAGCAGGCAACAGGAGCCCCACGCCGGGCGGTCAGGACAATCTCGGATGCAGGAGAGGTGGCAGCAATCCCAGCAGATCTTCCTTGAAGCGGTTTGGTGTGGATCTCCTCGGGCCAGGTTGTGATGAGCTACCCATCCCAGAGGCCACGGCGGCGGCGACAGGAGCGCCGGCGGGGGGAGGGGCTGTGGCGGCAGTGGGACAGTGCAATGCAGTAAAAATGTCCAGTCGTTGCGATGTTCCAGCGGTGGCGATGGCCGAGCTCTGTCTGAAGAGCAGGCTGCAATGCTGGGGTCCCCAGCCCCTTGGGGCGAGAGTCAGAGACCCACTGCAGATCTCCCTTGCAGAGGGCTTCAGACGCCGGGTTGCCCGTTCGCCATCTTAAACCACCTCCTGTACCAGCTCTTATAGTTGTCCATGTATTTATCTTTACTGAAATCTTTGTTTCTTCATACAGGTTCTAGTTACTGTCTAGTGTTCTCTCTTTTCACCATGAAAAATTCTCTTGAACATTTTTTTGCAGAGCAAAACTAATGGTAACCAATCCCCTCTGTTTTTATTTTGGAATTTTTTATTTTTCCTTAATTTTTGAAGGACTGTTTTGACAGATATGGGATTCTTGGTTGAGGTTTTGTTTTGTTTTTCCCTTTTAGCACTTTGGATATATTTGCCCAGATTCTTCTGTCATCCTCCAAAGTTTCTGATGAAAATCTACTAATAATTTTATTGAGCCCCTGAAGATCTCTTGTCCTGACAAGTTGTTGCTCTGTGGCTTCTTTTAACATTTTCTCTTTGTCTCCGGCTTTCAATAGTTTGATGATATGTTTTGTTTTGAATCTATTTGATTTCACCCTATTTGGAGTTTGTTGAGTTTCTTGGATGTTCATAATCATCTTTCATTAAATTTGGGAAATATTAGGCCATTTTTTTCTTCAAAAATTCTCTCTCCTTTTCCTCTTTTTCTCTTTCCCTTCTGAGACTCCCATAATGCTTAAGTTGATCTGCCTGATGATGCCTCAGAGATCCACTGGACTCTGTTTGCTTTTTCCTCAATCTTTTTGTATTTCTATTCCTCAAACTTGATAATTTCCATTATCCTAACTTCAAGTTTACTTATTCTTTCTTTTTCCTACTCAAATTCACCTTCAAAACCTCTAATAAATTTTTATGTTAAACATTGTAGTATAGTTGTAAAGATCTTTCATTTATCAGATTAGAAAGATGCCAAGGAATTTTTTTGTGTGCGTGTGGTTATTGTGAATGTGATTATGCTTTTTATTTGGTTCTCTGCCTGATTGTTATTGGCATATAAGAATAAACAGGAGACACCCTTATGGAAGTCTGAATAGGCAGTCAATTCCTGATCAAAACCCCAAAATCCTATGCCATAAGAGATAAGATAGACAAGTGGAACATCATCAAACTGAAAAACCTCTGCAAAGCAAGAGACACCATCAAAGGAGCAGGCAGATAGCTCACTGAATAGAAAAAAGTATTTGCCAACTGCATATCTGACAAAGGCGTAACATCCAGGATCTACAAGAAACTCAAAGGTGCTGAAAGAGGGGAAAAAAAACCCCTATTAAAATGTGGGCAAAAGACATGAATAGACATTTCTCAAAAGAAGACATACAAGCAACCAACAGACACATAAAAAAATGCTCAGTCTCACTAATCAGAGAAATGCAAATCAAAACCACATTCAGATACCAACTAACTCCAATAGAATGGCCATCATTAATAAAACAAAAAATGACAGATGCAGGTAAGGATGTGGAGAAAAGGGAATGCTTCTGTACTGTTGGTGGAAATGCAAACTAGTTCAGCCTCTATGAAAAACAGTGTGGCAATTTCTAAAAGAACTAAAAATTGACCTTTCATGTGACCCAGCAATCCCCCTTCTCAAAAGATACCCAGAGGAACTTGAATCATTCTACCAAAAAGATTCCTGCACAAATGTTTATTGCAACACTATTCACAATAGCAAAAACATGGAACCAGCCATGCTGTCCATCAAAATTGGACTGGATAAAAAAATGTGGCACATATACATGATGGAGTATTACACAGCCAGAAATAAGAACAAAATTAAGGACTCTGCAGCAATTTGGATAGATTTAGAGTGTATATTACTCAGTGATTTTTCACAGAAACAAAGAACTGAGTACCACATGTTCTCAGTCATAAGTAGACCCTGAATATTTACCATAATGCTATAAGAAAGGGATTGGCAGTAGTCGGAAATTGCCAGGGGAAGGGAGGGTCACATAACATTAATAAGGGTACCTGCTCTCAAATCAGGAAAAGTGGGGACCAAAGAGAGGCCCAAACTTTACCTGTGTAATGACCACTTGTATACCTAATCCTGAATTGTGTCCCACATCTTTAAAATAAAATAATTAACAAAAAAAGAAAAAAATGGAAATTCACTAAAATTAACCATGATTTACCATTTAAGTCTTCAATTGTCTTTGAAGTCCTAAATAGTTACATCAAATAAATTTTACCAGTGTAATTTTAATCTGAATGGGGAAACATTTCTAGTACTGCTTGCCCTTCAGTTTTCCCAGAATCCTCCTGAAATGACCTTTTGATAACCCAGCATGCCAGCTGGGTCCTCCAAGATCTCCTCCAAGATGCAGTAGAGACCTAAATCAACAACCAGTAAATGGTATGCTTCTCTCATTGTCAGCACTCACAGGTTTAGGAAACAAGCAGTAGAAATGGAAATGCCTCCTTTTACTATCATTTCTAGTGATCCACATAAAACTTTTGCTTCCTGTCCCCACAAATTTGGGCTCTGCTATTTTAGATATCTAAATTTTTTTGTTCTTAAATGCTGATTACTTCTACCAAGAGGCTGAGAAGTGATTTCATTAAACTGGAAGTTAAAGTTGCTATCTGGTCATTATGGGCTCCGCATTCTAGTGAATCAACAGGAAAAAGAAGGAAGATATATATAGATATGTACAATTGATCCTATCAAGAAGACATTGGATGACTACTCCACAATAAGGTTAAGGAGGAATATGTATAGAAGGAAGGCTGGGATCCTCTTATGACTCCCATATGTCTCAATTAAAGTAAAAAAAAGTAACGTAAAAAATATCTCCAACAGGCAGAGCTGCTAATGAACCAGAGTTTTTACGTATGAAGATATGAGTCACTTCACTAGGCAAGGAACCAAAAATAGCAAATAGACTTACTGAAAGCAAAGAGAATGTGCAATGGGTAGTAGAAAAAAAAGGTAATTATAAAAACTAACTATGATCATGAGACAAATTGTAGGAATGAGACTTGCAAGTTATGTTTAATGTACTTCTTGTTTTCACATCAATATATTTGTGTTTGTAACAGATTTTTTTTCTTTTTTTTCTCATTTCTCTACCACTTAACATAATATATGCTAATAGTAGGGAGTAGGAAAACAACAACTGTGGTTTTTCTTGCTACTCATACTTAACACAGAATACTTCTGAGACAAGACGTGTGTGTGTGTGTTTTCCCACACTGACCAATGATCCAACAGCAGCTGGATGTCTTATAATTCAACTCAATTCTTACACTAACTGGAGTTAACACAGACCCCACAGGGTAAGGGCTCAGTCTTACAAAACTGTTCCCATTGCAATTGCTAATTGCTAGTAGTAGGTCTCCGGGTGAACCACAATTTTTGTCTGCCTTGTCTACAAGAGATTCCCATGACGCCCTTCTCAAATTCAATAATTTGCTAGTGCAACTCATGAACTCAGAATAAAAACAGTTTACTTACTATTGTCAATTTATTACAAAGTATATTTTAAGGGATGCAAATGAACAGCCAGTTGGGGAGATACACAGAGCAAAGTTCAGAAGTGTTCCTAGTACAGAAGTTTTTGTCCCTCTTGGAAAGTGTATGCCTCCTTCCTGGTCCATGGCTGTGTTCTTATTTACCAGTCCAAAAGGTCTTCAAATCCTGTAGGTTAAGGATTTTCATGGAGGCCTTATGATGCGGCACAATTCAGTTATTATCCAGTCCCTCTTCCTTTCCTGGAGGATGGAGGGTGAGCCTAAATGTTCTGATCTTCTAATCATGGCTTGGTCTTTCTGGGGATCAACCTCACTCAGGAGCTTACCAGAGTCACCTTAATAGAACAAATGATATTCATACCACCCAGAAAATACCAAGAAATTAGGAACTCTGCTTAGGAGCAAAGGTCAAAGACAAAATATACACCCAACAGCAAGGTTTTAGGAGCACTGGACCGGAAACTGAAGGCAGAGACCAAATACATATTTTTATATTATGTTGTAAGTAACTAGCTTAATCTCACTATTTAAGCTATAGGCTCTCAAAAGTGTATTGTAATTCAGAAGAGAAATATGTCACCCAAATATGAATAAACATTTTGTGTACTCTTTTGGGGAAAGGGTCAGCTTGTTTTAAGCTGTACAAAGTATATTTGCATATTGAGATTGGGAATATGATTGATTTTACTATTATATTTATGGATAAATTAAATACAATTTTATAAAGATGTGTATGGATGCCAAGCTAAAAGGGGTGTACTATATTGGATTTGTATTGTGTCAGCTTAGCTGAGATAAAACATGTTTCCCAGAATATCCTCCCCTGCATAGGTCTGACAATATAGGCAACTAGAAACTGTCTGCATGAGATTTGGAAGTTGGAAATGAAGCAGCAGTCATATTATTCTCTGTCTCCAAAGTGGTATAGGGTTACAGATGTTTCCAGGTAGGCATTTTGCTGGTTATCTGCTGGCTTACCTGGTTGGCATAAAATAGCAGCAAGACTTGTTGCTTCTCCAGCCCCTAGTGATCCCCTCCATCAGTTACACTGACCCCTGGGCCATGTGTATTTAACAAGATGAAGGGAGCCAGCATCTAATATAGGTCACCCACATCACTGTAGTTGAAGGCTTGGAGACAGTAAGAGCCTAGTTGGTTCCAGTCTATCTTCATGGGTTTGGGTTCATCCTCACAGGTTTCAGGTGTTGTATCTTTTTTTTTCCTTGCTCTGCCCTACTTTATA
Source organism: Cephalopachus bancanus (assembly GCA_027257055.1). Taxonomy (NCBI): domain Eukaryota; kingdom Metazoa; phylum Chordata; class Mammalia; order Primates; family Tarsiidae; genus Cephalopachus; species Cephalopachus bancanus. Next base: position 12,174,369 of record JAPVLO010000046.1, on the reverse strand, counting down.
TCTATTTCTTTTTAACTTTCTACCATGCTGACTTTAGACACCTGTGGTAGACACAGAAGCAATAACCTTTCAAATACTGTTCAACCAGCTCCCCTCATTGTGGAGTTCACATCTCTATAATAAATCCCTTTTTATGTTTTACTGCTCTTGGTTCTTCTCTGATCAAGCCCTCACCGGTACATCTATACTGCAGCTAAGGCACTGAGAGTCAAATACACTTCACTGGACTTCTTACCTCTAGCTGGACATTGATAAATTCGAAGATTCATAGGCAGAGACAGACTAGGTCTTTGGATAAGCCTTCCATTAACCATGAGAGGTGAGGATGGCAGTCTTGGTGCTGGTATTGAAGGAAGTATAAGTACCCCACACCAGAAGAAAAGATAACCCAGTTACATTTATTATTGTTCCAGCATGATGTTTATGATCAATTCCTAAGTATGAAAAGGTGAGAGAAACACTGTCACCAATCCACAGGTTACCCAAAAATGCAGGGACTCACCCTAGGCCAGATTAGTCTCAGGGCACAAGAGCTGACTATTATGGTCCATGCAACCAGGTTTCAGGTGAGAGGGGCCTGAAGACAAAGTCAAAAGATAAACAATATTCTCTTGGAGTAATATGAAAACTCTGACAACCCATGCTAGGCTCACAGACTCTCAGCCAACCACAGTACTGAACTCTCCCTGGAAATGGAGGATCTGCACCAGGCACAGAGCTCTTACTTAGTGTGGGCCTGAGGTAGCTTCCTTCATCAGTTTTCTGGTTGCAGAATAACATATTGAGATAATACAGGCTGACTACATGTGTGAAAAGTTACAGAAGCACTGATTTTGGGAGAATCCTGGAAAAGTATCCTGGCCACCTTTTCTAGATTCCAAATCCTATCATTTTTTTTTTTTTTTTTTTTTTTTATAATCAGTATTTTTTATTATCATTTTGTAGGGTACAGTTAAGGGTTAGGTGTACAATTACGTTTCATTCAGGCACCCTATTGATAAGAGGTGTTTTCCCAGTCCCAGATAGATATTAGCTACTGTTAATCCCATCCCCCCCCATAATTTCCCAGTACCATCAGTCATTTTCTTATAGTATTACATTGGATGTTCAAGGTCCATTATATGAGTGAAAACATGTGATATTCTGATCTTTGTTTCTGTGAGAGGTCACTCAGTATTATAGACTCTAGTTCCATCCAGGTAGCTGCGAAATCCATGATTTTGTTCTTTTTCATGGCTGCGTAGTATTCCATCGTGTATATGTACCACATTTTTTTAATCCAGTCCTCTTTTGATGGGCAGCATGGTTGTTTCCAGGTTCTTGCTATTGTGAATAACGCTGCGATAAATTTTCTACCAGAAAAGTTATTTACATCCAATGGCTGAGAATGCTAGGAAGGGCAGAACACCCTCTGGATTAGGATCAGTCTGAGAGGGCTGAGGATGATTTACTGAAGTAAGACTACTTGAAGGAAGAACAAATTGTCTGGGCCTGTCTATGCTGGTATCATAGGGTTGGTTGAATAGCTCCAAAGGCTCAGGACAGGACTGAGTGGTGCAGGGGACACCTGGACATATTCAAGGGCAAATTGTCCTGGCTAAAGTTCAAGAAAAGACATATATCTAGAGCCAGAAAGAATAAACAGATAGAGTCACCAGAAGTAATTGTTAACACTACTCTCTTAGATTTGCACTTTTATTTTTTATTGACACTTCAAATATTTATTGACCCCTAATACCGTAGATTCAGTTCTATACACTTGAGTATGGTTGTGACAAAAAAAATAAATAAAGATCCTGCTTGCATAAAACTCACTTCCTTGTTGTAGAAAACAGACAACAAATAGATAAACAAACAGATAACTGGTGTTATGGACTATGAAATGCAGTATGTAGGGGTAGAGGATAATGATGGGAGTTTTATTTCATGGAAGTAGCTCAGGTGAGGTCTCTCCTGTAATGTATCATTTGTGCTGGGTCATGAAAAAAGTGGAAGGGGCAAATTATTTAGTGGGAGAAGAAGAGAAAGTGTTTATAAGAAACAAGTGACGGAGTTGGGATCTGAATCCAAGGTATCTGATTTATGAACTTTTTTTTCTTCCTGATACTTTTGATGGCACCTTTATCCTCAATTGATACTGGTTTAAACTCAATACAATGAGTACATTAATTTAGTATCTGATGGTCTGAACAAAGCTATGCATTGTATTTATGCTTGTTTTTCAAATTCCTTACTTCTGCCTCCCATCCTCTTAAAGGGACCAAGTGTGTTCGGTGCAATAGATCTCAACACAGATTCCCCTCGACATAAGCCAGTATATCAGAGGCTATGAGGCATTCTGTAACATGACCTTCCTCACACTATATTGTCTTTGGATTCCCTTTATCTGTGGCATCCATTGTTGTTATATGGCACTAGTGTCAAAAGAAATGCACTTTGGCAAATATCTTTTGCAAATCCATAGTTTTCAGGTTTCCAGAACATAGAGGCAGACATATTGTCCTGGAATCTTGGACATTGCATGGATTCCACAGTACCTATTTGGTTGCCTAATGTTTGAACAACCTTCATTTAAATAGTCTTTTAATTGCTAGTGTATGTAAACGGGTGATAGTGCAACAAAATTATATTCCTGTCTCAATTTTGTCAGAACTTATCTGTGTAGAGTGGGAGAAAGATGCTAGTGAGGAAAAAAAAAATCTTATCTGCTTTTATTATCTTACTCTCTGAAATCACTCACTTTCCTGAAACTTAGAGAAGTCTGGGTATAGCATTTTCCTTCTTAGTAATTCTTTTTGTAAACTCTTTATTGAAATATAGCCTCATAAATAAAAATACATAAATAATCATAAATGTTGGGTTCGGCAAAATTTTGAACACACAGTTTAAGAAAAACAAAAACCATTGCCAATATCCCAACTTTCCTATTAGGACTCACTTTTACCTACTCCACAAATGTACCAGTCATCCTGACTTCAGTACCATATTTCAGTTTTATACAAATAGAACTTTACATGTTGTGTCTGGCTTCTTTTGTTCAACATTGTTTCCTGAGACTCTTCCACATTGTTACATGTAGCAGTAGTTCATTCATTCTCATTATCATTGATGTGTAATATTCTGTTGTATGGATTTCCTACCAATTCTCAAATCAACCTACTGTGTTTTATAGATTAGTGCCTGACATAAGTTTAAATGCAAATCCTCAAACTCTAATGACTTGGATTATTTGGGAAATAGAAGGACACATGAGGGAAGGAGAAAATAGTAGAAATCTACTCTGGATTATCCTTGACACAAAACCATAATGATTTGTTACTGACATGAGGGAGAAATCATTTCAGTTAAATATTTCACTGTCTACTAAATATGGACCATTTGACACAATCAATTAAAGATGAATTTCAATTCAAACTGGCCAAATTTACAATTCCCTGGGTGCTTCTATTGTCCCAGACTAAGCAGTTGACAATACTGAGGTTTCCCAGCAGGAAATGAAACAGGGACCACTGGATCAAAAGGGCAATTATTAAGGAAAGCTGAGACTGAAACTGTGGATCTCAGCACCTGGAATGGGTATACCTGAGTAACTGTTCCTAAAGACAGTCATGTTACCTATTGCTTTATGCAGTGCATTTTTATGTTCTTTTAATCAAAGAAACTTTTCATGCTTTTACTGAAGTCTTTAAACCTGACATTGCATAGTCTACTTATGAACACTATGCCTCTCTCTAATTTCATCTTTAAATTGAAGATTATCCAGGCTCGGTGGCTCAGCCTGTAATCCCGCACCTTTGGGAGGCTGAGGTGAATGGATTGCCTGAGCCCGAGGGTTCGAGACTTGCCTGGGCAACTTGGCGAGACCTCATCTCTACAATAAATCAAAAATTAGCTGGGCGTGGTAGCATGCGCCTGTAGTTCCAGCTATTTGGAAGGCTGAAGCGGAAGGATCGCCGGAGTCCAGCAGGGTGAGGCTGCGGTGGCTGGGAGCGGCCACTGCGCTCCAGTCTGGGTGACAGAGTGAGACACCAACTCAAAAAAAAAAATGCAGATAATACCTATTTTCACAGTATTGTTGAGGGGATTAAGTAAGTTAACTTATGCACAATGACTTGTATTATAAATACATATTTAAAAAGAACCAATTGAATCTTTAGACACCTTTTCCAGTAGTCATTGTTCACTTAATATGCAAATATTAACTTGAAAAATATCATTGAGAGCATAAGCTACTGATGTTTTACTTGATGATTAGTTTGCACACAACCTTAAATACTGACATTCCTGTATCAGAAACTGGAAAGACATTGATATGTCACATCTGCCATCATTCTTGTCCCGAGAGACCTCCTAGAGCCCCTTTCACTCTGAGTTATGGAGTATTTGGTCTGGAAGCTGTATGGTCCACTGAGCAGGGTAAGGGTCAATCCAGCCCTAGATTCTTTATGAAATTTCAAGCCCTGAAAGCTGTATGGGACTTTACAGGACATGTGACCCAACATCTTCCCAGGGCTTGTGTCTATGGCATCCTTGACAGGGGTCTTTCACCTTCTGTTTGAACACCATTGGTGACAGGAAGCACCGTGCCTTACAAGGCAACCTGCCCTGTTGTTGGGCTTCCCTGATTGTCACCTACTTTCTTCTCACAATAAACGGAAATAATGTCTTCCTGTAAGTTCCATCATTTGTCTTAGTTGTGCCTTTTGGAGGCCACACAGTCTGCACCCTCTTACACATTACAGCCCTTCAGAAAGATGATAGACCACTTAACAAAAAGATGTTAGGTAAGTAGACCTCAATCAAGCCCCAGGGAAGTTATATACGGTCACATAAATAGTTTCTGTGGTAAGTTTGTATGTGTGTGTGTGTGCGTGTGTGTGTGTGTGTGTGTGTGTGTGTGTGTGTGTGTGTGTGTGTGTGTGTGTGTGTATGCATGCTGAATATTTTATTTGAGGTGAGATGTTCACCAATAAGTTTGACCAAAAATTTTCATTTATATGAGTATGGCTTGATAAGGAAATGTCCAAAATTCAAATATATCAACATGTTGAGTCTATACTGCAAGAAGTTCTGAATGCAGTGACAGTTTTGTAAGAAATTGAAAAATGAGGTTAAGAATGTGGGCTATGGAGTCCAACTGCCAAAGTGAAAACTTTGATTTTCTCTACTCTCTAATAGCTCTGTCACCTAGGAAAACTTCTTATCTCTCTAAGTTTAGTTTTCTTACCTACACTTTTTTATTAGAGAATTACATGAGAAAATTATCATAAACATTTTAGTCCAGTTTAGCACATAGTAGACAATCAGTATAAATACATTTTAAAACAGTTATTATTTAATGATTACCAATATTTTTTAACATCTTTGACTTCATTTTAGCACAATAACCTGAATTCCGTTCTTTTTCCCAGAAAGTCAGTCACTTATCCAAGGCCACATCAGTAGCATGAGTCAGGGTAAGAAAGCAAGTTTAAAGCAACTCCAGTCTGGGTGGCTTCATCAATAACTCAAAAAACAACAGATGCTGGAGAGGATGTGGAGTAAAGAAGACACTTCTACACTGTTGGTGAGAGTGTAAACTAGTACAACTTCTGTGGAAAACAGTGTGGTGATTCCTAAGAGATCTCAAAATTGACCTTCCATATGACCCAGCAAACCCTATTCTGGGAATATACCCAGAAGAACTCAGATCACTCTTTGAAAAAGATACCTGCACATGCGTGTTTAGTGTAGCATTATTCACAATAGCAAAAACATGGAACCAACTGTGCTGCCCATCAAAAGTGAACTGGATAAAAAAAATGTGGCACATATACACAATGGAATATTGCACAGTTATAAAGAAGGACAAAATTATGGACTTCACAGCAATTTGGATGGACTTAGAGTCTATAGTACTCAGTGATCTATCACAGAAACAAAGAACTAAGTACCACATGTTCTCACTCATAAACAGATCCTGAATAATTATCATAATACTATAAAAATAGAATTGGCAGTAGTGGAAAATTGCCAGGGAGGGGAGGGCACACTTCATCAATAATAGTACCTGATCTCAAACCAGGCGAAGCAGGGACCAAAGTGAGGCCAAAACTTTACCTGTGCAATGAATGCTTGTATACCTAACTCTGAATTGTACCCCACATCTTTAAAATAAAAATTCCAAATAAATCAATAATGCATTTAACTTTACAATTTGTGCTTTTGCTACTAAACCCATGCTGACTCCAGGTTGCAGGCCTGATTAAATAAGTTAGCCAGTTCCTCAGCAAAAATTGGGACCCATTCTTTCAAATGATCCACACAGGTGGTAAGCATGTATTCCAAAGATGTTGCCTACTTAGAATATATCTGAATTCCTCTTTTGAATGGATTTCAAAGATGGTGAACTTTTTTTTTTTTAGTTCTCAGTGGTAGCAAATTATGGGTTTTGTTGCCAGAAATAAAATTCACCCTCATCAGAAGTCATTCACAGTCAAGTCTGATGAATAAACTGGGTGATGAAGCTAAGAGTTAGTTTTATGTCACACATGGCAACGCGCCACTGAAGCTGAGTCCAATTTCCTTGTGTGACTTGTAAATGGGCTCAAAAAGCTGTCCCTAAAGAGAAGTTTCCATAGGTTTTGGATTTTTCTCACTAGATTAAGCCTATACCTCCAAGAAAACTTTTCTATAGAAGACATTTATTAAAAAAAAAAAAAGAAGTCATGTACTTGAAGTCATAATTTCCCTTTTTTTGTGAGAAACATAAGTCAATTCTATTAATTTGCCCAAAGACATTAGTTCCTCTGAAGATATTCTAAAGACATTATGCTAAATCCTGAGGAAACAAAGAGAGTCTCTTCCCACATGGATTTTAAAATGCAGCCATGGGGGAAGAAAAGAACAGTAATGATTTCATGGGGATGGGTTTATGCATAAGGACATTAAGAACACTAAGGACAGAATTCAGACTCAGGGAGGATGTTGGTCACTTTGTTGGAAATGAAGATAACTTTCTGACTTTGGTTGGATATCTAGGTGTGAGCCAGCAAGATGTTAAAGAAGATATAATTCTAGCCAGAAGAAATAGAGTAGAACAGAAGTCCAGAGACATGAAACGGAATGGAGAATTGAGCAGCTACAATACTATAGCTACGACAAAAGCAGGGAATGTTTATAGGGTTGTGTTGCAAAGGGATTTACAGAACCAAGCAGAAGCAGAAGGCTGCATTTGTATAGCTTTCACCTTAAACAAGTAAGCAAGAATATAAAAGCTTAATTTTACAGGTTAGAAAATTATTCTGCCAGGCTCGGTGGCTCAGCCTGTAATCCCGCGCCTTTGGGAGGCTGGGGTGAGTGGATTGCCTGAGCCCTCAGGTTCGAGACCCGCCTGGGCAACTCGGCGAGACCTCATCTCTACAATAAAAATCCAAAAATCAGCCGGGCGTGGTAGCACATGCCCGTAATTCCAGCTACTCGGAAGGCTGAGGCAGAAGGATCGCCGGAGCCCAGCAGGCCGGGCTGCGGTGGCCAGGAGCGGCCACTGCACTCCAGTCTGGGCAACAGAGTGAGACTCCAACTCAAAAAAAAAAAAAAATTATTCCGACAGCAGCATGGAGAGACTGGGGTGAGGCGAAACCTCACTCCAGTGACAAGCTCTTGCATAAATGTGGTTGAGATGTCATGAGGACCTGGATGGAGGTGAAAAAAAATGAGGATGAAGAGAGGGAATAAATTACAGGTAGGGTTAAAAAGAAAATCAATTAAGATAACTTAGTAACCAATTAGAAGTGTTAAGTAAGGAAAGGAAGGAGAAAAAAAAGGCATTTTTAAAAAAGCAATTTACCTTACTTAAGGCCTTTCCATTTGTGCAAAGAGTTAACTTTATCAGAGGGGATATCCATGAACTAATGTCTGCAAGAATCTTAAACACACCCACCCCTCTTCCCACACACACAAACTCCGCATACTGAATACATTTCATTATTTTTAGTCAATCTCAGGGCCATTACATAAAATGTAAGTGATGCATGAGGCCAGAAATAATTTTAGACCTCTGTGTTTGGCATTTATTTAAGGTTATTATCAAGAGATAATAGACTATGTGCTCCTTATAATAGAGCTGTAGAGTTTTTAGAAATTAAAGTAGCAAGTAGTGAAATGCCTTGTGTATGGCAATGATACTTAGTTTCTTTTAGTTTTTCTTTTTTTTTTCCAGACACTAGGTCCAAAGTGATTTTAAAAGGAATCCTTGTGCCACAAATAAAGATCTTCACACATTCCTTACATATGTATAGCTTTACATAAATATAAATTACTATTTAATAAGATTGTACAGAAGTCGAAAGGTCTTTTCATATTTCTTATACTCAAAATATTTCTCTAGCATGAATTTGATATCAAGTAAACTGTCCACACACAGGGATGAATGACTTTTGCACATTCCTTACATTCACAGGGTTTCTCAAGAGTTCTCCTAGTTGAGTAAGTAGTATGTACACACAAAAAAGTGTTCTTTCACATCTTTCAATCATAAGTTTTCACCAGTATCAATTTTCTCATTTAAGTTGTCCATATAAAGGCTTCACATTCTTTATATTCATAGAGTTTATCATTACTATGAGTTCTCTCATGTTGAACAATATGTGCACGAAAGTCTGATCAACATCAGAGAATGTTTACTCATTAGAAATACATCAAATGGAAGAAATGTGGGAAGGACCTAAACTTAATTCAATTATTGCTGCACATCAGAGAATTCATACCACTGTGTAATTCTATGAGGGTAAGGAATTTGAAAAGACTTGTAGACATGGTAAACATCTTAGAATAAATTAGATAATTCATCCAAATGAGAAACCCTTTGAATTAGAATTATAGGAAAGCCTTTAGACAAATGCTATTTAAACTCTCTTCCAGAGTTTATTGCTGGTCCACAAAATTGTCATATGTTCATCATGATACAAATACAGAAAAGAAGAATAAATGTTTGGAAAAAATAATAATAAAAAGAATCATTGGACACTGCTGTGAGTTTTCCATTGGTTTTATATGCACAGAGGGTTCCAGTGTGCCCTCAATGATGCCTATTGTTTAAGGTGGAAGGTTTTACTGAATTGGGGGGGGGCATCAAATTCAAAATCTTGAATTTCAGGCCAAGAGAAAAACAGCAACCACTTACAACCTTTTACACTTTTACAACCACCATATTGTAGAAGAAGTAGAAGGTTAGACAAAGAACTCCCATGGAAAAAAAAATTAACTCCTTTCTTATTAATGATAAGTTATAGAGGGAAGAGCCTATGGAAGGTTGGACAGTAGTCTGGGATCATGTTTGGTTGTACAGAAAGTGAGATTACTAGGGCCCCAGTGATGCAGTCAGAATAAAGAGCACTATAGGGGAGCTATTTCCTAAGTTCAGGGCCTGGCCTCACAGAAGGGTTCTGGTACTAAGCACCCTGAAAAAGCATCCATGCAAACAGCTCTACTCTCTAAGCATGCTACATTGGCTTTAGCAAAGTTATGTTTGTTTCCTTCACTGCTTCAGAAAATTTCCTATAAAATTTGGTGACAATGAATAAGAATTGGGCACATTCCTTGCCCTGAATGAACTCATTATTTGATGTTGAGTCTTATCATAATTCTAACCTATTATATTACAAGATGAACAGGACTAAGTATCACGAAATCAGTACAAGTAACAAGCTGAAAGAGCAAGGAGAAAAAACTTATCAGGGGCTTCCTGGAGGAGACAACATTTGGGCAGGACCTTGAGTAATATACATGAATTACTTAGGCAGAGTATTTCACCCAAGTGGCATTGTGCTGAGGGGCGTGTATACAGCATTTACTTTTGCCTACAGTAAAGACATTATTTTTTGCCTTCATAATTAAGTAGCCTCCCTATGTGTCATACCTGAGTAGGCAACACCAAGACCTCCAGCACTCCCTAAAATATCTCTCCATCTGCTTAAAGGACAACATTGAATCTAGTCTTAGAGAATTAAATGGACATTTACTGATTCATACAGTCTGAAATCTGCCAGAGAATGAAATTATCAGAGGGGGTGAGAAGGAGAAGCATTTTGGGAACCCAGAGCACTTATATTTAGAGCAGACTTAGATTAAGAAGCAATCTGCCAAGTGACAAACTGGAAGTAATTTACAACACTCTAGGTTAAATCACGGCATATCTTAATCCCTTTTTTAGACTCTCTATTTCCTCTTTTCCTCACTTCTCATTGTAACACCAACAAGCCCAGATTTGGTCTAAAATTCACCCAGCTTTGGTCTCCCCTGAAAAATCACAGATTGGGGGTAGGTCAAAAGCTGTTCCTTAATTTGAAGGAAGCCCAAATGGAATAATAAAGAAAGAGTCATATTTAATCATGGGACAGAGTGTTTCTTCTTTATTGCAGGTACTTTTGGCAATTCTAAAACAAATGCTCAGGCATTAAGGGATTCCACTATATGAAATCTTTGGAGAGACACAGATAATCCAAAACCATGTGTCTTAAAGAATAGAGAAGCCATACATGAGGATGCCACAGGGGAATCATGGGTCTCAGTTCTTTAGTGATATGGGACAGGGCTGAGGTTGTTGTATCTCAGCCATTCCAAGAGGGAACACACCATGATTGCCCTGCTGGCTCCCAAGTCTGTTGCCTAACGAAGTACTGCCTGGCTTCATCCTGGTACTCTGAGCCCACAGAATAAATATGATATATATTTCTGGAGCAACTTAAATATTATGTATTGGAGGAAAATTAATCTAAGCAACCTTTATTAAAACAGCAGCTAATATTTATCAGGCACTTCCTAACTGCTTAGCACTGTTTAGAGTGTTCTGTAAAAATTAACTAATTCATTTACTCACCTCAACATTATGATAGGCACAACTGTAATCGTTATTTTAAAAATAAGAAAAGTGATGTACAGAGAAGCTGAGTAGTGGGACCAAGTCTGTACAGCAGTAGTCCCCAACACTTTTGGCATCAGAAACCAGTTTTGTGGAAGACAGTTTTTCCATGGACAAGGGGAGGGGAGAAGGAAGATCGTCAGCCATTAGATTCTCATAAGGTGTGCACAACCTAGATCTCTCACATGTACAGTTCACAATAGTGTTGTTGCTCCTATGAAGATCTAATGCCTCTTCTTATCTGACAGAAAGTGATGCTCCACTCACTGCTGCTCACCTCCTGCTATGTGTGGCCCAGTTCTTACCAGGCCACAGACTAGGACCAGTCCATGGTCTGGGGGTTGGTGACCACTGTTATACAGAATTAAGTAGTGAAGTCAAATTTCAGGCTCAGTCTATTGACAAAGATATGTTGTGATCTGAAATGCCAAATTAGAAAAAGATTTCATAGATGAATTAAAAGAAATGGAAAACTTTTTAAGTGTCTCTTAGAGTAAGGTATTTACTCTTCTTTGCTTAAGAGTATGTTTATAGAAAAGTTTAAGCATATTAGTCTGTACATGTCAAGTCATATACCCAGCAAACAAAGAGTTTGAGAGAAATGTCATATATAATCTTTACCATCAATGAATATAAGAAAGAAAATGCACACACAGGCAAAAGAGCAAGCCACACACATGTGATTTGAGATGGCTAGCTCCAAGTCTTGCTGATGTTCACAGAAACAGAAAAAGGGCTGTGTATCCTTAACCAGTGTGATTGGTTTCTAGGAGCAGTTAAAGTAGGTCCTTGAGGAGCTGTAGATTTACATGGAAAGGGAAAAACCGAAAGGAAGCGAACACTTAAACGTAAGAATAGAGGTAGAATGAGTATTTACACTGGAAACAAGTCATGACAGGCAGAGAAGATTCATGGTATTCATTTAGAGAAAAACGATGTTAGATAAGGTGAAAAGCTCTGATAGAGTTCCTTGAATGTCAACCAGCTCCTTCCTTTATGAACTTTTAAGACTGAAGCCTGTATATATAGCTAGACAGTATCATGGTGACAGTGGTCTTGAAGAAGGTTAAACAGAATTTTTTAAAAGTGTGTAATGAGTGACCAGAATCTGCTAATAGGTTTTCTTTTGTTGTTGTTTTATTTTGTTTTTTACAGTAATCCTGTTTGTAGATAACAAGAGCCTCCACTTAGAGGAAAGAAAAAGTCAAGGACAGGGAGGGCACACTTGAGAGATGTCATGGAGAAAAAAATAAATATGCCTTACTAATAGACAGGACTTCAGGGACAAATTGGAAACATAGTGGAACAGTTTGAGAATCTGAAAAATAGTCATATCTATAGTTATAAGGGGTAGGCCAGAAAGAACCACTGTTTTGGAAGGAATGCTTTGGTATTTTCCAGTTGAGTTTTAGCTGCAATTTGGTAGAATATTGAGGTAAAACTGTCCTGTAGGGAGCTGACCACCTAAAAGTGAACCATGAGTGAGCTGGTGTATCTTTGATCTTGATATCAGGGCAAACACAGCAAATTAAAGACTGTTGAGGTCTTTGGGAGGCCAAGGCAAGTGGACTGCCTGAGGCTGCCAACTCGCGACCAGTTCAGGCAACTTGGTGACACTTCTCTCTACAATAAATCAAAAATTAGCCGGGCATGGTAACACGCACCTGTAGTTCCAGCTACTTAGAAGGCTGAGGCGGAAGGATCGCCGGAGCCCAGCAGGTTGACGCTGGGGTGGCTATGAGTGTGCCACTGCATTCCAGCCTCAACCTCCCATAAAATATGTCTGTTTCTTAGATTGTTGCGCCCCTAGGGTCTATGCGAACTTCCAGTTGAAGACAGCAGGTTGACCACACAAAATGGATTTAGTTATCACCAAAACAGAAAGTAAAAAAGAAAACAGTGGCAAAGCAATTTTTAAAAGATATAAAGACAACAGCAAAGAGAACAAAAAAGAAGATGACAGTAACATTTTGAAGCTTGAAAATAGTCAATATTAACTGCTTCAGCAGACTGGAGAATGTTAAATCCTAATCTGAGAAAAGTTAAGCCCCATCTCATTGACATCTTCAAATCCCCAAAGGCTCTGAAATTGGAAGAACCAGGTATCCAGCAAAGGTTTTTATGGGAATGTGGAAATATTGTGTTCACAGTGGGAGGATTCATACGTAGTCTTTTTTACAAATCAGTTAGACCCACCAGTCCATCCTTCCACTTCATGTAACCTCTTTCCCACAGTATAAGCCTAAAGAGAATAGAGAGAATAAAACAGAATGTCTCTGGACTAGAAGATAAGGGCAGGGATTATGAAGTCACTGTAAACAGGGAGGATTGATAAAGCACAAGATTTTAAACTGAATGTAAATTCTGAGAAAAAAATAATATCCATCCAAAATTTCAAACCAACTAAATTCTTAGCTAAGTGTGAGGGCAGAAAAAAGATATATACACACATATATACTTTTTTTTAAATCAAGCAGCTCCTGAAGAATGTGTTCAGTCGAAGTGAGGGGAAAAACAGAGAAAGAACAGACAGAATAAGAGGTGAAAGCAATCTTCATGGTAAAAGTCACCAGGAGAATCCTATGATGCAGTTGGGCAGTATGCTTAAAAATCAAGACATCCAGATTGGAAGAGGTCAGAAAATTTTCAGAGAACTCTTCAAAAAGAGGAAATTTACACTACTAGAAGAGAGTATGGAATAACTGAGTAATAAATAATAAAATATTTAACAAACAAAAAAATATTGATAGAAAAGTAATAATAGCATATAATATATAATTCAGCTATAGTGTTTACATAACAGTAGTAGTATAAAAATCGTATTTAATATAATTTTAATTTAGCCTATTATGTTGACAAAAGGTCAAGAAACGGACATAATTTATGGGAGGTTGAGTGTGAATGGTAGTTAAATCATTGTCTTCTGCATTGGAAGGCAAAAAATAATTACAAAAAAAAATGGAAAGAATGAAGTTCTAACTCAGAATGCTATTTAGAGACAATAATGTGTAGTAGAAAGAATAAAACCTCTGCTCCAAAATATATTCATACTCTAATTTCTAGAACCTATGAATGTTACCTTACATAGAAAAAGGATTTTGCAGTTGTGACTATGGGTGAAGACTTTAAAACAGAGAGATTATTATTATTTTTTCTTTATTTTAAAGATGTGGAGTACAATTCAGGGTCAGGTATACAAATGTTCATTATGCAGGTACCCTTGTTGATGAGGTGTGTCCCTCCCTCTCCTGGCAGTTTCCCACTACTGCCAATCCCTTTCTTATAGTATTATGATAATTGTTCAAGGTCCATTTATGAGTCAGAACATTTGGTACTCTGTTCTTTGTTTCTGTGATAGGTCATTGAATATGATAGACTCTAAATCCATTCAAGTGGCTGTGAAGTCCATATGTTTGTCACTCTTTATGGCTACATAATATTCCATTGTGTATATATATCACTTTTTTTTTATACAGTCCAGCTTCGATGGGCAGCATAGTTGGTTCCATGTTTTTGCTATTGTGAATAAAGCTGCAACAAACATGCATGTGCAGGTAACTTTTTGGTACAATAACTTGAGTTTCTCTGGGTATATTCCCAAAAGGGGGATAGCTGGATCGTATGGAAGGTCAATTTCTAGTTCTTTCAGAAATTGCCACACTGTCTTTCAAAGAGGTTGCACTAGTTTGCATTCCCATCAGCAGTGTAGAAGCATTCCTTTTACTCCTCATCCTCGCCAGCATCTATTGTTATTTGTTTTATTAATGATGGCCATTCTTACTGGGGTTAGGTGGTATCTCAATGTGGTTTTGATTTGCATTTCTCTGATGATGAGTGAGGCTGAGCACTTTTTCATGTGTCTGTTGGCTGCCCATATACCTTCTTTTGAGTTGTGTCTATTCATGTCTTTTGTCTATTTTTTAATGGGAAAAACAGAAAGATTAGGATGGGCCCAATAGATTCCTTAAAAGTAGAAGAGAAAGGTAGAAGATGAAGTCAGAGAAATAGCATTTTCAGACAGATCCAAACTCCTGTTGCTGGTTCTGAGATGCAAGGGATCAAGAGGAGGGATCATTATGGTCCTGGGCTGATAGCCAGTGACACTCTTACAACTCCAAGAAGTTGAATTTTGCCAACACCTGAATGAGCAAGGAAGCAGAGCCTTTAGAAAGAAACATGGTCCTACTGACACTTTGACTTGAGCTCAGTGAGACCCATATTGAACTTATGACCTACAGAACTAAAAGACAATAAGTTTGTGTTGTAAGCCATTAAGTTTGTGGTAATTTGAGATGAATACAGAGGTTCACTTCTATAATCCCAGCACTTTGGGAGGCCAAGGCAGGTAGATTGCTTGAACCCAAGAGTTTGAGACCAGCCCAGGCAACATAGCAGAACTTTGTCTCTTCAAAAAATAAAAAATAATTAGTTGGGCATGGTGTCCCAGCTACTCAGGATGCTGAGGTGGAAAGATGACCTGAGCCCAGAAAGTCCAGGCTGCCATGAGCCATGGATGCCATGATCATGCCACTGCACTCCAATGTGGGTAATAGTAAGATCTTGACTAAAAAAAAAAAAAGATTTTGGTAAATGAAAAATTCATGCATGTGAGAAATGAGAATACATGGCAGGAGAGGAGATACTAATTTTTCATTAAAATAATTTGAAAAAATATTTAACTCTTTAAATTATGTTCATGAGTAACCATAATACTTTTTTAAATTATAAAATCAATATATTAGAACCTATTAAGCTTACTACCATCAGTTTATAACTCAAATTATAAAAATTTAGGATGACTTGAAAAAGAAATGACTAGAAGCATGAAGGGAAAGCTGGGATTATATTACTGGAAATAGTTATAAGTGGGCAAAAATCATACTCTAACTATAGATTTGTGTTTCAGTTTTGCTTAAATTGTGATAAATATTTATATAAATTTTACATAATATATATTTTATAAATATTTATTTTAGCTTGTGTTTGCTATTTTTAAGTAAGCTTGGTGGGAAATCCTGTTTCTAGGAAATCATACTTTAAGAAGTAGTTATGAGGAATTAAATGAGATCTTGAGTTCTGGTTTTACAAAGACAAGATTATTAAAATTAAAAAAAGACAAGAAATAACACAGCATTCATTGCTTTTTTTTTCTTTTGATGATCTATCTACTGCTTTAAAAGGAACTATTTTTTAAAAAGAAAAAAGAAAAAAAGGAAAGCAAAGTCAATAAGAAACGGGAAAATAAAAACACAAAAAGTGGGATGAGGAAAGAACAAGAGGAAACCCTAGGAACTCCCATCCCCCCATGGTTTGGAGCTGGAGTATTGAGGAAATAGAGCCAGAAAGAGCCAGAAAAAGTAGATAGGGGAGAGACAGTGAAGACAGGTCGGTATAGTGGGTTTCCTACAAAAGAAGGTGAGTGTGTGACAATTCATTCTTGACACTGGCAATGAGCTAAGCACTTGGTTAGGCGCTGGAGATGCAGATGAAATAAACAGATGTCAAAACAAACATTAGAGAAAAGATGAAAAAAGAGAACATTTGAGAACAAATCTTAATGGTGCCATCTACAACTAGTCAAGCACAGCTAATTAATGACATCAGAAAGAACATTAGAATCTTCCTTGGTTTGGTAACTGAAAAGAAAGAGGTCGTCAGGGACGCTGAATCCTTCAGTCCAACTGTTCATCCAACTGTGTGCTCAGCAGGTGTGTCTAAAGACGGACTCCATGGACAGATTACTCATTAGTGTCAGAAATCGGGAGGGGGAGCCAGAAAAGCCATGGCTGAAAACATTCTCTCTGACTCTAAAGGAAGCTGAGAGTCAATGCAGAAGCTCAGAGAGAGCAGAGGCATTCTCCAAGTCCCTGTCACCTTTCCCAAAATCATTCCATGATACCAAGCCCCTGGGGCCCTTCTGCCCTTGCTGAAGGGTTTTAACATCAAAAAAGTTGGTGACATCACCTGTAGAGTGGTCACCTACAAAAACGAGGGCACCTGGCTTAGAGATCACATAGGAGACAGTGAAACTTGCTCTGATGTAATACACAAGGCTTTGAAGAATATGTTTTGCAATTTGAATCATAATCATGTTTTTTAAGTTTTTTTTGTAATATTTCATGTAAAGGCAGATTAGTAATGAAAGGCACATGTTTCTCTTGGTTCTTTTATGTTGTCTTGTAAATGTTGGGTCTTCAGAAGTTGTATTATTTTTGTCTCTGCTCTGGAGGCCTGCTGTTTCCTTAATTGATGTGGTAGCATTTGACTGGCTTTATTCCCATCGTCACATAATCATTATTTTCCATATCTCAGTTGTTGCTCCATTTCATTAACTTTTTTCAGAAAATTACTCTCTATTTATCTATTTATAGGTTTTGAATGTGTGTAGTCTTTGTCCAAAACCAGTATGATTTCCTTTATCTTCTTGCTTTTGATCTTTAATTTTTCTTTGTTCAGAATCAATCATTTTTCCCCTAGATACTTCTTTGATATTCCCTTTTTCTACTGCTGCCACAGTAATTGGAATTTTCTTGAATTTGTACTTTATTTAAAATCTTTTGCTTGTGGGTGGTCAATCTGGGAGTCAGCTGTTCACAAATATGAGGCTCCTAATCTGGTGCCCCGGGTTCTCGGGCCTTCCAGTGCCATTTCTAGCCCCTTCCTCCACAAAGTCAACCCCCCAAAAGGCTTCCTGAGCATTTCCTGCTAAGTATCGTTTCTTCTCCTTCGTTGAGTTTTTCTGCTTTTGTTTGCCTATCATTCCCTTTTAACCATGGAGTCACCATAATTTATAATCCTAGTCCTTTCACTACACATTACTTTATTCATTTTAACCCATTTTTCATATTTTTATCTAAATTCCAAGGACCATTATTTAACCATGGATCTAAATTTCTCGAGTTTTCAATTTCTGTGCCATCAGCTTGTATGTAAAAATGCCCTCTTATTAGCTCCATGCACTCATTAGTCAAATGTAATCTTTATTGTGTAGATCATTAAATCCGTTTTAGTTGATTGATTCTTTTTGGCATCTTTTATCCTCGGACTTAAGCCAAGAGAGGAAACTGTGTAGTAGAATTTAATATATATACATCTGTGGAATTAATGAATGAATGTGAACCTGTGTGTATCAGCTCATGGGAGTACAGCCTAGTATCTCATCATCGCCTTTCTGTGTTGCTTTCAGTGATGTGCATTTAGATCCAGTCAAGCAAGGTAAGGCTGTGAATCTCTGGTTTCTCTGATTTCAAGATTTCACTAACTGTTTATGAAACCTTTTATCTAGTTAACTCAGCTGCTTGCTATTAAGATGCGTTATCTTCTTGGCTCAGAAATAAAAGTCCCAGGGTAAAGAAATAAAGCGACCTGGTGTTTCCTGTTACTGAAGCCCTGCTTGACTGTCCCTGGCTTAAGCTTCCTGGGGCTAAATTATCTATAACAGATCTTGTTTTAACATAGTAAAATGTAAATTCTAAGGAATGAGGGAACGCTTGAGCTCAAGAAGTCTGTGGTTCTGGGGAACAGCAAATGGAAAGAACAAGTAAAACATACTCTCATTCTCTTTACAACTGAGGATGATTTTTCCCGAGGGGCTAAGGACTCCAGTATTTCTTATTATATTTATTGCATACTAGTTGCATATACGTCTCCCTATTTAAAACTACGGGATGCTTCCGGAGCTACACTGACCTGTGGCATACAATCCTTTTCTACTTAAAGCAATGAGAATTGAGCAACACTCAATTCTTCTTGGTATTGTGTTGTCTGTACATTCCTGTTTGGGAATGGGTACACGTACCATAACAAGTACCCTCTCTCGGTTTTCTGTAATTGCTATTCCTGATATTTTCCCATTAGTTCATGGATTTTTTCCAACAATTACGGTGCTCCATTAATTCTCTTAGATGATGTCACTGCTACTCCTTCAAGTCCCTGTCAATCATGCCAAAACTGCTCCATGATATCAAGGCAGTAGTGCATCAGTGCCTTTCATTCTGGCCACCACCTTGCTGCCAGTTGTCTTCAAGGAGTACGCAATGTTGTTCCAGGCAGGGGCATTAGCTCCCATCACTTCCACAGTCAGTGGTGTGTGCTGCTTCCAGAGGCATGAATCGAACAGGAGCATGAACTCTCACTACAACCAAACAAGGTTATGGTGTCTGGAACTCTCATTGTATTTCAGCTCATTCCATATTTCACACCAAAGTCTGAAAAAGGCCTCTATTCCCCTTGGAATTATGGTTTGTCAACATGGAACCCAGAACAGAGCTACCTCACCACACAGAGTTTCATAAGAGACTTCAGTGGAATTGCTTTCCTTATTTGTTCCTTATTTTTATCATAATCTATACTTCCCAATGTTCTTCCAAAGAGTTCTAGGACTAGGGGGTTAAGGTCTTTTCTAGGTGGAGACCAAAAGCCGAATGAGTCACACACTCACAGTTTCCTCCCCACCTTAGTCCTCCACCCATTCTTTGGAATACCCTTGTGTGCCCAACTCACTTATCATCAACTGTGTTCTCCTCCCTGGGAACTCCTGGATATATAGTTAGACTTCCTTTGGCCCTGCCTCAGGTACTTGCCAGTTTGCTTAGGGGTGCTTGAATCCTAGAGTGAACATACACTGGGGTAATAGTGAGAATTCTTCCCTCCGATTTATTTCTGTAATGAAACATTAGCACTTATAGTCCTTTCCATTTTTATTTCCCATAATGACTATTTTATATATAGCTCTACAAGGTACTTTTACACCAATAACTGCATTAGTTTCACAATAACCCTATGAGATACACAGCACAGATATTAATACAAGTGTTTTAATTCTGAAGCAATTGAGACCAGTGAACCTGCCCCATGCCCAAGTCTATCCATGTGATGAATGAGTTCGTTGCATAATCTGAACTGAGTCTCTTAGTTCTTAAGACTTCACTTCACTCTATGACACTGATTTTCAAAGTCTCTGAGTTACAGTTAGTGACTAAGTTTGGGTAAAGATATTCTATACCTGTATTTAGTTATAAATATGCTATGTTAAGGAGTTTGAAATAATCGTAAAGTTGACAAATACGAAACTTAGTTGTATACTAAGTTGAAAGTCTGGCTAAAGAGTGTTTTCAATCATAGATAGTAAACATATTATGACTTGAATTAACACAAAGAGAAAAATAAGATGATTAACATAAATCCCACACAGATTTTCATTCAGAGGAACAGTCCTGTTTTCAGTTGTAAGAAAAGGGTTTCAATGCAGTTCACCAAGCACAACTCGTCACCTTTTTGCAGGCCCTGTGCTAAGGTGTAGGGACAGATTACAAAGATGATTACAAAGTGGACCTTAATATCAAAGGTTCAGAGTCTGCTGAGGAAAATAAACCTCAGAGACAAATAACTATAAGACAGGTTGAATGTGATAAGAAACAGATGAAAAGTCAAGTTAATCCAAGGAAGTTGAAAATACCAGCAATGCATTCATCCTTTAAAATGTAAATAACTTTCTTTTGCTAAGGAATAAGACCAAGGATCAAATTCACTTTATAAATAAAATGTACAGGAGATGTAAGTGACCCCAAGCACCCCACCCGAAATGTGCCCACGCAGGCCACATGGGGCCTGCAGGAGCAGTCAGTCTTCCTTGATGTCAGCACAGATGGAGCCTTGGTCCTCCCTGTAACATGAGAGTTCTGAAGGAACTGCATCGTATTGTTCTTAATCAGGGGCAGAATTTAGAATCTTTGGTATTGACCGCTGGAAACAGGCCACTGGGCTGCGTGGGTGGTCTGATTCAGCCAAGTCCCTTCTGTCACAATTGATGTTTTCTAGTTTCATTAGAGGGTATTAGATTTCCACCAGGCAGATTCCCATTTCAACAAGGTGCACACAACCCACTAATGATGATTGCAAATGAGAAAGCCGTGTGCATCCATACAAATTGAGATTACACCTTCATCCTTGGAATATAGTTGTGATTGCATTAAAGACACATTACAAGTCTGTCTCCTCTCATTTCACTTATTGTGTGTGTGAGCTGTGTTGGATCCCTTTATCTCCTATTAAATTGCTGGCATTTCCTTTGGACTCAGATATGCCTTCTCTAATACAAAACAGCAGCACACCCAACAGTTGCAGTGAGGAAGTGAAAGGGAAAACCATAGCCACTTCAGCAAGCTTACATATAATCTAATAAACACAAGCATGCTTTTCCCAATGCCAAATGTGGATTATGGACATTATGCCTAGGACTTGTCTTCAATTCTTTTTTAAAAGATCAGAGCCTGGCTGATTTGTACCTATTGCACTTCCATATTCACTTTCTCTTTTCTCTGAATTAACCAGGCATACCCTCACTTTCATTTCTTTTGTAGAGAACTGGCAATGGTGACCATGGACACTCAGGGGTTTAGGGTTCCATGGATTTGTGGTCAAACACAGGCTATGGGGGACCACTCTGTAAGACCACTGAAAGCCTTTTCTGGAAATCATAACCAATTCTATTTTTATATCTATGTTTTTTAATATCGAGCATTTTTTCTTTTCTAAGCATTACACCATTCTTTCCATACGGATCTATCACTACAACTCCTCAGTAAATAGGACTAATCTTGTTGTCCTCACGTTATAGGAGAGAAATAAACATCCAGACATGTTTTTTAAAGGTTGCAGGAGAGGGAATGTGATACAGTTGCTTACCTGTAGAACTACAGTCTATCTTGCTTCATGCATAGTACTGTCCTCTCTGCCCTGTCTATATAAGCATCATGGACACTGACCACATGCCAGGCATGGTGCTGGGTCATAGAAACTCCCAGGTGAGTGAGACATGGACTCTGTCCTGGAAACGTCAGTGGCTTTGCCCTTCATATGGTAGGAAAAACCCTGCCCTGGAAATTGGGGAATCTGAGGTCTAGTCTGGGCTCTGTCCCTGACAACCACGATCACCTTGAGCAAGTACTAATAACCCAGGCTCTGCCCTCCTCTGTGTAATTGTGAAATTCTATAGAATTCAATAGAACTGTGAAATTCTATTCTACTTTGGAAAGTAGAAATCACTCCAAAAGTGTGTATCTTTAGTGACAGTAGAAATATTCAAAGCTTTCAGAAATCTAAATATTGGATGAAATATGGAATACATGAGGCTTAAAGAGGGCTCTACTAACACATATAGCTTAAAGGGTGGATTCGTTGTTGCACATGGTGATTCCTAGGACCTTTGTGTCAGCTGATACTTGTAATGAGTAGGAAGAGAAGATAATTCATCATGTAAATGCAGACGGGCATAAACTGGAAGTGTCCTGAGGAAACTGGTTATGCACTCATACTGTCAGTGAGGTTCTAGATTTCTCAGATCCAGGCCCAGAAATGTATTCTCTGCCATGCTGCCCTGATAATCAGTGTGTTTTCTGCCCAAGACCCATTATATCTGCCAGGGACACTGTAGCCCCTCTCTGATTCCTTCTGCCCTCCCCTCCCTTCCTGCTGGGGGAGTTCTCAGATCAGAGTCTTAGAAACTCAGATCGCTTTTAGGTTTATGTCTCAATCCCTTTTGGAAAGAGAACTGGGCAGAGGGGGCAAATGCTGAGTTGCTGGGCATCATCTTATCTCCCTGCATGATAGTAACAATCCTTATAAAGTAAATATCTGCTCCATGGTGTAAGGCTCAAATTCTAGATTTTAAAATGCTTTATCACTAGCTAAGCAACTTTTCAGATTTCTTTCATAATCAGTTTGTAAATCCACAGATACATTGTGATTTCTATTTTCTGCCCAACTATAATCCACTTTCCTTAGCTCTGCTACACCATCAGCAGTACTAAGTAGACCAGTTCCTAGTCTAGCAACTAAACTACATCCCAAACTCATGAGTACCAGACTGAGGGTCACTGCAGTATCCTTCCTGCCTGCTTATGAGAGACCCAGGAGAAGCCCTAGGGAAAGAGAAAATAAATACAATTAAATTTGACACCTCTGCCTGTCTTCTAAGACCATCATAAATTGTCATTGGTTAGTTACTAGGAAATAGAATCTAAAATATTTAAAGTAATTGATTCATTTCCTTTGTAAACAACTTTAGAGATAAGCTAAGGGTTAGCATATTATCCTTACATTTCCCTCCACATACCGTGGGGAGAGAAGGGAGAGATGTTTGGGAAGATGCAGTTTTAATCTTTCCCAGCCAAAATGTTTAATTACACTCAGGTCTTGAATCCCCAAGTTAGCATATTTGGCCCATTCACTGCTCAATAAATATTAATTGGTAGAGATGGGTTATAATTTATCATGTGTATAATATATAATTTACCTGTAGCCTATAATTATCTTAAATGTTCAAATAAGGAAATTGATTGGAGTGAAAAGAAAATAACTTATTTAACTTTAACAATGTTGTTATGATCTAACTCTTCAGAAAACTACTGTGTGGCATCTCCCATCTCCCATGCTCTCAGTTTCTCTGTTGTATTAGGAATATCTTTTTATATCTACTCCAATCAAAATGGCCATTTTCCAAGAAAACTGCCTCCTTCATATACAGGAAAACGCCTCCAGTAACTTACATATTTTTTTAACCTTGTCATCTTGGCTAAAAAAATTTGATCTGGATTAAATTTTTTTAGTTATCAAAAAATCTTTATTATTACTATTTGCTC
Source organism: Cephalopachus bancanus (assembly GCA_027257055.1). NCBI lineage: Eukaryota > Metazoa > Chordata > Mammalia > Primates > Tarsiidae > Cephalopachus > Cephalopachus bancanus. The sequence goes on along the minus strand of JAPVLO010000046.1, from coordinate 12,150,828 downwards.
ATGAGAAGATGCAGTTTATTTATACCAAGAGTCATAAGGGAAAGGAGAATGGATAGATTTAGTCAGCTGTTGGCGGAAGACTCTTGAGTAAAACAAACCTATCATATTCTCTCTCCTAAGGACATAACATTAGAACTTAGAGTCAGCAGATACATTCTCTGTGAGTGGCTGAAACTGAGAAAACATACTTTGGGAAGTTACTGGGTATGTGTCTTCTGCCCAGTATATATCTAGAGAGAGAAACAGAAAAAAAGAGAAAAAAACAGTCTCAGAGAGAGGAAGAATGAAGAAAATGAGCAGAGAGACAGAGACAAAGGACATAGAAAAAGTTTCCACTGCATCATTTCCTGATAGCTTTCCATTCCCTCCTTTTATGCTTTTGAAAGGCCCTGCTATTCTATGTCCTGCGAGGTATACCAGCATCCTCCTTGTACTAAATTTACCTAACTCTTTTTTTCTTTAAATTGCTTTTAATTATCTATTGTTTCTTGCAATCAAAAGAATTGACTTCTTGACCCTTGAAATCCTGTGGTTCATTCAGATAAGGGCTAGACATTCCTCTGTCCCTCAGCACATCTTCCCCCAGGAGACTCTACAGTCTTTATCCACTGCCTACCCTCTAAACTCCATTTATCAATGAACAAGGATGGAACTTCATGTTCAACTTTGTGAACCCCTACTGGTGAAGGTGAGAACAAAATATGGTCTGCATTCTTAGGGGGTCCAGCACTGCTCCAGACAGACAAGACGGCAGGGGTAACTGAGGGACATATGCCCCAGGACTTTCAGACCTTATATTTGGTGGGGGGAGGTGTGTTATACAATACAGTTCAGGAACAAAAGTAAGTACTCACTTACTTGCACTCATCCACCTGCTAACACATCCGTGTTCACACAAGCACATATATGCACACATGAGCACAATAGAAAAGAGAGAGAAACTCAGGTGCCAAACCAGTGCTCTCTCTGTGACATCCTTATTCTACACATCCCTGGAGCCTTTCATGAGCCTTAGGAAGCATTCAACCCAACCAGCCCTCCCATGGAGCTTATAATCAGAATTGCCTTTCAGATTCGTCTTTCAGGGCTCCTTGCTTTGCAGTTCTATTATTGTTTCATGAAACTTTAAAACTTTCCACCCTTCCTTCATTGTAGTCAACTTTAAATAAATTCAGAGTGTCACTTGTTAAAATAAATGACATTTAAACAACCTCAGCATGGTAACTCATTCCTCATTATCATAGAGAGCTTTTCTGAAAGGTCTATAGTACATTATCTTTACGAAATGGATTTTACCTTCAATATTAACCTCATTGCTCAGAGAGGACAGGTGCTAAGCACTCTGGTGAGAGGGGCATAGAAATGCATAGGTAGATTGATAGAAACGAGCGAATGATGATGAACTAAAACAAAAGCAGGGAAAAGGTTTAGGTTAAATATTAGGTAGCAGATCTGAGCTGCGAGAGAGCTGTAATGATTGAGCATGCTGCCATGGGAGACTGAAGAACATTTTTATTATTTTAGCTTCGCAAAGCTCATTGTGCCTGTGCCTCTGGCAAAAGAAAAGCCACCTGCAAGATAGACTGGTAACAGCAGCGTACTTCACACAGGTCCTGGGTTCTTGCTAGGTCAATAAGCTTTATTGTAGAATCTGGGAGACTCAAAACAGATATTGTCCTACTGCATAGGGAATAAGTGTACCTCAGGTGACAGCTGAGGTAAGCAAACACAGTGCCTGAGGTCTCTTCTGCTCATTCTCTCTGCCTCTCTAGTCATTTCTTTCTTTTCTTCCTCCTTTGGAGTATGGAAACAACTAAAATACTGCCTGTGTTCTCATTTGCCAAGGTGTTTTTCACTGCCTGCATAATCCCAGAATTATATGCATCCAGTAAAAAAGAAGTTGTTTTTTTTTTTTTCTTAATAATCCAAGGAATGAAGAAACCTTCTGTTTCCTCAGAGGGCTCCAAAACGATGGCCCAGGATGGGTTCACTATATTAGAACAACCACACCCAACAGAGATTCTGGAGGGCTGGTGATCACCTCTGGATGGGCAAGTCTCACAAGCATGACTGCCTTCTAACCCACTACTTCTCTCTGAATCCAGATGTCAACCCACATGGCCCTTGTGAGTAGAGTCTCTTGCACTCTGGTCAGGTGCTGTGAGCTTGGTGAATCTTCTAAATAAGTCTCATAGTGCCTGTGCTGTGTGCCCAGTCCTGAGCACAAGCTGGTTAAGGCAGAAGACCATAAAAGAACTTCCCTTTTGATTTATTTACGTCTAGTCTTGTAGTAGATGGGAAAGGAGCGAGCCTGACATGCATGAGGCAAAGTAAGAATACATGATCTCATTCTTGGGCTATTTAATCTACAACAAAAGTGAAATAAAGACATCAGTGTGGGTTTGGGACAGAAGGCAGTAGGAAAAAGCATTGGGTATGAATAGGTATTACTTTCATAACATAAAAAACAAGCTTATATTTTTAAAAGAATGTAAGAATAAATGTCCAGGGATAAGAATTATCCTCTTGGTTCATGACGTACCATGTAACCTGGTTTGTGCTCTCCCTCTCTGAATTCTTTCATCAACATAGTGGTGGTATCAGGACTCTCTCTAGTGAGTGGGACGCACAGCAACCCCAGTCTTGCTGTGCAAGTCGAACAAGTGAATTCCCTGAACGTTGCCATCTGCTTTCTCAGAACTTCTCTGGGGCCACAGTGACTTGTATGTTTTATAAATTTTCTTTCAGATTAAAGACATTTTTATAAGGCCCAAAAACAGTCTGAAGTTTATCTTTGGAACTCATACCAGTAAGTGTTTAAAATAACTATTTACTGGCAATAATAAAAATATTTGAGGTGCTCTTATAAAGTTCTAGTTGTGAAATATCAATAAAATAATTGCCTAATTCCAAACCGTGTACTGTTCTAATTAATTCTGCATGAGACATTTTTCCAGCTTCAAAGATTGCTTTACTTGTATTGCATAACAAAATAATGGTATAATTAGGAATAAATTTGTCACTTTTATAAGTAATTCTTTTTTATTATGTGTTTGGAAGCAAAGCACAAGCATGATTAAAACCCCCTTTAAAAGGTTTTATTAATTATTATGATTATTATGGATAATAAGCATCCACAAGCTACAGAAAGCACCCCAGGCAAGATGCACAAAGCCACAGAGCATGGCAGGACCTGGGATGGATCCTCACTTCAGGTTTCTTTTCTTTGGAGTTCTAGTCTCACTGTTGTCTTTTCCCTTGTGTAAAGCAGGGGAATTGAATGGGGGGAAGTATTTCATGTTTCATCTCCTTTTATCTCTGCTCAGATGTCCTCCCAACTGGACAGTTGAATAAGCCGACTCTTTTGTCTTCACCACCTTCCTTCTCTTACTTGCCTGCATTATCATCTTTAGTTTTGTCAAAGTCAACTCTGGAAATCCTTTGCCAGTGTGCCTTCTCTGGCCACCGTTGTAGGCTGGGGTCTCCTCCTGAGTTATCACTCCTCTCCTAGCAACTGTATGATGAGCTCCTTGAGGCCAAGGACTGTGTCTTGTTTTTGCTTTCTCTTACATCCCCAACACAGCCAACTGTAGGAGCATTCAAGAACATTTACTTAATAGAGGAGTTAATTAATGAATAATACACACCCATTTTTTTTCCACTAATACGCATTGCCTAAGACCAGTGAATTGGACTCTATCAATAAACATGGGTGCCAGGAGTCTTGTGTCCAGGCAGCTGTCCTGACAAGGAACAGGAGTAGCTACTGCCTGAAACTCTCACCCTCCATAATGTCTGGGCTCCCTTGTTGGAGAATCCACATTTTAAATGACAATAGGTCTTACCAGAATTCTATCCTCAATGACTTAATGTGATGCTATAGATTCACAGATCATCATAGCTGCAGAGTTTCTTAGAGGCCACTCTCTTCAAATCTCTAATTTTACATAGGAAATAAAACAAGACTCAGCAGATAAAGATGAAGCCCACTCAATATCACACTGCGATAGGTCATCTGGCACCCAGGGTTTCTGACTCCTAGACAGAAGTTGTTTATTGTGAATTGCACAGGTCATCTCCTTCTTCTAAAGACCGCAAAGGTCACCCTACCCATCTCTCGATGAGGACAAAAACAAGGAAGCCCATCTCTGGAAATGGAGTGGTCATACAGCAGGCCTTCCTCTACTGCACTTTTATTTCTGGCCTGTTCCTTGTGTTCACAAACATTTTACAGACATTCCTGAGACCATGAGACTGTTGAAGTCTACTTCATTTTTTTCAGGGTCATTCTTCCGCCTTTGTCTCTTTCCTACCAATTCCACTACCCTTGCCCTTACTTCACCTCTCAGCTAAAAGACAACAGTATATTCTGTTGATGATTGACGTCATCCCATAGATGATGATACCTACAGCAACCACATAAATATGAACACAAATATATCTTTAAGTCTACAGCTTGGTTTTCTAAACTCTGTATTACTTCCTTTAATACAATCTCATGCCTGCAAGGACCTAAGTACACATTAGGGCAGCACTGGAAAAGATCTTAGGCCAGCTTGTGTAAGGAGAAACATTACTTCTGTGTAAAAAGCAATGCTAAATTGGAAAGTTTGTTCTTGTCCACAGCTCTGAGAACCATATATAATAGTAGCATGGCAGTCCCGGCTGCCAGTTCATGAGTCACCCTCACATGGGAGCTGGGAAAAGTGCCAACATCATGAAGAGGAGCCAGAAGTGAATGGTCCTCTGGATTCTCTCTTTTTTATAGAAAGAGATTCTCATTGGGTGATTCCAGGCCTGGATGAGTAAAAGGGCTCTAAGTGTGAATAATGTGGGCTAAGATATACCACAAATTCCCTGGGCCAGTGAAGTAGAGCTGGTTCTAGTCTATACATAAAGAAAAGCAGAAGGGAGCAGAGAAGACCTCCTGATTGGGTCAGTCAGATAGGAAAGGCTAGCCACAGCACACTGATCTAGATGCAGGACAGACTGGAGCACAGGTAAACCCGACTGAGTGGACATCACAAAGAAGAGGATTTTTGAATGACATCTCCAAGAAGGAAGAGAACATAGCAGGAGTAGCTGTGAAGGGCAAAGCTAGCACTGGTCTACATTAAAACCATATATTGTCTGCCATATTTTCCATTTGTAAATGTTTTTCTGCTGTCACCTGCATGGTCTCCACATGCACTTAAATATGATTTGAGACTGTTTGGCCAGAGGTACCTTCAGCATCTTCCTAGCCTGGTGATGTGGGTAAGAGAAAATGACAGGAGACTTGAGGAGAGGCCAGAGCCTGGTATGTTTTGAGAACATTCGTGGGAACTCAGATGGTGCCTTTTAGCAGATGAGGAGGACAACTTTCTCTACTAGAAATCAGTGTCATTCTTTTCCTGACCTTCCCCAATCCAAAAGACTGTATATTACCAAAAACAACGTCACAAACTTCACCTCAGATATGAGCCCTGCATTTCTGATTGGTTTGGAGGAATGATCAAACATTTGGAAGGGCCAGCATTCTTCCTTGCCTTCCAGGGATATAACACCATAATCTCCAATTTCCAGACACAACTCAAGCCCCACCACCTTGTGTACCTTGCCTATTTCTCTCACTATTCTGATCATTCTCTCTAAGCCCCTATAGTACTTATTACTTCAACCAATTTAGTAATTCATGGTCTGCTGTATTTATTCTCAATGGACTCACATTTAGACTGTGGGGTACTCAAGGAATTGAGAATATGGCTTCCATTTTTTCCTATGTCTGTCACAGAGCCAAGGGAATGAGAGGCAGGTATGCACTCATCCGTGTATATATTTCTAAAGCATTTATTGAGCACCCACTATCTGCTAGGACTTATTGTGGGCACTAGACTTACAGAGTAGAATAAAATGTGGTTCCCAACTTTAAGAGGTCTCAGCTTAATGGGAGAATAAATCATGTGAGCATGTAATGATCATACAACACAGTATATGTGTTACAAAAGCACAAGCTAAGTGAATTCTCTGAGAACACTGAGGAGAGAAGTACAGACTCTGAGGGAATGGCAGTGGTACTGTGTGCCAAATCTTCTCAATAAATATTTGTTGATTAATTAGGAGAGGAGTACACTTCTTTAGGGATTACAGGGACAAAATGTCCTCATTAGCTGATGATGAGAGAAACGTTTTCCTTATAGTCAGGAAGCTCATGGGAGTTGGCAAGTGATAATCTGTGTATTAATGATAACAAAAGGAGAAACACTGGAGGAAGCAAAAGGCTCATGTGCATCTTAAGCATCAGATAAGCCCATTACATTTCTGGACCTGTGGAGGCCACTTCTGCACATGGAATGATCTCCTGCCTGTCCTCCTCCCCAATCCAGAGAGATGCATTTTCCCAGAGAGAGCCACATAGCAATAGTCCAGCCACAGGAACCACCATGGCCTCAGAACAGCAGTTGACAGGTCAACAGATGAACGGGTCTTTCTTCAAGACCCTTGCCTGACAAGGGATGGGAGCCTCTGTGTAGCCTGGACTTTGCCTGCACAGTTTATTTATTTTGCAGCATATGCTGGCTCAGCAAACTAAGGCAGCTCCAATTTTCTGTGTTCATTTTAGTCGTCCCTTAACTCTCGTAAGTTGCATTTTGCAGCAATCTTGCCCTTATGGTTTATAAGGGAAGCAGCTGTGATTTTTCATCCTTTGAACTCTTGAGCCAAATGTCTTAACACTGCCCACTAGTTACCCTCTCCCCTGGATCCAATAACCAGCAATGTGGTGATTAGTACCAAGCATCTTCTGCAAGGCTGGTGATGTTTTTACTCTTACAGTCCATTTCACACCATCATGATGCATGTATGTATGTTCTCAATCTGTCAATAAATAGATGTCTAGGTGTCAGAAAATACTGATTTAGTAAGCAAGTAAAACTGCTTTGTTCAGGTGGGAGGGGAGGTTTGACTACATATGTAATGTGAGGAGTATTTAGACCCTCTTTCCAGTGATGTTCTATCACTTGTAATGGACTTCATAGCTTTTGTGACTACCACTGTTTTATTTTTTTTTTCTGTGTTAGTAATGGTAACTTAGGTTTTGTGGTTGTCCATATTAAACAGCAAGAGAAAGATGTATGTTTTACTAAACAATCAATCGGAAGAAAGGAGTCATATTTTTAATTCTTTTTATGCAAAACAACAGCAATGGTAAAAGAAAACTTTACTTTAAAACTCATGGTATTAAAACAATTCATTTCTAGATGAACTGATGGCCTATCCCTACCAATAATTAGAAAATTTAAAAATCAATATGTAATGATAAAATGAGGAATTGTTGTGTCAACAATCTCCTGTCTTTGGGAGTTCAGAGTTCAAGAGCAACATATCCAGCACTTGAAAGTTTGCACTTGGTTTGAACACAAACTATTGATAGTAGTGCAGTGTAATATTTTATCACTCTGAAATTGCCTCTACATTTTTAAGTATTTCATGACAATGTGTCTCTTAGGGTTTCAGCTTTTGTCTCAAGAATCCCATCTAGTTTTGGAACCTAATGGAAAGGGAATTAATTCAAAGAACGTAGAATATCAGAAAATGACAAGGCTGGAGCAGAGTACAGATTTACATACAAAACTTTTATTTTACCTATAGTCTTCACTGGGCCTGACATTTACTGTTGAATAAAAATTTAGGTCATTGGTTAAGATACAGAGCTTAAGGAGAAAGTCAAGTGCAGACTGGAATATTGTAAACATTGGGAAAACAGTTTGCTGAAAGAGGGAAATAAAAACACAAATTTAAAGAAAGAGAGCAATTCACAAAGAATAATCTCAGCTGCATAAAATGAAAGTGGGTTTGCTTCTTTGTTTTTGTGCCTGGGCTTCTAATGGGCATCCTGAATGCTGGTAGCTGTTCCTGCTGCCAGCGGACTCCAAGACATAGTCACACTTCATCAGAGTTATGGAGCTGGCCCGGCACTATTGACGAGAAGCAAGCAAAATGACTCCAAATATTTTCAGCCAAGAATAACAATTGCAGAAGAGTTTGATATGAAGAAGAGGGATGACATGATTTGTGTTTAGTAAATGATTAAGATTGCAGAACTTTGTCCCACTCTGTCTCTGAAAAAAATATTTAGGAGACATGTATTTACCCCTGTGTGTATGTTTTAGACCTAGATGTTGGAAGAAAATGCCAGAATCTTGGTTTCACATGGCTCCACTAAATGTGGATCTGCACATTTAGTGAAAAACTGCAGGGGGTTTATATTGAACTTTCCCCAACATTGCTCTTAGGTGAGTTCTCCATAATCTGAATAGAGCAGACCACAAAGGTCACAAGGTCCACTGACACAGGTCAAATCTGGGATATTGTAAAACCAGCACAACTCTGCTGCACACAGGTTGGCCCTAGCATACAGTAGTATAGATAGGGCAATGTTGCTTTTGTTTGTTAAAAGGTTGTTATAAACTCTGGGGAGAAAATTAAACTTGGCAATTTTATTTCTCATTTGAAAGTTTTAAAATACATAGCCAACTTTGCTTTGGCTCTGTTAGGTCAAAGTATATGACTTCATATCATAAAAACGTCCCACCTGTCAACAGACCAAAGTCAGCCAGGCTCAGAAATGCCAGAGCTAAGTCTCAGTCTAAAATAGAGTCCAGATCAGAAATTTGGGATAACAGTTATCCAGGTGTCTAGGTATGCCTGTCTCCCCAGATAATTATCACTTCTACAGAGCACTGATTCTCAACTGGGGGAATTTTGCTCCCACCCAAGGGATAATTGAACATTTTTAGTTGATACTATTGTGAAACTATTGCTGGTATTCAGTAGGTGAGACCAGGGATGCTCTTAAACATATTACAGTGCACAAGGCACTCTTCCATTACCAAAAATTATTTCACCCAAAATGTCAACAATATCGATGTTGAGAAACTCTGCCCTGGAGACACTAGACTATCACAGAGCTGATAGTCTAATGTAGTTGGAAGGCATGATACTCCACTTATGATCTACCCAAAGTGGCAGATTTTGTTTTCTTCTCAGACCTCTCCTTCACTGACATATGACCTTACAACAAGGATCCCATGCCATTTTGTAATATGTCATCGCACTAACTTTTCATTCAATGTATGCTCAACTTTCCATAGTATTCTTGATGGGGCAGGAGGGCTGGTTGTACAGGAGAATAAAGATCAGGATTTAACTTTGAAGTATTAAAGTTACTGCTTTGAACTTGGCACGTAATTCAGCATTGGGTCTCCTTTCTGAAGGCTTCAGATAATTTATAGGCAGATTTTGCTGATATACCCTCTCTGGCCTCCCGATCACTTCAGATGTCTTATCCTTAGAATTAAATAAGCTTCATTTATTAAGTACTTTCTCTTGACTTGGCACAAATCATCACTCTTATGTTCTAAGAGTTTCCACATCCATAGGTCACCTCTGTGACTTGTTTCACATCCCATCTCTGCAAGGAAGCTTTCCCTAACTGTTCTTGATTGCATTTCTCTCCTTTTTTTCTGAATAACAGAAAGCAGACTATGGCATTCTTCCCATTCCCCCACCTTGCATTAGCTGGGTTTTGACTATATAAATCTTATCTCAGCAATGAATGGCCATTAAGAACACTGGGTGTATAAAAAGGAGAGTAAGACATTGCTTTGTATTATTATTATTACCCATATAAATAGCTTTAGAGCTTACTATACGCTGAAAATTGTGCTAAGCATTTTATATACGTAATCTCTATTTTACAAGGAACACATTCTTCTTCTCATTTTACAGACGAGTAAACTGAGTTCAGAGAATTTAAATAAACTGTTCAAGATCACCAACTTTTTCATCTCAGATCTTCAATTCAAATTTAGATATGTGCGAATGTAATAACCTGTGCCCCTAACTAGTCCATTGCACAGCCTCCCTCAAGGTGTTCCCCATCTAATAGTGAGTCACGTTTATTCATTTGGAGGAGGAAAACCTCCACGAGCCAAGTCAGGTTAATGAGCTTTTTGGTGACTCAGCATCAGCAGGCTCCAGGCAGACATCCCACTGATAACTTTAATGCACCTTATCTGAAACCAGCCTTGAGGTCCCAAGAACACGTGGCTCAGTGCTGCACAATCTTATGAATAGTAATGAAATCCAATCAGGAGCAGAGGCCTTAGTTTTTAATTGAGCTATCCTTTAAAGGACTACTCTTCTCGGTGTCAAGGTCATGTTCTCCTAACTCACGCAGTTATTTTATGTGTGCAGCAGAGATAATAGGCACTGGAGACACATTGAGGACAAGTGGCATACGGCATGAAAGAAAGGAGGAAATATACGAAAAGCAATCATTGAAGTATACACTATAGACCTTCCCATTGATAATTGGTTTAAATTATTAAAGCACATAAGAGGTTATTAACTAGAGAGAGTGTAAATTACTTTTTTTTTTTTGCTGAGCATGACTTTTCAAAGTCTCTCAAACTTCCACATTAAAAAGCTTTAAATTTAGAGTCATTAGAAAAAAAATCTTTTAAAAATTATCTCCAGAGTAGATGGATGAGGAGAGAGCAGATGCTTCATGAATTTGAGATCATGTTACCTGCCATGAGAATAGAAAATGAGAAATGGTATTTAAACAATGCTAATAGTGCTCAGTGGGTGGCTGGCACTGACCAAATCCAAAGGGTCAGGGTCGTAGGCCCCTTGGGTAAGAAGCATCACTAGGGGATTGGGACAGACAGCTGAGGACACACCCGCAGAACTTCTGGAAAACTGATGAACAGCTCTGAGAGCATAGCTGCATCGGGATGGAAGGACACATTTTCAGTAAACACCACGGGGAAGAACCTGATCTTGTCCCCTCCACTGCTGTGTGGAGCACTGGAGGAAGTAGCAGGGCCCAGGAGATTTTAGGAAGAGGCCTGGACAGAGAAAAATGAGTGACATACATCTTCCTTCTCCTGCTAGAGATGCTGATTTATATTCCCATTCTCCAAGCCTTCCTGACTTTCCTGCAAATAGGTCTGATGAGTCTGTTCTGATCTAATGCTGCTCCAATCTTCTGGGGATTTGAATTAGCATTTTTAGGATGTACCGTTCTGGCAAGAGACCCTATATCTAGTAAGGCCAATTATCTCCTTAGATTCCTAGTTCTATCTTTATTCATTAACTCCCATTTCCTCTCTCAGAAATGAGCTCATTTAGGCTGCTTGCCTTTTCTTTGAATGACTTTTCCTCCTTGTGGCCTAAATCCAGGATCTTTTTGCTCAATCTCCCTCTAGGCCTCCTCCTTTGCCCTGTGGTTTCCTCAACGCCACCTTTTATTTGTCAGTGACGTTCCCACTGAAAGAATGAAAATGATGAGCAAAACTGCTTTCCCCTGCCAAGCCCAGGCCAAGCTCTGCTTTTGTCTGGCCTGTCAGGATGACAGAAATGCCACAATTTCAGAACCATCCTTTTAAAGGTGGCCATGCTATATATCATTACACGAGGTAAGTGGCTAAGAAACAATGTGCCTCCCCCCACCCCATCTGTCTCTGCATATACTTTGGTGGAGATGTCTCACAAACCTTCCTTAGAACTTATTTTCTATTTGTGATTGTTCCTTTCTCAAGTCCAACCATATTCTTATATGATGCCAATACTCTAGTTTAGGATCTGGCTCAAGATAAAAAGAACAAGAATTTTCCCCCAGATTCTGAATTATTTTCAAACTGGAAAATAAAGTCTTTTCTCTGCCAAAGTCAGAATTTTCCATCATGGATGTAACAGTACTTAAAAAAAAATAATGACACTGGCAGCTGAATAGAGGGGACAGTCAGAGATTTGAACAGAGAAGACAGTCAGAGATTCAAAGAGCAAGACTGCTAATAGAGGTTAAAACTTGGATTCCAATTATTCTCCAGGGCTTCCTGTAATTGGGGTATTGTTTTCTCCTTTGATTATGTGACCTTACTAGATGTCCTTCCAATAAATCCACTTCTTATCCAACCTTTATTTAGTTCATTTGCTGTTGCTTGCAACCAAAATATTCCAGAATAACACAGAAATAAATTCTTAAATGACGTATACCAATATATTAACAGTACTTATCTCTGGATTTTTTTTTAATTTGATTATCTGTATTCACCATTACCTTATAATACACCTCAATTATTTATGTACTTTTATAAAAACTTACTTCTTTTTGTCATGAGAATTTGTCTACCTATCATATTAAAATAGAAATGCTTAACAAATATAACTGTGAGGAAATTCAGAAATACAAGGCATCCGTTATAACTAGATTAGGATCATACATTTGTTCAGTAAGGATTTGGGTGTCCAGTTCTACCTGGTACTGGTAGTACCAGTGTGAGAAAACCTAGACACTGTGTCTGTGGAGCTTGTGAGCTAGTAGAAGATACAGATACATCAATAAACATCCAAATAAATGTGAAGTTGCAAATATGATGAGAGGTATGAAGAGAAGAAACTTGAAAATAAGAGATATGACTTAGAAAAGTCAGGAATACTTTCTGAAGAAATAGGGGCTTAAGCTGAGATCTGTAGATAAGCAGGTGTTAGCTGAGGAAGTGAGAGAGCAAGAAAGAAGATTTTAGGGAGTGGAGGCTGCATGTCTGAGGCTCTATATCAGGAGAGAATATGGGATATCTAGAACACTGAAAAATAGCTAGTATCACCAAAATGGAAGAATGCAGAAAACAGAATGGGAAGAAACTGGGGAAGTAGATGGTGAACAAACCATGAAACATCTTGAGTCGAGTTCAGTAGTTTTGTCTTTTGTCTTTTGCCTCAGGGCATGGAAAGGCTATTGGCAGACATGTATGTTGTCTACATATATGTGTATTTAGGATGTGAGTGGTGAAGTATGATCAGATTTACATTTTTTAGATGTCATTCTGACCATGGTGTGGAGGGCCCATTTGAGAAATCTAAAGAAGAGGCAGGTAAGTTAATTACAAAGATCTCTGAAATGAACATGAGTCAGGTGAGACATGATGGTGGCTTATCCCAGGATAATGGTGATAAAAATAAAGAAACGAGATGTTTAGGTGAATAATCACAGTGCTGTTTCAGAAAATTTAATTCTTGTCAGAGGCAAGGATTTCTTCAACACAGGTGAGGAAATTTGAATATATAAAATATGACAGCCAGGCTCGGTGACTCAGCCTGTAATCCCGTGCCTTTGGGAGGCTGGGGTGAGTGGATTGCCTGAGCCTGCGTGTTCGAGACCCGCCCGGGCAGCGAGACCTCATCTCTACAATAAATCAAAAAATCAGCCGGGCATGGTAGCACATGCCTGTAATTCCTGCTACTCGGAAGGCTGAGGCGGAAGGATCGCCGGAGCCCAGCAGGTCGAGGCTGCAGTGGCTGGGAGCGGCCACTGCACTCCAGTCTGGGTGACAGAGTGAGACTCCAACTCAAAAAAAAAATAAAAAATAAAAAAATAAAATATGACATACCCAAATACAATAGAGGTCAAATTTGTTGAGCCTCATTTCTATCAAAAGCAATTAGAGAAATCTTAACAACAGAGGTAGGACTCAAGCTATGTACTGGAGAGTGGATAAGTTCTATGAAAAGGGAGAACATTTCTGCGGGATTTAGCAGGAAACAGAAGGCATCCTCCAATTGGGTAATTTGAGAAGAGTTTGATAAAGAGACTACTTATAAAAGTATAAGCAATGTGTATGGAAATCCCAAGTAGAGGTGAAGGACCACAGATCTTGTAACTACCTACAGATTTGAAGGAATGAAGGGAAAAAGCAGTCCCTGGAACCAGAAAGAGAGAGAGAGTGCTAGGTAAAGAATTTACCTGATGAGAGCTGACACTTTACAACAACAGATGAAACAAACTCATGATGTCCCAGCAGGGAGAGGAGGAGAGGGGGACAGGAAATCCATATTCTGACCTCACTATCCTTTCTTTCACCAGACTTTAGAATCACACTCTCCATTGGCTCAACTGCAACACAGTTAAGAGGAAGGAGAATTCTTTGAGGAAGTGCATATGTGACTGTTTCCCAGGGCACATAGCAAAATAAAGAAGAATAGCGTTTGTATCTACAGAGGAAAATAAAAGAATATTTATAAAACAAATCCAGTTAATAGACATTTAATAAAAATACATTGTGTCCATAGAAAGACCCCAAGAATCTTAGTGGACACTGAAAGAAATACAAGCCTGTGGTAAAACTACAGGAGTTCTAAGTCAAATGGCAGAAAAACTATATGGGCATTGAAAACATTAAATAAAAATACAAGTGATAAATCACAAGATAAGAGAGTAACATAGGGTGTCACTTGGCAGTACATTAGCAATTATCAGAGACATACACAGTTAAAGTGTACTGCAAGCCTTCAAAGGTAAGGGACCCCATGGCCTGGAATGAACATAAAAGACTTAAAAGAAGAGGCAAAACTGGAACCTCACAGGGAAAGGCAAGTTTAAGATTTCAAAATCAAAGGGACAAGTATAGCTTGTAAGCTAAAAAGTAGGTGATTCCTAAATGACAGACGAGGAGAAAAACAAGTTGTGTCTGACTTTTGGGTTGTGAAAAAGATGATGCAAGCAAGAAGAGATCAGTTGTGTTGGAAATATTATTTTATTCATTGATTTGTTTTTCAAATTGAGCATCTGGTATGTGTTAGGCATGGTTCTTGGCACTGGGGATACAGCCGTGATCATGATAAACAAGAACCCTGCAATCATGAAGATTATATTCTAGTGAGACAAACAGAACATAAATATACATATTTGGTGAACACTAGACAGCTTCAGGTCTTAAGGAGAGAGTTAATGTTGGGGTATGTACTAGAGAATAACTGAATAGTAGCTATATAGAGTGGTCAATGAAGACCTCAATGAAGAGTCTCTATACTTAAAAAAGATCTAAATAACAAAAATAATTATTGCTCTATATTATGATCAAGTGGAGGGACATTTCAGGCAGAGGGAGAAATAAGCCCTAAGACCTAAAGCAGGCACTTAAATAGAAGGTTTACAGAAGTAAATGAAGGTCAATGTGGGTAGAGCTTTGTGATAAAAGTTTACACCAGGTAGTGGCTGGCTTTTTTTTTTTTTTTACTGGCTAACGAGAAACGATTGTTGCATTTTTAGGAATTTTGTGAGCCAGTTGATATTACATTGGCAGTTTATAATTGGCTATGAGAGAAATACTTACGCCACAGAAATTGGCAAACACTGTAAATCAGGACTCTTCCTCCATTGCCAGCCCCAGCCTGCATTCAGAGATCCTATTCTTGAACATTTGTTTGCATATCACAGTGTGGATATAAGAGGAAGTTGGAATAGTAACCAGGGACCTATCATCCAAGGCTTCAGAAACCAGAGAAAGAAGTTTTTATTTTGGGTGTGTTGGGAAGCCATTAGTGGGTCTTAGACTCAGAAAATGAACATGATCTGATTTACATTTTTAAAAGATAATTCTGGGTATCTTGTGGAAAAGTGTAAGTGTGTAAAAGGAGAAATAGGAACATCGGCTGTTGCTTTAGTCTGAGTTAAAAGTGGCAGTGACTTTAGCTAGAAGGTGTAGTGAAGATAAGTAAAAATCAATAATTTAGGACCTGATTAGAGGCAAGTCTATAGTGTTTACACATTAATTTGATGTAGAAATTGAGGATAAAAGAACCAAGGAAACTTTTTTGAGTTTTGGCTTCAGAAATTAGGTCTATGGTAATGCCATAAGCAGGGATGTAGAAAATTATACCAACCCTGTTAAGATTAAATACTTATATACCATTCATCTGGAGGAATATTCACACTTGGATTGTTGAGGAGCAATAAAAACTAGAGATATGGTTGAGAGTCATTGGCATAGAGGTAGTAATTAAAACCGGGGTATGGGTTACATTTCCTAATATAATTTAAAGAGAGAGAATAGTAGGTGAGAAAACAGAGACAGAGCAAAGGGGAGAAACCAGCAAAGAAGACTGAAGAAGAAAACCAGGGAGATCTAATGACTTGGAGAATAACCATGCCATGATGCCAACAGAAAAACGCAACTCTAAGAAGGCAGAAGTTTGTTTTGCATACTGAGAAGTGAAATAGAATAAGTGGAAATAAGTCATTTGGATGATGGCAAAGGGATTACCAGAACTCCTTACAGCTGTAATGTCAATAGAGTAGTGAGGACTGGATGAAACCTCACTGGAATAAATTCAAGAGAAGATGTTCAGTGAAGAAACAGAAATTATTATAAAGGAGGCATGGAGGAGTGAGAATGACAATAGTTGGAGGAGAATGTGAGGTCAAAAGAGATTTGTGCTTATTTTTATTTTATTTTTTAAAATAGAAATGATTACTCTCTGATTACATACTAATGGGAATGATCCTATTGTAAAGAAAACATTGTTGTATGGTAGAGAGGAGAGGATTCAAAGTCCTTGAAAAGACAGGAAGGAATAGGATCCAGGGCATAAGATGAGGGGTCATTAATTCAACAAACATTTAGTAAATGTTCCCTATTTGCCAAGTTTCACTGCACAGATTTGTAACACCACAACTGGGATATTTCCAATAATAATTTTCCCTAGTTATTCAAGCTGCTTGAGGACTGAGACCCTATTTTGCTCTTGTTTTAAGTTGCCGTGCCATTCCAATTTCAGGCACACAATACGACTTAATAATATTTGCTAAATATGTGTTGAATGAGACTAAAAATTTTTTTATTTAAATTATTACCATTAGCAGTTATTTGAACATTTGATATAATCATAGACAACATTAAGGAGATAGACATAACTAACAAAAATAGACAACTTCAACTACAGAATTTTTTTTCATACTTTTAAATTTGACTTAGATTGGCAGAGAATAAGGTTGGGGCCAGATGGATGTGGGAGTTGGGGAAGCGAGAACTCCCTCTATAAGTCACCAGTGAAAGAAAATGACTACACTTTTACATATGATCTAGTTTATTTTAATTCTTGACAACAACTAATTGTAAATGTTCCTCCCCATAATATTTAGTTCCAACTTCTGTGTGTTATCTTAGTGTGTATTCTCTATAATTTTAATTTCCCTGAAAACATATTTTTCTTCTACCAATGTCTGGGTCTCTGAGACCACTGCAACCAACCTCAATCACTTCTCATAACCCCAGTCCCAGTCTATCACCAATACATTATGTTTATCATATCACGTTCTCTCCCCTAAAATAGCACCTTCTTTTCTCTCTCTCTTTTTTTATCCACATTTTCTCATCTTTTAACATCCAATTCCAGTCCCACCAATTCGAAGAAATCTTTCCAAGAAAAAGAAATCTATTTGCTGAAATTCTGTAGTATTTAGTGACTCAGTTATTTAGCAAATGTCAAATAACACCTCATTGATTTGAATGTGTGTGTGCACACATGTGTGTGTGTGAGAAAGAGGGAGAGGGATTACAGAGAGTCTCCTATATGCCTGTAAGAACTAAACTGATCAGATAAAGATGACTGTCTGATCCATCAGACAAAAACTTGGCTTTAACATGTCTTCTGTTTCTCAGCAGCCTAGAAAGCAAGATAGAAAACTGTCTGTAACAAAATACCTTTGGACCCCTCTGCCTCAAAGATGGCACCTTCTAGCTGGGTCCTTATTTGGTAGAAGGGACAAGCAAACTCCTTCAGGCCTCTTTTAAAAAGGGCACCAATCTTATTCATGAAGGTGAAGTCCCAGTAAGAAATCATCATCTCCCACAGGACCCACCTTTCAACACTGCACTAGAGATTAGGTTCCATCATTTGAATTTTTCAAAGAGGATCACAAATATTCAGGCTATGGCAAGGACTGAGTGGTCTTTGGAAACTCAACTGTAAGTGCAGGTGGAACATTTTTAATTGTACTATAGAAATACTCTATCAACCACATCCTCCTAATAGTAGGGGTTGTTAACTCTTTTTTTCTTAAAAACTGTATATATATGCATATTATCTATTTTTGAAAGCTTTTCTAAATTATGTTATAAAAAGAAAAAGAAAAGTTTTTCAACCAGAATGATCATTAAGTCACAATGGAAAAATGAACCAAAGTCACTTGAAAGGGAGAGGTAAAAACAGCAGGGCTAAGTGAAGAGCTCAAAAGGTTGGGTTTCAGAAGATCTGGAACATCCTCAAATCTGCCCATAGCTGTATGGTCTTGGGAGGGTCACTTCCCCTTCCCAGGTCCTTGTCTTCGATTTGTAAAAGGAAAGGATTTGACTAAATGATCTCCAACGTCTTCCAGGCTCTGTCAGGCCACAATGCTAAAGTTGTAAATGAGATCTGAGCTTCATCACTATCCTTTGATCAACATTGCAGACCGTGCTCTTTCCTGACATGCTGTGCTTTCTGGAACATAATTGAAATAATGTGGGTGTCATATCTCTTTTGATTCCCCAAGCGTGTGCAAAGTCATCAACTCTCTTCATTTAACCTTTCAACAAATAGCTCTGTTTGTTTCAGCCGGGGGCAGTATATATAGTTGTAATAAAATGTCTTAATATAAAGATGAACAGATAATATTCAAGCCACTAAATTATAAAATATCCATGCTCCCATATGGCACCTAGAAATCACTCTCCCTGTAGCGACTAGCTTTCAGTTAGTAAAAATGGAAATCAATTTACCAAACGTCACGTCCATACTGGAAGCTGAGTTGTCCTAATATCCCCTACAGTGGTGTCCTTCTTGCAGGAGCCAGTGCAGGCAGCTAGCAGGGCACCCCAAATCGCAGGCAGAGACTGGCTTTGTTGTTAGCCACGGCAGATGCCCTCTGGCAATCCTCACTGGCGCCTGCCTCAGCAACAGAATTGGCTGCCTCTTCCTATTTGTCTCCTCACTCCTATAGGCGTAATGTGGGTATTTGTTTTACTAAAGGGTTTGCTTCGCTCACTTGGTATTAGACCTAGGGATCAGACATGAAATAATTATTCAGCCTAGAGCAGCTTTTTTTCTGGTGCTGCCATTTCTAAGCTAGCAGTCAGTTTCTGCAGGGACCTGTGTTACAGGAGAAAAGCCACTCACAGCCAGACTGGAGCTATGCATAGATGGAGAAATGCCTATTAAACCTGTTACCTTGAAAATAAAAGGAGATTCTCCAGTCGTATCCTGAGTTGCTGTATTCCAAGAATCCAGCAAAGGACTCTCCTACTACTTTGTGTGAAGCTCAGTTTACAGCTTACACCTCAGGTGATAGTAAATCTCACTTGTGGCCTCAAAACTCACACACTGTACCTTAGTCATGTCTATCTTTTGAATAAATTAGGACCTGTACTTTAAGAAAGCCCAGTCCACTGCCTATGAAAAATTTCAACATCAACATCATATGCATGATTTTTGGCCTGTATTCTAATTGCTGCTTCTAAGAATTGATTAAACATTTAAAACTCTTCCACACAAAACTAAATTTGTTTTGTTGTTGTTGTTGTCGTTGTTGTTGAGAATGTCACATAGCTATTTTTTAAAAATCTATCTCTGAAAATCTTTCACATGTTTGCCAACAGTGGATCTCAGGGTTGTGCTTTTGTTCATCCAATCCAAATGATTCATGCAGAGTATTTGGCATCTGAAGGTGTAGATAACCACAGATAAGCATACTCAGTTATCACTCAAATGTGGGAAGAGCAATCATGTGCTGGGTTATACACACAAATGATATTTGCCTTCCTAGAGATCACAGTCCAGCAAAAAAAGACAGAAAATTGAACAGACACAATTATTATAAAATATAATGCAAAAGGCACTAGGTATTGTGAGAAGCAAAGTACAGAATGAAATGGAAGCGTAACTGAGTAAGTTGACTCTAAGATGACTATGTGTGACATGTTCTAAGCCATGCTTCACTCTCATGTTGATGTCTTTTTTTTGGATGTTTCTATAGAGTCAATGTTGTCATTAAATCAGTGATATATGTATATCATATATAATATACCATAATAAATATTAGGTGTGTATATATATAAATTATATATCTTAAATAAGGTTATACTTGATCAAAGAACTTAGTCGACAAATTAGGCAAAAAAAAAATCCTACGTCTAGAGCTTATAGTTCACATGAGATAAGATTATACATAAAACACAAATATGGGATGGGATCCAGATAACCAGAGTCAAAAGAGAAGAACGTGTTCTAAAATCTATTTTGTCCATAACTACATATCAGGTAAGTCAGGAAAGGCTTCATTGAGAAGAGCTATCAGATCCAGTCTGTTCATAACACTATCTCTCATGTACCTTCCATTATGTCAGGTCCCAAAGATGTAAAGGACAAGACACAGGATCTGAACACAAGGACAAAATTAAACCCCTTAGGAGACACAGAGAGAGGCGCAATTGTTTTTAGTGCAGTCTTGATAATCAGAGTTCTCAAATTCAAATTCTTGCTCTGCTACTTAATAGCACTGTGACTTTGGGCAAGTTTGTCTTGCTAAACCTTTGTTTCTCACTGTAAAATGGGTATAACTAATATTGCTAATCTCATAGGTTTTTTATGCAAATGAAGTAATAAAGTTATAACTCTTAGTTATTTCCTTATATAGAGGTCAGTCAGTAAATGATACTTCTCCTTTATTACTTTTAAGCATATAATCTTATAGAGGTTCTGTCATCTTCTTTCAGGGAAGGATAACCACAGTCATCTATAAAGTAATGGAATCTAACAGAATTGGTAAATTTTCCTAGCCAGTGGATTTGTTACTAAGAAATAGTAAACCTTAAAACTGAATCCTTATAATGATAAAGAAAGTAAATATATCTTAGAAATAAATTTGATTGACTTAAATGTTGAATTCTCTCACTATGTAAATGTGTAACACAGAGTATGAATGAAAGGTGTCTTGAGTCCAAAGACACAGACATGAGCAAGAAGAGCAATGTGTTTATGGCCAAGTCATTTGCATCATGCCTTTAGTCATCCTAACCCTTGTTCACGTCTGAGAACTCTATATTCTTACAAATGCATAATTTTCTACTGCTTTGTCCACACTCAATAATTGAGAGGATCCTAAGACTTTTATCAAAGTTTGGCCATACATTATTTGCTAGGTTTATAAAAGCTTTGCACGGTAGTAAAGTTCTTCTTGCAAACTTTTTTTTATCAATTGGAAGATAAATTGTGTTGTTAAAATGAAAGGTTAGGGGACATTGGTTCTTTTTAGAACTCTCCAAACAAAGTTAACAGATGAAACATAGATATGGCAAAATTCACCGTGGCAAGTTTCTTATATTAAAGAATTTATGAACAAATACAACTCAACGTTATAAAGGAAAAACTGTCAGGTAAAGAACTTGACATGAAGGCTATATCAAAACTACAGAGATGGGGAGAGTGGTAAGCAACTCCAGAAGTAAAAGTAGAAGCTAGAAACGTATCGCTGTCTACTTATATCCACTGAACAAAGTGAGTAAGGGGGGTAAAGTCCTTGGGGGAATGATTCCACTAGGGCACCTCTTATGACTGCTTCCAGCGATGGATGGAAGAAAGATAAACATGATGGATTCAAATAGGTAAAATCTGTTCACAAATGACTGCAGCTTGTTGAAAAATCAATGCCTGTAAGATCTGTTTCATTCAAGGGCAAGGCATGCCAGATCACCTTTCTACATCCCATGTGCGGGCCTGATCTGTAATTATCTTAGTGGATTAATTGCAGCCATCAGAAAGATAGCTTTAGCCAGGAGACTGCTGTCTTCAGGGTTGAACACAATCTATGGCCATATCAAGGAAACTCTGTATACTTCCCACCTGGTAATAAACTCTCTTATTGCCAAGGCCCTCACCTAATTGTCTTTGTGTTCCCTGGAAATACAGATGAAAAATTGACAGGTCACACCACAATTAGTTATTTTGACTTTCTATAGAGAAAAAGAAAATGCAACTCATGATTGGGTGAAAAAGGACGATAGGGTGTAGTTAAGAGTAAAGTCTGCAGTCTGTCTCTCCCTGGGTTCAAATTTCAGTCTTAGTACTTACTATAAAAGGGGGTACCCCCCCAAATCAGAATTATTTTTGGACGACAGCCTCTTATAGTACAGACTTCCCCCACTAGGTTACTGTTCTAGGATCCAGTTAGCATTGTTGTGAGAGGCTGAATTCGACTTCAGTGAATTCTTCTTTAGCTTCTTTCAGTGAGTTTGCCCATTTCAAGATGAGTGATTTATAAGTGCACCTGTCCATACCACGCTGTGTTACGCAGTTTTTGACCAAAAACGGCATGACCCATGTGTTTCACCCTCTCTATTCACCTGATCTCATCCGAAGTTACATTTCTGTGTTTCCTCGGATAAAAAAAAGTCCTCATAGGGAAACATTTTGCCGATGTGGAAGAAGTGAAACAAAAAGTGTCAGAAGCATTAAAAGGCATCAACATTGGCAAGTCCAAAAACTACTGGGAGCAGTGGAAAAATCATCTGTATAGGTGCATTGCATCAAACTTAGAGTACTTTGAAGGTGACAAGTTTAAACATGTAAAATAAATGCATGGTTTTTTAATAAATAAATTCTGGGGATTTTTTTTAGTCTCCCCTTGTATGTGACCTCAAGAAGTTGCTTAATTTCTCTGAGTCTCATTATTATCAAAATTGCTTGTATTTTTCTCCTAATTTGGACCTTGAAAGGATGAGAACTGGGTCCTCTTCTGCAAGACTTTCAATAATCAGACCCCATGAATGCTTCCTTTTGTATAGGAAAAAGATCGTTGGAAGAAACATTTCCTTATTCAAGATTTCTTTGCTCATTCCAGGGCCCTGGCTCCATATTAAAGGGACATTCTTGGAAACCAGAGAGATAAGACTGCATTACCAATAACAACTGTATGTTGTTGTGAGTCTTCCACATGGGGCACTGTTACCCTGAAGGAAGAAGTTGAAGGGGAGATTCAGTTCATTTGATCTTCAGCCATAAAGAAGTCATCCTTTACAGCCTCCCCCTCTCTGCAGCAGTACCTGTAACATTTCAACAAGTCTGTATCTAAGCCTTGATCTGCATGCAACTTAACTTTGACTTTCCCAAGGGAGGTGAATATATCCTTTCTTTCCAGGCTCCTGGTTAGGCTTTGGCAAACTACTCAATCTATAAAAAAAAATAATAATAATTGGAGATTCCCCTAAGGTCATACTTGGTTGATCTGCTCTCTTAGAAATGTACAGACACAGAAACGCAGGTGTCTTCTGGAAGAGAGAAATGTTCCTACCTTCAGACACACAGAGAAACACTGAAAACTGTTGACTCCCAGACTGTGTCAAAGGACCTATGCCTTTCCATGAGTAGCCAGTACTCACAGCACCTTCCTTTGTTATATAGAGATTAATCCATCCCTACTGCTACTTCCCTTGCCCAAAATCTTGTGTTTTAAAATAATGACACCTATACGTTCAATCCAGTAAACCAGAATACCTGAAGGGGACTGTGGCACTGACTCACCATAAAAACCAAAGATGTCATTTCCTGAGCATTTTCTATGCATCACAGTGCAGGAGCAAACACACTGGTTTGGAAGTCAGACCACTAGGGTTTCTCCGCTGCTGCCTCTACCACTAACTAGCTGTGTGACTTTTGGCACCTCCTTTTAAATCTCTGTAACATTATTAAAATGTTCCACTGCCAGACAAATGCCAAACTCTAAACAAAGTATCAAGCTAGATAATATAGAGTCATCTTGACTTTATTAGCATAGTACATTTGACTTTGAATTACCAAGTGTCTGCAGAAAAGGGAAGCCCACAAATGGAAAACTTCAAGTGCATCCAGGGTGGAATCATATATCACCAATCTCTTCCTTGAAACATCATTCAGTGGATTTTGTACATTACCACTAACTCTATACCGTGTATTATCTTAAAATGGGTCATTTGAATATTTACAGTTATGTTTCATCAGCACCTAAGCTTAGATCCAGGCAAGCTAGAGCTGTGTGACTGTGTGACAATGGGTGATTATGAAACCAATTCATACTCTACATTTTATTATTTGTTCTCAGCACTTTTCCGGGAAAAGAGGGACTCTTAGTTCTCAAGCAAGGAATATATAGTTGCTGAATGATGGATGGAATGCTGCCATCTCTTGGTAACCTAGCACAGAGGAAAACCATTTCCAGAACAGTGATTTTGCATTTTTATTGGCTGAAGGCAATGCAGTTAAGAAGCATAAGTCTGCTCTTCTGGTGTCAGAACAATCTATAATTGCTGTTATTATTTTTAGCACTTAATGCTTACGGTGCATATTGAAGCTATTCCCTGACAATAATACCATATTAAAAAGAATCCATCACATGGTTTCACTGGGTTAGCTTTCACAAGAAAGGTCTAAATTAGATTGGCCCAGCATCTCTTCTTACACCTTTGCTTTTTGGCATCTGTGCTGAGCATTTTTTAGTAAGTTCACAAGTTATGCGTGACCCCTTTGAGGAGAGCCTACATAACCTCTCTTCCAACATAACACTATGCATAGATACAGGAAAATGATTGGCCCCACAGATTGGCTTTTGGTATAATAAAAAAGTTAAAATTTAGAAGATTTTAGCTCTTCCACATACTGGTCCTACAACTTTGGCCAAGCAAATATATCTCCTCAGTTTTCTCATCTGCAAAGTAGGGACAAAATCTCTTTTCTACCTACCTCACACTTTTATTATGAAGATCAAATAGAGTTTCTGATGTGAAAATGATTTGCAAGAAGCAAAGTATTGTACTTTGGTCAAAAATTATCTAGAGAAAATAACATTATTCTATTTTTTTAGAGAAGATTTGTTAATGAATCTAAATAAATTGTACTCAGTTTTTTTTCACAGTTGATTGCTACTTTTCTCAAAGTTGAGTCTCTGGTGATACCAATAAAGCAATATAAACAAGCCAGTAGACTTATCAAGGCAACATTATCATTCATAAACTGCCATGTCAGGCAAAGTTATCAAAGCATCATGTCAATTTATTGCCCTGCAGTATGATTTTGGCCACACAAAAGTGTAGCGCATTCACAATATTCTGGGAGGTTGGGAAAATCATTCTGCCTCACTGTCATTGTATTATGTCCACAATATAACTTCCACAGCAGTTGTCATTCTGTTAAAGCTACTTGTTTATATTCTGTATTTCTCCAAAGATTGGGATCCTACTTGGTTTACTAATATGTGCTTCAGCAGAGCTTAACTCAGTACCTGAGGCTGGATTTGTTCCATAAATATTTATTTGATGGATAAATCAAAATGGGATAAATACTATTAACCATTAGCCATATTCTGGGTGCCAAAGAGTGAAGAAGAGTGAGTTAAAATAAAATATTAAATGAAATCTGCACTCTGTAAAAGCATACCCATTTTGAGAAGAAAATGAAATGGGATTTTTGCAAGAAATGGAATTCTGGAAGAAAAACTAAATTGAAAATATTACAAGGCAGTATGTTTCTTATAGTTTTTTAAAGTCTGAAAATATTTTGATTAGAAATAGATAAAATTCTCTTAGCATTTGCTTGTCTGGGAAGAACTTTATTTCACCTTCACTTATGAAGCTTAGTTTGGCAAGGTAAGAGATTCTTGGCTGGCATTTCTTTTCCTTAAGAATGTTATAAATAGGCCCCCAACTTATTTTGGCTTGTAAGCTTTCTGCTGAGAGATCTGCTGTCATTCTGATTGGTCTCTCTTGGTAGATGTTCTGTCTCTTCTCTCTAGCTGCCTTTAAGATTTTTTTCTTTCAAGCTGACCTTGGATAGTCTGATGACTATGTATCTTGGGGCTGGTCATCTTACCTACCATCTCACAGTAGTTATTTGAATTTCTTGTATTTGCATGTTGAGCTCTCTACCCAGATAGGGGAGATTTTCATGAATTTTGTCCACAATTACTTTCTCCAGAGCATTCTCACTTTCTCAATTTTTCCTTCTCTCTCAGGAGTCCTGATAAGATATAGATTTGGTCTCTTGACATAATTACATAATCAAATAAATAAATGTAATCCAACCATATAAATAGAACTAAAAATAAGAGCCATATGATCATCTCATAGATACAGAAAAATATTTGATAAAATCCAACATCCCTTTATGATGAAAACCTCAACCATCTAAACATTGAAAGAACATTTCTCAAAATAAAAAGAGTTGTCTATGACAAACTTGCAGCCAACATCATACTTAGTTGTCAGACACTGGAAACATTTTCCCTAAGAACCAGAACAAAAATGTCCACTCTCACCACTCCTACTTAACATAGTACCAGAAGTTCTAGCCAGAGAAATCAGGCAAGAAAAATAACTAAAAGATATCCAAACACGAAAAGAGAAAGTTAAATTATCCCTCTTTGGAGATGATATGGTTCTAGACATAGAAAATCTTAAAGATTCCAACAAAAGACTTTTTGAGCTAATGAGTAACTTCAGTAAAGTCTCAGAATACAAAATTGATGTTGGAAAATCAGTAACATTTCTATACACCAACAATATTTAAGCTGAGAATCAAGTCAAGAACTCAATCCCTTTTCCAGCAAACACACACACACACACACACACACACACACACACACACACACACACACACACGTACACATAAATACCTTGAAATACATCTTACAAAGTAAGTGAAAAATGTCTACAATGAGAACCACAAAACAATGCTAAAGGAAATCACAGATGGCATGCACAAAAGGAAAAACATTCTATGCTTATGGATTGGAACAATAAATATAATTAAAATTTCCATATGCCTCAGAGCAACCTTTAGATTCAACTCAATCTCTATCAAACTACCAGTATCACTTTTCACAGAATTAGAAAAAAACAATACTTAAATTCATATGAAAGCAAAAAAGATCCTGAATTGCCAAAGCAATCCTACTCAAAAAGAACAAAGCTAGAAACCTTATAAGATTTCTGCTGAGATGGCTGCTATCATTCTGATTGGTCCCCCTTGGTAGGTGTTCTATACCTTCTCTTTAGTTACCTTTAATATTTTTTCTTTCATTTGACCTTGCATAGTCTGATGACCATGTGTCTTGGGGCTGGTCATCTTGTATAGTATATCACAGGAATTATCTGAAGAGGCATCACATTGCCAGACTTTAAACTTTACTACAGGAGTATGGTACTGGTACTTACATACAAAGAATATGATACTAGAATTAAAATAGACACATATGCTAATGGAATAGGATAGAGATTCCAGAAATAAAGCTACTGACATACCACTAACTCATCTTTGACAAAGACAATAAAAAAAAGAATAGAGAAAGTATAATTTAACAAGTAGTACTGGATAAACTGGCTAACCATATGCAGAAGAATGAAACTGGATCCTTGCTCTCACTATATACAAAAATTAACTTAAGATGGATTAAAGACTTAAATATAAGACTTCATACTATAAAAACCCTAGAAGAAAGCTTAGGAATCACTTTCTTGGACATCAGACTAAGCAAAAAACAAACAAACAAACAAACAAACATGACCAAGTCCTCACAAGCAAATGCATTAAAAAAAAGTGCAACCTAATTAAACTAAAGAGTTTCTGCACAGCAAAAGAAACTATCAACAGAATAAAAAGACAGCCTACAGAATGGGAGAAATATTTGCAGACTATGCATCTGACAAAAACAAAATGTGGAATCTATAAAGAACTTAAATGAAGTGACAGAAAAGAAAATAATATCATTAAAAAGTGGGCAAATGACATGAACAGACACTTCTCAAAGAAATATATATAAGCACCCAACAAACATGAAAAAAGCTCAATATCACTAACCATCAGAGAAATGCAATCAAAACTGCAATGAAATATCATCTCACATCATTCAGAATGGCTATTACTAAAAATTAAAAAGCTATAAATATTGATGAGATGCTCACTGTTGGTGAGAATGTAAGCAAGTTCAGCCCCTGTGGAAAGCAGTTTAGAGATTTCTCAAATAACTAAAAATAGCAATCCCGCTACTGAGTATATACCCAAAGGAACATAAATCACTCTACCAAAAAGAGAAGGTATATCACAGTACTACTCACAATGGCAAAAGCATGCACCAAAATAGATGCCCATCAAAGGCGAACTCGATAAAGAAAATGTGGTACATATACACCACGGAATACTACACAGCCATAAAAAAAGAAGAAAATGATGTTCTTTGTGGCAATGTAGATATAGATGGAGGCCATCATTCCAAGTGATTTATCACAAGAACAGAAAAACTGAATACCACATATTCTCACTGATAAGGGAGAACAAAACACTGGGTGCATATGGACATAAAGATAGGAACAACAGACACTGGGGACTCTTAAAAGGAGAGAAGAAAAATGGGGACAAGGGTTGAAAAACTACTTGTTGATTACCATGCTCACCACCCAGGCGACAGGATCAACAGAAGCCCAAACCTCACCACCACACAATGTACCAATGTAACAAACCTGCACGTGTATCCCTAGAAACCAAAATTTAAAAATAAAAATAATGCAAATAAAAAATAAAAGAATAAATGTTATGGCGTATGAATTATATTTTAATAATATTCTCCCTAACAACGCAAAAGAGAGAGAGAGAGAGAGGAGTAGATAAGTCACTTGAATTTCTTTTGCTGAAATGAAAAAATAAAATAAATAGATATCAGGTTTATTTTGGACCAATAAGAAGAGACAGGGAAAATTCTATGCCTCTTATAAACCAATACAATGGAAAACTGCTGTTAGTGTGGCCACTGGCAACCTGGTTTGCATCAGAAAAAATGCAGTGATCATAATAACAAGTTTAATAAGTTCATTCTAATCTTTGTAGTCATACATTTGGTTTATTAAATTGTTATAAACATTCACTTAGAGGATTATGCAAACTTTCCAGAGAATGGCAGATGGCATAAAGAAGATTCTGCAAAAAACTGACAAGAAAACAAATAAATAGATTGATTAGGGATACAAAGGAGAAAACAGAACTTTCAGGTGATATGTCAACTACATTCAAGATTGAGAAAATTTTCCTGTAAAAGATGTTGAGAGTTGATGCATAAGTCCAGAAGGTAAGAATTAGTCTCAGTGAAAAAGAGTTACAATGACGTATTTTCTCACTCTAAAACAGAATGAAATAGCAACCAGAACTTTCTAGCAAGACTCTCTAATGATCCAATGGGCTGTCCAAGGTGAAGATGTGTTTTTTGATACCAGATGAATCTCAGTATAGGATAGGAGGGGTGGGGGTCACTAACAGGATATTGACAAAGGATTTATTCATAGGATAAGTATCCTCCCTAATTGAAATGATACATTCTCACAATTTAAAAAATATATAAAATATGAATATAGTCTTTTAAAAATTATACATGTATGCTTGTAAATACTAGGTAGGATATTTATTGGTAAAAACTACGGCTTGAGAAGGAAACAGAAAGCAAAACCTTCAGCAATAAAAGAATAAAGCAATTTTGCAAATATCCAAAATCTTGACATGAATCACAGCTAGCTGTTGCAGAGTCAACATGTATGTACTAGCTTTACTGTGTAAAATTTAACTGGGTGCCATCTACAATCTATAGGTAGGGAGGTCTCCTTGCATTTAATCACTAAATGTAGTCCTTCATCAAGGTGAGTTTGCTTTATATTTAGATAAAATGATTATAAGTGTTTGCTTTTGAGATTGTAACATCCTCTGTACCTGCTCTCCTTCCTAGTACATAATTAACCTGTCAACCCACCCTGCAGTAATAAGTGTGATAGACAGGAAATATATTAGGAAAGAACTTTTGTGTGATGTGCTTTCAAGCCCTCCTTTATCCTTCAACTATCTTTCCTTTTAATTAGCACTTGGGTAACAGCATACTGTAATGAATTACCATATTACTGTTATCAATAAAAATTATTTTGGGTCTAAAGTAGTCATTAAAATGAAATGTGTGAGACCTGTTCTGGATAGTTTGTGAGGAGATAGCAGTTGGTAATCAAGTCTTATATAGCAATGTTAAAAGAGTCAGAGGAATCTCAGGTTTGTAAATTCATATTTACTAATAATAAAGATGTGAATGAATGTGAGATAAAAGAAAGAGTGCATGCATTGGGAAAGAATATAGTACTGCTATGTTAAAGGAAGATATCTGTGATAAAATGGCATATTTAGGAAACACATTTTCTTCTCTTACCTCTCTAGATATCTGACCAAAACAACATCAGAGGACTATGTTTTTAATCATAAATACAAAATAATGGGGGGAAAGATGATAACTAATTGCTGGAGACAAGAATGTAGAAGAATAAGTGAATCCAATTTAACAGATGTGAGCATTTTGAACACTCAACTGGTAGTATTAAAAACAGAAAGGTATCATGACATACTCTTTCTCGCTCTACCAAGTATCCTGTAAGTTTGAGAATTTGTTATATCAGGTACTTAGAGCAGTAGATGTGAAGTTGGTACTGGAAAGCAAAAGACCAGGCAAAAAATAATTTTAAGAAGTTATAGCAGGGATCCCTTGCCTTCTTGAATTAACTGGGCAACTCCTCTCCCATACCTTGTTAGTAGATTAAAGGTGGAAGTACCATCTGTGAATAAGGTAAAAGACTGAACACAGTTGAGAGCAGAGACTGATACTCTTCTCCCACAATGCTCTAAGAGTGTTAGGAACCAGATTCTACGCTACAGGTAGAAAATGTGCAGTTCAAGAGGAAAAAAAAAAATGAAAAGCTCACAGTAAAGAGCCTAACCAGTTCTACTTATAATAAAGCTTACCAACATATGAGGTCTGAAAATTAAGTTTGTTAACTCATCCTAGAAATAGCTACCTTCCAACCTTCGAAGTACTCCCCTGGGGAGCTATGCACCAAAGTCTGTACCTAGTCTACCTGTCAAAGCAATTTTGGAACTCTTTTTCTGAAATGGTTATCAGAGCTGTCATCATATTATCCTTTATGCCCTGAATGTCAACAAAATGTCTTCCTTTCAATATTTTCTTTATCTTTGGGTAAAGAAAAAGCCATTAGGGGTCAGATCAGGTGAATAGGGAGGGTGTTCCAGCACAGTTATTTGTTTACTGGCTAAAAACTCCCTCATAGTACTGTGTGAGCTGGTACATTGTCATTATGCAAGAGTTCCTTTGGGACCATTTTTGCACTCACCTTTCTCATGCCATGCCAAAATTTTCAGTTAAGATTTTCCTAAATGCTTCTCTGTTGATGTTTATTTGGTCTACTATGTTTCTCATAGTTAGCCAATGATTTTGACACACGATTCAATGAAATTTTGCAATGTTTTCATTAGTTCTGCTTGTTACTGGCCATCCTGATCTCTCTTCATCAGTGATGCTTTCTCTTCCCACAGAAAAACATTTAATCCATTTGTACACTACTGTTTTCTTCATGGCATTATCCCCATAAACTTGTACTAATATGTTCCTGATTTCACTTCCACTCTTGCCACGCTTAACAAGAAACTTAATGTTTGTTCATTTTTCTAATTCAAGCTCCAACATTCTCACAATGGCACACAAAAACATGCAACAACAATAATGACTGCCATTCAGCAAGACACCACCACTTGTCAACCCAAACACAGCTGTGAGACACTGATATACCAAGGTTATGAAACCTTACTAAATTGTTTGTACAGTGCTGCCAATGTAAGTGCAGAGTGACAAGTTTGCAAATTTAATTGTCAAACCTTGTAAACAGATAATTAGGCCTTTTTTTTGAGTTGTAGCCTTACTTTGTCACACAGGTTGGAGTGCAGTGGCACACTCACAGCCACCCAGCATCGACCTGCTGGGCTCCAGTGAACCTTCCACTTCAGCCTTCCAAGCAGCCAGAACTACAGGCGCGCACTACCATGCCTGGCTAATTTTTGATTTACTGTAGAGACGCGGTCTCGCCAAGTTGCCCAGGTTGGTCTCGATCCTGCAAACTCAGGCAATCCACTCACCTCAGACTCTCAAAGTGCTGGGATTATAGGCTGAGCCACTGAGTACGGCCTAATTAGGCTTTTTATGTCATTCTCTTAAATGATCAGACAGAAAAAAAAGTCACATGAAATCCAAGGACAAATATAAAATACAAAGCACAAAACAAACAATATCTTGTACAAAACAATAATTGTCTCGGAATGAAAAACTTAAAAAAAATCCAATAACATTCTTTGTAAAAAAAAAAGAAAATATTGCATCCTCCAAATAGAAACAGTGTTATAAAAAAAATAACTATAAGACAAAATATTTGAGAATGAACACAAGAAGGCAAAACTTAAATGCTCAATAAAGGACTAAATGAACTGAACCATAGAGTTGTGAATAATTACACATATCTTCAAGAATATATGTAATGAGAGAGTGAAGTTCAGAGAATATAAATAAAAATTAAAAACAAAAAGTTAAGATTACTAATATTTCAGGGGATTTCATGTATATGTAACAAAAAATGAAGATAGATAAATAAATAATTTTCAAAGACTCTCAGCAATGATTACCTGAGTTCCCCAGAAAGAAGAGTGTCATCAAGGTATCTGTCTGCAAAATGAATAAAATACGCTACAAGGCACAACATCATGAAATTTCAAAACACTGGAATAAAAAGGCAAACCCACAGCTAAAAATGGCATAGATTAAAGGAAAAAAAAAGTAAACTACTTAAAAAGCTGGAGAATTAGAAAACCTTCAGACTTCTCAACAGCAGTACTTGAACTTAGGAGACAGAAAAACAACGCCTTTAAAACTTTGAAGAAAAATTACGTCTCATTTAAAATTCTTTATTCAACCAAGCTCTCACTTAAGTATGAGGATCAATAAAAGCATTTGTAGGCATGTAGTATCTTAAAAGATTTGCTTCCCCCCACCCCGCACCCTGTGTACTCTCTCAGGAAAGTAACGAAAAGTAGTTACACCACAATAAGGAAGTAAACCAAAGGTGAAAAAGACATGAGGTTTAAGAATCAAGGTAGATGCAGAAAATTCCCAACCTAGTAATGACAGAAGATACTAACCTGAAAACTACCTCAAAGTTCTAGAGACAAACCAGTTCAGATCTGAGCAAGTCAGAGAGACCTAAGGAAGATTCTTCAAGGGGATGAAATTGTCAAATATATGATGCGTTTTAACATATTAGGAAAAGATTTAGATACCAGAGATAAGAGTTTAAAGATGAATTAGTGGTACACAAAACATACCAAAAAAAAGTTATTCTTAATTCTGAAGAAACCAAGAAGTTTTGCAATAAAGAAAAAACTGTCACTGTATAACACATTTTAATTCTGATCTTAAAAAAAGTATGTCATAATTATTGTAGTAGGATGGGGGATAGATATTACACATGTGGAAAGTGAGGATCAAATGGAACTGGCTCCTCCTTTTGCACAATGTTAGGTCAATAGATAATGCTTAAATTGAAAAATGGCAGTGTAAGTAAAGTATTACAAAACATGAAAGTAGATTCTATAGAAAAGCAAAAACTCTTAAAATTGCCATTTTCTGGAGCAGCAATTGAAGGGGTGTAGGAAGACAATCATTTTTTTTATAATTAGTCTTATAGAATTGTGTCTTTGAGTGTTATATGAAAAAAACAAAAAGGTATTGAATGCCTATGAAGTTTAGAATCATAGCTACACAGTATCTCTTTAGAAGCCTAAAGCTAGCCTCAGGGACAGAAGGACATTGTTAGAAGATGCCAGTGAACATAACATCTTCTGTTGAGCTATTTTGAGGATGCAAAACCTCCAAGGAAGACCAAAGGAGCCAAAGAAAGTAGCAGAATTAAGCAGAAGTGCTTAAATACCAATTCTCATTTTTACAGAATGAAAATTTTTCTCATTTTTACTCCCCATGTGATAAACCCATGGAAACACTTTCTGTGCTATCCTATGACCTCTGATGGAATGAGTAGAAGGTACTATTGAGTGTAGGAGACTCAATTACTTCGAGGAATGCTACTTCTTTCTGCTTGCATTACCTTCAGGACATGTGTCCTCTGCTTGTTCAGGGGTTGCATTCCAGCGTCTGGTCTGACCAGATTAGGGAATATGTTCAATTCTAAAGGGAAGATATATTAGATAGAGTGATTATTGAATGAGATAAATCCACATTCTCCAACTCAGCTTCATCAGTAAGAAAACTAACATTTTAATTCCCTGTGTATGATTTCTACATCTTCCTTCTCAACTGGCTTCAAACTCAAGAGAAAAGAAAGGTGTTTTTGTTGGAATACCCCCTTAAAACCCAATAGACATTATTGCCTTCCTGGGTGCTGAGAGCTCCTTGACAAGCGGTAATGCTGCATCTGGTCATAGTGAGTGTAGTGGATGTTGTGATTTTCTTCCCTGAGCACCTTTCAGAAGTGAAGAACTTACTTCCCAGCTACAGGAGGGCTTCCCTCAAACTGCTGTCTTTGTGAATTACCTTGCTGGAAGACACATCCTTGCCCAAGGCAAACCACATCCATTTGCTGGTCAACACAGAGGTGTTGAGGTCCAGCCACTCACTCTAACTCTGGACAATTCTAAAAAATGATTCCAGCTTCTGAGCTCCCTATGGAGTCAGCAAAAATCTGGATTGAAACTAAATCCCAACATAATTTCTCCCTCTGGCAAATCCTGTTCATTTCCCATTCCTACCCAATTCTGCTTCCTTCGTCAAGTTCATTGCAGAAGTACTCAATAAACTTCTTGAAGTGTTTCCTCCATTTCAGAATCCACTTTCGAAAGAACCCAGCCTTCACCAGTGAGTAATATGTTATTTTAAAGCAAAAATCCTCATAGGCCATTGAGGTTTATAACAGTTAACACTCAGTGTTTACTATGTGTCAGTTATACTTTTAGGCATTTTACATGTATCAGCTGTTTTGTATGTGCATGATAACAACTGTCAAGGTAGGTCTTTTTTTTTTTTTTTTGAGTTGGAGTCTCACTCTGTCACCCAGACTGGAGTGCAGTGGCCACTCCCGGCCACCGCAGCCTCCACCTGCTGGGCTCCGGCGATCCTTCCGCCTCAGCCTTCCAAGTAGCCAGAATTACAGGCATGCGCTACCACGCCTGGCTGATTTTTTGATTTACTGTAGAGATGAGGTCTTGCTGCCCAGGCGGGTCTCAAACCCACAGGCTCAGGCAATCCACTCACCTCAGCCTCCCAAAGGCGCTGGATTACAGACTGGGCCACCGAGCCCGGCTCTAGGTAGGTCTTATTATCATGTCTAAGATGAGGACAACAAATTTCAGAAAGCTTAAGTAACTTGCTGTGGTCGACACTGCTTACATGTCACTGGCCTTCTATATTAATCAAGTTAGCTTATCTACAACAACTGCCCTCTATATCTCCATACTTGAGGCCTCTCTTAAAGAAAATACCAATTTCTATAGCCCTGGCCCTTTAAGATTATAGGAAATTTTCCACAAGGGCACTGTCTTCTGGTAAAATGTTCTCTGCCCTATACATTTGCCTTAACAAATAGACAGTTTGGACTTTATGTGCATAATCTCCTATCTACATTTGTCTTCTTTTTGTGAACTAGGGAATGTTAATCTTTAAGAGTTTGTTTTTTCAACTATTAGACTGGGGTAGCTAAGTTGTTCTGTGGTGTCATTATGGAAGTGTAACAGAAAGTAGACATGACTGTAGGGAAAATATCTTCTCCAATTTCTATAATTCGACACCCCCTCCCCTTTTTTAACTTGAGTTATCCATTAAGCTGGTCTTCAAAACAGTTTGTTGTGAAGGAATCTGCTTTTCATTCCTGTTCATGTTCCCAGTGAGCTCTCATGGTACAGCCTGTGGTCCAGCCCAAAGAAAATAAACCATAGATTACTGAAGCCAGAAACAAATTCAGAAATAATCCATTTCAATATCTGGAATGACTTTGGTCTTTCAGCTTCTAAAGAGATAGAGAATATTTCCGATTTATAATATAGAGAAAGCTTAATTATTATATTTTGTTTTAGTTCCACATTACTTGGGTGTTGGTTGGGGTGATAGTAGAACATCCTATCTGCATTTATAGGTAATACTCCACCTCAGTTATACGACTTATAATTTTGAAATATAATATAGCATGTCGACAGAAATCTATCACATTATCATCTGCATCTTAATTCCCCTTTTCCAGCAGACAGCTTGAGTGTACTTTGTCTCTGTTCTCTTTTCCCATTACCAAGACTATATTGCAAAAGAAAAAAAAAGTACGATTGTTATGCTACTCAATTTACTATTTCCTAATCTGTCTCCTCTTCCACATTCGTTTCTCAAATTCCAACTTTTTAAAACTTACTACAAATATTCCGTATGTTACAGTTGGGCAAACAGGTTCCTACTATAGAAGTGACAAGTTAGTAGACTTACCACCTGGTTGGTCAAGCCTCACCTATTTTTTCAGTCTGACACTGTCTAGACAGCACTTTAATGTGAGCCACACTTATAATTTTAGATTTTCGAGTATGCATCTTAAAATCTAAAAAAGAAATTGATGAAATCAATTTTAATAATCTATCTGGTAGCCCTAACTATCCAGAGTGCTGTCATTTCAACCTACAACCAATTTAAAAATGTAATATGATGTTTTACATTCTTTTTTCATGTTAAATATTTGAAACTGAGCATGTATTTTATACTTATAGATATATCCATTCAGACTAGATGCATTTCAAGAGTTGAATGGCACGTGTGACTAGTGACTACTGTATTGGAAGTGCAAAGTATAGAGTCTGAACTAAGAACATGGCCAAATATTTTCTTTATACAGATCTGTCAACCACATGAGTATTACTGCCTGTATTGACCATATCAATAATACAAACTTTCCAGTAATTCAACTAGACCTGACCTCACTGCCTTCCCATCCAATACCAAGTCCATCTGTGTTCCAACCTGAGCTCTAACCTTATAAAAGTTTTATATTAATTTGGTCTCACAACCTGCAACCTCAAATCATCTAGTTCAAAAGATAGGAATTTTATGTGTTCTCCAAAGATAAAATAATGTGTCAGTCAGCTATATATCAGAGTGAAGTACATAGAACAGGTAAACACTCCACATCCTGTTTCAATCTTGGATTTACCCTCTTAGACGTTGTCTACCTCTCAGAAGTTGCCTGAATCCTGTTTACTACTATAGCAATTTGGGTGATGCTTCTTTCCCTTGAACCTGCTATGATTGCCTACCCTCCTGCTCTGCTTCTCAAATAACTGCCAAAACCTAAAAGGAGAACTCAGATGGCCTCCAGGCTTTAGATTTTCAGACAGGAGAAACAGTGAAAGTACCTCTCTTCAATCGTTATTCTGTTTGCAGAAAACCAACAAAACTCATGAGTAAACAAAGTTTCCAGGTTCCTTCTTTTCACACTTCTTGAGATGGTGATAATTTTGTGTATATGCATGTGTATCTGAGTATGTCTGTCCGAATGTTTGTTCGCATTTTTTTTTATATAGTCTTCTCCGTGGAACTTATAAGTGAATTGAGTCTACTCATCACATATGCCTGTTATTGGTATTTTGGCAATTGCATTTTTTTCTGCCAGATTTAACATAAAACACAGAAGGGTACATACATAAAGTGATGGCTTTTTTTCCCTAGTATTATTAGAAAAATGTCTATTTTATATAAATGACTTTTCTTTATGATTTAAGTGCAATTTGATTTGTTCTGTTTCATGGCACTGTGTCATGTGATATAAAGACTTTACAGACATTGCAGCAATCTACAAAGTCTCCACCCCTATTTCACATATAAGGAAATTGAATCCAGAGAGGTGAAGCAAATTTGTACTTGGAGCTACTACTGAAGCATTGTGTTACCTTACATTGCAACCATTATACTGCATTGTATATATGCAAAAACCCTCACTATTCTACTACTTCTAATGTACTCTCCTAAGAAGCTTAACTTTAAAAACCATGTTAAGTCTCCTCTGTTCTGAAGGTAGTGTTATATCTCACTAAAGAGCAAAAGGGTACAAGATTTGTGAGAGTTCTTTTTCTTCTTAGGAATCTGTTTAACTAATTTCAACTGCTTTGTGTGGATGAGGTGGCTGGAAATATGGCCCATGGGCAAATGAAGCATTTCTTTATGACTTATTCAGAAGGAGAAATAGAACTAAAGCTCAATGCTCTAATTCTTGAATCAGAGGTTAATCGCCTTTCTTGGATGTGAGTTAGCTGAAGAAAAATAAGTAGCTCAGTACAGATAAATATTTCCTGGGTCATCAATATCCTCAAGGCAATTATATAAATTATATATCTGTTGATCAGTATGTCCACACATATGAATGTGTGTTTATTTGAATATATGTGTGTATGTATATACATATATATTCCTTTGAATGAATATATGACATAAGCATTCTATGGTGACAACTTGAGTCCTTTCAGAAAAGGTCAGGAGATTTGTCTAGCCAGGCATTCATTTCCTTACCAGATTTCCCTTTTAACTAACAGTACAGCTCTGGGTCAGTGGTAAGGGCTACAGTAATAGCTTATAATAGCTACAAAAATTAGATGTTGTATCCAAGGAAAACAAACTAAACGTGTACATAAACAAAACTGTGACCTTTTTACTTCATTACTACTTTGAGAATATATTGTCATAAATAATCAGAGACATTATAATAACTAAAGAAGGAAAAAACTGCTCTTAGATTTAAGAGGATGTATATATTTAATCAATCAAAAAGTATTGATTAAACTCTCACAGCATCTAAGGTTTTATGCAAGGACTAGTATTCTAAAGAATTGAGAGCATGGTCTTTGTGTGAAATAAAGAGTTAAATGTAGAAAGAACTAGAATTAGACAAAGGATCATTGAGATATGTATTTCAGGTTTTGCATAACACTTGTACTAAGAACACTATCATGTCCTATAGAGAGAATCTCCTTGACTTTGGCACGAAACAGAGGGTACAAAAGGAGCCACAGTCCTGAGGCTCTGCAACCACAAGCCCACAGGCACTGAGGGACAGGATACTCCATCCTTCTCTGAAAATGCAGCCCACATGACATTGACTTTGTACATATGGACCACTGATCTCTCACTGCCTTTATAATTTATCGAGAAATAATTTGTAAGACATTGAAGTGGAATCTGGAGTCTCCGCGACATGCCATAGGCGAGCGAAGTCTGCAGAGGGGCGTGGAACTCGGCCTGACTATACGACTGCTCAGGGTCAGAGCCAAGTCTGGGGTCGCTGGACACTTCAGTGTGATTCGCGGTGCCGAGTCCTCTTTCCATCCCACCCTGTGTTCCCCATTTCCTTTCCCAGAAGCAACCACTGTTATGGTTTCTTGTGTGCCCTTCCTAGATCATCTACAGTCGTCCCTCGGGGTAGCCGCAGAGACACTGGTTCCAGGACGATTCCTTTCAATATGCGGATGCTCAAGTCCCTCACAAAATGGCAGAGCTGAAGCTCAAGGCTTCCAGGCTGCAGTGAGCTGTTGTGCCACTGCACTCCAGCCTGAGCAACAGAGAGATACCACGTCTCTATAAACAAACAAACAAACGGTATATTATTTGCATATAACCTATGCACATCCACCTGTACACTTTATTTACTTACTTATCTATTTAAGTTGGAATCTCGCCCTGTCGCCCAGGTTGGAGTGCAGTGGCACGCTTACGGCCACAACAGCCTCAACAGCCTGGACCTACTGGGCTAGGAGCTCCTTCTGCCTCAGGCTTCCAGGTGGCTGGGGCTGCAGGCACACGCCACCAAGCCCTCCTGATTTTTTTTAGTTATTTTTTTTAGTAGATGAGGTCTGGCCAGATTGCCCATGCCAGTCTCTAACCCCTGGAGACCAGCCTATAACCCACACCTATAATCCCAGCACTTTGGGAGGCTGAGGTGAGAGGATTGCCTGACCCCATGGGTTCAAGACCAGCCTGCGTGGCTTGACGGGACCTTATCTCTACAATGAATCAGAAAATTGGCCAGGCATGGTGGCGCCTGCCTGTGGTTCCATCTACTTGGAAGACTGATGCGAAGGATCACCTGAGTCAAGCAGGTGTATCGAAGGCTGCGGTGGCCAGGAGCACACCACTGTCCTCCAACTTGGGTAACAGAGAGTGACTCCAACTCAAAAACAAAAACAAAACACTGTCTTTCTATGGCTAGGCTTTAAAGTTCTTCCAGCTTTTTGCCATATTGGCAGAGGGCCTACCTCCAGAAATTAAAAGATGCATTTCTGGCCCTTGCCAGGCTTCAGCTATTTCTTTCTTAAAAAAAAAAAAAAGACATTGAAAAATAATATAGCTCCCACCCCATACACATACACACAAAAAATTAAACCCTGATCAGTGATATACTGATAAACCTATTTTCTTTTCTAAAATTCAACCGAGGTATATACTTTCCAGCACATTGTGGATTAAAAACAGCCATATTTTATTTTATTTGACTTTTGTTTTTTGTCATTGTCATGCAAGAGATGATGTAACCTATTTCTTCTTACCTTGAATCTTAGCTGTTCCTATGATTCCCTTTGACCAAAAAGGTACATCAGAAGTGACACTATGTAATTTCCAAGGCTGGACCTCTTCAATTTCCACTTTCTCATAACTGAAATTTTACTCCTGGAACCCAGTTACCATGCTAAATAAAGCTAAATCCATGTAGAAGTCCACAAAAAAGAGATTCAAGGATCCCTGACTGACAGCCAAGCTGAGCTCTACCCTACCACCAGCACCAACAGCCAGTAGTGTAAGTGAGCTATCTTGGACATTCTAGTCTCGCTATACTTTAGAATACAGCAGTTTCAGCCAATACCATACAGAGCAGAAGAACTGCCCAGCTGAGACCAGTCCTACACAGATTATAGAGAGATTATAAATGGTCATTGTTCTAGACAATTAAGTTTTGGGAGTGGTTTATTATACAGTAATAAATAACTGAAGCATCCTCTGTCTCTATTCAGCTTTTAGGCTCAACCTGGACCCTTAATAACCTCATTTTTTTGGAAATGCACTCCCAAACATATGGCACATAATAAAGGCTCAGTGAATATTAAATGTGTGTGTATACAATCAATTTCTGCACATCACAAAAAGTTGTTTTAAAAAACTAACTGGTAACTGCATGCCTTTAGTGTTTTTTAGATCTCTCAGGGGACATTACAACTCTTCCTTGGCCCCTGCAATGCCAACGTAGAGGAACAGTAGAAGGACAATGTAACTGTACATGTTTTTATATGCTTCTGTTACTTCCCTCTCTCTCCAGAGTTTCATGAACTTTCTCTAGGCACCACATAAATATATACAGCTGAGTTCTGTGTGGGTTTCCACTTGTCAGCACTAGGTAAGAATGTTTTCTTTCCTGAAACTAGGTAGTCTTTATGACTTAAACCCCAGGATTTAAGAATAAAGAACTCTGATAAGGGAGGCTACCAAAGTCACTTGTCACAATACTATAGAGAAAACTAGTCCATTGTAGATGCTTGTTCAGTATGTAGAACATTCCAAAGATAGTCACACATTATCATCTTTCATTCAATGCATTTTTTTTGTTTTAATGCATCTTGGGTCTTCTCTATATATGTTAAGCCACAGGCATCTTTCTTCATGTTTTTACCATTCCAGGAATACTAAAAACCCTTCCTAGGAAGTCTTATGATGAATTGTTTAAACAATATATCTCACATCTGGACAGTTTCTTATAATATTCAAAGCACTTTAAATATATCGTCTCTTTTTATCAGTCTTTTCACGAATAAAATTCTGGCTTTGGGTCTTTTAAGGTCTGCCTTCCATGGAGGCTAATTGTGTAAGGGCTATTGATCTAGCAGATGTTTGTCTGCTTGTCTCAGATGTTTCTCCAGTCCATTGTCTTTGCTCTCAGGCATTTGTAAAGGCAGGAAATATACAGATGTATTTTATTCTGGAATTTGTAGTAGCTAATCATTTTCAAAACAATCATTTTGAAAAAGCAATGGCATCATTGATGCCTCACAATTATGCAAATCAAAGAGAGGAAGTACTGCCATTACTTCCTCCCACTGTGAAAGCACAAGGGCTTAGAGTAGAGCTGGGTGTCAAGCAGGTCCAGGTAAGTTGCCTGATAAAGCAGCATCAACACGCTCCATGGTCTCCTGCTCCATTTGTGGTGCCGAAAATGAAAATTCCACCGTTGATGCCTCCTTCCTATTTGAGAAATGCTACCATCCTTATGAAATTAAATCACTTGGAATTTAAGTGTCTCAGCTAACTGTGTAATGTGATTTTATTCACTTCTTACCCAACATCACTTGCCTATGAGCCCCTCCATGGAGAATTTCTTGCCACTCACACATCTCTTTTTAACCATACTACTTTCTGCCTTCATCCCCAAGGGGGTGATTATGGCGAAAGAAACTGAAGAGAAACGAAAGAATAAGTTGCAAAGCACAGCCCTGGAGAGAAACTTCATCACATCATAGTGCATTCACTCTGACATAAGGCTCTGACTTCAAATCCCAGCTAAGATACTCAGTATACTATTTAAACTATCTAACATCTCCATTTCCTCACTTATAAATTAGAATAATAATAATAGTATTTAACACAGAGAGTTGTTGTGATATAACATGTATAAATTGCTCTATACATAGGTGCTCAACAAATTGCTATTATTCATCTTACATTCCACAAGTATTGCTTATGTAACTGACATGTGGCATTCTCCCTTCCTGACAAGGAGGAAAGAACTCAGTTTAGCCACGCAGGGGCATATAGTCAATTTGGGGAGATATGATGGCTATTCATGCGCCATCTTGACTGGACTGAGGGACACCCAAGACAACTGGAAAATTATTATATATGGGTATGTCTGAGAGGGTGTTTGCACAAGAGGTTTGCATTTTGAAGCAGTAGTCTGAGTAAGGGAGATCTGCCCTTACCAATGTGGGTGGGCATCATACAATCTGTTGAGAGCCTGGATAAACCAAAAAGGCAGGAGAAGGATGGCTTTCTTCCCTCTGCTTGAACTAAACATCCATCTTCTCCTGTCCTCAGACATCAGTGCTTCTGGTTCTCAGGCTTTAGGAACCTGACTGCGAATTATACCACCAGCTTTTCTAGCACTCCAGCATGGAGACAGCATATATGGCCTCTTCAGCCTCCATAGGTACATAAGACAATTCTTATAAGATGTACTAAACACAAGAATACAAGGGAAGCACACATTGAGCGGGAATGTATATGGTCAGAGAAGTCTTCTTGGAGGACACAGACTTAAAAAAAAGAACAGATTTTCAATAAGTGGTGGAAGGAAAGAGGAAAGAAATCCATGACAGCAGAATAGCATGAGCATGGAAATAGATAAAAGATCTCACATCGAACAAAGATCTGGATGTCTTCAATGTGTTTGGAAGAAAGTGTACTGATCAGCATTTTACATGCCACCTACCCACAAAATAAGACTCTGGAGCTCCACTGAATCATTGTACTCTCCTGAAATTTCAATGTCCAAATAGGTATAAGCAACCCCAAGTGGCCAATGACACAAAAGACATTTTTAAAGTAAGGAGATACAAAAAAAAGGCCTAGAAATTATGTGTTGAGGAAGTCACAGGTAAACGTTGAGATGCATAACAGAGGAGATAATTATTTTAGCATGGGCATTTCCACCAACTGATGGGGGTCTTGGATATGCATGCAAAGAATTATCTCATGAGTGTGCATGAATAAATATTAGAACTATATATTCTTATACTGAACTTTACATTCTTATTTTATTAATTTCTGCTCACTTCATCACACCCAATATACTTAGTGATTGCTTTTGCATTGAATTCTGGGTTGGGGAAATTAGAGTGGAATTAAAAATTAGATGATATCATACATTTGGCAAATATTCTGCTAACAAAAATTATTATTAAAAATAAATTATCATTTGTGTTCAGAAGCTAAACCAGTTGGGGAATAGAATGAGCATAGACTTTTTATTCCAATAGGATTCCAAAAGCCAACATCCGTAATGCCTTGCATGGCTACGGATCACCCAAAGCACAGCAACAAGTAAGCAACCAAGGGCAAGGCTATCTTAACAAAAGCATTAAGCATATGATGCAACAATAGAAAACAAAATATTCTAAGACTAGGCAAATGGAACCATTTTGATGATGATGGAAGAATCTATTTAAATTTATTTTTAAGTCATTTTGGCTGGATGGTGTTTATCAAGAGACTATGGATGAAAGTGGATTGGGTGTTGAGGGAAAGCAAGGGCTTCTTACAGCCAACAAACTCAAGACACATTTTCCTCAATACTATTTTGGACTTTATTCCCCCCATAAGCTTTCAAATTTCAATCACTACCCCACTGAGTCTGGGGAGAAATTGATAAAGAAAATAATATAGCAGACAATCACAAGTGAATTGAATTTGAGCACAATTGAGATGAACTGCAGTGTTTAAAAATAGAACAATTTCAGAAATGGGCTTAAGGGAGAGCTTTTTTTCTCTTATGTGTTGC
This sequence comes from Cephalopachus bancanus, assembly GCA_027257055.1. Lineage (NCBI taxonomy): Eukaryota > Metazoa > Chordata > Mammalia > Primates > Tarsiidae > Cephalopachus > Cephalopachus bancanus. The sequence goes on along the minus strand of JAPVLO010000046.1, from coordinate 12,106,513 downwards.
TTAAATGTTTGAGACTAGAAAGAAGAGAAGGAATTACAAGGGCAGACAGATGAGGAGGCAGACTGAGAGGAGGTTATGCACTAACTTAGCTAAATGTTTATTTAATTCTTCTCAGCTTTTTCATTTTGGGGACATTTTTTTCCAACTACCTGAGCTGCATTCAAAGAGGAAATTGCTAAAATAAAATGATGTTGCCTGTAATCACAGGTGAATTGGAATTTTCCACATGGGCTGTGTTGCGTAAAAGCCTTTTCTTTTTAATACTTTCATATATATATATATATATATATATGGTATGTGTGCATATACATATGTATGTATATATGTATTCTATAGACACTAAAATTTTGAGGAGGAGAAAAATAGAAATCGCGAACTCACAGAATCTTGGAACTGAAAAGGTACTTAGAAATTATCTAATCTATTTCCCACACTGGGCTGTGCCATCAGGATCCTCGAGAGAACTTAAGAAATACTATTTCCTGATCCTACTCAAGATCTACTGAATCAAACTCCCTGAGGCTGAGACTCTGGCGTGGGTAGTTTAAAAGCTCTCTAAAAACCTTTAAAGAAGCCAGACTAATGTCTGAAACTGCTGATTTAATGCACCTCTCATGACTTATAAGAGAGAAAACCAAATCTCACAAAGGAGAATTCATATGGATATTAAGTGGCAAAACAAAAAAACTGAATCCTGTGTTCCTGGGTCCTGGTATATTGCACTTTTTTACCACCCAAAAAAGGAAGAAATAAAGAATGGTTAGTGGCTCTGGAATAATTTAGATTAAAAGAATTTCCTTAGGGAAGTGTGGATGTCCCCATCATAGATTGCTGGGACAAGGTAAAAAGTGTTTGATCCTTTTTTTTCCAAAGCCAAAGCTGTGGAAACCAACTCTGCCTTAGGAATTGCAGTGATGCATCTCTGGCTTTGAACTTTTGGAGTATAGGCTCATTGGACAATGACCGTTTCTTTAATTACTAGATAATACAATTTACAGTCTTCAGTCCTGAAATGAGCTCAGATCAGTTAATATGAAGACACAGATGCAAGGCCTTATCCAAAAGGCATTGTTAGGTTTATGTCAGAAAAAAGCTAATGCCTATAAATATCTAGAGAACAATCAAAATTAACATTGCCTGTAAGCAACTCTTTCTAATTTAGGACACTGCTCATGTCAATAACAGATTCTCAGAAGTTGTAGTGACCTGAAAAATCATTTAGTCCAACCTTTTACCATGTTAGGAAAACCTTTACTATGTGGGTTCAGGGAGGTTCAGTGAGTGGGAGCTCACCCATTTTTTAAGGTAACCTATTTTGTTGTCTTGTCTTTTACCACTAGAAACAATTTTCACCTATTAATACAAAATTTTCTTCTCTGCAATTTCCAAACCTGTATGTTCCCTCCAGAGGTCTTTTTGTTTGTTTGTTTTGTTTTTAAATAAATCTATTTTCTATACCAAATAACAGATCTTAAAATATTTGCAGAAAATTATCAAGTGACCCCTTTCCATGCCCCTCTTCAAACAAACAGAAGCACGCCTGCTGATTTCCTCTGTGTTCTCTGTTAGTTTGTTGTATATATTACTAACTAGTGGAGTCATGTACTATGTGGTCATGTTTCAGTCAACCACAGACCACGTGTACAGTATGGTCCTATAAGTTTACACAACCATATTCTTACTGTATTTTTTTTTATAATTAAATATGTTCAGATACACAGATATTTACCATTATGTCACCATTGCCTCCAGTATTTAGCACAGTAACCTGCTCTACAGGTTTTAGCCTAGGAGCAATAGGCTAGATCACATAGCCAGGTGTGTAGCAGGCTATTCCATTTAGGTTTGTCTAAGTATATCCAGGATGTATGCACAACTACAAACTTGCCTAATGATGCATTTCTCCGCAAGCATTCCTATAGTTAAGTGACACCTGACTTTATAACACTCATCATATCACAGTAGACCAGACAGGACCTCTGTCACCCCTAGATTGTGGTCTTCTTGAGAAAAGACACTGTGAGGTAATCATTCATCCTTGTATCCATATTTCCCATGATAAAGTGTGGCAAAGATCAAGACCAGGTATTTAAATGCTTTAGAGATTGAATCACACTTCATCTTATTCTCAAGCTATCTCTTCTTTGGCATAAATGTCCTAAATTCAAGACTGTACTTTCAAGAGTCACTTCCACAGTTCATTACTAGAGAAGATTCTCTGATCACGGAGAGCACCAGAAACAATGAGGATGAATCACAGTGATACCCCCTATGTGTGAAGTCAACTCTTGGTGTTAATTTGCTGCAGTTTCCATTTGCTATTGATGATTGGTCTTCTTTTCCTTTGGGAGAGTAAGAGGGAGAGAATGCTGTCTGAGTAGTTCCCATTTACACTGAAATTAAATAAATAAATAAATACCTGAAATTCCTCGAAATTCTAGGCTTCTTGACATAACCTCTGTCTTTTTTTAATTTCTATACCACAGCACCTATCACAAGGTATTCAATTAATGTGAAATAATTTGACAGTGTTTTCCAGATCTGTCATAAATTTTATTATTTTCTTCTTCTAAAAACAGTGCATCTTTATTTATTTATTTATTTATTTTTGAGTTGGAGTTTCACTCTGTCGCCCAGACTGGAGTGCAGTGGCCGCTTCTGGCCACCGCAGCCTCAACCTGCTGGGCTCCTGCGATTCTTCCGCCTCAGGCTTCCAAGTAGCTGGAACTACAGGCGCGTGCTACCACACCCGGATGATTTTTTGATTTATTGTAGAGATGAGGTCTCGCTGCCCAGGCGGGTCTCAAACCCGTGGGTTCAGGCAATCCACTCACCTCAGCCTCCCAAAGGTGCGGGATTACAGGCTGAGCCACCGAGCCCGGCTCACAGTGCATCTTTAAAGTCTTAAAAAATCGGTACCACCCAAAATGGGGTCTTAATACACAGTGGAATTGCTGTTTCCCTTGAGCTGAACGTATGTGGCTCAGTTTATATTTGATTTTTCAGCTAGTTACCTTATGCCTTTGGTTCAGGTTGACCTTACAGTTAGTGAACCCTGAAAATTTTTTTCTCTAGAATATTTGTAGGGATACTTCCCCAATCTTGAAAAACAGTTACTAGTTTTAACTAAAATACAGACCTAAACACTTAATACATCATAATGGCTAACTGCTTGGGTTCAAATCCTGGCTCTGCCACCTATAATCTATGTGATCATGGGCAAGTTGCTTATCTTTTCTGAGTATCAGTTTTTAAAATATGGGTTAGGCATAATTATAATACCTACTTCATAGGTATTTTTATTTGTAGTAAATGAGACAGTACATTCAAGCACTTTATTCTGTATCTAGAATAGAGTAGATGCTAAATAAATGTTCATAATTTTTATGTTTGGGTCTATTATTCTAGTTTGGCAAGATTATTTAAGCTCTATTTGTCAAACAGCTTATTAAATTGACCCTCCTAAATTTGGACCAAATAAAAATTTAATTAGCCTGCCTCTAGTGTTTTCAGATATGGCATTGATTGAAGAGTGACAGAAAAGATATAGGATGTGATTCAAGTTATCTTAGAAATATTGATTCACACTTTCTGATGCATTTGTTCAATCACTTATATAAATGAACCTGCAACATACACCATAAAGTCTCTTTCTCTCCTTCCCTACAAATTTATTCTCAGTGGGTCAACTAATGTTAGAAGTCCATTGTGCAGAGATATAGTCTTGTTCTGCCACCAGATATATATCCTGTATCTTGTGTTCAGGCAGAAAGGCAAAACTAGCTGTCTTGCAGTCGAGAGAAGGGATATTTAAAAATTTAGATGAAGGGAACCATCTGCTACACCCAGGCAAGCCTCTGGGCAGGTTACAGCTTATGTGACAAGTTTTGCATTTCAAGCATAAGCTTATGTGCTGGAAAGAGAGCCATCATAATTTCACCCTAATTCTGGAATGTCTTGTGCAAATCTCTAAATATGTTGAGCAGGAAGCACAACATCCTCAAAACACTATGAACAACATGAGTGCAAACACTGTGTAAGAAGTTAGTGACAAGAGACCATCCTCAGGGGCAAGTGAGATCCCAGAAGAAATTGACCCTTGGTGCCTACTGGTATCCTTGGGCACTCCTCCCTAACTTGCTTTTAAATCCATTGGCCCAGAATGTGAGTAAGAGCTTCAAAAGACAGAATCCTTGCACATGCTGTCAAAATTGGAAGTATTTTTTATGGTCACATCCTAAAGATACCTGCCAGATGACATGTTTCTGAAAACATATTACAAGGAAAACACACACGCGCGCGCACGCACACACACACACACACACATGCACGCACACACACAACTTATAAGCATTACTGGAATCCACATTAGAAAACAAAAAAGAAAACAGCTCACAGCATCAGATCCTGACCCTCCCTTAGAATTCTCTTTTCAAAATCTTCCACATACCTATGCCTATTGCCCTAGTCTCTCCTAGAATATATTCTGGAAAAGTCAGTTAGAAAATTCATACTGAATATTTATGTTGTACCTAATCATGCATGAAGTTTTTGCCAACATCAGAAATTGATGGAAAAAAAAAGGAGAAAAAAAGACTCAGTCCTGCCTTCCATGTGCCCACTGCCATCCAGAAGAGAAGGGAACCACCTGATAGTACAGCACACCATTATACTAAACACTCAAGGACTCAGAACTGAATTGTGTTTCACAGACCTTTAGTGTATAGGACTTCAGAGAAGAAAGAGTATACTACCAAATGAGTGAAAAGCCTTCCTGGAAGAGGTTTCCTTTCAATGCAACTGTAAAAAAATGAACGGGGTTGTGGAAAAGCAAAGGGACATTTCTGATGTTCTTCAATCACTAAACTGCACTGCAGTTTATACACACCCTGTTGCTTCCATTTATTCAGAAAAAAATTCAAAGCCAAAAATTAATAATGGGCCCCAGGCCTATGCCTGCAGAAGTGCTTCCTCTTTTCCTGAAGTTTCCCAGGACGCATACTCTGGCAGGGGTCAGCAGGAAAACAGAGTGAATACTAATTAATTTTGTGTGCCAGTTTTATAAAAAAGATTATTTCCTTGATTGCAGAAAAGAATTTACACACTATAAAAGCATTTCTGGAGACAGAATTATATTTTTCATTTTGTTAAAGTTTTATTATAGTTTTGAAGTCCAATTATATCAAAGAGAAAAAAAGAAAAGAAAAATTATAATTATTTAAGCAAAGGAATAAAGTTACCCTTAGGTAATAAAGCTGAGATTCTTGGCTTGAAAGAAAAAGAAGAAAAGAAAAGTTTAGAAATGTAGTAGATCTGGTTGACTTTAAGTAACTAATAAATTTCCTAGAAATTTGCTCAAATAATGATTTCCAAGATAGAATAAAAATAGTCTGAATACAAAGAACTAACTAACATTGCAGCAATGACTATGGCCAGGATTTAAGATCTGGGTTCAGAATCACCCACAGATTTTTAGCCAGCAAATGTTCATTGAAAGTCTGCCATATGCCTCATCAAACTGAAAAGCTTCTGCACAGCAAAATAAACCATCAAGAGAGTGGGGAAACAACCCACTGAATGAGAAAAAATAGTTGGTAATTTAGGTATCTGACAAAGGTCTAACATCCATGATCTACAAGGAACTCAAATGAGGCAAAAGGAAAAAAAAAAAACCCTATTAAAAAGTGGGCAAAAGACACTTCTCAAAGGAAGACAAATGAGTAGCCAAAAGAAGCATGAAAAACTGCTCAGCCTCAGTAATAATTAGAGAAATGCAAATTAAGACCACATTAAGATACCACTTAAATCCAGTAAGAATGGCCATCATTAATAAATTAAGAAACAACAGATTCTGGCATAGGAGCAGAGAAAAGAGAGCAATTACACACTGTTGGTGAGAATGCAAATTAGCCCAATCTCTATGAAAAACAGTGTGAGGATTTTTTAAAAGAACTAGAAATTGACCTGCCTTATAACCCGACAATTCCTCTTCTGGGAGTATACCTGGAGGAACTTAAATCATTCTACAAAAAAGACACCTACACATACGTTTACTCCTGCACCATTCAGAATAGCAAAAACATGGAACTAAATGTGCTGCCCATTGAAATTGGACTGGATAAAGAAAATGTGGTACATATACATGATGGAATATTATGCAGCTATAAAGAAGGTCAAAATTATGGACTTTACAGAAAATTGGATGGCTTTAGAGTCCATCATACTTAGTGATCTATCACAGAAACAAATACTTGAACACCACATGTTCTCACTCATAAGTGAATCCTGAGCATTAATCATAGTGCTACAAGAATGGAATCTGCAGTTGTGAGACACTGCCAGAGGAGGGAGGGAGTGGGGGGTGGGGACACATGGCATCACAAAGGATAATATCTGATCCTGAACCAAGGGAAGTAAGGACAAATTGGAGACCTCCTTCTCCTGCACATAGACTACATATGTACCTATCTTAACTTGTACCTCACATCTCAATAATAAAATAAAAAGAGAAAGAGAGAATAAAAGAAAGTCTACCGTATGGCAAGTATTGTGGTAGGCATTAATGTTCCCTAGAGATTAGATACCAAAGCAAGTCAGAAACTAATCACTGGGAACAAGTTTAGATTTCAAAAGCTCTATGTTCAGGAGTCAGTCCTCAGCAATCAGAGGAACCCATGATGAAAGGAACTGCGTCAGAGACCACAGGAAATGTTAAAATATCTACATGGCACATGTTCTTAATTCACCTCAAAGATCAAAGGGGGAAGAAAGACAACTACTATGACTTAAATTGCTTTACTGGAATTATTTTAATGCTTAAAACTTAGAGTATTTCCAACTATTTCCTCTGCTAAATGTGCTGCACAACAATATTGTCTTTTCTCATCATGATGTGAACTTTCAATGTTTTCTTTTTTAAAATTTATTTTCTTTTGAAGATGTGGTGTACAATTCAGGATTAGGTATACAAGTGGTCATCATACAGGTAAAGTTCGGGTCTCCCTTTGGTCCCCACTTTGTCTGCTTTGAGATCAGATACCCTCATTAACGTTTTATGGCCCTCCTCCCTCCCCTGGTGGTTTCCAGCTGCTACCAATCTCTTTCTTATAGTATTTTGGTAAGTTGAACCTTCAATATTTTCTACCAAGACATGATTGGTTCAATGAATAGATAGATAGATAGATAGATAGATAGATAGATAGATAGATAGATAGATAAAGATAGATAGAAATATTACCTTATCTATAAATATCTATGTCGATGTCTGTGTGTATGTGTATAAATATTTGTGTGTGTGTGTTTGTATGTGTATCTATATATACTTATATATAGTAGGTTAATGAATATTTTGGTTTATTTTTAAATGCCATAGTATAGAGTCATGAAGTTTATTTAAATAGATAAAAGCGAGGTCTGAAAATTATGGGAAATAAAGTAAATTTCATTTTCTGTTTTCAGTTATAATTATCTAAAATTATATAACTATATATAATGAGCTTAGTATGATATTATCTATAATTAGATGAGAAATTTCAATATGGCCACTGTGGAGCAGCAGACTGGCACTGCTCTTGCAGAGCAAAGCAGAGAGTAGAGACCAAGCTATTGATAGATGGAGACACCTCAAATACGTTTGGATGGTGAAACAACCTGCACCTAGCAAAGTTCTCTTTGAACACATAAAGACCAGAAAATGATAGCAGATATGGGAATCTGGGTGCTCCATCTCCTGCTGTGCAGCAGGCTCATGCAGGAACTGAAGCCCTGCCCATTGAACAAGAGTGGGTGAGTGTACTTAAGATGCTTTGGGTCCATTTAGTTCCATCCTAGCCATGCACAAGTTGCTGGTCCCACAGAGAAGAAGTCCTGGTCAGGCTACAGCAGCAGGCAACCAAACTCCAAGTGGAATTGGGGGGGACCACAGTGAGCACAGCTCCAACTGGCTTCCAGGCAAGGAAAGTCCACCTGCAGTGTGAATGTCACTGGTGCCTCCCACATATTCCTAGCCAGATCAGGAAGAATCACCTCCAAGTCCTGTGTGATGATAGGGCAGATTCCTTTCCCCCTCCCCCACAGCAGGAAATTGCCTTTTCAAGAGCAGAGTGTGGATTTGAACAGACAGGGAAGGAACAACATGAAAGGAACCTGAAGGATTTCTCAAGGAGAAGACTTCTAGGCTATAAAATGGCAGGCAGCAGATAGGGGTTGGAAGTCATCCCTCCACCCACTCTCCATAGAATGCTAGCAGCAGGACTGTTACAGCTGAGAAAGCTGCTACACAGTAGACCCAAGACCAGAAGGGAATGCCCCTCCATCTCTCAATGAGTGACCTGTATTGAAACACAGAAAGGGCCCTAGAACAGTGGGTTAGTGATTAGCTTCAGAGCAACAAAACCAAAAGGAATTACAGAGAAAAAAGAAAAGCTTGTGACAAATGAGAACAAATCAACAACAACAACAAAAATAGGCAATCCTCAGATTACTAAAGTGACAGTGACCAAAGGAGCAGCTATCAGAGCAAAAACAATGGAAATCCCCTTAGCCCAGATGACAGTCACAGAATTCAGAGATTGAATGGTTAAAATGAACAGAGAAAACCAAAAGAAACTAGAAGTGAAACTCACCAAAGTTGTACAAGAAATAAAAGTAGAGTTGGCCAATTAGAAAAGCCTATTCTGAAATAAAGAACTCCATTCGGGAACTCAAACACAAAGAAAATAGTATGGAGAGCAGAATCAACTAAGCAGAGGAAAGAATCTCAGAGACTGAAGATCAAAATATGGAATTAACTCTATCCATCAAAAACATAGGGGAAAAAAAAGCTCAAAAAGGAGCAAAGACTTTGAGATATTGAACTATGTCAAGAAGCTAAATCTATGCCTGATCGAATTCCCTGAAGCAAAAAAGGAAAGAAAACACCATGGAACAAACTTTCTATGATGTCATCTAAGAAAACTTCCCATATCTCACTGGAAAGGTGACCATTCAAGCACAAGAGATTCAGAGAATGTCCACAAGGTATCACATAAGAAGACCAACTCAAGACACATAATAATCTGTCTCTACAAAGTAAGCATTAAAAAAAAAAATTCTAAAGGCAGTAAGGGAGAAAGGTCAGACTATCTACCAGGGAAGATCCATCAAAATCACTCCAGACACATCTGCAGAAACATTACAAGTCAGAAGGGACTGAAGTACAACCTAGTTAAGGTTAAACAACTCTGGTCAAGAATTCTCTACCCTGCCAAGCTAAGCTTCATCAGTGATGGAGAATTAAAATCATACCTACATATCCAATCCCTATGAGAATATGTGACCTCAGACCTTTCAGGAGACAGTCAAGAAATGTATTTATAAAACAAAATAAGAATGGTTATACCCATCACAAAAGTACAGACAAGCAAGAGTCAACAAAAAGTACAGAGCACTCACAAAAAAGAAAATACAAATATATAAATACAAAAGTAAAAAGGAAACAAACAACCCCCTAAGAGCCTTATCATAGGGATAAACTGTCACATTTTAGTAATCAATTTGAATGTGAATGGACTAAATGTGCCACTGAAGAAATATATAGTAGTAAACTGAATAAAGTAGCATGAACCAACAGTTGGCTGCCTCTAGGAAATTCAACTCACTGCAAAAGACACCACTGGCTCAAAGTTGGGGACTGGAAAATGGTCTTTTTGACAAATGAATAGCAGAAGAAAGCAGGATTAGCTATTCTGAAATCAGACAAAGCAGACCTTAAACCACCAAAAGTTAAAAAAGATGTGGAACAACACTACATAATGATCAAAGGCTCAATTCACCAGCAAGAGCTATCCATCTTAAACATATATGTATCCAACACAGGAATACCAGATTTTATAAAACAACTACTAAGTAAACTAATAGAGGACATTTATTCACACACAATCATAGTTGGAAACATAAATACCCAACTAACAGCTCTAAATGGATAACCAATGCCAAAACCAACAAGGAGATCTGGAACCATAACTCAATACTTGATCAAATGGATTTAATAAACATCTACATAACACTCTAACTGACATCTACAGAGTATACATTCTAGTCATCAGTACATGGAGCATATTCCAAGATTGATCACATTCTCAGGTATAAATCAAGTGTGAACAAATTTCCAAAGATCCAAATAATACCATAAATTTTCTCAGATCAGTGGAATAAAAATAAACATCACCACCAAAATATCTCCCCAAAACACACAAAGACATAGACAACAAACAGCATGCTGTTGAATGACTTCTGGGTCAACAAGGAAACCAAGACAAAAATAAAAAGATTCCTGGCAGCAAATGAAAACAAAGACACATCTTCTCAGAATCTCTGGGATGCCATGAAAGCAATGTTAAGAGGAAAATTCATAGCATTGCATGCATACATCAAGAAAACAGAAAGATCACAAGTAAACAGCCTAATGCCATACCTAAGGGAACTGAAAAGACAAGATCATCCAAATCTTACTTCAGTAGAAGAATGCAGAACACCAAAAAAAAAAAAAATTCACAATTTCAGGATATTGAAGACAAAAACATCATAGGAAGGATCAATAGGATCAAAAACTGGTTCTTTGAAAGGGTAAATAAGATTGACAGATCCCTGGGCAGATTGACTAAAAAAGAGAGAAAAAAAGTCCAAATAAAGACATTCAGAAGTGCAAAAGGCAAAGTCACAACTGATCCTGAAGAAATTGAAAAAAATTATCAGAGATTACTACGAACATCTGTTTACAAATAAAGTAGAAAACCTAAAGAAAATGGAGGACCTTCTGACATCAAACAACGTCCCAAGGTTATAACAAGAAGAAATGGAAACTCTAAACAGACCAATAATAGTCCAGGAAATGTATTCAGTCATAAGATATCTCCCTGCCAAAAAAGAAGTCCTGGACCAGATGGCTTCCCATTTGAACTCTGCAAGACATACAAGGAAGAACTGATGCCAATCTTATTTAAAGTATTTCAGGCAATTGAGAAAAACGGAATGCTCACCAACTCATCCTATGACACTAACATCATACTAATAACCAAACTTACCAAAGACCCAACAAAGAAAGAAAATTACAGGCCAATCTCTTTGATGAACACAGTCACAAAAATTCTCGACAAGATTCTAGCAAATCAGACCCAACAAGATATTTCAAGGAACATCCACCATGACCAGGTGAGCTTCATTACAGGGATGCAGGGCTGGTTCAACAGTCACAAGACATAAACGTAATTCAGCACATTAACAGATGTAAAACCAAGTACCACATGATTATATCATTAGATTCAGAAAAGCATTCAACAAAATCCAGCATTCCTTCTTCATAAAAACCTTTGAGTACCTAGACATAAAAGGAGCATTTTGCAAAACAGTAATTGCCATCTATGATAAACCCACAGCCAACATTTTGCTTAATGGGCAAAAGCTGGAAGCATTCCCCCAAGAACAGGAACAAGATAAAGATGACCACTGTCACTCTTTCTGTTCAACACAATGCTGGAAATCCTAGCCAGAGAAAGCAGGCAAGATAATGAAATCAGGGGTATCTAAACAAGAAAAGAGGAAGTTCAGTTACCCCTCTTACAGACTATATGATTTTATACCTTGAAAACCCTAAGAAGTCTGTCAAAAGCTTCCTTGCACTGATAAACAATTTTGGTAAACTCTTAGGTTATAAAATCAGTGTGCAAAAGACAGTTGCATTTCTATACACCAGCAACAAGGAGGAAGAAAATCAAATAAGAAGCAAAATCCCATTCACAATAGCGACACAAAAAGTTAAATACCTTCACATTCACCTAACCAGAGAAGTGAAACCACCATTACCACAAGAATTACAAAACACTGCTCAAAGAAATCAAAGATGACATAAATAGAAAAATATTCCATGCTCATAAATTGGAATAATCAATATTGTCAAGATGTCCATCCTACCCTCGGCAATTTACAGATTCAATGCGATACCCACCAAATTACCAACATCATTTTTTTCAGACTTGGAAATGACAATACAGAAATTTATATGAAAACAAAAAAGAGCATGAATAGCCTCAGCAAAAGGAACAAAGCAGGAGGTACCACAGTCCCAGACTTTAAACTTATTACAAGCCTACAGTAACCAAAACAGTCTGGTATTGGCATAAGAATAAGTACATAGACTGAAGGAACAGAACAGAGACTCTGGAAGCAAAAACTCATCTTTGACAAAGCCACCAATAACAATCACTGGGGAAAGGCGATGGTATTTAGCAAACAGTGCTGGGAAAACTGACTCACAACATGCAAAAGAATGAAATTGGACCCATATCTATCACCATATACAAAAATCAACTCAAAATGGATCAAAGACCTAAACATAAAACCTCAAACTATAAGAATCCTAGGAGAAAATGTAGGAAGCACCCTATGCATATCAGAGTAGGCAACGATTTCTTGACCATGTCCCTCCCCCAAAGTGCCATAAAAGCTAAGATAGATAAGTGGGACTTCATCAAGCTGAAATATTTTGCATAGCAAAAGAAACTATCAAGTGTAAAGAGACAACCCAAAGAATGAGAAAAATATTTGCAAATTATGCATATAACAAAAGGTCTAACATCCAAGATCTACAAGGAACTCAAAGTGAAAGAAAAACAAACAACTCCATTGAAAAGTAGGCAAAGGACACAAACGGACACTTCTCAAAAGACAGTATACAAGCAGACAACAGACACATGAAATAATGTTCAGCCTTACTAATCAGCAGAGAAATGCAAATCAAAACTACGAAGAGATATTACCTAACTTTAGTAAGGATGGTTAATTAATAAGTCAAAACAACAGATGTTGGCACGGGTGCAGAGAAAAGGGAATGCTTCAACACTGTTGATAGGAGTGCAAGCTAGTTCAGCCTTCATGGAAAGCAGTTTGGCGAGTTCTTAAAGAACTAAAAATTGACCTTCCACACATTCCAGCAATTCTTCTTCTGGGAATATACCCGGAGAAACATAAATGATTCTACAAAAACGACACCTGCATACACATGTTTATTGCTACACTATTCACAATAGCAAAAACATGGAACCAACACTACAGCCATCAAAAGTGGACAGGATAAATAAAATGTAGTACATATATGCAGCCTTAAAGAAGAACAAAATCATGGACTTTGCAGCAAATTTGATGGAGTTGGAGACCATCATACTAAGTGACCTATCACAGAAACAACGGTGTGAATACCACATGGTCTCACTCATACGTGGGCCTTGAACATCAGTCACAGTAGCATTAGGGAGGAATCAGCAGTTACTGGGCACTGGTAGGGGAGGAAGGGACTTAGGAGGGCAGGGGTGGCGGGCATAAAACAACACAAAGTGTACATGGGCCATTACCAGAGGAAGTGAGGGCCAGTTAGAAGCCCAAACTTCACTTACATGCAGCCTACTTATGTAGTTAATTCTCACTTATATCCCACATTCCTATAATAAAATAAAATTTTAAAATACACATATTATTATCTAAAATTACCTATAGTTTAGGAAATAAAAGATATATCAGATAGTCATTTTCCTTCTAAGACTGTCACAAAAGCTTATAGAATTTTGGTAAAAGTAAGGAAAGAAAAACAAAGGTCTGTGGTTACATACAGAAATGTTTCTGAGATGTAGGAGTATGAAGAGGGAAGAGGGAGCTGAGGTGAGATAAGAAGCACAGGGGTTAAATCTCAGGTGTGAAAGTCTGCTAGTTGTGACTCAGATTCTTCCTCATGCCTGGGCTTGGCCAAGAAAAATGTATAGAGGTTGGACAGGCTCATATCAAGGAACCAAGGCTGGATCTGAGAAGCTCCCCAACAGAGGGCCAGATCATAGCAGTGCCCAGGTATTGATCTGGAGCTCACATTCCAGGTTTGGCTCCGGGAGACAGTAATCATGACAGTGTTATAGAGTCATTATTAACTGCCTAGAAGTGAAAGCTGAGTCCCATTGCTTGTCACACGTTGTGGGACAGATGACAACTGTGCATATGAACTGCCTGAGGAGTTGGGAGAGGCCCCTACAGTCCTGGTGTTTAGGAAAACTTAGTACATGTTCTCAGTCTTTCATGCTGTCCAGGGAAAAGAGGCCCAGGATTGCAATCTCACTGGTGCCATTCTTCTTTAACAAGTGCAAAGAAACCAAAAACAATGAAATTAAATGTTGTTGATTTCCCTCAGAATGACACAACAGTAGCAATTGTTAATGAAAGAAAAAAATCTAATTCCATTATCTAGTTTTCCAGTTGGAGACAATAATTTTTTTTTCCTCACATTGTTTGGTTAACAATTACTCTAATTTAATATTACTTCAACACCCAAAACAAGTGAAAGGTAAAACAGAGAATACAAAATCAAAATTAAAACTGTTGAGATATCCTAAGATGAATCATTTGTTAGGGAAAGACATTGGATAGTAAATACATTAAGCTCTAATTCAGAATAAGTCACCCTGAAGAAGACATTCTGGTAATAGTGGTCTCCACATTGTACCATCAACACACAGAATGAACAATTGTGTTACTGAGGATCCTCTTCTCCCTGTCTAAAGGATGATCATTGACTTTTTGATAACTCATGAAAATCTTGACTCTCTTGAGACCATCAGATGCAACAAAAGTCAAATGCATATTTTTACCTGGAGAAAAATCAAAAGAACTTAAATTTGGTCTTGGATCTTAAAAGGAGAGAGATACCAAAGCACAGACCCTGTCCTTTGACTTTTTCCTGCCACTAGATATACAGTCAGATGGCAGGATATGATGTAATATGAGAAGTGATGTGGAGTAGTATGGTGTAGTGTGAGCTTGCTGAAAACTTTATGGGAACATATCCGCGTCATTCCAAAATCACATCATTGAAATATGTGCTGTTTATAAAGATGCATCTGCATGGTCCCTTAACTTATTCCTTTATCTTTTATTGATAGGCACAATTACTGTTCACCTCATTCAATAAACATTCAGTATAAAACCAATAAATTTACATAGCTTCCTTCCCAAAATCTGTACCTTTTCGGTGATCAAATAATAATTGAAAGCCAGTATCTGTGCCAGACCCCAAGACGCATGTTAAAATAGCCCATTAGTAATGGTGTCTTGCCTGAGAGTATCTGAAATCTTAGGAAAGTCCAAGGAAAGAGGCGCCATAAGATGTGTTTCCATGTAGCCCTTGATGGAAGCCAAAAAGAGGAAACCAAAAGACTTGGCCTACCTTGGAACTTGTCAAGATTAACAAGGCTGCAGGTAGACTGTCTCCTCAAGACTGGGGCGCAGGGTTTTCTGACCAGAGAAGATCAATAAATATTTGTTGACAGACAGGGGAAAAAAGTGACAAAGAGAGGGTCTCCCTTGAGCTTAATGGTGCAGAAGGAAATAAACATATAGCAAAACTTTGCTACGATAAAGGTAGAAACTCAGAGCAATATTAAACTTGCTTTCTTGACAGTATAGGCATCCATAGAAATTCCTACCCATTCCCACATCCTGACATCTTGCTACACATCATGTAATGAATGCATTAGAAAATAGTGTTAATGGTTATTAATCAGCAAGGTCTCTATTGTATTATCATGACATATTCTTGCTATCTAAGTAAGGATGCTGAGACTAATAGAATTTGGACCAAAGCCAGGAATATTTTCAACAGAAAACCCATGGAATTATTTTTTTCTAAAATTTTGGCAAGGGGAGTACTTTCATGTATAATCTTTATGTACTTATTTACTTATTTATTTATCTCCTATTTGGTCAAGAGAACAAATAAAAATTCAACCTACTGCGCCATGCTCTGTCATTTCACCTAAAATAGGATGTCTATTCTTTACCCATCCAAATTGCTCTAAAATAGGATGCCACTTCCAAATCAACTAGTTCTGCCTTTGCAAGGTCAAATAGTGCTGCATGTAGTTCTAAAATTCTTCTTGGCTTGAAGAGGCATAAAGGGAATTTTTTTTAATGCATATGATTATATTGATTATTGTTACTAAGAATTAGTTATTATTTTTATTTTTTAATTTTTTTGCATCTTTAATCCAGTTTATTTAAGGCTAAATGATCCCACTCCTATTCACATCTGAATTGAGTCTCTGATCATAAACTCTAGAGATACACGTTTTTGATAACTTTTACCATACATCTTTTATGTTCTAAATCACATTGAGTACTTAGACAAGATGTTCAGAAAGGCTATTTTTGTAATTATTTTTAAATATGAGAAAGTTTAAGTACAAGTATCTACAAAAGGGGTGACATATTCCAGAGGTCTATCTAAAAGTGGGTGAAAAGAAGAAAAATCTGGAAAACCTCAAGTCCAATCCTTCCTAGGGAACATAGAAAAGGAAGTGAATTTGTTTTTATTCCAAACTGAGACAACAATATGGTGTGACTACCAAAGAAACTTTTTAAGAAGAATTAACCAAACTATTATTTCCAGATCCTTGAAGGTGGTTGACCACCTCTTTCATGAACTAGAGTAATATAATCCATTCTTGACACTAGAATGAAAAATAAATAATGACAGCCTGTCTCAAAGTGCTGGACTAAAATTTTTAAGGGTCTAGCAATGTATCATATAGGGTATAATTGAAAGCTGAGAGGACATTTAGCTGGGAGAATATGATTGAGAGTTAACGGTAATTGTATTAAAATATTTGAAAGTAATAGAGGGAATAGGCATATTGGATGACTCTAAGAAGCCAAACAAAGTCCAGCTGGTAGACACTGTGGGATGTACGTTTTTAACTCTATAAAAGGGAGCATTTTGACGATATGGGGAGATCATCAACATCTCAGTGCCCAGTGCTCAAGTAAACACTGAACGCCCACCTAGGGAAGGTACAATTTCAGATGGAATGAACTCAAAGCTTCCTCAATGTAGCAATTACTCCTATGCAATTCCCGCAATTCCCTACTTCTCTCTGAAGGTCAACAAAAAGATCAGGTCTTCTTGTGTAACTTTTCATCTGTAGTTCATTTTCTTTTCATTTTCCAAAACTGCCGCTCTCATCACAAGGTGCAATAGCATACTGTCTCCTCATGCTTTCTTGCTCCCTTGAGGAATGTGTTCCAGTTTAGGTAATTACATTCTGCCAACCTAAATTATCTCTGCAGTTTACATTTAGTAAGGCATTTTTCTTTAATATCTATCCTAAATTGTTGCATAGTGTTTCTGTGTACCAGTAAATATTACATACATGCCAAGGTAATAGTCAGATCCTTGGAAACAGACCACTCTATTTATAAGAGAACAAGAAAGGATTAAAACTAATTAAAATTTACTTCGATTATTCATGTTCCTTCTGCATGTTTGGCCCTTGATGTTGGCAGTTAAGGGAAATTGACTTCATATAACCTGCTCTTATTTTCCTTTTTTGTGAATTTTTTCAACTTCCAAACCTTTCTAATACCTGTTTCACCCAAAAAGCAACCCCAAATAGGTTTGTGAGTAGCAGAAAAGGGTGATAGGTCAGTAATGTAAAGTTGAAATAGAAAGGCTAAGTTTTGGCCTGGACCTCTTCATAATGAAGATAAAATTTAAATACAACTCTGAAAATTCTATCTTGGCCATAGCTGCTTAAATCAGAGGCTATATCCCTTTTCTATTTTTTCTTTCTCTTCTCTACCTCCTTATTAAGAGTATTTATTCTTGTTACTTTCATTGCTGACCTTGGGAGTTTATTGCAAGTATTATTTCTCTTGTTTGCACTCTCACTCTTGCTTTTATATTCTCTTTTTCTTTCTCTCACTCTGGTCCCTGACCTCATTCCTTTAATGACCTCAGTATCTCAAGATAGCACTTTTTTCATCTTCTGCATCATTTTTTCCAACCCTGTTTTGCATTAAACAAGAGGCACGATGGAATGCACAAATGTCCTAATGCTGTCTGGAGATTGTCAGCATTAGGACAGAGTCTGCATGTACTGGCACCTACAGAGGTGTGCCACAGTTCATCCCTTCTTGGCTCAGAGGTCCTAGAGAGCAGGGGCTGAGACTGCTTACACTTGTCTCCCAAAGGTTAACACAGGCCTAAATCAAAAGGTGCCCAGGGAATGCTGTTTGAACTGAAGTGAATAGAATGAAAGAAGTGAATTGGGTCTGGGATACTCTGAACTTCAATATTTCAAAGTTCTTTTAGGCATCTATCCGTCCAAGTTCATGAGCACTTGCCTGTAGTTTCCAAGCCCACGTTTCCTTTCCTCCTTAAGATGTACCTTTATTTCTCTATTTCTCTCTTCTATAAAGCAGATAAACCTGCTACATAGTAGTCTTCTTTAATATTTTAGATTTGGGTCTTTTCCTCAGCCATTTATTGCTGGATCAAGCTGTTCATTTTTTTCCCCATAGATTCATTCTTTCATTTGGCAAATAGTATAGTTATGGAAACACACTATGTGCACAGAACACTACTTTCAGAGAGGTTGAGATAAGAGCTGCACTCATGAAACAGTCTAGAAAAGAGAACAAATACTAAACATATATTTATACAAAGACATATCTAGTTTCATTTCTACAGAAAAAAAAAATTCAGAGTGGAAGAAGAGAGTGTAACAGAAAGAATAAAATCCCATGGTCATTATTTGAGGCCAAAGGCATCAACGAGCAATCTTGGCAGTTGGGTTGAGAAATGCTACATCAAATCTTTCCTGCCTTTGATAGTTCTCTCACTTCATAAAGATAGGAGCAGGAGTGAGGAGAGGGTCAGGACTAGGAATTAAGAGTCCTTATGCATGCTTAATCCCACCACTGACTTCATGTTTTTCTCAGAAAAGCCCCTTATGTTGTGGGCCTCAGGTTCTTTAAAAGTGGGGAGAATGAGATAGCACAATGTTGGCTGTGGTCCTTCAGACTCTGACATTTCATGCTTCTTGGGGCAGATGCCTTAACTCACAGCGAACAGCAGGCAGGTTTGACTGTGCTATTTAGGCCTAAAGTCGCTAATTAGGCAAAAAAACACTACATGCATTTTACTTAATCTGAACTTTAGATAATTTTTGCTTTACAGTTTACAGTTTCCTCCATACAATTTCCTCATCTATTCTAAAACTGATTCACAAATGGTTGCAAGAATTTGGGGGTTTACGTTGGCTGTTTTGCAATTCAGACAAGTGATTAGAATATTCTCAGCACATACACTTAATCAAAACAAGCCCAATTAAGCTCACTACTCCAGATTCCACCTCATTAGCTTTCTGTTCCTAAAATATAACAGATGTCATTGCTGCAGGCCCGGAGGTACAGACACATTTTTCAACTAAGCACTTACAATGCAACCTAAGTTAGAGGAAGATTTAATTATTACTTTCATTGTCGTGGCTTCCTGTGGAAGCTCATTTTTCACTTAATAGCAATCTCTTTCTACCTAGTTGCCCACTGCCACTAAAATAATGTGTCTTTCTCCTAAAGTAGTGAGTTCATAAAAAGTATCATTCCTATCCTCTCCTTTTTTGCCTGGTAAATTGATTTTGGTGGCTCCTGAACTTATCCAACCCTGCACTTTATATTAAGGAAATGGAATGAGGATGAAAGGGGAAGCAATGATTCTCTCACCTTTTTTAGTAATACTTGGGCTTGTTTATTGAATACTTTGCCACCTGTACTCAGTGAAGGGTTCAGGTCTCTATTTTTTCTACTGCACTTTGACAATATTGTATCATAGCTCTTAGTTTACCCTGACACTCCTTTTATGTGCTGTCCTCCTTTTCAAGACCATCAACTTCTCTAATTCTGGGTGCCTTAACTTTATTTCTTCTTTATATTCCCAGTTCCCATCACAAACTGACACATGTTAGGTACTTTTTTTCTTTTCCTTAAAATATGAAAGAAAAATGCATTAACTTAGAAATGGAAATTAAATTCTGCTGTAGGTAGCACAAGAAACAAAAATGATTTATGTGACAAGGAGAGTTGATAACTGATTTTTATAAGTAAAATAATTTGAAACTATTTGTCCCAACAGTAGATATGTGCAAATCTCAGTCTTATACATTATTCACTGATTCAATCATTTTTTCTAATCAGTGTCAGTATTAGGTCGCTAGGTCTTACATGTTTTTTACTGTATACATTCTTAATCATCGTGGAAATTGCATATTTGGGGATTCTAACACTCAGAGAAGTAATAAGTATCCTGGTATGTTACACATCCAAGCAGCCCCCTGTGCCCCTCTCATAACCTGGGTGAAGAACTGTATCAGACTGAGCCTTCTATTCAAGGTAAATTTAACACCTTAGATGTTTTAGGATTGTGTTTTTTCTCTGTGTGTGTGTGTGTATGTGTGTGTGTGTGTGTGTGTGTGTGTGTGTGTGTGTGTGTGTGTGTGTCTTTCTCCCCCTCTTCTCACTTTGTATTTCTAGAGAAGTAAATTTTCTCTAAAGAGACTAGAAAAGTTTTCTTCCTGGACACATTAAACAGCAAGAAAAAGTCCTACATGACCATAACCCATAAATACATCTCTTATTTTTCTTTAGATGTGCAGGTGACAATGGACCTATAATTTATAATCTATTGGTAGGTTCATCAGATATGTATCATACACATACCTACATGCATACACAATGAGGCCATATAAATATGATCTGAGATTTTTAAAACTGACAAGAACTTATACTTGCAAATGAGTGCTTTTCTCTTCAATACAGTTTCCTCAAGGAAAGAAAATCCTTCCAAAATGTTGATACATATTAGAATTTCTCAGAGTCTCCTTTAGGAAGTTTCTAAAGAGTCATATATTAGTCTATTAGTCAGCTCAGATTTTTTTTTTCTTTTCTTTTTTTTTTTTGAGTTGGAGTTTCACTCTGTTGCCCAGGCTGGAGTGCAGTGGCAGACTCACGGCCACCCCAGCATCAACCTACTGGGTTCCAGCGATCCTTCCGCCTCAGCTTTCCAATAGCCGGAACTACAGGTGCATGCTACCACACCCGGCTAGTTTTTGATGTATTATAGAGATGAGGTCTCACCAAGTTGCCCGGAGAGGTCTCGAACCAGTGGACTCAGGCAATCCACTCGCCTGGGCTTCCCAAAGTGCTGGGATTACAGGTTGAGCCACTGAGCCCAGGCAGCTCAGGTTTTCAAAACAAAATACTGCAGATTGAATGTCTTAGATAACAGAAATATATTTCTCACTGTCCTGGAAGCTGAGATGTCTAAGGTCAAGGTGCCAGCCAATTCACTTCCTGAATTGAGGGCTCTTTTCACAGTTTGCACATAACTGCCATCTCACTGTGTGCTCATATGACCTCTTTGTGCACCAGCTCTATAGACAGAGACAGAGAGCTCAAGGACACTAATCCTACCAGACCAGGGACCACCCATATGACTTCATTTAACCTCAATGACCTTCATAAAGTCCCTATCTCCAAATAAGTTACTCCACAAGCCGGGCTCAGTGGCTCAGCCTGTAATCCTGTGCCTTGGGTGGCTGAGGTGAGTGGATTGCCTGAGCCCGCGGGTTCGAGACCCGCCTGGGCAACTTGGCAAGACCTCATCTCTACAATAAATCAAAAAAATTAACCGGGTGTGGTAGCGCACATCTGTAGTTCCTGCTGCTTGGAAGGCTGAGGCGGAAGGATCGCCAGAGCCCAGCAGGTCGAGGCTGCAGTGGCCGAGAGTGGCCACTGCACTCCAGTCTGGGCAACAGAGTGAGACTCCGACTCAAAAAAAAAAAAAAAAGTTACTCCACAAGTGTCACTTTAGTGTTTGGGGCTTCAACACATGAATTTAGGAAAGACAGAAGCATTCAATCCATAGCAATTCAGTTTTTTTAAAAAAAATCACATAAATTTTCAGTTAGATTGCAGTGAAATCAGAGACCTTGTACTTCAAGAGGAGAAAGCATTGCTTACTCTCTTTATCCACCTTTCTTTATCTGACTTAATCATCTGACTTGGCTTCAAATAATATTTCCCATTTCTAATATAGAAATTAATCATTAAACATACATGTGCAGGTATCTTTCATAGACTTATTTGGGTTCCTCTGGGTATATTCCCAGTAGGGGGATTGTGGGGTCATATGGAAGGTCGATTTTTAGATCTTTTAGAAATCGCCACACTGTTTTCTACAGAGGCTGTACTATTGCAGCCTTGTTCACAATAGCAAGAACATGGAACCAATCATGCTGCCCATTGAAAAAGGACTGGATAAAAAACCTGCAGTATGCATACATGATGGAAAATTATGCAGCCATAAAGAAGGATAAAATCATGAACTTCACAGCAACCTGGATGGACCTAGAGTCTATAATACTGAGTGAACTATCACAGAAACAAAGAACTGAGTTATCACGTTTTCACTCATGAGCGGATCTTGGATAATTATCATAATAATATAAGAAAAAAATTGGCAGTAGTGGGAAATTGCCAGGGGCTGGGGGGATACAGGATTGGCAGCAGTGGGAATCTGCCGGGGGGGGCACACCTCATCAACAAGGATACCTGCATAATGAACATTTGTATACCTAACCCTGAATTGTACCCCACATCTTTAAAATAAAAAAATTAAAAGGAAAAAGAAATTAATCATTAATATGTAAAAAATTTTCACTGCAGAAAGGCCTTAAATAATATGCTACAGAATTTGAAGATTATTTTCAAGGAGTAATTCAATATTTATTTTGAATCATTACAGTATTGTAAGAATTAGTGCATAGTCATCCAGGTTGACTTTTACATAGGAAAAAACATTTCACCAGATTGAAAATGTGGGGTATGTTTACCAAGGCAGTCAGTGTCCTATAGAATAGTAACACCTTGTAGTCAAAACATATCTATAACATGCCTGTATTAAAACAGCATCATGTCATGTAAGAGCCAGCAGAGAACAGTGAAGTTAAATTCTATGCTTTTATTTCTAAATTCACTGAAAGTAGGACAGCATTTGTATTGCTCATGACTTTATCTCCAGGGCCAAGAATGATGCTAAGCATAGAACAGGCACTTAATAAGTGCTTACTGAATTGAATTAATAGATAATTTTCTAAACTGCACATGAGTTGGGTTCTGTTAGGCCTAAAGTCTCTTTAATATAAAGCAAGAATTAGCAAACTATGGCCCTGAGGTCAAATCTGGCCCACCGTTTGTTTTTGTATGACCTGTGAGCTAAGAATGATTTTTACATTTTTAAGAGACTGAGGGGAAAAAAGTCAAAAGAAGAATCAAATTTTGTGAGCTTAAAAGTTATATAAAATTCAAATTTTGGTATGCTTTATTGGAACATCATACTGATAAAAGGATTTATATTAACAAATCCTGATTTAGTAAGAGGAGATTTTATTGAAAAGTATATTGCAAAGGAGAAAGGAGAGAGAAATGATTGTATTTGGAAGATGGGGACTTTTGTAATTGAAAGGAGGCTCTCTGACCATAGGATCAACATGATTCTTTTCTAGAAAGGAATGAACAAGACTAGAAAGAACCAAATATGGGAAAGTGGGTTAAAGGAATTGTGTGATTAGAGAGTAGATGGAACAGTAGAATGTTTTATGCTGAGGCTATTCTATTCTCAGAGATAAACCCTTAGGGAGAGGTTATATGATGACTGCAGTTGAAGCCAAAATTCAAAGGCCTGGAGGAAAAGATGATCAACCAAAGTTTGGTTAAAAAGCATTTTATTCCTATTCATCTGTAGGAATAAAGGCTTAGTTAATTATTTTTGAGGCAAAAAAAAAAATTGGTTTATACCTGGCCTTGTCATGATTAAACAAGTGGGAGATTCATCAGTCGTATCTAAATCATATATGAGGGGGAGACCCCAAAAAGCCATAATTTATTTATTAAAAATTGTGTATTTACTTAGGGTGATGATCTCCAGTCACCTGAGACCCAATGCCCTACCACTACACAATATGTCCATGTAACTAATACTCATGTGTACCCCCTGAATACTTATCTAGTGGAGGAAGCCTGTACTACAACGGACTCACCCTCCAAAAGATAATCCCAGTTTTTTTTGGGGGGGCGGGGGTTCTTACAGTAATCCATTTCCCAGAACAAAGGTAGAGGTGAGTTCTTAACCTTCTCTTTTGTCCAGGATCACAGGGCTAAGGTGAAATTTAACATTTTCATGAGCCTGATCATCCACTTCCTTATTGTTTATATTGCTTCCACATTACTAAGTCTGAGTGGAGCAGTGGCCACAGAAACTGTATGGTCCACAATACTAATAATAATTCCTATCTGACCCATTACAGAGCAAGTTTATTGATTAATGATATAAAGATATTAAGAGAAAAAATTATGATTGAATGGGTAGAAATTCTGAATGATGTGATATACTAAAAGGTTGCCCTCCCAAGCTTCACTGAAGTCTCCAGGAAAACATTCTCCACTGACACCTGTACAGACTATCAGGTGTCTCCTCCTTGAGTCCCGGCTTCCCTGCCAGGCCTCCTTCCCAGTACTCACTGCACTGTAAGTGTCCTTCTCCTCCCCCACACATTTCATTGTTAAGAGAAGAATAAGACTGCTTTCTTTGAATTCTTAGCACCTAGAACAGTACCTGGAAAGGTGGAGAATGAAGGAAACAACACATGAACAAACAAACTTTGATATTCAAAATCCTTACTAACAACGTACTGTCAAAGACAAGTCTGACTCTAGGGAGAAGGTATGAGCAATCTTTAATCACATCGTGCCTATGCAAATAGCTGCAGTTAGAGTGCACAGAAACACTTTGTTCTCTTTAGTAGGTTAAATATGCCTCTCCACAAATGTGTTAACATCCTTCCTTTGCTTAGCAAATCCTCTTTTCATGAGCTGCTCAAAGGTAAACTTTATCCCCAGGTTGGAATATCATAACCTCCAAATCTGTGTGCATATATTAAGCTTTCTCCCATCTTAAAAAGAAATTACTCTTCAGCCCCCACATTCACCTCAAATATCAACTCACCTTTCTCTTCCCTTTCATAGTCAAACATCTTTAACAAGTCATTTACATTCTGTCACTGAAAACTTACTTCTACCATTAATAACTTTCTTGATTCTAAGTCTCCTTGGGGATTCTTTCTCTGCCCAACCTGTAAATGTTAGTGTTTCTCCAAGCTTCCATCTCGGTTCTCTTCTAAAGCTATATGTTTTTGAATGAGCTAGTTCACTACCCTGCCACCTGTAGGTTCCTCATGGATAAATTAATGTTTCAGGTATAACATTACTGGTGAGTTCCAGGACTGTAATTGTGCATTGTCTGCTAGACAGGGTTACTCAAATAGCTCACAGAAAGTTAAAACTTAACGTCTCTAAAATGTTACTAACGCACTCCTTTCCAGCCCGCAAGTCCCTCATGTTGGATTTCCTATGGCAGACAACACCATTTTCTAGCATGGTCTCTGAATTATCCAGAGTGTCTACCGTAAAATTAGTCATCAATATCTATTAATTTTACTTCCCAAAATCTAAAGCGTTCCCAAAGATCTTCATATCTCACAACTGCACTTACTTCTGTCCTTATCCTCATAAGAATACTTTTACCTGGTTTTACCCCTATAATAACTTCTAAACTGGTTTCCCAGTTTTCTGTTTTACCTACATTGGATCACTCTTTCTTCCTTCTAAAATGCAAATTTGATCAAGGGATACTTCAGCTTAAGAATTCATCAGAATAAACTCAAAGTCTTTAACATGGGTTAAAATAACTTTTGTGATCTGGGACATTGAGACCCATGCCTTGCTTTCCTTGTCTCCCAAATCCCTCCCCCTCACATTCCCTCACACACACATTAGCCTCCAGCCATATGGAAGAATTTAATTTCCTGAATATATCTCTCTAGCCTCTAATTCTTTTTGTAGGCTGTTTTATTTTTCCAGAATACTCTTTCCTCACCCAAATCCTATTCTTCTTCCCAACCAGTTTCTGTTCATCATTCATGTCACAGCTTAAACAACCCTTTTTCTAAGAAGTTTTCTAGTATTGCCTCTTCCTCAACAGCATTATGTCTTGGTTATGGGTCTTTCTATTTTTCACTTAAAACTCTCTCTCTCTCCTTTCAAAGCATGATGTAACATTGCGTTTTAATTGTCTAATTCCTTTTCAAAATCCCACATAATTTGCATGTCTCATGAAGTCAGAACTCATGTTTATTCTGACTTGTCGTTTATCCCCAAAACCTCTTACATCACCTGGCACATGATAGGCATTTATTAAAAATTATAAAATGAATCTAAAAAATAAAATTTTC
Source organism: Cephalopachus bancanus (assembly GCA_027257055.1). NCBI lineage: Eukaryota > Metazoa > Chordata > Mammalia > Primates > Tarsiidae > Cephalopachus > Cephalopachus bancanus. The sequence continues at coordinate 12,080,318 of JAPVLO010000046.1, read as the reverse complement.
TTTGTGTTGCAGAGGAAATTGGTAAAGTAAATCCCTTATTTTGTTTTCTTCAAAATAATGAGCATTGATTAATGGATACCATAGCTTACTAAATAAGTAATTGATTTATATGTCCAACTCTACTGAAATAACTTAAAAAACTATAAGGCCTACGATATATAGATGATTTTTACCAAGAAGGCCACTATTGTATAATATTGTCACTGTTTTTGTTGTTTTCTAAATCAGGCCAGTGACTTCGAAATATATTTGCTTGGTCAAATTTGGTAACTGAGGGTAACATCTTGAATGTCATCAGATTTTCACTTTGAGGAATGGTATGAGATGTTCATAAATGTTAATTGATATGGAAATACACTTCAAAATCTTGGCCCTCTATGAATTCTTGATCCATCCAAGTAATTGTCTCCCTTTTTCCTCTACCCCTCCCCTATCTGTGTTTTGAAACCCACCTTGAAATGTGGTCCTCTTGCCTTTATTTCCCTCCTCTCTGAACTCACATGCATGTTGTGTACATTTTCATCCATCCCTAGAAAATCTCTTGAAAATTGGACAAAAGCTTTTACAAAGATACAAATGATGTAGGTTTGGCATTATCCACATCATCCATTTCAGTTGATTTGCTATTAGCATCTGTGATGAGGCTTGGAGGTGGCTGCCAAACCTTGAATGTCACTGAGATGAAATTTAGCTGGTGGGGCTGAAGCCAGGCTTATTACTGTTCAGAATGTGGAGCTTCATGATTGTCCTCTCTTGTTAGCATGCCGCCATTTGAGTACAAAAAGCATAGATTGCTTTGCAAAATCTATCTTAATTAATCATAAATAGTGCCTGATGGGAAGATTGCTGCTTTCATCTTAGTTAAATAAAACACAATCACTAAATCTTTTTCTTGCTCCAGGTTTTCACAATATTGTGCAGGTCGCCTCCTTACATATTTGAGATGCTTCGAGGTCTAATCGCATCAGTGTGTTACTGATAGCCTCATTAGGTTGTGCCATTGAGAGCTGTTCCCAGTCCTTCCTTCACTGGCAGAGCCAAGTCCCAATGAGTTAAATGGGGACACGAATGGCAAAACAATTCCACTTCTTCCCAGCAGCTAATTAAGAAGGAGGGTAAAGTATTGTGCTGAAGAAGTCAGCAAGTTTGCCTTGAAGCTCTACAAGGGTGACCTTCTAGCAAATTGTGAAAGTACAGAAGAGAGTCAGTGTTGCGTGGTAAACGACCATCAGGAAAGTTCAAAAAACGACCATCAGAAAAGTTCAAATGCTACCAAATGGGTGGCTAAATATGCTAGCAAGAACTGCCTTTGTTCTCTGCCCCTTTGAACTCATAAAATCTCTTTTCTGTACAAATATAGAAAGCACGTAATGAAGAACTTAAGACTCTACTTAAATGAACAATATACAATCAGCCTCTTGTGCCAGTAATAAAAATGCTCCATACTGGGGCTTCAATGCAGCAGTTTACCAAAGGGCCTATGTACCTGCATAATGAGTAGTATAATTGCCTTTTGCTCTTGCCTCCTCTACTTACACAGCTAAAACAATCCAAAATATCAATCCCTCATCTACTTTTGCAGCTTTAGATGAAGCACTGTGACAGTCTGACCAATAAAACAGAAGGAGAAATACATCAATACTACCTCTTCTCCCACCTTCCTCCCTGCCAGGAATAAGAAAATACAGCAATACTTGGGACCAGGAAGATAAAAGCTACATGCTGAAGATGGCAAGGCAGAAAGACAAAGGAGCATAATTTCTTGATGCCATTCCTTTCTATCTTTAAAAATATGTGTCTGTTAGCCGGGCTCGGTGGCTCAGCCTTTAATCCTGCACCTTGGGAGGCTGAGGTGAGTGGATTGCCTGAGCCTCCAGGTTCGAGACCCGCCTGGGCAATTTGGTGAGACCTCATCTCTACAATAAATCAAAAAATCAGTCAGGCGTGGTAGCGTGCGCCTGTAGTTCCAGCTACTTGAAAGGCTGAGGCGGAAGGATCGCCAGAGCCCTGCAGGTCGAGGCTGCAGTGGCTGGGAGCAGCCACTGCCCTCCAGTCTGGGCAACAGAGTGAGACTCCAACTCAAAAAAAAAAAAAAAATGTGTGTGTGTGTGAGTGTGTGTGTGTGTGTGTGTGTGTGTGTGTGTGTGTGTGTGTGTGTGTGTGTGTTATTGTTTTTGTAGAGATAGGGCCTTGCTATGTTGCCCAGGCTGGTCTTCAACTTCTAGCCTCAAGGAAACCTTTTACCTTGGGTTCCCAAAGTGCTAGTATTACAGGCATGAGCCCTCATGTCTTAAAATACTACATGTTGACGACATGTAAATATAAACTCTAGATTGCCCAGGAGAAGAAACACAGAGTTAACCCAGAGATAATAGCAGCAGGGGGCAATTTATTCTTCTGAAGCTGGGGAAACAAAAGAAAAGAGGCAGGATATAGGCAGAACTCAGGAGCTCAGCCTCACAGAGTTGGTGGTCAGATCCTGAAAAAGAAACACCTCCTGGGAAGTGAACACATTTGGGATCTCAGAGATGTCTGGGCACAAACCTCCAAGGCAGGGACATTGACAGGCTGATGCTAATACTTGTAAAGGAATATGATAAGGCTAGTTCCAGAATTACATTAGGAAACAGTTAAGTAGTTAAGTAAACATTAAAATATCAAAGCTACCATTAATCTCATCATTCAGACATAAATATTGTCAGAAATTAAGGTTCACATCTTTATTTTTTTTTTTTTTTTTTTTTTTTTTTGAGTTGGAGTCTCACTCTGTCGCCCAGACTGGAGTGCAGTGGCCGCTCCCGGCCACCGCAGCCTCGACCTGCTGGGCTCCGGCAATCCTCCCGCCTCAGCCTTCCAAGTAGCCGGAATTACAGGCATGTGCTACCACGCCCGGCTGATTTTTTGATTTATTGTAGAGATGAGGTCTCCCTGCCCAGGCGGGTCTCGAACCCGCGGGCTCAGGCAATCCACTCACCTCAGCCTCCCAAAGGCGCGGGATTACAGGCTGAGCCACCGAGCCCGGCTTGGGTTCACATCTTTAACACACATAAATAATATTTCTTGTAATCTGTCAGGTAACTATTTACATGTCTTACATGTATTCTGTCTTTTAATTCTCAAAACCACCTTAGTAGCTAGATATGAATATATCATCCCTAGTTTGCAGATGTGGAAACTGAAGCCCAGAGAGGTTGAGAAATCACTCAAGGTCACATAGCTAGTAAGTAGTGGAGGTAGGATCCAAATCTGAGCACTCTCGTTCCAGAAACTACATGCTTAACTGCTATATTACATTATGGCTTTCCCTATATCATTTTTAGTAATCTAAACTTCTCTTTTACCCTCATGCGTAGCACTCAATAATGATGTTTTTTACCTAATATAAAAGATGTGTGTGCATCCTCTTTTCTTTAGACAAATACTTAACATGATTTGATATGGTAGATTCCTTTGACTTGATTTTATAATTTGAGGAAATATTTCATTCTTTTTGAAAGTTAATTTAATTAAAATCTTACTAGTGTACTGTAAAAGGATCTATTTCCAGATCAGTAACTAATATTTTAGTTTTTTACTTTTTGGCTATTGTATTTTCTTCTACTGTTATGTTTATTATTTCCTTTATGCTTGCATTCCTTTTTCCTTCTTTTAAAATTTCCATTATACATTTATTAGTAGCCTAAATTTATCTTCATGAAGCTCATATTTTCTCCTATTTTTCTCTTTTTTGCCTAACTCTTGGGCAACTTTCTCAAATTGATCCTCTAAATCATTGATGCAGGTTTCTTTAGAACTAATGCTACTATTCATAGGTTTCTTTGCAATTTTAAATTTAACAATCATATTTTTAATCTCTAAAATAATCACTTCCGATCTCATCTTGTTTCATGATTATAAATGTATCCTAGTGTCATAGGTACAAAAAGATTCAAAATTGGGTGTTTCTATGAATGAAACATTTTCTAAGAAAAATTTCCTGTTTCTTATAGAAATTATTTGCAAAGATGTGTCTTCTAGCAATTTCTTATTATGAACTGCTAAACAATTATATATGGCTGGTAATTTTCTATTTACTTCTTCTCACTGACCAAAATATAAATATACCCAATTACTATGACCTGTGTTTGAAATCATGGATGGCCCCATCCAAGTAGATCTAGCACAGATTAGTGAAAAAGAGAAAATTTAAAGTTTGGTATCATTTGTCTTTACTCTGTTATAATTCTGTGACCTTTAAAAATAACAAGGACCCATCAGTCACCAACCTGCAGATACATCACCAGAGAACAAACAATTGTCTTTTGTACGTAAGTTATGGTGACTGAAAGTACACTTCTATAACTGGCATACCTGCTCACATTACAACAAACCAGGCCAGCACCACCACTAGAATGGTCTTTCACCTAAAAAAAAAACTTTGAGCGAGCACATTAACTAAGTCCCTAACATTAGGAGCTCTTCCCATGGGCAATAATAGCATTTACTTCTCTTCCTTCCCCTCCCTTACCTCATAATCTGTCTCATAATCCATTTTCTTTTCTTGATGCTTCAAGTTAAAGGTTGCTAGCAGAGATTCTTCAAGAATCTCTTTCAGTTTTCTACTCAGGAAAACTTTTCCTTGTCATAAAGTGAATTGCCCGCTAGCCAGCCCTTCCTCAAACGGACTTTATCTAGTACATTTCATGAAATTTCTAACTTGCAGATGGCACTCATTCTGGTTTCTTGGCTTGACATATTTTCCTTTGTATTTTAATGTTCTTTTGTCATGTTAATGGAAATTTGGAATCAAGTATAGCTAAATGCATATGAGTAAATATCCACATTGATAGAACAAAACTACCAATTTCCATAAACTCTTCAATATATCTTTATTCTCCAATTCAGTAGTTCACTCTTAGAACATTTTCCGCAAATGAACACTTCAAATCCTTTCAGGATTAACATGTATGTAAAGATGTATCTTCCTTTTTCCTGGCAACAGCTGTGAGGTTCAGAAGTGTTACAATATTATAGACCACACTATTCACTTATTTTTTTTTAATTGTGAAAAACAAATGCACAATGTATTTCTAGCACATTCTAATTGATGATAGATCAGGTACCACCTGTGAATTTCAAAGTTTTATCACTGAATAAAGACACGTTGATAGGAGTAGAAAATGTCCTTGATTATATAAGGCTCAAATTTGGAGATAGGTTATCTGTAGGTTCAATTCAGTGCTAAATGTAGTTTTGAAGGGTCTTACAGGAAGGCTTGAAGCTACAAGAAGGAAAAATTAAAATGCCATTTTGAAGTATGCTGATGTGACTCAAAATTAAAAGCAGTGCAATGTCCACCAGAAGGGTAAAACACATATGTCATTAAGCAATAAACAATACCACTTTCAAAATACCAACACAGTTCTAAATTATTCTGGTTCTCTGGTAATTTCTTGGTGAATTCTATAACTAAACTTGGGATTATTCTTGGACATTCTTGCTCAAAGTAACAGGAAAGTAAAACAGGTTTCTGTTGGTAGTTTTCCAAAAACAGTGTGCTTGTATAATGATGGAATTATCAATGTGTCCTAGCAGTTCCTAACAATTTCAACATGAGTCTCTTGCCATGAAAGAGGGCCAGTATTGGTCACTACTCACTGTTGCCATAAACTAACATGTCATTATTTAGGAAGTAGAGCAAAACACAGTTCCTTAAGTGAAGGTAAGGAATAGAAGGCCAAAAACCTTTAAGGATTTAGATTAAGGAGGCGTAATGATGACACCCTGCAAGTTAAATGGAAGAGTTATTTCTTATGTCGCAACAAATGCATCTTCTCAACAAACAAAAGAAATATTTGTCACTGGAATTATAATTATCATAAACTTAATAACTGTTAAAGGCTTTACCAACATCGCAGATGCAAAGGATGAAAAAGGACTGTGATGATATGAATAAGAATATAAGGATAGAGGTCAAATTTTCATAAACAAAAAGTTCATACTGGGAAAGTCACCTCACACCATCAATATTAAAAATGGACCCATCAAAGAATCTGCCAATGTGCAAATACATCTCTCCATCAAATCTGCCAAGTCAAATAAGAACCAATATGATGGTCAGATGATGAGTACACATTCATCTCCATCATCCTTCTGGATGTCTATGAAAAGTGACTTGAAAGAATATTTAATTCACATATGCCAATAAAAGATTACTAAGTAACTGGGTACAGTATCAAGCATAGGTCATAAGCAAAGCTGATGCAAATTTAAACACATTCTCAACTTTTAGCCTGAAATTGAGTTAAAGACCAGGAGTTTTTTGTTTGTTTGTTTTTTTCTATTCTTCAATTTAAATCTCAATACAACTTTTACACTCCCCTGAGGGCAGTGTTCCAAGCAATTGCATTACCACTTTTATTTAAAACACCCTATTTGCTGAATGGATTTTGATCTGAAGTGTCCTTAGGCACCTACCACTAGCACTTAAGTGATGGGTGAGGCCAGAGGGAGGATGTGGAAAGAAGCAAGGCAGGGTTTTGCTGGATTGATGTTACTGGGTTACAATCAGAAACAAAAATCATATCAACTTAGGATGTAAACTCTATCCACCTACCTAATGCCACAGAAATCCACCCAAGATTGTGTCATTTAGAACAGCAGCCCCCAACCTTTTGGCATCAGGGGCCAGTTACATGGAAGATAATTTTTCCACAGACTTTGGGGATGGGGGGGCATGTGCAGTTAAACTTTACTGCTAATATTAATCTGTATTTGTACCCACTCCCCAGCACTAGCATCACTGTCTCAGCTCCACCTCGGATCATTAGGCACTGGGTTCTCACAAGGAGCGCACAACCTAGACTCCTTGCATGCACAGTTCACAGTAAGGTTCACGCTCCTGTGAGAATATAATGCTCCACTGATCTGACAGAAAGTAGATCTCCACTCACTCACCACTCACCTCTTGCTGTGAGACTCTGTTCCTAACAGGCCATGGACTGGTACCAGTCTGTGGCCCGGGGATTGGGGATGCTGATTTAGAAAACATAAGTTGATTTAAGCATGCTTTTGTAAGCCAAAAATAAAAAATAAAATTCTAAGCCCCCAACTGACTGAACAAACTCCCTCCAGGCCATGAGAAACCTAAAAAATTGAATTCCAGGATAGGATACGAAAGGAGGTCAGCATACCTAATTATACCCTTTCTTTTTTGGAATTTAGCCATAACTGACTGGCAATAACTTTAAAGCAGAGATCATGAGACTAATAAAATCGACTCCTTGGAAAGAAGATAACCAAATTCTAACCCTCTGGTATAACATCACATGAGAGACAGCAGGCCCCAAAGGAAATAAAAATACATTACCCCAAACTATTTCTTTGGCATATTTTGGGATGGCCAAACAAGTCTGTTGATGAAATTTGAATCTGTGGAGAATTCCCTTCCCTAGGAAGAGTCTGACACTTTTAAAGATATGTACCACGTATACCTTCTGAAGCCTACTACTAGAGGTTTCATCTACATAACAAGAACCTAAGTTTCTACAACCTCCCTTATCTTAAATTAAGCATTTCTTTCTACTAACTTCATTTATTTTTAGACAGAACTTAACTCTTTCAACCAATTGACGGTCAGAAAATCTTTGAATCCACTTATGACCTAGAAGTTCTCACTTGGAGATATCCCACCTATCTGAGCTGAACCAATGTATACCTTACATGTATTGATTTATGTCCTTGCCTCTACACTTTTGTTTCCCTAAAATATTTAAAACCAAGATGTAACACAACCACAAATTCTCAGGCCAACCTGAGACTATATCCTGGGCCACGGTCGTTCATATTTGGATCATAATAAATCTCTTTAAACATTTTACAGAGTTTGACTTTTCATTAACACTTTGAATTTAGGATATATCATGATATCTAAATGTGGGATCACATTACTTACCACTTTAGAAAGAAATTGATTGACTAAATTTACACAGAGCAATCCAGGGTGTGTAAGCCCGCTTAACTTTAATTCCAAATCAAAATGTTACTTTGGACTTAAATGTACATATCAGTCAACAGTTCTTATCCATTTGCCCAAGACATTGTGGTCACAGATCATGAGAAAGATCCCCCCAAAACCTTAAATTTATTTGTCAAAAATTGTGTATTTATTCTTACATGTTTAAACTTCAGTCACCTTCAAAGTACTCCCTGTTTAATGCAATACGCCTATCAAGATATTTTTTCCCTGCTCAAAACAGTATTTGAACTCATCAATCTTGACGTCTTTTAGTGCTTCTGACTTTTTTGTTTCAGTTGTTTCACACGGGCAAAATGTTTCCCTTTGAGAACTTTTTTTAATTCAGAGAAACAAAAAAAAAGTCACTAGGGTGAGATTGTGTGAAAAGGGAGGGTGGGTCACTGAGGTCATGCCATTTTGAGTCAAAAACTGCTAAACAGTATGATGTGGGCAGCTGCACTCATAAATAACTCATCTTGAAATGGATACATGCATGGAAAGAATCTCCAAAAAAAATTCACTGAAGCTGAGCGCAGCCTCTTGCAGCAATGCTATCTTGTACACTGATGCTGATGGGTTCCTAGAACACTTACTTATCAGAAGAAACCTGTACAACAAAGGGCCCACCCACCAAAATATAATTCCTTTCGGGGGAAAGTCGCCCCTCATATATCTTCACATAAATAAGATCTTGGGAAGTTCACAATTTAATTGATACAATAAGAAAACTAATCATTCTTTAGAAAAACAACAAAGTCCAGTTATTAAAGTTCAGTTATTAACTTTGAAGGAAAAAACCACACATCCTCTAAGTATTGAGGAGAGGATCACAGTTGGGCTTCACTGCATATCCTCCAAGGGCTTAGAGGAGAGGATCACAGTATAGGCTTCAACAGCCAGGGAAACCTGAAACGAAATGGATTGAAACCTTAATCAACACAATTTGATTAGGTAAAAGTGAGAGGGTATTTCAGGCAAGGGAAACAGCATAAGCATAGGCAAGGACAGAGGACTAAGGAGAAGAATTCTTTTAACTATAGTGAATAAATGTTTCCTTGCCTCTTGACTTTTCTCCATTGTTTTAGCAACTATCTTTAATTTGTTGAATAATGAATATCCCCAGAAACAAAGGTGAAACATATAAATAAGTGCTAGTAATTTTTACAAAAAGAAAATCATTAGTAATTGAAACATCAAACGGAAAATTAAATTGCTGTATTCAAATTTATAGACACAAGCTGATATATGCAAAAATGTAACTTATTTTTTCATAGTCAAGTATAATTTCTGTCATTAAGCTACCATTCTGCTCAGTAGCAAAAAAATGATATCAAGTTACTTTCAGGTAAATTTCTTCCCATTTAGGTACTTCTTAGTCAATTCAGGTTTATAATGCAGCCATATTCAAATTTTAAAATCACTCTCAAATTTTATTCTCTCTCTCCATTTTCCCCATATTGATTCAAATCTCTGGGAAACCTGAACAACCACCATTACAAGAGCAATGATGGAGAAAAACAACCTACATTCCATCGTCTCATTATGGTTACATCAGAAGCTGGCATTCTTGAGATGTATTTTGTTTTTTGTGGTCTTCAGACACATACCCTTCATGCTGACATCCACTGAGGTGACCAGTCATCCAGTCAAAGATTTTAGTTTATGGTCTCTGTTTCTGTCACTTTATTGAATTGTCCAACATACTGCTTTAGTCTTCAACTTGTAGCCCAGTATGGTGACTCGGGGTCTTCCTTGCTCACATTTTTAAATTTGTTTAGCTTTTTCAGCTCTCCCTCAACCCTTTTATCTTTTTGATGAGCATTGGAAAGGTTAACCCATTCTGATAGCTCATTCTGAGGCCCTAACAAACATCTGAGCATCTCTTCTCTTGGATTTTTGCACCATTTTATGCAAGAGATATATCATCTATCACCTGGCTATCACGGAGACGTTGGGCTGGACAAGCAAAGCTCAGTTATACCCTGCTTCTGATCATATATGTCTACCTCATTCCCACTCCTGATGTCCCAAGGTTGGCAGGCGAAGGGTATGCAAACAGTGACACAAACCCATAAAATTCCCTCCCTTATCCCACCTCCTCATTTCCCTGATCATAGATTTTCAAATGGCTTTATTCAGAGAGCTGGATGGGAGAATGAAATTGGATCTACCACATCTATTCTCATTTTCAATTTTTACTGTTAAGAGTGCTATAAGGAGTCCTTCCCCTGCAATGGAGCTCTAAGTGCTTGAAAACAAGGCGAGTTCAAGTGTTTTGAACTTAAACACTAAGAATATAGTATATTTATCATTCCTCTTCTGAGCAGCTCAAAGCTGGAAGGATTATCAGAAGCTAAACTAGGAGGGTAGGGAGAGTGTAACGTGCCAAAATTATAATTCACCAATCAGTCTACCACAGCCAAGATTTTTTATGTAAAGAAGTAAAACAGTAAACTGAAATGTAATGGTAACTTAAGGCGTGAGCAAGCTTTGACTATAATTTCCATTACTCTGAGATAAAAATTTCACTCGCTTATATATTCATTCATTTAAAAATATTCATTGAACACCTATAACTGGAAAGGTACTAGTATATATGGCAAGCAAGGTTCCTGCTCTCATTGAATGCACATTAGAATGGGAGAGATATACAATAAGCATGTACACAAATAATTTCTGACGGTTATAAGTGCCATGAAGGAATTAGGATGCAGAGATAAAACCTCTGGAGGTAGTGGACTATTTTAGATTGGTGGATGGAGGTGATAAGATTTTTTTTTCTTTTATAGTTTTTAATCTAGTCTGGAACTTTCCAAATAAATAGCACCTGAAAAGGCTGTCTATTTACTGCCTTACAGAGATGGAAATACAACAACTAATGGGAACAAGCTCTGCAGGTTTTCCTTCCCCTGAAATGGAGCTCTAAAATGCTTGAAAACAAGGCGAGTTCCAGACTCCTGTTGTTGTGTTGCTTTTTGTGAGAGTTTAATTGCTTTTGAATGCATATGAATGTCAATTAGAGCCAGGCTAAATACGTCTTCTTGGAGACAGAGCATTTGGTCTTTCTTTCAAGTTCTTTTGTTTGCTTGAATTAGCTTTGTAGTTTAACAGATGTTTTTGGAGGAAATGGAGACATAAGCTTTTATAATGCTGAAAATTAAATGAGAAGCAATACTTTTTTCTCCACCTTCCCCCCAAAACATGCAACCCTATGAAACTGGCAACCTACCTTACATACAGAAAACCTTCACTTTTAGGGGACACATGTTGATAAAATGAAAGATATTTTCTGTGTGCACCTGGAGTTCATTAAATATTGTTCATTCTTTGGGGAGATATATAATTGAATGCATAAGTGATTATCTCTTTAGCCTTGGGAAAGGATAGTGTTTTCTAGACTCAAAAAAAAATGTGTTCTCTTTAATTAAAAATAAAGTAAAATTTTCTTAAGAAAATGAATGCCATGGTCTTCTGGGTCAAGTCTACCCTCTAACCTTTTGCTCCTTCACTCAAGCAAACTCCTTGTTCAAGCTCAAAACACCTCCCCTCACACATACTGAGCATGTTTCTGCTACCTTTGTTAACATGATGATGTTAATAATATGATGATGTTAATAATATGATGACTTCTCTCACAATTAACATTCCTTGTGTGCTGCCCTTGATTCTACAACATTGTTGTCAGGTCCTTACTGAAAGATAGAATACAAAAGCATCAACTTTGGAATCAAACAAATCTTTTCTACTTCTGGCTCTAAAACTTAGTGGAGCTAAGCTATAAAGCTCTATAACAGTAGAGGTAAGTACTGTGATCTTGGGCCAATCCATTAAATTTCCTTATTCTAGAACTATTTTATGACTCTCACATGAGATATCTAAAGTAACTAAAGTAAGATTTCTTTTGAAAATGGAGGTCACGGAATTCCAGTATCTGGTTCATTATGGAACAGAGTTTAGAAGTCATTGCTCCCATCCTCATAATAAGAAAAATATAGAACAAGTTGAAAATCAGCTACTTTTCTAAGAACCCTCGGATGACCAAGATTTCAGGGCAAACTGATATCCCCAAAACTGGAAAGATAAACAAGCAGATAAAGATATACACAGCTTACTGAAAGCAATGCCCACAGCTGAAACCACTACTGGCGGAGACATTTTAAACTGTAATTGATGAGTTGTTTGAGGCTTAATTGAAAGTTAAAAACGCAGTGGCAGGCCCATCGGTAGGGGAGTCTCATTTTGGAGTTTACCTCCTGGAGTTCTACCAGGTTCTCACTGTGAAAGTGAAGAAAAATTACCCTCATATATCCAGAAAAGGGAGGGGGAAAGTAACAATTTTATTACTCTGTGCACTCTTTGATCCACTTAACAAGTCTTGCACTCGAGGAAACTGTTTAACCAGGGTCTAAATGAACTGAATTTACCAGAGTCTAACTGACCTGGGGAAGAAAATTCTCAACTTCAGCCCCATCCAGACTTTGTCATGGAGAATGGAAAGCTAACTCAAGCTCACTAAAAGACAAAGACCTAATCATAGGATTATGTAATGTAATGTTTCCCATATTAACAGAGGATTCTAGTTAAAAGAATTGCAAGCCTCAGACTCTATTTAAGGAGGAGTCACCAAAGACGATAGTGGACACATTTAGCTTCTTATGCTACAACGAAAGTAAATAGTAAACACAATCTAACCCCTAGCCAGACAAGCATAAAATCTAATACAAAAGATTTATCCTTCTCAGTTTCTTTTATCCAATATACCATGTCTGGCTTTCAACAACAAATGACGTCATGCTAAAAGACAAAAACCACAGTCTGAGGAGACAGAGTGAGTATCAGTAGCAGACTTAGATATGTACAATATGCTGGAATTATCATAGTTGGAATTTAAAACAACTATAATTCATATGCTAGTAGTTCTAATAGAAAAAAATTGAAGAACAGATGTTTAATATAAACAGAGAGATGGACTCTCAAGAAAGAATGAAAGAAAATGCCAGAAATTAAAAACACTGTAACAAAAATGAAGCGTGTTTTTGATGGGCTCATCAGGAGTAGATTAGACAAAGCCATGGGGAAAAAAAATCAATGAACTTGAAAATACATCCGTAGAAACTTCTCAAACTGAAATTTAAAGAAAGAAAAAAATAACAATGAATAAAGAATAAAGTATGCAAGATGTGGAAGAGTTACAAAAGATATAACATACATGTAATTTCAGAAAAATACAGAAAGAAAGGAACAGAAAATATATTTGAAGTAATAATGACTGCGAATTTCTCAAAATTACTGACAGACACCAAAAAACTCAGAGAACACCTATCAGTGCAAATACTAAACAAACAAACAAACTGTACCTAGACATATCATTTTCAAACTACAGAAAATCAAAAATAAAGAAAAAATCTTGAAAGAAGCCAGAGGAAGGACAAACCTGCTGTCCTATAGAGGATTAAGGATCAGAATTACAAAGGATTTTTCTTCAGAAATCATGAAAAAAGAAATTGGAATGAAATATTTAAGATGTTAAAAGAAAAAATGCACCAACATAGAATTCTGGGTTCAGTAAAATTATCCTTCAAAAGTGAAAGAGAAATAAACAGTTTTCTCAAACAAAAATTGAGAAAATTTGTCATCAGTATCTTGTAAGAAGTGTTAAAAGTAAGTTATTTAGAAAAGAAGAATAATTATTTGTCAGAAACTCAGATCTACATTGACAAAAAGGAGGAGCATTAGAGAAGAAATAAAGTAATGTCAAATAAAATATTTTATTTTTATTCTTAATTGATCTAACAGATGTCAGTTTGTTAAAAATAGTAAGCATTGATGTATTCAATGATTATAGCTTATAAATGAGTGAAATAAATGGCACAGTGTTACAAGGTATAGGAGAGAGGAACTGAGAATACTCTGTTATAAGGTACTTGCACTACCTGTGAAGCAGGATACTGTTATTTGAAAGTAGACTTGGAAAATGGAGTTTATTTCATTCACTCCTCTATTGTCAATAGGTGATTCATTTAAGACTCTTTTGACTAAAACCAAAGTGAATTATGTTGGTTCTCATAACTAGAAAGTAAGGGAGATGCCCAAGGGCTTGCATTAGGATTCAGCAGTGTCATTGGCCCCATCATTTACCTCCTCAGCCAGTACTGGGGTACCCTGTAGAACACTCCCCCATCCCACGTGCTTCTGGGATTTCAGAACCAGCAAGATTCCCTGCCATTGATGGAGCCCGTGGGAAGCGCAACTTGGATGGATAATACTGAGTGATCTATCACAGAAACAAAGAACTGAGTACCATATGTTCTCACTCATAAGTGGACCTTGAACAATGATCATAATACTATAAAAGGGATTGGCAGTAGTGGGAAACTGCCAGGGGAGGGGGAGTGGGATTGACAGTAGCGGGAAAGTTCTGAGAGAGACAGGGGCGGCACACCTCATCAACAAGGGTACCTGCATAATGAATATTTGTATACCTAACCCTGAATTGTATCCCACATCTTTAAAATTTAAAAAAAAAAATTTTTTTTAAGTAATTAAGTAAGAAAACTTGACTGACTGACTTCAGGTTTAGTTTGATACCAAATTCAAATTTAGGACTAGTTCCCTCTGTGTCTCAAATAGACTTTGCTCTTCTTCAAAAGTTTCATTTCCAGACAGTTCTCTCTTTTGTGTGAGATTGCTGCAGCGATATAGACTGTATCTTCATCACATTAAGTCTAGCAGAATACAGGAAAAAATTCAGGATGATACAACAGTCTTAAGTCACACATATGTAGCTAAACACATCTTGTATGCTAAGATAATACTATGTGCTGATTGTATTACTCCATGTTTTCCACCATTAGATCTAAGAGTTAGAGCATAGACAGAAGGGTGTATCTGCAGGGCAATTTTTCAAACAATGGGACCATTAGTGAGTCCTGAAATCAATTTAGTTAGCTCCAACCAAGCATTCTTTTCACTTTTGTTTCATTTTTACTTTTAGTACAAAGCATAGAAGGAGATTGTGATGGAAGAGAAAAATGTGAAGAGAAGAAAATAAAACTATCAGTAGATATTACAGGTAATGAAGGTAAATATTACTTTATAAAAATTTTGTTTTATAGTATACAACATTACTAGTTTGCAGTATCAAACACACTCTTATGGTAAATTCAAAAGAGATATGGATGCTAAGGAACCAAAAATATATGAAAATTTACCACAACAGGTAATATTATTTAGTGGATATTCAACTGATAATCACCAAATAATTTTTAGAATTTATATTTGATTGATATGTCTTTGTCATTGAACAGAGTCTAATGACATCCTTTAGAAGGTAAGAATTTATACCTCCATGGATTAGAAGTTCTGAAGGAATTGTCATGCTACTTGGGTTAAATGTTTAAATGTTTCAGGATCTTGAGTGCCCAGGGCTGAGATATTACACAACCAGGTACCTGGAAATGTAGAGATGGGTAGGTGTGGGCAGGAGGTGAATGAATTCAGTTTAGCCTGTTTCTGAGACCATCTCTCTCCATGAATTACCCGACCTCCTTCCTCTAACAGAATTAACAGAATCCACTGTTCCTGTTAACCCCGGTCAGGCAATGCCCTCCATGTTAACACATCCCATCTGTTTTCATAATAAATATCTGTAGAATAAAAATGGATTCAAAAGAAGAAGAATATACTGGGCTGGAAGGGACAGGAAAGATGAAGGAAGAGAGAAAGAAATAAATGAATGAAAAAAGGAAAGAAAGGGCAGAATATTTTGTAAATTTTTCCAGACCATACATACTTAGAATAGAAAAATGAACCTTGAAAGAAACTAATTTGACAGCATTAAGCACACAGTTGGAATTTTCACATTACATGAAGACCCAGGCACACAGCCCAAAACAAATGGCATAAAAGCCAATATTGGCCACAACAGCCTTGTAAAATGGAACAAAAATATAGCCATAGAGAAAAATAAACCCAATGACAGCACACCTCTTAACTCTAGGGTTACTAGTAAGTATTGAATATTTTTTTCTCCTCTCTTTCTCTCTCTCTCTCTTTCTCTCTATCTTTCATCTGGAGGGTATCAGAAATACCTAAACAATTGTATGTAAATTATGGAAAACAAATAGCCTTATAGAACCAGGTTATGAAAGATAATCCCCTGGTCATTCCCTTTACACAGCAGAGAATACAGGGTTTAGCATTCTGGCACAGTAATTTTGTGGATAAACTGATGCAGAATTTCAGCCACTTCCCTTCTCTAATCATCTTGATCTACATCATAATTCCTTGTATTTATATAGTGCTTAATGAATATTATTTGATTGATCAGATAAAATTGTAGCATGTCAGAGTTGAAAGGGATTTTTTTTATTTTTAATTTTAAAGATATGGGGTACAATTCAGGGTTAGGTATACAAATGTTCATTATGCAGGTACCCTTGTTGATGAGGTGTGCACCCCCCCTTCTCTGGCAGTTTTCCACTATTGCCAATCCCTTTCTTATAGTATTATGATATTTGTTCAAGGTCCACTAATGAATGAGAACATGTGGTACTCAATTCTTTGTTTCTGTGATAGATCACTCAGCATTATAGACTCTAAGTCCATCCAAGTTGCTGTGAAGTTCATAATTTTGTCCTTCTGTATGGTTGCATAGTATTCCATTGCTTATATGTACCACATTTTCTTTTATCCAGTACTCTTTCAATGAGCAGCATGGTTGGTCCCATGTTTTTGCTATTGTGAATAATGTTGCAACTAACAACACCCTGTCAGACTCCTGGATGTTATAAATAAGAAAACCGAGGATCTGAGTAGTTAAGCAACTGAATCAATATCGCAAAACAATTAATATTAGAGCTAGAACCAGAATTGTATGTGAATCGATGGCTAACTTGTTGAAAGAGGCAGTACAGGTGGCAATGCTCATGGAGTGATTTGATTTCTCCAAAGAGAAGACACTAAAGCATGACTTGAAATTGCTCCAGTGGCCAGCAATGATGTAGCAATAGCTGGAGCAGCAACAGCAAAAAGATACAAAGAACTGCAAACCAATTAGAACGAGACTATTTTGAACAAATGTTTTGGTCAATGTATTGAATTTCACAACAACTAATCAGATAATTATGAGTATAGCTTTTGTTCACATTGAAAAGCCTACCAGTGATTCAGAAGAAAGACAGGAATCTGATTATTCACCAAGCACCAAACAACTGTCTTTGCCCCTTAAATGTATTTAGTTTGGAGTTTCAGTAAATAAAATAATAATTTTCAAAAGCATTAAATTTTAAAACAAAGTCATGAAAATTGCACACTGTTTTCCATTTAGAGAAAAATCACATTCATATCGCACCATTAGTATGTGCTTTTAATCATGAAATACATACTAGAAAGTTACCTTGTCAAATTTGCTTGATTTTAAGATTTTGAATCTTAAAATCCTGAATACCTGGTCTGGCATATATGGCATATGCACTAATCAGTGAAGAGGCACAATTCTGCATTAACAGCAGCCGGGCTCGGTGGCTCAGCCTATAATCCCGCGCCTTTGGGAGGCTGTGGTGAGTGGATTGCCTGAGCACGCGGGTTCAAGACCCGCCTGGGCAGAGAGACCTCATCTCTACAATAAATCAAAAAATCAGCCAGGCGTGGTAGTGCATGCCTATAATTCCGGCTACTTGGAAGGCTGAGGCGGAAGGATCACCGGAGCCGATGGGTCGAGGCTGTGGTGGCCGGGAGCGACCACTGCACTCCAGTCTGGGAGACAGAGTGAGACTCCAACTCAAAAAATAAAATAAAATAAAACTGGCCTTTGCCCTTTTAGGAACATGAGAGTTATTCACAAGGTAGAGCTAGAGAGATAAGCAAAGCTATATCAAAATCAAATGTACCACAAAAATTCCCATAAATTTTATGGAAGGAACCCCACAAATTTTATAAATAGGCCCCCACCAGATGAAAATGGCAAAGACTAACTGTAAACTGAATATTTAATAGCCAGAATAATTTATTAAGAAGCATTCATTGTCTTTGGAAAAGGAAGTAGACACCAAAAATTCAAAGAATTGTCACCAAAAATATTATCTTTTTCTTACAATTTTTTTCTTCTTTTCAAGTTGAAACTCAATATTATTAAATATTTAGGACTGACATTTCTTCTAGACAGTCAAGAAACCACATTTTATGAACATAATAAAAAAGAATAATTCTTAGAAATATAAATAGATGGTCATCTTTTTGTCTCTGTTGGTGGTGTTAAAATTATTCAAGACACAATGACTTTTTGCTGAAAGTGTCTCTTCACATCTGGGAAGTCTTTCAAACGCTAAATGCACATCTAAACTCTCACAGAGCATGATAAGCTTCCTCTGAAAAACCTAGTCATCATTATTCCATCATCTTGCTTCAGCGAAGCTCTGTAATAACGCACAATGATATGATCTTTTTTCATTGGTTATTTATAATTTGAAAATTTGGGGATAATCCAAACCCAGAGAAATGTTTGCTTTTGTTTTTCTTTGAGGAACAGATTCATCACATCCCAGTGGCCCCATTAGAAGCATTTGCCTTTTTCCCTAAGTCCGCATGCTGTTTAGAATAATATGATACAGATGCATGGATTCTGCATAAGTATCCATTCCTCCTTGAGAGTTTACTAAACTTCGACTGTGTAGTAGCTCCAGTCTAGACATTTTGAGGGCACCACATTGATATAAGGAATGACCTTGGCCTTCCTATTGCATACAGCATAGTACAAAATGCACAAAGTAAGCATACTATTGGTAGGGAAAAGTTCATTCTAGTACCTACTGGACCCTACAAGCAGTTCATGTTATAAACATTCAAAACAGGAAGACTCAGACACATAAAGAGGAGATGTAGTCATCCTTTAGTGCTATAGAACAGCAGTCCCCAACTTTTTTGGCATAAGAAACTGGTTTTATGGAAGACAATTTTTCATGGATAGGGAGAGAGGAAATGATTCAAACATATTACATTTATTATGCACCCAGTTTCATTGTACTATATAATGAAATATACAGTGTCACCAGCTCAGCTCCACCTCAGATCATCAGGCATTAGATTTTCATAAGGAGTGCACAATCTGAATTGTTCAAATCAAAATAGGATTCATACTCCTATGAGAATCTAATGCCACCACTGATCTGACAGAAAATGGAGCTCAGGAGGTAATGTGAGCGATGGAGATTGGTTGTAAATACAGATGACGCTTCACTGGCTAAACTGCTGCTCATTTTCTGTATGCCACCTGCTTTCTAACAGGCTACAGACCAATGTCAGTTCATGGTCCAGGGCACCAGTTTGTGGCCCAGGGGTTGGTGGCCTCTGCTATAGAACACTAGAACATATTCTTCCTATCTAGCCGTAATTTTGTATCCTTGAACAAATCTTTCCCTATCTCCACTTCCCCCAACCCTCTTAGCCTCTTTACCCTATATTCTACTCTTTACTTCTATGACAGCAACTTTTTAAGCTTTTATATAAGAGTAAGAACATGCAGTGTTTATCTTTCTGTGCCTGACTTATTTCACTTAACATAAAGTCCTCCAAGTTCATCCATGTTGCCATGAATGACAGAATTTCATTCTTTTTTTATGACTGAATATATTCTATTGTGCATATATATCACATTTTCATTATCCATTCATTTGCCATTAGACACTTAGGTTGATTTTATGTGTTGGCTACTATATCAAATAGTGCTGCAATAAACATGAGATGGAGATATCTCTTCACTATACAGATCCCCTGTTATTTGGATAAATGCTCAGTAATGGGATTGCTGGATCATATGGTACCTTGTTCTTATTCTTGACCTATAAAACCAGTGAAGATCTGAGTTGGGGAGCCTGGAACTAACCAAGTCTTATCTCTGTCAAGGCCAGTGTTATCAACAGAGCTCTGATTTCCAATAAGTCCTTTAGATACAAGGTGTTTAGAACCATGATTGAGTGTTAGAAAAAGGTTTGACAGTTTTTGGCCAGAGAAATGTCAGCTGCATAGGTAAATAAATGCACTCATATGGATGCTCCCTAACACTCCCCTCACTTCCTTAATGTATGTGTGCACACGTACACACACGTACACACACACACACACACACACACACACACACACACACATACATACACACTAGTTTATTCTATGGTAGCTATAGAACAAGGGATTCTACTTCCGAACAGAGGATATTAATGCTAGAAGAACTAGAAAATGCGGTCTCTATCCTAACATTTTCTATAAGGCCAAGAGTGTGGAGATTTCAGATCTGTATTGCAGTCATCAGGGTTTTCCAAGTAGACTCTAAATCCCATTTAGCTAGGATTCCATTATAATGAATTATACCTCCAGGGATAATGTGAATAGCAAATTGCCATGGAAACTATAGTGCAGTTGATTGGTCAGCATTGCATAGTGGTCAGCGCAGAGTATTTGGATGCTGAGTGCCAGAGTCTGGAACTTCACTCAGCCATTCAGCCTTCATGGTTTTGGGACATGTTACCTGATTAATTTGAGTTACTGTATTTATCGAATGAATGTCACCAATTACCTCTTAAAACTAAATTCAAAAGACATTTTTGTAAACCCTCAACCCGTGGTTATCCTCTAAACTCTTTCCCCCATTTTGGCGTCTCTTAAATTACCCTGTTCTTATAGCCTAGTTTTCTCTCATGTCGCTCTCTGTATCTTCCCATAACTCCATTTTATCTGTTCATTCATTATATTCTTGTGCAATCTGGGGATGTGGCCTTCCTCTCATCCCTCCAGTCTCCCTGGAGAATCTCATTGTCTTTAATGGCTTTAAATACCATGTTATGAAAAAATGATCCTGAATCTTTAGTTCCAAGCTCAGCCCCTTTTAACTCCAGATTCATATATCTGACTGTCTACAGAACATCAGTGTCATCATAACTGACACAAAGCAGAGTTTACACTTGGTCCCAACTCTTCTTCTAGGCATCATTGGACCAGATAAGCCAGTAAGAACAAAAGGTCACGGAGAGGTTCTTGGTTCGCATATCATATTTTGTACATATAGTGGATTGAAAGGCAGAAGATACATCAAGAAATAATCTGACAGAGGAAATGAAAAATTATGAGCATCACTGAGGATATTCATGGCAATGGATGGAAACATTTCAAATGTTTAAATCCATGAAAATGTATCATGCTATTTATTTTTAAAAATTAACAGGTCATCTTTGAAGGCTGTTCAGAAATCTAATTATTATATTGAAAACTGGTAAAAAAAAAAAAAAGGAAAAAAAACTGAATATCTCTCTTGCTTTTTCTAAAAGAAATATACCTCAAGGCAGACAAGGAGTGGGTAAAGTTTATTCATGAAATATTCTAGCTATTGCATAAAGAAGGTATGAGAAAAGTTAGACTATCACCATATCACATATAAGGTAGCACAATAAAATAATGAACCATATGTTGATAATCAATAGTTGCTAACATCACAGAAAGACAAGCAGACATGATGTGCCTCCTAGTGGAAATAAACAATTCTACCTCTAAAGTATTCTTGTTCAAAGATCAGAATCTGAATCTCATCAACTATCTAACTCTGACTTCAATTTATAGGAAATAAAAAGGAACATAGGAAATGCAATCAAAAACATCTGTGGTGAATACTAGGTAAAAAATTATGGAGTTTCTTCAACAAGTAAATCGCAAGGTGAAAAATAAGATATGGAAAGGGCACTTAAAAGACACGTAAGAGATACATCAACCAAATTCAATATCTGTTCCTTATTTGGAACCTGATTATGCAAACTAAAGATTGATAATAACTAGATAGACATTTGGTAAAAATTTAACTCTGACCGGAATTTTTGGCAACAGTAAGTAATTGTTCAGTTTACCTGTATGATAATGTTATTGGTTTTTCTTTTTAAAATATTTATTAACTTTTAGTCAATCAAACTGAAATATTTATGAATGAAATGATATGATGTCTGAGATTTGTTGCAAAAGAATTAGAGGTAAGGAAAATGAATGAAGTATAGATGAAACAAAATTAGCTATAAATGATTAATTGTCAAAGCCAGCAATGGATGTATTTATTTTTGTTAAACTATTCTGCCTACATGTGTATGTTTGCAATAGTTCATAATAATATTTTTTAAAAATCTGAGCTGGTTTGACTAAAGCAAGCTTCTGATACATCCAGATGCTTGTTATGAAATTACTGTTAAGAGGAAGAATTAGTAGGCTTGTAAGCATCCCTGACACCAAAGATGACTGCAGGTAAGTTGGTTCCCTCGGTGCAGAGTCTAGTATAGTTCTCATGGTGCACTATGATCATTAAGAAGGAAGGAGAGAGATTGCCAAGGAGTAATTGAGAGTTCTCTCAGCCCCTCAAGTCAATCACACTTTATTAAACATTCTTGTAGCATAAGAATCACCTGAGTGCTGATTAAAAATACAAATTCTAGGATCCCATCAAGATCCTCTGGGAAAGGGGCTGGGAAGTTACAGATTTAACAAGCTCTCCAAGTGATGCTCATCATCAAAGTTTAGGAATCATTCAATTGCTAAACCTCAATTTCAAGGTACAATAAGGTGATCAACTGGAAAAACTTTGTAAGCAGTCGGAAGTTGGAGACAGTTTGACTAGAATTAGATGAACAAGGAGTGATACAGGCTTGAGAACATTTTCATTTAATTTCAAATGGAATTTAATAAAGGACCTTCTCAAAGTGTCTAATAGCTGAAAGGGCACCATTGACAATTTTAGGTGCCAGCCATTCTTCACTCTTGCCCTTTACATCCCAACTGATTGAAAACTGTACACACAGAGACACATAAGGATAAACATGTCAATTGTTTTGACAACAATGAATAGAGTAGTGAAATTTAGATCTGATGCTGAAAGAGGGATTCCACTACATTTCCCCTACTGGAATTGAAGTTAATACATCTCAAGTAAAGAACTCACCTGAGCTGTTTTCCGTGGCTCAGTGTGTAATCCCAGCGCTTTGGGAGGCTGAGGCGAGTGGATAGCCTGAGCCGGAGGGTTTGAGACCCACCCAGGCAACTTGGCGAGACATCGTCTCTATAATAAATAAAAAAGTTAACCGGGCATGGTGGCGTGTGCCTGTAGTTCCAACTACTTGGAAGGCTGAGACGGAAGGATCGCTGGAACCCAGCAGGTCAAGGCTGTGGTGGCCGGGAGCGTGCCACTGCACTCCAGTCTGGGCTATGGAGACTCAAACTCAAAAAAAAAAAAAAAAAAAATCACCTGACATACAGGGGGGACCCAAAAAAAACCCCAGAATTTATTTTAAAAGAGTATTTGTTCTTACAGGTTTAAACTTCAGTAACTTTCAAAGTACTCTCTGTTTGATGCAGTACACCTGTTGAGAAACATTTTTCACTGCTCAAATCATGTTTAAGTTCCCCAATATTCATGCCTTTTAGTGCTTCTGCCATTTTTTGTTTCATCTCTTCCACATCAGCAAGATATTTTCCACTGAGGACATTCCTCATCTGGGTAAACAAGAAAAAGTCACTTGGGGCAAGATCAGGTGAATAGGGAGGGAGGGGTATGGAGGTCATGCCATTTTTTTTGACCAAAAACTGCTGAACACTTAGCACGGTGTGAGCACATGCATTGTCATGGTGGAGGAACCAGTCACCTGATTGCCACAACTTGGGATGTTTCTTCTGCAAATTATGACACAACCTTCTCAGAATTTCCAGATAAAAACTTTGTTGACCATTTGGTCAGGAAAAACAAATTCCAAGTGTACCACAAAGGGCCTGCCCTTCAAAAAAACAATTCTGTTTTTGGGGGGTAGGGTACCCTGGTATGGCTGCTTATCTGGGCCCTCAAGCTTCCCTGGCTTAGTCTTTTCTGTTTTCTGCTAAGAAGGAATGAATTAAAGCACTGGTTCTTCTAACAGATCATTAAGTTAGACATCCAGAGAGATAAATAGACTGGTTCCTGCTTCTTGTTTTTCTATTATCATGAGCTCACTGACTGATAGAATGACCCAATGGATGCCAGGAGCTCCCCTAGGAAAGCAAGAGTAAGTAATAGAAGAAGGCCAGAAACAACCCTTCCAACTAGTCCCTTTAAAACAGACCAAGCAGAATTTAGAGATTCACATTATTTGCTACTGGCATTATCTGCACAAGCATCTTGATATTTTGATGCTTATTCAGAGTTTCCATAAAATTGTATAGCTGGCTCTTAGCATATTAGGGAACAGGAATAAGGTTTTGAGATTATTTCAGTCACTTTCTCAGACTAAAGAAAGCCACATAAAAGTGATAATTTTATCAAAAATTCATAAATAAAAACTTTTGTTGAAACATTTTGCTTTTCATTTCTTGTTGAGATTATATATGCTATATACTCAGAAGATGGCCTGGCATATAATTAGCCCTGGATACATTGTTGGTGTCATCATCACGGTCATTGTTGTTGAATCAAACTTGTGAAGGGACACAGCATTTATGAAAGTGTTTTGAGGGAATGTGTTTTCTTTGTTAAATATTAAAGAAATACAATACGCTTCCTTTTGCTAGCAATCAGTAGAAAAAGGCCAGGGTTTGGAATTTAATATTTGTGAATTTAAATCTTAGTCCCACCACGATAGCCTCTGCTGTCTGAAGATGGTCATTTGATCTCTCTGATGATCAGATTCTTTATTTATAAAATAGGTACATTAATCCCCATAGGTATAAAATAAGAATGATAATATTACATCCTTAAAAGTGTTGTTGGAGAAATAAATGGGATTACAACTGTAATGTGTTTCTCAAAATACAATGCTTATATAGCATTTTAGCATGCTAAAGTGCTCTTATATATTGTCGTCTCATTTTAACTATTTTTAAAAATCTCATGTCTAAAATAAGACATATTTCTATTCCCATTTTACTATGAAGACCAATATTCAGTGAGTTACTTACTATATTAGTTTTCTATTACTGTGTAACAATGGTACCATAAATGTTAGCAGCTTGAAACAATCCACATTTGTTTTCATGAGTTTTTGTGAGTCACGTGTCTGGGCACAGTTTATCTGGGTCCTCTCTTTAGAGTCTTCACATCACCAAGAAGTCAGACTGGGCTGCATCTCATCCGAGGTTCGATTAGGGAAGACCCACTTTCAAATTCACTCAGGTGCTGGAAGAATTCAGTTACTTGTCGTTGTGGGATTGAGGTTTCCAATTCCTGGGTGTTGGTTGGAGGCCACCCTAAGCTCCTAAAGGCCATTCAAAGGTCCTTACATTTGAAATTCCCCAACATCACCACATGTTTTCTCAAAGTCAACAATGGGAAAAAAAGGAATCCCAGCAAAACACACACAAGAATGCTATGCTATATAATCACATAATTACATACATCTTGTCACTTTGCTGAGTTATGTTGTTTAGAAGTAAGTCATAGACCTGCCTACATACTAGGGGATGAACAAGGGTGTTAGTATCAGGACATGGGTTTCACAAGGTCATCTTAAGATTCTATCTACCACACTTACCCAGAGGCATATTTTTAGAGGCATAATCAGAATGACAGCACTTCTAGTACATATTTGATGTTCTTTACATTCATGCACTTAGTTTTCAGGAAATATTTTATGAGTATCTACTGTATATAAGGCACTGTACCATTTATAGTGAGGGCCACAATAATGAATATGAAATGAAAATCATTCTCAAGGAACAGGAAATATAGAAGGTGCCAAAATAATTATGCCACAAAAATAAGAATGCTAGAAAAGGGGAAATCAGTTATGATTGATGTACTTAAGAGACAGAAATGAGAAAAATCATCATATCACATGAAGAAAAATATCAGGTTTACAGAAATAAAATAGGGAAGACTATCACTTTCAGTAAAAGGGTAAAACGTTTTTACTTTGTTTTATAAGCAGTGAATAATAAAAACATTTTTGTTTGTTTTTCAATATTTGTTTTTGAAGAAAAGTAATATGTTCAATGTGAGACTTTGGTTATTCTAAAAATAATGCTGCTGAAAATATACTGGAAGCCAGGCACAGTTAACTTGGCCACAATTGTCATTTCCTTTTCAAAGACATTTTCTAAATATGAAAAAAGAATTTGGTAAATGTTGGTTGTTTTAGTACTCCATGATGTTCTCCAAAAAAAATCTCATGATAAACACTGGCAATGATACAACAGTTATTTCCCCTTACACGTCTCAGAGCAAGAATGACTTAAACTGTTATAATGTTAAGCCTTATCAGTGAAGGTATAGAATTGAAAGGATTTAAGCTGGGGAAAGAAAAATGATTTTTAAGGGTTTGGATGAATTGCACAGGCCCATAAAAATGATATTAAATCAGTTCTGAAAAGATTTGAAGAGGGCACAACACCCTAGGAGTGTGTTACACTTTGGTATCATTAAAGGATGATTGGACAACATAGAAGAAGGAAATGTGAGATGGAATATCAGAATCACACAAGACACTTCACGTCTTAAGAGGCATCCGAAGCATGATAGTTGACAACTAAGCCATTGCTCCTTATCACACCAATAATGATCACTGTTAGAAAGCTTCCTTCAAGGCAGAACTCCCAAAGCCAGGGATTAATAGAAACACTCAGAGACAAGATTTTGTTTTTATGTCTTGGATCAACTCAAGAATGCTGTGGCAATGTATAATTGTGACCATGTGGGAAATCAGACTGGAAGTCTTAGAAAAGCTAGTTTATCAACAAGGACAATATTCAGCAACATGAGTTAGATTATTATTTTATTATTTTAATTTCATATCCAGTGTTTTTATGGTGGCCCCTTAAGTGCTTGGTTTCTCATCTATGGTGCTATTGTCATACAAAATAGTTGTTTCCAAAGCCTATATTATAGATGTTTTAGTCAGGACACAGAGAGAAATATCTGAGCCAAAGATAAGGATGAGTTTGTTTACATTATTAAACCCTTTCTGCCCACACCTATTGGGGATGACAACAGTGACATGAATGGGCACAGCAGACAAAGACTAATTTTCCCTGATGATCATGTACTGCTGTCTGTTCTGTTCCAAGTAATTGGCTTATTTATTTAACCTTGTGAGAATGGTGTGAATATATTCATAGACATATAAATGCGATACATTAATATCTGTATAAATATACACATATAGATCTATATGTAGATATATATATAATATATAAAATAGAGTGAGATATTAAGCAATGTCTTCAAGTTCAAAGAATGGAGTCAGCATTGAAACCTAGACGTCTGGCCCAAGGACCTATACCGTTCTCCACCATACTCCACATACTCCAAGTCCAGCCAATAGATGATACAAATGAAAATCCCTTATTGTTGGTAGTTAGAGAATAATGCTACACATGATCACATTTTCAATAAATAGCTAGCCTGAATTATTTTATGTAATTGGATTTTAGGTCTAGAGACCAAAATCTTGACCCATTAAAATATTTGAACCACCCAGCTCAAAGACTACAGCTACATGTGTTACCTTCGAATATAAGCCTCTGCACATCTGCTCCTGGCTGACTCTCAGATGACTTAGTAGTCATAAAATGCAGAGGGTGAGAAAAGGATGCTATGATACAGACCTGATATTTGAGGTATTTCGGTTAAGAGTAGTGATATATTTTAATCTAAAAGATAAATACTTGATATCACTTTTATTTTTGCAGTGCCATAAGAGGAGAAGCAAACAAACATGTTATATACCAGTGGAGGTGGATTATTAAATACAAATTATCTCATAAATGAATGTAAATAGGTGCCTAACAAGTTAGGCCCTCTTAAAATAACTCCTTATGTTCTCATCTTTTTCCCCTAACAGGGACTTACATAGTAATTGACGAGTTTAGGGGGTCATTTTCCACAGATTTTCATTTATCATGACCCTAAAAAGTTTCTTCTAAAGTGCACATCTACTGTTCAAGGGTTGATGCCTGCCTTCTGGCCCCACATTCTCAGTCTGGGATAACTAGATCTCAGAAAGAGAAGTCAGAGCTAGGCCATATATGACTCAAAACAGGTCATACAGCCAATATACATGCAACTGTAGTCAGATAAAGGTGGGGTCATGTTAGGAGTATGAGAAAGAGACTTAAGGAAGAGACAAGAGGTGCTGGGGGTACTCCAGTTCAGGAAAGTAAATTTCAGAGAATATCAGTGCTATTATAGACCAATATGCCTCAAAATTCAATTTGCTTACGAATCACCTGTAAATCTTGTTAAGTTGCAGATTTTGGCTCAGTGGATTTGGAGTGGGGCCTGGGATTCTGCATTTCTGATAACTACCCAGGGATACTTACTCTGCTGTTCTGTGGATGATGTTTTGAGCAACAAAGTTCTGGAGCAAACAGAAAAGTGAGGATTTCATGGTCCTGGATTAAATAAAAGGGAGATATGCCAATCTCCCAGCAAAATAAGAAGGGCAAATAAAATACTGAGTCTGCTTTTGAATGGAGCACAGTCCTCAAAGCCAAATTATACATTCAGCTGGTTGTATCCACCCCATTACTAGTTACTGAAGGGGATCAGAACTTTTGTGTTAGACCTAGTCATTGCCTTATATGGCAAACAGTAAATCTGCTGTCCTCTGTGTATAGGAGGTACTATGGAAAATGGAAAAATCATGGGCTTTAGAATGACATGGTTTGAGTTCATATGGAGTTTCCATTATCTGTTAGCCATTTCGCCTTAGTCAAGATTTTCTTTTACATAATAACTTTTCCCTTGGTTGAAACTAATGTAAACAATACTTCCTCTGCTATATTAATGAAAAAAAAACCAATCACTTTAATAAATAACTCCAAAAATTTAATGTCTTAACACAAAACTCTATTTTTCACTTACATAACAGTTCAATAATCTTGTTTGGCAGGTGATTTTTGACACTATAATTTGGGAATTCAACATTCTTCCACATTGTGGCTCTATATTTCTTTGTATATTCAGTTTTCCCATTCAAGCCAGTGGATAGAGAATATGTATTGAGAAGCATATAGAAGGGTTTATATTAGCCAAGTTGAGAAGTGGCACACATCAGTTCTATAAATATTCTATTAAATAAAACTTAGCCCCACCCTGTTTCTAGGGAGACTGGAAAAAGTTGTCTATTTTTGTGGCCAGGACAAAAAGGGAATAAATTTGGTGGATGTCTATTCTCGCCCTTCTCATCCAGAGAATTAAGTTTTAATGCCCTGACACTCATGGCATGTAATAAATTAACTTTCTCTCCTATGCATGTGAAAATGTTGCTATCTATGTACCTTCCCTGGGGAAACTGAGAAATCATCACTCAAATAGTTTTCTGTAACACTTAACCAATCTTTGCTATACTTGCATGCCACAGAAGGTGTCTAGAGATCAAATGAGAAAATACATGGAAATAGTCTTAAACTATGCAAGACTATATAAATGAAAGCTGTTATAGAATAGAAAAATAGATGAAGCAGGCTGGAATGGAGGGAAAGAGAGGTGGTAGAGGTAAGAGAAGAGGCAGACACTATGTGAAGTGGACTTCTGCATTGCTTTTGCAATATTTTGAACTCCCTGTTCTACCTAATGTCCTCTTAATCATTCTAGAAGTCTCTCTCTGAAGGCACTTTCTGCATAAAGCATTACTGAACCCTTCCTTCAATACCAATGTGCCACTGATTTCTCAGTAAACCTTAAGCAACATAATGTGTTCCTCAAATGGCATATTGCATATGTGCAGCTATTTATTTATATACTTGCCTCCTGCCGAGAACAGAAGTCACCTCCCTCTTTGCTTGGCACATAGTATTAGGCATTTAATTTATGTGTTTCAAAAAGCTTTAGATTTTATATTTTATTTTTTGTCAGGCAGGAGAGTACTGTTGCCTGTCTGAGCAGACTGGAAGCTCCACAAGCATATTTATATCCTCTAAGGTTCCAGGGAAGTATCCCCCAAACTGTTTCATATTTCTTACTCTGATACCCAAATCACTTGTTGCTGCCATCCTTAAACTGGTCTTTGAACACATCCTTAAGTTGGGCCAGGGGAAAATATAACCTGTGGGAATTTTGACCCTAGGATTGGCAAGCACAGTGATGATGATTTTGGACACTGGGCTAAGCCAGAGGAAGTGATCCATGGGGCTAAGAAAGTTTTCTCATTACTCCTCAAATTATACTCCATAGGCATAATTACATACAACAGTAAATTGGGGTATAAGATGGTTCAGATGTGATGGAGAGGTACATTCTTCAATTACTCTTCCTTGTCTGAGGAAGCAATCTTGTTTTTCAGAGTGGTTTGAAGCTACAGCTCTGTTGAAAAGATGAAGACAGAGGACTGCTTTCTCTAGCACTCACTGCTGAATATAATAGATGAAAAATCTGTCGTGCACAACCACCTCTCTCAATTTAGTTGCACCAGAAAATCAAATGAATATGTGTTTTATCAACTTAATCTCATGAATTCTATGCAAGCCTGGCTTAGTGGGTGACTGTGACAAGCCATCAGAAATCTCTTCTTAATTTTATATTTTCCCATTTTACAATTACCTGATAAATGATTATATCTGACAGTTTCTAATCCATGTAAAAGTGATCATTGGCGATGAGGGCTTTGGTAGAATAGGATGCATGTTGTTCTCGCATATTCCGTTACCTGCTTTTTAATCAACAGATATGCCACACACTGACAGAGTCTTTCATTACATGCTCTATTCAAGGCTCTGGAATTTTTTTCTAACTGCTGGTACATGATAAACAGTAAAGATGCACCCCCTACTACAAAAACAGATTTATTAATAAATAGCTGACACTTTGTACTTTCGCTGAATACCAAAGCAATTAGTGACAACAGTAAAATGATTTTCTACACCTGCCGAGCAAAATATCATATTGATTCAAGCTCAAATCTTTTTCTAAATAACAGTCAAGGAATTGTCTACTGCATTTGGTCAATTCTTTTAAATAACAGGTTGAAAAAAGAAAAAGAAAACATATCAGTACAACTGTATTGTATATCTTTCCCCTTGATTCAATTGGAGTCATTTGCCAATATAGAAAAAACTGGTAGAGTAACGAGGTCAAAAAACTATCTTGGTTTCTTTTGTCTTGTATTTGCACCCCAAAAGTTCATAATTTCTAGAGTTCATGTAAATTTTTGATACTAACTTGATTTAAAAGCAAAAGGTTCACTGTGGGGAAAAAATGGAACATTTAGATGATGAAATCTTAACATCACAAAGTCATAGAAGTATAAATCAGAAGAAATTCAAAGAGATGGACTAGTCCACTTTCTTCCCCGGGGAAATATAATGTTATTTCTACTCTAACCTCTCCTAATTCACCCAGTAGTACAGATGACACATTGAAGCCAATGAAGAGAACCTGGTTATCCAGCAAATAAGAATTTGTGATGGATCAAGAATTTTGCACCCACCATATGTCAGCACGTTTTCTCCAGGGAGTGTACCTTCATTCATTCATTCATTCATCCATTTATTCATTCATTCATTGTCTACTAAGTCCCAAACACTCTTCTAGGCACTGGGGAAGCAGCAGAGTACAAACACAGACAGCATTCCTGCACTTATGGACCATATGTTGTACTTGAAAGAGACAGATTATAGATAAGTAAATAAATGATATTTTAGAAAGCGTTAAATGCTATGCAGTAGAAAAGCAGGGTAACCAAAACAGTGTATACAGAGGGCTGGGAAATGGACAGCTATGTTTTGAATATGATGGTCAAGGAGAACCTCATTGATAAAATGATGAATGAGCAGAGACCTGAAGGAAAGGAAGAAGGGAGTCCTGTGGCTTTCTAGAGGGAACACACTTTGGACATTGACCCGAGGTGGAAACACACAATGCTGGCGGGCGGGTCTATTTGTATGCTTATTTTTCTTTCCTATGATTTATATTATAGTATATTACTTTCAACTTCTTTATAGAAACTGCCCTTCATGTTTCTGTTGGAGACTAAGATAGCTCTACAAATCATTACTCGCTTCTGCCATGGCTCCCGAATCTTGGATCTTTGCCCTTTCAAGTCACTGCTTTCATTTATATTCCAGCCTCAACATAATTGTCAACCTCCCCACTCCTGTGCCCAGTTCCTCTCAGAACACCACAGTTCCCCAGTGAGGGGGAGTCATACATATTCTTTCCTGTCATATTCAACACCTGAGGTTTATTTGACCCAATTTCTTTTCTTGGATTTTAGTTCTATCTCATACCTAATCATGCCTTGAAAGAAAGAAGGAGTGAAAGGGCTGTAGAGATGCATGTTACAAAGGATTTGTACCTTCAATAGTATTGCAGACAAAATTTGCCTTTTTATTTACCAAGTGTTAAGTTTCTACTCTTTGCTACACTTCATGCTCGATGTCTGGGTTACTGAAAAGCCCTGTCCTTCAAGTGTTCACAGAAGTGTCCTCTGTCATAACTAGTCATCACATATCTGGGGGTGGCCCTGAGGGGCTATGAGTAGTTTTGTTTGTTTGCTTGTCTTCTGTTTGTGCAACGATTGTCTTGTGTATATGTGTGTGTTTTGACATGACCCAGCACCATGTTAGGTACTATATGGCAGGATATCAAGTATAATACATTTCTCTAGAAAGTTGGTTGTTTATTTGGTCTGTCACAATCTAAATATAAACTGGGAAGTTATATAGCAATGTACCATGAAAACCATAGTTCAAAACCATAACAAGAGTCACTGATTCTTGTCTTCCAGCAATTTCTCAACATTACCTTCATCTACTCTAAGGCAAGTCACTAGCACAGAAAGGAATTCACAACATTACTTCTCACATGGATTAAGATAGCCTACTAGTTATTGCCCTTTTATAAATAAATAGCAAAAATAAATTTCTATGAATTCTCTTTTGGAAGTATCATATGCCTTTTTATAATTCCAACGACTAATTATAAGTCTTCAGATATGCTAGAATCCATTCACCAACTTTTATTTTTCTTAATCATCCTTAACAGTTCACCTGTCTTGGGTCTTTTTTGTTTTCAAGTCCACATGCTTATTATTCGGTAATATTTGTAAAAAAAAAAAAAAGTCTGCTTAAAAAGACTTCCTGCTATTTTTTAATCCTTTAAATACTTTGCATCTGATCTGCTTCACTATCTGAGAATCTTGCTCTACCTTTTCCATTACTTTTCTTTATGGGACACTGTCCCTGGCCATCTTATTTCTGTTTCTTTCCTTCCACTTCTCTGCTCCTTCCCGTTAGTATTCCATGCGTGTAAATTGCTTCACTGAGCTTCATTCCTGTTAAGTTTGAAGTAAATATGTAGAATAATATATTCAGATATTAGGGTTTTCTGGTTGAAAAGCTCTAATGAAAAAGGAATACTTGGGCCAAAGCAGGAATATTAAAGTCAGAAATGGAGAAGCAGATTTATCTATATGGTGGGCCCAATTTTGCTCAAAAAGATAAGATTCAAGTAGGTATAGTTTTCAAGAGTCATCATTTATTTGCAGGCTAACTAGAAAATGTATTATTTATTTATCCTCATGTCAAATTATTCTCTCTGATGTGATTTTGTACATCCTGGGTAACATTAAGCCTGAATTCTTATCTGCTAAAACTCAGGATTCTATGTGCACAGTCATTATTAGCATGTCTGTAAAGCAGAAGAGAGGATATAGAATCATCAGAGGACCATATCCTTCTAATGAGCATCCAGTGAACATCCAAATGATTGGCCCTGAATGACCAGATGATCCTGGGGCAGGTGATGACAACTTCCCATGGAAATGTGAAACAATCTTGATTCCCTTTTCTCATGATGCTGCATTGATAGGCATTGCTACTCACAGGAGGAGCCAATATGGACTGCAGACCTTCAGTAATTCACTTAAGGTTTTTGGGGGGTTTTTTGAGTTTGGGTCTCACTCAAGGCTGGAGTGCAGTGGCATGCTCAGATCCACTCCAGTGTCGACCTGCTGGGCTCCAGCAAACCTTTTGCCTCAGTCTTCCAAATAACTGGAACTACAGGCGCACACTACCACACCTGACCAATTTTTTTATTTATTGTAGAGACGAGGTCTCACCATGTTGCCCAGTCTGATCTCGAACCCGCAGGCTCAGGCAATTCTCTTGCCTCAGTCTCCCAAAGTGCTGGAATTATAGGCGTGAGCCACCACGCCCTGGCTCCACTTAAGGTTTTAATGCCAAAAAATCACTCAGTGTTTATTAAGTGGGTAAGTTTGCACCCTTAATTCTTTTTTAAAAAAAATCAGTTATCAGTCAAGCACAGTGGCTTTCACCTGTAATCCCAGCTACTTGGGAGGCTGAGGCCAGAGAATCACTTGAGTCCAGGAGTTCAAGGATGCTGCTATCGCATCATCATATTTCAGTCTGAGCAACAGAGTGAGATCCCTCATCTCTTAAAATAAAAAAAAATATATCAGCTTTCACTGCTTTTTTGAAGTGTGTTCTCCACTAAATATATTTAAAAACTTTAGCAAAGTTCAGAATAAATATGGAGTTCATATTCTGATCCTGAGACTGTGTCCTGACATTGCCTAAGTGTGGGTGTAAGGCATGTTTGCGTGTTATGAAACTTGCTCCCTCTGTTTCAAGTGTTGTTGTCCACCCCACTAAGAGTATGTTTTCCTCAACTCCAAAGAGGCAGGCAGCCAAGTACTCCTTGACCTGAGGGGTAAAGCAGTTACTAAGAAAGGAATGTAAGACACTCACTAACCTTGCAAGCCAATCATTCTGCAGGGAGGAGTGGGGAACACATTGTCTGTACACTCTACTTTTCACAATTTTTTCTCTCACCGAACTTTCATCTTATGGAGTAAGAAGGCAGATGGTTAACCAAATGGTGAATTTTGATGACTCATAGGAGGAAGTAGGAGTGGAGAAATGTTCTTTACCTGTCTGTAAATATCCCCTCTTAATTAGATTGACAAATATGAATCGAGCGTGTACTCGTTGACATGAATTGTGCTAAACTGCATGAGTATCTTCAAAAAGTTTTCAATCTGTTGTGGAAATATGCATGTGAAGATGCCATAGACGCTCACCCACGCCTACTGTTATTTCAGGTATTTAACCTCTCTTCAAGATTTCTCTTTTCATCCACTTCATCATAATTACTTCCCTTTTATATCCTCTCATGTCTCCTAAACTGTGGTGCCTCAAATTTGATATAGTATGCTTGTGGATGCTATAGATTCTATTATTTAGATTCTATTTAGATTCTATTATTCATCAAAAAAGGAGATATTCAGTACCTAGAGGATTTTGAGGGAAATAAAAAGAAGCTCAGGTACTATTCCTTCACTCCAGGTGTTCACAATCTGATTGTGGGGACAGAAGTGACACATATGAAACATTGGGCAAATAATGTGCAGCACAATATAATAATGGATATGAGCCCTGGAGGAGACCAAACAAGACCTAAGTATGTGTTGGCAGACAAGGGTGAGTGGCAGATTCAGAAATTGAAGTGTCCTTTAGAGGAATTTGCAGGGCAAAAGAGAAGCTACAAACTGCAACATTAGACCCTAGTGTGGTGGGATTTATTGCTGTTGTTTAATGAGATATGTATTGATAGTAACCTCCAAAAATTTCTCATATCCATTTCAAAATACATTATATATAACATGTTATAAATATAATCACTGTATTCAAGATATTTAAAATGACAATTTTATCTTCTAAGTCTTAGCTGTTTCAGCATTTTGCAAGATGTTATAGCTGAACTAACAGCCAAGACCAATAAGTATACTTGCTTTGGGCATATTTTGTAATATCTAAGGAAGTAATCCTCACATAGATTCTAAGCTAATACTTGTTAAGCTTAGAATCTCTGTTTTACTTAAGACTGTACTAGTTGTTTTTGGATGTATGGGAATGGAAGACACAGGACTTTGGTGCCAGAAAGAGCACCAAACCAGGAGTCTTTGAGGTAGAATCCAGCCCTGGTTCTTCCACCACTGAGTGTTACCTCATTGAACAAATTATCAAAATTTTCTTGGCCTCAGATTTCTCATCTGTAAAATACGAGTAATTATATTGGGCTTCATGACAAGGTTACTGTAAACATAAGATACATCACAGATATAAATAGCTCTTGTATTATTCAAGTGCTCTAAAAAATTTTTCCAATTTCAAAATCTGCTTTCATGAGAGTAAAAAAAAATATATACTACCATTATGGGTAAACACTTAAGTTAGAATACATACACGTATATACACATATGTTCATATATACATATACATATATATGCAAGAATAAAACATGTAGAAAGAATTATGCCCAACATTCCTCTTGGCAGAGACACAAATTCATGTGGGCCTTGAAGGAAGTGAGGAGAGACAACTTGGCCCACCATTCTGGGAATATATCCCACCTGGACACCAAATTTATGAACTGCAGTTATGCATTCATGGGATTGCCTCCAAATGCCCTTTATAAAGAGCTATCTTGCAACCTTTCTTTGGATAGAGAAATCAGTAGCCACCTAAGAGGTGTCTGTTTGACATGTTCAAAATGGCTATATGCTTAGATAAACAGGGGGAGAAAAGGTTCACTACAGAGCCATTTATAAGCGCAGATTCACCTCAGTTATAGACTTAAGATTAACTATCTGAAGTGAATTCATTATAACTCTATTCACTTAGAAGTAAAATGTCATTTCTCATGATCTGATAAATGAAGTGTAATTACTGAAAGTACATAAATGATAGAACTAAATTTTTCTCCTCCTGATAATGCTCGTGACAAGAAGTAACTTCACATATCTAAATAACTAAGAACTGGGTAGAAACACCTCGAAACAGACCAAACACTTTGGACACAAAGTCTACATTAAAGATCATGTTAAATAATCAGAAATCTTGGGCTATTTGATAGCTGCTAAAATTCTAATGTGAATTTCACTGTCCCTTAGAAAATATTTAACTCACAATGAAATATATTTGAAGAGACAGAAATTCAGAGACCATGACTGAAAATATATAGCAGAGTCCTTTGCCTTCTAAGTCAAGAGCTTTTAACCCTTTTCAACTTTACCAATGACTTCCTGCCTCATCTTCCTTTCAGGGATTTTAAGCCTTGGTAGTACAAAGATAATAAACAGTCCTCTGATTGCTTGTAATGGAACACATAAAATTCTCCACATGACAGTAAAGTGAATTCGAGAGTACGATTCCATGCCTATTCAGGAACCACTAAGTCAGTCCTTTATCCCTTTCTACTCTGGACTATTGAATGCTCAATCTTTAAACATTATTCTTATTAGGAAGAAAAATTATTCTGTCAAGCACTTCTCCCAGAGAAATCTGCCTAAATGACTTCTTATTCTTGAAATGATGTCGATTGTCTAAAACTATATATGCCACTCAATGATATATGATTAGAAATTATGACACCAATATTCCAAAGGTATTTCTTCATTTGCATCAGTAAAAAAAAAAAAGAGTACTTGTAATTGTCCATGCAAATCAAGGACTTTCATATGCAAATGCTTATATGTGGATGTAATTATGCTGCTCCAATACATGAATTGAGGTTTCAATCTGTGATACAAATAATTGTGTAAATATGCATTTGTATTTTTAGTTCACTTGAAAAAAAATACTGCCCTTATGTGTAACTATTGATAAAAACAGAGAGGAAAGAATAAGAAAGGGTTATCTATTACA
Organism: Cephalopachus bancanus; assembly: GCA_027257055.1. Classification (NCBI taxonomy): domain Eukaryota; kingdom Metazoa; phylum Chordata; class Mammalia; order Primates; family Tarsiidae; genus Cephalopachus; species Cephalopachus bancanus. Next base: position 12,042,676 of record JAPVLO010000046.1, on the reverse strand, counting down.
GTTCAAATAATGTATTATTTTCATCAGCCAACACATTATAAACAGAACTGCTTCTCTCTTCTTACCCTCATGTCCTGTTGCAGAATCTTGATCATTGAGCCAGATTCCATCTTCTGTTGTGATAAATTCACTCTTTGAAGCCAAGTCACCCTCTCTTGGAATTTGGTTCTCAGTAAGTCTGCCTATCATCCAGCCTTCCAGACATGCTGAATTGCATTCTTGTTTGAGTTCATTTCCTAGGGGGTACCTCAATTCTGTATAAATAAGACTATGTCATTTATACTGGGAAGGTGATATCTAGCAGAATCTGTTCTAGCTCAACTAGAATGCCTGTTCTATAAATGTTTGCCCAAACTGTCTCATCTCCCATATATCTTCTGAGAATCAGTTACCCCAGGGGGGATAGTTTTTAAAGGGATGATCTTTTATTCTAGAAATCTAAACCATTCAGTTAACACACAATTAAAGACTTTTATATGACAACGAACTAAGGACTCTCACTTTTGGGATCCTTTTCTCTACACAGTGAAGCAGTACAAAAGCTAGATCTATTTACCAAAAGGGATGCTGTGCTAATTGACAAAGGGGTCAAATGATAAGTGTTTCTCCTATCTTTCTGACTCCACCAATGGACAGTGAGAACAAATGACTGGAGTAGATTTGTTTCTTTTGACTACAGATCATATCCTATTTTATACAAAACCTGAATAAGAGAAAGATTTACAAGTGACAGCTAGCGATTTTCTTACTGGAAACTTAATGATACAAGCTGTGACAATTTTTTTTCAGTCTGAAAGTATAGCACATGGTCTGAATAATTCTATTTATCTTGTTTACAGGGGCAAGAAGAAATTGGGATAATGTGACCTGGATGAAATATATTAAAATGTTAAGAACATTTAAATGATAGAATGGGGACAGCAGACTAAATATTGAAGTAGCAGACATTGTTAGAGCAAACCACCACAAAAGAGGAGAAAAAAAAAAGGTTTATTCTATTGCAGTTTCTAAGAACACTAGCCAGTACAGGGGTCACATAAGAGATTCTGGGGTCTCCCAGAACTATTTGGGCAAAGTGAGAGGAAGGAACTAGTGAGTATACATTGTTTTTATCATTGTTATTGAAATGCTATTTTTTATCTCCACACTGATGTAGCTTGGAACATGTAATTTACCATACTTTAATAACAACATAGCCAACTTCTACTCAATCAGTACAATTAAACTTCTCCAAACACTCTCATAGATAAAGTACATTATTAATTTTGCTGAAATCTAATGTAGTCATTGGACATTCAGATCAGGTTCTACTTCACATCAAATTTAACCCTGGGAAAACAGGGCAAAGAATTGTAACTGATTATTGCTGAAAGAACCACAGGATTTCAGTAAATGTAAAAGGTTCATTAAAAATATGGGGGGGAAAAGAACAACAAAATTAAACATTTTATTGCACTCAGAACTTTCATTGTTGCATCTTTTTCCTGCAGTAATAGCACCAATCTATTATCTTATTAATGTAAGCTGGAAGCTATAGGGCCCTGTGAGGATGGTAAAGGAGGTTTAGAATAAAATAATGATCAAATGGTCAATGAAATGCATGTGTTTGTCCTTTCAGGGGACACACTGGATAAACACAAACAGTGTTGAGTCAGATATCATTCTGCTAAGAAATGTGCCTTTTTCATCACAGTGAGGAATGTTTGTATTAGGGTATCTTACAGTTAACACAGACAAATAAAAGGAGAATTCTGGGTTCCTGATAGTGTGATATGCTTGCTCTCCATGGAACTAGAGAAAACCATCAGCTCCATTTTACTAATTTAAGATGGGGAAATAATATAATTGTTAAAATACAGAGCAAAGCCTAATCCCTGGTGTCTAACGACAGAACACTCCCTTCTTTTTAAAGACAGGGATGGAGTATAATTTGTCATCTATTCCTGTCATTTAAGTAGATGTATTCATATAATTTCCCAAGATTGTTCTTAATGGAACTATATGAGTATCAGTCAAAAATATCACAAAATCCAATATTAATCCCTCGTCTGATACAAGTTAAAAGAGAGTTTGATCTTGTATGCTGCCAACAAGCCTCTAGCCTCACATTGTGCTCTCTCTCTGATTTCCATTATAGACAATTTTATCCGTTAGAAGAGCCTGGAGTATAATCACCCTGTTGTAATACAACAGGGGTTGTGTGTACTTGTAAGCAAATACTTCTCTTTGGGAAAAAAACCTCTCTTGGTCTTATGCCCTACTGAGACTGGCAGGCCCACCAACTCCTGCCACTCAGCACCAATACATCTCAGCATCAGGCGGTTAATAGATACTGACACATGAAGTACTTTGCCTTAATAGATCTGTATTTATATCTAGCTTGTTTCAAGTTCAATTTGCAAGGGAGCCTTATCTTGGTTGCTATCAAATATGCTACTTACCCTGCCATTTCCACCTGACAGCACCTGATGGTACAGATCTCATTGCAGTGAAACCCACAGCTGCCTTCTCCACTTGCACGTGCCTTCTGGGCTATCACAGTGTCATACTTATACCCACATGGCTTCCTATTTTATTCCCCTCATCTCTGTAGCCTACCTAGTTTATTATCAATGGTCAGCCCAAAGTCACCTCCTCTGCCAAGCCCTATTGACATTGAGACTCACTGTGCAATTGACCACATCCTCCCTTGGGGCACAGCCTTTAAACTCATCCAAAACCTTGAACAGGTGCTTCAAACATAGCACCTGTGACACTTTGTGTGTCTTGCTTATTTTTAACCTTTGCTCTCCCACAATTACGCTTTAAGACCTTAGAGGACAGAATCAGGCTGTGTTCACGTTTGTATTCCTAGCATGTTGCACTATACCTGGCACATAAGTGCTCGACACATGCATGTTCAGAGAATGATTCTAAATATGTAGTGTCATCACAGCCCAAAAATTAAAAAAAAAAAAAAACTTTGTAAAGTAAGATATTTTTTCTTGTATCAGAATTTAGATTTAAAAGAAACTCCTAAAGCAAAACTTGTTCACAGTACAACCATTCTTCTATATATGTTTTATCTACATTTTTGGTACACTCTCCATTTCATAATACTTGTTTTCAAGGTTTGTCAAGATCCTTAATTGTTTCCAAATAATTCTGTCAACTTAGAAAGTCAAGAAGGTAAACTTTGAAATCATAGAATTAATTTCAGTAATAAGGATTATACTAAAAAAAAAAACTCATCGCTTAGCCAAAAATGCAATGTATCAATCATTTTACCTTACCTTACCTGAGTATTATTGTGAACCAAGTATAAGTGAACATGCAGTCTTACTTCCCTTCCATTTTCCCTTTGTACTTTCATTAATTCAGTAAACATTTGAGAGCCTACTGTGTGCCATACACCATGCCAACCACTAGAGATTCAAAGACTAAAAAACAGAGTTCCTATTTTAAAGGAGCTCATCATTTTAAAAAGGAGTTCATTGACACAAAAATGTGTGATTTGTATTAGAATTGTGATAAAGATATACAGAAATCAAAGGGCAAAGAGCAAGGGAACTTCATTGGAAGTTCCTTCCATATATAATCTCCTGTACCTACAAGGTCTGACAATTAAGTTTGTGAACTCATCCTAGAAAAAGTGCTTATGAAGGGAGGAAGATGGCAGAGGAGCCAGTCAGACTATGTGAGTTTCAGTGTGAGTGAGTGTATGGAAAATTTTGTGTATGTGTCTTAGTAAGTGGGCATATGAGGGGCTGATAGAGTGGGGACTTGGGAGTAAGTGGCCAGGGATCTCCTGATGAAGTGGCTGGTGCTACAGTTGCTCTGTTTGGACCCTAGAGCTTCCCAGGAAGTAGAAACTGAGCACCTTTTTTTAAAATCAGCAAAGTTCTTCCCTGGAAGAAGCTGCCAGGAGTGACTGTCAACTCTAGGTTCTGCCTCACCACTGCGGCACCTAGCTGGACACTGGCAGCAAGGTCTGCAGAGGGAGTGAAAAAAGGGAGCCAGAGGCAGAGGGCCATTGGAAAAGACAAAACAGGTAACCTGCCACCATCTTGAAAACTGGACAGGAAAGTGCTCTGACTTGCTTACCATGGAGAAACAGACTCGATCTCTGTGACCCCGGATTAACTACTCAGAGGTTGATCATGATCAAGAGGGAATATCCTGAAAGCACAAACCCTGGAGGGATAGGATGAGCGCTGAGACTCAGATGCCCCACTCTCTACCCTGATTCAGCCAAGGGACAAAGGATGTGACCAGGAAAACACCCAAATAGGTTAACAGTGAGTCTGGGACTGACCCAACTCCCTCCTACCCAGCAATCTTATGATTGTCAGACCCACATGGCTGGGACACAACTGAGAGGGACAAACCCAGGAGGATCCTGGATATCAGCCATGATAGGAAGAGTTATTCCAGGATAAGCCTGGCTGGAATGCTCCCTATCAGTACCTGGGAAAGATACAATCCAGCACCTCCCCACCAAAAGGATTCTCCTGACCATACAAGAGTGGGAAGGGAGGACTGAAACCTCACCCACCCCCGCCCTCCTCCTCCTTCCCCAAGCCAGACACTGGTGAGATTGTGAATAAGGCCAAAGCTCTGCAGGAGATAGCAGAGGGGCTTACCTGTGAGCAGCTGAGAAGAACTATTACAGAACCTGCCTCAAGAGAACAATTATAGAACCTGCCATGGGTTGTTTTTTGTTTGTTTTATTTTTTCTTTTTCTTTTGTGCATGATTAGGTATGTGAGGGTTTGAACTGCATTCCCCCCTCCCCAACTATTTTTTTCTTTTCCTTTCTTTCTTTCCTTTTGTTCTTTCTTCTTTATTTTTTTGTTTTCTGTTTATGTGTGTATGTAAATGAATAAATGTTCATTTATCAGCTTTGTTGTTTGTATTTTTTGTTTATTTGTGCTTCTCTTTGTTTAGTTTAATGAGTGTTTGTATGTATGTGGTTTATTTTGGAGTGTGTGTGTGTGTGTGTGTGTGTGTGTGTGTGTGTAACTTTTTTTTGCTTTGGTTTCTGCTTTTGTTTTCTGTAGGTTTTTTTCTTATCTTTATTTTTTATTTTTGTCCATTTTATTTCATTCTATTTTTCTCTGATCTCCTCTTTGCTATTACTGTACCTTGGACTCAGGGTGTACACACACATACCCATTGCATTGCCATATGGAGTGATGGTGGGGGGTGGGTCTCAGGGAACCCATACCACAATCAGTGAACTTTAGGACTTGAAAGTAGTTTCTGAATCCTGGCTCCCCATCCTCCACCTTATTTGACTCCCAAAATTATAAGAGACAACAAAGCTTCCCACCCACAGTCCTGTTCCAAAATAGAACAAATTCAGAGCCCTAATCAGGGAAGAATAGACAGATGAGCAAATACCAGAAGTGAAAGTCTCTCCCACTGCTGAATAATGGAACTAAAGAGAAAAGAAAGAGATCTGTCACAAATAAGGAAAACTCAATGGAAGAATACAGGTAATTTCCAGTGTAACAGAGAAAATGCCTGAAAAATCAGACCTCAGAGCCCAAACAAAGAAGTCATCATTGACTGGCCCCAGAATACTCTAGGGATTAGAAAATGTGTGGAAAGATTGAATAAGACTCAAGAAAGACAAGATGCAACACTGAAAGAACTTGTAACAGAGATTTTGGCTATAAAAAAAATTTCATCTAGGAAATAAATAACAAGATGACAAGCATGGAAAGCAAAATTAATCAAGCAGAAGAAAGAATTTCAGAACTTGAAGACCAAAACATGGAATTAACACAATCTGTAAAAAACTTAGAAAGAAAACTCAGAAAGAAAGAACAAAACCTCTAAGGGGTGTGCAATTATATCAAGAGGCCGACCCTTTTCCTGATTTGTATCCCAGAATAAGAATGGGAAAAGCAAAACACCCTAGAGCAAGTATTCCAGGAGGTTATCCAAGAAAACTTTCCCCATCTCACCAGAGAGCTACAGAGAACCCCTGAAAGACATCAAATGAGAAGACCAACCTCTAGACACATAGCAATTTGCCTGCACAAAGTAGGTCCTATCTCTCTGAAATTTGTGTTTTGGGGATATTCCCTCAGGGTGACAAATAACCCCCGAGTTGTTAATCTGCTGGTCACAGAGATCAAGTCTGTCACTCCTTGTGAGCAAACCAGAGCACTTTCCTGCCCAGTTTTCAAGATAATGGAAGGGTGCCTGTTTTGCCTTCTCCAGTGGGGATCTGCCTCTGGGATCTCTTGCTGTGCTCCTTGAAGGGTGCAGGAAGCGACCAGAGGGGCGGCTCCCAAAATGACACCGACACACCGACAACAAAGGCCCTCGCTCCCGGCCTCTGCGAGCACAATTCCCCACGCGCACCAATTTCAAACCTCCCTTGCCAGTAGCCAGCTTTGTTATGAGTCCAATAGGACCATAACACAGCATTGGCCTCACCCTACTCCCATGCAGCTCCTTCAATAGGAGCATAGCACGGCCCCTTCCGGCCCCTGGCAGGCTGATAAATACAGCCAGCTCCCCACAACTCTCTCTCTCTCTGTCTCTCTTTCTCTCTCTCTCCATCTCTCTTTCTCTTTCTCTCTCTCTCTGTCGCTCTCTCCCTCTCTGCAGCTCTCTCCCTGCCTCTCTCCCACTTCCTCTCTCTCTCTTACTCTCTCTTTCTCTCTTTTCTTTTTTCCCGTTACAGATCCCTTCTATAACAACCCCTTTAATAAATCTCTTGGTCCTGGCCGGGTGTGGAGTCATTACTGACGCCAAACTTCTTACACTCCTTCCCCAGCTCTTGCTGCCAGTGTCCAGCCAGGTGCTGCAGTAGTAAGGCAGAGTGTGGAGCCAGCAGTCACTCTTGGCAGCTTCTTCCCAGGAAGAGCTTTGCTCATTTTTTTAAAATGCCAGTTGGCTTCTGCACCTTGGGAAGCACTAGGGTCCAAGCAGAGCAGCTATGGCACCAGCTGCTTCACCAGGAAAGTCTTGGCTATTTGCTCCCAAGTCCCCACTCTGTCAGCCACTCATACATCCACTTACTCACAGACACCTACACACAATTTTTCATACACTCACTCACACTGGGACTCACATTTTCCAACGGAATCTGCCGCCATCTTCCCAGAAGTCCTAAATCTACTTTTAATTGACACCAAAAATATCTTATTTTCACTAAAATCTTAATGAATCTATGTAAATTAGAAAATAATGAGTTCCTTATCTTTTTGGATATCATGGCATTTTCCCCCACCTTGTTTTAGTTTATGAGATTTCTTAGTCCATTATTTTAGCTGATCAATGAGATACTCTTTTACCATTCACACTGATTGTCACATTGGATTGATTATGAAGTCAGCTACTCTTACTCCATTTGATTGCATTATCAGATTGAATTGATCATGGAGCAGTCCAGCTAACTGGTTAATGATTGGCCACAACATGAATGACTATTTGTTCAATATTCATCCTAGATAGCCTAGTTATAGGGACACTATTACTAAACTGTTGCAGGAGTTTTGAACTCCACTGTCAGCTTAAACCTGCAACCTCGGGTTCTTGGCCCACAACCAAGAAGGTTAAGGAATGCAGACACCAAAAAGATGAGTAAAAGAAGGAGTTTATTAAGCAACAAAGTTCTCCAGAAAAAGAGAGGGGGCCAAAATGGGTTACCTGGTGCTAGGAGTTTGTGTGTGTGTGTGGTTTTTATCTTATCTTTTCTGGGGATGTTTCTCTCATTTACATCTCATCCACTCCTTACTTCCTGAAACCCAGTTTTTACTGAGTCTGTGGGTCCTTGAATATTACTCCATGTTGAATATTACCCATACGTACCACAGAAAAGTCCACTCATGGGGCTGTAAACCTCAAACCTAATGCTATGTTAATGATATTATAATAAACCAAGGTCAAGTTAGGACATTTAGTTAAGCTACTGCACCTGTGTTTAAGCAACAAGATGTCCTTTTTAGCACATACTCACCACATTTCCAGTCAACAGTTATATAATGGAGTTGGTGAAGCGGGTGTTCCCACAAGTGTTAAGTCTCCATGAGACCCTCCCTCTGTCTGCCTAACCATCTTCTGACTATCTCCTCTCTCAAAACCGGTGGCATTCGAAGGTACAAAGATTTCTCTGGTAGTGGGTCTTGGAAGCCAGCTCCACTAGTTGTTTATGCAAGGCTAGGATTTGAATATGGAGGAATCTCACCCAAGTGCACTTGTCTTAGGAAAATAAATGAATGCCACAGTCTATAGAAATGCGTGTGTGTGTGTGTGTGTGTGTGTGTGTGTGTGTGTGTGTGTGTAGAGTTTAAATGTTGGAGGAAATATTTTGAGTAAAACTAAAATCAGAGATTTGAACAGTTTGGAAAGAAAGCAGAAATGTGGTTGTGATTTAAATGAACTACTGACAGTGGTTGGATTCTGTGTTCTCTCTGAAGCTGAAAATGTGAGGATAATTCTGGTTAACTGACTATGTAAACAATTTCAGTGACAGTTTCTGAAGTAGGTAACTCAGCTTCTGTTCCATGCCTTCCTGCAGATCTTAAGGATTTTTATTTTGGAAAAGTTCTATGAAATTTAAGCTGGCAGTGTGGGTAAGCCAAACCCAAATGCAACCATTTTACTTCTGTTTGACCTTGTATGGAACCAATTATTTACTTCAGCATTCTTTATTTATTCATTTTATTTAGAGAAACAGCTTATTAAAGTGATATGACCAGGTTTGAGCTCCTAATGTAAAATAAGATAATTGTGATAGTTATAAACATCCTGAGTTAGTAATCCTTCTCCATCCAATAACTAGGACAGGAGCTGAAATATAAATGGAAATGCTGCCTAAATCATTGAGCACAGTTCCCTTACTTTTGGTTACAAGTGGAGTCCATCTTAAGCAACATGCAGTCTATAGATGTGTCTACAGACTGTGAGAAAGTGGCACGTATATTCAACTTGTACCACTTTGTCTCTTGGGACCAGTAGTCTTGTTAGTTAATCATTCTGAGTTGAATACCAATTATCCCTAGATTATATCTTTTGTATACTCTTGCAAAAACATAGCAAAGCCATCAACTTACATTTGGGATTCCCTGAGCTGGATGGGATAATATTTCCTTTTTTATTCCCTTGGTTTATTTATTAATTCAATAAAATTTGCAGTCCATCATGAGACAGTAGCACTAAGAAAACAAAAATAAATAAGAGTCCAGCATAATAGAATCAGGATGAAGGTTAACAAGTCTTTTTTCTAACAAGCAACCAAGAAGGAATACAAAACTGTCACACACACACACACAAAACAAAACAAAACAAAAAAAACCCTCTGGAAATTGACTGCAATTAAGAATTATTTATTTATGAAAGATATTCAACTGCAAGTAAGGACAACAAGGATCTGTAATATTCTTATCCAGGACTGCTCTCATTCTGCTTCTGCAAGCTAGAGTTAAGCAGGTCATGAAAACCAGCAGTCTTGTTGTCACCATTGAGTAGAGCAGGAGAGGTCACTGGATCTGGAGCATTGTCAGTTAAAGTTGCAATCATGATGAAACCCAAAATATGAGGGCCAGTAACTCTACAAGTCTAAGGTTGTGGCTCTGTTTAAGGTAACTCACGTACTCACAAACTTACTTATTAGCAAGGAGTTTCAGAAGATGAAGTGGCAACGTGAGGCTTGGCACATTTTCCACAAATTCTGGAAAAACCCAGGCTAATGGAACCTGAGTGCATGCTAAGATGAGACCTAAGAGACTATCAGAAAATTAAAGCAGGGAAGACTTGAAACCAGCTTAAAGTATGAATGTGGTCTCCGGTCTCCATACAAATCCATTAGCAAGAAATGAAAAACTGAACGGGTTCGATGGTTCAGTCTGTAATCCTGCACTTTGGGAGGCCGAGGTGAGTGGATTGCCTGAGTCCGCGGGTTTGAGACCCGCCTGGGCAACTTGGTGAGACCTCATCTCTACGATAAATCAAAAAATTAGCTGGGCATGGTAGTGCTACTTGGAAGGCTGAGGGGAAAGGATCGCTGGAACCCAGCAGGCCAAGGCTGCAGTGGCTGGGAGTGTGCCACTGCACTCCAGTCTGGGCAACAGAGTGAGACTACAAATCAAAAAAAAAAAAGGAAATGAAAAACTTAGAGGCATTTGAGTACATTCTCTTAAAATCTCTGCCTTTGAAGGCACAGGCCAATTTCTATGAATCCCAATTTAAAACTAAAAGTAATAATAATATTGAGCAGAGACATCAGCAGCTGCACATTATGGGGAGAGAGATTTCACAGATTTAGTTCTGATAACTTGAATGTTTATTAGTATATAAGCACATAACCACAATAATTCTCAGGGGGGAGTGTTGTATCAGAACACAGAGTTTATACAATATAACATCTAAAATGTCTCCTATTGGCTGTGATTGTGTGGATTTATATCTGTGTTCTCTATTATGTTCCATTGGTCTACGAGTCTGTTTTTATGCCAGTACCAAGCTTTGTTACTATAGCTATATAGTACATTTTGAAGTCAGGTAATGTGATGTCTTTAGCTTTGTGTTTGTTTTGTTTTCATCAGGATTTATTTGACTATTTGGGGGTCTTTTGTGGTTCCATGTGCATTTTAGAATTTTTTTTCTATTTATGTGAAGAATGTCACTGGTATTTTGATAGAGATTACATTGAATCTCTAAATTACTTTGGCTTGTATTGTCATTTTAACAATATTCATTCTTTCAATCCATGAGCATGGAATATGTTTCCATTTTGTTGTTGCTTTTTGTTTGTTTGCTTGTTTGTTTGACTGAAAGTCTCACTCTGTCACCCAGGCTGGGCTGCAGTGGCATGCTCACAGCCACCGCAGCCTCAGCCTGCTGGGCTCAGATGATCCTTCCACCTCAGCCTTCCAAGTAGCTGGAACTACAGGTGTGCACCACCATACCCAGAAATTTTTTTTTATTTATTTTTTATTGTGGAGACGAGGTCTCACCATGTTGCCCAGGCTGGACTTGAACTCATGAGCTCAGGCAATCCTCTCGACTCAGCCTCCCAGAGTGCTGGGATTACAGCTGTGAGCCACCATGACTGGCTATTTCCATTTTTGTGTATTTGTCCTCTTCAATTTCTTTCATCAGTGGTTTATATTTTCCCTTGTACAGATTTTTTACTTTTTTGGTTAAGCTAATTCATAGATATTTTACATGATAGCTATTGCAAATGTGATCTGTTACTTGGTTTATTATTCAGATTTTTCACTGTTAGTGTATATAAATGCTACTCATTTTTGTATGGTGATTTGTATTGTGGCAAGCACAGAAAAACAAACATTATGTGTTTTCACTCATATATTAAGATCTAAAAATGTGAATCTCATAAACACAGAGTAGATTGGTGGTTACCAGGGACTGGAAAAGGTAGACAGAGAATGAAAGAAGAAAAGTTAATTAATGAATACAAATATATGATTTGATAAAAGAAATAAGATAGTGTTAAATGAATAATTAGGATGGCTATAGTTTATGATAATCTATTGTACATTTTAAAATAGCTAGAAAAATAATTAGAATGTTTCTAGCATAAATAAAAGACATATTTAAGATAATGGATATTCTGAGTACACTGATTTGAACTTTACAAATTATATGAATATATTAGATTAACACATGTACCTTGAAACTATATACATTTATTAGGCATAAATAAAAATTGTTTAAAATATATCAGTGTAGTGAAAAACTACTTGTATCCTTATTGAGATAAAAATGTCAAAAAAGTAAAATAAAATAATAAATATCAAAAAATTTTTAAATGGTTTTTAAAAAATGTCCAATATTCAGCAAAATACTATAATATATGCAAAGAAAAAAGTATGACTCATATCCAAGAAAATATATTTTTTAAAAAACTGTCAATAGAAACTTCCTATGTCCCCAGATGTTGGATCTTATAAATAAAGATTTTAAAGCAACTATGCTGTTTGTTCAAATGACAACAGGAAATCATGATTAAAGAACCAAATAAAAGTATGACAATAAATCAACAAATAAAGAATCTGAGCAAAAAGATAGAAATTATTTTTAGAAATGAAAATTATAAAAATGGAAAAGTAATAACTGAAATTAAATGTTTACTCAAAGGGTTTAACACTATATTTGATATGACATAAGAAAAACTTAGTGAGCTTGAATATAAATCAATACAAATCAGTCAATCTGAGGAACAGAGAAGAAAAAGAAATAAGAAGAAAAGTAAACCAAATCTTGGTGACCCAAGACAACATGGGAAAAATTTTGAGAAAATAATAGCCAAAAATGTTCTAAATTTGAGGCCGGGCTTGGTGGCTCAGCCTGTAATCCCAGCACTTTGGGAGGCCAAGGCGAGTGGATTGCCTGAGCCCATGGGTTCGAGACCCACCTGGGCAACTTGGTGAGACCTCGTCTCTACAATAAATAAAAAAGTAGCCAGGCATGGTGACGCTTGCCTGTAGTTCCAGCTACTTGGAAGGCTGAAGCGGAAGGATCACTGGAGCCCAGCAGGTCGAGGCTGCGGTGGCCTGGAGTATGCCACTACACTTCAGTCTGGAGGACAGAGTGTGACTCCAATGCAAAACACAACCCAGATAGAGTAAACACAAAGAAAGCCACACCTAGATACAACTTGTTAAAACTATTAAAAGACAAATAGAAAGGGAAATCTTGAAAATAGCAAAAGAAAAGCAACAAATCACATATAGAGAAACAACAATGTGATAAACAGCTGACTTTTCCTTCCCCTCAAAAAAATGGAGACCAGAAGGCATTGAAATTACATATTCAAACTGCCGAAAGAAAAAAAATTAAACAAGCATTTATATTCAGCAAACTACCTTTTGCATATTAAAGTGGGATAAAGACATTCCATAAAAACAAAGACTGAAAAACATCCATTCCTATTGGACATGACTTAACAAAATCGCAAAAGAAAATTTAAGCTGAAAGGCAGTGACACTCAAGGATAGTTCAAATTCAAGAGAAGAAGAACCATGAAGATGGTAATTTGGTAAATAAAAACTCTGTAAATATATACTTTTATAATTTAAGCAAAGCAAAAATTATAGTTTTCTTGTGAGGAGGAGGAGGATGAAGAAGAAAGGAGGATTAAGAGAAAGAGAAGGAAGAGGAAAAGAATTACAAGAAAAAAATCAGAGGATAAGGAAAAGGAATAAGAGAAAAAGAAGAAAAAAGGAAAGGGGAATAGGAAGGGATAGAGGGCTAAAATAAAGGGATTTATATCTGAAGAAACAGAACATTTTATTTACAGGTGACATAATTTTATATGTAAAGAATCCTGAGAAATAAGCATGCACACACACACACACACACACACACACACACACACATGCACACCCTACTACAATAAACAAAATTAACATATACAAAATTAATACAAACAAATTATATATAAACACGCATGTGCAGGTATCTTTTTCATAGAATGATTTGAGTTCCTCTGGGTATATACCTAGTAGAAGGATTGTGGGGTCATGTGGAAGATCAATTTTTAGATCTTTTAGGAATAGCCAAAGTGTTTTCCACAGACGTAGTACTAGTTTACACTCCCACCAACAGTGTAGAAGTGCTCCCTTTTCCCTGTACCCTCTCTAGCATCTGTTGTTTTTTGAGTTATTGATGATGGCCATCCTGACTAGAGTTAGGTGGTATTTCAGTGTGGTTTTAATTTGCATTTCTTTGATGACAAGTGAGGCTGAGCATTTTTTCATTTATCTGTTGGTTGCTCATATGTCTTCTTCTGAGAAGTGTCTATTCATTCATTTTGCCCACTGTGTAATGGGGCTGTTTTTTTTTTTTTCTTTTTACACAATTGAGTTCCTTGCAGATCTTAGATGTTAGGCCTTTGTCAGATATACAATTGTCAAATATTTTTTCCCTGTCTATAAAAGCTCAAGTCATAAAAGACACCATTAAGAAAATACAAAGACATGACATAAACTGAGAGAAAATTTTTGGAAAACATATCTGATTAAGAACTCTCATTCATAATATATACAGTAAAACATAATATATAATATATAACTTAATAACAATATAATTGCATAATATGATGTGATATAACTCAAAAGTAAAAAGACAATTGACCAAGTTTTAAAAGTGGCAAAACTTATATATACCAAGAAATACATACATATGTCTTTGCCAAAGAAGGCATGCAAATGTACAATAAGCACATGGAACAGTGCTATATCTTGTAAGTCATTAAGATTAAACATTACATAATGATTACATTTAAAAACCCACTAGAATGATCATGATTAAAAAGTTTGACCAGATTAAATTTTGGTAAGGTAGTGAAGAAAACTAAGCCATCATACATTCCTGGTAGAAATGTAAAATGGTTTAACCACTTGGGAATACAGGTTGATAGTTCCTTACAAAATACACTATAAACCTACCACATAACCAAGAAACGTGTCTCTCAGTAATCTCCCCAGGACAAATGAAAATGTGTTCACACAATGACTTACACCCAAATCCTCATAAATGCTCATAAAACATTTTTAATTGCCCCAAATTAAATGATCCAAATATCTATTAGATGATAAATTCATAATATAAGTGGGTCTATATTGATAAATAAACTATTCATCAATAAAAAGAAATAAAATATTGATACACATTACTCATATAACATATATGCACCTCACAAACAGTACATTCGGTGAAAGACACCAAACACCAAAGACTATATACTGTGTGATTTCGATTATATGAAACATCCAGAAACCAAACAAAACAAAACACACTAGTGAGTGCCTCCAGCAGGAGGGTGGGTGAAGTTGCAGTAAAGATTGACTGCAAATGAGCTCAAGGGAAGTTGTTGGGAGTGATAAAAATTCTATAACTGGATTATGGTGACAGTTATACAACTATATTATACATTCGATAAGTACTATTGATTTGTATACTTATGAAAAAAATAAGAGCCAGTTCCTTTCTGAAATCCCACCATTAATCCATCTTGATGGATTCAGACTGAGGTACCCAGCTATGGTCTTGCCAACGGCAGAGGCATTCTTTTAAAAGAATATGTATAAAACACTGGAATCTAATTCCAATATTGAAAAAAAAATCAGTATTTTCAAATGCAATCAACATTATCTGAAACCATGCAAATAAGACTTTTGTAGACACCCCGAATATTTAAATGGCAGTTTATTTCTCCCTGAAGAAATATTAGATAATGGATGACAGCTAGGTTTTAAAGATGGGTTAGCTCACTTTGGCACAATTCACTGAGAATCAAATGAATAGTGAGAACTGTGAGTATTCTGAAAGTTCAATGTGATGAAGTTCAGCCTCTTTAATATTCCCTGCTAAGTACTATTTATGAACCTGGGTAAAATACTTGACCTCTCTGAGTATCAGTTCTCCTATCTAAAAGAAGAATTAAGTGAGAAAACCTATTTGAACTCTACAGTAGGCACTTACGAAATGTGTCCTCCTATCTACATTTCTAAAATAAATGGGAAGTTGAGAAGGTATAGGTTTGTGGTTTAAATAATTGTGCTTTTTTTCCAGAGAGTTGAAACTGAATGCTGGCTTCATTACAGGGATTTGGAAAAAGTAACAGATGTTATTTGAAAAGAAACCTGCTGAGATAAACTATCCAAGTGTCCAACCAAGTAAATGGAATGAGTCATGATTGACATTATTTCTTACCTGTGGAGTTTCACTGTTGCTTTCTAAATTTGGAGCTTTGTTTCTGAAGAGAGGTAGAACAGCATGTCAAGAAGCTGTTCCTCCCAATGCCACAAAGTTGTCTAGGGTTCCTGGAAGTTGCTGAGAGTCAGAGCTACCAGGATGGGAATCAAAACAATAGGTAGGAACTGCAGTGAGCACAGGAGAAGTAAAAGATCCTAGGAAGGGGAGAAGGAGAAATACCTAGCAATTCAGTCAAGGCACAGTGAAAAATCCTTAGGAGAGACACTGGTGCTCAATTATACCCTCAATGAATATCTTTTGGAAGTTTAAGTTTTACCCAAAACTATTCCAAAATCAGAAGATGTAGATTCAAAAATAAGAACTGTCTTTAAAAAACGCATAGGTAAGGGCTATAGATGTTAACAAATAATTGTAAGTGTGATAAATGCAATCATGGGAATGCCTACAAGAAAACAACAAACACTTCTGCTTTTGCCATTCAATTTTTACAAATTTCAGCAACCAAAAAGAATTTTTATGCATCAAAGAAAAATTCTCCAAACCTTGGAATACGGCAAAACCTTAAAGCAAATTTAGCAATATGGTTTCCAGAAGACATTTTATTTTGTGCTAATAGGACTTTTTGTTGGAAATGCTAAAAATACAAACTAAACTAGTTTCAGCAAAATAAAAAAGCTTTGAGAGGGATGGCATCCCGCTGGTCCTCAGAGATAGCCAGATGACTGTTTAGTCTCTAGTATCACCTAGGCTTTTTCTCCACCTCCTCCTGTCTCTGTATGACAATTTCTTTGTTTCATATGGGCTTTCATCATACATTGAAACCATGCCTACTCATAGCCTCAAGGTTTATATGTTTCAGACTTTCCAAAGAGAAAGGGACAGATCCTTATACTCTCTAAAGCTGATTCAAAATCAAGAGAAGCATGGTTACAAGATGAATAGGCTCGCCATCCTTTAACCAATCAACTGTGGCCAACAGTGTGGGGTCCTTAAAATCATAATATCCCCACAACAGTGCTGCATGATTGGTCTGGAAGAAGGGAATTTCATGTAAGAGGGTACATTTTCTGGAAAAAGAACCAGCTCTCTACAGGCAGAAAAAGCAACACTTTTCCCTTACATTGTTTTTGCTTTCATTTCTGGTCTTTTTTCACATTTCTTGAATCCTGCCTTTTCTCCATCTCTATTGAATCCTATAAAAAGCCTCTTCTCTCTCTTCACCCATACTATATAAAATGCATTTAAAAATCAGGCTGTGGAAGTAGATGGCAACATGCCTTCTTGATTCTCTGCACCTTTGTGAGTGTTTGTTAAGAAAGAGATCACAAGGGGCGAAACTGCCCATGGAGCAGGGAGGCCGAGGATGCAATTCTGGAGCAGCTAGTCAAACCTGCAGAAAATGGAGTGAAATGATACGTTTTGTCATTAGAAAGCATTTGAAGTGATCTAGAGAATAAAAAACTCTCTTGATAGATATTTTGAGTAATCAACTTTCTTTAACAAGTATAGACTCTGAGTGCTTCTGATAATGCATTACATTTAATCATTTTTTCCCTTTAACACATAATGGCACATTAACCACAAATAAAGAATGGTAGTGATTATCTCCCCAATGAAATATGGAGTAAAACCATTTCTGCAATTCCAATGTCTTGTTTATCTATAATAAGAGGAGCTCATGTGAATGCATGTGTGTTGAGGAGGGGCAATAGACAATGTCAATCAATTGTATTCATAAACACAGTTTAGAGGTAGACCCTGCATAATTTAGACTGCTCCTGGCTTGCTGCTGCTGAAAGCAGGCATGCTTTATGTTGCATTACCATTTTGATTGAACAAACAGGGTCAATAATGTCACTTTTTCTCATCCAAGGAAAGAAAATTATTCCGAATCCAATCATCAATCAATGCATGCAATCAGGCTGTTTAAAATACCTTGGATTCTCACGTGACTGGCTATTCCTAGGAATACAGTTGAAAAAGACATAGTTTGGTCTGACTTGTTAATCCTACTACATTCTCACTAAAGTGTTAAAAGGCCAGCTAGGACTCAACATGTGCTCCACTATTAACAAGATTATGGCAAAGGAATCATTTGAGAAGTTAGAAAGTCTGAACTCTAAGACCTTTGGTATCTGCCTTTATTTGCATATAAGTGTTTATCCATTACTTTGCCATACCATACAGCTACATCATTTTTCTATAATTTCTAGAGGTTAATGGTTTTTTCCCCCTCTAAATTCAAAGTCAACACAACTGACACTAAAGTCAAGAAAATGTACTTTTCAGAGTGCTGTAACAACAGTTGGCAGTCTGTACATTGTGAAAAATGTATTTGATCAAGGAAATTTTGCTAGCAGCATGCCAATGGATCCACACTGATTTACTTGAGAAATAAAGGAATTAATCCTCATCTTCTATTTAGGAATAGAAAACAGTCTGAGACATCTTGTACCACACAAATCTCTGACTTAGCTTTCATTCAGCCTTTTGTGTGAGCAAATATAATTACTGAGCAAAAAAGAGGAACAAAAGAGCAGATTTTGAATCTCCGTCTGAATGGCCAGAACAATCAGCAGGCAGCTGGAGATGAGTGGGTTTCAATTGCAGCCATCACGTTCTGAATCCTCTGACTAGGCACAAGTGTTGAGATCTGAGCTCCAGGCAAGACTGAGTAATGTGGCTAAACAAACCCACCCAGCTCTATTGGAATGTGTGCTCCTGGTGCAAACAATAGATACTTTGTTCCCTTGCTCTCAATCATCATATATGTTTTCCGATTAAAATTTTTCAGAAAACTACTCTTCTAAAAACATTTCAGCTGAGTACCTCAATACTGAAAAAGATATATTAAAAATTATTTTTAGATATGTTTTAAACAACAAAACATGGTTAAGGCACAGGTAAGCAAAGGACAAAAATCAGAAGCCATAATGTTGAGAGCTTTGAATGAGCTAGCAGTGGAGCTAGAGAATGCTCTGAGGTCATCTGCTAATATGTGGGGGCCAAGATTTGGCTTTATTTAAAATTTCTTTTAGTTGTGTTCAAAACACATATAACATAAAATATGACATTTTAAGCATCTTAAGTGTACAATTCAGTGGCATTAATTGCATTTCCAGTTTCGTGCCACTATCACTTCTATCTACTTTCAAATCTTTGTCAATACCCCAACCAGAAACTCTATACCCATTAAGTTATAACTCCCCATTTCTCTCTTACCTAGTTCCACATAACCTCTAATCTACATCCCTCTGTAAGAATCTGTTGTAAATATTTCACATTCATGAGATCATAATATTCGTATTTTTGTGACTGACTTATTTTACTTACGTTTTCAAGGTGCATCCATGTTGTAGAATGTAGCAGAACTTATTTTTTTTTAAGGCTAAATAATATTTTATGTATCACATTTTGTTTATCCTTCATCCATGATAAATACTTAGGTTGCTCCTACCTCTTGGCTATTGTGAATAATGTTCACATGAACATTGATGTACAAATATCTGTTCAAGTTCTTATTTTCAATTCTTTTGGAGCTATACATATATATTTGTTTTCTCTTCACTTAATGTGGCACATTGAAACTCTGAATCGATCATATATCATATGTATATTTATACATGAACTTATACTTGCACATACATACATATATTATATATATGATAGAGTCAGAGTTTTAACGTGCCACACTAAATCAAGAGAAAGCAAATGATGCCTGGAATGCCAGTGTTAGGGAGACCCTAATAAACTTGAGACCACCAAGAGGCAACATTCTTAGTGACTGAAATACAAACACAAAAACCTCCTCCTTATGAAAACCTTGCCATATAAATGTTGGACATAAATATGTGGAGTAGAGAGACAATGAAATAGTAATTTAGAAAATTTCTAAACTAGAACTTTGAATCACATAGGTTTGGGACTACGATTCATATCGCTTATCAGGCCTGCAAAACTCTTAACACATAGCCCTGGATTGACTGGGCCTCAATTAACTAGCAAAAACAAGCATGGACATAGAATTGCAAAACTCAGTATATCTGGTCAGACAACTAGAAAAGAGTACTATTGCAAGTTGGCACTATTTAGAGATATAATAACAAAAAATTTCTGAGTAGATGAGAAAGGTTAATTCTTAAATTCTAGAAAATATACAAAAAAATCCCAAGCAGAATAAAGAACAAGAAATCAATATCAAATCAAATCAGGACTTTTTTTAATGAAGCTGCAAAACTTCCAAGTAGACAAACCATGCAAACAAAAAAATATATAATTTACTTTTAGCAAAAGGACAATCTGGCTGACACCCAACAGAAAAAAAAAAAGCCAGAATTGCTGTGAAAAAATAACTTTCAATCTAGACTTGTATATCCAGCAATATTATCAACAAAAAATTAAGAAGCAGTAAAAATGTTTACAGACAAATAAAAATTGGAAGAGGTCATTATTCACAAGACCCTCACTAATGAATACATCAAGGGAAAAAAAATGAGTGAGAGAAACAATATGATTCCAGAAGAAAAATACAAGAAGAAACTGTAAATAACATGTGTTATAGGTATATCTAAATGATTATTTTCTTTAGAAAATAATAACAACAACTTCTACTTTCAATGTGGAAAAAAATCAAGATAGAACTATAATTTTGAATAAAAATTGCATGTGAAAGGGTCTTGATAAAAATATACAAGTTTTCAGTACCTTATCTTGTTTGGGAGAAGGATAAAGATTAACATTAGATTTGATGAGTCAGATATGCATGCTAATGTCTAGGGTGATTGTAGTAGGCAGATAAGGGTCCAAAGATGCTCATGACCTAATCCCAGAAACCTGTAATTATGTTAACATTGCATGGCAAAAGGGAATAGAAGTAGCAAATGAATTTAAAGTTTCCAATCTCCTAACCTTAGTACAGGTAGATTATCTTGGTTTATACAGGCACAATGTAATCAAAAGCATCCTTAAATTTAAAAGAGGTAGGTAGAAAAGTTGGTGTCAGAGTGATGCATTGTGGGAAAGACTCTACCAACCATTGTAGTCCTTAAGGATGAAGGTGGATCGTGAGTCAAGGAATGTAGGTGCGTCTAGAAGCTAAACAAGTTAAGAACACAAATTCTCTCCTAGAGTCTCCAAAAGGAAACACACTCATGCTGACAATAATTTTAGCTTAGTGAGATTCATTTCAATCTTTAGCTCTCTAGAACTGTATAAGACAGTAAGTTTCTGTTGCTTTAAGTCACTAAGTTTGTGGTACTTTGTTGCAGTAGTAATAGGAAACTAATATGGCAATCACTTGAAAAATATAAATAGTTTATATATCCCAAATTAGTGGAGGAAAAAGAATACAATCAGAAGAAAATTAAATTAATTGTTAAAAAGCATAGAGGGAAAGAGGAAGAGAAAGAAATAGCAAAAGCAAGACAGATAGAGATGTCAAATTAATATGGCAGAAATAAATCCACACTCAATGTTTACATAAGAGAAAAAACACATCAAACTGGATTTTTAAAAACTCCAACTATATTGTATTTTCAAAAGATATATTGAAAACTACAGTTCTTTGGAAAAAACAAAGTTGATAAACTTCTGACAAAACTAATTATAAAACAAAAAGAGTAAAAACACATAAATAACTAACATTAGGGCTAAAATTACAAATACATAATAATCATAGCCTATTATAAAATATTGTGTGCCAAAGAAATTAAAAACTTAAGAACTGAAGATATTCTAAGAAAAATATGAATTGTAAATCTTATCTAATAAGAAAGCAAAAATCTGAATTATTTCTTAAATATTAACAAAATTCAGTCAAATAAATAAAATATTTTTCTAAAAATAAAATTTTCAGGCCCCCATGGGTTTAGAGGCAAGTTCTAACAAAAATTCAAATAACAAATAAGATTAATAAAGGTCATTTTGTATGTTTATATATTTTTTAAAAATGCAAAAAGATTACTCAACTTTTTAAATGAGAGTAATAGAATCTTGACATCAAAACTAAACAAAAGATAACACAAGGAAAAAAAGAAAATAGGACAATTTCTTTCATGTATTTAGATTATAAATCCTAAAAATAAATATATACACATCAAATTCATCTATAGATTTAAAAATATAATATATTATGACTAATTTAACATCATCCAGGAATATATGCTTTGAAAACTATTTATATAATTACTACACAATCACATTAACAAAGAAAATCCATATATAATTATCACAATAGTTGCAGAAAATGCAGTCAGAAAAAATTTAACATTCAGTCTTCAAAAAAAATTTTTTTAGCAAACCATGAATATAAAAAAGCGTCATTACCTGATAAAACACATCTACAAACAACTTTTAATAGGTCTGATTCTTTTTTTTTTTTTGAGTCAGAGTCTCACTCTGTCGCCTAATCTGGAGTGCAGTGGCACGCTCATGGCTACCCCAGTGTCAACCAGCTGGTCTCAGGCAATCCTTCCACCTCAGCCTTCCAAGTAGCCAGAACTACAGGCACACATCACTACACCTGGCTAATTTTTTGATATATTGTAGAGACAAGGTCTCACCAAGTTGCCCAGGCTGGTCTTGAACACTTGGGCTCAGGCAATCCTCTTGCCTCATCCTCCCAAAGTGCTGGGATTACAGGTTTGAGTCACCATACCTGGCCGAGGCCTAATTCTTAACAGTAAAATACTGAAGCAAACTCTAACATGTAGGAAAGAAACAAGTGTACCCACTACTGTCATTTCTTCCTAACATACTACTGAGAGGTGTAGTAAGACAAAAATAGACTAAAATATAAAAATTGAAGAAGAGAAAAAAAATCACTATTGCTGATCAAGTGACTGCTTAGAAAATTCAAAATAAATAAATATTAGACAATATAAATTTTAAAATCACAAAGACTTACATAAAGATAAATAAGATATTCATGCATAAGAAGAACAAATATTGTAACAATTCTCTCTAAATTGATTTATCGAATCAAATTCCCAACAGAAACTCTAGGAACTGTACATACACATCTGAAAAGAAGATATATTAAACAGCTGATATTGCCATTCAGTTGGGATAGATGGTTTGCTTAATTTTTCTGGGAAAGTTGTGTATCTTCCTTTATGGAAAGGGAAAGAAAGAAATTGAATCCCTAACTTTTCTCAGACGCAAAAAATAATACCTGATAGATCAAAAATTTAAATGAAATACAAAACTTTAAAATATTTAGGAAAAAAATGACTGAAAATGTTATTATGATTTTAGAGTGGTGAGAACATCTCAGACAAAACAGAAAATATACTTCCCAAAACAAAAGATAAATTATTTTGTTTATGTTAAATTTTTGTAATAGTTTTTGTTACCAAGCATGCATGCAAAATAAAATGATAGGTGAATGGAAATTAAATCCACCCAAGATGTCATTTCAAGTCTTACTCAGCATCTTCAAATACAACCTGTACACTTGTGTTTTCTCATTGCTTATTGCTACAAGAGAGAATTTCTGGGTCACAGATATGCACACACCAGTGCCTTCTTGCTGTGTCTGATGGGTGTAACAAGGGAGGAGTTGTTCAATGTTACTAAGAAATGCAAGATTGTTTTCTAAAGTAGTTTACCAGTGACTCAAACATCTGCTTTCATGCATGAGCATTTGCACTGCTATTATCAATCTAAATAACAGAGAGAGGCTCTGTAAAAGAAAATGATATTTATTCAGGAATGGCCATTCCAAGGTAATAAAAGACAAAAGTTTTTTAAGGAATACTAAGAAGAATTACATAATTGTTTTGAGATAATTATCCTTGAATACATGGATCAGTAATGAGGGTGACACCAGTCCTAAGTTGGATAGGCAGTTGTGTAAGGTTGTGCCGGTCTTTGTGCAAGACTGTGGTTTCTGAGTCTTAGTTTTGAAGTGATCATGTTTATCTGGCATTCATGCATGAGAGCCCTTTTTTTAATAGATTCTCTGACTCCATTTTTCAATTTCAGTTTTATTTTGTTTTTTCACAATTTACTTCATTTTGATTCTGATGATTATCATATTTTCCTGTTTTAATCAAGAGCTTTCTCTTAAAGCAGTGGTCCCTAATTTTTTTGGTATCAAGGACCAGTTTGTACAAGACAACTTTTCCACAGACTGGGGAAAGCAGGGGATCATCAGGCAGTAGGTTCTCACAAGGAACATGCAACCTAGACTCCTTGCATACACATTTCACAATAGGGCCCATGCTTCTGTGGGAATCTAATACCATGACTGATATGACAAGAGGCAGAGCTCTGCTCACCTGCTGTTCATCTCCTGCTATGGTAGTACCCAGTCCATGGTCCAGAGGTTGGGGACCCCTGTCTTAAAGACTTGCTCATCATTTATATTGTTGTTAGGTTTTATTTCCCTGTTAATCATTATATAGCCTATGAATATAAGGTGTTCACCTAAGTAAGAACTATGGAGTTAAATATTTTGGTATTGGTCAATAACTTAGAAGCTACAGCTATTTTTTATTAAATTAGCAATATTAAATCAGTCTTACTTATCAAACAGATATACATACTGAGATCATTCTGATTTAGTCTGGGTTAATACTTTTATGACCATAAAACATCTATCAAAAACATATATTATTATATACTGAGGCAAAAATGTATGCTGACAATTTTGAAGATATTTCTATTTTTATTTTACCCATAATTTTAAAACCAGTTTATTCATTAAACATTTACTTAAACACTGTGAACTAAACAGAATTTGAGTTAATTACTATACATTTTATGTGAGAGCTCATTTATCTAAGCCAATCTGCATAAAATTTCTTTAGGGATTTATGGCCAACTACACCAGATTGTATTATGCATAAGATTCAACATTGCAAACACACAAATAAAAATCTTATAGCTTTATTTTAGAATTTCAATCATAAGACAGAAAACATAATAGAAACTCAATGGTTTATAAAAGAAAGTTGGATCCAAATTCTGTTTCTAACATAACAAGACCTGTTTGCATTGCTAAGTTTTATTTGTCCTGATAGACAATCTAATGAAGGTTGAGGACAAAAATTTGGAAAAAAAGTACTTTGATTTTTAAACAAAAATACATTTTACCATTTTTGTTGTTTAGTTTCAAATGAATTTAGAGTTAAATATTCAAACGCTTACATTTTAGTTAGAAATGAATTGTGTAGAAAAAAAAAACCTCTTCATGTGAACTTGGATGAGTAACACATATTTCTTTTGTTTGTTGGTTTGATTTGGGTGATTTGTTAGTGCAAATAGGAAAGCATTTTAGGGGAAAAAATATTTTCAAGCTTTTTTTCCTTATCTCCTGTGTGACAGACAAAGCAAAATTGTTTTAATATAAGGCAGCTATAACTTACATTATTGCTCTGAGCTCAAGATTTTGATCTGTTTGATCTGAGATCCTAGATTTTACAAACATGTATCTGTATTTTTTTTCTTTTACAATATCAATCTTTTAATTAACTGTTTCATTTACCTAGGAACTTATAGCCAGGCAACCAGAAGATACATTTAAAAGGATCATTCTTAGAAGATCATTATTGAAATTGGTCTTTTGACAGGTGAAGGGAAATTCAAGAGAAAGACTGCATGGATCTTTCTATTTGGTGGTGGGGGCGGGGTGAGGAGTGAAACAATTTCTTTTTCAGTGACCAGTGGTTTTTAAGGTAATGGCAAAGACCAGAAGGTCTCAACTTAGTGCTTTCTCTAGGAGTTTCAATCTTTTATATATCAAGATTAAAAATTTTAGCAGTTTTCTTTTTATTAGTGTCAGGAGTGTAGGCAAGTTGATTTGTTAAATTAATTAAATCAGACATGGGCATGTTTTTCCATTCTATTTGAGTTCTTTTAACAAGCTAGGAACATTCTCAAGAAAAGTCATTCACAAAAATGGAATTAAAAGCTATTCAAATTGAATCAACAGAATTAGCAAGGAAAGTTTTACAAAAAATAACTTTGGGGAGTTTGAATGATCTCTTTAATAACCATAAATTATCCTTCATATAATGTGTCCATCAATTAAAATGCACATGAGAATGGACTATATATTTTGAATGTATACTGGCTGGAGTCTCAGAAAACTTAGCATGCCTTAATATTTAAGAATGTATTCCATTTCTTATTTAAACTCTTGAGAGCAAAGAAAATTCTATAAATCTTACCAGGAAATGTCAAAAATTTGGACTGGTGTTTTAGATTGTGGTGACTGCCCTAGCAACTTTTAATTGGCCATGTGACAACCACCATTTAGAATGTTTATTTTTGCTCTCAGAAGATTTTTTGAACAGCAAAGGGAAAAAAGAGCCACATCGTTTACATATGTGTTTAACCATAGCAAAGTGAAACCAAAATCAAAGTGCTCACAAATTTTTAACCCAGGCATACAAATCAAACAAAATACTAAACTTCATGGACAGAAAGAACTGAAAGTGAATTCACCAGAAAATACATACCTCAAAGACAGAATATAAATGTTGTAGAAACCAGAGTACTCTCCAAAAGAACACTTGTCAGGAGTGCTTATCAAAAAAAGACTTCCATATCCCAAGAGAGATGCAGGGTCCTTCATTCAAGGTGTCCTTATAAGCAAATCAGATACCCAATAAAGTCAAACAGAACTCATCAAAGGGAAGGAGTCAAAGAATCTGAGAGGGTATTCTTCAGAGCAGAAAAGGCAATTTATGGAAATGGAGAGTGCAAGGGGCTTAGTTGGTCCCACACTCAATTTCAAGGGCCACAAATTCATTTGATGTTAGCTCACTTTCTTTCCACTTTTGAGACCATTATGTTGAGTTAAGTAAAAAACACAGAAATGATCTTTAAAAGAAAATGATATTTATTTAAGAAGGAGCATTCCAATAAGACTATACATGTCATAGTAAATTATGTGAGTATTCAGGGATGTAAGGGAGGATAGAGGTTTTTAAACTAACACAGGTAGAACACATAATTGTTGGAAATAATCATCCTTGGCTACATTGATCAATAACAAGAGTGGCACAAGTCTGAAGTTAAACAGACAGTTGCCGGTCATTTATCATTGCAGAAATATTTTTTTGTGTAAAGTTGTGATGGCTTTAATACAAGGTCATTGGTTTTGAAAACATCTTTTATCATAGTCATTGTTACCAAGCATCTGTGTATGAGAACCCTCTCATAATGGTCTTCCCTGACTATTTTTCAGATTTTTTAAATGCAAGTGACTCCATTTTGATTTTGACAACATTCAGTCTGAACCTTACTAATACTGACTATATTTCTTACGGTATAAAACACGTTGAAGCTGAGTATCTTAGACCATTTTTGTTGCTGTAAAGGAATGCCTGAGGCTGAGTAATTTATAAAAAAATAAAAAGTTTATTTTGGTCACAATTATAATGGCTAGAAAGTTCAGGATTAGGTGTCTGTATCTGGTGAAGGCCTTAGGCAACTTCCACTCATGGTGGAAGGCAAGGGAGAGCCCTTGTGTGCAGAGACCACATGACTATAGGGAAAGCAAGAGAGAGGGGAAGGTGCTATTTTCTTTTATACAACCAGCTCTTGGAGAAACTAATAGAGTGAGGATACTCACCCTGGAAAGAGGGCATTAGTCTATTTATGAAAGATCCACTCCAAGACTCAAACTCCTCCCATTAGGCCCCATCTCCAACATTAGGGGTCAAATTTGAACAATAGGCTTCAAGGGGACAGATGTCCAAATTAGAGCCATGAGTTATTGACAGTATCAACCCCTAACAAATATATAAAAGTCTGCAATCCGCCTACTGGGAATATACCCAGAGGAACTCAAATCACTCTATGAAAAAGATACATGCATGTTTATTGCAGCATTGTTCACAATAGCAAAAACTGGGAACCAACCATGCTGCCCATTGAAAGAGGACTGGATAAAAAAAAATGTGGTACATATATATATGATGGAATATTATGCAGCCATAAAGAAGGACAAAATTATGAACTTCACAGCAACTTGGATGGACTTAGAGTCTATAATACTGAGTGATCTATCACAGAAACCAAGAACTGAGTATCACATGTTTTCATTCATAAGTGGACCTCGAACAATTATCATAATACTGCAATTTCCCATTACTGGGAAATTGTCGGGGGCAGGGAACAGGATTGGCAGCAATGTGATTCTGCTGGGGTGGGGGGAGAACACCTTATCAACAAGGGTATCTGCATAATGAACATTTGTATACTTAACCTTGAATTGTACCCCACATCTTAAAAAAAATAAAAATAATAATTACACATAAAAAAGAAACACATAAAAGGAGTGAACTTTGTCTTCCAGTCCCACTTTTTCTCTGATGTTGAACTTACATTCTTCTCCATATCATTCCTTCTCTTTCAGATAATCAGTACATGTATATCTTCTTTTCTTATGTATTAAAGCACATTTTAGCAAAAATGAATCTATTTTCAGGCCTTTGTAAGCCTGAATGTTATATCCTCTGCTTGGATGCAGAAAGGGAGGCAATGAATAAAATGTCAGACCTGTTTTTAAAAGCAACTCCCATATAGCAGAGGAAAAGAGACCTGGTTCTTTGCTCGTGGCACAATGTACCATTATGAATTCAGGTACAAAGAGTGGGAAATAGAATGAGTTATTTTGTTTTATTTTCGTTTTTGTTCCTAGTTTAAGAAATCATTGAGTCAAATCAGGGTTTTTACTTTACAATCTAGTTTTATACACCAGGGAGTGGGAGAAGTCTTCTAGATTCAAGCAATAAGTAAACTGCCAATACTTGTT
This sequence comes from Cephalopachus bancanus, assembly GCA_027257055.1. Classification (NCBI taxonomy): domain Eukaryota; kingdom Metazoa; phylum Chordata; class Mammalia; order Primates; family Tarsiidae; genus Cephalopachus; species Cephalopachus bancanus. The sequence goes on along the minus strand of JAPVLO010000046.1, from coordinate 12,014,227 downwards.
CTTTGTGGTGTTGTAATTTTTCTATTTTAGTGTCCTCCTACACATTTTAGTGCAAAATCAGGAGAGTCTGCATCAGAGACTACAATCGCACTCATTCTCCATTCTCAAATGCATACTCAATCTTGAAAATGAATTGCCATCTCAGAGACTCCTGGGACATACTCCTATAATTCTTAATGAAGTCATAATCCTATTCCTAAAAGCAGCCTTGGGGAAGAGGAGAGCTCAAGGCTACCAGTCAGCTTGCCTCCTCCTTCATTGCTCTTGGTAGCCACATGATGTTATGGACTTGAGGCCACAGATGCCATTGATAGCAGATTTCACAAGAACTTTAAATGTTTGGCAGTCATTGAGAAACAGAGCACCCTGCTCTTTTTTCCTCATCAGATGAATACCAAAACCCTCCTCAAGGTGACAGAGCTAAAGTGTCTATTCACATGGCAATCAGAAATTTGAGCATCAATCAGTAATCATAAAGTCAGGGGCATTTTCTCAGAAAGTCAGGAATTCACAGGACTTTCATAAGCTAATCAGCAGGCATCAAATAGACAATCAATCTAATTAGCTGCTCATATTCAGATGGCAATCAAAGCAACACAGTAAGCTTCATTAGTAATGATATTGAAAAATGTGATCTGTGCAGTATTCAACTAGAAAATGAATATCCATTTTTGTAAATAGCTAAGGAGGATGTGGCTGTACTGTGTATACCATATGCCAGTTCAAAGATGCAGGCACGGGAATCCCAACTGATGCTGTTACAGGCCAATACTCTTAGTATGGGTGTTTCTTATAACTCTTATGTTTGATTCAAAGTTGTTTATCTAAATGTGCCAAGGTAGCTTCTTTGTGGTAACTTTCCAACCGCCCCCCCATCCCCTTAAGGAACTATTAGTATGATTAGATCTTGGGTCATGCCAATATTCCCATAGACCTTGTTGATTCAATTTTGGGGATTGGTGAAAAGATTATGAGATCTTGAGTCATGCCTTTGTTAATTTAGCTTTGAGGGTGGGTGAGGGGCTATGCAGTATAATTCTGAGTAAGCTGTACTATTGTACTATTGGGGAGCGAGTTTCTTTTGGGTGGATACACTGTCTTGTTCCCTGATTCTATTAAACACCCATTTCTCCCAATTTCTGCCTCTTGTCTTTAATTGCCCTCAAGAAGTAGTGGCCAATTTACTGGATCACACTGTAAAAGTGCCTGTTTTTACTTTTCTATTGGCCCACGAGTAAAGAAGGGGGGTAGAGTCATTTATTATATGACTGACAATAGTACATCAATAAGCTTTAGGTGACATGACCCACCTTAGAGGAAAAATGATGTAGAGGGAGGTGAAAGGGAAGTCAATAATTCTGAAATTTACTGCTCTTTATGAAAATGCCATTTTTTAGCTCTAACTTTAACTCCCTTTACTTTCAAAATCTACAACTTCTCTACCATGAATCTCTCCCTTGGAGAAACTGGGCACAAAACACTCCCTGGTAGAAATCTGGAAAAGTCATCTTTTTTCAAGGTAAGACCACTCTTCACCCCCAAAAGCAGTCATCCACTAGAAAGCTGTTAGCTACATCAGTGGTAAAAGGCTTCCTAAAGCAGAGATTAATTCATTTTGCATGACCCAGAATAACAATTGTGTATCACATATTTTGCCAGGCATTTTGGAAGTAATTCAAAAGACAGATACGTTCACTGTTCTCTAGGAAGTTGCCTTAACTCTGAGTAACACTAAAGAAAAAATTAATAAATAAGAACAAAAAAAGTATGTCACTAAGGGCTAGGTGATATGTTACAAATCTGCATATTTTAGGTTTAAGAATTGAACAGAGGGGAGATTACTGCTATATCAAATATTAGAAGAGGCTTCTTGAAAAAGTTAGAGACTGGGAGCTGATTTCTTTCAAAGTGTTATATTTCTTAACTGCCAGTATTTCAAGAGAATTGACACTCATTTTTAGTGAAGGGTAGAATATACTTCAGAAAGCTAGTACAAAATTGTCACATTATGTAACATAAAAGAAAAAAAAACTTAAAAGTAAACTCTCACATCTTTTGTTCAGCTTAGTATACTTCTAAGGGCCAAATTTCTCTATCAAATCTTCATAGGTCAATGCACATTTATTAGTCAGAATAGTTTTTAAAATATTCAGAGCTGTCATAACATGTGCACAGCAGGACTACAAGGAAGTTCCTCACAAAGAATGCTTCCTGCCCCACACATCTTGTGGTATCTATGGCAGAGTTGGACAAATTACTTTTCCGGATTACAAAAGAATGTAGTGAGTCTAGAGGAAGGGGTTGCTTTAAAACACCACTGTCCTTTGAGTCTCTCTCACTCAGAGTCATCTCTTCTAAAAAAGTTCTCCTAGCCCCAACTTCATCTGTCTCTTCTGGTGTTTTATTTGCTGGTAACTCCACTCATACTTACAAAACGTGCATTGACCTATGAAGATTTGATAGAGAAATTTGGCCCTAGACGTATACTAAGCTGAACAAAAGATGTAAGAGTTTACTTTTAAGATTTTGTTTCTTTTATGTTATATAATATGACAATTTTGTACTAACTTTCTGTTTATTTATAATTTTGAATCTCTATTAAGTTGAAAACCCTCTTAGAGTAAACAATGTTTCTAATTCAAATTTGTAACCCCATTGACTGATATGTGTCCAATGAATAAGTGAATCGATGACTATTTTTTCAATTACTTTGAGTTATGTGGAAACTTGTTGAGTTCTATAAAGGGAAAATGCTTTAGACACCAAGAAAGCCATTACAGGGATTTATTAAGAACACTTAGCGCCCAGAAGGCTATGTGTAAGATATAAAACCACGTCTCTGTCTCCAAGGAGTTTCTGTGCTTATGTATGACAGATCACTCATAGATTCACTCTGCAGGAAGTTTAATATGAGGGTTGGAGAGAACAAGCATTCAAAGAATGAAAAATCTGGTTTATGATCAAAAAAATTCCTAAGAGGTGTTCAAGGGGCTTGTTATATAGAAAGAAAAGTTTAAAGGCACAGAAATAAATGAGGACATGGTATCTTAAGGGAGAGAGCAAGAGCAGGCCTTACTTTATACAAAGAAGAACACCAGAGTCTTAGAAAATGTATAATAATTCCATTGAAGATATTTAAACTTCCACGTTTCAAGATAAAATTTTCAGATGAAAAGTACCATAAACGAACTAGGAAATAAAATCCCCATGAGTGAAGTAAGCTGTGAGTTTCATTTGTTTCCTTCCTTTTTGAAGTCTCACTGCTCAGAACACTTATATAAAGCCAGGGCTTGGCTGCTCCTGACAATGGCACTAGGTGCTGGGAGGTTGGAACCTGGGGCCCACAGGCATAGCAGTTGCAAATCCCAGTGTGTATCCTCAACATAGCAGGCACTGAAGAAGGTGCTATAGGGTCCGTGCCCGGTTGAATTTAGATGCTAAGAGGGTTGTCATTACATTCTGCCCAGAAAGGAGTGACAGCCTACTGCTGCTCTATGGTGCAAATTCAGGTGCTCTGCAGAGACAGGCGAATTGAGAGGAGTAGTCGTCTTGGTAGACAGGGAAGTACTGTTACAAGAGACCTTCTGTCTCTAGGTGTGAATTAGTTTGTTCAGAGCTGCTGCAACAAAGTACCACCGATGGGGTGACTTTAACAATAGAAATTTTATTTTCTCACTGTTCTGGAGTCTTGAAGTTCAAGATTAAGATTTTGGCAGGGTTGTTTCTTTTGAGGCCCCTCTTCTTGGTTTGCAGATGGTGTCTTCTCCCTGTGTTCTCACATATGTGCACCTCTCTGGTGTATCTCTCTCTCTCTGCCTCTTTGTGCTAATCTCGTTTTATAAAGACGCCAGTCATACTGGATTACAGCCAATTCTAACGACCGCACTTTAACTTAGTTACCTCATTAAAGGACCTATCTTCAAATACAGCCACATTTCGAGGCACTAGGGGTTTGGATTCAACATATAAATTTGGAAAAGACACAATTCAGCCCATAAAAGGAAGGTGAGGGCTGCCTTTCAATCTTCACCCACAAAATGGTTTAACAGAGCACCCTTTCTAATCTTCTCAGAGATACATTCTTTTAGTAATTCAATAATAAAGAAAATTCCTAACATTTAAAGAGAGCTTACTATTGCCAGGTTCAAGACTGCACACTCTTTGTAGGTTATCTTATGATGTAATCACAATAACCTTATGAAGGAGGTATGGTTATTGGTCCTGTTTGTTCTGAGGTTGCAAAATAGATTTTTTTTCTTTAAGGGTTGTCCACTTTTAAAGACAGTTTTAAAGGTAAAATTGGTATAAAATAAACTAATGTAAAATAGGCTCTGTTAAAATTAGTGGATAATTAGACAAATTTTGATATATTTGTACACTGGGAAATCCATCATCCAGTGAAAATCTCCTTGTGTCTCTTTATAATCCCTCCCTCATGCTCCTTCCCACAGTCTATCCACCTATCCCCAGGCAACCATGGATCTGCTTTCTATCACCGTATAGTTGCTTGCATTTTGTAGAATTGTATATGAATAGAATTGACACTATGTAATTTTTATCTTTTTTCCCTCAACTTAATTAATTTTGAAGTCATATTCTCGGGTCTATCAATAGTTCGCTGCTATTATTGCTAAGTGGTATTTTATTATGTGTCTATATCACAGGTTTTAGTTCATTCATATATTAATGCACATTTAAATTGTTTTTTTCCAGTCTAGGGCTACTACAAATAAAGCATCTATGAGTATTCATGCACAAGTCTTTGCATGGAGATTTACTTACATTTTTCTTGGGCAAATTCTCAGGAGTGGAGAAGCCAATCATATGGAGAGTATATATTAACTTTTTAAGAAACTGATAAACTGTAAAAGTGATCGCACCATTTTACATTCTTATCAACAGTATATGAGAGTTCTAGTTCACATTCTTGCCAAGTCTTTATATTGTCTGTCTTTTTTATTATAGTCATTCCAGTGGATGAGTAGTAGTATTTCAATGTGGTTTTAATTTTGCATTTTCCAAATGACTAATTATGAGCTTATCATTTTTCACTTCTTTGTTGATATGTCCATTAACAATTTGTCTATTTTTTGTTAGTTTTCTTAATTGATATTGAGTTTTATATTCCAGTTATATAAATCCCTTAGCATATTTATAAATCGCAAATTATTTCTCCCAATTTATAGCTTGTCTCTTAACAGTGAGTGCCTTTCAAAGACAAATTTTTAAGTTTGATAAAGTTTAATTTATCAAATTTCCCTTGTATGGATTGTGCTTTTGGAATGATATCTAAGAAAATATGTGCCTAACACAAGGGCAGCAGTTATCTCCTGTTTTACCTGAAGTGATTTGCTTACATTTACAATAGCCTATTTCTATTTTATTTTTTTATAATGAATAAATTCTTTCTTTGTTTGCCATGTTTGTAATTTTATTGTTCTGCACGATCGAGTTTGGAATGCACTCAGTCTGGTGACAGAGTGAGACTCCAACTCAAAATATGTGCCTAACACAAGGGCATGCAGATTTTCTCCTGTGTTTACCTCTAGAAGTTTTTAGTTTACATTTTACAAATAGGCCTATTATCTAGTTTTAGTTGATTTTTTTGTGTATAATGTGAGGTATACAATTCTTTCTTTTGTTTTGCCTATGGTTGTCCAATTTTTATTGTTCTACCACCTTCTCCTCACTGGTTGAAAACTATCTTTCTCCACTAACACGTTTGTACCTTTTTCAAAAATCATATATACATATATATATACATATATATAAACTAATTCATATACATATGAAACGGATTTATATATAAATATTTATATTACATATATGACTCTATTTCTGGACTCTATCAGATATTTTTAATTTTTTAACTTGGTTCTTCATTTTAAGTGTTTTTTCTTTTTTTTTTTTTTTTTTTTTTTTTTTTACCATTTTAGGTCTTTTCATTTCAGCTAGTAAGAGGTGGAGACCTGATCATAAGAACAGGTGCCTTCTTTGGGCACCCAAGTTGTTATCAACTCTGATATACTGCTTCAGGGAAAACACATCTTACGTCTCCCCCTCATAATTGGTAGAGTCATGACTCTAACCTGAACTACCCCCCATTCCAACATAATGGGACAAATGTTATTTTCTTCATCTTAGGAATCATCCCTTATCTTGTTAGGGATCTATGCTATGTTATCTTCCATTTTTATTTTATTGTCTTCTAAGAAATTCTGAAGAGCTATTTCTATTCCCAATAATAAATCCTCAAATAAAGATTTGCTAGGTCCACTTGTATTAGGTAATGTAGCAACCAGGAACAAAGAGAAAGCCTACACTCTTACTGGGAAAAAGTGTGTTTTCAGTTTTTAAATATTATGTATAAGCTATGAAGCTAAAGGGCTCAGCACACAGTTTTAGATCTACACATTCTTATTAATGACATAAAATCCTGAACTACTTTTCTCCTTCTTTCCCAATTCTGTTTAAAATAACTGTACTATTATCTTTCTGTCTGCAGTGTAATTTAACCTCCCACTTGAATATAGAGCACAATTTAATTGAGAGGTGTGTTTATATCACATGAAACACAATAAAGCAGAATGAAGTATTTCTTTAATCGTTTGCAAATGAATAGCTGCAATATTCCCAAGTTGCTCTCTGCTCTCCTGCAAACTAAAAACAACTATGGCTATTTATTAATATATGGATCCCAAAGGATATCTTGAGGCATTTAAAAGCTGGATGAGATGAGCATGACCTAATGGAAAATCACAGGGCAAGGTATTGAATGGAAGATGCAGGCTGAGACTGGAAGATCATTTCAGATGGAGAATAACTGAGGAACACATGAACGCACTATTATCTGATGCCATGATACAAACTAAATAACAGCAAGATAAAATGAAAAGAAATGACCTGGGAACCTCAGAAAAGGTCAGTGCCAGGGCCAAAGTTAGAGTAATACCCAGGTCTCTGACCCCAAAACCTGTGCTGCACTAGAGGGTAGGAGAGAAAAAACCAACTGCAGCTACAAATCAGCTACAATTAGGAGCCCTCCAGTCCTTAGTTCATTTTGTTGTTGTTGTTGTTGTTTGATTTGGAGTCTCACTCTGTCGCCTAGACTGGAGTGCAGTGGCACACTCCCGGCCACCGCAGCCTCGACCTGTTGGGCTCCAGCTATACTTCCACCTCAGCCTTCCAAGTAGCGGGAACTACAGGCGTGCACTACCAAGCCCGGCTAATTTTTTATTTATTGTAGAGATGAAGTCTCGCCAAGTTGCCCGGGTTGGTCTCAAACCGATGGGCTCAGGCAATCCACTCTCCTCAGCCTCCCAAAGTGCTGGTATTATAGGCTGAGCCACCAACCCCAGCCCTTAGACCATTGTTATAAGAATCTCTTGCTGTGCCACATTGACTCTTTTAGTACTTATTATGTTACATTTTCTCTTAATAGCTGTTTGCATTTTTAAACAAAATACATTTTTGCCATTTTTTCCATTTTAATTCAAATTATTTATATTTTAGATGATAGTATAATGTCCTTTCAATGATTCATTAAATAATTCTTTAAAAATCATTTTAAGTCCAGAAAAGCTCTGAAAAGAGACTAAGAAGCTACCAAGCCAAAATGGAAAGGAATGAGCAACTCTAAGTGTTCATTCAGAACCTCAGCAGATCCTGGTCTCTGGACCCTACCTATCAACTACATGAAAACACCACTTACCTTATTAGAAAACCAAAAGTAAACATAATTTTATAGCCTCATATGGCACAGAATAAAGCACTTGACTAAATTCAGCTTTAAGTCATAATAAAAAATCTCTTGGTAGATTGGGAAAAGAAAGAAATATGATTAAAAATAAAGTACAGTCATGTGTTGCTTAATGACAAAGATACAGTCTGAGAAATGCATCATTCGGAGATTTAATCCTTGTGTGAACATCACAAAGTATACTTACACAAATCTGTTACACACTTTATAGCCTATTACACTCACGGACTATTGGAAACGTCTATAGTTCCTAGGATACAACCAGTACAGCATGTTACTGGACTAAATACTGTAGGCAATTGTAACATATTAGTAAGTATCTATGTATCTAAACGTATTTAACTATAGAAAAAGTACAGTAAAGATACCGTGTTAGGCAGGGTTTGGTGGCTCAGCCTGAAATCCCAGCACTTTGGGAAGCCGAAGCGAGTGGAATGCTTGAGCTGGTGGGTTCGAGACCAGCCCTGACAACTTGGTGAGAGTTCGTCTCGACAATAAATAAATTTTAAAAATGAGCCGAGCATGGTAGTGCGTGCCTGTAGTTCTGGCTACTTGGTAAACTGAGGTGGAAAAATCACCGGAGCCTGGATGCTGGGGTGGCCGTGAGCATGCCACTGCACTCCAGCCTGGACGACCAAGACTCCAACTCAAAAAAAAAAAAAAAAGCCGTATTAAAATTCTATGGGACCACTGTCGTATGCATAGGCTGTCACTGATTGAAACATCCTTATGCAGCACATGACTGTATATGTACGAAAATATTACAGCAAGATCAGAAACAAGATAAGAGTGCACTCTCTCACATTGTACAAGAGATCCTGATCAGGACAGGAAAGCAAGAAACAGAAATGACAAAAGGATAAGAAAGGAAAAAAATAGTATCATGATTCACAGGTGATTTGATTTTATTAGAATCACTGAGCTTAGCAATACTTCTACATATAAAATAAATATACAAAAATCATTTTTATTCAGTAAATCAACAATAATTAAAAATAAAGTTAAAAATACTATACATAAAAATCACTAAAATATTAAATAACAATTCTATGACGAATGTGTAAGATTTCTGCAATTCAAATGATAGGACTTGGCTGAGCTCAGTGGCTCAACCTGTAATCCTAGCACTTTGGGAGGTGGAGCAAATGGATTGCCTGAGCCGCGGGTTCGAGACCAGACCCGGCAACTTGCCGAGACCACGTCATGACAACAAATCAAAAATTACCCGAGCGTGGTAGCACACACCTGTAGTTCCGGCTGCTTGGAAGGCTAAGGCGGAAGGATCGCCAGAGCCCAGCGGGTTGTCGCTGGGGTGGCCATGAGTGTGCCACTGTACTCCAGTCTGGACAACGGAATGAGACTTCAACGCAAAAAAAAAAAAAAAAAAAATTATAAGACTTTATTGACATGCACTGAGAGAGATAAATAAAGGAGATATATTTTGTTGGCTGAAATAGTTTATATTTAAAGTTGTCAGTCTTTCCCAAATAAATCTATAGATTCAGTGTAATACCATTCAAAATCCAACAAGTTTTTTCAAGTATGTAACTTGACAAGTGGGTGGTACAAACTTTATGGAAATGCAGAAAAAAAAAAAAAGGCCAAGATTAACTTCAAAAAAAAGAACAAGGTGGGAGGATCTGCTTCCCAGATACAATATCATATTATAAAGCTTTGATAATAAAAAATGCAAATAGATAAGTGGGAGAGTCTAAAATGGGTCTATCTATCTGTGTATTCATCTCTCTCTATATATACTTGACTTATACAGGGATAAAATTGCAGAGCTGTGGGGAAGGGACAGATTTTTAAGGAATGCTTTTTAGATAGCTGAATAAACTATAAGGCAAATAAAATAAAATTAGATCCCTTCTTTCCACTATGTAAAATATATCAATTTCAGGTAGCTCATAAACAAAAATGTGAAAGGAAAAACAATACAACTTTCTAAACTCAATACAAAAGAATTTTTTTATAAATTTATATATAAAGTGATTTCTTAAATAAAACAAAAATGCAATAACCATAAATATTGATAAATACAAATAAATTAAAACTAAAGATATATATATTCCTTAAAAGGTACCATAAAAAAGAGAAGAGAAAAAAAGGCAGAGCGTATACTTGTCACACTTGAACAAAGAGCTTTTATTGGAAATACATAAAGATTTTCTACGAAACAATGCAAAAGAGACAAGAACTATAGGCAAGAGTTGTGAAAGACACTTGTGAAAGAGGTCAAAATGGTTAATAAAAATATGAAATTGTGTTCAAGCTTTAGACATCAAATAAAAGCAAACCAAAATGTGATACAATTTACATACCCCAGGTTAGCTAAAATTTAAACAGCTAATAATGCCGTGTTAGTTATGATGTGGATCAAATGGAACTCTCATACACAGCGTCTAAGAATGTCAGTTGTTTTAATGAACTTGTAAAATTGTTTGATATTGTCTAATAAGCTAAATGGCATTGACTAGCCTGTTATCTTTCAATTCTTTTCCTAATCATATAACCAACTCATGTTCACCAAAAGACATAAACAGCAATTTTTTAGCAGTATTATTTGCAATATCAAAAAACCCAGAAAGCATTCATGTATATATCAATTGTGGTATTTTCATTAAAAGGAACACTAAATATTAATAGAAATGAAAATGAAGAAACTATAGCTATATATACCTGCCATGGATAAATCTCATAAACATAATGGTGAATGAAGAAATAAAAATATAAAAGAATATGCACAATATGATTACATTTATATAAGACTTGAAACCAGACAATTCTAAACTATATTGTTTATGATATAGGCTTATCTAGTAAAGAAAAGGTAATTATTATAAAAGAAAGGGAAGGAGGAAATAGTGATTGTGAGGAGGCATGATGGATTCAATCTTCTTGTCTTCAGCATAAGACTTTTCTTGATGCCAGTAGTGGTTACAAGAGAGTATACTTTATGATATATTTGTATATTATTACATAACAGCAAAAAAGTTGTAGAAAAATCTCTTTTAATCATCATTCACAACCACTTTTTTATATTAAGAGTGGAAGAACCACACAGCTAGACAAAATAAATTTTATAAATTGTAGGGAAGAATAAAAATTTATACAGCCATGATGAAAAAAATAGCATGGAGTTTCCTCAAAAAATTAAAAATGGAGCTACGATAGGATTTAGCAGTCCTTTCTAAATATACACTCAAAGGATATGGAATTAATATTTTGCAAACATATCTACATTCTCATGTTTATTGCAGCATTATTTACAAAAGCCAAGTTATGGAAACAACCTGATTCCACCAACGGATGCATGGATCAAGAAAATGTGTGTGTGTGTGTGTGTGTGTGTGTGTGTGTGTGTGTGTGTGTGTGTGTGTTTGTGTGTGTGTGTAATGGAATATGATTCAGCCATATAAAAAAGAAAATCCTGACATTTGGGGAAACAGATGAACCTGGTGGACATTAAGATATTAAACTAAGTGAAATAAGCCAGACTCAGAAAGACAAATACAATATTGCATGATCTTACTTTTATGTGGAATGTAAAATAGTCAAACTCACAGAAACAGAGAGTAGTAGTTTCCAATGGTTGAGGAGGAGAAAATGAGGAGATGTTGATAGAAGGTACAACATTTTAGTTACATAAGATAAGCAAGTTCTGGAGATCTAATATACAACAATGTGACTATAGTTAACACACTATATGTATATTTGAAATTTATTAAAAGAATAGAATTTAAGTGTCCTTACATATACATAGGAAAGAAAGAAAATGGTAATTAGGTCAGGTACTAGATATGTTAATTAGCTTGATTGTGGGGATTTTTTAACAATGTGTATGTATGTCAAAACATCAACTTATATGTCTTACATATATAAAAATTTACCTGTCAATTCTACCTCAATAAAACTGTGGGGACAATAACTTACAACAGAACTTGTTTTTAGCTATCTACTTTGAAAGATCTGAATCATCTGGTGATATGGATGATATATTTTCCAACTCATCGTGGTGTGATATTTATTTCTATGAAATATTGGATGAAACTGCTAATTAAATAAATAAACTTCATGTTTTATTTATTTATATAACTAAATTCCACTCAATAGGGTGCAACCTTTTATTCATATAGAGATTTTTTAAAATCTACATTCTCTTGTGGTTCATTTCACTTAATCTTTTAGTTTAGAAAATAATTTCTTTTTCAATTTTGTGATTTGTTCCAATTTTTGACTCTTCTTCAGAGGTGATGAATATATGTATCATATATATTATATTATTATTTTCTTTGTCATCTTTCACAATACGGTCATCTATTTGTCAATTTCCTTCTAACCTAAGATTTCTCAAATATATACTCCATATTATTATATCTGTTTCCATACTATCAGTTCTTTACTACATCCGGTTTGATTTTTGTTTCCACCATTACCTTTTAAATTTTATCATAACCATTCCCTGTTCTCATTTACTTTTTTAAATTTCTGTCATTAGCTGTCAATATATTATCTCTTTAATGCTTTCAACTACAGGAGCAAGAATGCCAGGTTTTTATGCATTCTATTTAAATATTCAAAATATTGTTCTTCTGTTTCCTCTAATAAAGAATCTTTATAAGTAAGCTCTTCTTCCACATATTCAAGATGTCCTTTTCTTGCCTTGGCTTTGAAGTATATTATCATAGCCCCCATGTTGGTTTTCTTCTGTATTCTTTCTGGGTAAAGGACTATCCTTCTCTAGTTAACATTTGCTAAAAATCATATGTGATATTCCCTCTTGCCATTTGATTGCTGAATGTCCCATTGAATGGCAGCTTTATGGAAACACCTCAAGACTTTTTTTTTTACCTTCATTGTTTTGCTATAAATAATGCTATATATTGATACAATATATAGCAAATTGAAATCCCTAGAATGATGCACTAGTATCAATGTTTTTCCTAACTCAATTAACATACTTTTCTTGAAGATTTTTGAATACCAAAATTCAGTGTACCATCATGAATCCTTTCATTCTTCACATATTTTATGCAATCATACTTTTACAACTTCAGTCTTCTGCTAAATGATTAAAGAGAAGCAGTACTGGTGTGGTTTGGAGATATACTTGGTACATGGGAGGAAAATTGGAGGTAAGAGAGAATAGCTCTCTAGGTATCTAAAAAATGCACATACAGTGAATGGAGAAATGTCTGTTTAGTAGAGAACTTGTATTTATAAACCAGATGGCAGAGAAAGCATGAGAGCTGGAGAAATGTTCTAACTATACTGGAGTGCACAGATTTCTCATGAGCCTGGAAAATGGACCATAATTAAGCTTTTCCATCTAGATCAATCAACCTAATAGTAGAAATTCATTCTAGATTTTGCAGTAGGTTTACTGTCAGTCTTAATTTATCTTGTTGGGAGTTACTATAGTAGTACAGGCATACCTCATTTTTAATTGCACTTCACTTTATTGTGCTTCCCAGATATTAGTTGTTTTACAAATTGAAGATTTCTGGCAACCTTGAGTCAAGCAAGTCTATAGGCATCACTTTTCCAACATCATGTGCTCACTTTGTGTCTTTCTGACACATTTGAGTAATTATCACAATATTTCAAACTTCTTAATTATTATTATATCTGTTATGATGATCTGTGATCAGTAATATTTCTTATTACCATTGCAATTGTTTTGGGGCATCACGGATCTTGTCCATATAACACAATGAACTTAACTAATAAATGTTGCATGTGTTCCAACTGCTCCCTCAATCAGTCATTCTCCCATCTCCTTCCCTTTCCTTAGGCCTCTGTATTCCCTAAGAAACAATAATATTGAAAGTATGCCAAGTAATAACCCTACAATAGCTTTCTAAATTGTTCAAGTGAAAAGAAGGGTCACATGCCTTTCACTTTAAATCAAAAGCTAGAAATTATTAGGCTTAATGAGGAAGGCATGTCAAAAGTCAAGATAGGCTGAAAGCTATATCTCTTGGGTCAAAGTTGGCCAAGTTGTGAATGCAAAGGAAAAGTTCTTGAAAGAAATAAAATTGCAGCCAGGCTCGGTGGCTCAGCCTGTAATCCCGTGCTTTGGGAGGCTAAGGTGAGTGGATTGCCTGAGCCCGTGGGTTCGAGACCCGCCTGGGCAAGTTGGCGAGACCTTATCTCTACAATAAATTTTTAAAATAAGTTAGCCAGGCATGGTAGCGCACGCCTGTAGTTCCGGCTTCTTGGAAGGCTGAGGCGGGAGGATCGTTGGAGCCCAGCAGGTTGAGGCTGTGGTGGCCGGGAGCGGCCACTGCACTTCAGTCTGGGTGACAGAGTGAGACCCCAACTCAAAAAAAAAAAAAAAAGAAAGAAAGAAAGAAAATTGCTACACCAGTGAACACACAAATGACAAGAAAGTGCAACAGTCTTATTGCTAATATGGAGAAAATCTTAGTAATCTGGATAGAAGACGAGGTACGGTGGCTCACAACTAGTATCCCAGAATTTTGGGAGGTCAAAACAGGAGAATCACTGGAGGCCAGGTGTTCAAGATCAGCCTGAGCAACATAGAAGACTCTCTCTGAAAAAAAAAAAAAAATTAAAATTGACTGGTGTAGCGGTGCACACCTGTAATCCTAGATATTAGGGAAACTGATGAGGGAAGATAGCTTGAGGCCAAGAGTTTGAGGTTGCAGTAAGCTATAATCACAGCACTGCATTCCAGTCTGGGTGACAGAATGAGTCCCCATCTCTAAATAAATAAGGTAACAAATATATATATTTATATTTTATATTTATACATATAAATTTATATATATATAAATTATGTATATATAAATACTATATATATAAATTCAAATCATCAAAGCCACAAATTTTGCTAACACTCCATTAAAAGAAAATTATACAAGGGGAAGAGTCATTTGGAGGTCATCTTAAAATTCTTAGAAGACAGTCCCAGATGCTGAAATGGAAAATGGAGAAAAAACTTAGCCGGGGAAGATAGATGCTAGAGAATGAAGGTCACTTGGCATATGGGGGTTTTCTAAACTATGTTCGTGAACAATAATTAACAAAAATTTATAAAGCATAACCACAACTAAATGAATTATTGCAAATTACTATGAAGTTCAAAACAGATTATAGTCTATAACTCAGAAAACTTCTATATGTTCCTTTTAATAAAAATTCCTCTTTTACCTCTAAAACAGTCATTTTTCTGGCTTTAATGTTCATTAATTTCTTGCTTTATCTTATTATTTCACTAAGTGGAATGCATCCATAATGACTATGGTTAAATTTGTTACTTTTAAAATGTTTTATCTTAAATTGACAGATAATAGTTGCAGATATGTATGGAGTACAATGTGATGTTTTTATATTGTACACATCGTGAAATGACAAACCAGGCTGACTAACATACTATTTGGTTACTTTTCAGATGTCTAGAATGAAAATATATCTTCTTTATATTTGCTTCTGAGTTTTTTGGTGGGGAGGGTCAGCATTTTATTTAGAAGATCAAGTCATGCTGTTATATGTAGCTGTGAACTTGTCAACTGTACCACTACATAATATTTCATTACACAAATATACCACAAATTATTTATCCACTCTACCACTGATGGGCATTTGAGTTATTTAAAAAATAATACCATAAATATTCTTGTAAATGACTCAAGCATATCATGCATATATTTCTCAAGTTTTTACCAAGGAATGTAATTTCAATGACATAGGTTACAACTTTGTTGAAATTTAATAGCTACTGCCAACTGTGTTGTAAATTGGTTGAACCAAATTATGCTCACAATGGCTATGGGTGAGAGTCACTTTGCACCACACACTCACTCAATTTGATTTTGTGAGTTTTGATATTATTCTTTCTTCTTTAAAGCCAATCTGGTGGATGCATCTTATTATAGCTTTAGTTTATTTTATTGACCATAAATCAAGTTCAGGACGTTGTCATATGGTTCTTAGCCATTTGGATTTCATCTTTTTAAAGGTAACTTTTAAATCTTTTGCTCATTTTTATATTGTGTTTTCCTCTTATTGACTGGAACACTTGTTTATATATTCTTGATATAAGCCCTTTGTCACATTTATTAGCATATATTTACACATATATGTATGTATGCATATATATGTAATTTAATGAGGTGAAACTCATAACATAAAAATTAACCACTTTAAAAGTAAACAATTCAGTAGCATTTAGTGCGTTTACAATGCTGTACAACTACCACCTCTACTTCCAAAGCATTTTCATCACCCAAAGTAAAAATTATTATCATTAAACAATTTTCCTCACATAGCCCTCCCTCAGCCTCTGGTGACCACCAACCTGCATTCTGTCTCTATGGGTTTATCTGCTCAGGATAATTCATGTAAATGGAATTGTAAATATATATGACAGTTTGTCTCTGGATTCTTTCACTTAGTATAATTTTTGGAGGTTCATCCACATTGTAGCATGTGCCAGTATGTCATTCTTTATGTGACTGAATATTTCACTGTATATATGCACACTCTGTTTATTCATCACGTTTTTGATAGAATTGAGCTGTTCTCATCTTTTGCTTATTGTGAAAAATCCTGCTATGAACACATGTGTGCAATTTTACCCATTAGGAACATACTAATGGGTAAAATTGCTTGTCATATGGCAGTTCTATGTTTAACTTTTTTGAGGAACTTCTTGATGTTGGTTATATTTTACTGTAAATTTTATCTTTCAGTCCATAGTTTGCATTTTACCCTTTAAATGATTATGAACATTTTGATGAACAGAGGTTTTCAAATTTAATATAGTCAGATTTAAGGCTAATAAATTTTATATTGTTTAAGAAATTTTTACTTAGCAAAAAGTTTGAACAGTATTCACCTATATTAACTTTTAAGAACTTTTGCTGTGGCCTTTCATATTTAAGTATAAATTTCTCCTGGAATGATTTTTTAAGTATGGTGTGAGATATGGGTCAATTTTCATTTTTTCCATATGATATACAAATATACCAGTTCAATTAATAAATAGACCATCTTTCCCTCCATTGCTTTGCTTCACCACATCTGTTATAAACAAGCCATTATATATATACATATCTGTTTCCGGGCTTTCTATCTCATTTCATTAAAAAAATAGTCTTGTCTTAATAAGGCAGAAAAGAAGAAAAAAACATTTTATCAGAGGCAAGGACATGAATATGGACTTAATGCATGAATTATTCTTTTTATTCTACAGAAAATGTAAAGAACTAAGATGCTGCTGCTCCTTTACTCATTTTCATGCTTCTATATAACTTGGAATCAAAATCAATATCTTGTCATGGTAGAGTAGATTAAGTTGTTGGTCCCAATTCTGTACTTTTCTGTAATGGAACTATGCATCCACATCCTTGTGTGGTCTCCTCAAGATCAACTGGCCACTGCCTTTATGATTCTTCAAAAGAATTGGTTAAGCCAATGGGATATTGGCAGAAAATATCCAAGTAGAATCTTGAAATAAACTTTCATAGTTGGGTTTGCCTTCCTTGTACTCTGTGATATGATATGTGAAGGACATGCCCTAAGTAGCCACTGACCACTGACCATTTAGCCAAGATTCTAGATTAAGCATACATGGAGAAACCTCAAGCCAAGGCCAGCTCACCCACTGTCTGTAGGACAATCACCAAACCAAGCCCAGTAAAGACAAGACAACTCACAGGCAATCTGCTGACCTGCAGGAATAGCATACATCATTGTTATAAACCAATGAGGGGATTATTGAGAAAAAAAGTAGTATGTCTACTTCATTCCAAAAACACTTATTGGACTCACACTATAGAAGAACACTGTATTAGGTGATTCATGTGATACAAAGTTAAATACCATTGTGTCCATTCTTTAAAAAGTTTGTAGTATGGGTAAAGAAATACTGGTTATTTTACTTTTCAAGTAGGGGATGAGAGTTATATTGGAGGAACACAGCTGGCTAGAAAGAAATCTAGGCAAGAGGTGATGTGGGCTTGAGATAGGACAGTGGCCATTAATAACATATTAATTTAGCATAAAGCATGCATTTACTCATCAGACACTGTGCAATGTGCTGTCATAAAAAGATAATGTAGCTATAATTTCTGAACTTCAGAAACTTACAATCTAGTGGAGCAAAGCAGGTTTAAAAACAAGTACAATATAATAAAAATGTTATGGTAATGTATACTTTTATATTCAAAAAGCCAGAGTCTATTTATTGGTTTTTAATTTATTCTTCATTTAGCAGTAAGTAATATATACCTAAAACATTCCCGGCACTGCCAATTATCAATCTTGTGGAATTAGTAAGTGTTCTTTAATTAGAAAAAAAATGAAGATGGGAGAGTGGAAATGGATGTGGGAACTTCATAGGGTGAAGACACAGTATTTGAAAAGGCCAGGGATACAACAAGATATGATGGGCTTCCTGAAAAGTTTATGGCTCAGTTTTACCTGAGCAATAATTTCTGAGCCTGAATATAAGTTAAATCAAGTCAACAAACACAAAGTCACTTTGTATTTTATTATTTTACACTCATGATAGAAGTGAGGTGCTGCTGAAAGATTTGAAGTAGGAAAATAAAAGAAGTATTGTTATCAGGGATTATTCTAGTGGCAGTTGTGAAAGGTGTTGAAATCAAAATGGAGTCACTTTTGTCAAAAAGCAAAAACAAACCAACAAGTAGAGACATGAAAGTCCATGAAGAGAAGGATTTCTATGCATAAATAATTAACTATAAAAACTATCACAAGAGACTGTAGAAACTGCAACTTACACGATATGACTGAAGCTACTTACATGTTCATTTCTGGTTCCACTCACCCACCTCCTCCAGAGACAATTACTATCCTATCGGTTTTATACATACACATATATTCCATATTGTATTCATTCATTTACCTATCAATAACATTTATAACTTATTTTATGATTACAGTGTATGTAGAAACCAGATGCATAAATATTTAAAGAACATATTTTATCACTTTTTATTCAACTTGTAAATTAGAAAAAATAGTGATGTCAATAAGCACATGAAAAGTTTCCCAACTTTTCATTAAGGAAATGCAAATCAAACCAGAACTAGGATGGCTCAAATACTACTGAGGATGTGAAGAAATTAGAACCTTCCTACAACACGGATGAGATTTTAAAATGGGTACAGCCACTTTGGAAAATAGTTTGGCAGTTCATTAAAATACTAAAGACAAATACCTTATGAATTTCATTTCCAGGTATATACCCAAGAAAATTGAAAAATGTATATCAAGACCAACTTTTCGATTAATGTTCATAATAGTATTATTAATAATATCCTAAAAGTACAAATGACCCAGATTTTCATCTGATAAATAAACAAAAGTGGCATATCCATACAATCAAATATTATTCAGAAATAAAGAGTAAAGGCATATGGATACCTTCTATAACACACGAAAATCTTGAAAGCATGCTAAGTGAAAAAAGATCAGGCATGAAAAGTCACATATATAATTCCATCTGAAGAAATATACAAAATAGGTAAATCCATAAATATACAAAATAGGTAAATCCATAAAGATAAAAAAAGTCAAGTAGATTAGTGGTCATAAAAAGATGAGGGAGAGAAGAATAGGAAGTGACTATAATGGACTATCTTTTGGGGTCTGTGGGGTCTCCCAGTTTTGTTACCTCCCAAGCTTATCTTCCAGCCAGCCACATGTTTCTCCTCTGGCTTGAAGCCCTACAAGGGCCTTGAACCCAAACCAGAGTCTTGAACATTCCCAGGCACTGATAAGTGCTGGAGATCAGCTCCAGCCAGGTTCAGGGTATCCCAAAGGTGGAGATGGCGTCGGTGGTTGGGGGAGGGAAAGAAGAAAGAGAGAGAGAGAGAGAGAGAGAGAGAGAGAGAGAGAGAGAGAGAGAAAGAGACTGAATTCCAGTCTGGTGCAGAAGCGATGTGTGTCATTGGAAATTACAACGGGTCTTTTATACACAAGGTCAGATGTGGGAGGGGCGTCCCCCACCCACCAGAAACCTTAATCCATGAAAACTTAATCAATGATTGCCCTTAAATCCTTTTCATATGATAATCTTAAAATCCCATAACAAAGGATAATCTAATCTATGACTGACATATTCTATAAACCTTTTTTCATCCTAAGCTGATTGATTTATGCCAAGTTAAACAATTCTATAGAAGCTTTAGTATTTACTTTACAAATGAAAGTGGCCCGTCCCAGAATGTTTGGAATGTGGCCCAGTCCAAAGTTCACAGTGGGCTACCTGCAAGTAACCCAGCTGCATTCTTTCAACAAAATGACTGTCTTCTAAAACTATATTCTACAATTTACACCTTCAATAAATCCTAAGATCATGACCCAGAAGCCTGTGACCAATACTAAGGCTCTTAGATGTTACATGAGTTTGAATTATAAGTTGTGTGAAAGCCAAACTGCAGTTTGTAGAAGAATGGGAGGAATGAGCTTCTAAAGTTAGCTTGTGTTCATCCCGGTCTCAGAGTTTTTATGTTTTGAGTTCACAGGAGCTTAATCTGGTTAGTGCTGAGTAGAAAGGGGGAGGAAATGGGGTCGATAGCTCCTGAACGCATCCTAGTGGTCTCGGGGTCAACGGCCCTTCCTGATCCCTAATGCTCAGTGGGCCTCTGTGGACGGCTCCCAACAGATAAGTGTGTTTACATTTTTCTAAAACACTGAAAGATCAAATATATTGCTAAACACATAGAAATTAGCCCCTGTCCTGATCCAAATTCATTAAAACCCCATTAAATTCTAATTCCTTCATTATGGACATACTGGGTGGAACATCTCTTTTCTCGCTGCCTCTCAAAAGAACACTGCAGTCCTCTGTATGTAAGTTCCCCTAATAAGTGGTTTGGACTATTTATTCACCCTAGCATTTAGTGCCTCTGTCTTTGGAATCCCAATAGGACCCATCTCCAGATGGTTTTGGGCGGTTCCTCATGGGAATTTCCCTGCTGCCAGTTCTGGAGTGAAATCAGTCACAGGATGAAACAGGAATAATAAAAATGTTCTGCAATTAAATAGTGATAATGTCTCACAACTCTATGAATTTATAAAAAACAAAAATACTGAATTGTACTCTTTAAAGGGTGAATTTTATGGTATGTGATTGATATCTCAATAAAGGTATTATTAAAAATAGGGGCACTCTGTATTAGTCTCAAACTTGTTTTTGCATTCAAAATTTTATTACTATGACTCTTCCATGTTACTGCATATGCAAATATTATTTCCCCTGTAATATTACATTTGACTGTGTAAACATAATGTATTGTATTCATTCATTCACCTATCAATAGCATTAATGTTATTTCTATTTTCATACTATTACAAACAACACTGTTATGACAATTTATCTGTATGTGGCCTTCCAAATTAACAAGTGTACTCTAGGATATAATCACAGGGTCATCAATGTGCACATTGTTTTCCTTAAAAATAGCATCAAATTGTTTTTTATGGTAGTTGCATCACTTATACTCTCACCAAGAGTTTAGAAGAGTACCCATTAAGCCGGGCTCGGTGGCTCAGCCTGTAATCCTGCGCCTTTGGGAGGCTGAGATGAGTGGATTGCCTGAGCCCGTGGATTCGAGACCTGCCTGGGCAACTTGGTGAGACCTCAACTCTACAATAAGTCAAAAATTAGCCTGGCATGGTAGTGCACGCCTGTAGTTCCAGCTACTTGGAAGGCTGAGGTGGAAGGATCGCCGGAGTCCAGCAGGTTGAGGCTACAGTGACTGGGAGCGGCCACTGCACTCCAGTCTGGGTGACAGAGTGAGACTCCAACTCAAAAAAAAACAACAACAAAAAAAGAAGAGTACCCATTGCTCCAAATGTAGAACAACAGTTCCTAAATTTGCCAATCTATTGGATTTAAAATGATATTTTCTACTCTTAAATTGTGTTTCCCTGATCACTAATAAAGCTGAGAATTTTCTACATTTTTATTTTCCATTAGTATTAGCCAGCAATGAAAAGTAATGACATACTAATACCTGCTACAATGTATGTGAATCTTAAAAATAATATGCTAAGTGAAGAAAAATCAGACACAAAAGGTCACAGTTATATTTTCTTTTCCATAATGTTTTCTGAAATATTCTTTTCTCTATTGTGTTTTAATGTAATTTTATCACTGACTTTTAGGAGTTATTTAGATATTTTGAATGATAACCCTTTTAAAAATATATCCTTCTTGTATATGACTTGTATTTTTAAGTATTTTATGGTGTCACTTAATAAATAGAAGTTCTTAAATTTAATGTAGTCAAATTTTAAAATAGTGTCCTATATAATTAATGCTTTTATGTTTTAAGAAATCCTTCCCTGCCCAAAGGCCATAAGATATTGAATCTGTGATTTCTGTATTTTCTTCTGAATGCTTAAAGAGATGCATTTTATTTTTGTCTTTATTTCAACTGGGATTGAATTTCATGAAAGATGTGAGATAGAAATCTAATTGTGCTTTTTTCCAAATATATGAACAATAACCTATCACCACAACTAAAGAATAATTGCAATGCCTGCTCTTCCAAATATTGTTTGTTTTTGGAACTATTTCAAAAGGTACTTTGGCCAATAAGTCAGTCCTTGACCTACTATCATGCTTACATAAAAACTATAAATTTGTGCTATATAACACACTGAACATATGACAGACTAACTATATTGAATATTGGGCACTTGAAATATGGCTAGTCCAAAATGAGATAAACTCTAAAAATATAAAATGCACACTGGTTTTTAAAAAGTCATGAAAAAAAATATATTAAATGTGTCTTATTTTTATATTGATTACATGTTAAAATAATACTTTAGATATATTGTATTAAGTATAATTTATTATTAAATTATTTAAATTCATATCACTTGCTTGATTAATATCACCTTTTCATTTTTTAATGTGGCTACTAGAAATATTTAAATTGCATATGCAGGGTGCATTATATTTTGATTGGGCAGCACTGCTATAGATTTATAATGTCTTAATGTTAATTTCAAGGTCAAATGCTCCAGATTATTCTTTTCAGGAGCAGCTTGTCTAGTCTTGACCTTTTGTCTGTCATATACATTTGTCTGTCATATACAAACTCTTACAACATTGCATAAAAATTCCTTCTCAAATTTGATTGGCATCTATAGGTATTTTTGAGAGAATTGATATTTTTGAAATACTGAAACCTATTTATGAACATAATATGTCTCCATTTATTTAGGTCTTCAAAAATAGTTTATTTTTCTGTATTTTTAATTTTGTTTCATTTCAAATAGAATATGCTAATCTTTCATAATTTTATTTTATTAATGGCAAAGACAATGCATGTTCATTGTAATTAATTAATATAGTATAGAAAAAGAAAGTTCATCTGTACCATTCTTTCTCCACAAGGAGATTACCACACAAGGCTTTGGCATATTTCCCTTCAAATTTTCTTTCCTGTTCACATCCTGACATATATACTGATAGTACTAATAAAAGGAAATAGTATATTAAGAGTACTTAGTATATGAGTGTTTGATTAGTATTTGAGCTATTACATGTAATATTTAAGTTATGTTTTTAACTTCTAATTGTCAGGGACTTTTGCATATTTGTCTTTTGGCAGGACACATTGCCAAACTCTCTTATTATTTCTAATCCTTAATTTCTAATAATGTATCTGCAGATTTTGATAAACTTTTCTGAGCTGTGAAATGTATGACTTGATGACTAATGAGATATAGTTACTAAGAGAAGTGAAGTTGTCTAGGATAATCCCAAGATTTCTGCATTGAGTCAATAAACACAACTATATTAAAGGTGTGAAAGGGGGTAATTCAAAGAAGAGTTGCATCACAGGACAATATTGCAAAATATTTTTATTTTCCTGTGCTTTAGTTTTCTCATCTGTAACAGGGATATACTTATTGAATCTACCACATGAATTTGCAATTTGCTCCGAGGTCCATTTCCTTCTTTAGAGCCCTTTCATTGTCATTAGAGTGCCTGAATTTTAAATGTATTAAGCAGCACATGGTGCCAAATATAATACCAGCTCTTTAACAAACAGAGCACTTGAATTGTTATTTTAAGGAAAGTCATCAAAAGGACTCTGTCAGCCATAAGGTACATGATTTGTGTTTGGATTTAACTAGCAATTCCTCTCAAATGAGTTAAAACTTTCCATATTTGTTACTTGAGTCTATGCAGGATGTGCCTGCTCTTGAAATTAGCAAGCAACTTTTAGTGCTATAACCTAGACAGAAAAGCAAAACATCTCCAATCTAAGACCATTAAGATGAATCTCAAGGAATCAATTTCATTCTTGCCAGACTAAGATTTCACCTGTATACCCATACTGGGAGGAGGTTTTCGCCTCAACAGGTAGCCTGTAAATGCCTCCAAGTGATCACACAAGGACAGGTACAGTTGAATATTATTACTCATAAATATTCAGCCAATTTCTCTCCCTCTTTTTTGTTTTCCTTCTTGAAACCTTTTAACTTTATATATTTTGTAGGTTGTAAAGCTTTAAAAGCATCCTAAATTTCCTTATGAACAGAGATCTAAGGGATTCCTAAGGCCACTCAAAATGCCGCCTTTTATTTTCCTCACTCCCCACACCATTACTGTGGGCCCAGTCCCCACATTTTCTTGACTGAAATCTTTTGCCAACACATGGTAATCCACTGACTTCTACTCACACTGTTGGCTGCCTTCATGACAGAAGCCTTTCAGAAAACTTAACACTTAGGTCAGATCCAAGGCTTTGTTCTCCAGACCACTGGAACCCATGGTGAATACATTTCTTCTATTTACTTCCTGCAGGATGAGGGGCTCCAACACAGCAGCAAGTCTCTGTGCCATTTCTATTCTGCGGCAGGAGGCTCTGGGAGTTTTCTGGCTTTGTGTTTTACATTCCAATGATCTTAGCCATGGCATCTAGAAACAGAAGAGTCTTGGAGAATACAGGTGAAATTCTTTACCTTTCTATGCCAGAAGCCCTTCCCTACTGGTAATAAGGGACTCATTCACCAGAAGGAGGTGCCCATCAGCCAGTGGGACAGAAATCAATCAATGAAGGAAGCCTGTGGTTGAGAGAGCGGCCTCTGTCTTGGGGTTCTCTCAGTACTCCCCAGCCCCCTTCACCAGCATTTTTAGACTTTTTTTTATCACTGTCTTTCATTGTCTGAAAATCCTACAGCCCCTGTTGTTGGCACCCCACAGTTAACAATTATATTGTCTATAAATATATGTGATTTTTTTTGGTTGCTACAGATGTGAAATCTTGTTTCCTTAATGCCAGTCTAGGTAGGGTGTGGCTGGACCATCTCTGTTTCCCTTTCTCCATGTCACTGAGTTGGTATAACAATACAGCCCATTTATAAAATGATTCACTTGTCTGGAAATCTCTGTCATTTCTATTTTTTAAATTTTCAAAACATGCATGCAGAACGAACTAGATTCTTTTTTAAAGAATAAAAAACCGATGCACACCCAATCTGGTGTTCATCCAAAGGTTCTCATCTAGTTAAATAGTAGAACAAAGAGACCCCATAACCCCTTACATTTATCCAGTGGTTTTTGTTTTGTTTTGTTTTGTTTTGCCATAACTTGCTGCCTCTCTGTCTACTGATGATTTGGCTGACAAACTCCAGTCCCTGGATGAGTGATAAGAACCAAAAAGCAAATTATTGAGAGCCATGTGTCTGGCCCTGACTAAGCTCAGCAAAGCAGATGTTGATTTGCTGGAGACAGCTACAGTGTCATTAAGGAAACAGGATTTCACATCTGGAGCCACCAGAGAATCATATATAACCACTGACAATATAATAGTTAATTGTGGGGTTCCAGCTACAGGGGCTGTAGGATTTTCAGACAACGAAAGACAGTGATAAAAGATGTCTGAAAATACTTCAAACTGATCCTGAACAATGGGGAACACTTGGAAAGTCAGAGGTGACATAAGTGGTCAAGAGAACGGCAAAATGTGCAAAGGAAAGCCATCTTGAGACTAAAGATTGACCTGTGCTGACACTTGTCTCAGGATTGTATCCTCAGGGCTTCCCATTAGAGTTGAGGGAAGGAGTAGACAGTCTCCCATCCCTAAGTGGAGCTCACTCCATCAGGCAGTCAGTCTGACAAGCATTGATTTGTGCTTGGCATGCTACCAGGTGAAACAGAACCTAAGGAGATCGAGGTCTCAAAGAGTCAAGCCATGAAGAAATCAGGCTTTGTGGCCTAGCTCAGGCACTGCTTGCTTGCATTCTGCCCAGCAGATATGACAGATTAATGTAATTCTTTATCTTATATGTAACATGAATACTTCTATAAGAGAAAGTTTGCAGTGGAAAATAATCTCTTTATCTTATATTTTTGTGCTAAAGTCATTATTTAGAAAACCATGAGTTGGGGGGGGTCTCAAAATATCAATCTAGTCATTTTTATCTCTCTTAAAGGATGTCTCTCTGCAGACATTTTGGAGAGGAAATTTTTTGAGGCAAGGATTCCTTTATCTCCTTCAAATACACAGCATAAATGCTGCTATAAAAGTGAGTTTGCATTGGAAAATAATCTTTTCATCTTATATTTTTGTGTTAAAGATATTATTTAGAACAACAGTGAGTTGTGGGGGGGAGTCTTAAAATATCAATCTTGGCATTTTTTTTTTTATCTCTCTTGAAGAATTTATCTCCATAGGCATTTTGGAGAGGGAATTTTTTAAGGCAAGGCTATCTCAACCGTCAACAGCATGTTTAAACATCCCTGCTCCTCGATAGTGCTGAATGACTCAATGATGCTATGCAATTGCACAGACTGAATTTGCCCAGAGCTGCAGCCAGACATAAGCAATTGCATAGACTGAATTTGGCCACAGGTACAGCCTTATAGGTTTTCTTCATTTCCTTTGGAGAAAGTGAGGTTATAATGGCCCTCAAACTCCTCTCTGCCCTCTGGTGGTCATTCCTTCTGTTGCCTGCCCTTCTTGCCCTTTCTGTCTCCCCCAATCCTTGGTTACCCTTCCATAAAGCATCAGCTCAAAAAAAGAAACAGACACATGTTGTCCTGAAGGCCTGCAGCTCAACTCCTAGAAAGATACAGACTAACCTCTTTCCAGACCCCAGCATGACACTGCACATTTGCTTTGAAACTTATCAGCATTCTAAATTGTCTGTTAAACTGTAAGTTTTATAAGGCACCTTGAACAGTGTTTTACAAGGTACTTTGTAGGCACTGCCATTAAAACTAATTGAGTTATTATTAAAAGAAATGCCTCTGAAACAGCAGTCATGCTCATCATCTCTTTTCTTCAGAGTGGCTGATCATCTATCTCTAGGCTTAGCATTTGCTTCAGAGTCAGGGCTCACACTGTAGTCAATGCCTCTTCCCTCGAGCAAAGTGTCTGTCTTTAGCACAGCATCCCGTGTGCATTCTTGGCCCAGTGAGATCTTTACATACACACATGGTCCCAAAGTCCTATTGGAAGCCTGAAACTGTATTTAGTTGAGGACTTTTCTTCTAGACTCTGTTTCCACTCATTATAATTGAGAACAAGGTATACTGCGATTTGGGAAGTTCTATGTTTTCCCAATCTTTCTCTGCTAGCCAATTTCTGGTATTCATTTTGATGTCAATGCTTTATTTTATGCCACTTAATCACTTTGAGAGGTCAGTTTCCTTCAGAAAGAGGCCCTAGAAACCAGAATGCGCTTGAGCTGAACAAGTGGAAGGCAGATTTCCAGGGAGTGATGGGGAATGGCCTGATAGAGCAGGCTTGAACCTTCTGGGAAACAGAGAAGTGGCTAAGAGACATCAAATGGAGAGGAAGACTGGAGAAACTAAGACTAAATATTGGCCTTAGGACTTTCCATGGGCCAGTTTTAGCTCCTGATTGGTAGAATTTATTAAAATTTATTCTTCTTCAAGGTCCACCTTATCAAAAAGATTCAGTTCTCAGATTACCTTTGGACTCAGAAATGATGCTGATTCTAGAACACACATTTTGGTTTAATGACTACTCTGTGTAACCTTGGGCAAGTCACTCCACTTGCTTGTTAACTCAATGTATAGGGCCCCCCAGTCACCCGTGCTTTCTCACTTTGTCCTAACCAAGAAACAGAGTGCCTTGACCACTCTGTGACCTGGCCAGTTGCATATTTTCCCTGCAAGCTTGAACCCAAACTAGGGCCTTGAACATACCCAGGCACTGATACACTTCTTTAGGTTGTGGCCTGAAACACTGAAAGGTCAAAAATGTTGCTAAACACCTATAATCTAACCCCTGCTCTGAGCCAAATTCTTTAAACCATCATATAAACTCTATAATCTCCTCATTGTGGACTTAATAGAACATCTCTTTTCTTACTGTCCATCAAGAGGACTGCTGTGGCAATTTAGGTAAGTCCCCTTAAACAATACTTTGGACTGATCATCCTGGCATTTAGTGTGTCTTTCTTTAGAGTCCCAACCGGCTCCATCCCAGGACAGTTTGAGGCAGTCCCTTTTGGGAATTCCTCTGACTCCACTTTGGAGGCAACTCCAGCCACAGCAGAAATGATACACAGCTGCAGTGTTTTATTAAGTGCTCCTTGAAGATCATTTGCATCAGAAACATCAGTGATTCTTGCCAAAATGCAGATTACTGGGTTCTGTCGCAGACATACATAATCGGAATCTTCCCCAAGGGAGGTAATGTTCCCAGAATTTTCATTTGTTTTACAAACACCCCAGGTATTACTTATAAACAATAAAATTGGCAAACCACTACCCTAACTTATAAGGGCACTGCCATGTATGCATCTAAATTATTTGAAAGCACTGGTTTCAATTGAGACATCAGAGGAACCACCATCTTCCCATTTTACTAAAAGCCCTTCTTCCCAGGTGAGCTTTGTCAGAACAACCTTGAAATGCCAACATGAAAAACGAAAGTGCCATTAGGCCCCATTTAGTAAATGCAGAATTACTGGGTAGTTTTATTTTTTTCAAGCCATTGGGTACAAATTATATTTTCTAATGTGTCAGCATTTTTCTAATTCAAGTTTCCCCTAGTAATCTGTTTTGCTGTGAATACTGGGTAAACTTCATGCCCAGCAGCCAAAATTTTTGGATGCAATAACTCATTTACAGAATTCTCATATATTCATCAAGGAATGAAAGCAAGATTTCAGAGAATTGAGTTTTAGAGCTCTTATGCAACTGAAAATTATATGGACCAATTTCCTCATTTTAAATTAGAAGCATTGAAGTGACTTTTCTCTTCCCATCCCCATCTCTGTCTCCAACTCATCACAGCCTGCCTAATTCCAAACATCCTCTTACTCAAATGCCACATCCTTAGCCTTGCTAGATCTGCTCTTCCCCTCCTCTGTACTGCCTCAGCATTTTGTCTCAACCTCATTAAAACATGTAGCACATCTACCAACTTGGCACATAGCATGTTGGGTAATCTTATTATTACTGTAAATCACAGATATCTATGTAGTTCTTACAATGCACCAGGCACTGTTCTAAAACCTTGTCAACCTACAACAATCAAAAGAATCAGAATTTATTTATTTATTTATTTATTTGAGTTGGAGTCTCACTTTGTCGCCCAGACTGGAGTGCAGTGGCCACTCCTGGCCACCGTAGCCTCGACCTGCTGGGCTCCAGCAATCCTTCTGCCCCAGCCTTTCAAGGAGCTAGAACTACAGGCGCGTGCTATCACGCCCAGCTAATTTTTGATTTATTGTATAGATGAGGTCTCGCCAAGTTGCCCAGTTGGGTCTCGAACCGGCGAGCTCAGGCAATCCATTCACCTCAGCCTCCCAAAGGCGTGGGATTACAGGCTGAGCCACCGAGCCTGGCTTCAGAATTTATTTTAAAGATAGTTTATTCAAGCACAAAGATAAGGATGACACACCCTAGAAGCCCTGAATCCAAAGAATGAAAGTCAGTGTTTCAAAGTTTAGAAGTTTGGGATTGCTTACATAGACAGAGCTCAGGGAAGTTTAAAAGAATTTCAACATCTTTCTACTTTCTGTGAAAGGTTTAATGCATAAATGCAATGTTCTGATTATTCAAGGTGGTCTCTTCCAACCCCTGGTATATTTAACACTCCATGCTGAAGATGTAACTGTCATGGGGTCTTGAGCATGCCATCTGGTCTTCTGAGCTGGGTAGATGACAGTAAAGGAGACAGTTAATCCATAACAAAGATGCAATAGTGATTAGTGATTCAGTGACGGGAAGGGAGGAAGGTTTAGCCTCTGGTATCTCTTGGTCATTTACAGAACAAGAACAAGAGGAGGAGAGTTAAGCTATAACCTTTGCAAACATGTTACATGACTCAGGGCTTAACATCCCCTTGGCATAATAAATGTAGAAAGTCCTGACATTTGAATTTCTTTTGTAACCTTTATGTGTATTATCTCATTTAATTCTCACAATAACCCTCAGAACCGTACTTTTTTTTTTTTTTTTTTTTGAGTTGGAGTCTCATTCTGTTGTCCAGGCTAGAGGCCACAGTCATGACTTACCTCAGCTTCAAACTCCTGTGCTCAGGCAATCCTTTCATCTCCCAAATAGCTGAGACTATAGCCACCATGCTTGGCTAATTTTTTGATTTTTTTTGTAGAGACAAGGTCTTGATATGTTGCCTGGGCTGGTCTCAAACTCTTGGGCTCAAGCAATCCTCCTGCATTTGCCTCTCAAAGTGCTGGTTACAGGCATGAGCCACCTTGCCTGGCCTACATTATTGTTTTCCTATTTCAGAGATGAAAAACTAAGATGTAGACAGGCCAAATGACTTGCCTTCAATTATGGAACTGGAAAGTGATTTAGCCCTCTCTGAATAAGGAAATCACAGTCCGGAGACTATGATGTTACTACCACACTATATTTTTCCTCATCCTGGAACATGAGGGTCCTCCTTCCTCAGTTATGGTTTTCCCACTGTGTATACCTCATGATGTCCAAAGATGGGAGCTAAATGCTCAAGAAATCACACTCTGTAATGGGTGGGAGAGACTGAGTTTCACAGCATGGCCATAGAATTGTGGGATGTCAAGAACAGGACCAGAATGGATATATTTTTAACACCTCAGTACATTTTTTATAACATGAGCCTATAAGGATGGGGATATATGAAATCAGTGAATCAACAATTTTTAAAGGTACAAAAAGCATACAAATACTTATTTTGGTACCACTCCAGCAATGAATTAGGCAGGAAAAGGCCATGAGAGATCCACATTCTTGGAATATAACAAACCAGCAAATGTCTATGGAGAGAACAGAAAACCAATGCAAAAAAGTAGGCGTGTGTTTGCCAGAATCAATGTAAACTATCATGTTTCAATGCCTTGATCCTGGGACACTGACAACTACTCTTTAACAAGCATCTTAGTTGTGTTTATTTTTCAGCTATCTAAACTTCTCTGTAGCTTTTTCTCTACCTCTGTCTCTGTTACCAGTTTTATTGCTTCTTGTCCTCTGATCTTTTAAATCCATCTTACCACCGGGTAGATGGTGAATGGTAAATTAAGCCAATTGATCAAACACCTGAGCTCACCTGATTTCTCTAAGATCCTCTAAAAAGCTAAATCACATTTACATCTCTCTGCCGGTTTCTATTATCTTACCTTCACTGGTGACATACTCCCACTCCAGGCTTTCATGATTCACCCCAGGATGATTCAACCAGTCAAATATATTAAACTCCACCAATCTGCTCTTGTCCAGTCCTTATAGCAACACTTAGGTAATCTTACACCATTATATGTACCTTTATCTAAACCCTTCCTTTTTCATGTTTCATATCATAAAACATCACAGTACTGGTGATTGTGTGGACATTTGTGAATGTGCCTCTCCCACTACTCCTGAAATGGGCTTCTGGAAATCAGAAACAATATCTTTATTTTCCTTTTGTGTAGCCTTGTCTCCCCACATAGTGCCTAACATAGTACCTTACTCATAAAACCTGTTTAATAAAATGCATGCCTAATTTAATTGAACAAAAATAGAGTGAAGAAGATTCTTGACTTGAACACTTGGCGTTTACTTCTTGGTAGTTGGTGCTGGTGCACCAACAACACTCTGCATTGTGTATGTGCATGTGTGTGTGTGTTTTAGGATTTTTACGTAGATTTCTCAATGCCCATAGTCCTTCATTTCTCCCACACCCCTAATCATGTGAAGTTGCAGCTCCTTTTATCAAAAAGTGAAGTGCATTTACCTTCTTCCTTATTCTGGTCTAGGCTTGTGACTTGCTTTGGCCAACAGAATTCAGAGAAATGGTGGCGTATCAGTTCTGAGTGAGGTTTCCTGAGGCTTTGCATTCTCTGCTTGCTCTCTTGGAACCACAAAACAACCATGAGGACAAGCCTAGTCTCAGTTGCAGAGGACTGTAGACACTTGTCCAGTCACCTGATGCCCCATTCAACAGTCAGCCAACCCTAGAAACTTTGCCACCAAACTCACCTGCAGCTAACTGCAGACACACACTGCTTAGTTGAAAGCAGAACTGAATCCAGCTTAGATCATAAATGAAAGGGATGGTTGTTCTTTAAAGTCACTAAGTTTCAGGGTGATTAGTTGCACATTTGTTAGCTAATTGATACAAATTCTAAGTTCTGACATATGATTATTTTAGTGCTCATATCCAGTAAACAATAACCTACCGCTGAGGCCTTGGAGGCCCAACTGCAGGCTAGACCTCCTACTCTGGTTCCCATTCAGCCCTCTTATGTTAGTTGTCAGAGAGGTTGCCCATGGCCCTTATGGCTTTTGCAACTGCTGTTGTTCTCCAGGTTTGCTTAAACTCGAGAGTTTTAATCTCATGTTAATAAATATGTGACTGTTCAGGCAATTTGTTTGGGTATAATTATGCCAGTCTCCTAGGAAATTACTGCCACCTAAGTTATTACAGATTCACCTCAGAGACACTGCATCTGGCTGGTTCTTGTTCAGTCAAGTGCTCCCTTGCCACAGACCAATATGTAATGCTCTGAAACTCTCTCTGACTAAATTCCTCTGCCTTCTTGGGATGAGTTTTGCCAGCAACACCCAGCATAAAACACAGTTCTCAAGAATCAAAAAAGATATGTCTGAGGGCTTACCACAACAAGGAGCTAAGAGGCTCTCAGACTTAAAAGGACAACACTAGCTTGAATCTCATGTTTCCTTTTTCTTTTCTTCTTATTGTCTTGAGAAAATGAGGCTGTTTTGCTTCAATGGAGTGGCCTGCCTCGTAGAATTGACAGAATGTTCAATGTCCATGAATTAGACATCTTTGATCTCCGGGGACTTTGTGGAAATTCCTTTTCTGGAAAGTCTATTTCTATTTGATCCTTTGAAGAATAGTGATCTGTGGCCATAGTAAAGTGGAAAACTTGCAAAAAAAGACCTTTGTGCCTCAAAAAGTAGCATACCAAAGGCAGAACAATGGGAAGGGTCCACCACAGTGGAAATAATAAAAGAGAATTGCGTCTATAGAGAATTTTAAAACAATAATAGAACAGAACAAAAAAATCAATCTGCTTTTCATTATTACCATGAGCCAGCACTTCTAAACAATGTCAGTGATAAGCTATTCCTTTCTGTTGGGATCGCATTACTCTGACCTCAATCTAATGTCCCTGCCTCCATATATGTCTGCTCTCTTCAGAGAAGTCCCTTAGGGAGGCTACAGACCTATCCTAATGATTTTGGCAAACTTTAGACCATTTCAGGAACCTCTCTACAGAAGCTGCCTTCAGTCATTCTTCTTAACTAATAGTCTCAATAGGGAGAAATCTGTATTTTTGGAAATTGAAAACATTCGAAATCCAGACCATCCTTTGCTACCCTAGAACATAGCCAGACAGCATTAAGAGAGGTCTTGGCCGTCCCTGTGTATGAAGGAGCAGCGATGGGGAACATAGCCACTCCAAACCCCATGTTCCAAACCTAGTAACTCCCCTGTTTTCAAGGAATTTGTAACCCATCTATTCAAGCCATATAATTATATACTATATATTATTCTGTTTGCTTTGAATTGTTTCCAACCTCTAAAAGGTGTGGTTTTCAGACCAGTCATATTCGATCAGCATAATTTGAATATTTATTAGAAATGCAAATTATTGGACCCATCCTATGTCTACTGAATCAGAAATTCTGGAAGTTGCAGCCCAGTGATTTAGATTTTAACAAGTCTCCAGGTGATTCTGATGCATGCTAAAGTTTGTCAACTCAGCTATAGAACAATGATTCATAACTGGAAGAATATATCAGAATCGCCTGTAAATATCAAGTAAGGTAATATATATATGCAGGCAATTCTGATACATACTCCTAACACTCAGAAACAGTAAAGCTGAGGTAAAACCTGAGCACCTGCGTTTTTAAATCTCCCAAGAGTTTTTAATAGAGATTCCCAGTTGATAATCACTACTCTGGAGAAATAAGAATTCAAGTAACTCTAAAATAGAGTTAGTTGTTCCTAGGACTTAGTTTCACAGACAGTTTTAACATAAGCTATGCCAATGGAGTAAGTGCATAGATTTGTTTGAAAATTATCACTACTTTAGCCAAATGTCTCGATTTCATATTTAGACCTTATAAATAGGCTCCCTTCACAATTTTGTTCATTTGTCTGACACTTCAGGCTTCTTGCCTTTCTGTAGAGACTGACAAGAAGAGAAGTGCCAAACTAGTTCCAACTCTTTGACGTGACTGACTATATCACAAAGTTGTTTCTGTATTGAAACCCACTACTCATACTTCAGAACCCTATTGAAGTCCCATTTTCTGTGTGAAGTCTCCCTGAGATCCCTCACTTTGTCTTCCAGCACTTTTCTGTCTACCTCCTCATCTGAGCTCCTTCAACACTTTGTTTGAACCATTTGTTGGACAACTTTCAAACATTATGCTAAGTGAAATAAGCCAGGCACAGAAAGACCAATACTGTATGATCTCACTTACATGTGGAATCTAAGAAAAGTTAATCTCATAGAAACAGAATGAAAAGGTGGTTACTAGAGCACCAGGGGGTAGGAGGGAGAGTGATGGGGAAAGGGAAGATATTGATCAAAGGGTGCAATGCTTCAGTTCGGAAGAATATGTTTGAGTGATCTGTTGCACCACTGGTGAGCACAGTCAATAATAATATATTGTATATTTCAAAATTGCTAAAAGAATTGTTTTTTTACTTTCTCAAGACAAAAAATATGGTAAGCTGGTGAGGTGATGGATATGTCAATTAGCTTGATTGACTCTATAACATATATGTAGAACAAAACCTCACGTTGTACATCATAAATATACATAATTATTATTTGTCAATTAAAAGTCAAAAAAAGTCAAAAAACAGTCACAAGAAATAATTTTTAATATTTTGGTTAGGTATATATGTTAGTTTCCTGATCTATAGTATACTCTGCTTTACTTAAGAGAGTATATCGTACAACTACAATTACATTACCATCCTGGTCACAGAGGAAGTACTCAATACAAACTTGTTGTTTGGTTGTCTTTACCTGCTGTTTAAGTTCAAGAAAATTGTGAACTCCTGGTTGATAGTGAGTAATTCTTCTTCTAAAAGAAAAAAATATAATTGGACTCTGGGGAAACTACATTGAATGCCTGTTTAAAATTTTGTTTGATATTTTTCCCATACCATCTGACACAAAGCTGAAACAGATTTCTACTTTCTGTTTTTCCTTGAATCCCATAGAAGTCCTCTGAGGACTACAGATGTGTAACTTGAATATACTGTGCATCCCAGTCATACACAGGTTGTAGTTTTATGTACAGCAAGGAGTCTACAGGATTTCTAGAAGACCATTTCAGCATTCACCATCTTTATAAAGATATCTTCAAATGCTGTGTTTCTGCAGACCAAGAAACCAAGCATACTGCTACTAACCTTCCAAATTCACTAACATCATCTCCAACTGGAATCTCAAAACTCTAGGAGTTCCTACTCTATTTACAGAATATAGACCAATACGTTCCATATTTTTTGGTTTTGTTCACTTGTTCATTAAAAGTTAAAATTAAACCTTAACTTCTGAGTAACTGTCAGTTCAAGAATTAGAAATAGAATAAAGTACCTCTTAAGTCTGGTTAATTGTTTCAGTGTCCAAGGAGACTCTGATTCCAGGAGCATACTAGAAAGCAAACCATTCTTGGGACTGGCATCAAGTGAGCTAACTGTGAATTTCTAAGTGTCTGGTTGAACAGGAATGTATCCCAGCAGGGACATTTTACAGGTTAAAATAAATAAATAAAAGAAGATGAAATCCTTCCACCTGACAACACTGGATACTCTGAGGACAGCAGACCCTCAAACATTACAATATAAGCAGATCTTTATAAGAAATCACCAATGATAAGTAGTGTAATTTTACAAGTAGAAAATAAAAAAAATTCAGACAACAGAAGTTGTGGGCAAGAATGACAAAACAACTTCTGCTTCTAGTTAGGGGACAAGAGAAAGATACTTCCACCTTAACAACAAGGAAAGACTGGACAATGAATGCATTGTTTTTGTTTTTTTTCATTGGGCAACTGAGGACACAGAAAATGAAATAAAAATTTAAAAGTGGCAAGTCTTTCCTAGAAGATTGAAAAATTGTGGCTTTTTGCATTCATAGTGGAACAGCAGCGGGCAAAAGAATCTACTACATTCAGGGACAAGGAGAAAGCAGCCAACTTTGAACTATCTGGTGGCTGTCTGTCTTAACCAATTAGAATTCTGAAGTGCTTCAGTGAGTGAGACTGCACCTACCTATTAACACAATTGGGAACATGGGAAGAAAAC
The DNA here is from genome assembly GCA_027257055.1 of Cephalopachus bancanus. Lineage (NCBI taxonomy): Eukaryota > Metazoa > Chordata > Mammalia > Primates > Tarsiidae > Cephalopachus > Cephalopachus bancanus. The sequence goes on along the minus strand of JAPVLO010000046.1, from coordinate 11,977,678 downwards.
CAAGAGATAATCCCTACAAGTAAATGGGGGTCTTTCTTAAATTCAGGGCATCAGCTACCAAGGACTATGGATAGAGTGTAAGACTCGAGTGATATTTACAGATACAGAAAGCTAGAAATGAAAATGGAGAATAAAGAGAGTGCCACAGTGACCCAAAAAACTGGCAACTGAGATGCAAACACAGAGAGACATGCAAAAACACACCTATGCTAACATTCCAATTCCTCAGCTGATATTAAAAACAAACACAGATTAAATGAATGTATTCCCTACAATACACAATAACAACCTGATAGATAATGAGGAATGTGCTTTTCTAGGAATAAATAATATTTGTCCTGGTTCTAATATTCTCTTCCACCAAATAGATCCTTTAAAATTATAAAATTATGGAACATATAAGCAAGACAATGAGTTTGATTTTTAAATGAGGAAAAGGTGAATTGAAGCAGAGCCACAGATGCTCCCAAATGTTAGAATTATGCTGTGAGGACTTTAAAATGATGATGACAAATATGGTAAAAGATCTTGTGGAAAAGTAAAACTACATGTGAAGATAGAAGAAAACTCAGTCGACAGATGGAAAATACAAAAAATAAGAGGAAGTTAATGGGCAAGCTATAAATGAAGAATACACTATCAGAAATTAAGAATGATTTAATAATATTAACAATAGACTGACACAACAGGAAAGAAACAAAGAACTATAATTCTGGAGTATATAAGTAGTCCAACTAAAATGCAAATAAACTAGCTAGTAGATAAAATTGAAAAGAACATCAGAAATCTGTGGGATAAACTTGAATCAATTATCATATATGTAGCTGGAATATTAGAAGGAAAGGAGATAGGTAGAAATATTTTAAAAGTTATTGACTGGTAAATTTCTAAAATTGTTGAATGATTTTAATTCACATTAAAGAAGCTCAATAAAACTTAAACAGGAGAAGGGGAAAACAAATAAAAACTAGAGCAAAGCATACCATAGTCACACTGCTAAAAACCCAAGATATAAAAATAATATTAAGAGCAGCCAGAGATCGATTCCTAAAAGATCTAAAAATCGACCTCCCATGCAACCTTGCAATCACCCTACTGGGAATATACCTGGAGGAAATCAAATCACTCTATGAAAAACATACCTACTACACATGCATGTTTTTTGCAGGATTATTCACAATAGCAAAAACATGGAACCAATCATGCTGCCGACTGAAAGAGGACTAGGTAAAAAAATGTGGTACATATACATGATGGAATATGATGCAGCCATAAAAGGACAAAATTATAAACTTCACAGCAACATGGATAGACTTAGAGAAATAATACTGAGTGGTCTGTCACAGAAACAAAGAACTGAGTATCACATGTTCTCACTCATAAGCAGACCTTGAACAACTGTCCTAATACTATAAGAAAGAGATTAGCAGTAATGGGAAACTGCCAGGGGAGGGGGACGGAATTGGCAGTGGTGGGAAATGCTGGGGAAGGGGGACACAGGGCGTACCTCATCAACAAGGGTACCTGCATAATGAATATTTGTATACCTAATCCTGCATTGCACCCCACATATTTAAAATTAAAAATGAAAATAAAAGTCAGCCAGAGGAAAAATATTATATACAAGGGAAATTTGGTACCAAAAAAATTAACTAGTGACCTAAAATGATAGAAGCCAAGAATTAAAGGAGGAGCATCTGTAAAAGGTTGAAAGAAAAAAACTGTAAACCTAGAACTGCATTCTAAAAACTAAAGGCAAAATAATGACATTTCTAGACAGATAAAAAAAAGTCAACATAATTTTTTTCAAAAGTTTTACCCTACATGAACTACTAAGATAATTTCTTCAAGCTGAGGAAAATGACAATAGAAATCCAGATAAGCAGAAAGAAACAATAACATTTTATAAGATTTATATATTAGATAACATTATTGCATCAATGTTAATTTTTCTGAGTTTAGTATTTTATTGGAGTTTATTCAAAATATTAGCAGGGAAATTGGGGTAAATTCTTTGTGCTATTTTTATAAGTTGTGTAAGTCTCATGATCTTTTAAAAAGTTAAAAGTCAAAACATTTTAAAAAGAAAGAACAAAGAGAATTTACAGCACCTGATTTCAAAACTTAATATAAAGTTACAGTAATCAAGAAACTCTGGTATTGAGAGAGAAAGAGAAGGAAGGAGGAGGAAGAAAGAAAGAAGGAAAGAGGAAAGTAAACAGGGAGGGAGAGATGGAGGAAGAAAGGAATGGTAAGATGGTGAAGACAGATCATACGCTAATATTTAGAACTGAGAGACTTTTTACAATTCATGAGATCAAGAATGTTGCAGGTTTTTCAAATTAATTCACTATTACATTTTCAGGAAAATTAACAATCCAACTGTAAACCTTGATCTCTTCAAGTGTAGATAAGTAGAATCCATAGAAACTGATTTTTTTTTTAATGCTGAGGCTTTAAAATCAGATTCCTTACTGAATTTCATACCAAAATGAATGATTATTTCAAAGTTTAAGATTGTACACAGCAGGCCCTGTGCCCTCTCTCTCAGGTATCCAGTGGATAACAGCTTCTTTCTACACCCCAGCAGGATGTAGAAAGTTTCCTCAAGAACATGAATTCAAAAGTCCTATTAAGAAGCTTCTGGAAACACCCTAGTCTAAAAATTAAAATTTCAGCCACAGCAGGCTCTTTTCTCTCTCCCTTTCTCCTCTTAAGAAAAAAAAAAGAGGAAGAAGAACTCAGCAGTGAGGACCTTATGCACTTAGAAAAATTCCATTTTTAAAAGGAAATATCAGGTTTAATTATTTGGAGGTCATATACTGTATTTAAACTTCATCATTCATCCCTTAGCAGATAATATAGTGAATTTAGGGGAAGATTTGCTCAAAAAAGAACAGGTGGATTAGAAAATGAAAGTGATATTAAAGTGTTCATTATTCTAACAACAGAAGCAGTCATTTATTTCTCTAAGCTGTTTTTTTCTTAATTTAAATTTTCCAAAAACGACCACTGATCAATTTCCGATAATTAGACCTAGGGACTCAAGTACTTCTTTTATTTTTCTCTAACTTCATTATTTCTTCTTTTAATCTCTCAGCTAGAGGGAGCAGGAAACTTTTTTGGGGGGGTCATGCTTGAGTGACTGTGACACTGCATTCATTTTTTTATTGTTGGTCTTCTGGAGACACAGTATCAATTAGGAATTCCTGCCTGCCACCCTTTTCTCCTGGAAGGGCAGCTACATTCAGGTTTTTTTTTTTTCCCCCAGTGTCTCAAATGATCAGGTAACAGAATCATTTGAGACTATATCATGACCTTGATTGGTATTCCTTAAAATATAACTTGTCTAATCTGATCTTGGCTATACACCTGTCTAGTTCCTAGAAATCGGCATGTCCACAAACTGGTTCCCTGAGCCAGCCACCTCCTGCATCCATACTACCAGTCTTTGTCTATCTCCCTCACTCAAGCTGGTAATCCCCTGTAGACCACTGGGTCTTTCCCTCAGCTAAATTCTGCTCCTGGTCAGGGGCTAACATGACTGATTTAGTTGATTTTTAAAATTTTGCCTTTTTCTTTTAGGGTGGGAAGAGTAGGTGGAGTCATGCTTCTTAGCTATGCACGCCCTTGTGCCTTGATAATAGGTAAAGTGATGTAGGATAGAAACAAGATAGAGATTTAAACTCAGGCTCTTAGAGTTTCTGTGATGATATAGTTTAAGCAAATGAAGAGCATTAACTGAAATCATAAGTTCCAAATGTGTCACACATAATTTTTAAACATAATTTATTCATGCAACACATATTTACTGGACGTGTACAATGTGCCAGTCACCATCCTAGAAACCGAGGCTACATGGAACAATTATAAGACAAACATGATTCCTGCCCTCTTAGAACTCATCTACTAAATGGAAGGCAGAGTGGATTAGTGATTCTAGGTTTTGCATAGATTTGGAGAGGACACAGGGGTGCTGCAAGAGCCCATGAGATAAGCCTGACTCTTGGGAGAAAGGGGAATATTCAACAGTGTTTCCTCCTGTTTTTGTAATGAATTAATTAATCGCTAAACAGTTTTATACTCTATATAATGTGCCCAGACTTGCGTTAGGCATTGAGATCCTTAGATTTGAACCTCAGAAGGCTACCTTAGAACAAATAAGTGGTGATTCTAATTATAAGTATCAATAAGACTTAATTCATACATTTGCTAATGGTTATTCCTGCTGTGCAAAAACAAATATAAATGTGACTTTTTTCTATGCTCGAATGCCCTTTGTCCCTTCTTTCTGCTGAGATTTCTCAGAAACATTTACCTGTGATATTCAGTAAAGAAAGAGTTGACAAGAGTGAGAAGTTGGACTTTCCTAATCTTGTACTTATCTTGTACTTAGACAAGCACAATAGTCCTCCCAGCTCAGACTTAACCAATGCCCAGACAATAGTGAACAGTAGAGCAAAATGCAGCAATCCCAAATGTATAGCAAACCTTCCTGCTCTTTGAGATGGTAGTCTGCTTCCTCAGTGTATGTTCAAGGTTATTTTCCCATAGTAAAACCCAGGCAACTCCTTTTTTGGTGCTCTCACTATTCACAGCTGCCTTTGACATCCTGTGGTGTGTGCTCCAGAGGTCAAGCTGCAACTTTCGATTCACACCATTTGATTAAAAAAATCAGAGATGTGTTGCCCTTGGAAATAGGCTGCAGTAAAAATAGATCAAAATATCCAGTGTCTCTGGGAACGTTCAGGTTATTGTCTCTTTATCCAATTTCTTTAGATTTGTAAAGGCAGGAAGAGCTCTAGGTCTCTGAAGAAATTGTACAGCTAAGAGTAGATTTAATAATATAAACTTTTCTCCTGCACAATAATAGTGACTCACAAAAATCTGAACTCACAAAGCATTTAGGGTTGTGACATCCCGGGGAACAGCAAGAAGTTGGAACTCATATTTATCTTTCCATAATTAGACTTTGCTTGAGCTGTCACAAGGAACATCGCAGCACTCTGAGACACCAACAGCATTCAAATTTGGTGTGATGCTAAAAATGAAGGCAGACTCCACTTTCAAGCAAGCTGATCAGTTTGGAGAAATATCCCCAAAGAAGGCATGTCATTCAGAGTGTTGTTTAAACTCAATGGTTTCACTGGAGTTACTTCCACCTCTCAGGCATGCCCATCTACTTGAAATAGACAAAGACTTCACATTAAATATCTCCAAAGACTTTTTTGGAGAGCGAGATTAATGTGAATGGTCATTAAAAGCTGTGTCAGGGCCTCGTAAACACAGGCACCGTGCAGAGTTTGCAGAGCAATCCATCAATCAGCAACAGTCCATGAGGGCCTGTTCTAAAGGAAGTGGGAGCCACAGAAGGTCCTTGGCCAGATGACTGGCATATGGAAAAGACTGTCTTTCTTATGGAGATGGTGGTTTGACAGCTGGAGGGGAAAGCCTGTTAGAAGACAGTGCAATGGGTCAGAGTCTTTAGAGGACCCAACCTAGGCAGGTGACAGTGGATGCGAAATGGATGACTAGGAGAAACCTTGAAAACAAAAAGGACAAGAGCAGTGTTGAATGAAAATATAGAACCTCGAACAGTGGAGGTAGGGCTGGAATCCAGACAATAACACCTGGAAATGAGGGAGCCCGTGTGAGTGTTAGATATAGAAGGATCAGAACCTGGAGCCACCCATGGGGCAAGATCAAGCAGAGGTTTAAGGTGATGTTATAGCAAGCTGAAGAGAGAGGAATCTTCAGAAATCTTTGAGAAGTTCCAGCTGGGTCACACAGAGGCCACATCTTTACCACCTTATCCCCCATCCTCACCCCCATTGAATTCCTCTCCCCTTAGTAACTACAGGTCTCAAAGCAGCTTCTGCAAGCCTTATTCTCATTTTTAGCTGCAGGCTCCTGCACTGAATCTAAGGCAGGGCAGAGGAAGTCAGCTGTGCACGGAGGCATCCCTATCTACATATCCCAGGCACTCCCAAGGGAGGAGAAGCACAAAGTGTTTTGAAAATGTAAACATGTTAAGGGAACAGTCCTCTATCAAGGCCATGAGAAGCACTGTGGATCCATGAAGGCACAATTAGCAGCTGCAGAGATTACTGTCCCAGAAATGTAGCAGAGAGAGACACAAAGACATAGGAAGGAGGGAAGAAAATAAATCAGGGAGACAGAGAGTAAACCTTAACCCTTTATGGTGAAGTTGTTTCCTTTAAAGTTGGTCAGAGCTGATTAAAAAGATTAGCCCTGTGTTGCTACTAGGATCCATTTTATCCGTTGTGCTTGTAACATTATCTTTTCATTATGCTTATTTGCTTTATGTATTGTCAAGTCACTGCTTTAGCTTAATCTAACAAATATTTACCAAATGCTTTGTGTTCTACAGTGCTCTGCTGGATGCTAGATGAGACTGGAGTAAAAACAGACAGGAATGCAGGGATGTAAAGGAGAAGCACATTAGAGGATGCACGGTGCTGGGGGACAAGCACTGGCTCAAGGTTCTAGCCTGAGTCCTTGATGTCAGGGGTTGAGAAAAGTCAATCTTAAAGTCCATTACAGCAATAAAATGGATGATAGAGAAACAAGTAACAGTGGGAGGGCAGGAAAACAAGCTAGACAGAGAAATACCATTGAAAAACACTGCAGGATCAACTAGATAGATATTTTGAAGATCCTAAGAGTTTATTAAAATTGTTCTCAGATTATGCAACATAGGTCACAGGTAGCAAAGCACTCTCATGGTGGAAAGAGGAATGGGCTCAGTCATACACTAATCTTGGCTCCTGACATCAGCTCACATATGATTTTAGCAAAGCCTCCAAAGCCTCAGTCTTCCCAAATGACCCCGGAGGCAGGTGAGCTACATACATTCTGTCATTCCTGACAACATTTTTGCTGACATTCATCCTCTACTCCACAAAGACACTTTTCTTTTCATCATTGTCATAAAATGTTTTCATTTTCTGATCAATAAAGATATCATATGGTTCACCACTGGCTCCAACTCCTCCCTGAGCTTACTCACAAGCAAAATCATAAATGAAATTCACCCTAAAACTTGCCTTCATTGTCCTTCAAAAATAGAATCGCTGCTAGAGTGAGTGGCCTATATGCATTCATCATTTCACAATGCAAACTTCCTCAGCAGGCCCTGGGGAAGGAGGAAGCAAAGGAAACAAGTCAAGGAATGACTTCTTAGGTGGAAGCCAGAAGCATGTTAAATCAGATATGACCTACCTTTGTAATATGTCATTTCTGAATTTGTTTGCACGTATTAGGAGATAGCAGGTTTTCCTAGTGTTATTTCATCATGAACTTGATCACAGAAACTTGGAAATGAAACAAATGTAGTTCAACAAATCCAAGTGCCCCCTGACTCCCTTAAACCCATTTGATTTTAGAAAGGTGGGGTTCAATCTTTTCTCTGGGCTACCATGTATGTACTTCTGCTGTTAGCCTTATCAATCTAATGCAATTACTTTTCTGTGAGAGTATTTCAAGGACAGAGACCACATCTAAATCACCTCTGTATTGCCAGTGCCTAGCACAGTATATGGTACCAAGCAGGCACCCACCAACTACTTCTGTAGGCACCCAATGAACAAGCAAATGAATAAACGCGGCAAGTGGGTAATGGCCTAGTTTAATAGGTCACCAATGGCTACTTTAGAGATTTAATAACATGTGCTATTGGATTGCTCTCTGCCAAAGAACTCATCTGTGTGCTTCACAATTATTTCTAAATGGTGTATGCGTGATAGTAAGAACTGTGATTTGAACCTCACAGCATGCCAGATTGTGGGCCATTAGCTCATTTAATTCTCACAACAACCCTGTAGACACTATCATTACCTTCATTTTATAGAGGAGATAACAGACGCTAGAGAAAGAATATAATTTGCTCAAGGTTATTTCATGAGTCTGATTTTGAACATCCAGAGCCACCTAACTCCAAATCTTGTGCTTTAAACCACTATGATATATGCTGCTCTAGAGGCAGCACAAAAGACTGGATTCAATGTTAAAAATGTGTAACCTCACAGAGGGATTTTACGTTGAGCAAATGAGAGTAGCCAGTCCAAAGGTTACTAAACCAAATTATAGTCCAAAGTCTTCCATTGACTTGCTAGATGACTGGGAAAAATTGCTTACTTTTTGTATTTTAGGCTTCTTGTTTGCAAATACTGGGTATTCAGAATTTTTTTTTCTCAAATATGATAATACAACTCTAATAAGCTATGTATTTTAACACAATTTTTCCCTCTATCAGCTTTTCACATTGGCTGCATCTCCTGTCACCATTCCTTGCAAATGTAGACGTGTTTTTCAGGTTTAAAAAAGAAGACAACAGTAAAAACTTCGAGCTAAGTGGAGTATGAAAATGAACAGGAAAGGATTGTTAACTGAGTTTGACGTTGGAGGTGACATTGCTAATTTCTACTGTCTCACTGTCTTTATGAAATGCATGGAATGACAGAATATCTGTCAAGGAGTGGCAGAATTCCCTGTCTTATCACAGATCTGTGCAAATTTAAAAGCTACGCAGAAGGTCAGTGAAAAAGAGGAAAAAAGAAGGATAATGTATGCCAGGTAATAATTGGAGCCAAAAAAGAAGATTTAGTGAGTTTCTGTGAGGCAAAAGGATGGACTAAGAAATTTGAAATAAAGAATCATTTAGAAACTAAGATACAATATTTTCCTTTGGCTTATAGGAATTTGATAAATATTAGTAACTCAATGAGGGGCACTGGGATTTATTTATGCAATTCAGTTGACTGGCTACTATCATCAAACATCTCCTTTGTGCAATGTGCTGTGCTGGGTTGTACTAGGAAGAAATCAGAGGAAGTATCAACTGTGTCTTGTCCTTTAGGAGTTCACGATCTCATAGGTAAAACAAGGTCAAACATCAAAGAAACAAGAACAAATGTCATAAAGCATGATGAAATACTACCAGATTCTAACACTGGACCTTAAAATAAGTTCAAACAAGTGTGGAATTGAATGGAATTGAAATGGAACCCTGTATAGTGCCAATGGAATTGAAACGGAAGCCTGTATAGTGCCAATATCAAGTGCTTTGTATCAGAGGATGAACTGGTCCAGGCAACTTTCACAGAGAATGTGAGCTCACCCTGGACTGTGGACCTATGGGCAAGATTACAGATCAGTTGACACTGAACATATTTAGGCAACTTATCGTCTAGGTTTTATGACATCTTTAGAACAATGGTCAAAATTTAAACAATTTCTACTATGAGCATGATTGGTCAGTCTATGAGAGTTGGGTGGCAAGATGCAGAGGCAGATTTTCAAGTCTTTTGTTTAGATGACTTTTAACACAGATTCTTTGTTGATGCTCACTTAAAGCTACTGCTGAATTACAGAATGAGGAGTGATTCCTTTTAAAATATAGAACTTGCCGGGCTCAGTGGCTCAGCCTGTAATCCCGTGCCTTTGGGAGGCTGAGGTGAGTGGATTGCCTGAGCCCACGGGTTCGAGACCCGCCTGGACGGGCGAGACCTCATCTCTACAATAAATTAAAAAAAATTATACGGGCATGGTAGCGCGCACCTGTAATTCCGGCTACTCGGAAGGCTGAGGCGGAAGGATCGCTGGAGCCCAGCAGGTCGAGGCTGCGGTGACCGGGAGTGGCCACTGCACTCCAGTCTGGTAGACAGAATGAGACTCCAACTCAAAAAAATAATTAATAAATAAATAAAATATAGAACTTCAGAGAGGTTGTACTTCAGCTGATAGACCAGATGAGAGCCAGCATAACTCTTTGCATTGGCCTCTCCTATTCGTGATCTTCCATTGGAGATCACTGGAGCCCTCAGGGCTAACTGCATTTCAGGTCCAGCCAGAAAAGCATATGCAGCAGTGACTCCCACCTCAGAACTCCTTCTAAGAACCATACAGATCAATCCTGCAATAGCAAGTCTGAATTATCACAAATTTCAGCTGGGTGAGATCATTAAGCACCTGATATTGACTCAAAAGTAGGCTCCAGAAAATTCCCTTTAATCTGTCTGCATCAGTTACTGTATTTGTGAAATGGGAATAACAGAGCTGTTGGAAAGAACAATTATTAAAAGTGATTATGAAGAACTTTGCAATATAAAGTGCTTGTTAAAATTGAGAAGTGCTCAATGTACCCTTCCCAATTCCCCCCAGACTATGAAAACCCCATTTGTAGAAATATCACAAGCTTGCCTAGACAGCAAGTATTTTGAAGCGTATGCTTCACCATTTAAATCTGTCATCTTGCAAAGTAGCTCATTATTTCAGAAATATGAGCATTTTAAAGGTGCTGCTGCAGCCCTCAATCACAAGTTCTTCACTGCTTTTATTTAAAATAAGCCACCTTGAAATCAGTCTCCAAATTCATATCTTTGCACATAGGTCTTAAGTAGCCTTTATATTGCACGCATGTGTGTACACTTTAAGTGTGATGTCTAGTGGATGTCCTTTTTAATTACTCCTGTTAAAATGATCTTTCCTCTTTAGAATTCCTGTTCTGTTGAACAATAAGTGGAAGACTTCATTTTCTCTTGTATACCTCATTGAAATGAGCTTTAAGTGGGAAGTTAACTTAGCTAATTTGTTTGCTTTGTGTAATTATTATAATCACCCACTAAGTACTACCAGTGAGTAAGCAGTAATATCCTACAAGAACATCACAGGCACTCTATAAAGTCTACCTCTTAGTCCAAGAAATGTATTTCTGCTTCCTTCCCTATCACAGGGAGACAAAAGGAATGAGAGAAACTTAAATCCAATTAAAACCTGAGTGTAAATAAACTCAGATTTCCCTGAGAGGGTGACAGCAAGTAGAAGAGGCTGAGAAGACAACAAAGGAAACAGTCTGACCCTGGTACAGAAGGCAGTGTGTCGCTGCAATCAGGCTGCCTGAATATGACACTTGGCTCTAAAATTTATTGTATAACTTTGAGAAAGTTACTTAGTTTGTCTGTGTCCTAGTCTCCTCACCTGTCCAGTGGAGACAATAATAGTTCACACATAAAATTTATGTTGTAAGGATCAAGAGAGATAATGGACATAGAGAACTCAGAAAAGAACTTGACAAATATATGTTCCATCATGACTAGTTAGTGCCAGTAGGAATGGCACAGATTTAGAGTGACTCCTGGTAGCAGGCACCAGAGCCCCTTCTCAGGATGGAGCTGTATGAAGAGCAAAAACCATACCCACCTACCTGTGCCAAACTTCTTCCCATGGAAAGCAATGGGAAAGGGAAAGAGAATTGCCTGGGAGTCAGAAAACATGGCTTTCATTTCCAGCTCAGTTTCGGGCATGTATTCTGTTCTGACTGTATTCCAAACACTTATGCTGGTTGTCTTACACTGAATCTTAATTCTGAAAAAGGAAAAAAAAGGAGAAATAGTAACTCTTACTATAGGTTTGTTGCAGAAATCAATGAAGAGAATGCATGTGAAAGCCCTTTGCACACTGAGAATATGCAGCAGCTATACACTCGAGGGTATTAATGCTAAAAACATATGGCTGTCTCTATTTTACTGCATAATATATCTATTTTCATATAATCCACATCTGCACTGACTACAAAGCACAAGTTTTATGACCAGTAGTCTTAAGAGTACTCACTGTAAATCACTTCCTCCAAGGGCAGAGTGGGACAATGGGTATATGAGACCTTGACCCCAAAAGCCCTTGCCTGCTGCTTTCCCTACAGATTCTGACATGAGGAAGAGAGACCACAAAAGAACCTATCACTGCTTGCACCAGCTAGACAGAAGCTGTCAGGATGACTCACTAGCTGCTCTTGGGGTGAACATGCAATTAAAACAAGAGCAAAGGCCCAGGGATTTAGGAATATTCATATAAGGTGGTGCTCTTGTTTGCCATTCACTAATCTCCTTGTTCAGTGTCCTCTCTGGAGTGGTTGCCCCTGGCTGTTCCAGGGATATCTGTTCTGTGGATAAGAAAAGAGCTAATCCAATATTTTATTGAACCAATATTTATGAAGTGCCTTCTATGTGCAAGGGGCTACACAAGACATTAGGGATAAATGTGTGAGCAAAACCAAAATGTGCCTTACCTTTTATTTATTATTCATTTAGACTTTGTGACTATCTACTGAATGCTGGAAAATGTTCAAAACACTAGGGCTATAGCATAATCCTTATTTCCATGTTTCTTGGGGTTGATGCTTCAGTAGGAGAAATGGATTTTATACTAATTCCATAATCAAGTATTTCATTACTATTATGGTGCATACTATGAAAAGAAAGTACAGAGGACCATGAGGGCATTTTACAGATGACCTGACTACAAAGTCAGAGAAATCTGCTTGAAGAAAATAAAATTTCATCTGAGATACAAAGACCAAGTGGGGAAGAACTGGGCAAAAGAGTGGTAGAGAATAAAAATGTTCAGGAAAATAAAAATAGCATGTGTAAAGTTGCTGATATAGAAAGGTCATGAACTTTCAAAAAATGGCAACGTCAGTGTGACTGGAGTGTGGGGAGTGAGGGGAGGAGAGATGAGAAGGCAAGCTGGCTGATAAGGTGGTGATTAATCATTCAGGCCACATAAGGCCGTGTTCGGATTCCAAGATTTATGCCATGGAAATGGGAAATATTTTAAAGTTTTATCAGAAAGATTATGTAATCAGATTTATGTTTTGGAAAACCACCCTACAAATTCTGTGGAGGGATGGATTGATAGGGGTCAATCCTGGAAGTAGAAGACCACATAGATAATAATAGGAATTATTCAGTAGTCCAAGCTAGAGGCATTGTTGGATAAGAGTAGGCAGTGACTGTGAATATGGAGACAAGGGGGAGAAGTAAGGCTATTTGAGAGATGTTTTTGGTGCTCAGATTTTCTGAATTTATTTTCTGAATGATTGGCATTAAAAAGAGAGTGGTGTTGAGGGTGACAATCATATTCCTGGTTTGTCATCAAGGTAGATTATTATACCCCATTCACTGAAACTGGTAACTGGAGGCAATCCCGGGATGGGAACACATGAGTTAACTTCTGTTTTTGTAGCGTTTTAGGTGTTTGTGAAAACTACATGGGGAGATATTCAACAGGTGGTCTGGAGCTCAGAGGCAAGAATGAAGAAAGATGGAGATTTGGGGGTGTTGAGGATTTAATTATGTTCCCGCAAAAGATATGTCGAATACTAACCCCTAGTGCCTCAGAACGTGAACTTATTGGGAAATAAAGTCATGGAAGATGTAATTAATTAAGATGAGATCCTATTGTAGTTGGGTGGGCCCCTAGTCAAATATACTTGATGTCCTTATAAGAAAAGGGGAAAACAAAGACTGGCACATGAAGGGAGACTGCAATGTGACAACAGATGCAGAAAGAAGGGTTGCTGCTGCAAACCAAGGAGCCTCTGGGGCCACCTGAGACTGCAAGAAAGGATCCTCCCTGATGGGCTCGGAAGAGAGCACGCCCTGACAGACACCCAGAGTTCAGACTTCTGGCCTCCAGAGTGTGAGAAAATAAACTGTTGTTCTATGCTGCCTTGTTTGTTGTACTTTGGTATAGCAGCCCCAGGAAACTAAGACAGGGAGTCATTGTCCGACTGATGATCACTGAAGCCAAAGTTGTAATGCAATCACACATTAAAAACAGCCATAGAATAGAGAGAGAGGAGCCAAGTCTGAAAAGCTCCAAGAGATCACAAAGGAGGAGAAAGAGCCATGGGTACCTGAAAGTAGTTTATAGGGGTGGTGTGGAGTTAAAAATCAGAGTTTCAGCAAAATGATCCCCAAACCCAAAGCACCACAGCAAAGATGTGGATGAACGTGAAAGACCAAGTCTGCCCACTAAGAAATCTGCCAGGCTGATCTGGCAGATATTTCTGAACCTGTAAAATTTCCTGAACCTCAAGACAAAAAGGCCATGACTTCTTACTTCAGGCCTTTAAGAGACTTTGCTTTTAGCAGGAAATTAAAAATACAGAGTGTATACTACCCTAAGCTAATTTGAGGAGGAAAATTCTCTTCTCATTAGCTACACAAAATAGACATTATTTTTGCTGGTCATAATTTTGACACTTATGGTGGATATTCAGAGATGATCAACCCTGCCAAGAATCAATTAGAATTGCCTGGAATGTTTCTTTAAAAATACAAATATCCAGGGCCCATTTCCACAGAACTGTGATTTATTTTGTTTTAAGGAGAACGCAGGTAATAGTATTTTTTTAAACTTCCCGAGAGTATTCTAATATGAATACTGAGTTTGGGGCCCACTGGAGGAGAGCCAGAGGCCCAGGTGCTATGCTCCTTTCTCTGCCGCATACTGGGCGATCAGTTCTTTAATCTGTGTACTGACAATGTCCATGCTATGCGCCTTCTTCTACTTCATACTGGGCAATCAGCTCTCTAATCTGTGTACTGACAATGTCCTTTCACCCCCTTTCCCTCTTTTTCACAGTATAACCATGTTGCATGTGCACATGCCTGCATGTGTATGTCTGCACTTACTTATGTGATTAGGTCTGTTTACAAATGTATATCACATGGGTTCATTGATTTACTGATTTATTTAGCAAACATATATTGAGTATTTGTAAAGCCATATGTTTCCTGATATTTGGCAAAACCTTTAAAATAAGATTTAAGTCCTCACTCCATGAAATTCAATCTGGAGTAGGAAAGAGATGAGAGCAGGCTGTAATAATATAGTATGGCAAGTCTCTAATCAGAAATAAGCACAAGGTGTTGTAAAAATATGAAGGGCTTAATTCCACCGAGAGGGATAAGAAAGGCTTAATAGGTAAAACAGTTTAGATTACTTTTTAAAAATTCAGTGTTAAGCAAATACAAAAGAGGACGTTCCTAACAGAGAGAACTTCTTGGACAAAATCACAGCCGTGCAAAGGCAACCTTTTCAGGAACTGCACAGTGCTTGTCATGCTTGGTGCAAAGTAAGGGCTTAGGACAAAAGGACCATGTTGTCACAGAGTCCATGCAGCAGACAGGAGTATAGTTATGAAAGGTCACGTGAGCCATGATAAGGAGTTTATGCTCCTAAAAGATGAGTTTTGTGTCAGTTTGCTCTAGCTGACATACCAAAATAACACAGACTGCATGAGTCTTAAACAACAGTAATTTATTTCTCACTGTTCCAGAGGCTGAAAAGTCTTAGATCAAGGTGCTGAGCAATTCATTTCTCTGGTGAGAGTCCTCTTCCTGGCTCGTAGATGACTGGCTGCCTTCTGGCTGTGCCCTCAAAGATGAAGAGAGAAGGAGAGCTCTCTGGTCTCTGCCTCTTTTTATAAGGACACAAATCCCTTCATGGGGCTCCACATTCATGACCTCATCTAATCCTAAGTACATCCCAAAGGCCCTGTCTCCAAATATGACCGCACAGTGGGCTAGAGATTCAACATGTAAATTCTGCAGAGACACAAACATTCAGCCATAACAAGTGTATATACAAATCACCTGGGAATCTTGTTAAAGCACACACTCTTACACAGTATTTCTAACATGAGGCCTGAGATTCTGCATTTCTAACATGTTACCAGGTGATGCCAAACTGCTAGAGGAAAGACCATTCTTTGAATAGCAAAATTCACATTCACATCAGTGACAGAGAAGGGTAGAACAAGCAAATTCAAAATTTCTCTTTTTTAAAACTATCATAAGGAAGATATTTCAATATACAGAAACTCAACAAATACAATAAAATAAACATGATATTTTAAAAAATTTATTGACACATAATTATATGCATGTATGAGGTACATGTAATATTTTGATATGTACATATAATGAGTAATGATCAAATCAGAAAAATTAAGATACTCATGGCCTCAAACATTTGTCACTTCTTTGTGTTAAGAACACTCTAAATTTCCTCTTCTAACTATTGTAAAATACACAATAAACACTAGGACTTCCTTCTATATAACTGTAGCTTAGTACCCCTCAACCAACCTCTCTTCATCCTCACCACTTCCCAGCCTCTGATATCCATCATTCTACTCTCTACCTTTATAAGATCCCAACTTTTTTGCTCCTACATATGAGTTAGAACATATGGTATTTGTTTTGCTGTGCCTGGCTTATTTAACTTAACATACTGCCTTCCAGTTTCATCTATGTTGTTGGAATGACAGAATTTCTTTCTATTTATGGCTGACTAATATTCCATTGTGTGCATGTACCAAATTTCTTTATCCATTCATCTATTTATGGGCACTTAGTTTGCTTTTACATCTTGGCTATTGAAAATACATAATTTTAAATATTTTACCATATTTACTTTATATGTTTATTTTTTGCTTAACTATGTAAATGTAAATTATAGACATCATGACTACTAAACACTTCAGGATGCATCCTCAAAAATAAGGACTTTTGGCTGGATGCTCATGCCTGTAATCCCAGCACTTTGGGATGCTGAAGTGGGGAGGTCACTTGAGGCCAGGAATTTGAGACCAGCCTAGAAAACACAGCATCTCTAAAAAAAGAAAGAAGAAAGAAAAGAAATAAGGATTTTCTTAAATAACCACAATACCATTGTCCTCCTCAACAAAAATAACAATAGTTGCTAAATATCGTCAAATAGCATGGTTGAATTTGTGTTTTAGAAAGCTAATCCTGGTGACTGTGTGGAAAGTGATATTTTTCTCCTATTTGTATGAGAAGTTGTGTGTAAATATGTTTATGTAGAAATGTGTGGAAATGCATCCATCTACACATCTGTTCGTGTGCATACAGATATATGTGTGTGTGCTGGTGTTTTTGTGTTTGTATATTCAGGAGTACACAGAGAACTCTGAACATCAGGAATTTCCCTGGCTCTCAGGATGCACCTGCTTGCTCCATGAAGTCATTGCTCAGGGTGATGGGGCTGCTATTTCTCTGCATGGCAGAGACTGTTTGAGTCCATGACTGGATCCCTGAGCATCCTTCGGCAGATGTCTCAGACTCTGTATACCCAATGCATCTTAACCTCAGCAGCAAAGAAAACATGACAAGAGATACACGTGTCAAATACATCAGAATCTAAAAATCAAAGAAGCATCTGGAATTTAGTCAGTTCATTCTGAGTAGGCCTTGCATAAGAATAGGTTGATGAACAGAGATTCTGCAGGTGAGTGGCATGTGTTCAAGGAGACTTAGCTGCCCTCATCATGTCTTTATGGAAGCCCCAAGGTCTGCAGAGGGAAGATCACTAAGTGAAGTGCTCAAAGACCTGTTATCAACAAAGGTTTCTCAGAGAAGGGCTTAGTGTATCTTTTCCTTGTCCCTTCCCTCTCCCCTTGGAAGTTTAGCATATCCATACCTTCCTGAGACCACAGGACTGAGATGTTGAGGTTTTGCAGAGACAGAATTAGTAATAATGGGCCCAGAGGACAGTCTCTTATCTTCTCCAGGAATTGTCAGAAATGTCCATAGTCCCACAGAACCAATGAATTATTGTTTCAATAATATTAAAATGAGGCCAATTCTGATAAGGTAGAGATTATATCCAAAAGCCACCCCGCAGAATTTGCAGGCAGAGTTCTATGTAGTGACCTGGAGGAAGGCTGAGCTTCCAAGTCCTATTTCTCCCTTCTCTAGGCTGCTCACTAACTGCAAAACCAAACCCACTCAGCAGTTAGTGTGGCCCCAATATTCTACCATCCACTGGCAATGCAGAACACATAATTAAACACAGGCTTGAAAACCAGAGGGATACAGGTTCAAGCTTTAGCTCAGTCCCTTCCAAGTGAGGAGGCTTCAGGAAACTGCTTCACCCCTTTAAACTTCTTTCTCCTCATTATCTAAGTGTAATGATGAGATCTGCATTACAATGTTAATGGGAGTTGTAACCAAGTTAGCATTACAGTTTGGGTTATGATAATTACTATTTCAAACTAAACTAAAGTTCACAGAGGACTGTGCCCATGTCTAATACTTCTGTATATCCATAAAATACAATGGTAGACTCCATAGGAGTTTAATAAATGCATATTGAGAGAAAGATGATGACTAAGTCAGTCAGACTATGTGAGTCCCAGGGTGAGTCAGTGAGTGTATGGAAAATTCTGTCAGTGAGTGAGTGGATGTGTGATTGGCTGACTGAGTGAGGGCTTGGGAGCTAGCGGCCAGACCTCCCCTGGTGAAGTTGCTGCTCAGCTAGGACCCTAGTGACTCCCAGGAGGCAGAAGCCAAGCACCATTTTTTCTTTCTTTTTAATTTAATTAACAAAACCTTTCCTGAGAAGAAGCTGCTGGGAGAGACTGACTAAGTGTGGGCTTGTGAGAAAGTGGCCAGGGCTCTCCTGGTGAAGTGGCTAGTGCCCTAGCACTTCCCTGGATGCAGAAGCTGAGCACCATTTTTTTAAAAACTGACAAAAGTCTTCTTGGGAAGAAGCTATGGGGAGAGACTACCAGCTCCAGGTTCTGCTTCACCACTGCAGTGGGAAAGAGTGCTGGCTCCAGGCTCTGCCTCACCACTGCAGTACCTGGCCAGACACTGGCAGCAAAGGAGCCCAGAGGGAGCCCAGAGGCAGAGCCCCACTGGAGAAGACAAAAGAGACACCCTGCCACCATCTTGAAAACAGGGTAGGAAAGTGCTCCAGCTTGCTCACCACAGAGAAACAGACCCAATCTCTGTGAACAGCAGATCAACTACTCAAGGGTTGTTTGTAGTCCAGAGCGAATATCCTGAAAGCACAAACTTTGGAGGGATAAGTGCTGAGTCTCGGGCACCCCAGTCCCTACCCTGATTCAACTATGGGACAAAGAGTGTGGCCAGAAAAGGATGAGGAAGAACCCCAAAGAGATCAGTGGGTCTGGGGCTGACCCAACCCCTCCTCCCCAGGTATCCTCTCAACGTCAGTCTCACACAGCTGGGGCATGACTGAGAGGGTGAACCCAGGAGAAGCCTAGATGTCAGCTGCATTAGGAGGACTCCACTCCAGGATAGGCCTGGCTGAAGCACGTCCCACCCCCCACCAGTACCTGGGGAAGACAATCCTGTACCTCCCCACTAGAGGGGATCCTCCAGACCATACAAGATTAGGAGGTGAGGATTGCAGCCTCCCCCCCACTACCTCCTCCTCCTTCCCTGGTCTGGACACTGGGGAGAAAGTGAACAAGGCCAAGCTCTGCAGGAGACAGCAGAGGGGCTGCTGAGAGAAACAATTACAGAACCTGCCACAAGAGGACAGGTTTTTTTTTTAATTTTTCAATTTTTTTTCGTTTGTTAGTTTTTCTAATTTTTTAAATATTTTTTCTTTGTGCATTAATGTGTATGTTAGGGTTGAATCTGCATCCCCCTTTTTTCTCTTTCTCCTTTTTTTTTCTATGTATGTGTGTATGTTAATTATTGAGTATTCATCTTTCAGTTTTTGTTGTTGTTGTTACTAGTTTGTTTTTGCTTTTTTTTTCCTCTCTTCTTTTTCGTTTAATGTGTGTGTAAGTATATGTGTCATGGTTCAACCTGAATTCCTATTTTTTTCCTTGTTTTTCCCATTCTTTCTCATTAACTTCTCCATTCATTTTGTGCTGTGCTCTGTGTGTGTGTGTGTGTGTGTGTGTGTGTGTGTGTGTGTGTTTAGTTTTCCTATTTTCTTTTGTGGTTTTTGTTTTTTGTTTTGTTTTGCTTTGTTGTTACTCCAGTTTTTTTTTCATGTGCCGGTGTGTGTCTGTGTGTGTGTGTTCAATTGTTTACTCCATTGGTTTCTGCTTTTATTGTTCTGTGGCATTATTGTTTGTTTGTTTTTAAAAGTTATTTTTATTGTTTTTAATTTTTGTCCATCTTATTTATTCTACTTTTCTCTGTTCTCATCATTGCTGCTACTGTATCTTGGACTCAGGGGATACACACACGTACCCATTGCATCATCATATGGAGTAGTGGTAGGGAGTAGGTATCAGGGAACCCATAACACAATCAGTGGACATTATCATTTGCAAATGATTTCTGAATCCTAGCTTCCCATCCTCTACCTTATATGTCTCTCAAAACTACAAGAGACAGCAAAGCTTCCCACTCCCAGACCCATTTCAAAAATAGAACAAATCCAGAGCCTAGATCAGAGAAGAATAGAGAGCTGAGCAAACATCAGAAACGAAGGCCTTTCTCATTGCCATGGAATAACAGAACTAAAGAGAAAAGTTAAAGATCTGTCTCAAATGAGGAAAAACCAGTGGAAGACCACAGGTAATTTCCAGTGTAACAAAGAGAAAACACCTGAAAAATCAGAGTTCAGAGCCCAAACAAAGGAATTCACCAACGACTGGTCCCAGAATAAGAAAGGGATTAGGGGATGGATGAAAAGAGTGAATAAGACTCAAGAAAGACAAAATGGAACACTGATGGAACTTGTAACAGAGATTTTGGGCATAAAACAATTTCATCCAGGAAATAAATAACAAAATGACAAGCATGAAGAGCAGAATTAATCTAGCAGAAGAAAGAATCTCAGAACTTGAAGACCAGAACTTGGAATTAACCCAATCTGTAAAAAGCATAAAAAGAAAGCTCATAAAGAAAGAACAAAACCTATAAGAGATGTGCAATTGTATCACGAGGCCAAACCTACATTTGATTGGTGTCCCAGAAGAAGAAAGGGAAATGGAGAACACCTTGGAGCAAGTATTCCAGTAGGTTATCTAAGAAAACTTTCCCCATCTCACCAGAAATGTGACTAGCCAAACATGAGAGGTACAGAAAACTCCCACAAGACATCAAATGAGAAGACAAACACCTAGACACATAATAATTTGCCTATACAAGAAAAAATCCTAAAGGCAGCAAAAGAGAAAGTTCATACTACCTATCAGGGAAAACCAATCAGAATGGCAGCAGACCTATCAGTAGAAACACTACAAGCAAGAAGGACTGGAATCCAAAATTCAAAGTCCTCAAAGATAAAACATTTCAACCAAGAATTTCTACCAAGCCAAGCTCAGCATCATCAGCAATGGAGAATTAAAATCCATCCCAGACATCTAATCTCTAAGAGATTATGCAGCTTCCAGACCAGTTCTACAGCAGATGTTTTAAAAGATATTAAGCACAGAAGAAACAACAACAACAAAAAGAATGACCATGTACTTCCCAAGAGAACAGAGGAGTACAGAATCAACAGGGAATACATAGCAACAGCAAACTTGAAAACACACACGTCAACCCCAAAGTTGAAAGAAAACAAGCAAACAGGAAAAAGAACGTCATGATGGGGGGAAAAAAATCACATTACAACAATCAGTCTGAATGTGAATGGACTAAATACAACACTGAAAAGACACAGAAAGGCAAACTGGATAAAAAACCATGACCCAATTATTTGCTGCATCCAGGAAAGTCATCTCATCACAAGGGACATACACAAACTCAAAGTTAGAGGATGAAAGATGAGTTTACAGGCAAATGGATCACAAAAGAAGACAGGAGTCACGATCTTAATATCAAACAAGACCTTTAAGTCATCAAAAATTTCAAAAGATGCAAAAGGACATTACATAATGATAAAAAGTTCAATCCATTAACAAGAAATATTCATCCTAAACATATACACCCAACACAGGAGCAACAGCATTTATAAAGCAACTACTAAGTAAATTTAAAAAAGATATTGACTCTGACACTCTTATAGCTGGGGACTTGAATATCCCACTAACAGTCCTAGATAGATCATTGAGGCAAAAAATCAACAAGGTGATCCAAAACCTCAACTTGACGCACGACCAAATGGACTTAATAGATACCTACAGAATATTCCACATAACAACCACAGAATATACATTCTCCTCATGACCACATGGAATGTACTCTAATATTGATCACATTCTTGGTCATAAATCAAGCATAAACAAATTCCATAAGGTGGAAATATTGCCAAGCACCTTCTCAGACAACAGTGGAATAAAAACAAATATCAACACCAACAAAATTTTCCCAAAGCCAACAAAGAATGGAAACTAAACACCATCATGCTGAATGACTACTGAATCAACAGCAAGATCAAAACAGAAGTGAAAGATTCCTGGAAACAAATGAAAATGAAGAAACATCTTACCCAAACTTCTGTGATGCCATGAAATCAGTTCTAAGAGGAGAATTTATATTTCTATGAACACACAACAAGAAAATGGAAAGATCACAAGGTAACAACCTAAAAAATCACCTAAGAGAGCTGGAAAAGCAAGACCACCAATACCCCAACTTTAGCAGAAGAATCAATATCACCAAAGTAAGAGCCCAAATATGGGACATGACAAAAATATCACAGGAAAAAATTAACAAAACAAAAAGCTGGTTCTCTGAAAGAATTAACAAGATTGATGGACCCCTATCCAGAATGACTAAGAAAAAGAGAGAAAAAGTCCAAATAAACACAATCAGATATACAAAAGATCAAATCACAACTGACTTCAAAGAAATACAGAAGATTATCAGAGGTTACTATGTACACCTGTATGGAAACAAACTTGAAATGAAATAGAGGATTTTCTGACATCACATAACATCCCAAGGTTGAATCAAGAAGATATGGGGACACTAAATAGACCAATTACCAGCTAATAAGTTGACTCTGTCATAAGAAAACTACTTACAACAAAAAGCCCTGGACCAGATAACTTTCCAGTAGAATTCTATAAAACGTACAAAGAGGTGCTGATACCAACCCTATTGCAAGTATTCCAGGTAATTGAGAAAGATAGAATTCTCCCCAAACCAAAGCTTCATCCCTGGGATGCAGGTCTGGTTCAACATCTGCAAGACCATAAATGGAATTAAATACATCAACAGATGCAAAAACAAGAATCTTATGACTATATCATTAGATGCAGAAAAAGTTTTTTTTAATAAAATCCAGTATCCCTTCTTGATTAAAACCCTCAAATAACTAGGTATAGAAGGAACATATCTCAAAATAGTAAGTGCCATCTATGATAAGCCCACAGATAGCATACTGCTAAATGGATTGAAACTGGAAACATTTTGCCTGAAAACCAGAACAAGACAAGGTTACCCAATCTCACCCCTCTTATTCAATATTGTGTTGAAAGTCCTAGCTAGAGCAATTACACAAGAGAGGGAAATCAGGAGTATCCAAATAGGAAAAAAGGAAGTTAAGTTATCCCTCTTTGCTGATGATATGATCCTATACCTCAAAAATCCAACAGAATCTGTCAAAAACCTGCTTGTACTGATAAAGGACTTTAGCAAAATCTCAGGGTACAAAACAAATGTACAAGAGATAGTCACATTCTTATGCACCAATAAAAAGCAGGTGGAGAACCAAATAAAAAGCACAATCCCATTAACAATAGCTACACACACACACACACACACACACACACACACACACACACAAAATGAAATACCTCAGCATCTTCCTAACCAGAGAAGTGAAAGGCCTTTACTATGAGAACTACAAAACACTGCTGAAACAAATCCAAGAAGACACAAGCAATTGGAAAAATATTCCATGCTAATGGATTGGAAGAGTCAACATTGTTAAGATGTCCATTCCACCAAAGGCAATCTACAGATTCATTGCAATACCCATTAAATTTCCAACATCATTCTTCTCAGACCTGGAAATGACAATACAGAAAATCATATAGAAACATAAACAACCACAAATAGTCTAAACAATCCTCAGCAAAAGAAATGAAGCAGGAGGTATCACACTTCCAGACTTCAAACTTTACTATAAGGCTACAATAATCAAACAGCCTGGTAAGAATAGGCATATGGACCAATGGAACAGGATAGAGATTCCAGATGCAAAATCTCAATTTCTCAACCAACTCATCTTTGACAAAACCTCCAGCAACAACCACTGGGGAGAGCAGAACCTATTCAGTAAATGATGCCGGAAAAACTGGCTGATCATATACAGAAGATTAAATCAGGACCCCTACCTATCACCATACACAAAAGTCAACTCTAAATGTATCAAAGACCTAAATATAAAACCTCAAACTATAAGAATCTTAGAAAATGCACCCTTATGGAAATTGGAACTAGCAACCAATGCCTGATCAAAACCCCAAGTGCCCATGCCATAAGAGATAAGATAGACAAGTGGGGCCTCATCAAACTGAAAAGCTTCTGCAAAGCAAAAGAAACCATCAAGAGAGCAGGGAGATAGCCCTCAGAATGGGAAAACATGTTTGCCAACTGTATACCTGACAAAGGCCTAACATCTAGGATCTACAAGGAACTCAAATGTGCTGAAAGGAAAAAAAAACAAATAGCCCCATTAAAAAGTGGGCAAAAAACATGAATAGATACGTCTCAAACAACGATATACAGGCAGCCAACAGACCCGTGAGAAAGTGCTCAGCCTCACTCATCATCAGAGAAATGCAAATCAAAGCCACACTGAGATACCACCTAATCCCAGTAAGAAGGGCAGTGTGGTGATTCCTAAAAGCTCTAAATATCAACCTCCCATATGACCCCGCAATCCCCCTACTGGGAATATACCCTGAAGAACTCAAATCACTCTATAAAAAAGATACCTGCACACATATGTTTATCGCAACGTTGTTCACAATAGCAAGAACCTGTAAACAACCATGCTGCCCATCAAAAGAGGACTGGATTAAAAAAATGTGGTACATATACACGATGAAATACTACACAGCCATAAAAAAAGAACAAAATCATGAATTTCGCAGCAACCTGGATGGAACTAGAGTCTATAATACTGAGTGACCTCTCACAGAAACAAAGATCCGAGTATCACATTTTCTCACTCATATAATGGATCTTGAACATCCAATGTAATACTATAAGAAAATGACTGACGGTATTGGGAAACTATGGGGGGGAGGGGATGGGATTAACAGTAGCAAATATCTGTCTGGGGATGGAGAAACAGCTCTTAACAACAGGGTGCCTGAATGAAATGTAATTGTACACCTAACCCTTAACTGTACCCCACAAAACCATAATAAAAAATATTGACAAAAAAAAGAAAAGGGCCATCATTAATAAAACAAACAACAGATGCTGGCGAGGATGTAGAGAAAAAGGAACATTTCTGTGCTGCTGGTGGGAATGCAAACTAGTGCAACATTTTTGGAAAATAGTGTAGCAATTTCTGAAATAACTAGAAATTGACCTTCCATATGACCCAGCAATCTCCCTACTGAGAATATACCCAGAGAAATTCAAATTATTCTACGAAAAAGATACTTGCACACGCATGTTTATTGCAGCACTATTCACAATAGCAAAAACATGGAACCAACCATACTGTCCATCGAAACTGAACTGCTTAAAAAAATGTGGTACATATACGCAATGGAATATTATGCAGCCATAAAGAAGGACAAAGTCCATATGGACTTTGCAGCAACTTCTATGGATTTAGAGTCTATCATACTCAATGATCTATCATAGAAACAAAGAACAGAGTACCATATGTTCTCACTCATAAGTGGACCTTGAACAATTATCAGAATACTGTAAGAAAGGGATTGGCAGTAGTGGGTAACTGCCAAGGGAGGGGGTGTGAGATTGGCAGTTGAGAGAAACTGTCGGGGGTGGGGGCAATCTTCATCAACAAGGGTACGTGCATAATGAACATTTGCATACCTAACCCTGAATTGTACACCACATCTTTAAAATAAAAAAAATTTTAAATAAATAAATAAATACTTCTTAATGTATTCACTGTCTATAGAATCTGCAACAACTAATTGGGAAGTTCACTAATTTATTGAACAAACAATATTATATGCTTACCATATAAACCTTGTAGGAGGAAGTCCAAGAAGGAAACTGATCTAATGGGAACTTCCAGTCTTTCCCTGTTTCAACCAGAGCAACATCTCCTTGACCTTGCCATGTTATGTATTAGAGATAAAGGGTATATTTCATTTGAAAAATGATGCTTCCTTGATATTCCTAGAACAGGACCTGGGGAATAAGAGACAAGGCAGCACCTGGATTACTTAAGTATTGCAATTATTTTATATAGTCCGGGGTCATGCCACAATTACATGAGGCCTAGTTTTCTCCCAGGTGTTTGGAGGGGCAAGTGAGGTGTCTCAAATTAGCCCAATGCTTACTGGGCTTCCAGGAAATAGTGAACATGTTTTAGTCATAATATCTCCCACAGACAACTGCATTTGCACATACTGAATTTCCACAAGTCCCATACCCCTCCCTCATTTCCTGCATGGAGCCCCATGGAGCTCTGGACTACAAGGCAAGGGTGCTGAGAGGACAGCGCTCCCCACAGTTGGACCTGTGGAGGACAGACCTAAGGGAGAGGAAAAAAGAGACAAGTGGGCCCTGGTACTTCTTGCTACTATTTCTCTCAGCCAGAGACCACTGTTCACTCTTCCACAACCAAGATAGCAGAAAAGTTGAAAAAGAGCCTCACTTAATCCTTCTCTGTGAAGGAGTCACTGTCTCCATGTAGTTTGTCTCTTAAGGGCCATAGTGGCTTTCATAAATCTTGACTCCCTACTTCCCTTTCTTCAGAGCCTGCCTCCAGGAGCTGGAGGAAGGTCAGTTTAGTATGTGTTTTTAGATTTAATTTGTCCATAGGGATATGCAGAAAAAACTGGAATAGAAAAGATGTGCTCCCAAAGCTATTTAACAGCATATTTGGGCACAAAATGCAGTTGTTATTTTAAAAGCTACATGAAAAATAATTCCATTGGGGGGGGCAGTTGCATGTTTGCTCAATTTAGTCATGACCTGATACAGAATTTGCCCGTTTTATCATATTAGCCAAAAAGCTCGGTTCCTTATTAAAAGTGGATTTCAAATCTGGACAAATGATTGGCCATTTTTTAAAGTTTTACTCTTATAAGTTGAAAAACATCTCAGGGTATGCTTTTTAAAAGTATGTACCCTTGAAATTTTTCATATAGCTTTGATGAAGTGATCGTGTATAGGAAAGACTATTTTCTACAGAATGAAACTCCACAATGAATCCCCTTCTATTCATCTTGGACCTAACAATGTTTTAACTCTCAGTCACAGAATTAAAAAATGCTGGATTAGCTTTTATAGTCTTCTTATGTAATTGAATTTTGCTGCCATCTGGACTGCTGAAGTTAGAGCAAGAACATTCTGAGATAGAGGGCAGTTTTTGACCCAAAGAGTGTCTGCATGAGTCATTTAGAATTCAATGAGCAGGTCATTTTTCAAATGGCTATTTCTGGGAAAACCCACTGACCTAAGTGTAGAGAGATTTCAGTACTAGTTCCAAACCTCACTCATAATCTAGGATAAGACATCAACTTAGTGTAACTAGATAGATACTTCTTGAGATCACAAATATATACTTAAAATTGAAAGCTAGAAATATGCTTAATGGAACCCTAAAAGCCTTATCACTAATGTGAGAAACAATACAAGAATGTTCATTATTTCCATAGTTACTTTAAACAAGTACAAGCCTATGCAATTAGATTTAAAAAAAAAAAAAGAAGCCACCCCTAAAGGTGTGAGATTGAAATCAAGAATTATTTCCATTATATGGGGGATGATGAACAGTTGTTATTTTACAAAAGTCAAGACCGTCCATATAAAACCCATTAAAAAAAAAGACAGTTTAACAAATTCCTAAAGTTAATATTAATATAAAGATTTCTTAAATACAAACTATAACCATGTAAGAGATCTAATTTACAGTGCCACAGACAAAAATAAAATAGCTTTAATATTAACTTGAGAAATTTGTAGAATCCATATGAAGCAAAATGTAAAATTACTAATAAGCATGAAATAAGATGTAATTTCATGTTATGTCCTGATGTGATAAGTGAAAACACAATATCAAAACATGTAAATGTCTCCAAATTAATATACAGGTTTTTTACCTGGTCCAAATTAAAATACCAATGATTTTTTTTTAGTAACTTTACAAATATGTTAAAGATTCTCTGGATGAATATATATATAAAATATTATCCAGGAAAATTCTGAGAACGTATAGTAATGAAAAAACTCAAACCCTACCACATATCAAAACATATTATGAAGATATCATGATTAAGACCCTTTGGTACCATTTTATATTGGAATCAATTTATAATAAATTATATAGGGGCAATTGGCTAATGCTTCAGAACAAAAAAGAGAGCTTTATTACACATAATATCAATCAACAAAGCAATACAGACCTAGAAGAAATGTATCTATTCATACATACTTTATTTCAATCTCACAGCTTTATTGCTGTTATTTTTAGTTATTGTAATCCTAGAGTAATAAGGATATTGCTAAAGGAGGTGAAAATCACCAGAAGCCATTACAGAAAATATTGATAAATATTAACACAAATATTTATAACTTCTCCGCAAAACAATGAGTCAAAAAAATGAACTCACCTGGGCACCGTGGCTCATGTCTCTAAACCCAGCACTTTGGGAGGTGGAGGTGGAGGGATTTCTTGAGCCCAAGAGTTTGAGAGCAGCCTGTGGAACATAACAAAACCTAATCTCTACAAAAAAAATCAAAACACTTAGCCAGGTGTGGTGGCACATTACTGTAGTCCCAGCTACTCAAGAGACTGAGGTGGAAGAATCACCTGAGCCCATGAAGTCGAGGCTCAGGTAAGCCATGATCACTCTGTGCCACTGCTCTCAGTCTGGGTGACAGAGAGATCCTGATATTAAAAAAAAAAAAAAAGAACTCAACAAATGTATGTACTCATACATCACAAGAAAGAGAATTTCCTTAGCATACAAGGAGTTCAGAATAATCAATGAATTGAGGTGAACAAGACAGTAAAAAATAAACAAATGATATCAATATTCACCAAAAGAAACATATAAATGGTTAATAAAGATATGAAAAATGTATTTAACTCAACTCACAAGTCAAGCAATGTAAGTCATAATAAAATACTATTTCTCATTCATTTCATAAAACTTAAATTATTTAAAATTATAATGCTGCCAAATATATACAAAACTTCTCATAGTATGTATATTGTTGCATCTTTTTTGATAGAGCATTTTAACACTACATATATATATATATATATATATATATATATATATATTTATATTATTTTTTTTTTGGAGTTGGAGTCTCATTCTGTCACCCAGGCTGGAGATGAGTTCTCATCATGTTGTCCTGACTAGTCTCTAACCCATGGACTCAGGCAATCCTCTCACCTCCACATCTCATAGTGCTGAAATTACAGGTGTGAGCCACTGCGCTGAGCTATGCCAATTTTTAAAACTGGGATTTTCTGGCTGGGCTTGGTGTCTCACCCTGTAATCCCAGCATTTTGGGAGACCCAGGCATGTGGACTGCCCGAGTCCGCGGGTTCGAGACCAGCCTGGACAACTTGGCGAGACCTCGTCTCTACAATAAATCAAAAATTAACCAGGCGTGGTAGTGCACACCTGTAGTTCCGGCTACTTGGAAGGCTGAGGCAGAAGGAACACAGGAATTCAGCAGGTTGACACTGGGGTGGCCTTGAGCATGCCACTGCACTCCAGCCTGGACAATGGAATGAGACCCCAACTCAAAAAAACAAAAGCAAAAAAACTGGAATTTTCTTTGTCTTAAATCTCACAGTTTGGAATGCATTATGAATGAATATCTCAATATTCATTAATTGCAATATATTATATTACAATAATTTTAAGATAAAATATTTCTTAAACTGTATTGCATGTATAATAGAAGAACTTACAGTAAAAGAATGGAGACTATCTATAAGTACTAAACTGGGCAAAGATCATCAATATGCATAAAGTAAGAATAGCAAGAAGAAGAGGGTTGAGTAGCCTACCTGCTCCCTTGTGCATGGGAGTTTTGTAGGGGAACTGAATGTATGTTTGTGTTTATAAATGCACACGAAAAATTTGAAAAATGACACAAGAAACAGTTGCTATTAATCACCTTTTGATAAGATAGAAATGGGAGTCTAGCTTTTGCTAGTGATCTGTTTTTGTACTGGTCTGTTTCTATAATGTGTTACTTCCTTTTAAACAAAGTAAAATGAGGGGCAGTGGAACTAGAGCCCATTTCCTTTCCTCTCCTCTATGTTTCTTTCTTAATCAAAATAGTTTATTATATTATAGAATGTAACATTTAATTATTTGTCAAAAATTACTTGGGAAAATTCAGTAAATATAAATAACTAAAGGAACAGAGAAGAAAATTAGAACTTGATGATCCTCGTACCACTAGAAGAAAGCCACTAGGCTGAGCACATATCTTTCCAAAATTTGCCAAGTAAGTGCACCTATATTACTGGCCGCCAGGATCCTATCATGACTGTTGTTTGGTGGGCTTTTTGGCTTTAGCTTTTATCATTAGCATATATTTATTTCAAATATTGATTCATGCTATCGTTATCAATGACTACATAGGATTACATTGGCTATCTACAATAATTTATTTAATTATGAAATCCATTAAAGAACATTTCTAAATTTTTGTTACTGTTAACCTTAATGTGATGAATATTCTGTGTCTATCTTTTTCAACATGTCTTCTTTTTTTATAGTATATTTCTATAAGTGAATATATATTAAGAGGTAGAATTGCATGTCGAAGAAAAATGATTGTTTTAATCTTAATATAATGTCTAAAACATTCCAAAACACAAAAATCCCTTCAGAATCCATGTTCCTATCATACTCTTGCCAATGAGAATATTTTTTGCCAAAATTTCTGCTTGTCCATCTTTTCCTTGATAGTTTCGCATGCCTCCCTAATCATGCTCTAAGTTTAAATATATTCCTAGATTTATACTGGCGCATTCAATCCTGTTCTGTTTATCTGTTTGCTTATTTTTACATTAATATCACCCTGATTATGTACTGTATCTTGGAATTAGTTTGAATTCCTGGCAAGGCTGAGCCCCTCTTTTCTTAATTCTTTTTTTTTCTCCAAACATTTTTATTACTTTTTCTCACATTATTGTCTTTTTGATAAATTCAAAATTATTTTATAATATTTTTAAATAACAGAAATTTGGTAGTCTGATTGAGGAGAACTTACACCTTCATGATTTTGACTGTTGCTGCCCATTTTTGGAGTCTTTTTTATTTCTCAGTATAGTTTCAGAACTTGCCTCACATAAGTCCCATATTCTACATTAAGCTTATTCTTATGACTCTTATGATTTGATGTCTTCTATTATAGCTTATTTTAATTATAGTTTATTGCTGGTTATTTTGCTATATTAAAAAAAGATAGATTTTTAAAACTGATTTTGAACTGACCACCTCATGAACTTTACTAGTTCTAATGTGTATAATTTTTTTCAGTCAATTATTTTAGGTTTTTCAGGTAGATAATAATATACTCTGCAAGTCATATTGATTTTTTTGCCTTCTCAGAAAATGCTTCCAAATTTTCTTCCAAATTACTAAGTGATTTTATTTCAAACATATATATGTGGGTGGGTGGGTGGGTGGGTGTGGGTGGGTATGTATTTCTTGGGAGGGGGGATCCTCTAGCTTTAGTTAGCTTATATTCATATGTATCCAGACTTATCTGGAGACTTGATGGATTTAGCTCCCAGAAGCTCAAATTCTGAGTACCAATGAATTTGACCTTAGTCATTGAAAAGAGGCATAATTTGAGAATGTAATAGTGTCTTCTATTTGAATGTCTTGCTCTGTGACCCAGTGGGCTTAAGTCTATATTCTATAAAGAAGAGTGGGTAAGCTTATTTTGTTTTTTAACCAAAACTAGAAAAACACTGCTGTATAACCAGCATGACTTTAGATTCCTCTAGCAAAGTGTAGTAGGCTACCTCATCCAAGTTACAGTAGACCACCAGAAACAAAGAGCTATTAGGTCTTTGATGTGCCATTGGTTCTAAAGAGTAAGACTAGTGCCAAAGAGAAAGGCAGTTGTTCGTACTGAAACAAGAATAGTGTCACTGGGAACAAATGCTCAGTCCAGTGCCTAGAATTCAGTGTTTAGTGAATAAGTTGATGTTTGTGTGTCATTGAGTCCCACTTATTATTCAATTACCTTTTAAAATGTCAGTTCTTGCTTCTGCATTCTGAAGCTATGTAAATTTTTTTTTTTTTTTTTTTTTTTAGAAAGCAGGATTTATTGGGAGAACAGAAAAGCTCCCACAATGGGAGGGGACCTGAAGGGGTTGCCTGCTATGTTATCTATCACAAATCTTATTGATCACAAATTTCTTTATGATCAAATTTTTTACCAATATAAAAAAATATTCCCCATTATTCTATTTAATATTTTTACCTTTAAGATTTGCTTTGTCTAATGTTAGTATTGCTACTTCTTAGTTATTTAGGTTTTCTTTAGCCTAGTAGATCGACAATACTTACAACTTTTATTTTTTGCAGTCGTTTATTTTTTGCATCTTTTAACTAGTCTATTGTTAGCGTTTTTTAAAAAGTTAACATAATCTGAGAGTTTTTTCCTTTTGACAGAATAGTTTATCATTTACATTATTAACACTTCCATTACCATTAGTCTCCTCTTAGCTTTTCTACAGTGTTATGCTTTTCTTGTTATTTATTTCTGTTCTGTTTTATATTAACTACTTTGCTATACTCTCTGTTTAATCATTTAAAAGACATTAATCCTTCTTTTAATTTTATTAATAGTTATCTCAAAGTTTAAAAAATGTATATTTATGCTGCTATTAAGATAACTAAGAATGTTAGCAGAAAAAAATAAATGGATGAGTGACTATTATAAAAATGGTACTGATTTACCCTCTTATTTCCTAGTTCTTGTTCGTTCAATCTGAATTTATACATCATGTCATTTTCTTTTTGTCTTTAAAAAATTATTCCACATTAGGAAGAATGTTTTTCAAAGGAAAAAAATAAAATAGTTGACAAATATTACAAATTCATGTGAAACAATTATTTAGCCATATCTCTATTTTATCTTTGTTGCTGTTGTGATTGTTTTGCTTTCATTTACCGAGTAACAGCAGTGTGTTAGACATGAGCTATTTTTGACATAATCATCACAAAAGGTGTTGTGGAGTAGTGATTGCTATTCCCATTTTAGAGTTGAAAACAACTGAGGCTCATAGAGGTTCAACATAACGCCCTTGATCCCAAAACTATTAGGTTGTGGAGCAAGAGTTTGAACACGAGACTGTACCTGTCTAATATCCACATCCTCACACACCACACACAGTGATCCACAATAACAGGGGTCCCCAACTGGTCTGTAGCCTGTTAGGAACCAGGGCTGCTCAGAAGGATGTGAGTGGCAGGTGAAGGAGTGAAGCTTCATCTGTATTTACAGTCACTCCTCATTGCTGGCATTACTGCCCCAGTGCTACCTCCTGTCAGATTAGCAGCATTAGATTCTCAAAGGAGCGCAAACCTGATTGTGACCTGTGCATGTGAGGGATATAAGTTGCACACTCCTTATGAGAATCTAATGCCTGATGATCTGAGGTGGAGCTGAGGCAGTGATTGCTAGTGCTGGGGAGTAGCTGCAAATACAGATTTACATTAGCAGTGAGGTTTGACTGCACAGAGACCATAATAAATCAATTGCTTGCAGACTCATATCAAAACCCTGTCAGTGAGTAGCAGGTGAGAGGATGTACTTCAATTGGATAGCTACATCTGGTGGCAGGCTTTAAGTCAGAATCTGTGTGTGTCCTGCTCATTATTTTATTTACCACTTCCATTCCCACCTCTTTTATGGTGAGCTGTATAATTATTTTATTTTATATTACAATGTAATAATGATAGATATATAGTGCATAATAAATATTATGCGCTTGAATCATCCCAAAACCATCTTCCCCACTTTATCTGAGGAAGAATTGTCTTCCACAAAACCGGTCCCTGGTGCCAAAGAAGTTGGGAACTTCTGCCCAATAACATTTGCTGAACATGCACAGCATTCTGTATGTATACTCTGAAATTGGGGAATTCCACAAAGTTGTGTCTATGTTTGGTGTTCTTTGCATAATGTTTACCTGACATACAATATTCCCTCATAATTTTAAGCTCCAGATCTTTTCTGTGTCTTCAATCATATTTTCCTCTTATTGGTTCTGTCCTCCCTACTCACACTGTCTGGGGTTCCTTCAATATAACTATGTAGTGTATGCTTTACATCAGACTCCCATCATTGATCTAATTTTCATCTCTAGGTCTTTTTCTTCGGATTTCCTGGAAAATTTTTCACATTCACTCTCCTTCTAATTCACAGATTTGATTTGATACAGTGTTCGATTTGCTATTTGATAATCCCACTGAGTTTTTCTTTTTTTTTTTTTTTTTTAAGGAATTTTATTTTATTTTTTGAGTTGGAGTCTCACTCTGTCGCACAGACTGGAGTGCAGTGGCCGCTCCGGCCACCACAGCCTCAACCTGCTGGGCTCCGGAGATCCTTCCGCCTCAGCCTTCCGAGTAGCCGGAATTACAGGCGTGTGCTACCATGCCCGGCTAATTTTTTGATTTATTGTAGAGAGGAGGTCTCGCCTGCCCAGGCGGGTCTCGAACCCGCGGGGTCAGGCAATACACTCACCTCAGCCTTCCAAAGGCGTGGGATTACAGGCTGAGCCACCGAGCCCGGCTCCCACTGAGTTTTTAACTGGGCAAATTGGATTCTCATTTCCATGTAATCCTCCATAGCCTTTGTGAGTTTTTTTTCCCTTAATGTCATAATGGTTGCATTATTTGTTTTGATCTTCTTAAATACACAGATTTTCTTTAAAAAAATGTTTTTCTACTTATTGCAGTAAAAAATATTTTTATCAAGAGCTATTGTTCTAGTTTTCAAGAATGGCTTACTTTTTGTTTTGTTTTGTTTAAATCTGTAGTATTTGTTTATGGGCCTTGATTCTCCCCTCCCCCCCTTTTTTCTTTCTTAGAGAGAATATATTATTAGTTTTTATAGCCAAGCAGGAGCTGAGCTGACTTCTGTCAGAGATTTGTGTCACTGACTGAGCCTTTCAGCTCTAAAACAAATTGAGGAGAAAAATCACATATAAAATAAAGTTTAATCTGTTGTACCTCAAGCAACCTCAGTAGATTGGTGGTGACAGAGCTGGGCCTGAGGGAGCTCTGACCCCCTACTACGTGCTGCATCCTCATGTTATGGGAGACAGCCCAGGCCAGATACAAACCCCAGTGTGTCCAGTCCTCTGCAGGGTTTGGTCATCAATACCAGAGAGAAAACCCAAAGGTATACCATTGCCACTGGAGTTAGGTAGCCTGGCAGTCAACAGTGTGACAAGAGGTTGTGCCGCCTTGTCTTCAGTTCTCTCCCAGATCAAAGGAAGTGTTGGGAGCTTGCTACTACCATCTTTTCTATTTTCTTCTAGGCATGTCTTTTGTTCCCAGAGAGAGGCCGCATGCTAGCTCTCTAGACTTCAGTATGGTGCCATGTTAGCTTTACATAGCAGAAATTTCTTGAAATCCTTATCATGTAGCTGACATCCCTTCCTTGTTTCCATAGCTGATGATTTTCCATAATTTGTATTTTCTATTTGTTATTTCAATAAGAGAGGGGGAAATAGACTATGATGTCTTGAACATAAATGAGATTTTTCTCCATTGTTAATTTTCTCTTTCTTTCATTTTATTGACATCAGAAATAGAATAGTTGTTAAGATCCTAATTCCTTTTCTTTGTCCATCATTTACTGGCATTACTTGAAAATTCTCCTGCCTTATTGGAAAGATTGTCATTGAAAACTCATGGGGAACTTTCCCAATAAGTTATTAAATTGTATTGAAAATAAAATAAGTTACCATTTGATTTATTTTTCACTGTTTAGATATACCCCAAATTCTTCTTAGTTTGCATTTATATCTAGTATTTTAGTATCCTTTAGTAATTGCATCGACATTTGATGAAATGTGGAAGAAGCTTATATTTATTAGATTGCAAATTATTATGCAGTGTGCAATTTTGATTGGCAAAGTGCACCATAGTGTTGTTATGGATTAATAAAGGAGAAAATGTTTGGTATTACCCAAGAGAAATGAGATGAAAATTTTAGTCCACAAAATAATGTAAACAAATGGCTTGATTATCCTATATGCTAAACCACAAAAAGAATTATTGCTAACATCTCTCTACCACCTGGCTCTTGAGAATTCTTGAATGGTACTTTAGTATTTTTTCTTGGAATAAGCTATTTATAGCTGACTAAACCACTTGTACCATTTTCCCATTAGCTGCATTGAATGCATATTTATTCAAGTATATTTTGTGTATACTTGGCTATGAATGCAAATACATACATAAAAGAACATAAAAATAATGCCCCTAAGCATGACTCAATATTGTCTGGGCTTGCTGAGTTAGAAATGGGGTTAGGGATATTGCTATGAGTTCAGCAGGACAGTAACTGAGTTATAATATAATTATTCCTCTTCAATGGCTCTCACCATGACAACTCAGTTCTGAAATTCAACTATTATTCAGCTCAAATTATTGTCAAAGTTTAAAGCTTGAATTTTATTGACCTCCTTCTGATGTCTATGACATCTAATCATCTGGGTATATGAAACCAGATTGTTAACAGCAAGAGAGGCTCAAAAGACTCAATGTGCACACCTGGACAGGTCCTTTGTTAAGCCCAAGCTATGGTTCAGTCTCTGGACTCTGTTACACATGCATAACCACTTTGGGGCAGAAACTGAACGTGGTATTCCCATCTTTCTTACTATCAAGCTGCAAAACTTTCATAGCCCAAATATTCCAGTTTTCTTTTACAGTCAATATAGCCTGTCATATGACTTAAAATGCAAATCTGTTCTGTTTTTGTAAGAAGTGAAGTAGGAAAAAGAAGGGGAAGAAGATGTGTTCAAAAGGCAAAAAGAGGAAGAAAAAGGAGAAATATATATTTACAAGGTATCATTAGATGTTAATGTCAGTCACTTCCATAAATTTCTCCTTGGTCTAAGATTATGTGGGCAAATATCCTACCCATTTAACCCATTGTCTGGTTTTGATTCATCTCTAAAAATAAAAGTAAGAAAAACATTGTGTTCAAATGTCAATTTCAAAAGAAGCATTGTTCCTATCCCCCAAAACCAGTGAGTAGCAGTTAGCTAGTATATTAGTTTATTAATGCTGCCATAACAAAATATCACATACTTGAAGGTTTAAATGACAGAAATTTATCTTCCCACAGTCCTGGAGGCTGGAAGTTCAAATTCATAGTGTCAGCAGGTTTGGTTTCTCCCGAGGCCTCTCTTCTTGACTTGGGGATAGCTTCCTTTTTGCCATGTCCTCACATGTTTGCCTCCTTACCTGTGTGTTGTCTGTATCCTAATATCCTCTTCTTAGGACACCAGTCATGTTGAATTAGGGCCAACCTTTATGACTTCATCTTACCTTAATTGTCTTTTTAAATACTCTTTTTCCAAATACGGTCACATTCTGAGATATCATGAGTTAGGACTTCAACACATGACTTTGAGGGGTGGAAAAACAATTAAGCTCATAATAAATAGTAAAGGAATTAAAAATAACTTTATTCAACAGGGCACTATTTCATACCTGCTATTACAATGAAATACTATTGACCATACAAAAATACATAGATTTCATATTTTCTTACAGACTCTGGTGAAATCAGACCTATACCTAGTAAAGATTAATAATTAGTGAGTATCCAAATGAGTGGTAAGGTCTATGAAATTAATCAGAGTCTTCCTGGGCAGATAATATTCTCTCTCTGCTCACAACGAGCTTGCTATCTAAAACGGGGAAACAGATCCATAGATAGCTATTATAACATAGCTTGCCAATTACTCTAGAGAAAAATGCTGCACAAACTCAGAGGAGGGAGCTATTTCTTCTGAGTTGCTGATGAAAGAAGGTGCCAGGAAAGTTCTGCTAAGCAGGGGAAGAGGTGAATGGCCACTAATGAAGAAAAAGGAACATAAGGCACCCATTTGGGAAGTAGTGTGAAGATAATGACCAGGGCGTGAGACATACTCAGTTTGTCATCACAAGCAGAGCTGACAGGGCTTAGGTAACTGGAAATACAGGTCTAGAGCTCAGAAGAGATGTACCTGGCATAAGACATTTTGACTGTGGAATCACAGGCATAGAGTAGGATATGGGTGAAGTGGAAGTTATGGGCAAGAATGAAGAGGTATAACAAAGAATAGCACTGATAGCTCAACTTTGAAAAGCAATCATATATTTAGGGGTCAAGAGGAGCCAGTGAAAGGTACTAGTTAGAAGCAGAGATACAGAATGTGAGGCAGGAGGACAGAGCACAGCAGACACCAAAGGAAGCCATTTAAAGGCCAGGAGAGTAATCACACATTTAGGCTGCAAGCAACTCTAGCTGTTTGTTGTTTAGGTGTCCAGTGTTTCAGAAGGGTCAGACAACTTCCAGACCAAGAAGAGACTACAACTTTGGTAACTAAGAGGTTGCAGACATTGTTGTAGGGTAATCGCTGGTGAGTGGCAAGATTGGAGAGGCATGAGGAGTGAATGACCCCGGGAACAGGGTCAAGCCTTGTAATATAGCAGCCCTGAAAAGAAGAGCATGATTGTCCAGCTAGAGAAGGGGGCAGTGAAGCAAAAAAATGAGAGACAAGAAGCAGGAGTTGAAGATCTCTAAAAAGCTGAGTTCTGGGCAAGGAATGTTAAATGTTACCCCAGGCAGTCCTGCCAATGGTTTGTTACCCTATTTGACCATGAGGAAACAGAAGCTCAGAGGGTTGTTCAAGTTAGGATCATTAATATATGGACAAATTGAAGGTCCTGTAATTAAAGTATAAATGCTTTGAAAGAGTGTGATTGGCAGAATAATGGCCCTACAATTAATGTTTACATCCTAATCTCCAGAATCTGTGACTGTATGACCTTACCTGGCAAAAGGGATTTTGTAAATGTTAATAAGTTAAGGATTTTATAATGGGGAGTATCTGACACCACCTGGTACACTGCAATTCATTTTTGGCACTAACAGCACAGAGTTAGAGTTAGAGCAGACTCCACAAGTTAAGGGGTACAGTCCACAATAAAACTGACCTCACTTCAGAATAACTGCCTTCAAATCTGGAGGTGTTCCATGAACCCCCTCACATTTGACAATTGGCTAGAATGAGTCACAGAATTTAGTAAAGCACTTTATTTATAATTACAGTTTTATTAAGCTGTAAAGTTTTATGGATTTTATTAAATCCACTTCAGACTTCTGAGCCCCAAAACTATATGAAAATAAATTTATGTTCTTCTAAGCCACTCAGTTTGTGGCAATTTGTTACAGCAGCAACAGGAAACTAATACAAGCAGAATGATGCTGTGGTTTGGAGAACAGGCACTGGAAGCAGACTGACTAGGTTTGAATTCTAATTTCCTCCCTCACTGGTTGTGTGGACTTAGCCAAATTATGTTATTTCTGCTCATCAGAATCCCTGTCATATTATGTAAGATATTTTTGCCCACAACAATGCTAAAAACTAAACTTAGTAGTAACTAAAACTTAATGGATAGTCAATATTAGTTGTATAATGTTTGAAGTGTACAAAACTACTCAAGTAAAAACACTAATAAAATTGTCTAACTCTCCTTGGGAATTCTGGTCTTGACTAATATCATCCCTGTCTTTTGGCAGTATAAATGTCTATTCTGGTGCTAGATTCCTGTTACTTGGTCACTATTTATCTATTTTCCTTTCTCTCTTTCATTTTCTCATTTTCTTTATCTCGCTCACTTTCTCTGCCTTTTCTGTCTGAAGGTGATTCAAGCAAATCACTGAGTATGCTAAATTCCTGCTCTAGGACCCTGCCAATCTGGTTTCACTTTTCAGAGGTTAACCCATGCATGCACATCTCCTGACCCTGCAGTGCACTCTGCTGTGCACTAATCCAGGCTCAAGACCCATGATATCAGGTTTGGTTGAATGCTTTGACTCATAGCACCCATCCTCTGGGGGGTCCTGACCTTTGAGCAATTGTTGGCATAGCGAGAATTTTCCATAGATGTGCTCTGTTGATTTCTACCACCTCTTGATGTTGTATACCCACTAGAGTAGTGAGCAAACACTCTGATGGGTTCAGATGAAACTGAGCTTCAGGAAGCCTAAGAATTCTGGAGAGGGAAGTGCCTTTAAAGGCCATCATGTCTAACTGTCTCATTTTACAAGAAAAGAGCATGAAATTCCAGAAGAGAATGGACTTAAGTCACCAAAAAATTTGGGGCCTCATTCAAATATGGGCATTGGTTTAATATGTATCTTGTCACCTGCCCCTGGTTTGAACTTGACAAGAAAACTTCACTAAGCCTCCTAAAGGGTTGTTCTGACCAACAAACCTTCCATTCTTGGCTTGTAGAAGCAGCAGAGCAGGGACTGATTATTTCATTTTATTTCATTTCATTTTATTATAGAGATGTGGGATACAAGTCAGGATTAACTACACAAGCAGATGGAGTTTGGGCCTCCAAACGGTCCTCACTGCCCCTAGTTTAAGATCAGGTACGTTTTGCGTTGTTATGTGCCCACCCTCCCTTGGCAGTGTCCAACAACTGCTGATTCCTCCCCTTTTGCTAATGTGATTGATGTTCGGGTCCACTTACAAGTGAGAACATGTGGCATTCAGGTCTTTGTTTCTGTGATAGATCATGAAATATAATGGTCTCCAACTCCATCCAATTTGCTGTGAAGTCCATGATTTTGTTCCTTATGGTTGTGTGATACTCCACAATGTATATGTCCCACATTTTCTTTATCCAGTCCACTTTCGACGGGCACAGTAGGATTGACTCCATGTTTTTGCTATTGTGAATAGTAGAGCTACAAACGTGCATGTGCAAGTATCTTTTGTGTAGAGTGGGAAGACAACCCACAGAATGGGAAAACATATTTGCTAACTATGTACTATGTATCTGACAAAAAATTCAAATGAGCTGAAAGGAAAAAAAAACAAACAGCCCCATTAAAAAGTGGGCAAAAGACATGAATACACACTTTTCAAAAGAAGATATACGGGTAGCCAACAAGCCCATGAAAAAGTGCTCAGCCTCACTCATCATCAGAGAAATGCAAATCAAAACCACAGTGAGATACCACCTAACTCCAGTAAGAATTGCCATCATTAATAAACCAAAAAAAAAAAAAAAATCTAGATGCTGGCACGGGTGCAGAGAAAAAGAGACACTTCTACACTGTTGGTGGAAGTGCAAGCTAGTTCAGCCTCTATGAAAAGTAGTGTGGCAATCCCCAAAAGAACTAAAAATTGACCTTCCATATGATCCAGATTCAGCAGTCCCTCTCCTGGGAATATATCCTGAGGAGCATAAATTGTTCTACAAAATAAGGGACTGATTCTTGACAGTCACACCTCATGTGTCCTTTTGGTCTTTGGGCCACAAATTACTCGGTGAGGGGTCTGATTGGGGGCCACAGCTAGAGCATGTTGAAGTGAGAATTACATGCTTAGCTACAGAGTTTTAACTGGAGAAGAATGATTTCTAATTCCCCCCAAAAAGTCTTTAGTTCTTAAATTTGATTTTAATCATGGGCCATCTGCTGCATGAGTTGCTGGACATGACTTAGCAATATAAACTGGTAAGGCTTTTATCCTGGTACCCTGAAAAAAAGCAAGCCTGTTACTCTTCAGACACCTGGCAGACAGGTAAGTGCATACTCAGGACAAATTTGCTGAGACTGCAGAATAGATGACCAAACAACTCCCCCACACTGATGGAGAAACAGGCAGATCACATTTAGGCTGTGTCACAGCCTTTTTATAGACTTTTACAGTCTTCCATTGGCTTTGAATTGACTGTGGGGAAAGCCAAAACAGATTGTTAGGGGTACAAGCCTCTTTTGAAATAATTTTCAACTTTGTCTCCCAGCATTTCTTTGTGCACCTGCCTCACAGCCATCCCAAATGCCTGCCCATTTCCAAAAATCACCACAGCTTCCAACTTCTCATTGTGTTTGCCCATGCTGACATGCTATCCTGGAATGCCCTTCAAACACCAAATCTCCTCTTTTTTCCTCCACTTCATATAGACCCACTTATCCTTCACGAACAAGGTCAAATAAACTCCATGAAGCCTTCTCTGACCCCTGCCATGTATTGAGTCTGCCATGCTTTTGCAACTCTGTTCATTACTGTTTGATCGCTTATATATTGCACTGAAATAATTTTTACATAACCTTTTGAGCTTCCAAAGGGAAGTGAACACACTTTCTTTTTTCTTTTATAACCCCCATTTCAAGCACAGGATAGATTCCTGATCCCTGTTTACCAAATGGATAAATGAGCAATGGGAACTCATGTTTATTGACTACCTACCACGGATCACATACTATGCTAAATGCTGCGCACACATTGCCTCCATTACTGCATGGACATCTTATGTGGGTCATTCTGGGTGTGTGAGGTAGGTCTGGACAGCAAAGCCATGTTATATTACGTCCTTTCCTTTTCCAGGAGCACTGGGAGTGAGGGAGATGATCCATCCTTGCCCAATTCTGAGAACTCATGAAATCTTCCTAAAGATCTAAGCATGCCTTAGTTCATGTGGGTTGCTATAACAAAATACCACAAACTGGGTAATTAAAATACAAGGTTGGAAAGTCCAAGATCAAGTTACCTGCAGATTTGGTGTCTGATCAGGACCCACTTTCTGAATCATAAATGGTGACTTCTCACCATGTCCTCAAATGGTGGGAGTGGCAGGGCAGCTCTCTGGGGCTTTTTTTCGTAAGAATACTAACACTATTTATGAAGGTGCCACTCTCACGAGTTCATCACTTCCCAAAGGCCCCATGTCTTAATATCATCTCTTGGGAATTAGGCTTCAACATATGAACTTTGAGGAGACACCAGCATTCAAACCATAGCGAAGCACATGGATTAGATGATTGTGACCTCTTCTAAAGGCCTATTTCCCTGAAGCATGCCTTTATCAGCCAAAATCCATTCTTACACCACCAGAGGCAGCAGTGCGAACCTCTCTCCTTGCCCCTACAGACGCCCTTGTTGCCAGGTCTTGTGCCCCTTCCTGGCTGCAGTCTGACTCCTGGCCTGGGCATTGCTTGCATCTGTGTTTCACTTGCCCAAGGGTTCTCCAAGTCTCACACAGGTCTTCTTATCTCTAGTTTCCTGCTCTTCCTTTCCTCCTTAGACTTTGCATTTGTTTCTTACTACACTCACCTACTTAGAAGACCAAAGTTCACAATTTCATTTATTGTTAGAATAGATAACCCAAACTGAGGCATACATAAACAATCTAAAATATCCAGGTAAGATGTCCCCCACACATATCACCCAAAAGACATTTCTGGACATTTTCATCCTCCTATGGGCTGAAGTAAAAGCAATGCCTACCCAGGGGGTAGGCTGAGGTAGGAAAGTTCTACTCTCATCTGGATAATGATTCCAGGCACTGTACAGCTCATCAGTTACACTGCGCTCTCATGCACGTCCGAGAAATTCAACTGTCCTCAAAATTGCTGCTCTGAAATCTCCGGCATCATTTTAAGTAGGAGATTAAGAGATTGCATGTTGTTAAAATACTTTTATACAAGGAATCTTGAATGACAGTATTTAAATCAGCAGAAAAATGCCTTGATTTTCATTCCCACCACCAGTAAGCCTGGGAAGGATGAGGAGACAGGTAGCCAAGGTCTTCTCAGAGCTGATTGACAACTGTGGCTGTATCTAAGGACAGCCGGGCACTGCAGGTAGACAGCAGGTTGCCCAACCTCATTGATTTTTGTAATAGGTCACTCCCACCCAAGCTCCTTGTTCTTCCTCCTATGAACATAGAGGCCCAGGGCAAAAGGGAGGTCTGCATTATGTTTCAGTAAGCGCTACCTGAATCCATATAAGTATATGATTCTGTCTAAAACTCAATAATTCACTGAACTGGCATCCTCTTAGCATCTCTGCAGTCGATGCCTCTTAAAGAATAGTGCTACAATTGAACTAGAAAATTAGAGCTTTTAGTTGGACTCCCCGGAGGTGCATATGTAAAACAGAATAATAAATGATTGTCACTTCATTTCAGAGCATAGAATTAATCATGGCCAAAGAGGGAGTGCAGAGTCCTGTGGGAACGGCCACCAAGGGTCACTGGTCACCATCACTTGCCAGCAATGAGGTCAGCAATGGAAGAAGTACATCACCTTTGTTACCTGGAGTATCTGTGTGATGTATCGGTTGTTGTATGTGACCTT
The DNA here is from genome assembly GCA_027257055.1 of Cephalopachus bancanus. Lineage (NCBI taxonomy): Eukaryota > Metazoa > Chordata > Mammalia > Primates > Tarsiidae > Cephalopachus > Cephalopachus bancanus. Next base: position 11,933,579 of record JAPVLO010000046.1, on the reverse strand, counting down.
TATAGAACTTACCAACAGAAAATAATTTCCCAGAACAGGTTTCTTTCTTTTTTTTTTTTCTGTTGTTTTCTGCTAAAAAAAATTCAAAAGTCTAGCCTCAGGCAGTGAAAACACAATAAGGCCTTGAGCTTGATGAACACACTTGTCTCTCTTTGCAGGTAGGGAGAAGGGCAAGAGAGGAGGAGTCCCAGAGCCCTGGGGGAGGCACAGTGGACAAAGCCGGGGCTGTGTTTGTTTCCAGAAGCTTCTCCTTAACCAGCACAATTAGGTCACTAAAAAACTATCACTCCAGACTCTTTTTAAGCAGAGAAAACCTAATGGCTCCCAGCAGCAAGAATGGTGATACATTTTGAGAGCTAGTTGGAATGTTTTCCTATGGGCATGTCTGCTTAAGGGCTTGGGGCTTCTGATGCAAAAGCTACTCAAAGTGTGGTCCTTGGCACAGGCATCAGCTAAGAGAAATACAGAATCTTGGACTCTGGTTTAGAACTACTGAATCAGAGTAACAACATCACTGGCCAATTTCTATGCATAGTGAATCATGGTTTAACCCTGGTTTGGAGCAATGTTTTTGAGAGTCATTTTACAGTTCCCTGGTATCTGCCTAGGTGAGACCTTATCAAGGTGGAAGAGAGATGATTTTGTAGTCCAATTAATGTGCATGCATTGCAAAGACAGGTCTCTGTTCTCCTGAGCTTTCTATTCAGCATAAATGTCTGAACATAGGAGCCATATGAACATAGGACTGTGGTCTATAGGTTAGTGTCATCAGAAAGAGGTAATGCCTACTGCCTAATCCTTCAAGAAAGGCTTTCTAGAAAAGGAACTTGATCAACAACTGAGTATGAGAGAAGAGGTCAGCTAGGGAGCAGTCTATAGAGAGAAGCTCCTAAATGGGAACATTTGGAGTATCCTTTGGGGAGAGGCTGTGAACAACCTGAGAGGCGAGAGCAACCTGAAATGAAAGGCAGGAGAAACTCCTTCCAGGGGAGCACTAGGAAGGAGAGGAGATACATAGTTCTCACCTTGGGCCTTTGCATTTTCTTTGCTTGCAGATCCTTGTTCTGTCCCCACCCCAATCTCCCCACCTCTGCTGTAGGCCACACCTCTGCCCCAGACCTGCTCCACCCAGGCCCACTTCCATCCCTGGCCCAGCTTCTGCTACTCTAGGCCCCACACCTTCTCACAAAGCAAAGTTCCCACCACCACTGACCATTCTTGTCTTCTGTTTACTGATCTGCGACTCCAACTAGATACTAAAACTGCCTACACTTCTGAGAGCCCAACACAGCCCTCATCCTTCTCCTGAGGGACAGTAATCCTGAGTTAAGGAAGAGTTATGGGTAGGCTTGTTTAAAGCCAAAGAATGTCTCTCAGAGGCTTCCCGAGTCTTCTTTCTCTACCCCACCTCACTACCACCCACTCCCCCTCCGTAAACTTATAAATGCCACTGAGGTTGAGGTGAAGGAAAGGCTGAGCATGGAAAAGAAGGTGGAGGAGTCAAAGTTAACTCTGCCTGCCTAGACTTTGAAGAAATAGGGTCCCTGAGAGGAGGCGAGTGCTTCCCTAGGAGTAGACTTTCTCCAGGATCCACCCACAAAGGAAAGAGGCCTCTGGACTCATCTGTTGTTTGAAATATTATATTCTCAGGGGTGGCAGGTAGAAGACTAGATGGTTATCATTACAGAGTACAGAACCAAGTGAAATAAATGTGCTCATTATTTTCTAAAGCCTTGATGCTCTGGACAGCCTGGGATTGCAGAAAACAGAGAATATTTGAGGTCAGATAGACCAGGGTTTGAGTCTCAGCTACACCCTTTTGTACTCTGACCTCTGTCAAGTTACTAAATCTCATTTTTCTCCTAATTTCTCTTCTGTAATATAAATAATAATAATAATCATATCAGGTTACTTTGATGAATGAAAGAAAATATAAATTCTCTGGCATATCAGAAAGTCAGGTGGATTTTTTTATTCAATGTATTATATAAAAAGGATAATGTCTTCAAACATATTTTGTACACATCAGAAATGGTTTTCTAACTTTAAATGGTTTAAAGAGATCTAAAGGTAGAATTTGAACTTGAGGCTTCATTGGTTGGACGGCAGAAATAAAGACTGACAATGACTTTAGATTCTTGAGAAAGATTAAATAAGATAATATTTTATCAATATAAAATTTATTTTAAAAGTTAGGGGAGTCAGAATAAAAAAAGGATTGAGGAGGGCAGCGAAAGGGAGGAGAGCAGAAGCTTTTGCGGCATTGTGTTTGTAAAATACCTCCAGCACAATAAGAACCAAAGGAAATCCAATATTAACATCATGAAACAGCAATAACATCATTAATCTCCCTCTCTTTGCATGTCTATTATCAAAGCTAGTCATTTGGCTTACAGTCAATAACACATTAAAATATTTGCTGATTTCAACTATTTGGTACTAAGTATAGTTCTTGTGTAATGCAAACATAATTTTTGAAATGCAAACATATGTTCATTTACCAGTAATCCCGAATTCATTAAAACAAAATCTACCTGCTTATATTGGCATCTTTGGGAATCAAATCTTACACTCTTAAAACTTAGATAAATAATCTTTCAGCTACAGTATTTATCAGTATTTAGGCTTGAGTCAGTCGATTCAATAGCTAAAATATTTACAACTAAGTGTATGTTTTCTAATAAACAATTAAAAAACAGATTAAAATCAAATATTGTATTTGTACATTCACAAAATGAATAAAATGTGACAGTTGAAAAGTGTATTTTGAAAAATGCATATTTCTTGAAAACACTCCAAAGTTTAAACTTCATTCTTTACCGAGTTCAGTTCCATATCAAGAAATGTCACACCAAGAGAGTCTAATTTTGGAAAGTTTTCACCTGAGGGGAAAACAGGGTTGGTCTGAAAGGAAGTGCTGATGTGTTCTCCACTGTAGAGTTCACTGTTGCCGACATGACAGCAACATGTTGAAATTTCAGAAGAGGAATAACATAGAAAAAGAACAGGTGAACAAGTTATGCATCTAAGAGCTTCTTCAAACCAGCAGTATGTCACCAGCGGTTCTTCTCTCAAGGGACATAGGGAGATAGACAGATGCTCTCAGCCTGGGTGCTAAAGGGGAAAACTACCGATGTAGCTTGCTACCTTAAACTCCTGTATTCATACCTAGTGCTCTCTAGGGAGTGAGTGCCTCCTAAGGGAGGGACCCTTTCTCTTCTTAATAAACCCTGTGCTTTGCACTTAAAAAATCAACACCTTCCAAAGGGGCTCTGTTCTACCCTGTGTGATGCCTTGGGCTAGAATGACTCTCTAGTGATTAGGAAAAAAGATATTGAAAAATACCTCTGAGAAACTTTTGGCAACCCATTTAGAGCATGCCAACCACAAATATTCATTAAAAACCTACTGTCTAAAATGGAGTTCTGAGTGGTGGGGTGACAAAGGATCATAGAGTACCCATCACCCAGGGGATCTTGCAAACTAGTAGCTGATGGATTTTTTTTAGGAATTTCAAGTGGGCTGAGTAATTATATCTTTGTTTAAGTATATAGACCATTCCATTAGCCACCTTTGCAAGAGAGAAACACAATACTAATAGTCACCACTTATTAAGCACCTGCCATCTTAGTTCCTAGAAAAGAATATTATTAAATCATTTAAGTTACATTCTGGTATTTCCATCAGAGGTTTTGTGTTTTTGTGTTTTTTTCATGAAATGAGATGGTATATTGGTTGGTTTTCAGGCAAAGTTGTAAGAAAACCTGAAATAAGTTTCTTACCTCCACCAAAGACAAGGCAAAAGGACCATGTTGGGTTTTAAGATGCTTCAGCTCACCCTGAGCAAAACAGAAGCTGTGTCCTCAAAGATACTCAAAGATACCAAGAATACTCGAACATCCACACTAAGCTCCATGTTCTGTGCCTGATATGAAGGTTTCTGACCTTTCATCTATTGCTCATGAGTTTATTTCAAAAAACACAAGTTATTGTTAGGCCAGGATGGGCTTCAAAACTTATTTTGGGAAGCCTTCTTTCCAACGGCAGAGAATAGCTATAAATAAAAACTCCAATGATGGCTATACACAAAAAATTCTGATTTCACTCAGCACCCCTGCTACCTGGGATATTTTCATTTGCAAGTTGGAGGGATATGCTATCATTGGGTAATGAGCACTGCTTTTACTGTATTTGTAATTTCATCATATAGATTGCCTACAGGATACAGCGCTGGGTACTGAAAAGAGACTCCTAACTCATCCTAGGTCCTGGAGCTTTGCTGTGCTTGTTTGCCTTGGAAACAATCATCCTGTTTCCCAGTTCTCAGTGTCAACCCTTCCTCTAGTCTGCCACTATAATGCATTTGACTCCAGAGTTTTGAGAATCATTTTTTGTCTCTGTATTAAACTGTTGTCACATTATTTCTGGTACAGTTTAGCAGACCTGTAGTACATCTAAAATGTCACATTTTATACCATTTAGGATCATTTGTATTTTATTTTTAAGTTTAAAAGGGACTTCAAAAGGAAACTAGCTCAACCTCTTATTTCATTGATAGGAAAACAAGGCTTACAGACAAGAAGTGAATTGCCATGATTGTCAGATCACCAAATACTCTGAATCTTGGTCCAGGGCCCTTTTCACCATTTGGTTACTAAAAAACCAAATGATTCATCAAGGTCTGGCATAAACAATAAGATGGATAAGGTATCAGGGCATTAGTTTGGAAACTAGAGTCTTGCAGAGAGACCCATGCAACTGCCTGTTATTGTCTCTGTAGAGTATTGACTTCTCCTTTTCTCCTGCCTTCCAAATGTCCTATGAATGTTATTCTTTTGCAGACACTGCTCCCAAGAAACCTAGGAGTAAGGGAAGCATATGGAATGTAGGTCACATCTTCTCCTATGGAAGAAGAAAGTGGGGGTATTGAGTTGACAACAGAAGATTCAGTATTTGTAGATTCATCAGTGTTTACAAAAAAAACTACAACAAAAAACTGTATAATAGGGCAAGGTTACAACTATAAAGCAAAGAAACTCTGTGAGCAGTTAACCAATTAATCAGAGAAATGACCAATCAGAGCAAAACTTTTCCTGTTTTTTCTCTCTCTCTCTCCGTGTGTGTGCATATGTGTGTGTGTTTCAGTAGTTAATTGAGCCTAAATTAGTTGGAACATTTATTCTCTCTAGTAGAGATCATGTTCAAGAGAATTAAAAATGCCCTTTCAGAAGTTAGAGGCTGTAATAAGTGATTGTGTTCTGATAGTCACCCTTCAACAAGGAAAAAGTGCTGGGATATGAGCCTAGGAGGGTGAAAAAGAACACAGAGGGAGATTTGAGAAAGCCTCCCCCTTCCCTGAAGAACTAGGAGCAAATAGGGGAAGGGGCCCAGGGATTAAATACAAACAGATATCAAACCTACCTAGACTAAATAGCAAATATTCTCTAATTAGTTGAAAGATGCATCATGTTGTACATTGTTCCTAATGAAAGACAAAGCCAAATCAATGGACAAATTTTTTATCTTACAAATTTGTCCAGATGGCAGGTTTCATTAGTGGACTTTAAAAATAAGTCCTTCATTCAACCTATATTTATTGACCACCTACTATAGTAAGTGCAGTGGGTATGGTAGATGTGGTAGGCCAAGGCCCTGTGCCAGGAAGAGAAAATGAATAAGTGAATGAGATAAAATGCTTGCCTTCAAGGAGCGAGTAGTCTAGCTGGGAGACATACTTAATAACTAAGCATTTGCTGTAAAATCTACTAAGAGTTATGAAGAAAGAATAGAGAACAAATGAGAACAGGAAGGAGAGAAGGTCAAGCTCAACCTCTGTAAGGAGCAAGCTTTGCAGAGAAGGAGATGATTGAACTAAATTTTGTAAAATGAGTAGGAGTTTAACAAACAGAAGATCATATAGCTTGTGTGTATGTGTGGGGGTGGGGGTGTAGCGGAATTCTAGACAATGGGAACTGTGCACACGAGAGCAGGCAGACACCATGTGATGGCTAAATTTTTTGTGTCTACCTGGATAAGTTATGTTATCCTGCTAGTCTAGAGATTACTTTGAGATATTTTGCAGAGGTGATTAACGTTTATAATTGGTTGGCTTAAGTAAAGTATACTGTTCGTGAGCCTCATCCAATTAGTTGAAGGTTATCCAAGAACAAAAGTGAACATTACGAATTAACCAGAGAAGAAAGAATTTGGTTTTAAGACTAGAACATAGAAATCCTGCTTGTCTTCCCAGTCCAATGGCCTGCCCTACAGATTCTGAATTGATAGCCCTTACAACCAAGTGAGTCAATTCCTTAAAATCTGTCTATTAATCCAGTTGATCCTTAAGCAACAAGGGAGTTAGGGACAACAACTTCCTGTGCAGTTAAAAATTTAACTATAACTTTTGACTTCTGAAAAATTTAAATACTAACAGCCTATTGGTAACCTTATTGATAACACAAAGTTGATGAACATATATTTTATGTCATATATATATATATACTGTATTCTTACAATAAAGTAAGCTAGAGAAAAAATGTATTTAAAAAATCACAAGGAAGGTAAAATACATTTACTATTCATTAAGTGGAAGTGGATCATTATAAAGGTCTTCATCCTTGTCATCTTCATATTAAGAAATGGAGGAAGACAAAGGAGAGGAAGAGTTAGACTTGCTGTCTCAGGGGCAGCAGACATAGAAAAATACCTGTGCATAAGGAGAACTGCACAGGGTCAATTATATATCCCATTGGTTCTATTTCTTTGAAGAATCCTGACCTGATGCATATCAGGTGTGTGCTACTCCTAGGCAAAAAAAAAAAAAGAGAGAGAGAGAGAGTGACTCTCTGTGGCAGATGTGCAGAGAGTGGTGGGAGATGGAGCCATGAAGAAGATGGGCACCATGATGAAGAACTTGATGGGCCATGCTTAGTAATTGGGATCTTATCCTCTGAGGATTTTCTTGCTTATTAGAAAAACTCCGAGAATGCTCCAAACTTAGAGGATGGATGAGATGAGGCAGAATTGTTGGCAATAAAATATGGCCTCATAAACACTATCTCTTTGTCATCTAAGCACTAAAATGGAGCCTTCACTATCATTTCTTCTTTTTATGTCTTTTATACTCAGTCTTTTTAGCCTCTTTGCTCTTTTGTGTGTGTGTGTGCCAGGTGAGATATATGAGCAAGCCAGGCTGTATAGGAGAGCAGAATTTTAGGTCACCACCCACCAGGGACCCTTATACAAGACCCATGAACATAGATATCTTGCCTGTAGTCTGCCTCCACAGGCTTATCAGCATTACCATTGTCACTTTCTTGAGTGACATCCTTGGAAATTCATCACCATGTCACATTTGGCAGCTGAACCAACGAGCATTCTTTATTTATGTATGAGCTGAGCACTGGGGAGCAGTGAGCCTCTGTCTCCAGATCCATAGGGCTGCTGATCTTGAGAGAGCAGCATATTTATTCAAAACCATCCTGAGCTGCGTGAGACCTTTACACATTTGTAAGTAAATAGACTGGGATTATTCATGCTTTCCTGTGCAGACCCCATTCATTGCCTTCACTTTGGCTGCAGGCGGTTCTGCAAGCGAGAAGGTTCCAGCTAGGCAGAAGGGCAGCATTCATCACCAGGTGATTTGTTTACTGCCTTTCCCCCAAAGGACCTCCAGCGGAATTGTAGAAGAATCACTAAACTGCCAGAAAAATGTGGCCACTGTCCTACTCATGCTCTGGAAACCATAGCAAGAAGCACCAGGGGTTGGGCAGAGAGGAATTCAATATTTGGCCCTGAGAAGAGCCTCACAGAGGGCCACCTAGACTCAATTCCACCATCAACCTGGCATGTTCAGTGCTGTCCTCCTAACCCAGGGAATATACCAAACCTAAAGTGTTTTCTCTTGGTTCCTGACAGCTTATCAAGGCATCTGTGATACATTTTTTTTTCTCTGGGGCTCTTCAAAGTGATGGGACCAAGTAAATGGGATTTGGGTGCACAGAATACTAAGAATTCATCTTAAAATCAGATTCTGCAGTCAGGGAATACTTGAAAACTTTTTTGGCCTGTATTTTTCATCACTTTGTCTCCTTGTGGGGGCTTTTATAATTCTCTAAGTAATAATCTAACACAACTTGAATAATGTTTTTAGGTAAGTCCAAGCTGCTAAGAATGACTTAGAGTATTTGAAGAAGTCAGTCTGACAGAGCATGGGAGAAGTGTGACTGAGTGACAAAGATGTACCCAGACTCAGATCCCTTTCGTTTTTGCTAGGAGAACTTAGGGTCCCCCTCCATGTGTTCCCCCAATCACTGGGAAGAGAGTTAGGAGCTTAGGGCACAGGTGGGCTTCAAATTGGAGGAGTGTTTGCAGAGGTCAAGTTGGTGGTTACAACTTTGAAACTTTGCTTTTGTTCAGCAAACAGGCAAATCCTGACTCAGGTCCTTTGATGGAGGACACAATAGGGGCAGAGTGCTCAGAATTCCAGTATGACCCTGAGCACATTTTTAGATAGTAGGTAAGCCCAATATTTTTCAGCATTGCAGAGAGAAGAGACAGCACGGAGATCTGTAGTCTCTGCCTCTTGATCTCCAAAGCCCAAGATTTACAGCCCGTATTTCAGTCTCACATTTCCTTGTGGGAAAATTGTTGGCTGTTTTGTGGTGTTGTTTTATTTTAATGACTTTTCTACACTGTTTCGTAGTGTAAACTAGAAAAAGCACATGAGTGATGCCAGGGGGTGGCTGACAAGCATCCTGCTGGCCTAGGGCACTTTGTCTTAGAGACGTCATTCTCTCTTCTAGTCTAACCTTCACTGCTCCACTACTGGTCTTCTTCCCAGACACAGTCCCTGCTTTGACCACAGACCTCAGCGAATACAAAAACGTAATTGATACATACACCTATTCTGCCTGGGAAGTAAAGGGACCCCTGTCCTTCCTCAGCCCCTTATCCTTCACTCAATAAGCTGTTCTATGGAACTTTGTTATAAATGCTGCCTATAGCCAGAGGCTGTTACATAAATCTATGTCACAGATGACATAATTTGCATATTCACAGAACCATCTTAAAACTACACAAAAATCTGCCAGAAATGTAATATAATTTGAAGATGGGTGACTAATCATGCGAACGTTAAGGCACTTCCTGTAAGCAAAATTAACTCAAGGACACTTGAATAAAGTACATGTGAGATATGGACATTTGAGGGATTTTAAAAAATTGTAACAAAAAAATTGAAACCAATTATTACAAAGTTCCATATTTTCAAAGTAAAAATTAATATTGCTTATAGTTGCATATTATCCCTGCAAAGCTGAGGCCTGATGAGTTAATTCAATAAGAAAATAGCTTTAAAGGAATAAGCTGTCATTTCACCTTAGAATTGTTATTGTACCTGAGAATAGGTAGGAGATGGTGATTCATGGACAAAGCACTCTCTGTCAAGGTATCTTCCTCCACACCACACCTTGGACACACTTGACCATGATATATTAATCTGACATTGAGGGAGTTGCACCAGATAATTTTTTGAAGAGATGGCATCAGGAAAGGAAAATTTCAAGAAGGCAAACGTGAAAGAACAGTGGGCTAGAGGAGACAGTTGCCTGAGAACCATTTCTTGACAGTTGTGGCTGGAAGTTAGAAGACTTTGACTTGACTATTGATAGAACTATTTGGTAGAACTGGTCACAGTGGGTGCAGCTTTGCACCAGAGCAACAGGAGAGAGAGGCCTGAGAGTGGTCAGAGATGGCCAAGATGCATAGAGGCTCAGGGTGGCACAACATTTGGGCTTTGTTGCCTATTTGGTAGTTGTTGCTGCTGTTATGAGCTGCTCTGGGAGGATGGCAAAATACTAACAACAGGGAGAATCTAGCGGCTGTTTTAATATTTACAGAGCATCCGTGGAGTGTTCTTATTCGACATAAGGAGGATACTGAAATAAACAAGACACCACTCCTACCCTCGAGGAGCTCCCAATGTACAAGGGAAGACAGACAGACTCAGGTATGACTAACTAAACAGACAGAAACAACACCATCATTGCTTGGATGCAGCTAGAGGTGGTGGTACAAAATAAATATGGAAAGCTGGTTTAAAAATAAATGATATTGATATAGGTTGATTTTTGTGAAGCAGGGAACCACTGGATATTTTAAATACAGAATTAGGACTCTTTATTTATATGCAATTGTTCTGGCAGCATCTGCAAAGGTTTTAATAGGGAATGAGAATTTGATTGGAGTAGACCCAGTCAGAAGCCATGGTTAACACAGTAGACTAAGAAAAGATGGTGAACAGCACAGTAAGAATGAGAAAAGAGAAAAAAAATGTGACCTCTATAACCTTTTTTAAAAATTAAAAAAAATTTTATGGGTACATAATAGTTGTACATATTTAGGGGGTACTTGTGATCCTTCAATATAAGCAAACAATGTGTAATGATCCAGTCAAGGTAAGTAAGATATCCATCACTTCAAAAATTTATGATTATTTTTATTTGGGAACATTCCAGATATACTCCTCTAGTTATTTTAAGATATACAACAAGTTATTGTTAACTACAGGCACCCTATTGTGCTACTGAACACCAGATCTTATTTCTACTATCCAAATGTATTTTTGTATCCATTACCAAATCTTCTTTATTTTCCCTTCCTCATGACCTTTAAGATAAATGATAATTCTTGAAAAATTGGTGAGTGACTATAGGTTAGTCATAAAAGAGACGCTTTGATGTTTTCAGCCCCAGGAAGTAGTGGCAAGGGAGAGAAGGAGAGAGTGAGAGAGAAGAGAGACAAAGGAAGAGATCCAACAAAATGGTGCCTTGAGATAGTCAAGAAAAGGTATTCATGAAATAATTGGATCAAGGGGTTGCAACTCAGAAAGGTGCTCTACTTTGAAGATCAGGATGTTTGGGAACTCAAGCTACAGGCGCTGTCTGAACATTTGGGAGGTCAAGTAAAACTGAATACACAGCTGTATCAATGGCCAGTCCTAATGGCCAGTGCTGGAAAAGTAAGTCCAAGGGCTCACATCCCTATTCTTCCTTTTCCCAGTATTGTGAAGGCTTCTTTAGGTATGCAGAATAATGCTTCTTGCAAATGTGTCCATGTTCCAATCCCCAAAATCTTTGAATATATTAGGTAAAATAGTGAAGGGGAAATTAAGGTTGCAGATATAATTAAGGTTGCTAACCATTGACTTTAAAGTAAGGGTAATCATTTGGGTAGACCCAGTGTAATCACCAGCGTCCTTATAAGTAGAAGAAAGAGGCGGAAGAGAAGATCTGACCCAGAGAGATGGCAGCCTGAGAAGGACTTAGCTGGACCTTGAGGGAGTAGGGTCTCCTTGAAGATGAAGAAGGGGACCACAAGCCAAGGAATGCAAATGACTTATAGAATATGGAAAGGAAAAGGAAATGGATTCTCTCCTAGAGCCTACAGAAGAAACTCAGTCCTGCCAACATCTTGAAATCCATGTAGGACTTCTGACCTCCAGAACTGTCAGTCTCTTTCACCTTTTCTTCCTTGGCCTTAGCTGCTTTCCATATCTTTCTTATTCCACCCTAAATGCACCTTTCTCTCTGGCTAAGTTCCAGGAAGTACTACTAAGAGATCACTATTTGTGTGCTCTCCTAAGTGCAGTAGACCCTTACATAGGGGTCACTCTCCCCTACTCCTTGGAAGCCAACAATGGCAAAGCATCTTGTTGAGAGTATGTGTAGCCTGGCCACTTATCCAGACTTGGCACTATTAGGAAAGCATCTGGAAGGGAGTGAAAAAAGAATTGACCAGAGATGTGATGCAGTTACAAAGCCCTCATACAGTCTTATTAGAAGCTCAGAAATTGGAATGACCCTGAAGAACTGTCCCAAATTGGGACAAGGATACCAGGCCTTTTAACGTTTATGTCAATTGGCCACTGGATGTGGGCTACTCCCTGGAAAGAGGAGGTATATTTAGAAAAGGCAGCTATCCTCTGATGAGGATAACCATGGAGTTGGGTGTAAAATTTGGCTGTAAACCATCAGTCATCAATGTCTCCAGAAGCTAGAAAGTTGAGGATTCAGTCCTGCAAGAAGGTATCTGGGTGGTGCACTATAGCGTCCACTACAGTGGCCAACATTTCCCCCACCATCAGTGTTTTCACATTTCTCTCCTTCATCCACCCTCTCTTCAAGGTCCAACCTAGACATACTATGCCACCACACCCACCCTCCAAACCATCTGACCTTTCCCCTCCTGTAGACCCTCAAAGAATATTGCGTTCCCTCTATTTGGAATTTTATATGAGTTGCTGCCTCTGCAATTTGCTAGCCAGGATTCTCTTCCTAGTTTAGAATTCCCTAAAGAATTCCTTTACTTCCTCAACCCTGTCCCTTTCCCAATATTCATCTACTCAACCTTCACTACACACACCCACCCTGATCTCCTCCCCCCGACACACACGCACACACACGTGCAAGGCAAAACATCAGCTAGACTATATAGCATAAGGTTAAAAACACCAGTGTAGATTCATTAGATATTTGACTGTTGTCTAAGAAAGAGAAATGATAGTAGATATAACCCTAGAGCTAGGGGAATTCACTGGGGTGGCAGGTACCATGTTTCTGAGGTGCCTAATAACATTCTCCTGCTTCCAATATCATAAACCCAGGAAAGCTGCTGTTGCTTCTAACCCAGCTCTGAAATCTCTGCCAGGTTTTGCTGCAGAATGAGCACAGCCCTGCTGGAGATATAGCAAACCCTAAAATTCATCTGGGCCAGAACTGGGGCAGTTACTATATGGGACTCCTGGGTTCTGCCCTCCTCTGCTCTTCAGCCACGGTCCTTACAGCTAACCTGGCTCTCAATTATATGTGACATAAACAACCAGGTTCTTGGTTCCCTGTTTAATAGTCAGATAAATAATGGTCTCAAATGCTTATGAAAGAACGGTAAGATTTTAGAAGAAAAAGCTGATGAAATGAGAAAAGAGTAAAGCCGCCATGACTTTTCTGATCAGAACAAAAAAACCCCACTGGGTTATAGCAAGTGACCCCTGATTTTTGCTTTATCTTTCTTGCCTTTTCATTTCGTTGCTTATAACTGCGGGTGTGACAGAGCAGAGAATACCACTTAGTGAGCTGTTATTGGTCTGAAACTGTCTTATTGCTTTGTGGAAAGAAATTGCAGGAAGCATTTTTAGATATTGATATCTGTTTGTCAGAGAAAGTACAGTCATTCATAGAGGGTTTCGACAGGTCAATTTTGCAGAGAGAATCAACCACCTGGAATCTGTGGTATCATATTTTCAAATGTCTGACTTCATCCAGGATTCATAAAATTGGCCCAGGAATCTTTGACCACCTTTCTCCACGTCCCACCCCCCCACCCCTAGGCCTGCCCCAAATTTGCAGAAGATATTTCCATGCACTTTAGATCAGTGTAATCACTCATTCTTCAATTTATTTCATTTGTAAATGGGAACTTGGTTGATATTATTATTCTGCATTATTAAGCATCATCTGTTTCTAGATGCTCTGCAGAGTCCATCTGAGCTAAGGATGTGCGTCCCTGGACTTTTGCTAATCGATCACTGGGGGCACATGGTCTGCAGCTTCACTTTTAATAACTGGTTTGTGTTTTTCCAAACGGATTCACATTTTTATGTTTAAATGATGACTTCTCTAGAGACACATACCATGAATGTCTGGCTCGCTATTATTACATGTACAAGTCATAAAGCTATGTAATAAGATTCATAAAAGCATGCAAATAATCCTTTTCCAGGGAAGAAAGAAACATGATCAGCCCTAAAATCAGAAGCTTTGCAAAGCTGATTGCTCCACTGGGAAATGACAGGGAGAAGAAGGAAACTTTCTCTGAGGTGTCCATTTCTAAATAAATAAATGTATAAATAAGTAAGCAAGCAAGTCCTACAATTCTAGAATTTTGTGTGACCAGGGGAGCCACATCCAGTGGTGAGAAGAGGGTTGTTCCATTGTCGTGTTCTGAGCAAGAATATGCTCTTCCTGCTCCCTACCAGGGACCCCTCTGGAAGCCCCATCACTCATGCCCTCCCATTGGGATCTCAAGCATGAGACCCATCACTCCATTTACCACTTAGAATTCTTTCATTTACTTCTCCAGTCTCCACTGACCCCTTCCTACTAAACCTCACTCATCACAGTCAGCTCTTGATTTTATTTTCAGTCTATGCTTTTCATTCTCTATGGGGTTCGTGACTTTATCTCCTCAAAAAGATCGCAAAATCTTCAAGGACATATACTTATTCCCCATTCACCATCCAACTCCCATGCCCTCTGTACCCTGTAGCTCATCCAATAGTTGCTATAATCGGTAGACACGCAATAAAAGCCGTACACTTTAGGTGTTCAAAGCCTGCTCACACAAGGATTCTCTGCATCCATGCATACTCACCCCCAGGCCATTTTTCATCCTGCAGCCACAGTGAATTTTTTTATGCAACTCTGATCACAGCACTCCCCAGCTTAAAGCCTTCCCAAATTATTAACCTGCCCAATAAGCCCCGCCAAGTCCTGCCAAGTCTAGCTTCTGCCCTCCTCGGCTCCCCTTACATCTCTCTGTCTCTGCTCTCTCTGCTCCAAACACAGGAAGCTGCTTTCATTTCCTGCATGCCAGGCTTTCTCCTGCTTCAAATATTTCAGACAGACTGTTGTTTCCATCTAAATTCTCTTCCTGCTTCTTTGACTAGTAAACATATAGTCAATGGTCTACTCATCATTCATTTCTCACTGATTCAGTGTTTCTTCTTTGTGGCAATCTTCCTTGATCCTGTAATCACTTTTGACCCTTCTGCTTCACATTCATATAGCATCTGATACTTCTCCTTTGTAGTATTTTCCACAGTCATAATTTATTTAACTATTTAATTCATGTTTCTCAACCTCAGCCTCTGGAAACTTGGAACACAAACCCCTCATAATAACAGAAGCCCCATAATAACAGAAACTTTGCTTTACTTATCACTGCAACCTAGCACAGATTCTGAAATATAATAAGCACTCTCGAAACATGTTTTAATCAATAAAGAAATAAATATAATAGATGATGCATTTCCAGCTGCCCCTTTATATCTGGACTTCTGACCCAGGCATCCTGAGTATGTGGTAAAATGTTGACCATAGGAACTTTAAAAAATGTCACTCCTATATTACCAGACTGCACAATAGCCCCAGGGATGTCCAGATCACTTTCAGTGCTTGCTCCTTATACCCTTCCTCAGCCACACAATTGAGCAACACTGATGAAGCCAAAAGGCTCCAAGACAGGGCAGAAGTACATGGGACAGTGGAATGCTTCACATTACTGAGAGACTTGTCCTTCCTAAATTGTCCTCTCTCCTTGGCTTCCAAGCTTCCATACCCCCTGGATTCCCTCATCTCCTTCTGACATCTCTTTCTCAGCTTTCTTCATGGGCTCACTGACCTGGGTCTGTCCTATAATTGTTCATGGTCAATTCTTGGACATACTATTTTTAGAGCCTTTCTTTCTCACTTTGATCCTCAGACCTGTATTTGTAGCTCCTTCCTTCACATAGGCTCTCCCACAGACACCTCAGTTCATATAAAAATAAACTTTGCCTCTTCATTCTTCTCTTCCAATCAAAATAAAAACTCTCCTCTTCCCCATGGGTTCTTCATCTCAGGGAATGATACCACCTTGGGTTCTATGTGATTCAAGCCAGCCAACCATGAGTCATCCTTGCCATGTCTCACTCCCTATAACCAATTAAACAACAAATTCTACGGCTAAAACCTTCCAAATACCTTAAATCTGTTCATTCCCTGCCATTCCTACTGCCTCTGCTCAGTTCAGCATAACCATCTTTCACCTGGACAACTGTAACAGCTTCCTATCTAGTCACTCTACCCCTTGTAATTGCTCTAACTACAAACCAATTTCCACATCGTAACCTGAGTGATATTTCTAAAATAAAAATCTGATCAGGCCACTTTCCTGTCTAACCCATCATTGACTCTCCGTTGCTCTCTCTATTAACTGCAACAGCTCAGCAAGGCATTGTCTTGCCTTTTCCTCCCATCAGACTCTCTGGTCCTATCATCCTGAACCACTTGCCTTCTTACCATAATATCTATTCGCTCTGGATATTTGGATACATTTCTACCTCTGCCTGTCTACTCCTTCTTGATCTTTGGGACTTAACATAGATATTACCTTTTCTGTGAAGATTTCCTGATTCTTCCTGGATTAGAGCAGTTGTTCCTCTTCTGTGCCCTCAGAGCAATCAGTCATCTGCACTTAGAACTTACTCTGGCGATACTCACCTCTTCAGTCTCTAAGTGTGATCCTCTGCTTTCACTCTCCATCTCTGTTGCTCATTATTAAAATTCATGTTGCTGTAAGGTTTTCCAAAGATGTAACTTCTTTGTCCCAAAATTTACAACCTTAAGCTCATCGAGATTAAGAGGTCAAACAAAACTGACCATAGATAAATGTGCAAACTCAAATGGCATATGTGCTTTAGAGCTTATTTTGATTTAGAAAATACAAGTACAGACCTTATTTCATATAGTCAGGGAGGAAGATGACAAATTGTGGGTGAAACTTTGAAATGGAAACAGATGTTAAGCTTGATGCCCAAGGCTTGCTATGTGATCCTTGATGCTATTAGATTGTGGGCAGAGACCGTGTCTACCAGTGAAACCCTAGTGAAATAGTTGTTGAAAGAATGGCTTGTAATTGTAAAAGCTACATATAATTGTTTTTTTTAAAAAACCCAAACTATAAAGTTCACGGTAAAAATTCTAAGTTTGCAATATCTTTTTCCCCAATATCTCTCTAGTCACTGAGTATAACTCTTGAAAAAATTTCTGGATAAAGATGAACAGACATAAGTCATTCTTACAAGGCCTACTTTGTATGTCTGGGTAAAGGGCTGTGAGGAAAACAGAGCAGAGCTGAATAAGAAAGAGCTACGCTGTAGTAGATGAGCACTGGACTGGGAGCTAGAGCTCCTCCCAATAGGACCTTCACAAGTTTTTTATCCTTTCTAAAACTTGGTTTCCTTTTCTGTAAATTTTGCATAGTCATACTTATCTTGTGAGGCTGCTTTGAAGGAGAAGGAGATAACATTTTGAAATCGTAGATTGTCGTAGCTCATTCAGGCTGCTGTAACAGAGTACCATAGACTGGGTGGTATATAAACAACAACAGTTATTGCTCAGAGTTCTGGAGGCTGGGAAATTCAAGATCAGATACTTCTGATGAGGGTCCATTTCCTGGTTCATAGTCTTCACAGTTGGACATCTTTTTGCTGTTTTCTCACAAGGCAGAAGGGAAGAAGAAACTCCCTGGGGTCTGTTTTATAAGGATATTAATCCCATCCATGAGGGCTCTGCCTTCACTTCTCCAAGCCCTCCATCTCCTAATATTATCCCATTGGGGGTTAGTTTTCAATAAGTGAATTTTGGAGAGACCATAGCAGAAGTGCTCACAAATACTAGTTTTATTTATTTCATAAAACACGGCTCCTTTCCTTAGCAAGCTCAGCAGTTAGTGGGGAAGATAAGTACATATATAAACAAATCAGCACATAAGGCAGGGTAGGACTGTAGCCTTCAGGAAGGAAGTGTGGGTGCTTTCAACAGAGAAGGCTGTCCGAGACTAGGAAAGCGTTAGTGGCATGGCAGTGGACCCCTGCCTCCTCCCAGATTCTGCTTTCTTCCTGCCTGTCTTAGACTTTGCTCCACATTTGGGCTGATGAGATGCTCTCTGGTGCTGACTCTGACTTGTTAGTCCTAAAGCATGTGCCACATGAAACCAACAGAAGCCTTTCCACTGCCTCTAGTTTTATTATACTCATCAGTTTCTCTTTGAATTGCAATTGTATCTATAGCAATAAGGCCAAACTAAGATGTCTAATCATTGAGTATAATACAGTCCCTGATTCTTCAAGTGATTTATTTTGAAAAGTTTATTTCCTTAAGAATCTATTTTTCCTCCTACTGCTTTCCCCATAGCACCATCCTCTCAGCATCTCCTTTCTTGCAGACCCCTGGCCTTCTGAAAAATGAGAAGCTCCTTCTGCACTCCAGGTGACACCTGCCTTGCCTTCATAGCAGTTAGGCACTAGGCAGGAGGAAAAGTTTGTGCAAAGCTCCAGCCTCACCCCAACTGGACTAGTCTCCCACCTTTGCCTCCTTGTTCCTTGAAACAGAAATGCATTCCCTGTACCACATACACCATTCCCTTTTTGGCATTCTTCGCTCAAGTTTATACTCCATTTTTGCTTAATGGGCTTCTTCTCCTCTTTCAAGAGAACTTATCACCTCTTCTGAGAAACTTTCTCCAATTATTTTTGAGAGAATGTATTTATTTTGGCCAATCTCCACTAGCCTATGAGTACAAAGGAAGTTATAGTCATAGTAATAGATAACACTCTGTTTGCCCATACCACCATCTACATGATGTAGAAACCCAGCCCTCCTAGGTCATTGCCTTGCTAAGCTATGGTGTGGCCATGTATTCTTTGAGCTATAACCAGGCCATGTTTTCTGGCTTTGGCCCTCTCTCCTACCTTGGGGAGGTGAATCTCTTCTTTCTCTCTCTCTAATTTACTTTCTAAATAAACTATATTTTCTAATCTAAAAAAAAGTCAGACATTCCCAAATCTTTCTGAAGATTTCTTATGCAGTGGTTTGCAGTGGCTCACATATGCCCTTTGATAAGTCCGCTCTATGTCTACCTCTGTCTTAGACTGTTTTCTACCAAGTTCTATTGCTTTCCCTCTGAAAACTGTGATCCCTCCAAGCCTAGTTATTGCTCCTGTGGACCCCACAAACTCCATCTTCCTCTGGCTACACTATGATCTTCATCAGGATTTGTCTACTTCTCTCCCAACCTCATATACCGATGTTTCCAAAGTATACTCCAAGGATAAGAATGAACACACACACACACACACACACACACACACACACACACACACACACACACACCCCTCCAACATGTGTTACATAGATTAAAAAGAAAGTGCTAGATTCCATTGTTAAATAAGTTAAGTTGAGGGTTTCTAAGTTGTTGCATCTCAAAGTATGGTCCTTAGACCAGCAGTATTAGCATCATTTGGTAGCTTCTTAGAAATGCAGAAACTTAGGCCCCACCCCAGAGCTGAATTTTAATGACACCCCCAAGTGAATTGCATACACATTAATATCTGAGAAGCATTACTCTAAATTAAACACAAATAAGCAGGTTTTCTTTATGCAAATTCCTCAGAGCCTTTAATATGCCTAATAAACTCTAAGAGGCACATAAAGTATGCAAGACTAGTGCTTTGCAATCCACATTGCATGAGCACTTCACCATGCCCAGCTGTACTGTGGTCTGGAATGGCTTGGGAGACAAGATCTTCTCTTTCAGCCTGTTGGTTACATTCCGTTAGTAGTATATTGGTAAATGTTTAATAACAAGCTTTCCAGGAAACAAAATAGCCCTAATTTTTAGTGCTTGCGAATTTCCATGGGGTGAGTACTCCTACCATGTCCAGTTTCCAGCTGCCATAGTGATATCACTGGAAAGTGAAGCACAAAGTCAGTTCTTGTGAGCCTGTAGGAACCAGCTTCCACACTCCACTGGTGAGAGTACTCCAGCTGTGTGCTTGTCCCCAGTGCTTCATGCATATTTAAGTGGAGCATATAGTCCAGGTTATACTTCCCTGCTCTACTCACCCTTGAAGGAAGACACCAGACTTCTCAGAATTATCTTTCCATGATCTAAGGTTTTCTTAGACCAGCCTCACCATACTCTCGTCTCATCAGCCCTTCCCTCAGAATGAGCTCTCTCATGCACTTCCTTATTCTTCTAATAGGTGGTTTTCTGGAGAATTAAACCCAACGACTTTCCAGATGTGGTCTAAAAATCCATCTAAGGCAGAGAAACTCACATACAGAATTGGTGCTCTCACAGCATCTCATTGAGGTGTCCATGACAAGGACATTTGGCAGATTATGTTATGATTATCTGTGGTTCCCTTTCCCCTGACATACCATGAGTTCCTTCAGGGCACAGACTTTGTCTAAATCAGCTTGATATTCTCAGTGCTCAACATGGTAGGTGCGTCAGCAGTGATAATGAATGCAAGAAAGTGTGCTCATGATATAGCCTAACTTGCACCTCTCTCCTTCATGAATCTCATTCCCCTGCCCTGCCTTTCTGCTCTAGACCACCTGGACCAATTAATGAACACAGAGGTGGTGCTTCCTCACTCCTGGCTTCTTGAAGTATAGCCCAAGACTTTTTCTCATGTTGCGTTGGTGCCAAACACAGCGTTGTGACAGATTTGGTAAAAATAGAAAAGTTCACTTCTCCTCTTGTCACTACTGGTTTGGACAAGACTTCTTTATCTTTCTCAGTTTATTCTTTTCCAAAATATTTAGTGTCTGTCTCTTTCTGTCTCTGCTTTTTAAGTTGCCTTCACTGCAAAGTTTTCATATTAAAGCTTTGGTTTAGGACAGAGAACTAAGCAGATGAAAGAAAATTAAATAGGAAAAAACTTTGAAGAGAGGTCCTAGGTAGCTCCTATGGGGCAAATGATCTGCTTCCAAGACATACTCTCTAAGCATTGTAAAGTCAGAGTTTCCCAGGGATCTGAGATCATCCACGGTGTCTGGGTTGGACTGGGCTGGCCTGGCTAGGATTCCATATGGGGTCCATTTCCTGTAATGGGGCACCTGATCTCAGCAGCTGCCTCTTCCCCAGGAAGATTTAGGCTTGTAGATGAAGCACTGAACTGGGTCTTAATTTTTCTGCTTACAGTAAGAATCTGCATATCAAGAACTTCCACAGAGCCAGGAAATGATTGGATGGAGAGGGACTGGAAATCTGTCACCACCATCTTGTGTCATAAAGATGAATGGAGATGGTTTACCCTATGGGCTTTAACTTCCATCTCTGAACCTTGCCTTTTCAACTTTGTGAGCCATAAGCAGTCGACTCCTAACTCCTATTGCAGTTGTCATTTAACACATTTGCTGAGCACCTGTTATGGACTTGACCTTCTGAGCTATACTAAGATAAGTGTTAGTCCCATTCCATAGGAAGCTAGAGTAAGAAGTTGCATGGCCATGTTCACATAATAAGTAAGTGACACAGTTGAAATAAAAATGCAGATTTCTGGATTCCCAGCCTAAGTTCTTTCCTTTCAGATTGCTCTTGGGAACTGCCCCTTGTGGAATTGGTAATGTTTCTCAGTTTGAATCTTTGCTTGTGCTAACCCTACATCATTTTGGATCTTCCATAGGTTATCTTATGGCCCACATATTTGTGAATTGACTTACTGAAGATATGTGCTGCCTCCAGTCTTCTGATGAAAATGAAACTGAAGTTACATTACCATCCTCCTTATCACAGAAGGGAAACTGCTGGGTACAGTGACTTGTGTCTGTAATCGCAGCAACTGAAGAGGCTCAGGGGGAAGCATCACTTGAGCCCAGGAGTTCAAGGCCAACCTGGACAACATAGTGAGAGATCATCTCTAAAAATATAATAAAAATCAAAAATAAGAATGGAAATTTTCTGTACTATTATAGTACTTGAAAAACAGTAGTGGGGAAAAAATAAATCTCTGCCTTTTTAGTGTTTGTACTCTGGCAAAATCAGATAGAAATAAACAATAAATTTAATTTTAAAATAGGTTGCTTGCAATATCAGAAGAGAAAAAGTGCTATGGTTTTTCTTTGGTCACCTGCAGATCCTATCCAATCATCCAGCCACCTACTTTAAGAGGACCCTTCATAAAATACTGATCTCACTGTGCTACTCCTCTGCTTAATATCCTTCAGTTAGCCGGGCTCGGTGGCTCAGTCTGTAATCCTGTGCCTTTGGGAGGCTGAGGTGAGTGGATTGCCTGAGTCCACGGATTCAAGAGCCACCTGGGCAGCGAGACCTCATCTCTACAACAAATCAAAAAATCAGCTGGGCGTGGTAGCGCACACCTGTAGTTCTGGCTACTCTGACGGCTGAGGCGGAAGGATCGCTGGAGCCTAGCAGGTCGAGGCTGAGGTGGCTGGGAGCGGCCACTGCACTCCAGTTTGGGCGACAGAGTGAGACTCCAACTCAAAAAAAAAAAAAAAAAGTTTGCTGACTTCTAATCTAGGCTATGCTAGTTGGAGTTGGTGAGATTTTGTGTGTGTGTGTTTTTAATTTTAGATTCGGGGGTACATTTGCATATTCATTACATGGACATATTGTGTAGTGATGGGAATTGGGTCTCAAGTGGCTTATTCCCAAGATAGAGAACATTATGCCCCATAGGTAATTTCTGAACCTTAAGCCCCTTTCCCATCTTCTCCTTTCCTGGTGTCCACAGTAGCTAATTCCATGTTTGTGACCACTTAGCTCCCACATATGAGTGAGAACGTGCAGTGTTTAATTTTCTGTTTCTGAATCAGTTTATGTGGGATGATAATCTCCAGCTCCATCCATACTGATGCAAAGGACATGATTTCAGCCTTTTTTATGACTGTGTAGTATGCCATAGTGTATATATACACACAGCAACCAGAAAAAGTATGAAAAATGCTTAACAGCACTAATCATCGGAGAAATATTAATTGAAACCACATTGAGACATCATCTCATACCAGTCAGAATGGCTATTATTAGAAAGTCAAAGAACCACAGATGTTGGCGTGGTTGCAGAGAAAAGGGAGCACTCATCCACTATTAGTGGGATTGTAAACTAGCTCAACCACTATGGAAAACAGTATGGAGTTTTCTCAAAGAATTAGAACTTAAATTACCACTTGACCCAGCAATCCGACTACTAGGGATCTACCCAAAGGAAAAGAAATCAATATGTAGAAAAGATACTCATACTTGTATATTCATTGCAGCACTATTCGCAGTAACAAAATCATGAAACCAAACTAAGTATCCACCAGAAATCGACTGGTTTGATCAAATTTTTTAAATGCAAAAAACTTACTTTCTCCCCAGGTGACTCTTGTAAAAGATGCTGAATAGGCCCATAGTTAAGGGTTGTTGGGCAAATGAATGCAACACAGGCCAAAGGAGATCCATGAAAACATACAGTGTGTCATTCTGATCTTTTCAAAGGAAGCCTTTTTTTTTTCTTTCTGACTGGATTTATATGATTCCACTTAATATTAGATCTTGCCACGTTAAATGAGTACTCTTTTAAGAAAATTGTAGCAATAAGCATATAAAAATATCCTGAACATTCTTCATTGCATTAAATATATATTTATTGAGCATCTACTATATAAATAACCATTAGGATAATGACAATAATTTTGTATCAAGCTCAATATTTTAAAGGTACTCATGCAAGTCAGGGTTGACAGGAAGTGGTCTTTGAGATGGAAAGTAGCATTGGAGAAGAATCTTGGGCAGTGCGCCCAGGCTGGATATCTAGACAAAAAGAAAGGAGATAGACTTGGGGAAAGGAAGAAGTTGAGTGGCAGTGTAATCACAACAGTCTCAACTGACCTCACAGAGGAATCTGAAACTGGAATGCCCTTTCAGAATCCCCTTCCCCCCCGCCCCACACTCCCAGTTGGGGTGAGGGTAACAGGCCTTTATGCCTCTGTAATGACCAGTCTATGGAGGCAGACTGCATATAGGAAGGGAATCTTCACAGTGGAGGCAATTCCTGGAAAGAGTTAACATCTGAGGGCTACAAACTGTTAGAGCTATAAGCTCCCTAAGAGAATATCTAGGCAGCATAATCCTGTGTCCACTACAGTCCACCCTTGTGCCAACCAGAGCTCCTTCATAAAAGTTCTGAAACAACGAATGCCTCCAGGATTAATGGGGGCCTTTTCTTCCTGGTGTAAACTTACTAAGAGAATAATAGTGGAACATATTGCAACTTCTGCCACTACAGCTGGTCTCAAGGCCTCAACTGGTACTAATTATCTCGATCCCTCCCAGCCCTTCTCCCTTACCCTTATGCTTCACTAGCACCTCTGCTCTAGGTGGCAGGACTCAGACCCTCCTCTCTGAGGGGTCTGAACCTTTGGTCATCATGCTTTCCTCAGGCCATGACTGCCATCCTTGTCCATTTACTATTAAAATTAGGCAGAGGAGTGCCAAGAGAGGTCCAAATGCAAAACATATCTTCCCTGTCCCCATTATTTGACAGCAGTTCAACTTCTCCTGATTATCCAGGTCAATTGCCCTGACTTGGTGATAACTCCTCTCTTGGCCTGGTGGTTCTTTGACACAAGGAGCCCAAAAAGCCTGCATAGAAGCTGAAGTTCAATGTTCAGTGGAATTCTTAAGTCCACTGGTGCAAGCATGTCTCTTTTGTATATTAATAACAATATTTTTTTTTTTGAGTTGGGGTTTCACTCTGTCACCCAGACTGGAGTGCAGTGGCCACTCCCGGCCACCGCAGCCTCGACCTGCTGGGCTCCGGTGATCCCTCCGCCTCAGCCTTCCAAGTAGCCGGAATTACAGGCACGCGCTACCACGCCCGGCTGATTTTTTGATTTATTGTAGAGATGAGGTCTCGCTGCCCAGGCGGGTCTCGAACCTGTGGGTTCAGGCAATCCACTCACCTCAGCCTCCCAAAGGCACGGGATTACAGGCTGAGCCACCGAGCCCGGCTAATAACAATATTTTTAAACCTCCAGAGTCCAGAATTGTGGGAGCAGAAAGCCCTGATTCCCCCAAGAGTCTTCTGGGATTAATGATGAAAAGAGCTATTTCTCCTTTTGCCTCTTCATTCCCAGACTCACGTATTCTACCTATTCAGGATATGGCATACACTTGCCACTCTGACCTTATCTCATTACCATAGTTTTATCTATTTTCCTTCTGGTTTTTAAACACTACCATCTGACTTTTGTTATTTGAGGATCTTATCACCCCATTACTGTTAGTGAACTTAGTTCTCTCAATATTCCAGCTATCAGCCCTAGTCTTTAAAAACAGCCAGTGATGGGTTCTGGGAGATGCTGATACCCTTCTTTCTAGTACATTTCTTATTGCTTTGAGACATGGATCATCTTCTGGGTCTTCCAACTAAATACCACCAGCTGGTGGGTTTTTCAGATTACATGGTACATAGTATTCGTACATGCTCATTTTTCTGAGACTTTTGATCCACCATCTGCCATAGCAATTCTGGCATTGCTGCCATACATGATTTGAGCCATCACTTTCTCCATGCTTTTCAGAGCCATCCTAACAACATGTTTGAACTATCTCCTGGGTGTCTTGCCAGGTTGTTAAATCCTGTATGACAGAAAAGTGCATTCGTATTGACAAATCCTCCCTCATCCAACTTTCTTTTCCATACGCCTCAATTCAGCACCTTCAGAATCCACTCACATATGTATGTTACTCTTCCGGTTCCTGTAGCTCCATACGCCTCCTATATTTGGGTAAAATCTCTTTAGTCCCTTTGCATGTCTAGCACTTCCTTGGCCAATTTATCCAAACTTTGGATGAAGACATTAGATGAAGTCTGCCTCCAGGGATGGAGACTGTAGCCTTGGAAGAGAGACTTTTTCAGCCAAGGGTGATGGCTGGAAAGAGCTCACAACTGGGGACCATTAGCAAGCAGAACTCCCAACATCTGGGGTATTCAGTTCTTTAGTAATGAAGGGAGCTGGTTCCAAGTGGCACAATCCAGCATCTACTACCCATGCTTTCCCAACACCCTCCTGGGTACCTGAAGGACAAGAAGATCTGTCTCCCAGGAGGTTAGTTCTTGGCAGCAGATCTAACCAGTATGAATCTTCTCTAAGGGAAAATTTTGCAATAAGTTATTACAGCAGGAAGATAATTTAGACTTCATTCTTAGGTCATGATGAGGAAACTGAAACTTGCCCAAAGCTCCCAGATGATTTGTGGCTGAGACTAGAATCTGGACTGATCCCCAGCCCTGCTCCAGACATCTCCCACCATCTCTTATCCTCACTTTTTCCTTTTATAACCCTCATGCAATGTCAGAGGTGGTATATACATATTGAGATCATTACTCCATGATCCCAAATCCCCAGCCAGTAAACTACTTATACTAGGGATAAGGGGGATGTAGTCCTTCATCAAGAACTTCTCACCAATGGCACAAGTGCACTGCAGACTAGTCTGATGGTCCAGCCAGGTGTGGTAAATGTCTGCCCTTGATATGCAAGACTCTATCTAATGTCCTGCAAAGTGAGGTTTTCCTGTAAAAGCAGGAAGGACCTTAGTGGTGATTCTATCCAATCTCTTCACTTTACATGGGTAAATGTCTTGTCCAAAATTACACTGTGAATTGTGATAGAACTGAGTTCAAAATAAAAGCTGGAGAAGGTAAAGTCCTTCTCCAGGAGTTAACCATTACTGCTTAAGGGAGCAAACTTGAAACTTCTGAAATGGGGGAAAGTAGAAACCCAAGAGTAGAGATGACACACCACACACACTTGCAAGTAGAACGCAAATGCTGCCTTCTGCTAATCAAAAGGCCTTTGGAGGGGCAGATGGACAGCACTGGATGTGTTCCACCAGAAGGCAGATGAAAGAACTGATTTTATTCCATGTTTCCCACTGATTCTATTCCAAATGGTCTGTGTCTGTGTGTGCAAGAGAGAGTGTGTGACAACCAGAAGTCCCAGAGCTACCTCTTTTCCCTGGGGCATTAAGCCTCGTGCTCTGGGTATAAAAGCCAACCCCAACCAACCAGCCACAGCTGCATCCAGTCTTCATCCTCTCTTCAGTATCCCCACGAATGTAAGGGCCTCTTTAGTTTTGCCTTGGATACATAGTAATGTCCTGATTGATGTACTTAAGGAACATAAATATGACATATTTTGTAGGGAACCTCAGTATACAACTGGAGCTTACTCAAGTGGGGGTTTCCAGAATTAGAGAAGATTTGAACTCAAGACCTTGATGATCAGCTTTGAGAAGGGAAGTCCTAGGGCTGGAATGGGTCAAGGGTGTTGGCTTCAACTATCTGAAGAGTATCCATGGAGACCAGTCTATGTCTCCAAAGATCATGAGTAGAAATTACAGGGAGGCATCACTCAGCTCTTCCTAACCTGTAGCCTCCTAATACCTACAGCTAAATTTAGCAATATTGAATGGCATAATCTGCTTTTGGACGTAGATAGCTTTTCAACCCTTCAAAGGCTCAGCAAACCATGTCAGTAACATTGCCAGTGGGGTTTCTAAACTGGGAGAGAGTCTTCACAAGACAGACACTTAGGTGCCAGCCAGCAAGAGGTTTGTCAACACTGGCTCACTTTGGTGGAGAAGCACAGGGCAGGGAAGCAGTCTATATAAATTATACAAGTTTGTTTAGACTCCAACTATTATAAGCAGAAGATACTTCTCTATTGTTGATCTGTGACTGACAACCACCCAGGCAGCATTGTGTGGACACTCATTCCTATGTGCCTCTGCTAATGAACCCCAGAAATTAGGAATCCATCCCCATTTCAGTGTTGTAACCGTGCTCATGATTGTAACTTCTCTACATAGAACCGAAAGTACCCCACAAATTCACCAATGATTTATCAGACTTTTCATGTGTTCATTTATCAATTTAACAGGCATTTCAATGACAATTATGCTCTTTGCTCTAATAAATACTACAATTTAAGCTAATAAAACAGAGAGAATTAAGAGATTATGTTTGAGAGAATATGATGTTTTGCTATCTGCTGACAGTGTTCATTTTAAGTACTAAAGGAAGAGATTATCTTGATCCCTTGGGGTCAGTCTAAAGCCTAATGACTCTCTTAGAAACCCTCAGAAGGGGAAAGTGGATTCAACCAGGAACCTGAGGCACACTTACCCCTGGCTTCCTACCAGCAAGGAAATTACATTAGAAAAAAAGAATTAGCAAATCACTTTACATCATTAAAGTTTTCCAACAAATAACTCAATTAAATTACTGATGAAAGGTAAGTTATTGGAGTTAGAAAACTGGATTGGCAAAAAGGGGTAAAGAGAGAGAGAAAACCTAAAACCGAATTTGGCAAAAACTAAATATCTGGTACTTACGGAGGTGGAGGTGTCATACCCTGCAAGGTACCGAGTGTTTGTGCCCCTCCAAAATTTATATGTGAAATCCTAATCCCCAAGGTGATGGTGTTAGGACTGGGGCCTTTGGGAAGTAATTAGATCAGGAGGGTGAACCCCATAATAGGATTAGTGCCTTTATAAAAGGGATTCCAGAGAGCTGTCTCACCTTTTTTCTGCCATGTGAGGATGTAACAGGAAGAAGGGAGTCTATCACCGGGAAGAGGGCCCTCACCAGAACCCAACAATGCTGGCAGTTTGACCTTGAAATTTCAGTCTCCAGAGCTGAGAGAAATAAATTTGTTTTTTGTAGGCCATCCTATCTATGGTCCTTTTTAAACAGTAGCCCAAACTGACTAAGACACTCCCACAGTCAGTGACCTGGATAAAGAGCTAGAGCAAATGCAGTCAGGACCCAAGAGTTACCTGCAGCTTGAGGATCCCAGGCCCAGAAGATAGGGAATGTCTGCCGCAGGCGGCCTGGCACCGAGTCTGGCAGTTTTACAGAAATATGGCTCCTTAGAGTCATAAAACACCAGGATGCACAGGACCCTTAGACTCTGAGAGCAATTCCCTCATTTGACAAATAAGGAAATGGCTTAGAGTGGTTTGACATGTTGCCAACGTTCCTAAGGAAGTAATTGGCAGAACACAACTGGATCCCATTTTATCTGACCCCGAGGCCAATGTGCTTAATCCATCGTACTCCACCATCTCTCTAAGTGCTACTTTGGGTAAAGCTGACACTCTGACAGCACTCTAAGGTGAAGCCAGCACTATATGTATCCGTCACCAGCCTGCCTCCCTTCCTGAGGCCCTCTGGCATGTCTAGGAATGCAGGACCTGCTCTGCCCAGGCTGACTCCCTGAGGACTTGTTTCTTCCCTCTTTAGTGTTCATTTAAATGAATTTCTTGAAGGAAACTCACCCAAGCCAGATGATTCTAATAATTCTCACTAAGGCGAGAGCTTAAACCTCACCAGAGCTTGTTAAGTCAAAAACACTTGTGTGGGTAAAACTAAGTCAAAAACATCTGTGTGGGTAAAATATAGAGTCGTTTTTGAGCAAGTTTGTTTGCCCTTTGGGCCTTACACAGTCCCACATCATTCCCTAGTTATAACCCTTTAGGCTGTGACCCTTTTAAGACATTTTCCTTTCCCAGTGCAGAGCCTCTCTGGGAAGACAGGAGCCATTACAACAGGCTGCTCTACTGACTGAGGCAGTGGCCCTCAGAAGTCAGCTTCTGCAAGAGAGGAACCAAGAAGAAGGTGTGTCATCAGCTCTCCCGCCCATGAGGCAGCTGCATGGGGGGCATGTCTAGAAAAGGGGGAAAAAAAGTCATTACTGCCCATGGGATAGTGTAATGACCCAAATTATGGCCCATCAGAAGAGGCCACGCCTGCCCCAGGGAGGCCGCTGCAGCAGGCACAGCCTACAGAGCAAGTGAGAAAAAAAATGAGCTTGTGGGCCACATGGGAGAAGTGGGACTTTGGCTCCAGCTGCAGACCTTGGCTTGCATATTCTGAGGCTATGACATCCCCAAGGCCCCTCCTGGGTGATGGCATCACAGCATCTTGGACCAGGGGAGGAGGAACAGGGCTCACACACAAGTTACCCTCTAGACAAGACCATGTGACCCGTAACCATCCTCTAAACAGAATCTTTAAAGCCTTTTTTTAAAAAGGCTTTAATCTTTCAGAAGTTTCAGCAGATAGAATGATATTTGTAAAATCACTGCTGCTTAAAGTGGCAGGGAATGGAACATAATGGTAATTCCATTCAAACTTGAGTCAAATAGGTCTGAGTCCCAGACCTGGTTCTATAACTGGACAACCTTGGGCAAGTTAGTCTCCTCTTGGAGCCTCATTTTTCTCATAATGTAACTTCATACAGTGGCTCTGAGGATTAGGTATCCATTCATTCAAAGGATATTTATTGAGCACACTTTTGAAGCTGGAACATAATCCAATAAACAAATATTAGTATAACAGTGGTAGTAGTAGTAACAGGATTGTGATTGCAGTTGTAGACACTGTAGAAGAGTAGTAGAGAAAACCACATAGTGTTAGACACAGTTTCAAGAACTTTATGTTGTTAACCCTATAAGGTTACCATGTGTTGGCAAAGGTGTGGGGATAGGGGGTCCCTTATACTGCCAGGGAGAGGATAAATTGATGGGACCACTTTGGAGGGACCTTTGACATTATCCAGCAAATTTGACAATGCATGGACCCTATGATCCAACAACTTTGCATCTAGGTAGGTGCCCCAGAGAAGCTCATACACACATGAAGCAAAAAGCATATTAAAAGATGCTTATCAGGCAACCTCTTCACGTCCCCTCCTGCTGAGGGAGCTTTTTGTCTTCTCAATAAATCCTGCTTTTTAAAAAAATGCTTGTCATAGCATTGATTCAACAGAAAAAACTGAAGCCAAACTGATGTCTCATAAACCAAATGTAGGGTATTTATAGAAGAAAATACTCCATCAATCTATAATCTGTCCATATAGATCTCAAAACCTAATTATGAATATAGCTAAAGGAAGGGTACACTATAGTAGCATTTATATAAATCTGTAAAACATACATAAACATTACTACATATTATTTTATGGATATATCTATATGTAGAAAAGCATAAAATTGCGAACTTAAAATGGTACAGAAATTGCCTAATTTTTAATGGAAAAAATATGTATAAAGAATTAAACCTACTTAATAGATATAGTCCATTGCCAGGCACAAGCTTGGCACTCAGTAATAATAATTATTTTTTCATACAAAAATGATAAAGGATTTAGTCTGCTGGGATTTGACATAGGTGTAAGGAAGAGCTGGATGTTTACCAAGTTGCTAAGGTGATCACTGTTGGCACTGGCTTCTGGGCCTTTTCACACCTGTACCTTGAGGGAAAAAGAATCATTTTATTTTAATTCAATTTCAACTCTAAGAAAATTGTGATGTAAGACAGTGTGATATATCATCCCAAAGAACCTTTCACTTTTTTTAATGCCTCTCTAGACCTTTGATAAAGTGTTATTGCCTAGATTTTGGTCATATTGGCCAAAAATAAAAAAAAAAAAAATAAAAGTTTCTTATTGTTGTATTCTGAAATGTGCCCACGGTCTGACAGAATATTCTCCAAGGACAAAAGTCTTCCATTATTATATCATGCAAGATCATCCACAAATATGAGGTCCATTTCCAGTTTATTTTACAGGCTGCTCATGAAAGTATTTTCAAATTTATGAATTCTACCGCCACAAATTCTACAAGAACTGGAAGAAGAATCCTGTTCTCATAGGTTTTCAAGTGGAGTATGCTTTCAAAGATCATCTACTTTTTTCCTCAAAGTTTGTCTGCAGATTAACAGCATTGGCATTGCCTAGGAACTTGTTAGAAATGCTGAAAATCATATTTCACTCCTGAAAAACTGAATCAGAATCTGAATTTTAATAAGATTTCTGGGTGATTGGTATGCACACTAAAGTTTGCAAAGCACTGATTTTGTCCAGCAGTTTCCAAACCCAGCAATGAATGACATGGACCCTTTCAATATATGGATCCTTGTGCCTCAGTTTCATAATTTCAAATTCTTCCATAGGTCTACAGTGAGGTCCAGAAATGTCTATTTTGTTTAAAATTTTGAGATGATTTAAAATTTGCAAAATAGTTTCAAGACTATTAAAAGTATAATTCCCCTTATCACTCTCATGATATACACACTAGACAATTTGAAGTTAATTTGCCACCCTAGGGTTCCATCACTCCTGAATACTTTAGTGTACATTTTCTACAATTGAGGACATTCTCGATAATTAAAATGCAACCACCAAATAAGGACGTTAATATTGATTTATTACTAATTATATGATCCTCTGACATCATTTGGGCTTTGCCAATTGTCACTATAGTGTCCTTTATAGCAAAAACATCTAATCCAAGATCATGAGTTACGTTCATTTGATTTGTCACGTGTCTGTAGTCTCTCTCCTTCAGTCTGGAACTGTTCTTCAGTCTTTCCTTAATTTTCATGACTTTGATGCTTTTGAAGGTCACTGGACTGTTATGTAGTTATTATATAGAATGTCCTTCGGTGTCGGTGTGTCTGAAGTTACTTCAAGATTAAATTTGAGTTATGCTATTTTTCCAGAAATGTGACATGAGTTGATGTATTCTTATTGCATTTGAACTGGTGGCACATGATTTCCATGTCTCCTATGACTGGTGTTATTAACCATGATCTTTGACTATGATGATGACTTCCAGGTTTTTCCACTGTCAAATTACTTGTCTTCCCTTTTTAATCAATAAATATTTTAAGGAAAGTTATTTTGAGGTTATCACATGCCACATCATGCTTTTTCTCATGAGTTTTAACAACCATTGATGTTTCTTAGCTGAAATAATTAATGCTGTGATGGTTGCTATATGGTAGCTTTCAAACTCCATGATTTCTTTGACATTTATTAGTTGGCATTTCACTATAAGGAAAAACTTCCTCTATTCTTCATTCATGAATCTATATCAAGATTGACTCATGAATTCTTATTTTACTCATTTGGTTATAATCAGAATCACCTATTTCTCCAATGAGCTATGGTTTCTTTTAGTGGAAAATGGTATTTAGACACTAAGACCTCAGTTCAGGTGTTGTTCATTATTATCGGGGCATCACTGACACCACTTTGCCTCAGTGGAGACACAGATATATGTGTTTATATCATATATACATGTATGTATGTTTATTTCTGTGTATACCTATATTTATCAGTATGTCTATATATTGAAAACCATGAATTCACATCTCAAATTCCAATCCTAATTCAACATTGTGGGTTAATTCTAATTTGTTTGTTTTGTTTTCCATATTTGTAATTTTCTTCCCCAATCATAAGAAGCCTGGCTCCCATAATCCCATATATACTTATTTGAAAAATCACACCAACAGGGAACAAATATCCTGTCACTGGTAATGGGAGCCATCCTCTCAGCCCCAGCCCTCACTGCAGAAGCTCCTCCCACCTCTCTTGGGTTACCTCACACCAGGCTTCCAGGTCGCTGCTCCACTGTGTAGACACCCTTCTCATCATCCTACATTCCACACTGAGCAGCTGCTGCTGTCCCAGCCCCCACTGAGCATACTGCCCACTTAATCAGCCTCTGATACACCCTACCAGGATGCACAGATGCTTTCCTTTCCCTGTTTGGGCTCTAACAGCACATGCTGAGCTGCCATCACTGTCCCCTGGATATTCCTCACTCTGCTCAGGCTCTGGCCCATCCCACAATGGGTTGCTGTGCCACTGTGTCCCTGTTAAAGTATCCTCCTTACCTCAGACTCCAGCACTGGGAAGCCTCCACCTCCACATCATTACCTCCCTTTTTCTGAGACCTCCTCTCTCCACTTGGTCCATGTCAGTTCTCTGCACCCTCCCACCCAGCACCCAGGTTCATATTGCTTTGGCCTTGATTTCTTGACCCCCACCTTGATTTCCTAGTTGTTAAACAACCTCTTTAAATGATTATTTTGAGTAAACTCAGTAGTGAACCCACACTGGCATGTTGAGTTCCACTAGGTAGTTCAACCTTATTAATTGCCATGATTCTCTGCATCATGCTTGAAATTTTCTTTGCTGTCTTTTGCTGTCTTTTGCCCAAAAAAACTCACACAGTTCCATTACTAGACAGGTCTTTAAGATCTAAAGTTTGTATTCTTTCTCATTGCTATCACTATTCCTTGGTCTGCCCACTTTAGACAAAGAACCAATGTAACTATATTAAGTTAATTATCACTTTTCTCTCTTAGTCTTTTCTTTTACATTCCTAATATTTTTAGGTCCATAAATATTTTTATATGTCACAGTTCTTATATTATTTGATATTTTAATCTTTTTTATTGGGGGTTTTCTAAGTTATGAATATTCTTCTTAAATATGATTATTGTTATAGCTACCTTTAATTTGAAATATATACTTCTATTAATTCATCCTAAGACTCACTCAATTTACTGGTCCATATATCAAACACAGAGCTCACATTGAGCTTCTGTCCTCTAAAACTCTTAGGTCTTTTCCTTATAAATCTCTTTATAAAGTAGATTCTCATGGAATTCAGAATGATTTGGTCCCAATGTATAAACAAGACTGCAAAGGAAATATTTAACGTTAATGGCTTATTTTTTAACTATCTAAAACTTTTCACTTGCCTATTAAAAATATTATATGCCTATAATGGTGTTTCTTATCTCGAAGATCCCTTAAATATAGAGGATATTGTCATCTACTTTCCACCAGTCTACATTTAAAAAGAGAATCTCCATATTAATTTACTTTGGATCCATGATTTAGCAATAAATCATTTAGTTTAAATAAATTCTTAGGCATAATCCCAACGTATAAAACATATAAAAGTAGATCTGTTTTTTTTGAAACTTGTAACATCATCTTAACTTTTTCCTTGTCTCCTGAAGTATTTCCCAGGGCATCTACAGAATGTAGAAGATGCACTAGATAGATTATCAAGGAGCTTCAAAATATATTGAGCAGTCATTTTGCCACAAATAGCTGGCCGGAAAGTGAAGCTTCCATTACTAGCCTAATAGGTCCCCTGTCTGAGTGCTGGAACATGTATTATTAAACTCTAAACCTAGCTTCTGTCAGGATGAATTGCCTGGTCCTCAACAGGAAGGTGATGATTCAATAAGTCACTTAGAGATGTCACAAAGACAGGCCATCCATCCAACTATCCATCCATCTATCCATCCATCCATCAAAGTTGTTATAAGGAGTCAAGATTCTTAAACTGGTTGTAGAACAAATGTCTGAATTTTTTCAAGGAGTGTCATTAGCCAAGTCTATTGTTTTATTAATCTCACATGTCTTGTGGATAGCTGACACCATCACATTCCATATGCTTTCCTGTCATAGTTCCAGATCAGACTTCTGGTGGGGGGGTGGGGGGGTGGGTCCTTCCCTAGTTTCCTGCAGCTGCAATAATCTGTGGTCATATATAGTCAAGTAGGTTCTCTGGCTCAAGGGCAAGTGTAACTCTGATTTTTATCACATTCTTTTTTTCAGTCTTAGAGATATCGTTTTCTTCATCATGATTTTTAAGATTCCAGTTAATAATTGTTTAACATTTATATAATGAGGGATTAACAAGAGAGGAGACCAACATTTATTGAGTAACTGCTATGCATTAGACAGTGTACTGTTTCCCTACCTTGTTCATACTTTTCTCAAGGTTGATGCTTTCTTACCTCTCAGACTCAGCTTCAAAGTCACCCATGACCATTTGATCTTTTTCTTACTATTTTCTAAATTTTAATCTAGTATATTTCATTATAATTTTATAATTATCTGATTCTCATCTCTTATTCCCATTAGGATATAAGTTTCCTGAAGGTAGTGGTTATGGCTGTTGGATAAATTACTTATCTTGTGAATGTATTCAATTATAAAAGATGAAATATTGTTAAGAATGCTCTCATAGGGTTATGTGAGGCAGAAAATTCAGATAAAAGCATGTATTTGTCCAGCCTCTTCATAATATGGGAGGACTCAAAGTCTAGACTTGGAGATAAATATTAAAAGGTACATATACACAATGGAATATTATGCAGCCATAAAGAAGGACAAATATATGGAGTTTGCAGCAACTTGGTTGGATTTGGAGTCGATCATACTCAGTGATTTATTACAGAAACAAAGAACTGAGTTCCATTTGTTCTCACTCATAAGGTGATCTTGAACAATTATAATACTATAAGAAAGCAATTGACAGTAGTGGAAAATCCTCAGGGGAGAGGGGCTGTGACTGGCAGTTGAGGGAAGCTGTTAGGGGTGGAAGGGGCATACCTCATCAACAAGGGTAACTGCATGATCAATGTTTATATACCTAACCCTGTATTGTACTCTACATCTTCATAATAAATTAATTAATTAATAAAAAAAGAAGGTACAGTTTGTATCTGCCTATTTAATCTACAGTCTCAAATTCAGATTTATGCTTTAATCTTTTATCCATTTTAATCTTTATCACTGGGTCTTTCATCTATTTTCTTAATTGGTTCTAAACTCAGACAAAGAAAAAGTATAATAAAATATTAAGCCTTACCCCTGACCTCTGATTTGGGAAAAGTAACATAGATAGCAAGGTTCTGTCTGTTCACTGGGACCTCTGAGACACAGGATGTGTTTTCTAACCAGGGTGCTGGAACTCCAAGATTCACTTTGGGGGGATTGGAACCAAAAATGAAAGTTTAAAGGGAACAAAATAGAGACAATGGTAATACTAAAAGTCGGGCTTTCAAATAAGTAATTGTTTGAAGTTTAGTTCAAATGAAGTTGTTTTTGTTTGGGGTGAGCTGGGGGTAGTTGATTTTTTTTCTCCTTGTTCCTAGGGAGAAGGCAACGATAATAGCTTTTGCCCTATTGACTGGGGTGGAAAACAAAATTTGGGATATTGGTCCTAGTAGCAGGGACATCCCAGAAACTCTGCTGTGTTGTCTCTAATGCTGTGGTCCTTCTAGCCAGAAGAGTGGAAAGAAAAGCAAGATGACTAGGTATTCTTGGTAGGACAGAGCCAGCCAGCTTCTTCTGCCCCCTTCACCATAGGCATTGAGACAGGAGATGGTGTGGGTAAGCTTCTTAAAGAGCTAACATTTGAGAAGGTCACAGGATGGCAAGGAAACTTGTTCAGTGCAGGAAGACAGCAGGCATCAAGAAGGTTCAATGACTATTGAATTGGCATTTCTGTTTGGAGAAGAGATTTTGAATGAGGAAGAATTGGATAAACAGTTTGACAATACATTTAGAAGCCCTCTATTTTTGTGTCAGCATAGCACATTATTATTTATTACATTCCAAATAGTCAAGTTGCATAGTCTTCCTAGCTCTTTCCACTCTGTTTTGTTTGGGTTTGAACAAATTGTGCCCACTACAGAAAGTCTTACATAAAGAAAAAGCTGTGTTTTCAAGGAGAGTATTCAAATATTTTAAAAATGCAAAAAAATACCTGCATTGTTCCATTTTACTTACCCCTCAAGAAAGTTGTATAGGCTCACTCTCAGCAAATATTTGCGAAGAACTTATGCATGATACATGTTCTAGAATTGACATTAGTAATAGACCAGGCTTTTATTTGATTTAACTTGCTCATTGCAAAGAGTCATGTACAGCCTTTTTAATGTGCTACATAGCATTTACATAAAATGGCACCTCAGAGGAGACAGAATTTTCCAAGCCTTCCAAAGGCAGCCTCAGCCTGCACCAGAGGAGTTCTGGGCAGGGGGGAAAACTGAGCAAACGCCATGTGTGAGATGAGTCAATTTTAAGTGTAATGGCTGTGTGGAGCGCCCCATCAGCTCCTTTGCAAATGGACAAGTCATAAACCTGCTTAATGACTTGGAAACTTAAAATTGCCCCCTTCATTTTCAAGAATTTTTAATGTTGTCCTCTCCAATGGGCACCATTAACAAAGACACCCTTCACTCCTCCACATGGGTTCCCTGTTAGGAAAGTATCTTTTCAGTAAGACCAGAGGGGAAAAGAACTCTCAGTGGGGAAAAGATCTGTATGGAGAGAGGAGCACTTGCTAATTCCTCCAACCCACCCAAACCACTGAGCCGGAGAGACTTCAGGGTGTGCAAACCACAGAGAAAGTAGAATTTATCTCAGCTGTGATCGCATCTTCCGACCATTTTAATCTCTCTCTTTCTTTTGACACTGTATAATAATACTTTCTTCAAGGAACGTTCTTTAATCTTATAATTTGAAAACAAATTCTATTTCAGTTGTCCTTCTGGTAAGCGACCTTTAATGGTTTTGCTATAGGTAAAACTCTGTCATTATGTTCTGCCTCCCCGCTCAGCTTTCTGGATATCAAATTGCTCAGATGCTGCAGTTTTTGTCAGTGATAATATTGCCCTTTCAAAATTTCTCTGTAAGCAGACTGAAAGGATTCATTGGAAGCAGTGGTTTCATTAATTTATTTAAATGCATTTCTCAAACAAAGCAGGTTAGTTGTTTCAAAATGTCAAGGTCCAGCAGCAGATTTGAAAATATTCAGCAAAATACAATTGTCCAGGCATTCTGGGGGAAAGAAAGTAGAGAAGTGTCAAAGAAGCAAACTGACATGTTGCCACATGCTGTTCCCAAAGGTCCCCGCAGTCTTGTCCAAGGAGATCAGCAGCATTCACTCCCAGCTCTGAGATGTGATTGGGCTCCTACTTACAAAAAGGGCTGTGATCAAGCAAAACGGTTTTGATGCGGATGAAAGTCGGCACTAATCTTTCGAATACGAATTGCTCCTCCCATGAGGGAGTTGTTTGGAGGCAGATTGTTTTAGCTTTGCAAAGAGACTGTGGCCCATTGAATGGTAACTGGTGTGAAGTGAATCTACTTGCTCAACTGGGTGAATTGGGGCCCAGGGAGCTTCAAGTTAGAAGAAACAGAGGGCTCTGGACCAGGCAGAGGATGATGAAATAGCAAGTGTTGAAAACCTGCATGAAATGCGAACAGGCAATTATGAAGTATTGGCTGGAATATGTCATTTAAGGAAGGAGTAAAACATATCTTCTTCAAACATAGCTCTTATCACTCTGGATTTTCAATCACCCAGATGTTTTAGCTTTTCTCACTCCCTTACTAAAAAAGCAATGACTCCCTATTGTCTACTGAATAATATCTAATCTTCTTAGCATGACATTCAAGACCCTCCACAATCTGGCATCAGCTTGTCTTTGAAATTGCAATTCCCATTACAGCCCCCTTCCCCTGCTACACACACTGTATATACTCCAGTGAAACTAGATACCCCTCAGTTTCCTAACCACGCCAGGCATTTTTACTCACCTTTATACTTTTGTGACAGCTAAAGACCTTCTCCCCTCTCCACCCCCCTTCAGCTCCTATTGATTCTTCAAAGTCTGACACAAATGCCTGAAAACTCACATCATGCTGCAGGGAAGGTGTTTGCCTTCTGGATTTTCATTACACTTGGTAACTCTCTAAGGCCTGTATCACAATGGACAGATTATACAATGATCTATATATATTTTACACATTCCCTCTAGAAAACAAACTCTCCACAGGAAGGTTCGGTGCTTATTCACCCACCATCCCTTCACTACAGTGTTCTCAGCCCTATGGCACATCTGAGTCACCTGGGAGCTTCCTAAAAGCACCAACACTGGACTGCTTCCCCCAGACACTATGGTGTAAATGGTGTGAAGTTGGAGTCTGGATATTTTCTTTTCTTTTTCTTTTGGGGGGTTTTGTTTGTTGTGTATGTGGTTTTTTTTTTTTTTTAACTATCTTATTTTCAAGTACACAGTTCAGTAATGTTAATTATATTTACACAGTTGTGAAAATAATCTCCAGTATATTTTTGTTTAGCAAAACTGAAAGTCTATTCCCATTAGACAATGACTCCCAATCCCTCCCTTTCCTTCTGTGCCCTTGGCCACCACTATTCTCCTTTCTATCTTCATGAATTTGAGTATTTTAGATAATTCACATAATGGAATCATATAATATTTGTCTTCTTATGACTGGCTTATTTTACTTAGTATAATGATCTCAAGATTTATCCATGTTGTAGCATGTGATGGAATTTCCTTCCTTTGTAAAGTTAAATAATATTCCATTGTATATATATATATACTGCATTTTCTTTGTTTGTTCATCTGTCAATAAACATTTAGGTTACTTCCACCTCTTGTCTATTGTGAATAATGCTGCTATGACCATGAACAAGCAAATCTCTTGAGATCCTGCTTTCAAGTCTTCTGGCTATGTGCCCCAAATTGGGATTGCTGGATCATATGTAAGTTCTATGTTTAATTTTTAGAGAAATTATCAGATTGTTTTCCATTGTAGGTGCACCATTTTGCATTCCCATTGATAGTGTATAAGTGTTCTAATTTATCTACATCCTCACCAATACTTGCTATTTTCTGTTTCATCGCTGGTAGCCATCCTAACAGATGTGAAGTGGCATCTCATTGTGGTTTTCATTTGAATTTATCTAATGATTAGTGATGTTGAGCCTCTTTTCATGCTTCTCAGCCACTTGAATATCATCTTTGGAGAAATGCTTATTCAAATCCTTTGCTCATATTTTAATCAGGCTATTTGGTTTGTTACTGTCAATTTGTATGATTTCTTTATATATTCTTATATTTTTCTCTCTCTCTTATAAGACTGCCCTTCCTCCCGGCTCTCCAAGCTTTCCCGCAGATTGAAATGATGGGAATATGCTCTGCAGGCCTCTTTCTTTCACAGAAGCCAGTATTCACAGAGCCTAAGGCAGGGAAGCGGGTAGGGGAGAGAGTACCTACAACTTCCCAGAGGAAGATACTAGTGTGCAGATATGGTATCTAAGAAAAGCATATAAAACCTCTTATAAATTGTGAAACATTCTTTTACACTTTTAAATATATATATATTCATAAACATAAGAACTAAAAACCTCCTGTTACTGCACTCAAATACCCTGGGCTTCTGCCTGTATTAACTGGGCAAGGTCCTGGAGGCTCTGGGGATACTCACTGGAATTTACATCCCCCTGGGAACACAGCTCAATCTGAGTTGCCTCAATGAAGTGGAGCTTGCAGTTCACAGTTGTAAATGGATGAGCACCTCAGGCAGAACCAGAACAATGATGCTCGGCAGTTTGGTTGTCTTAAAAGAAATCCTCTTGAAAAATGGCATCAAGCTCTCTTCTAGAAAGAATATTAAGCTTTGGCTCAGAGACGAGAAGAGACAAAGAATGTGCTTTTCTTCAGACACATGAAAAAGTGCTCAGCCACACTAATCATCAGGGAAATGCAAATCAAAACCACATTGAGATACTGCCTAACCCCAGTAAGAATGGCCATCATTAATAAAACAAACAACAACAGAAGCTGGTGAGGATGTAGAGAAAAAGGAATGCATCTATACTGCTGGAGGAAATGCAGACTAGTGCAAACTCTTTGGAAAATAGTGTGGAAATTTCTAAAAGAACAAGACATTGACATTCCATATGACCCAGCAATCCCCCTACGGGAATATACCCGGAGGAACTCAAATCATTCTATAAAAAAGATACCTGCATATGCATGTTTGTTGCAGCACTATTCACAATAGCAAAAACATGGGATCAACCATGCTGCCCATTGAAACTGAACTGGATTTTAAAAATGCGGTGCATATACACAATGGCCTGTTATGTAGACATAAAGAAGGACAAACATATGAACTTCACAACAACTTGGATGGACTTAGAGTCTATCACACTCAGTGGTCTCTCACAGAAACGAAGAACAGAGTACCACATGTTCTCACTTATATGCAAACACTAAACATTTACCTTAATACTATAAGAAAGGGATTGGCAGTAGCAGGATACTGCGGGGGGTGGAGGCGGGGAGGTGCAGGGCAACATCAATAAAGGTACCCGATCTCAAATCAGGCAAAGTAGGGACCAAAGGGAGGTTCAAACTTTACCTATATAATGACCACTTGTTTTTTTTGTTTTTGTTTTGAGTTGGAGTCTCACTCGGTCGCCCAGACTGGAGTGCAGTGGCCGCTCCCGGCCACTGCAGCCTCGACCTGCTGGGCTCCAGCGATCCTTCCGCCTCAACCTTCCAAGTAGCCGGAATTACAGGCATGTGCTACCACGCCCAGCTGATTTTTTTGATTTATTGTAGAGATGAGGTCTCGCTGCCCAGGCGGGTCTCGAACCCACAGGCTCAGGCAATCCACTCACCTCAGCCTCCCAAAGGCGCAGGATTACAGGCTGAGCCACGAGCCCGGCTTATAATGACCACTTGTATACCAAATCCTGAATTGTAACCCATATCTTTAAAATTAAAATAAAAAAAAAAACAAAGACTCTAAAAAAAAAAAAAAGCATGTGCCTTTCTTTGGAAGTGCCTTGTTGGATCCTCAGCCATCAGGGATTCTTCTGAAGAAGATAGAGCTGGTGTTGAGAGAATTTCAGGAGCCTAGAGGAGTCCAGCCCCTTTATTTTAGAATGACAGTTCTGACAAGCTAGTGTGTCCTGGTTGCTGTTGTTGTGGTCCTAATCTCATGACCAGGTAGAAACCAGCATTGAGTATAAATGGGTGAATGTGGTATAAATACCCATAGGAAGAGAGTAGGATAAAGATGAAAAGGAGAGGGAAGGGGGAAAGGGAAGGAAAGAAGGGGAGAAAGAGGAGGAGAAAGAAAGGTATCACTGGGGCACTGACTCTAGCATTTCCAGGCTGGTCTTTGGAGGGTTTGGGACTGCTGTGGGGCTAGAGAATACCACTGTGAGCAGGACTAGAAAGAGGTAGTGTTGAACACATATTTCTTCTTTATGAAATATTGATAATTTTCATGAATTTCACTCTAGACTAAATAATAACAATCAATTAATAAAATCCTGAAAAACAGCCTCAAATTCTCATGCTAATGGGGACTCTGCTCTCCTTACTTTCCTTCCCAACCAGTCATCCTCCCAGATGCAGCTGAGACACATTTTCATATTACAACCTTCACTAACCATCCAGCATTAAGTAGTGATACTGCCTCCCTCCTTCTATGAACTTCCAGAGTAATTATCAACTGTAACATTCAGTTAGCAATGAATGAGTCTTATACTACACAGAGACATCTATTTCATTTTTCTTGAAAAATGCTATTAAATATAAGATAAACATATGTCCAGGTTTATCCCAGAAGGTACTTGTTTATAAGGGTTAGTTTAGATTAATAATTATCACCCTCTTTTAGTCTCACAAATGTCTCATTTGGGGAAGATAAATAATATGGTCGCCTATTTAAATGTTAAATTCTTATTGTTCCAGACTCCCTAATGAGAGTGTAAAAGCTCCTTAGGGCTCTCTGTCATTCTCCATACCAGTCTGGTTCCTTACACTCTGGGCCCAATAATATTTTTATTATGAGCATGAAATCACCCTTTTAGTTTTAAAATATGGAAAATGAACAGCTCTAAAGACTTGTGAACATGTTGAGTGTAAAGATAGAAGTTTTCATTTTAACTTAGGCCCTTGTTGTTTTCATTGTTTAAGATCTGAAACACATCATACTCCAGGACCAAAGATTAGTGTAATTCCCAGTTTTACATCTGACTTTTAAAGATAATGGTGAAGAAGAAAGTGCCAGTTCAAAGGAAGACAGACTTCGCTGTCCAATCTGATGCCTGTAGACTGATCACCCTCTAGAAAGCTCAGGCTGCCTAGGCTTTCTGGTCACCTTGGGTTATTTGAAAATTCATTTATTCAATCTCATTCTTACAAAAATATAAATGTACTGGCAAATAAAATGAGAATTTAAGGCACAAACATTCTGAAAACAACAGTCTAGAAAATGCAATTTTTTTCTGATTGAAACATCATATTCTGCAGGTAAAACAGAAAGTCATGCCTTTTGTTCTCTCTTTTTGTTC
Organism: Cephalopachus bancanus; assembly: GCA_027257055.1. Lineage (NCBI taxonomy): Eukaryota > Metazoa > Chordata > Mammalia > Primates > Tarsiidae > Cephalopachus > Cephalopachus bancanus. The sequence continues at coordinate 11,890,103 of JAPVLO010000046.1, read as the reverse complement.
TCTTCTAGCAGGAGAAGTAGAGAGATGGTTATATTATCTACCAGCTATTCACCTACCCATGGATCAAATTTATTAAGCACCTATCATATACAAAGCACTGTGCTCTGTGTCTGAAACAAATGACAAATTAAAGGACACAGTCCCTGGCATCAAGTAGCTCATAGTCTAATTTGCAAAAGAGATGACAAATGCTTATGCAAAGAATCATGTAATTAATGTCTAGTTGTTAAGTACCAGAGGTATTTCAGCAAGAGCTTAGCAGAAATTCTGAAGCCAGAAAGGACTGCATTAAACAAGAGACATTTGAGTTGAGATCCAAAAGATGAACAGGAATTGGGTTTGCAAAGAGAAAAAGAAACTCCCAGGCAGAGGTAGCAACCAGCACAAAAGTCCTGAGATGGAAGTGAACTTGGTGATTTTGAGAAGAAAAAAGTAGGCCAGCCTTGCTGAGCATGGCAGGTGAGCTGCAGAAATGGGGAAGGCTCCACTAGGCTTGGCCCCTGGCTTTATGGTTTGGTTTCTTTCTCTTCCCTTCAATCAATCACCCCAATTCAGTTACCAAGACCAACAATTAAACAAGTAGCTGAGTGAACATCAAAGTCACTGCCAGGTCTTAGGGACTTTCAGTTTGACTCATATAATTTTAGGAAATAAATGATGAAAATTAGCCTTAGTTGAACTCTGGGCCCTGGCCATATCATTTGTGGAAAGACAGGCACACCTGATCACCATCACTTCTAAACCAATTGCTCCACTTTGAAGTATAGTTGAAAAAACATGAAAGAATATGGACTCTGGAGTCAGAGTCATGGGCTAAAATGCTGGTTCTAATCAATTTTGAAATTTGAGATCTTACATAATTTTATTAACCTTTCCGAGCCTCACTTATTAATTTGAAAAATGAAAATAATATCCACCTGCCTCCTAGAATTGTCAGGAAGATTGAATGAGATAATGTTTTCAGATACTGTGTGTATGTGTGTGAGTATGTGTATAGAGAGAATAGTGGTCCAAGTAAGAAGGGAGACGGGGCACAAAAATAAATAGAAGTTGTTCTTTACTTGTAATTTTACAGGCTGATGGGGATACAGACACATAAACATCATAATCACTTTGTAAAGTGAATATTCAACAATCCTAGAAAGAGGTGATGAATAAACTAAAGGAGAGACTGAGGTGATGTAGAGGAGGAGAGAGATTCTAGGGCTATCTTAGGGACATCCAAATTACTTCAATTTGAAAATGTAATATAAAAATATTAATAGGTTTTGTTTCATACAAATAATTTGAAATAATGTGAATCCCCTGAATGTAAAATGCATCGATACCATTATTTTCAAAATCATCAGGTCAAATGAATTAAAGCTTTATATTCACACATTAACCAGATGGCAGTGACACGTTAGCTATAAACAGAAATGTCTGTCTTCTAGTGATTTAGTCTTAATTGATGCAAGTTTTCAGCTATACATGGTCTTCAGGAACTATTTTCTTCCAATAAGTGCATTACCGTGCATTCACAGTGGGAGTGGGAGAAATTACTAAGGCATAGTAAATGAATAAGGGACAAAGAAATACTATACAGGAGAGGGAAGAGGAAAGGTTCACTTTTAGTTTCCTAGATTCTGTGACTTGGTACCTGGCAAAGTCATTTAATAAGATTATTTTAACTTCAGAAAGAAGCAAATTCCCCATTGAAAAGTGTTCAAGTTTTGGGACAGTTGTATGTTAGGAATATTATTAATGAGAATTATGTATCACATTAGGTATTGGACAAAAGGAAAAATAAGGCTCTCTCCAAGCAAGAGATTTTAAGATGAGGGTGTTTCCTTAACTTCTCTTCAATTCCCCTAATCCTCCATGTGAATACTTTTCCTTTGGAACTGATTCTATGGGTTAGCATTTAGTATGTTTCTGCATTGACTCTTGTGTAGATCCTGAGCTCCTAGGGCTGGTGAGGGTAGCAGTAATCCTACTGGTAGCAAGAGCAATAGTGCTAGTGTTCATCAGGATTTACTATATGCCAAACACTGCCTTCAATGCTTTTCACATATTATCCCATTTCACTCCCTCATAGAGCTTTGAAGTAGGTAATAGTTTTATCCCTATCTTACAGATGAAGAAACTGGAGGACAAAGAAGTTAACTAACTTGCCCAGGGTTACAAGTGACACAGCCAGAACTGAAACCCAGGGAGTCTGTCTCTGGAGCCCATGTTCCTACCCACCTTATTATCCTGCCTCCTCAGTGAAGAGAAGGCTCTGGGCCTCAGCTCTGCAGATAGAGTACATGTTAAGGGTGGGAGTTCTCTGAGACACAAGAAACTTTTCCAGGATCTTCTTCAAACAAGTGGCCCTGGCAGCATCACAGGACTGTGGCTCCAGCAAAACTTGAAAGGGGCAGGCAAGCCCCCTTACAACTGCTCTACTCAGTCTTTTCTTTTGTGTCCCTGGTCTGGAAGTTTCCTGGGACCCACTGATAGAAACTGCAATTTCTGCAGCTATAACACCATTCCAGTTTTTCTTTTATCTGTATGACTGGGCTAGTTCTGACTACCTCTGAGCTGAGAACATGTGACCTTTATTTCTTTCTCTAGTAGGAAACTAACTCAGAGAAAGAACATAAAGCACAGGTCATAATTTAAAAACTCATGTATCCACTGTCTGATGTGATTATATGGGTGATGACCTAATATTTAGAAAGACTGGTGAATTTAATGTCTAATATATATATATAATATTTGTTAATACCTGCTAGACATTGTGTTGGGCATGTCCCCCACCACCACTCCCAAGTAACATTTCTGAAAGATGGTATTTGGAATTGCATGTGACAAAAAGCCAACTCTTTGTAGCTTAAGTTAAAGCAGAGATTAATTACTAACTGGTGGATCATCTTAAGGAGCCCATGAATGGGGATATGGCTGGATCTTGGGAATAAATGGAACAAAATATCACTCAGGATTCATTCCTCAACTCATAGTCCCACTCCTCTCTGCACATCAATTGTGCATCTCTCTTTCATTCTTTATTTCTCTTTTGTGCTTTATTCCTATTTCCTCCTCTTTCTTTTTTCTTTCCTTTCTTTTTCTTTCTTTCCATTCCTTTCCTCCCTCCCTCTTTTCATTCTTTCCTTCTTTCCTTCCTCTTTCTCTTTCTCCAAACCAAACTCTTTTTCTTTTAAGATCCACATGGCAGGAAGTATAGCCACCTTAATACACTCTGAGGTATGGGTCTTAGTGCTATAGAACAAAGAAAGGACCTAATCCAGTTCTCCTGCTTCCAAGTCCAAAGCTTGGGCCAATAAGCTATGTTTAAGGAATAGAATCACTGTGTCAGGACAGTGATTCTCTTATGGCAACATTAAGGATGAGTGGGGTGAGACAATTATTAGAAAAGAGAGGTTGAAGAGACAGTCCTTTGAGTGTCTTCTACAAGAAGTCCCTACGCCAACTAAGGGACCTGGCAGATGCCTTCTGTGAAACATGTGCCAAGGAGCTTTGTCTTACGTACATAAAAACCATAGTGATATGGTTTTATTAACATGTGCACAGCATGCATACAGTTGATATTCTATAATAATACATAATTATTACACATTTAAGACCTATTTAGAACGTTTAGAAGCCACAATATCTCTACAAAATAGTATACAATTGTATACATTTCAGAGAGAGGAAACTGAAGCTGAGTTTTAGAGAAATGAAGTAATCCACTCCAGTTCATACAGTTAGTAATATCAGGACTTGAATGTTGCTCTGCCTGGCCTTAGACCCAGCACTCTTTGCCGCTAAGATACTCTTTCTTTAATTGAGGAAATAGAAATACAAAGTAAGCACTAAGCTTTATGTCAAGTAAAAAAATTCCAAATGCATATGCCAGGTGATTAAAAGAAAAAATACATTAAAATAGAACCGCCAGCCATGTAGATACAAAATTTTGACTTTGATTTGTCTTTCCCACTCAAAATGAAAAGCTCACACTGCCCACCTTATTAACCTCAAATGACCCCAGAAATCATTTCAGAAAAGAGATATAGCTATTCAGCAACCTTAAGAAGACTCCAACACCATGAACCTTTTTTGCCTTGGCTTTCCAAGGAGGTCTTCTAAGTCCCTAAGAATTCAGGAGATAATTCTATGACATAAACTGTCACTTACAGAGAAAGGTCAAATAGCTGTCTAACCCCTCCTTGATACCATTCATAGCTCAAGAAGCAGTTGCTATGTTGGAGATTCTAAGCACATGGCATGACTGAACTCAGGTTTTTACTATTTCTATTTTATAGGTGAGAAAAATGAACATGTGAATATTTCATTTGGCCTGTTTAAGCCCAGAACTGCAGTTACCTCCTAGATAAATAACAATTCAAAGATATAAGAAAATTCAATGTGTAATAAAGACACTCAGTGATGAAAGACTTCAGAGGTAAGACTCATCCCCCATCTGCCTGACTTCTCTTCGTACCACAGAAGTCTCTCCTCTGTCCTCCCTTCCATGGAGGTGGTTTTCAGACTACTCTCCATTTGTCTATGTTCTTCTCTGTCTCCCTCACTAGACAATGTCTTGATTACCATAGTATTTCCAGTGTCTAGCATATAGCAGTTCAGAAGGTGCTCGGCATGAAAGGGACTAAAAGAAGGCGAGACAAGGAAAAGGGGGAAGGAAGAGAGGAAGGTAGGAAGGCAAGAAGGTAGGAAAGGGGAGAAAAGGAAGGAGGGAATGAAGGGAGGGACAGAATTGAGGAAGGGAGGAGAGAAGGGAGGAATGGAGAAAGACAAGAAAAGAGGCAAGGAGGAAGAGAAGTAAGGAGGAAGGAAGGAAAGGATTCTGTGAAATCAATACAGGTTTCTTGTGGGAGAAGGTACTTAGTCCATCTGTCTTAACATCAAGCCCAATTTTTGAGCAAGTCATCTACAAACCTAGATAAGGATCTAGGTGACACTCGCAGACCACCAGTTCTGGCAAAGAAACAGCGCCCTGAGTGGCCACTGGACTCCTTGATCGCGGCACAGAAGAGCAGAGCCCTTTCCTAAAATCACACAAGGCAGGCTGGCTGCCTTTCTTCTCTGTGGAGGGAAGAGGCATGACAGTGGGAACATCCCTGGCCAACATTGTTTGTATGGAAATGACTGACTGAAGAGAACAGTCATTCATCTCTCATTCTCAGTCCATGAGGAGATCCTCCTGGTTATGCCAATTAAATTTCCATTTCTCATGCAAATTCGACGACTGTCTTCAGAAAAACCTGAGCCCACAAAGCAGGCACTCTGACCCTCACCAAGGAAAGAGTGTTAATTGTGTATCTTCTAGCTGTGGGGCTTCAGTCGTGTAAATTGAAAAAGTAAACCTAATTTGAGGGATATGTAAATGACAAACTGAAAGAATTAATATTTAGCTCTGTGAAAAACACAGCTCTCCTCCTCATTATGAAGGCTTATTTTTCAGTAACCAGAGGAAAAATGAATTGTTGGAAGCTCCTCAAAATGTGCAGCTGAAGATGCCTTTATATTAATGAGGAAAGTGATGTTGATTAATGGGCAGCCCAAAATCGAGAAAGAAGGTTTCCTCCCTTCTCTCTTCCTGCCAACCTGGAAACAAGTAGCCTAGTGAGGTCCCCAGGCAGAACGAGAGCACTGTCCCCTGGGTCTGCTACGGGCTGGGGCACACGATGTCTGATCACGCTCCTTTCAATAATACTGACAAACAAGTCTAGGCTGGAACAAATTGGCCCCTGTGAATTAGGCTGCATTATTACAGAAATTCAGACCTTTCGAGCCTCTCTGACCTTAATTAATCAGGACCCTTCTATTGTAGCCCACAGCTAGTCCAGGAAAATGTTTTCTAAAAGTTTAGCTAAATGACAATATTGATTTTTACCCTTAATGCTTTCTTCTACTCATCAAATCTCTTACACTTACTTAGTGTATTACATGTTTCTGTGGTTCTGTGGCCAGCATTATGTCCTTTACATATAATCAAGCAAGGTACTACAACTGTCATTTCACAGAACTGGAATCTAAATCACAGGAGAGCAGAAATACCTTGACCAATGAGTGAGACCTTAGGTCTTGACCTCCTAGACTAGCAGTGCTTCTCCTTAAAGATGGCTTAATGACAGCATCTGTCTGGGGGGAATCGCTTCTATCTGATCTTGCCATGCTCAGGGTCATACAAGCCGGGGCTACCTAGAAATGAGAGAAAAACCTTTATTTGCCTTTTATTCTTCATATTTAACAAGGACAACATGCTCCTCTTTCTGGTTCACAGTTTGCATATTGGCCATTCTATATTCCTCCCTGTATGAAGAGAAATTCTACTGTCAACTATCAGAGGCCAGACCTCATATGCTACCCAGCTCTGGGCACTGCTACCGGTCCTCAATTTCAGGTAACCACGAAAAGATTGGTAACCTCTGTAGCTCACGAGATATAAGTCCCTGCAGTGGATGAATGACCTAAAGAATCAAGAAAATCCTTGGTAGGATGTGGAAACACATGCTTTTGCCATGAGTCCAGCCTACAGAGGAACAGGTTTATGTGAGGCCTCAAGCTTACATACAATTTTGACAGCCCACTTTAGACAAGAATGCAAAGTTACAAAAACAACATTTTGTATAAAAGCAAATATTTATCTTTAAAGACAAAAGATCTCATAGCATGCAAATTTTAGAAAACTGACAAATACCACAAATATAAAATCAAGATAAATAACATAATATTTGTATGAATTAACTGCCTAACATACTTCTTTGGTACTTTTCCTACATTTTCAACTGTCTATGCCAACAACTCTATAACATCATTTTCAGGACAGAGGAGTGACCCATCACTCAGTATTTTCCTCTGCAGTTTTCTCCTCCATGGTCCAAAGGTGTCTAGTGCTGGGCACTATAAGACACGTTCACATGGTAGCACACCTCTGGCTTATATCCTTCTCTTGGTACCAGGCAGGTCATCTCAGCAGATGGCAAGAGCATCCTGGAAGGCATTCTTACAACAGGCCAACCAGCTACAACTTACCTCTACAAAGAAGTGACTTTTGTGACCCCAAAATCCCCAGCTCACTGTAATTCCAATGCAATCATTCCTTAGCCAGATTCTAAAAATGTGTGCAACTACTCCACTAACAACAAAACAATAGGATATGCTGGAGAAATTGAAGACAAAGAAAGAGTAGTCTTACCTGATTATGGTTAAGATATTTTAAGTTCACGAATTTTAAAAAATGACCATTTGATCATATTGCTAAGATTCCTCCCCAGACATTGAAAGGGACTCGGGCAAATGCAGAGTCCTAAACTAAAGCTTCATTATCTTTACGTTAAAACCACCTCTGGACCCCATCTGAAGTCTCCCTGTCCCAGTAGTAATGGGGAACAAGAAGAAACATTAGAAGAGACTATCCCTAGCACAGCTGGGATTACCTAAAGGACCTAGACTAATCACAGGCCCAGCTGACAATCTGACTCATGTGTGTCTGGGCTGAACAGAACTTGGTTACACTAGATTACCAGCCTTACAGCAGAAATGGTGCACAGCCCCAACCCGAAGTTTATACTCTTTCCTAGGACCCAATGGATCCATTTGTCTCTCTTACAACCATGCTTTATCTAGGAAGAAGGCAATCTGGCAATGCAGATTCTTGTAAATGATTTAGCCCCAAACCTGAATCTCTGTTTGGAACCTGATGAGTCCTATTAAATATATACTAGACATGCAGTGCATGAACCTTAACCCTAACATTAAGTAGCAACTCCTACATAAGATGCAATATACTAGGCCCAAAATGGATATGTATATGAATACGTACATACAATGTAGAGGCATATTGTTAATACAAAATGAAATAATCCTTTCAAACAAGCAAAAGCACTTTAGGATTCTCAACTTACCCCATAGTCTTTCCCATGAATTTGATAGTCTTGTTAAAGGCAGAGGATTTGAACAGCTGGACATCTACTGATATGCTTCTCTCTTATTTCTGTCTTTAGTTAATTCAGTAGTTCTCACCCAGTACCTAAGGAGCATCATGCGTATTTAAATGTAGGATTGTACACTTAAAACTTTGTATGTCTTAGTTTATGGGCAGTAGAAAATAATTTTTTTGTGTAGTTTCAACTCTATATGATTTTCATCTTACTCATTGAATTTTGAACCTAACCCCTGCACAATGTGTGAGTTTAAAGTATTTTCGTTTATAAAATCAGGAAAGCAAATAATTTTCTTTTTAATGAGTAATTGTATGATAGACAATTTAGTTCTATAACCTGGGGATGGGGAGGAGCAGAATGGAAACAATAGTGTACAGCATTCTGATAAACCTCTCTAGACACAAAAGGAAATTGCATCTCTAATCTCAATATCTGATTAAATATGAAAGAGATGGGGGTGGTGAGGAAGCTACACATAATCTTGGATAACTGTTGAAAGGAGAGCTTCTAAGCTCCACATTACAGGATTTTTAATTGAGATTCCATATTTTTCTTATGAATATGAACCTGTACATTACTCAAGGAAATTACATTTGACTAAAAACACTGAAAAGATTTGAGTTTTTGTTTTGTTTTGTTTTTAGTATCTATGTTATTCAGATGAGAATGAAAATTCAAAATTTCAAGCTGGCAAATAATAGCTATAAGGAGACAATAAGTACTCTTGAAATCAAAGTGTTTATCCAGCTGTCTGGTCAAATCCCACTAAGGGTGACTCCAAGACCACTCCCTGCTTCCTATTTTCCCTTCTGTTTCTGGCAGGTATTAAAAACTTAGATTCCCTTTCATTTTTATTATAAATTCTTTTATTTCCGGTTGTTTAGATGCATTTTTTAGTCTCTCGTATGCAGTTGTTCTACTTATCTTTTGATGATCAGTTTCTAACTTGATTTTATTCATTCATCCTATCAACAAATACTTACTCAGGGCCTATCATGTACCAGATACTATTCTGGGCATTGATGACAAGCTATGAGCAAAAGCCTAGTGATATTTTATTACATTGAGTCACATGAAATGGCCACTTTTATGGGTCAAAAATGGTCAAATATACAGTCTGACATGGTCCAACCTAATGTTGGGGAGACAGAAAAAAATATACAATTAGTGAGAATTTCTATAGTATTTTAGAACCTCTTCTGGGATTATAGTCCTTTATACAATGGCCTTTTCTTAGACTCACCATACTGGGTAAACTTCTTTTATTTACTTCTGTCCCAGCCTTAAAAACTGAAGCTGAAGTTCCCCAGGAAGCAGCAAGTGGTCTTAGGGAGAAAGCTACATTTCATGATTTTCCAACCTTCTCATTTCTGCTTTCATAAGCTTTTGACTTATGATTAATCCTAACTTTCTTACTGGTTTAATTATAAATTTACAAACATTTACCATTCTTTGTTCAACAGTTTTAGTTTAATTTTTCATTTTTTTAAACTGGAGGTTTAATAGGAGACTAGTTTAATAACATCTAAAATAAAGTAAGTCATTGGTGAGTATTGGGAGCATTTTTATTATCCTATTACTCTCAGTATAATCACACCTGATAAACTAGACATTTGATGGTTCTAGCTTTCAATGGGGATGTTTTCTTATAGAATTATGAAATTAAGTTCTCCCAAGAGACTAGGTTCTTCTATAGCCCATTGGTGCATGAACCACCTGAGAATTACATATTCATATTTCTGAGAGAAACCGTGTCTGGTATAAAAAGGGATGGAGAAAACTGGATTCTGAGAGTTAACAGATATTTAGAGATTTTTGTAGCACTGAGACAGTGGATAAAAGGCCCTGAAGCTGGAGGAAAAAGGCTCTTTCCACTTGTCGGTTTTGTAAGCTTTGAGACATTCTTACCCTACCCAAGCCTCAGTTTCTCACATATAAAATGAAGAAAGGTCCTCTGTTCCACAGAATGCTAAATAAGAGAACATATGTTAAAGTGCTTTGAAAACCATAAATATACAGAAGGGCAATTTTCAAAATGAGGAAATAAAATTGAAAAGAAAAACAAAAAACTGAGAGTCCCCAGATGGCTAGAGAGGATTTCTAGGCATTGGGAAAGGGAGAATCAGTGAACTTGAGCATGAACGCATAAAGAACAACACAGACATTATATTTACACACTGCTGGTGTTTTAGGGTTTACATTGTTCCATGGCAAAGTGGGAACATGCCAAATGACAAGAACACACTGGTTTGCAAACAAAACAGCTTGAGTTCACATCCCTGCTCTACCACCTCCCCAGAGAATAAGCCTGGGAAAGTTAAACCACTTGGCAAAACCTCTGTTCTCATCTGCTAACTGGTGGTAAAAATGCACTTGGATTCAACACACTCAAATTCATAGACTGTCTGACTATGAAAGAGGCTGCATAGATGTAATTGTTTTCTCCATTGAATATATTTTCACACATTGTCCTCATACCAACCTGGTGAATTGTATTTTTGTTGTTCTCACCATAAAACTCAAGAAATAGACCTGTTCAAGGAAACATGTGGCATAAGTAGCAAAGTTATGGCACAAACCCAGCTCATTGCTCATACTGACTCCAGGTTTTCTGCTAAACTAGTGTGGACTCCAATGTATTAGATCAGGGCTGTGTCACTTGTATGGGGGGGTTAAAATGGAGTAACCAGATGTCACCCTTCTGGAGAAAATGGAGATATATAGGCTGCATGAAAGTGTTATCCAGGTATTTAGATGATTCACCATCTGGCCCCAGGGTACAGATTAATGACCTGAAGTCATCTTGCAGGTGAGATTTATTTCACATTCTCTGATACACAAGTCTCTTACCAATGTATCTTGTGTTATTGCTATCTCCAGCTCACAAGATTTAAACATTATAATATCACCAATGTAATGAACCAGCATGACCTGCCTGAGAACTAGGTTATCACATCTGCCTGGAGGTTTGATGCTTCCTGAAGTAGTATAGTAAAGGTGTATTGTTGGTCCTGCCAGATGAAAGCCAAACAATTTCTAAAGGTCATTATTAAGATTCATAAAGAAAAGAGCATTTGCCAGAGCAAGAGTTACATTTGAGGGAATGTGTTCATTTGCTTTAGCAATGAAACCACATCTGGAACAGGAGCTATAATTGGAGCCACTACCTGATAGAATGTATAATAATCCACTGTCATTCTCCAGGATCCATCTGTCTTCTGCACGCATGAGTCAAATAGACAAGTTGAGTAAAGATGCAATAAGAATCATGTCTTATATCTTTCAGATGCTTGGTAGTGGCACTAATCTCTAACATTTCTCTAAGAATGATTGTGCTCTAAATCATCAATCAATATATGGTGCCATTTCTTCTATAGCTTGATTGTATATATCCTGGAATCAAGGGTTTAGAAAATATAAATGACTTCTGTTGTCACTCCTAGTGACCCACAAGAGAATGTTTTGCTTTACCCACAATTTTCTCAAAGGAGAACTGCATCCACCAAGGGACACAGTGACACTTTATTTAAACTGGATACTGACAGACAACTGGCACTTTGGGCTCCTCCTGGCAGTGATTTAATGGATAAAGAAGGGGGTCACTGTACTAACGGGATGACTGATGTTTTTGAAAGGATATAGAGTTGCTACTACTATAAGTTAGAGGTAAAAAGGCATTATTATGCAATTCAAGAGAATCTTGGGGCATCTGTTAGTACTCTAGGTCCTGCAACTAATGTCAGTGAAAATTTCAACAACCCAATACAGGCAGGACTATTAATACCCTGGACACTTCAGGAATGAATGTTTGAGTCATCTCACCTGGCAAGGAACTACAAACAACTGAGGTACTTGTAAAAGCAAAGGAAATATCGAATAGGTAATGGAAGAAGAAGGTAGCTATAAAAATTGGCTATAAACATATAGGCAGTTGCAAAAACAATGACTATGATAGTTATTAATACTTATTTTTAAGATAAATATGTTTCAGTACATATCAGCCAAAGGTTTCCTCCCATTCACCTCTCGCATTTGCCTGTCATTTAACATCAGATATGGTGAGGCCGGGCTCGGTGACTCACCCTGTAATTCCAGCACTTTGGGAGGCTGAGGTGAGCAGATTGCCTGAGCATGTGGGCTGGAGACATGTCCAGGCAGCTTGGCGAGACTTTGTCTCTAAAATAAATAAAAAATTAGTCGGGTGTGGTAACAAGCGCCTGTAGTTCCAGCTACTTGGAAGGCTGAGGCAGAAGGATTGTTGGAGCCCAGCATGTTGAGGCTGCGGTGGCCGGGAGTGTGCCACTGCACTCCAGTCTGGGCGACAGAGTGAGACTCCAACTCAAAAAAAAAAAAAAAAAGATATGGTGAAAAGTAGTTAACTTTATATCGCAGTATCTAAGTTACAAGATAATAAGGGAGGAATGTGACTAAATAAGAAGAGGAATACACATCACCCAAAGAGGAATAAAAAAATTATGTCCACTTTTGGAAAGAGGGTTATGTACAATCAATGCTACAGGTCATACTTGCATTACATGAGGCTAAAGCACAACTTTTCAAGTATCTTCATTTGGAAGATAAGTATGGTTAAAAGAGGTAGATATCACTTAGCAAAAGTGAAATAATATTTCCAGAATTCCTTTCTCTACATAGTGTTAGGTTAGTATGGGCCAAAAGAGACATAATGCACAAGATCTGAACAGCAGAATGAAGCAGCTGATGAATATGTGTGCTAGGAAGGTCAGTGCAGGGCAATTTTGTAGGTCATGCCCATTGTCAGTGAGCTGATGGCTCACCTGGCTGGCATGGGGCTGAGGCCAGGCCCGCAACTCCCCCAGTTCCCACCGCATCTTCTCCTTCAGGACCAAGTGCATATTAATCAACAAGATGAAGGAGGTATCTTTTCACTCAGGTCACCTGCATCATCAAAACATGAGCCATGGAGGTAACAAGAGACTGATATGTGTTCTAGCCCATCCTGTGGGCTCCAACACATCAGCACAGGTTCCAGTTTGTCCTTGTTTGTCCCTAGTTCACACCCTTCGATTCTTCCCGATCAACTGACCCTACTACTTCAAGCACTACCAATATATACAGAACTTACAGATTTCCATCCATTGTTTAGCCATCTCCCATAATTGCAAATATTCAAGTCTCTATAATAATTCCCTTATTATATGGCACCCCTAGTGTTTCTGCATCTCTGATCTACCCTAAATGAAGTGTGTATGCATGTAAGTGGCAAAGCTGTAGCTCACACCCAGCTCATTTCTAATACTGATTTCAGGTTTCTTGTACTGAATGACTTCTGCCTCCACCATAATAATTCTGGGTCATGTAACTAGAGGATGATGGTGGTTTAAAGTCCTTCTGCTTGTTGAGGAAATGGAGACATATAGGCTGCATGAAGAGCTATGAAGCAGTAAGATGATTGAATGCCTGGTCCAAAAGAAGTAGATTAATGAACTAAAGCCAGCTTGCAAGGAAGGTCTCTGGGAGTAGGTCCCATCCCAGGGGCTTCCTTCAACTTTGGCCCATTCAGCACTTTCAGCTGCAAATTACATAATAAAGACAGAAAGCGTATTGATCAAATTTTCAGATGACACATGGGTGGGCCAGCTAGCAAAAATGCTGAGTGATAGAAGCAAGAATACAAAAGATTTGACAGGATAAATAATGAGTCACAGCTAACAAGATGAAATTTAGCAGGGACAGATATCAAGTTAACCATATCCAGCCCTGGCCTCAATAGTGTTGGCACCCACAGTCCTCACTACACTGGAGGATGGTGCTGATATATTACTTGAATTCAGTGTGGGCAGAAGCATAAGATGCTGATGAGAAGTTTGTTTCAAGGGAACACTCCTGAGTTCACAAACTATCTCCACAAATACATACTTTGGAGACTTAGCTTAATAGCTGCCTTTGTGAAAAAAGACACTGAACTCAATATCAATCAATGTTGTGACTCCATTGAAGTATTCATTAGTACTTGGGTTTCATTATTCAAAGTACGGAGTTTCAGTACAGGTTGAAAGTATCTTATAACTTCACCCTGCTCAAAATCACATAGCTGAGGTTTGGGATACAATGCTAAGGTCACACTTGAGTGACAAACTAGGGTTTGACCAATAGGGTGAGGATAATATGATTAAGTCATATAAAAAACATATTAAAGAGAGTAACTATGGGAGTTGGTTTTAGATCCTTTAAGAATTTTCATACGGGAAAGTGAGATTTTATTTGTTCTTCTAGATGACAGACAGAAGAAACAATAGAAAGGGACATTTTTGATCTCTATAAAGAAGTAGCATATAACAGAGAAGTTACTTCTGGGCTCTAGCCAAACCACTTAGGTGAGAGCTCACAATTCACTCCCCAGTTATGTGACCTTGAGCAAATCACTCAATTTCTCTGGCCTCCGCTTTCTCTTTTATAAAATGAGGAAGACAAGAGTATACCCTTTATACCCTTGTTGTGGGGATTAAGTTGAGCAAAAACAAATTGTATCTACCTCACATGGCTGTTGTGAGGATTAAATGAGGCAACACATACTGGTAAAGTATTTAGAAGAAGTCACATGGTCAGAAGTCAATAAATATTCATAGTTTTAGTATTATAAAGAAGCAGGTTGGGATGCCTATAGATATCCCCAGTAGAACACCCTACAATATGAGCAGACTACATCTGGTATCTGAATGTGTTTAAACTAAGACAGGCCATTCATAGATCAGGAATATTGTAGAATGTGCATCTCAGACCTTAATGTACATGTGAATCACCTATGCATCTTATTAAAATGTGACATCTGATCCAACAGGCCTGGAGTGGGGCATGATATTTTTCATTTCTTGATGTTTCCAGATAACACTAAGTTGCTGGTCCAGGTACCACACTCTGAGTAACCAAACTGGAGAGGAATTTTTGCACTGGGTACTATATAACCTCAAGGTCCCTTTCTTTCCAGAACATTCAGATGTTGTAATGCTAAAAATCTGTGAATGGTAATTATGTTGAAGCCACATTGTAACTGAGTTATCTAGAGCAAATGACCTAACCTCTCACCTTCCTTTGATATATTCTGCAAAGCACTTTTTAAGAAATGAGTACTTTTTTACAGTGAAATCTAAAGTCCTCAGATGGAAGCTGAACTACTTCAACAGAGGGTTTCATTTCCTAATTGGCTAAACATCTGTTCCAGTTCTGAGCACAGATTTATCTTTATCAAATACTGATTGGTCTCTGGCTCCTGCCGGCTGCTGTATCCTGGTGTGCTGGGGAACAAAGCAGGGCAGCTGTGGGAAGTCAGGAAGCCTCAGGAGGAAGGCCATGGAGGGCCAAGAAGCAGAAAAAAAAAAAGAGAGACTCACAGGTTCCTGGCAGGAACAAACAATAGAAAACTGAACTGACTTCAGAGCTGGATAGAACCAGATCTGCAGCTAAGAAGAATCTTAAAGATCACCTGATTCATTGTCCTCTGTCTTCAGATAGTGAAACAAAGATTTTGTGAGAGGCTATGGTTTTCCAGAGGCAACACGTAAGAGTAGCCTTAGAACTGGAAACAAGCCACCCACAGTCTGCCCCAGTGCCCAGCTCCTGGCCCATGCCCATCTTCCACCTCCTCCCAGGGATGCTACTCAGCCTATCTGTGACTTATCTTCATGCTTCAGTTGCCTCCGAGGGTGAGGAGGGTTGTGTAAGATTCTGAGGAGACAGAGAGCAAGTTCACACAGGCTAATTTCTCAGGACAAAACTTCTCCAAAAGATCTAAAAAGTATTTCCACTTCGTTCACCTGGTACTCCATCTCTGCTTTATGAATACATTACACAGCAAATGTAACACAAACACACATGACCTTGACAGCTTCTCCAGAGCCAAGAGCCAGAGTCAAGCCCTGGTTCTCAATATTTCTCCCCGTAGGCTCTTGGGTTTTCTCCCATGCCCTTTTTATTTGTGTACTGCTCTCAACACAATAAGAATCAGAATGAAAAAAGAGTGTAAACCCACTTTTTGTGAGGATTGAGTCACAAAAGGGCAATGGAATGACTTAACAGCTTTGGAAGAAAGAGAGGAAGCTGGAAAGCCACATGGAATTACTTCAAACCTGGAAATCCCTGTTTCCCCCAAACCCCATATCTTCTTGCTGGTTGAGAGCTTAAACACTCTTGGGGGAGCCCCAAAATCATCAATTCATACTAAAATGAAATGACTAGCATCAAGGCCTGTCCTGAGAGGCTGGCCTCTAAAGTAATCTCCATTTAACTGCTAAGCCTCTTCTCTTTCATGGGAAAGTTGTCATTTTGATTTTCCATAATTCCCTGATAATATATTCATGGATTTTTTCACTCTTGGCTTCCTACATTCTGTGCAGTGGTTTAGAAATGAAATCTCATCTCTTCCCTCATGTGCCTCCACTTCTCTCTTTATAAATTTTCTGGAAAAAAAAAAAAAAAAGGAACAGTGGCAGCCACCCATTACATAAACAAGATTTGTTTTGTTTTGTTGCCATAAATAAAATTGTAGCAGCATATATATTATACATATCAGCAAAAGGAGGGCCCCTAACTAGTGGTGTTCTTGAGAGACTTCCAGGATCATGTGTTTAGCCACTATGACACATCACTGATGGTCTAGTCTCCAGAGTACAGCCAAAACCAGGAGTCTGCTACTCAGTGGTGAGGTGACATATGGTTCTCCATATTTAGTTGTATGGGTAATTTTTCGGTTTCTGTAGAACTGAAGGGCTACCACTTATGTACCATTCAGGTCTGTGATACACAAGTGTGGGCAGTGAAGGAACAGTCTGAGCAAGATTGGCATTGCCACATTGATTATCACCTGGGAAGCATCTGAGAAACTCTTGTGCTGAGATTCCTCTCCAATGTCACTTTAGCTTGAAAACCACTTCCATGTTAGACCAATCTACTAGAAGCTGTGGTATAGTAAACATTTTACCCTACATGTTTGTAATGTCAAATGTATCAAGCAATGGAAACAGATCATGTGGACTATACAAACACAGCCTAGCAAACCCTGTTTCCAGGCTGCAGTCCTGTGTTGTCAGCCTATCTATGTCTTCAGTGTCACAATGGCAGATAATAACAGAGCCAACATCAGAATACAACACCCCACAAGAGGAGATATTTCCAGCGGTTGAGTTATGGAAGTAAACCTTTCAAGACTACAGCTGTCTTCAATAGTTAGGAATGCCCTTCTGAGTACTTTTCATGGGGGCTTTGGTATCTTTCGTACTATCTCAGGACAGGTCAACTCCTAACGGATGACCACAGAAAAGGAAGATTGTACAGAATGATCTATGCAAAATGACCACTCTAGTTTTGCTTGTAGCTGCAAAGTTAGAACTAAAAACTCTCTTATTCATATTTGCATGCAATTTTCTGAGTTTGCTTTAATGAATATGACATTTCATTAATTCTGATCCATTGTGTACTCAAGCCAAAACACATGCAGTTTAGTTCCATTTACTGACAGAATATAGAAGCTGAAAAATTCCAAGTCAGAGTAATAACTGAAGGTGTGTAATTACTCATTACCCAATCAGCTACCAGGTTCAGGGGGCAAGAGTGGTTTGGAGATAAATTGCAACTTTTGTGAGTGAATCTGACAGGCTGGGTTACTAAGTGTGTTTCTTTTGATTAATGACACAAGGAAGAAAGGTTTACAAAAGGTGTTTTCAGTGATTCCGCTACTTCCAGGCTGACCCTTAAAATGTTTCTACTAGTTACCAAAGAAAACATAAATTGTAGTGAGCAAAGTGTGAATTTTGTAAAAATATATAAAAGTATTACATCCATAACTTCTCTGCTCTAATTAAAAAGAAACTCAAAATAATAAGTCTTAGGATGATGCCATAGTGGGTCATTCAGCTACAGATCTCAACTTTCTTAGAAAAATGCATTTACTTACATAAAGAAAAAAAAAACAGAGCTATTTATCATGGTCAATTAAATAAAAGTTTGAATATAGCACAGTTGCTGTATTGGTTCTGGAATACTTCAATATTTTAAAAATTTTTATTATTATATATTGATATGTTATTCTAATTTATTTTTCTAGTTTTTTCTAATTCTCAGGTTTTTGGGAGACAAGCAGGTACTTGGTGGGTAACTCATGAAATGAGTCTTAGAGAACCTTTTCTAGGTCCCTGTATTCCATTTTCTTCCCACTTAGATGCCATGTTAAGTTAACCACAAACACACATACAACACTAAGAAGAAGAACATGATAGTATCCAGTGAACTAACACATGGAAGAACACAGATAGGGCTGAGATACAGGGAGAAGTCTTATGTACTAGGAAGGGCTCAGGAAGGGTTCACAAAGGAAATGAGACTTACACAGGGCCTTGAGGATGAGCTGAGATAAATTCCAGAGAGAGAATAGCTTAAACGGTATAGTGACAGAAATGACTGTGATTTGGGGGGGGGGAGTATGTCAGTAAGGGTACAGCAAGAGGATTCTTATTCATAAAAATCATATTGAAAGGACTCCAGACAATCAAGAAAAATGGAATGCTCCCCAACTCATTTTATGAAGCCAACATCATGTTGATACCCAAAGGACCCAACAAGGAAAAAAATTATGGGCCAATCTCCTTCATGCACATAGATGCAAAAATTCTAAACAAAATTCTAGCAAATCATATACAACACATCTCAAGGATATCATCCACTGCGACTAAGTGGGCTTCATTCCTAAGATGTAGGGCTGGTTCAATATTCGCAAGACCTTAAATGTAATTCAGCACATCAACAAATGTAAAACCAAGGACCACATGATTTTATCATTAGACATAAAAAAGCATTAAACAAAATATAATATCCCTTCTGGATAAAAACTCTTGAGCACCTAGGCATAGAAGAAACATTCCTCAAAACAGTAAGAGTCATTTATGATACACCCACAGCCAACAGTGTGAGCAATGGGCAGAAATTAGAAGCAGTCCCCCTGAGAATGGGAACTAGATAAAGATGCCCACTCTCACCCCTTCTGTTTGACATAGTGCTGGAAGTCCTAGCCAGAGCAATCAGGCAAGAGAAGGAAATCAGGGGTATCCAAATAGGGAAAGAGGAAGTCAAGCTATTGCTCTTTGCAGACAATGTGATTATATATCTTGAAATCCTAGGGAGTCTGTCAGGGAGTCACACTGATAATTGACTTCAGTAAAGTCTTAAGATACAAAATAAATTTGCAAAAGACAGTTGCATTTCTATACACCAACAAGCAGAAAGAGTGTCAATTAAAAAACACAATTCCATTTACAATAGCCACAAAAAAAAGAAATAACTTGGCAACTACCCAACTAGAGAAGTGAAAGACCTCTACAATAAGAACTACAAAATGCTGCTCAAAGAAATCAAGAATGATACAAACAAACGAACAAACATTTCATGCTCATGGACTGGAAGAATCAAAATTATCAAGATGTCCATCCTACCCAAGGTTATCTACAGATTTAATGAAACATCCATCAAATTACCAACATTGTTTTTCTCAGACTTGGAAATGACAATACAGAAATTTATATGGAAGCAAAAAAGAGCACAAATAGCCAAAACAACCCTCAGCAAAAAGAATAAAGCAGGAGGTATCACACTTCCAGACTTTAAACTTTGCTACAAGTCTTTAGTAACCAAAACAGCCTTGTACTGGTACAAGAATAGGCACATAGACCAATGGAACAAGACAGAGATTCCAGAAGCAAAATCTTGATCTTTCAACCAACTTATCTTTAACAAAGTCACCAGTAACAATGACTGGGGAAAGGAGCCATATTTAGCAAATGTTGCTGGGAAACTGATCACAAGCGGAAGAATGAAACTAGATCCCTACGACCATATACAAAATCAACTCAAAATGGATCAAAGACCTAAACATAAAGCCTCAAACTATAAGAATCTTAGAAGAAAACAAGGGAAATACACTTATGCACATTGGAGTAGGCAACCAATTATTGATCAAATCCCCAAAACAAATGCCATAAAAGCTAAGAAAAATAAGTGGGACCTCATCAAACTGAAAAACTTTTGCACAGCAAAATAAATCATCAAGAGAATGGGGAGACAACCCACAGAATGAGAAAAAATACTGCAACAAAGGCCTAACATCCAGGGACTACAAGAAATTCAAACAAGTTGAAAGGAAAAAAAAACATTAAAAAAGTGGGCAAAGGACATGAATAGACACCTTTTTTTTTTTTTTTTTTTTAGTTGGAGTCTCATTCTGTCACTCAGACTGGAGTGCAGTGGCATACTCCCGGCCACTGCAGCCTCGACCTGCTGGGCTCCAGCGATCCTTCTGCCTCAACCTTCCAACTAGCTGGAACTACAGGCACGCGCTACCATGCCCAGCTAATTTTTGATTTATTGTGGAGATGAGGTCTCGCCAAGTTGCGCAGGCGGGTCTCGAACCCACGGGCTCAGACCATTCACTCACCTCAGCCTCCCAAAGCGTGGGATTACAGGCTGAGCCACCAAGCCCGGCTGAATAGACACTTTTCAAGCAGTCAACAGATACATGAAAACATGCTCAGCCACACTAATCATCGAATAAATGCAAATCAAAACCACAGCAGAGATACCACCTAACTCCAGTAAGGATAGCCATCATCAATAAATTAAATTTTTTAAAAAGACACTGGTGGGAGTGCAGAGAAAAGGGAATGGTTCTATACTGCTAGTAGGAGTGCAAGTTGGTTCAATCTCTATGGAAAGCAGTGTGGTAATTTCTAAAAGAACTAAAAATATGATCCAGCATCCCTTCTCTTGGGTATATGCCCAGAGTAACATAAATCATTCTGCAAAAAAGACACCTGCACATGCATGTTTGTAACTACCTATTTACAATAGCAAAAATACAGAACAAACCCTACTGCCCTTCAAAAGCCCATTTCCTTAAAGAAATGACTGGATAAAGAAAATGTCGTACATATACTCAATGGAGTATTATGCAGCCATAAAGAAGAACAAAATCATGGACTTCGCAGCAAATTGAATGGAGTTGGAGACCATCATACTTGTGATCTATTACAGAAACAAAAAACTGAATACCACTAGTTCTCACTCATAAGTGTGACATGAACACTAATTTGATTAGCACAAGGGAGGGATCAGCAGTCACTGGACGCTGCCAGGGGAGGGGTTGGCACATAACAACACAAAGTGTACCTGGTCCTAAACCAGGGGAAGTGAGGACCAACTGAAGGTCCAAACTTCATCTGTGTACAGCCTACTTGTGTAGCTAACGTACTGACAGCCTACGTGATATTTTGGAAGCACTGATATCAAGCACTCCCATTGAAGAGTTGTAGCTGAAAGAGACTAGCACCATTAGGATGTGTTCATGTAGTTGAGATGTGGTGAGAACCTCAGCTAGAGGGATGTTAATATCAAAAAAGAGGTAGAAGCAAGAAGCCATAAAAAGCAGAAATTAGGATCTGGAGAGTAAATTGGCAGGTATGTGATATAAAGAAGGAAAATGATACAGCTGGCTCTGAGTCCTTCAGCCTGACTAGGAAGTCAGGAAGAAAAACCAGCTTAGGGTAAGATAACAAATTATTTGCAGGGAGATTTTCTAGAGAGAATGGAAAGTATGGGACAGATCTACCTGGAGCAGGAAGCAATAGATGCAAATCTGAGGTAGGAATGGGCCTCCAGGTATAGGTCAGAGCCATAAAGAGTGACTAGCTCACTGTGCTTAGATTTGAGTACAGCACCATGTACCACTTACTTCCCTCAATACTATTGTTGAAACCAATCCTACATGTATCCTGCATAAGCAAAAGCTCCTTGCCCAACCCTTCCTTTCTATGCAGCTCTAGTTCTGAATAAGCACAGAACTGGCCACCAGAAAGAATGTCAGCATCTATTTATGGAGGACAAGGAGAGCTATGTGTGGAGAGAAAGAGTCTTTTTAGGATTCTGTTGAAAAAGTCCAGGAGATGGTCATGGGCTGAGGTGGCCTTAGGAGTCACTGTAGTTGATTTGTGGTGAATGTAAGCATCAAATTTGAGAGTCATAAGATACTTGAAGAGCATTCAATAGGGTGTTTTTAACATTTTTAGTCACGGAATTTTTTTTTTTCAAATAAAAACTTACATGGAAATGTAAACAGCTAAGCTGTTTCTGTAGGGGCCTGGAGATGGGGATCTGCACGAGCTCAGGAGACGCCCTCAGGGAGTACTGTTTGTTCTAGCACAGCTGTCTTATCTTATAGATAGAGGTACTGAAGCCCAGACTGGGTAGCCCAGAAAACACAACTATACTGTGACTGTGACATAGGGCTACAGGGCACCAAGCCAGGACCACCCCACAGATCCAGAGAAAGAGAGGGGCATCCCAGCCCTACCCTGTATTACATCATCCCAAGATGAACATATAGAAGAATACTGTGGAAAGTCTCCTTAGAAAATTAATAAAAACATTATCTTTACCAACCACAAAAATAAAAATAAAAAACAGGGAGTGGCTCATCCTCAGAGATGGGACAGAGAATGGGAGAAGGGAGTATCAGATAAAGGTAGGAATTTTGAGTCTCAGCTCATCTTCCAGTTCCAAACCACAAGGTAAACCAACATCTACAGAATCCTTCAGCTGCCGGGGGACAGGGAACATACCGCCTGTGGTTCCTTTAACTTCACCATGTTGTTCTCAGCATTCAGATTCTAAGTGGTCTTGCACATTTCATAGCAGATCCCTCCCAGCAGAATCCCTGCTCCAAATTTCATCCTCTTAAAGTGTTCTGCAGAGGCTACCACTGCACAGTTCTGGCTTCAGGGACACGTTGCCTGGGGCCCTCTCCCACTTTGAGAAGAAAGCAAGAGTCTAATTTGCTGTGAACCATCATGAGTAATAAAACGTCCATTAACTTTAATTGTAAACACTTTAAGTCCCAATCATTGTAATGAAAGGATAAATTGAAAAATCAAGAGCTAAGTACCCTTTTAAAATTTCATATCTTATATCTTCACCTGATCTCTTAAACCAAAGTCAGATTAAACAATTCACAGAGTAGCTGTCTCCAACTCCCTGTGACAAAACCTCTCCCACCCGATTTTCAAGACCCAGCTCAGATAGATCCATCCTCAACTGCATAGAGTCTGTCCACTCATGATACCCCAAAACACTTTCCTGGTATTTTTAATCATAGAATTTATTTTTGTTTTGTAACATGTTTTATTTGTCCCAACTGGCCCGAGTTACTTGCCAACAGGTATCACCTCTTGATCATCCCCATCATTTCATCTCCAGCAATATTGTCTCCTGCTAAAATATTGCTCCTAAATAATTTGAGTGTATTGAATGAATGGTTTATTTTTTGAAAATTTACTATGAGATACTAAAAAATTCAGCCTATATTAAAAACTGGATTATATATCATACTGGAGACTTCTGGTGACACATATGTCATTTTGCTATGCATTCTCACACCTAATACTGTCCAGTATCTATGTATTTGCAACCTTGATATTTACATACTTCAGTAGAGCACCTGGGTTAAGATATCCAATTTTATACTTTAAATTCTTTGTTCTACCTAGGATAATATTTTAGTTCTTTATAAACTAGGCTTTAGGAAAAGTTATGGTCAATGTTTTCTGAAGAAAGAGATTTGAGACAAATATTTAAAGTCTGTTTTCTAATCCAAAAGCAGGCATCCAAGTTATCAAAAAAGAATTCATTTATTTTTCTATGGGCAAAATTAAGTGGGAATGTCCCCTGGAGCTGGGATCTTAGCCTCTCGGTCAAATCAAATGCCACAAGTCACATAATTCCTGCTTTATTCTCACCATGAATAGAATAGTAATTGGAACAGTCACTCCATAGATGGCAATGTCTTCATTTGTGAAAATTATGACTGACTTTTCTGCCCTAAAATTACTAAGATTAATTATATATAATGTCTAGATTGAATGATTCCCAACAAACCAGCTTAATTTTGTGCTGGTATATCTAGTTCTATAATAGTAGAGTCATTGCAGGTTATCTTAATTAGAATTCTGCTGCTTAGAAAAAAAAGAAGGTATGATGGATTTGTGATGTGTCAACTTGGATAGGCTATATTATATTTTGAAGAAGTCCCTTTATCATATGCATCAGGATAGAATTGGCCACAGGGGAGATTCTTGGGAGATTTTGGAGAGAGAGTAGAAGGAAAACAGCAGCTACTCTGTAGCATACACACATTGTTACTGATGTATTTATTTGCCTTGGTCATGTGAAGCAGTATCAGGACCAGATATGTGTGTTTAGGTCCATATCAAAGGGTCACAGCTTCTAAAGGATATCTTCCTCACAAAAGGTAGAGGCAACAAGAACAGACACAGGCTTCAGTCCATCATTGTGGGGATCCAACTTATGTTTGCAGGGTGTCAGCTGTGCTTATGGTGTTTCAACCCGTCTGTGATCTTCCTTTCCTGACTGCTTGTGAACTTCAAGCTCCAGCATCAGAGGTGGAAACAGCATTACAAAAACTGCTTTACCAGCCCTCACGATTACAAAAGCCAATTCCTGTAACAAACACATAGATTGATGATTGATAGATGATGATACAGATAGAGGAGAGGGGACGGGAGGGGAGGGGAGAGGAGGGGAGGGGAGGGGAGGGGAGGGAAGGGAAGGGAAGGGGAGGGGAGGGGAGGGAAGGGAAGGGAAGGGAAGGGAAGGGAAGGGAAGGGAAGGGACTGAGCTTCTACTAGTTCTGCTTTTTGGCTGAACTTTGACTAATACAAAAGTTTTCTTCAGAACTCCATCTCATGATGATCACATGGAGTTATATTTATGTATACATCATGCTGGTTCTCCTTTCACATAACTTACGAATGAAAATATGTAATCAGAAAGAAAAAAACCTACGTAAATTCTATCTTCCTAATAGATATACAAATTTTATTTCCTTAACACACTTCAGAGACAGTTCTGGATTCAAACCCTGACTCTGCAATTGTTTTAATCTGTGTAACCTTTAACACAAAGTCATTCAATTTCTAATGCTCAGTTTTCCTGTTAGTAAGATAGGAGCTAATAATTTCCTGCCTTGTAGAGCTAATGCTAAGATTAAGTGTCACAATGTATGTAAAGTTCAGAGTTCACTGCCAAGCATAGAAGGTGCTCTCAGGACCCTCCTTTCCCATTTTTGAGTTCCATTTATTGTTCTATTTTCTGCCTAAATTCATTCACAGCAAACCCAGACTGCAAGGGCCTCCTACTTCCTTTCCTCTTCTTGTACCATGTCACCAATATTAACAATATTCTGTGTACCTCATCAGCTAGATGTTATATCCTTAGATCAGGGAGAAAGTGTTATGCTTCCATATCAATGAAAAGAATTGCATTTGCTTAGCACTGCATCTCTCATCATGTACTGTGTTATACATTCCCTCATTGTCTCCCCACAGTGAGCACACTTAACATCGTGGACACAATTAAGTGGCCACAATCTAAAATCAAGATATATTTTCAAAAGCATTCATCTTATTTCACTGCTTATAGTCAGGAACAATTTGAATGGCCAGGAGCAAGGTAAAGCTACTAACAGATGGGATGATTATTAAATAAAAAATGCTAGTGAATTAGCCAATGCCTAAGTTGACCCACAGAAGCAATTGTTCATCTAAATTTTGGAAGAAAACAAACAATTAAAGGATGAGGTAGAGAACACTTGGTGTTGAGGATACTGTTGAATTGACATGTGATCTAAATCTGTTATAAAAAAAGCTTCTGAGCAAATGCAGAGTGGAGAGTTGCAAGGATAGGGTCCTTCAGTTCACCCAGTATCTATTCCCAACTTCCTCCAAGACAGAGATAGCAGCTTTTCTGAGGAGTATGACCTCTTTAAAATGTCAAAAATTATAAAAGTATTTTCTCCTAAATTTTTAGTATTCATTGACTTATACATTTTATTTTAAAAGATTCTATGAATAGTACAATTCTTTTAAGATAATTTAGACTTTAGAAGCCACACATTTATCACTAAATGTATGCATTTCAAAGATTAGTACATGATGTGCTGGAGTTTTTTTTTTTCCAGAAGGGCATATGAATTTTCATACTTTGCTAGAGTTTCCCTGTCCTTCTGGGAGCCCCCAGCACCCTCACTGGAAACCAGTACTTCACGGCAAATTACCCTGACCCGAGGTGACTAAGGCAGAATGAATGGAAATATGCTTTTTAAGCCACTTAGAAGTGTTCACATCAAAGGCCGTTGAAAATGGATTAACCCCGGATTTGAAAGAATTGTTTGTCAGGGATCAAGGACTGGTTTTAAGACTGAAACATAGAGTAGAGATAGACGGGCAATTTTCTCTGTACGTAGGTGTAAAGAGTAGCATAGCTAAAAGATCTATACTAAGTGCAAATCCCATTTAACATCCTATGAATGGTAATGAAAAGAAATTCAGTGAGATCCTCATGTTTCAATTGACTATATATAGGTCTTTGGTTTTTATAAACCAAATTGATAGAAAATAGAAAAGAAATATTTGGAGGCTCCGGGAGTAGACAGAGCATGGACAGATAAATTCAGTGATGAAAATATTACATAATGCAATTGGGAAAATCTTCCAAATTTTTCTTAAAGAGTGATTAACTCTGAAACATCAGCTATGTCTTAAAACAAGAACCTGTGAGTTTTCATGGAACATTTCCTAAAATCCTTTAGCCTTACAGACGGTTCTAGGGAAATGGTTGACAAAATGTTGGGCTTTGCAATAAAAAGAACTTGGAATCAAGACAGGAAATAGACTTCTGCCCAATCTGAAGTGTTCGAGGCATTCACACCTAGATACTGTTGGTGTTTGCTGTCACCATATTCGAAAACTAAAAATTCTAGAACTATATTGGATCAGAGAAAGCAGACTAAAAGTTTCAATCAACCAGAAAAAAATCCATAT
Organism: Cephalopachus bancanus; assembly: GCA_027257055.1. NCBI lineage: Eukaryota > Metazoa > Chordata > Mammalia > Primates > Tarsiidae > Cephalopachus > Cephalopachus bancanus. The sequence goes on along the minus strand of JAPVLO010000046.1, from coordinate 11,863,261 downwards.
CTAAAAATATCAGCCCTGTTAGCCCCTTCCCCCCTGGCATAACAACACATTCCCATGACTTCATTATCATATCAGTATGAATATGTGTAAAATAAAGATCCACTTATTATATAGTGGCTAAAGTTTTTGATAAAATCATTTGAATTTAGATGGTTTACAGCCCCCTGAGAAGACTAGACCTCTCAACAAACCTCAAATAAGGAAGGCAGGTCTTGATTCTCAGAGAAAGAACTGCATTGGAAAGGTTATTTTTAATTCCCCTGAGTCTTAACTTTCTTTTTGACAAACACCCTTCATCACAGGCCATTGTCTGCATAGAAAGTACATTGTCTCTCATGGCAGACAGAGAACTAGGCCTATTCAGATATGGAAAACAATGTTCATTCAAACTCCCATTGAATATAATCAAGAGGGCTTGTTTTATATTTCAGAGAGATGATTCTGAACCAACTCTGAGATCTCTGGAGCATCTTCTGAGGCCTACTCAAGCCATGCATGGTCTTGAAAGAACTCATTAGAGTACCTCCACTTGACCTCTCAACTTTCTTAGTGAGTACTCCACCATACTTCAGCATTAGATCTTTCTAATGGCAGCTATTCTCTGATTGGTTCAAAGTACTCACTGGGAATATGACATTGTGAGCCAGTGACAAATTTGACTGCTCAAAACTCACACCATGGCAAAAAATACATTGACTGACAAAGAAGGTGAAAGCCAATATAATCCAGCTTGTTTGTGAATCTAGAACTATGTCAGGATTAGAAAGTTCAGAGACGTGGGTGAAAGGAGGAAAGCATAAGATAATCACATATAAACTTCATATCTTTATGTTGTGAGTACAAAAAAAGTCTTCCGATTCTATTGTCATTTTTATATTCAGTACATTTTTTTTTCTTTCTCTTTATTGTATTATTGAGATGTGGGGTCCAAGTCAGGATTGGGTACATGACAAGTCTACAGGTAGGTGAAGTTTTGACCTTTAACTGGTCCTCCCTGCCCCTGATTTAGGTTCAGGTACCGTTTTTGATAACATGTGCCTTCCTCCATCCCTCCCTCCCTGGTGGTGTCCCATAACTGCCAATCTCTCTCTTGTACCATTGTGATAAATGCTCAAGACCCACTTATGAATGAGAACATGTAGTATTATGTTCTTTGTTTCTATGATAGATCACTAAGTATGATGAACTCTAAATTCATCCAGTTTGCTGCAAAGTCCATAATTTTGTCCTTGTTTATGGCTGTGTAATACTCCATCATGTGTATACCTGGAGGAACTTAAATCATTCTATAAAAAGGTACCTGCACATGCATGCTTATTGCCTCACTAGTCACAATAGCAAAAGCATGGAATCAACCCTGATGACCATTGAAAGTGGACTGGATAAATAAAATGACGCTAATGTCTTCTTCTCAGATTTATAAAGGTCCCCAGAGTTATCTAGATCTCTATAATTTATCACCTCTGAAGCAGCCAGGGGAGAGAACAGGTTCTAGAACTTTGAGAGGGAGAAGCAGTGTGGAGAAGCTATCTGATAGGAGCTATGGCCTTCCTGTCCAGAACCAAACAACCTCAGGTGACCCTAAAGGGCAAAAACCCTTCTGGGGTCCCTACTGGCTGAACCCAACCCAAAGTCAGAAGGCACAAAAGATTTGGGGGAGTCCATACAAACCAGCTTTCAGGAGCCCAGAGCAAGGATGGGGAGAGCAGAGAATGCATCTGGAGGGTCCAAAGAAAGATACCCAGCTTGGAGATCAGGGAAGGAACATTTTTTTTTTTAATTCTCAGATTATCCACCATTATCACCCTCATGATGATAATGATGATAACTTGAGTCTTATGCTAAATTGTTGTACATGTTTTAGCTCATTTAATCAATTTTTTAAGTTCAGTTGGCTAAGATGCTCTCTTCTTTCTAACTGATAGATTCCGTTAGTAAAGTGTTTCAGAGCCCTCCAAACACAGGACCATGTATTTATCAGGCAAATAAATTGCAGTTACAAATCAGAAATGAGCATTGCCCAGTGAGGAACACCTTCAGGAAATTGGACTGTAGGGACCATAGCCCAGAGCATCAGTTCCAACACAGAGGGTTTAGCTCTGTGAAAGAGCAATGACTTAAAACTTCCAAACAGCTGCTTCCATTGTGTAGAATATATTGCTTTCTTTAAAACATACACACACACACACACACACACACACACACACAACACACACACACAACTGTTCTATACCAACGATTCCAACCTTTTTGTCATTAGGGACCAGTGTCATGGAAGACAATTTTTTCATGGATGGGATAGGGTGGAGAATGGTTTGGGGATGATTCAGACACAGAACATTTATTGTGTACTTGATTTCTATTGTTATTATCTTATAATATATGAGAAAATAATTATACAACTCACAGTTTAAAAAAGGTATGGATGGAAGTAGCAAATAAAATAATGGGTAGGCTATACACAGACTAAAATGAATGTCAGATTCTGACTTAAAATTTGCCACCAGATGCAGCTGTACAATTGAAGTACATCAACTCACTTCCCACTCACTGATAGAGTTTTGATATGAGTCTGCAAGCACTTGATTTATTACAGTCTGTGCAATCAAGTCTTACTGCTGATGTTAATCTATATTTGCGACCACTTCCCACCACTACCATCACCGCCTCAGGTCCACCTCAGTTTCTCATGCATTAGATTCTTATAAGGAGCGCAAAACCTAAATCACTCACATGCACAGTTCAGAGTAGGGTTTGTGCTCCTATGAGAATCTAATGCTGCTTCTGATCTGACAGGAAGCATAGCTCAGGCGGTAATGCAAGCCATGGGGAACAGCTGCAAATACAGATGAAGTTTCACTCACTTGCCAACTGCTCACCTACTGCTGTGCAGCCCAGTTCCTAGAGTAGCAATCCATAGCCCAAGAGTTGGGGATCCCTGTTCTAGACCACTCCTTTCACACCCACTACTTTAAACAATATGTTTTGGGCCACAAAGCTCCAGAGACCAGTAGCGGATTGGTTGACCATGCCGTGTGAGCTTGGCACCTGTATGGGACACAGCAGTAGTGAATAAACGCCAAGAGCGTTTATTGTTGGTAAGTTAACCCCAGAGTCAGATTGCAGGTTCTCAGAAATAGAATCCTGATAGTTTATAGCAAAGACTGGAATAATGTACCCATCCTCTTCAGAACCATGCACAGGAGAAGATCCTAAGCAAGGTAAGAATAAGGGTTGAGACTGGCCTCCAGAGCATAAGAGATTCTTCTAGGTAGAGCAGCAGATACTATCTCAGGTATCTGAAAAGGAAAATTGGAGCAATTTAAGTGAGGTTGTGAAGAAAGTCAAATACCCACATTAACTTAAGATGGCTGGTCTTTTTAATTCCCTTGTTTCATAAAAACTTTTTGGGCTCCTGCAAAGCCAGGAATGGTAACTATTTTCATAACCAGAGAGATGGACAATGCATCCTAGACACAGTATAACCTGTAAAAACAACTCTGAGAGATACAATTTGCATTCACCCCCAAGTTACTGGACCATATTTGGTGTGTTTGTGACTTTAATAGCCTGCATACACATTGAGCTACAGAATATCATAAACTTCTTCTCTAATGAGAAAGATCATAATTGTTCTCAAAAGAAAATATTCACTTCTGAAACTAGACTCACTTGACAATTTAGATGGATTTTTCCATTGCCTTATGCTTTCAGTTTCCACAAAAAACTTTCTTACTCAGCCTCTCGAGATTTCAAGCTTTTGCCATATTGCCCCCAAAATTATTAACATTTTAATCTTGCTTTAATTAATTCTTGCTCCAATGGGATGAAACTGACAGGATTGGAGTTTGCAGACCAGAAGCTGAAAATCTGGCATACTTGATTAGCAGCACAAAACAACTGTGGAGACAAGGGCAAACCTCCAAGCAAATGTAACCACAATGAGAAGAGCTGTAGGAAAGCTCTGTCAGTTCTTTTCCTCCATGTCCTCCCCCCAGGACTTCTTGAGCCTGTCCCTCATCATTACTTTGAGGAAAGCCAGGTCCCAGAACCTGAGATCTAGAGACTTTTATCTGACAGGAAAAGGCACCAAGATGTTATTTATCACTCAGAAGCTAATGAAGCCAACACAATTCTTCAAGATATAAAGTATTAAAAGAATGAACACTCCTTTCTCCACTTATCTTCCAGTACACCACATGCTCTTGTCTCCTACTGCATTGCTTTTTTTTTCTTTCTTTTTTGTTTGCTGGTACCTTTAATTCTCCACAACTTCTTAACACCTGTGTGTTCCAGGGCTCCTGCTTTGGTCTTCTCCAAGCAAATACAGCCTTACTCTATGTTCATTCCCTCAGTGATCTCATTAGTATTTTTGCTTTAAATAGCACTTTTACATCAATGACTCCCAAACCTACACATTTCCCCTGGAACACTTCCCCTACCCTACAGCTACCTATGTGTCTCTTTAATTTCCTTCAAAATTGTCTTCAAATGCCACTTTTTTTTATTGACAACTACACGGACTATTTAACTTAAAATTGCATTTTCCTGCTGTCCCCAGAGATCAGAAATAATAATGTCCATAGTCTCATCATTTCTATTTAATATAGTACTGGATGTTCTAGCCAGGGAAATAAGTCAAGAAAAAGAAATAAAAGGCATCCAGATTGAAGATGGAAAAGTAAAATTATTTCTATTTGCAGATGACATGATTTCATATATGGAAAATTCCAAGTAATACACACAAAAAAATCTTTCAGAGCTAAAAAAAAGAAGAATTCAATTTTATCTTTATATACTAGCAATGAATGATACAAAAATGAAATTAACAAAACAATTTCAATAACAATGGCACTTGAAAAGGTATTCAGCATCATTAGTCAGAGAAATGCAAATCACAACTATAGTGAGATACCATTCCATATTACTAGGATAAGTATAATAAAAAGGATGAATAATGAGTACTGACAAAAATATGACAGACATGGAATCCTCATACATTGCTGCTGGGGATGTAAAATTATACAGTTGCTTTGGAAAACTGTTCCTGACAGTTCCACAAAAAAGTCAACACACAGTCATCATTTGACCCAGCAATTGCATTCCTAGGTATATACTCAAGAAAATTGAAAACATTTGGCCATAAAAAAGTGTACAAACATTTTTAGATGCCTTATTCATCATAACCAAAAAAGTAATATGAATGCAAATGTCCATTAAATGAACGATTAAATAAAATGTGATACATCAACAGAGGGGGATATTATACAACCACTAAAAGTTACAACATGGATGAACCATGAAAGTGTTAAAAGTGAAAGAAGTCAGATACAGTAGGCTGGACAATATATGATTCCATTAATATGAAATATATAGACTAGGCAAATCCATAAAAACAGAGAATGTAGATTTGTAGTTTCCAAGAGCTAGGGGAATACAGAAATGAATAATGACTGCCCATAGGTATTGAGTTTTTTTGAGGTATGATGAAAATTTTGTGGTTAACTGTCATGAATTATATACTTTAAAAGAGTAAATTTTAAGGCATGTGAATATTCCAATAAAAGTTGTATGATAAAAATATAAAATGATCAGTGAAAAAATTTGCATTCTCACGTTTTCTTAACCCATGTATGTTTTTCCTGTATTGTGTATCACCTTCTAACATATTACATAAATTACTTATTATGTTAAAAGACCACTTATCCCCACTGTAGACACTAGAAAATAAGTTGTGTATAAACAGGGATTTTGTTTGTTTCTTTCGCTGTTGTACCCTCAGTGCCTAGAACAGTACTCAGCATAGAAGCAGCTCTCAGCAATTTGTTGACTGGGTGAGTAGCCTGAAAGACCTTGTTAAGGTCTTCAGAACAATCTTGTGTTCACTCAGAAAAGGAGTGCAGTGACCACGTCCCTTCACCAAAATAAGTTGGAAAAACCTGAGCAATAGAAACATGTTAGTGAGCTCTTTAAGATCTTTCATTTGGGGACTTGAAAGGTTTTTTATGTTGGAGAAGTCCTGAAAATTCCAAGACATTCTATTCACTATCGCCTGAATATACAAGACTCAACAAACAGGTAATCTAATATTTAATCAGCTTTGCGACCTGCCATATGCTAATTACTAGGGATGCAGAAATGACCTCCAAACCAGAATTCCAGTGGACACTGGATTAAAGCCCTGGTCCAGACTATTTTCAGCTTGACAGGTCCTTTTAACTTCCTCTCTGCCTATCCCACTCATTCTGCCATACCCAGACCATTCCTTCTTCCAGGAAGCTTTCCCAGCTACTCAAGCCCACGCTGATCTCTCTCTTATCTAACTACCAAGCAGTGCTAATGTGACTTACAGCACCTAACATCAATGTGCACCCACATGTCTGAGTGAGTGTGCCCATGAGTCTTCTATGTTTAAAAAATCCCAGTGAGCTGGCATGCGGTATGTCCCTAACTGAAATGGATGAGTGAAAAGCAGTTGAAGATGGTGATTTGTATGTGTTGTGTTCAGACAACGTAGGAAATCAGTCCTTTGACAGCAAAAGAGAAAAAAAGAAGAATCTTCATGGTTTGCATAAAAGTGTAACTATTACAGGTGGCCCAATTCCCAGTTACTTTGTTCCTGACACGAGAGACCTGTTTTTCAATCAAAATTGCAGCAACTGTGGAGCTGTAAGGCTGGGCTGGCACCTGGGTCAGAGGTTCCCCATTAGTGCTGGCAGATTTTTCATAATCAAGACACTTCTGAAATGCTGAACCCTATGCAGTGCCAAAGGTTAACGATTCAGTGTGCAGGGACTGAAGCGCAAAGCAGGGCATCAGACAGCTCGGAGAGCGACGCCACCGGTGGACCTGTTCTTGCTGCCCCAGTTACAGTCTCGAATCTATTGGACATTTGCCTCCTTGCTGAGGAGTCGTTCTGCAGAGAACACTCATTAGGCAGGCTGCATTAATCCTGCTTTTCTAACCCTGGTTCATGTTTACCCATTTGACAGTCAACATTTTTGAGCAATCCCTCTGCACACCACTGTATCTGGCTATGCACAGGCAGAGAGAATTGGAGAGTGAAAGGGTCACCTGCTGAGTTCAGTGTAGACTGGCAATCTGGATAGTTTTGCATAACAATTACAATTTGCTTGCACTTGCAAAATATTAGTGGTATATGAGAGACTACTTCATTCCACTTCTCTCCCACTGGTGTGGGCAGCTTCAGATCATGATTATTGAGCAAAATAAACTAAAATTAATGTTGATTAAAATCTGCTGACTTTCCTTAAGAAAACAGATGAAAACCTGTGGTGTCAAAGCTGGGGATAATTGTTTCAAGAAACCAGCCTCTCTATAATTCATTAGACTTTTATATCTTACTGCTTTTTTTTTCTTTTCAAAGAACAATACAGAGGACATTTTATAGGTCGGCTTTCCAGCCCCTCCTGGATATCCTGCTGTTGCTTAATACCCAACATATTCCAAAGAGAACTGAGCCATCCCCTTCTTCCCCTGCCCCATATCATTTCTGACCTTCTTTGCTTTTTTCATTTCTATCAGTGATTTTATTCTTAACTTAAAATTTCCATTTTCTCCCTTCCCTCCCTCCTTCCTTTCTTCCTTTTCTCTTTTTGTCAATTTTTTAAGTACTATGCAAAAGGCTGGCATTCTGGGCATTTTTCGGGTTTAATCTTATTTTAATAAATGTTTTTAAGCAAAAAAAACCAAAACCCTCAATTTCCTTTATTTATCATATCAGTTTAGTCTTTTAAGTCTAATCAGTCTTTAAATATTTCCTGTAGTATATATATTATTTTACTATTTTCTCCATAGAAACAGAACCCATATATATCCTATATATAGCCTATGCATAGCCCATATATATGTCCTGTATCTTGTATATATAATATATGTATCTTATATATGAGACATGTTTCCTACATATGAAGAAATTATTTTAAGGAATTAGTTTACATGATTATGGAGGCTGACAAGTCCAAAATCTTCAGGGCTGATGTCCCATTTTGAGTCTATTTGCTAGTGACTACTGTAGAGCCAGGAAGAGCTGGTGTCCCAGTCTGAAGGTCATGAGGCAGAAAAATTCACTTATTTGAGAAAGGGTCAGTCTTTTGTTTCAGCCAAGACTTCACCTGATTGGATGAGGGACACCTAATTGTGGAGAGCAATATGCTTTGCTCAGTCTACAAATGTAAATTACAAGCTCATCCAAAAATACCCTCACAGAAACTCCTAGAATTTTTGACCAAATATCTGAATATCCAGTGCCTCAATCAAGTTGACCCATAAAATTAACCATCACAGTATATCTCTAAGGTCTGATTTTTTTAATCCCTTCTTTCTGAGTGACCTCAGAACTTCTCCCATACTGTTGTAAGAGCCCTAAGTTAGGTTTCCTGCCTCCATTCTCTCTCCCTCTCTACTCCTCAGAGTATTTCCAAAATAGACCTTGATATGATCCCATCAACGTGTAGGTAATCACACTGACCTCTGACTTCCTATCTCACCTGGCTTCTGCCCCAGTTTCTCATTCCCAGAGCCTTCCCTGATTTTAATCTCTAGTTCTTCCTCGAAGTTTATGACTTCTTGGAACTGTACTGGGAACCAGGTCTCCCCCAAGTTCTAATGTAACTACCCTGTGCATTTTGTTTTCCACAATTAAAGCAATATATATTTATTAGGATTATATATCTCTACAGATCCAGATATTTCTTCCATTATGATATATATTTCTAGCCGGGCTCGGTGGCTCAGCCTGTAATCCCGCGCCTTTGGGAGGCTGAGGTGAGTGGACTGCCTGAGCCCGCGGGTTCGAGACCCGCCTGGGCAGCAAGACCTCATCTCTACAATCAATCAAAAAATCAGCCGGGCGTGGTAGCACACGCCTGTAGTTCCGGCTACTCAGAAGGCTGAGGTGGAAGGATCGCCGGAGCCCAGCAGGTCGAGGCTGCGGTGGCCGGGAGCGGCCACTGCACTCCAGTCTGGGCGACAGAGTGAGACTCCAACTCAAAAAAAAAAAAAAAAAAGAAAAGAAAAGAAAAAATAATGATATATATTTCTCTGAATATAGTCACAGACTTATAGAAAATAGTGTGTGGAAACAAAGACCACTCAGATGAGAGCACGTTAAGAATATTCAGAGCTTGCTAGCGCAAGGAAATCAGTCACCATAACTTGCATTTCTCAGCCACTCAAAGGCAGGTAGGGGAGTATGAAGGCTTTATGGTGGAGGGGAAAAAAGGGAAGACTTAGATGTGCCTCCATTAGAGGTCATTGTCCTGAGGGAAGCTGGATGTAGGATAACTAGAAGCAGGGTATCCCATGTGATTGGTGAGGAGAGCCTATTTGGCTTTCTCTGATCAGTTCTAAATTGGAAGCAGGGACCAAAAAATGTGTATCTGGCAGTTATTAATTCCTGCATGTTTGGGGCTGATTGCTACAAAGGTTGTGGTTTGTCGTCCTGGACTGATTGCTACAGATGGTGAGTCAGAGTTCTATTTTTATACATGGTCTGGCCATTGCTCATTTGTAAAATCAGTTTCTCAAGACAGAGACAGAGAGAAATCCTGATGAGATTAAGGTGGTATTAGATCAAGATCTAATACTAAACCACCCAATCTTGTCCTAGAGAACTTTAACGTGAAAGGTCTCCAAGTGGAATAAATATAACTGAAGGACAAGGTATAGCTAGGTAATGTTTTTAGCCCATATTGGTCCCAAGCCCTAACAAATGAGACTCATAAGAGGAAGGATTGCTTATTCTTATGCTGGGAAGACCAAAGGCCTCATTCTTTCAGCTTCCCCTAAATCCAAGTTGGGAATCTTGCCTAATATCACGGGAATATAAGGAAGAAGGATCCAAGATAGGCCCTTGGATGCAGAGAAAGGGACTAAGAAAAAGTTAGTAGGAGAGACTATTTGCCCCAATGGTAATAGCTGCTGCCTTCTCCTCTTGCCTGCTTACTTATATCCCCCTCTAGAAGGAGAAAACAAAGTCAGTCAAAAATACTAAGTGCCCTCAGTCTTACAAGTAGCTGGAACCACAGGTATGCACTACCACACACACAAAAGAAAAATACTCAGTGCCATTGTAATTCTGACAAGAAAAAAGCAAAAGTCACTTCCATCAGAGCAAGATCTTATAATTACACAAAGTTATTTTACTTGCTAATATATTACTCAAAAAAAAAAATGCCCAGATTTAATTCTGATGGAGGGTGTGGGGTGCTTTAAGCTCTCTCTCCCCAGAAGCCAGTATGCAAATTATTTTATTTTATTTTTCTATCATGACACAGTAACCCCAAATCTAAGAGAGCTTGTGTTAAATGTTTACCTATTCCAAAGAAGTCACCCGGAGGTCCAGCAGGGAAAGACACTGGTAATATTCAAACCCACAGGGGCACCAATGGAGGCAGGTGGGTGAAGAAGCCACACCTTGGGGGCAGTGTAGCAAGCAGTTTTATAGGCAGGCAAGTTAATTAGTCACATTCCTATCTGGTGTTTACAATTACATCAATTAAGAGTGACAACTACATTGCTTTCAGTCTTGCTTGGTCACCTACATCCCATGTTTCACTATTGCTTTAATATGCATACCCTTCAGAGACCAGCCTCATCCAGAATGCTCTGGGTAGGGGGAAGAGGGAGGTTGGGGGCGGTATCGGGGCGGGGGGTGGGAGGGGTAATGGAGGGGGAGGTAATGGGGGAGGTAACAATTCATGTCCAGGCAATACCCCACACTTCTTTATTAACAGCACACACTTTTCCCTTGTCTTTTCCTCTGAAAATATAATTTGCTAAGGTTTCACAGAACTACACTACAGGGCTAAACGAAAGGTATTTAACTATCTCCTATTGTGGGCATTTATGTTGTTTCTAGTTTTCACTATAACAATGATTCTATACTGAGCATCTTTATGCAATAATCATCACACAAATATCTGACTATATTCTTAAAAAAAGTTCTAGAGGTAGAATTACTTCCTGAAACTTTGTAAGAATACATATTCTTAAGACTCTTAATACCTGCTTCCAAATTGTCCTGCAAAAGTGATTACACCAATTTATATACTCAATAATAAGGTAGAAGAGAGGTCAATTTGCCACGACCTCTTCATAGTTTTCTTCTTTGTACAGTAAATAAATTTAAAATGTTATTTTTTATTTACCTTCTTATCGGTCATCTACATTTTTTTTAAAATAATGGCTTATAAACTTTACATATTTTTTACTAAGGTATTTATCTTTTTATATTGATTTATAAAAAGAGTGACTGAATTGAACTAGAATTAATTGTGTTAGATTATATAAGATAAAAATTTAACTTTAGTATTTTTTCAAATGTAAATCAATTATTATGTTTCTAACTGTTGAATAACTAATTTTTCCAAGAATCTGAAATACCATCAAAGCATATCATGAACTTATACATAGTCTAGGGATGTCTTAAATCTTTTTGTTTATTTCATTTGTTTTTAAAATTTGTTCTAGAAGTTTTCATTTGTTTTTATATTCTGTCATTGACATCTTTTTTTCTTCTTAAAAAAAGAATTTTTTTAAAGGATTTTTTGATTTTGTATATTTTCCTAAGTGATGGGGCAAGTAACACATGTATGTCTTTTTCATAATTTTCTTAAACCATCTTCACTTGTACTACTAGGTGAACTTTAGAATAATCTTATCGATTTTTAAATAAGCAAACATTGTGACTTTATTTGTAACTGTGTTAAAACTATAAATTAATTTGCAGAAAGTTGACATGGTTACAGATCAGTCTTTCCTATCTGTAAATAAGGTGAATCTCTCCATTTATATGACACCTTTTATGTTGCTCATTAATGTTGTGGTTTTAAAAATAGATCTTACCTTTTTTATTAAGATAGTTTTTAGTTGCTAATGTGAATAACATCATCTTCTATTTTTTTTCCAACTGGTTAATGTTAAAATATGGGAAAGGGAGTGCTTTTAAATGTTTGCTTTGTACCTTACCAACTTGCTAAGTATTCTTGTTAGTTATACATCAGGTTTGCTAGGCAAAAGAACTCATCATCAAACAAATAATTATAATTTTGCTAACCTACCTCCATTTTTTGGTCTTGTCTTATTTCATCAATGAAAACTACCAGAACAAATATTAATGATGGTGAATATGCTTATTATGTTCCTGTTTTAAAGGAAACACATCTAGTGCTTAATCTGTGGGTATGCTACCAAGGGCTGGTTGGCCATCAATCTGTAGCACTTCAATTGCTCCATATTTGTTTCATTAGCTTAATAATCTCAGAATTGGAAATCTGTGTAACCAGTAAGCAAGAACAGATTCCCTGTCAGTGTTGTTGCTGTGGGAATTTTTCTCTCACATTTTAAGCTTACTAGTCTATTAACATACATAGCCTCTAGTTCAGTGGTTCTTAATCCTAGTAATACATTGGATTCACTGAAGAGCTTATAAATTGGTTGATCCCTGGGGTCTCTACATGGGTTTTTTTTTTTTCTTTTTTCTTTTTCAAATCTCTCCAAATGATTTTAATATGTAGCTAAGTTTGCAATCCACTGTCATTAGCTTTCAGAGTTAAGTAAGCATAAAAGTTAGCTGGAGAGCTTGTTAAAAAGATAGATTCCCATGATCCAGTCCTTCCTTTCCAAAGATTCTGATTTGATATTCTTGGATGGGGTCTGCTATCTGTAATCTTAACAAGTATTTTGAGAATCACTCTGTGGTTATAATCTAACTAGTATAGATACCAGACTAAAAAATAATTTGATTCTACCTCTCACCTAAAGGAAAATTTATTATTGAGTAATCTGAAAAAGTGGGTTGCAACCCTAGTTACATTTTAGAATCACCTAGAGAATTTAGAATACATCCCGATGCCCAAGCACCCACTTCCAGATATTCTCATTTAACTGTGAATGAGAACTCCGAAGTGCTTACTTTTTGCCACAACCCCTTCTTTTAATTTTACTGGTCACAAAATCTCTCCTTTGATTTGCTTCTGCCCATAACCCAAATAATAAAACTGGAATTTATATTTTCTGGTCAGAGGAAGAAAAAGAGGTACTAATTGGGCAGATTTAAGCATTCCTGTTTCCTCTAGAAAGCAAATTTTGCCATAGAGTTCTCCATTTGATGCAATCTTCCCCTTCCTTTGCTTCAGAGGATACAGGTACGCTGTGTGTCCTCTCAATGGTAAAAGCACCAACCCCAGTCCATGCTCTGGATTTCCGGCAACTACATACTTTGTCAAAATGAATGCAAATCCATCTCAGACATCATTATGGGTGAATTCACGTTATAGACTATTAGGTATTTTCAATGTTTTTCTCAGAGTGGGTATTTTAGTGGAGAGCCATGAGACTGAATTGTTGACTTTTGTCAAACACTATCTTGTGATGACATTACAATTTATTTTTGTAACAAACAATAAATGAGGGCTACTCTGTGGCAGATTGTGTTGTTTATCATAAATGTTATTTTTCTCATCAACAAGTCCTATACTTTTACTAACAGGTAAAGTAGAAAACCAGGATTCAGGCCAAGGTCCTTCTATTTTAAAACAACTGTCACATGCCTCTGTGGTTTAAGGCATGGTATCTGGATGGGCAAGGGTCCCATCATCCTGTGGTTCAAATACACATGGAAAATCTCACCTACCTGCTGTGCTAAATGGAGCAAGAAGGAAACCTATCCGAGCAATTCAGATAAAGTAGAATTTGTTTTGCTGCAAATGATTCAAATCATTAAATTCAATAAATACCCATTAAGCCTCTATTATGTGTAAGGCTCCACAACTCTTCGCAAGCACCAACTATAAATTAGATTTGGTTTATGTGAAATCTTCCCCTATTATTGCTAGGTTGCAGTGCCATATTTTCATTTTTGTTCCACTTATGTGATCTTCTAAAAAAGAGATATACATTCTCTAACCTATGTTAAGACTAGACATCCCTGATGAACCCACTGCTATTTCAAAAAGAAAGAATAAGGGTAATGTGCTGCTTTCACGAAGCAGCCGAGAGCTCCACAGTGATCATTCTTCACTGCTCCCTAATCCTTCTCTAAACTCTCCTAAGCTGCTGGATTGTGTCCCCCCTGAGCCCTTTGCTATCCGGGAATGCTGATTTCTCATTAGCCCAAAGTGCAGTCACCACAGCCCCATCTGTTCAACTTCAGTGCTCTGCATTCCCAGCCTGGCTTACAGATTTACAAATTCAGAGAAGGAAGGTTTCCTCCACCTATGAGGTAAGCACAAGGTCTTCTGGGTCACTGTGTCTTGCCTACCAGAACAAGCCACATAAGCAACTCTGTGAAATATGTCCCAGCACCGGTGCTGGGCAGTTCTTTCCTTCCAATGTGGTATAATAATAAGGAGATTAAAGTTTAATCATATCTGATCCAAATTCCTCTGTTGATCTCCCTTTTGAATATGTTCCATTGAGACCTTGGTTTTGCCACATAATATGCAGAAAGACAATAAGGAGCTTAAGATAGACACAAATCTAAGCCCTGTATGAACTTGGGAAATCAAAATTGCAACAAATACCTCCCAGTCCTCAGGAGTCCGAGGCATCAATGGAGCCAGACTGGGGAAGATGATTTGTTCTGTATCCTCCTGCACACCCTGTAGAGGCTGTAAATAATGAGAGCTTGCACTTTGACCGCCTTCCATGTCCCTGAGATCAAGGAGTCAGACCCAGAGAAGGAACCCAGGGTGATGTATTAGCACCTTGATCTCAGCTCACTTTATCCAGGCATCAGAAGTTGTATACATGAAATTTACCTCAGAGGAGTCAATTGTCCTGGAAGAAAATAGAAGTCTTTGACTCTGTTCATTCATTTATTCAATAGTTCTTTCTAAATACCTACCCTCTGCCCGACTGTATGCTAAGTCCAACCGCCTTTCTAAAAATGGAGAGAAACATCAGAAATCATCCTTCTCCACTTGGGGCTTCTCACGGTAGTCAATGATAATTGAATACAAGGCCATCTGTGTCAAAAGGCAGATGTATATGGCCCAAAAGTAGTACAAAAAATAAAGGAAAGGGAGACCTCAATATGCCGCTTTCCTACTGAAGAAGGTTTGATCTGTGCAAAAGGATGGATGGGAGAGTCAAATAACAGAAAAGAACCTTTGGATAGTTACTCTGTCCCCCAATATAACATCCAGAGTAAACTGCCTGCTACAAACAATTAAAAATACTGAATTTAATGTCTTGATTTAGCATGAATAGGGAAGAAAGTAAACAGTTTCAAACCAGCAAATAAGTGAATAAGGAGGAGCCTTCAGATTTAAAATGACTACTGAAGCCAATTTTAGTTTGAAAAAGTATGAAACCTGGTAAACATGAATTTAAGATATATCAAATCAATGGAATATTACTTGGCCTTAAAAAATGAAGTATTGCTATATGTCACAACATAGGTGAATCTTGAAAACATTATGGTAAGTGAAAAAAGTCAGTCACGAGAGACCACATATTGTATAATTTATTTACATGCATTTTTCAGAATAGGTGACTCTATAGAGACAGGAAATACATTAGTAGTTGACAGGAGCTTAAGGTGGGGTGAGTCAGGGGTGAATACTACTGGGTATGGGTTTCTTTTGCGGGTAATGAAATGTTCTAAATTTAGATAGTGGTAATGAGTGCACAATTCTTTAAATATACTAAAAATCATTGAATTGTACACTTTAGATGGTTGAAATATATGCAAATTATATCTTAAAGCTGTTAAAAGAAAAATAGAAGAATAATTTATTACAGGCTCAGTGACTCAGCCTGTAATCCCGTGCTTTTGGGAGGCTGAGATGAGTGAATTGCCTGAGCCCGTGGGTTCGAGACCCGCCTTGGCAGCAAGACCTCATCTCTACAATAAATCAAAAAATCAGCCAGGCGTGGTAGCGCATGCCTGTAATTCCAGCTGCTTGGAAGGCTGAGGCGGAAGGATCGTCGGAGCCCGGCAGGTCGAGGCTGCAGTGGCCGGGAGCGGCCACTGCACTCCAATCTGGGCGACAGAGTGAGACTCCAACTCAAAAAAAAAAAAAAAAAAATTGACTTACAGTGTCATTGATGCTAAAGGTCAAAATATTGATTAGCTCTAGAATTCAAGCTATGTATGCTTGTTAAAACGTCTAGAGTACTCACCAAAAGAAGAAAAATAGAGTGCATAGTTTCTATAATAAGAGAAAAATGTAATAATAAAATATAAAATCACTGTAAAGCAAGGCAAGAAAAGAAAAAAGAAATATAAAGCAGACAAAATGCATAGCAAAATAAAATGCTGTAAATAAAATGTAAAATTAATATATTGTATGTGTATATATGAATATATACACAGTAATTGATTTATTGTGTATATATAAGTACTTAAACTCTACTAGTTAAAAGAGAAAGATTAACGATGTTAAAAATAAATCTAACTTTATGTTGCTTAGAAGAGACACATCGAAGACACAGGATACAGCAAGACTGAAAATAAAATAATGAAAAGATATTCATACCAGATAAATATTAAAGAAACTGTATCAGTATCAGACAAAATTAACCTTTAGGGAAAAACGTTAACTAAAAAAAGAGAAAAGATCACTATATAATGTTAAGACATTCAATTTATCAGAAAGTCATAATCATTCTTAATATGCTTGTACTCAGTAACATGTCCCAAAAAATATTTAAATCAAAAAATTTTATAGCCATAGAAAAAAACAGACAAACTGCAGTGTTAATGGGAGATTTTTATTTATTTGTTTTGTTTTGTTTTTAACACATCTATCTTGGTAACTACTAGTTTAAGAGGGGGACAGAACCATTAGAAATATCAACTAAAATCCTACCATTAACTGCATAGCCTAGTGGGTATTTATAAAACATTCTACCTAACAATTAAGGTAACACAATCTTCAAACAAAATCAACAATATATTGGACTATAAAGAAATTCTCAACAAATTTCAAAGAATTTATTATCACTCTAAATTCTCTGAGCACAAAGCAATTAAGTAAGAAATAGTAACTAAAAGATAACTTAGCAAAACTGTTTATGCTTGAAAATACAAGAAAACATTCCTAAATCATTCACACATCAAAGGCAAAATCATATTATAAATTCAAAAATATCTAGAGCTAAATAATAATGCTATGTAACTATTTCCCGCATTATGAAATGCAATTAAAACAGTTGTGATAGGGAGACATAGAACCTCAAATGCTTACATTAAAAAAAGAGGGGGGGAAAGCTGAGAAATATTAAACTAAGCAACTGTCTTAGAAAGCTAAAAAAAAAAGCAAATTAAATCCAAAGAAAGTAGAAAGGGAAATAACAAAGATAAGAGAAGAAGAAATTGATAAAAAAGAAAAGCAAGAAACAATAGAGAGGATAAAACAGAAGCCAAGTGTTGGCTCCCTGTGAAAATTAATAATATTAACAAACCTCTAGCAAGATTAATCAAGATAAAAGGTAGAGAACACATGAATAAACAATGTTAGGAATAAAAATGGGGACTTAATCACAGATGCCACAAACATTAATAAGATAAGAATAGATTATGAAGAGCTTTATGCCAAGAAAATAGAAATCCTAGATGAAAATTAACTTTGACTCACCAAAATTAGCAATAATTTTAAACTGAAAGATACCATACAAAGCAGAGAGCATTGTGTGAGGAAGAGCTGAAGGTAGAAATGACACTGGCTTTGTGGAATACACTCACTGATTTGTTCTGCAAACACCAAAAAGCTATCTTTGTCACACTTCTGGCTAGTTACTGATGGGGACAGAAGAGTTGGCCTGAATTGTCCCCTGAAGGGCTTACAACATAGTCAGGGGCTTATGGCATATACATAATGTGTCATGGAAGGAAATTGAAATTCTCTGGAGGTTCACTAGGAAATTAGTGACAACAGCGCCTAGATTTCATACTGGACTGTGTCAGGATGAGGATGAAGAGCTGGAGTGGGAGGTTGGAGGTCCTTGGATGTGCACCTGGGAATTTGAACTCTATCCTGGACTAAAAGAAAACACTGACATTTTTGTCTAGGAGAAATTAATGACCAGGGTTTAAAATGTATGAAGCCAGTAAAGATATACACATATAATAAATGATATTTGGGAATGTTGAGAGATAATGCATGGTGGAGATTTTGGAAGATATTGCAATAATCAAGATAAGTTGTGAGACAGTCCCAACCTAGGATGGTAGAAATAAACACAGACAGGAAAAACAGCATGGAGAAGCACTAAAAGGCTTTGTTTCTTATTAGATATTAGGTTTGTGGTCAAGGGGAGGCCCAATGGTGTCCTAAGATATCCAACCTGAGCAAATGGGAATTAAATAAACTAATGACAATTTGTTTAGGCATTTATTTGTTTTGGAGGAATGACTGAGAATTAATTCAAATCTTTAATGAGTCCTAATTTCTCAATTCAAATAGCAAGTGACCATGGGAGAACACAAAGCCTAGTTCAGATGTGAAGACTAGACCAGAATGTCAAGAGAACCTTGGCTAAGAAATCTTCCGAAGTACTGCCAACCAACAAACTAGCACTGTGAAGAGTAGACTCAGTATCAAGTATATGTGAGAGTGGACATGGCTGTCAATGTCCTAAACTTTGATCCTCACCAAAGTCTGCCACAAAGAATGTTGGAGCCAAAGAGTCAGATGCAAAACTCTGGGACAATTGCCTAGTACCTGGGTGCACAGGGCCTTCAGCCAGCCAGGGTCCATACTATTGTTATATAAAGAACTTTGTTATGTATTTATTGCCTCAGTAGGCTTAGTCCAAATGTCAATGAAGAAGGTAATGGTCTAATTAGAAAGTCAAGTCAGGTAGGACCTCACAGAGTTTGTGAGTACAACCTTCTTCTTTTTCAGATGGAAAAATCAAGGTCCCAAAGGAGAAATGTCTTTCCTAAGGCCTGTAGCTTTAAAGAATGACTGATAGCCAGGTCATCCCCTACAAGGTAGCCTATTCCACACCGACTTGCTGCCTTGACTTGCTGCCTCTGGGGAGGTAAAGACTTAGCTTGGAGCTTCATGAACCACTGTGGGGCCTGGAGGTCCGAGCTCCATGATGCAACCTTCTTTACTAGGTTGGGGGTAATCCTTGCACCCTTCCCAAAACCTTTCCCTGGATCCCAGGATGGTCTTTATTGCTCTGAGGATCAGGGTCATGAAGTTCCATTTTGTGACAGAATGGCCCTGGATGGCACAGCAGTAGATGGTATATCTTTTGAGTGAAGAGCACAGTAAGAGTCACTAAGTGGCCCATTGGGCTTCTAAAGAAACTATCAATACTTATCTCCTATGAGAAGTGAATGATTCTCATTGGAGTAACAACTGAAAACTGCAAGCATCTTGAAGACATAGACTAGGTATTCATGTGTCTATGGGCCTGACAAAGAATAGACAAGCAGGAGGTGTTCAGTGAACTAATTCTGAACTGATCTGCTCTGGGAATACAGTGTAAAGAAAAATTATACCTCTATTTTACATCCATTTTGAATGGGAAATTTTCATAATGTATGACACCAGCACTTCCATCTCTACTAAGATTTTTAACTTTTCCTTAATGACTTATGCTCACCAAATTGTGTATTTTTTAAACGAGCCCTGATGTAATATAGGAGGAAGAATAAAATTTGTCAGATTATTTGCTTATGCAATAAATACTCCAGTCTGTTGCTCTCTGAGATTTTATGTCTGCATGATAGTCTTCCTGTCTCTCTTATACAGTGGTCCCTCACCAAGGTATCTCAGGCATCCCAATCTACAGAGGCTGGAAGAAACACCTCATTTGCACGTTTTGAGAGGTAGTGGAGCTACACAAGAGATATAGTCATTAGGACCATTGGTGGGATCAGAGTAGGATTACTCGTCATCACAGGCAGAGTCCTGCCTTGAAAGCAGAGTGACCCCATACTGCAGCTGTAGGATGCCCACACACAACGGGGAAGTTGAATTTACCACCATATGGAAAGGTGAGTAAGGAAGCTCTGGGGGTATGCAACTGTCCCTCTTCAGACACAATAGGTTCCCTGCAGGCAAGAACAATGTCTTTTTCTTTTGGTCTATATCCTCTAAACACCTAGCAAGGTCTTCTTTTCACTGAGTAAGTGCTTTAGTGTTTTCTGTTTTATTGTTTTCAGCTACATCTATACATACAATTATAAGATAGTATTTCCAAATGTGTACAACACATTAAAATATTTAAAGTGCTTTTCCACTCATTATCTCCTTTAATTCTTGCAACGTTTCAAAGGTACCTGGTTTTGTGAACAAGCTGGACTTGGCAGTGTGAAAGCCAAAAGTAACTTCATTCTGTCTAATTGTTGTCCCTTTGAACCTACTCTGTAAAATCCATCTTTTCTGTTGGATAACATCCCAGACAGTTTCTACAGCTTTTCCAGTCACTTCGTGAATTTGAAAGCCCCAGTCTAGTCTACCATTAAACTTTCAAACCCTCATTCAATATAAAGTTCTCTCCCCTCCCCAAACTGTAATTTGTCCCAGGCTCAGAAACCCACATCAGCAGAGTTAAAGAGTCATGGACAACTTCAATCTTGATTTGCTTCACCTCCACTCTCCACCCCCACTGACTATTTCTGGCTTCTCCATAGTCAATTGAAGTGAAGGGAGGAGAGAGAAGGATATCAAGAAATGGTCTTTATTGTCAGGCACAGTTGTAATCCAGTGTTGGTATCTTGAGTGTGTAATTGTCTATGTGTTGACATTTTTTTTCTGAGTTGCTTTTGTAGGTTTAGAGATTCCCCTCCCAACCTCATCCTCCAACGGTAGTTCCCCAGTACAATCTACAGCTAATCCCTTCAGAACCATCCATAGTTTATACAGCTAATGGTGCACTCAAACCTTTTCTGCAGAGCCCATCTCACCTCCAAGCAGGATGCCCTTGTGGCCAGGGTTATTTTGGAAGATGGTGCATGACCTCCTTTGACCCATAGGGTCTCCATCTGGCTGCAGGAAATAAGCTCCTTTGCCCTATTGTAGAAGGACAACTCACTCTAAGATAACCCTGTCTCTGCTCTGCCACCACAAGAGACTCCACCTGCCTCTCACCTGGGGCTTTCTTGGGTTGAGTCATATCCCAGCACCTCTCCCTTCACTAGCTATATTTCAAGCTTTCTGGATCTTTCTCTGAAGCCCCTTTCCACTTGGCTTTGAGGGGAGAAGGGGATAGAAGACAGGATAAGAGGAAATTCACATCACACTAACACTTTATCTCCAAAGAATTTTAAACTCCGATTATATAACTTGGAGAAAGATGTTAGCCATGAGTGACCAGCTCTCTATAAAATCACTCTGTAGCTTGGTTTTCCCCTGAATTTAGGGTCAGATGACATAATATTAAAATCAGATCAACAAGAAGTGTCCTATTTTAACAACCTATTTCAAGAGGCAAGACTTAGAGATGAAATAGATGTTAATTTTCTAACTTCCCTTTAACGGGTGAGGGAACTAGGCTCCAGCCTTAGTTTGCACAGTCACAAGGAGGCAGTATTGGGACTCAAACCAAAGACGGCTTCAACAACCACACACTACTGCCCAGAGCTCTCTCAGCTCCTGACCTCACAATGTGAACCCTGCCCATCCTCTCCCAGTCAAGCACAAGACAGGAGACCTTGCCTCCTGAACCCTGCCTAACCCTGAGACTGGACACAACTGAAAGTTCATAGAAAAGTCATATAGGCTGAATCTCTTGCTATTAGCAAACCTGGTGCTAATGGTGATAATAATTGGAAACAGTTACATAGCACTTTTAGGCCCTGATCTAAGCATTTTAACATCTATTCATTATTACATATATTAATTATATAATCTTTAAAACTACCCCCATGGGATTGACACTGTGATTATCTGTCATTATACAGATAAGGAAATTGAGGCACTGAGAGGTTAAATAGATTGTCCAAAATTCTGTTTACTTATAGAGACAGGTTCTAGTTACAAATTCTGGCGCTATAGTTCTCAGACTTTAGTTTACATAAGAATCATCTGGGGAACTTTTTGAAATACAGATTTCAGGCCAGGCTCAGTGGCTCAACCTGTAATCCCAGCACTTTGGGAGGCCGAGGCGAGTGGATTGCCTGGGCCCGCGGGTTTGAAACCCACCCGGGCAACTTGGTGAGACCTCATCTCTACAATAAATCAAAAATTAGCCGGGTGTGGTAGTGCCTGCCTATATCTCCAGATACTTGGAAGGCTAAGGCTGAAGGATCGCTGGAGCCCAGCAGGTTGAGGCTGCGGTGACTGGGAGCGTGCCACTGTGCTCCAGTATGGGCAACAGAGTGAGACTCCAACTTAAAAAAAAAAAAGAAAGAAAGAAATACAGATTTCCAATCCGTTCATTTAGATACTGACTGTATCTGGCTTGCAGCCGTTCCTCAGGTGATTCAGGTGAAGGTCTCTATGCCTTGACCTGTTGCATCATATACCAATGGGCAGACTTAGAGCTGTGTGAGACACTATGGCAACTAGGCCAAGGATGGACCCCTCAGCAACAATGTGCTGAGGACACTGAGTGTGAAGGGCAGCTGGAAACTTCCTCAGTTTGCTCTTTTCTTCTGCTTTCAAAGTACTGATTCTTGAACAAGTGAAAGTGTTTGTTGAATAAATGAACTTGTTCCCAGGACTCTGAAGAATGTGAAAATAAGTTTACTTTTAATATAGCTTAAAAACACTTCATAATCTAAAAAATATATATATATAGTTCACACTATTGAACAACTTCAGCAAATCTTCTGCACTACCTGCCAAGGTCATAGTTTCAATCTCACCTTCAATTATTGATAGATAGCCTGATAATTTGAGAAAAGAGAAACAAACTTTTTTCAAGATTTGGAAAAGGAAAATCCTTTTAATAAGAGATTCCATCCTGATTACATAGCTCTTATCAGGAAATCCCTTGAAAGCTGAATTCCAGAAGGTAACTATTTAAAAATGTCATTGAAAAACGAGAAATTATCTGCTTACACAGCTTAGAACAGACCCAGGAGAGATTGTATATTTGGTGCCAAACAAGAATTAAAGATTGTTCTTGTAGCCAGAATTGGACTGAAAATTGTTAACTACCTTTGCCCCCACAATAAAACTCTTTTCAAAATGTAACTATAAAATGCTCAAAAAAGCAAACAAGAAGGCAGGAACCTGGCCTTTTTTTTTTTCTTTTTGTCTTGGGTAGTGAATGTACCATTAATGATGCCATCAATCAAGATTTGCAACAGGAGTAGATAAATTGTATTATAGAGGTAAAGGAAACTCAAGTCTGGGAGCATATCAGTGGGCATGAAAGGTTGGCCAAAGAATGGGGAAGAGATGAAACAAGGCAGAAGCCCACAGACAGGACATGGAGTTAACCTGTTCTAATGACCATCTAGCCACGGAAGTCTTAAAGTGCTGGAAAGACTAAGTCCAGGACCAGCGCTTCACAGTAGAACTCAAGAATTAGATCTAGAAAAGCCAGGTAGCTTAAACTCCACATTTACTTATTCACCATATGGGAACCCAAAGATACCAGTGAACTTCTGCCAGCAAGATTTCAACTATTGCTCAACTCTGGCCATATTACCCTTGAACATGGCTCAAAGTATCATCAGATTTAAACTGCTTGTTTCTTAAACTTTTTCAATGTTTTAATTAGTGCTTCCAAAAGCAAGACCAATGATGCACATCATGGGAAGTAAGCAAAGATTTTCCTGTGCTTCATTTCTCTGCCTTCTGCTTACCTCTTTACTGTGTTGAATTTCACATCTCTCAACCAGCACTTTTGGCAACATGATGAGGGGGAAGACTTCCAGGCTTTCAAGATGACTGTGGAGAAGTTACTGTCTCTCTTGGGCACATAAAAGACACTGACAGAACAAGTAAAGGCCAAGCAGAGGAATGACCTTGTTGCTTTCTCTTATCTACTTGACCTGGCATTCACCCATTGAAATAGGGAAAAGGGACGACCCCTGACCTATTAGTCATAGATTCATGCTGGTTCTTCCTAGTATCTTGGGACACTTAGGTGATAGAAGAATGGATGAATGATTTGTCTGATGTCTTTACCAGATATTAAGACTAAGCTACAAGTTAGGCATTATTGTAATCTCTTGTTTCCCCTTATTAAACACGAAAAATACAACCTGAATGTCTTGTTCGGAAGAATCATTTAAGCTAAATATGAATATCGCTTTTATCTAGGATTAATGAACTGAATATTTTAAACTGTCCAATTAGGAAAATGTTTGCCTTTGGGGCACTAAAAAAAGGAGTTAGGTTCCCCTCCACCACTACCCTTAGATCAACACCCCAGTGAAAGAAAATGCTATATAAATATATACATGTTCATTTTTTCTTTCCACTGAAATATGTTTATCATACATGTATTCATCAGCTTTCATGCATGCTGTCAGATGTGGAAAATTAGCTTTTGCATCTACTAACTCCTCTGTGGAAAAGAGGTCCCTCATGTGTTTAACAGAAAGGAGCTTTATTGTTTATGAGACTGAAAAATAAAGGTTGCCATGGCTTTAAGATCTAGTGATTGGTAATCAGTTTTCATAAATGACCATGAATCACTTTTGTGCTGGCTGGGCTTTGTTTGGAATATGTGACGGCTGTTCTGTCTTACAAGTAAGGAATTATTAATGTACCCTCCCTGGAGGGTTTCAATTTCACTCGTACAAATAGCTGTATATCTACCAAGTGTATGTTCAGTGTGCCTATCTATGAAATTTAAAATTATATGCTTTGTGTAAAACAGAATATATAATAGACTCTGAAATTGAATAAAACTTATTGGACTCATTTTTTATCCTTTGTGACATTTTTCTAGTAAGAGAGTTCAGACAAAAGGCATTGCCACCAAGGAGCCAGGAATGCAAAGTCCTGTCCAATTTAAATAATCACTCCTTTCTGTCATGTTTTACAAAGAGATGTATTCAAACATGCTCTTTGGGCATTTCTATATTCTGTTCTTAGTTTTCACAATATGAACAGGCAAAGATCCCCTTTGCCCCTTTTGTATGTTTTTGTTACTTGAAAAAAGTATAATCTTGGCAATTGCCTCATTATAAAAATGAGAGGGCTTTCTTCTATGATAAATAGGACCAAGGCCCGCCCCCACAAGAGAAAATAATTTAGTTCCAATCTTCACATCCCTCCTTTTCTCAACAAATAAAATAAGAAGTAAAGTCAAAGATAATAAGGTGTTCATAGCAAATCTGATCATGCTACTTGCCTTTTTAAAATCCTTCAGTGGTTACCCATATCAATGTGGCCCAAACTTTCTAGTATGGCTTACAATGCCTTTCCATGATCTGCTCCTCAAAGACCTCTCCAACTTTCTCTCACTCCCCTTTAGTAAAACCTCTCCAGGCATTTGAACCCCTTTTATTTCTGGAAATGCAGTAATCTGTCTCTCTCTCAATCTCTCCACCCCCCCACTCCTTCCCTCCCTCCCTCCCTCTCTCTCTCTCTCTCTCTCTCACACACACACACTGTGTGTGTGTGTGTTGTCCCTTTCACTTGGAACCAATATTGTTGTACCACACACTACATAAACTTTTGAATAGTGGTACTGGCTGAGGCCCTATGGGCAAAAAAAAAAAAAAAAATCATACCAACACAAGTTAAATGTGTTGGTTTCTATGAAAGTGAATTGCTGGGTTCCCAGTATGAAAGGGGCCACTGTCATATTGCCACCAAATGGCGGTTTAATATTTTCAAGAAATACTTCCATCTGAATGTTCAGCACTGGTCTCTGTTGCTTTAGGCTGGACATGGCAGTGGCAGTAGATAGATCAATCTTGGTAACTCAGAATCCCTATTGCTGGGCCTATATGTAGCCTCCATTTCTACCACGGTAACTGCCCTCTTCATGCATCCCTCATACCAGCATGGAAGTGGCTCGTGACAGACGCTGGCTGACATCAACTGACTGAGCTATTGCCTACTTGGTTGTTTAGTGTCTCTTCTGTGGTGGTATCTAATGGGTATTAATGTGCTATAAAAATCTTTACACTTCATGGCAATTCGCATTTTTCAACCCATATGTCATCAACACAGACCTCTCTGTTCTTAATCTTCCAACGTATTTTAATTTGCTACCACTCATGAGTCCATATATACAATAAAGCTTTTCTCTTTTCATAGAAAATGGATAGCTAAGTCCACTATCCAAAGTCCTTACAATTAGGAGAATTTTCTCTCACTGCTACTTTTCAAGGCTTCCCCAAGGCTGTAGCATAGTTATCTGTTTTTTGGCTTTTACCTAAAACGTAATGAACTGACCCATTTGTAAGCAAGACCAGGATTTTTCTTTCTTCTTCAACTGCTTGCATGTGACCTCCCACACAGTCATAGGCATGAATTGAGAAAGAGTCACTAATGCAATGGTAGAGGGTGACACAGGTGTCTGGGCTACCTGCTCATGTACTTGTATCCTCTTGTCCTGTTCATGTTCAGCCCAGGATACACCACTTCGATTTTATAATGGAGTGTTGTGGGCCTGCTCAACCTATGACTTGGTGAGTATGACAGGACTCAGCTGACAATGGAGAGTTCCAGTCACATGGTTACTTGGTACCCTTTTGTCATGCATTCTGTGTACTGTAGCCCAACAGTATACCAGGAGCTGATTTTTGTCCTTTTTTTTTTAAGTGTGTAATTCTCCACTGCAGATAGCAAGGATTTACTCTATGGGATTTAACCTCTGGAGCTTGTCACAATCTCCACACAGTATCTTTTCCTATCACTGATACCTCCAACACCTCCAACACTATAGAATCTACTCCATCATATGGCCAAAGTGGTAAGACTGCAGAATTGTTTCATGTTATCAAAGCTGACAGCCTTTTGCATTACCCATATATGGGCCAGAGCAATATCTCCATGTGTAGAATATGCTATCAACTGAAGAGTCCCACTAGCATTGTTGAGCTCCCTTCTTAAGATAAAGAAAAGGTACAGGACGCAAATATTTATTTTTTCCTTTCAGAGTAATATTGTGTCATGCCTCATGGGGTTCGTAACAAAGAACATAACAAGTCTATGAATATTTGCAGGTTTCTCTTCCACTTCCCGGAACCCATGAGTCTTACCAGGCTTCCAATATGTCAGTTACTTCTTCCTTATCCAGTCCAGTCAACATAATGTCATTAACATAATGCATAAATGTGATATTATGCAAAACGTTCAGAAGTTCTAGATCTGTGTCATCCATTATGGCATCCAGTAGCCCCATGTGGCTGCTGAGCACATGAAATGTGACTAGTGCAACTAAGAAACTGAATATTTAACTTGAATTAATTTTAGTGAATTTAAATTTAAAGACTTAGTGTAAAATAAGTTTTTCTTAAACATAGCTTCACTGTTTGGGTAGGATTGTATGGCATGATAACCATCTTATGGAGCAATATAATATTACTGTATTATAGAACATGTATCAGGGGTATGCGTAATTTCTAGTATTACACATAAACACTGAGTGAATGTCAACAAATTAAGGACAATTGTTTTTTCAAACCATCAGTGTAGTATTGTGTCTATTTAAATATTTTCTGTAATCTGTAAACATTGTAATGATACCTATATAAATATAACTGGTAATTAAATTAAAATGTTTATTTTAGCTATAGTATAACTAAACTAGTTTTCTAAGTTTAAAGAAATAAATCTGGATAATTTTTAAAAATCAAAATGAAGGCATATTGTTGATGCAGGATTGAGTAAAAATGCAAAAGCTAGTGCTACAATTGAAAAAGCAAAGAAAAAAGAGACTGGAAGAAAGTATGTCACAAATTTCATGATGAAAAGCAATTGCAATTTGCTGCAACAAAGCAAAACAAAAATGCTGCTGTGTAACAAAATTCTCAAGATAATAAAGTGAGAAATACCGAGACATTTTCAGCCAATATATAGTGAATTTGATAAGCAAATTTCCTCTCAACAGTAAAAAAGGAATCAATAAAATTAATTAGCTGATATTAGAATTCAATTTCCAACAATAATTTTGTAAGAGACTTAACAGGATATGAGCTTATAACTTTGGCCAGCTATAAAATGTCTTAGATTCTTACACAAAATAGAAAATGATTTTTCAATTTAGAGATGTTAAAAACTTTACTATTTTAGTTACAGAAAGTAAAGTTTATTTTAAAATTATGAAAAACCAGGCACAGTGGTGTGCACCTGTAGTCACAGCTATTTGAGAGGCTGAGCTGGGTGGATTGCTTGAGCCCAGAAGTTCCAGTCTAACCTGGGCAACAAAACAAGACCATTTCTGAAGTAAAAAATTATAAGGAAGATATGAAAAAATATTTTACAAATATTGAAAGGTCCCCAATTAAGCAATAAAACAATTTTAATTAGAATACTAGACCTAGCCGGGCTCCGTGGCTCAGCCTGTAATCCCGCGCCTTTGGGAGGCTGAGGTGAGTGGATTGCCTGAGCCCGCAGGCTCGAGACCCGCCTGGGCAGCGAGACCTCATCTCTACAATAAATCAAAAAATCAGCCGGGCGTGTTAGCGCATGCCTGTAATTCCGGCTACTCGGAAGGCTGAGGCGGAAGGATCGCCGGAGCCCAGCAGGTGGAGGCTGCGGTGGCCGGGAGCGGCCACTGCACTCCAGACTGGGCGACCGAGTGAGACTCCAACTCAAAAAAAAAAAAAAAAGAATACTAGACCTTTCTAACACTATCAAAAATAAATGAATTCAAATTTGAAAAATTGCAAGTACTTTTACTTAGCTTTAGAAGAATCATGCAAAATTAAGAGACACAGCCCAATTAATACTTGGGTATATTTTGTCTTACATGACTTCTAATTTTATAAACAAATTCTGTTTTCAAACCTAAAAAATCAGACTCATGAAATAGATTTTTAAAAATGTTTTATATCTGTCAAATAAAATTTTCAACTAGATATGAAAAATTAGTTTCTATCACCATAGATAATACTCCAACTATGTTAAGTCAAAATTTGATTTACCAGAATTTTAAAACAAGACATGGATTATTTTTCTTATTAATTTATCCTGCTATATGATGCATACTGGAAATATTTGTGTTCAGTTTTCTGAAGCAAATTATAGGAAAATTATTATAGATGTAGTTGTTAAAACTATGAAGTGTATATGTAAAGAAGCTATGAATTGTTTCCAGGTTATAGAACCTATTAAAGAAATAGAAGACAATGAATGTAGTAATCTTATATTCATCAGTTGAGTCATGGAAGAGTTGTAAAAGATTTTTTTGAACTATAAACTTCAATTGCAGTAAACTATAAACTTCTTAAAACAAAATGAATGCTTGCCAAATATTAAATAAGCAAAGTCAAAAACTGGCAATGCAATTTACATTTTCTCACTGATGTCACACAGCAGTTTTGAAGCTCTGAGGAAAGTTAAAGCTTATTTATGACTTAAGTACACATATATACAAATTTATGTTGAAATTGTAAATTTACATGATACAAATCAATAATAATGATTTTATATATTTTCCAACATGAATCAATATGAAGATTTTAATTGTACTCAAAAATGTTATATCAATTGATTACAAAAAGTATGAGAAAAATTTGGAGAACACTTTTTGATATTGATAAATTTAGGGTTGTTTCTCAATTTATGCACTATCTTTATGAATTAAATTTTAAAAGTACTGAGGACGAGTTGATGAATTTGCTTAACTTGAACAGTTAATTTTGAAACAGATACACATTTGCATCAAAGTCATATCAATTCTTTTAAAAAGATACACCAGTTTTGTCAATGTGGATACAATTATTAAAGGAAATTTATTCTTTTGATAATTGATTCAGTTATCAGGTATCTTTTAAGTATGTTTGAAACAATTGGACATGCTGATCTACTTTTTCAAAGGTATATTGAATGAGATTAAGTATATTCTATGAAAATTTAGCATCTGAAATGAGATATGCTATAAGTATAAAACACATCAGAAGCCAGGCTCAGTGGCTCAGCCTGTAATCCTGCGCCTTTGGGAGGCTGAGGTGAGTGGATTGCCTGAGCCCGCGGGTTCGAGACCCGCCTGGGCAGGCGAGACCTCATCTCTACAATAAAATCAAAAAATTAGCCGGGCGTGGTAGTGCGCGCCTGGAATTCCGGCTACGTGGAAGGCTGAGGTGGAAGGATCGCCGGAGCCCAGCAGGTCAAGGCTGCGGTGGTCGGGAGCGGCCACTGCACTCCAGTCTGGGTGACAGAGTGAGACTCCAACTCAAAATAAATAAATAAATAAAACACATCAGAAATGCAGAAGACATTGTACAAAAAATCTAATAATTGTTTATTGTTTTTGTTGTTAAAAATATACTATTTTGGAAATATTGAATTAAATAAAGATAATTATTAAAATTAATTTTACTCATTTTCTTTCTTTTTAAATGTGATTACTGGAACATTTAAATTATATTTGTCGCTCAATTATATTTCTATTGGACAGCACTTGGTCTTGAGCTCCTCATAGTGTATTGTGATACAGGGTAAAAGAGTTAGCACAGCCCTGAAGCAAGAATACAAATGCATGTGTTTTTCCATTCCATATGAGGTGATTGTGAACTGTTTCTGGACATTCTTTGTAATAACAATAGAAAAGAGCCAGTCACCAAAGTATATAGTATACCTGAGGCTATATTAGTCTGCTCTAGAAAAGATAACACATCTAGCAAGGCAGCTGTGATTGGGATTCCCATTTTGTTGAGTTTATGGTAATGTACCATCATCTCCCAAGTTCCATCCAGTTTTTACAAAAACCAGACTTAAGAATAAAAGGGAAATAATGATGGGGATCACAACCTCTGCATCCTTTAGATTTTCTTCAGGTAGGACACTAATCTCAACCATTCCCTCTAGGATATATTGGTTTTGGCTCACTTTGGCTGCAGAGGTATGAAAGGTTGGGAAGAAGGTCCTTCTCTTCTTTTATGGTAGTTCTGTTTCTACAGACTAATTCCCCAGTATGGTGCTTGCACCAATTGCCAAGTATGTAAAGCCCTACTGTATACTAAAGAAGAGGGAAATGACCACTAGACCTTGTATAGGATTCCTTACTCCATATGCCTGCACTCTAACAGAAGGACCATATAATTTGAATCTTCAAGTATCAATAGCAACTCAAATCCAATGCCCGATAGTCCTTGGGATGTCTTGGTATTCTCCTTGCCCCAGTGAAGTTACTTATAAAATGACCTTAGGTCCCTTTGGGGAAACACTTGGGAAACCACTATTGACCATACCTTGGTGTCACATAGTCCTTCTTCCAAGGGACTTAACCATCTCCCTGGGCAATATTCTTAGTTCTAGATGGACTTTAACAAAATAGACCTGCCATGTTTAGGCATTTAACAGTCTTTAGGATCAGGCACTATCACTATTAAGTCATAGCTTTTTTGTTATTATTATTATTTTTGTGAGATGAGATCTTCTCTGTGTGCATCCAAAGATGCCCTCTGGCTTCCATACCTGGCTTTCTATTGCATTTTCTCATCTTCAATTATCTCTCTGTAAAACATCAGTGACCATCCAATCCTACCACCCTTACAGATGTTGTTTACTTATCACGCATTGATCTCAAAACCTGGTTCATCCTGCATGCTAGTACATTTCCTTTCACTAATTCACCATTTCATTTCACCACTAGTGAAAGTTTTGACAAGTGGAATACAATTTTGGCCAAGGTCTGTCTGTGTACCCTTTATTTGGTCTTTATTGCCAGTCTGGTGGCTAGTGACCCCAAATCCCGTTTTATCACCTGATTTTCTGGACTACTCCCAGTACCAACTTTCTGTGGGTTCTTTGGAAACAAATGCTAAGATGAAGAGATGGAGTTTTGAATGAAAAATTGTTGCTCCTTGGAGGAGGTGCATTGGGGCTGGGTCTTGGAATGTATAGTAGAGATAACAGAGAGGCATGGGAAGAATGTTTCAAGAATTTTTTTAAAAAAATAAAGGAGAGAAAAATTAATATTTTGTGAAGATTGGCTTTGTGAGTGGGATAGATTTGAGAGAAAGAAAAAGGAATTAGGGACTTACAGATGAGAGGAGAAAAGAGAAGGAGCTATGAGAGATGGAAGAGGAGAATCTAAGCAATGCCTTGAGAATGCCACAGGAGGAGAATTTCATATAGGCAGCTCATCAGTGAGGCAAACCTACCACAACTCCCATGAGCCAATTTGCACAAGTACTACACTGATAGTTAATTTTCCCAATTAATTTTTTAATGTTTTCTCATTCATTATTTATGACAAATGTTGTTGCCAGATCTTTAATTCTGTCTTCCCCCAAGGTCATAGCTTATTTCTTTAAACACACAAATAGAGAAAAAGCATCTTTCCTGAAGAAGTCTCTGAAAAAATCTAGAGATAAAAATATTTTTAGTGACCTCATTCTGGCTATTGCAGCATCGTATATAGATATCTCATCATTACCAACTTGAGGAGTCAGTAATACAGCCAATGACTTGTGCCTAGGACACAGATCTCCAAAGTTGCCCTATTTCTTGGCATCCTTTAGCTGTGGTCAGAAATAAGGCCAACTGGCAGCGCCACCACAAAGCTATGACTTCTTTTCTAAATACACAAAGTCCATGAAGAGAAACTGGTAGCTTATTATTTTCACGTTTAATAAAAGTATGCACAGCTAAACCTCCCTAAAAGCTTGAGCAACCCTCTCCTTACAGCAGTTTTGGAAACCTGACAGCCGTCAAAACCCACATGCCTCACATCCAGGTTAATGTTAGTTTTTCAGTCGACATCTTCCCCTTTCCTTTCTAAATCTGTGTCCTCCAGAGCCCAATCCAGGTCCCACGTAGTCTAAGTCTTTTCAAAGACAGCTCCTTTCACCTTCTTACCTTTCCACAAATGTGACTTTCTCCTGAAGAATCCCTTCTGCTTCCCTCTCATCTTGAGACGGTTCTTTTTTGCACGTCCTCTGATTCTTAATAGCAGCTGCTCAATACTATTTCTGGATTATGTCTTCACTGTTTTTCTGCAAAAAGTTCTCTGCTTCTTCAAAGCTTGTGTCATTCTCTTTGTGGACCATTTTCTGCCCCTTATCATCATTATCTATCCACTCCCATATCATGTTTCAGTCTAAAAAGGCTGCAGCCACTGACCCACAGTACTCTTCTCTAGGACATAGATCTCCAGAGCTCCAGTCTCAGGCGATGGCCTTTCAATACTGCACTCACTCATCCAAGTTTTCCTCACTGGTGCCTTCTTTTTCATTTCTCTTTCCTAGCTTCACATCAGGGACAGTTTATTATTGCCAGTAACCATTTTACTTCTGAAATAAAAAACAATTTATACATTGCCTTCTAAGCACCATATTTTTTTATCATGAGTCTTCTCACACCACTCACAAATGATCTTCAACCCACAGAACCTTCCAGTTCTTTGACTCTGGCACTTCTTGCTCTCTCTGGGTGCATGCCTGGCATCACTTTCTTCCCTACTGAGCTAAAACTCCGTTGTCCTTATTTAGTCTCCCTTTCATGCTAATGTCGTCAGCTCTCTTGCCAATAAATATCTTAATTTGGGCTACCATCACCTCTTTCTTAAACTAATATGCAACTAACTGATCCCCTGGCTTCCTGTAGGTTCTCCACTGAAATCTCTGGGATGATCTTTTCTAACTGCAAAGTGGATCACATCACCTCCTTGTTTTAAACATTTCAAAGGTTTCCCCATCCTGAGACTACTTACAAGGACCTGCTTGATCTAGCCATTGCTTTCATCTCAAAGCTCATCTCCTCCAACCCCCCATTTTAACATCTGTTCCTAATTTACTGTCATATTCAACTACTTTCTGTTTCAAGAATGTGTTCCCTCCCCTTCTCAATCCCACCCTCTCCTCCCCTCCCTTCCTCTTTCCTTCTTTCCCTTTCTTTGTCCTTCCATTCTTTCCCTCCCTTTCCCTTTCCCCTCTTCCTCTCCTGTTTTTCACTCATGTCTTTCTACAGGATAGTCTTTATGCCCAGAATGTTTTTTCCTTCCCACTTCCCCTGATTCCTCCTACTTATCTTTCAGATATCAACTTCTCCAGAAAGCCTTTCCTGACCTCTAAGTCAAGATAACTCGTGTTTGTCCCTCACATAAAGTAACTTAACATTATAAAAAGTATTGTTTCATTAATTAGAAAGCTGTGATTCCTCCACATTGTGCACTCCATTGCTCTGTGTACCCACCACACTTCTCATCATGCCGCTTGGGCTTCTTCCCTGAGTAGAGCCAACCACATTTCTGTTCTCATCCTTCAGCTCTCATGTAAACTTTGCTGTTTATATTTTCATGAGATCAACCTTCCTCCTGAACACTCCTCAGTGTTCCTCATTACACCAAACTCTTTGATGTCTTTATTGTTTTTATCAAAACCATGATAAACTTTTATCAGTTTAAGAAATCTAAAATTATGGAAACCCCTAAGGTAGAAAATAATTTAAGTGAATTAATTAACTGGTAGAAGAGAAAACTCCTGGATGGAGATCACATAGCTCTGAGGTTTACTGGTTTACTGCATTTCTTCAGAAAGAGTCCTGTGACTTTGGGGAACTGTATGTGGAGGTGTGTGTGTGTGTGTGTGTGTGTGTGTGTGTGTGTGTTGTGTGTGTGTATGGTTCAGTTTTCTTCTCTGGAAAAACCTAACAATTAAACTGAAAAACATCTAAGTTCACATTCTAATCTACTATCCTAGGACTTCAAAATAATTTTGAGAGCAATTTCTAATATTCTTTCTTAAATGAAATATAGTAGATCTATTAGATTTCTCACAGAAACCTAAAATAGTCATGAATAAGAGATGTCTGATATTCTATGGAATGACATGCTAATCAACCAACAATGTTCTTTTTGATGTCTTTATATTGACTTCTTTTTCTGTTGCTACTGCTACTTAAAAAATTCTGTCCCCTTCTCTCTAGTAGGAGACTTCCAATTCAGCTTGAAGATTTAGCTCAGATGTCAACTCTTACATGAGTCCAGTTCTTCTCTGTGCTTCCTTGGCACTCTGCTCAAAACTCTCTCAGAGTACCGAGCACTGCAATTCCAGAAATATGTATGTGTCTCCCACTGAACAAAGTCTTTAGAGGCATGACTATCCATTCAACTTTACATCTATTAGGTCTTGTATGTAGAAGAAGAGAAGAAGGATTTCAATAATCATTAGACAACTGCAGTTTGGTTCAAAATTTTTCCTCAAGTTCCACAATTTTTATTATTATCCCCAATTCAGCTCTGCTTTTCAAGCAATCCCAATTGTCAGTGAATCACCCATTAAAATGTATGTGTCACTTATTTTGCTTCTAACAAGTCAGTATCTATGGACAAAACTGTCTAAACTGCATTGTCTATGTTTACATGAGACCACAAGAATTTGCTAAAGGCAAAGTTGGTTGTTTTGACCATACATTTCCATTTGTCATGAAGAAGATGATACAATTTTATTCTGGAATAAGCCACAAGCCTAAGTAAGAATTTATTGGAAAAATTTTGCTGTTTTGATTGTTTATTATTTCTTCCCATATGACCAAATTTACTATCATCTGAATGAAAGGTGTAAAAATGAAAAAGAAACAGCAGAAAGTATTTGGCCTTTACTCTAGAAGTTGATTAAATGACTAATTCTTGGAAATAGTGGTATTTCACTAAAATATTAAAGCCTTTACACTGTTATTTACTGAGCCTAAAAACAACACATTTTAAGTTGTATTTGTTTTATGTATCCCTGTCATTAGAAGTAAAATTAGTTCCCTGAAATTACATCTCATTCTGAGTAGTAGCCAAATATACATTGTTGAGGGTTCTAACTTGACTCCTTATCCTCTGACTTTACAATGAGTTCATATAACATTAGAATTAAAGAAGGTGGAATAAGTATCATTGGAGATTTTTGTTTTCTCTTTGCTAGAATTGATCAAAAGATCAAAGGTAATAAAGTTTGTTGTCAATCAATAAGCATTTGTTGGGTACTTACCAGGTACCCAGATATGTGTGTAAGCTTTGGGGATACAGCAGTGAAGAAAGGAGATGCCACCCCTGACCTCTGAGAGATTCCAGCCTAGCAGGGGTAATAGGCAGTTATATAAGAAGCCACAGTGCATTCTGTCAAGTGCTATTATAGGGGAAGTACAGGATATCATAGTAGCCCTCCTGAAGCTTGTAGTCTACTGAGAAATTCTTGTCAGTCTTGTAGCTATACAAAATTCTAGAGTTTACCCAAGGATTCCAGTGCAACTGAACTTAGAATATAGTAGACTGTAGTTATAGGAGAAGCAAGGGTCCAGTCTCAGGCCATCATTTTGGATTGTCATAAATAACTGGGACACTGAGACAGATGGTCTGACTCAAATGTTGGACTATAAGGAGATTCATTGTTCAAAACTGTCAGGTGGAAAAGCAGAAACAAGAACTGAACATTCCCTGGCTCTCAAACCAATGATGCCAATAGGTTTGGTTAAATCTGCTTTTAGGAGTAAATAGGAAGAATTAGATTATCAGACCCTATGGTATGTGACATATTGTAAGTGCTCAAAAATACTTGTTGGACAAATAAGTGAATAAATGCACAGACTTTCCATCAAGGCAAAGGCAGTCTCCTTAAATCATTGATGACAATGCCTGGGTTTGGACCCAGTGCTATATAATGATTTGTCCAAGAATACAGCATAGCAGCGAGTAACAAGCTCTTCTAAATGGCTAGGACATTGAATTCATCACCTCAGAGTAAAAAACTCCAGTAAAACAACTGCAGATGGAAAGTTACTAACCTACCCTCAGTCTTTCATGAAGACAGGCACCCAGAGAGTTGAACTCTCAGGTTTTCCTGCAGTTTTGCAATTCAGAGAAAAACTACCAGTTGCATTCACAGATTGTCCCAAGCAATTCAAATGTGTCCTTATTACATTTTAGTAAATTTTCACTCAGCTTTGATTTCCTCAAAACAAAAATGCCTTGTAATCCTAAAAAGAACCCATTTTCTGTACAATTTCAGAAAAACTTGTCAGTGGCATGATAATTTTTAGAATATCCAAATCAGTTATGACCTCAGTATAAAGCTGTTCTATAAAGGATTTCAGATGTGTAGTTTCCAGATTTTACTTGGCAAAAGGATCTGTGTCTTTGCCAAACCATTTAGCAAGTGTTCACAGCACTTCAATCTGTCATGGGTTATGTTTAATAAGGCTTTGCTTCCACAGCCACCTACACCAGGCTGATTGGAGCTTGTCAACTGCGGGGGGGTTGCAATCACTCTTTCCAATGAGGAAGGGGTAGAGGAGCTGTCTTCACCAAAAGTGAGACTCTGTTTCTTTTGGTACATTCTGAAGATGATTCTCATAGGTTATGACCTAGAAGTACAGGGCAATTAAAATCCTCAGTTGAATGGCGTAGAAAAATGGACCACACCACAAATGTCATCAGGGCTTCTCACTCTTCTCAAACCCAGTGAAAATTAAAGAACCCACAGCTCAGAGATTTTCAAGAAATTATTTGGTTCAACCTGAAGTTTCTAGACAAATAAAACTTTATTTCATCTTTATAGATGAGAAGGCACAATTAAAGAGAAGACAGATGTATTGCCCAGAGTCAAACAGCAAATCAACAAAATATTGGACAATAGAAACAAAATGTCTTACCTGCAAATGCCCTTCACTAGAATTCTCAAACTTTTCCACTTAACTATCTTTAATTACAAAGAAGATACATACTCAATCTGAAGGAAAAGAGATATAACCCATCCCAGCTGGCTATAAGATGAAATTTATTTGAAATCATGTGTTGCAATTTTTTTAAATGGTAAATTAAGTATTCTACTCAGTGAAGCATCTGGTTGACTTCATGTAAAATTATTTTCCTCAAAATTACTAGACAAAATTGATGCCTCAATAAGATGCCAAGTTTGCTCTGCATCTTTGTACATCCCTAGGGATAGGGGCACTCAAGTTCAAG
Organism: Cephalopachus bancanus; assembly: GCA_027257055.1. Classification (NCBI taxonomy): domain Eukaryota; kingdom Metazoa; phylum Chordata; class Mammalia; order Primates; family Tarsiidae; genus Cephalopachus; species Cephalopachus bancanus. The sequence continues at coordinate 11,825,299 of JAPVLO010000046.1, read as the reverse complement.
TAACATGTCTTGCTGCATAAGAATTAAACCACTGTTTCTTTGGCAGCCCTCATTCACTCCATCCTAGAAGAGTTTTGTCATGCAAATGCCATTTTGCTTCTTGAGTCATTGAGGCTCATCTCCTGAGATGTGTTCATGGTAGAACAAGACAAGAAAATAGCAATTCTCTTCACACAATTATTGCTTTTTAATCTCAACCCCCCAACCTGGGAAGATTTTTCCTTAGCCCTATGCCATACTACTTCTGGATTGGTAGATTAAAATGATGTAAGAAAGAGTCATGAATTCCTGCGGAATCTATTCAAACAAATTGGCTACTCACCATCCAAATGTGTACATAAGAAGTGCAGTAACATAGTACAAAGTGACTTTGAGTTAGCCAGGAATATATAGAGTCAAGTGACTGTTAAGAATCCTGGTTTCATTTGCTGACTTTGTGAGTTTCTTCTTTGGGAAAAGCAATATCCTATAGTTAAGAGTTATAGTCCTTCTTTTGATATCAATTTATCTGTCTTTTCTAATATATTTTATTTATAATCACACCCAAGCATCTATAAGAATTACTTTGGATGTCAAATATAAGACAGAAAAAAAATGCACGCTAATAAGTTAAGCTATGAGTGCCACGCTGTATACTTTATGTTCAGTCCAAGAGTGACTACTCCAATTTTTGTATGTGTGGTATCGTACAAACACTATACACCCACCACTGAAAAATCAGATGGAGGTCCTTCCTTTGCTGGAGTACTCCAGGACACAGCACCTGAGATAGCAAATTTTGTGAGACAATTTGAATGGGCTTTGAAAAGCCCAGGTATTTGGTCACACATTATTCTGGCTATGTCTGTGAGAGTGTTTCTAGATGACATTAGCATTTAAATGGGCAGACCAAATCAAGCAGTTTGCCTTCCCCCATGTGAGTGGGCCTCATTCAGTCCATTAAAAGGGTCTAAATAAAATTAAAAGATAAAGTACCACATGTTTTTAATCCCACCCACGTTTGATGGGCGGCATGGTGGTTCCATGTTTTTGCTATTGTGAATAATGCTGCAATAAACATGTGTGTGCAGGTATCTTTTTCATAGAATGATTTGAGTTCTGGGTATATTCCCAGAGGAATTGCTGGATCATATGGAAGGATGATTTTTAGATCTTTTAGGAATACACAGTGGGATATTACACAGCCATAAAAAGCACAAAATTATGGACTTTGGAGCAAGTTGGATGGATTTAGATAGTCTATCATACTCAGTGATCTATCCTAGAAACAAAGAACTGAGTACCATATGTTCTTACTCATAAGCAGACCCTGAACGTTTATCATAATACTATAAAAAAGGGTTTGACAGTAGTGGGACACTGCCTGGGGAGGAGGACATATAACATGAATAAGCGTACCTGGCCTCAAACCAGGTGAAGTGGGGACAAAAAGGAGGCCAAAAGTTTACCTGTAAGATGACTACTTATTTACCTAATCCCAAATTGTACCCCACATCTTTAAAATTTTAAAAAATCAAAGATTAAGTCAGAAAAAACTCTCCCTTTGCTTGCCTTTAAATGGCGACATCAGTCCTCTCCTGTCTTCAGACTCAGACTCGGACTGGATTTTATACCATCATCTCTCCTGGTTCTTTGAACTTAGACTGGATCTGTACCACTTGACTCCCCTGCATCTCCAGCTTGCCAACTACAGATCCTGGGTCTTCTCAGTCTCCATAATCGTATAAGCCAATTCCCAAATCAGTCTATTCTTCTCTCTGTGTCTCTCTCCCCATCCCCCCTTCTTGAACTGTGCCAGTACAACCAAATATTGTGGATCAAAAAAAGCAGTAGTTAAGGAATGCAAAACCCATGTATAGAGTCAGAAGACTGACTTTTTATATAAGTGGGTTTTTCAGGGCAGACGTAAATATGCACAAATTTTGGTATATGTAAGGGTCCTGGAACCCAGCTCCCATGTATACCAAGTGATGACTATACATACACACACACACACACACACACACACACACACACACACACACACACACACACATATACACACACACATATACATGTATATATCATTGGTTCTATTTCTCTGGAGATCATCGACTAATAAAGCACCCACTTTCACTCTCACCTCTAGATCTAGAGCTACGCAGAGATGACTTGTAGCCACTAACTACGTCACTGTCATTGTCTCAGTTGCAATTATACAGTAAATGTGTCTTTTCTTTCATTTTGAAACGCTTTCTTTAAAATGGAAGCATTTACTTGATTTGTGCTATATTTTATGACTGTTGAATAACTGAGTTTTATGGTATGTCTATTACTAATATACTTGGATCCCACAGCGGAATTTATGTGTGTTTCTTAAGTTTAATAAAATATTATGCATCTGTTTTGTTAAGTTTTGGCAAGGTTTCCATTACATTGGCTTGGTGCAGTTTGTGCATTTTTTATTTTCTATTTTAATATAGACTTTACTCCCTGGGATTTCTATTAGTAATGCTGGAAGACTTGGTGTGGGCTTTTAGAAATAAAACTTGTTATTTAAATCCTTCCACAATGCATAATTAAAGACATGACAGTGAGGGATGATACAGTACATTTAATAGATGAGGCCAATTACAGTGGTAACTTTAAGAAAAAAACTTGGAATTCTAACCCTTGTGTTTAGGCCTTAGAAGGTCAGCTAATTACCCATCCCCCAATACTTATAGCAAAGCCTAAGAGACCACATGAGCACGAAGAAAACAATGACTATGGGGCTTTCTCTCCAATATTTCAATATTAGAGGGGAAAGTGATGCTCCCAAAGAAACTTGGGGAGCAATGCTCCCACAGATTAGGAGGGGGTCACTAATGTCCCTAAACATACCCTGTGAACAGCAGCTCCCTGACTACACAGAGATGACTTGTGGCCTCTGACTACATCATTGTCATTGTCTCAGAGTTCTAAGAAGGACTTTGTCTGGGTTCCCTTCCACCAGTCTTGCCTTTCACTTGTTCCATCGAGAACTTTCTGTTACCATATGCCTAAAACATACCCCCTACTGGTACCAGGGCAGCCTACTCAAGGCTTCAGCAACAGGCTGGGTCCATGCCCCAAAATAGCACCTCCTTTTTCTCTTTTGAGTTCCATACCAAAGATTCTGATGGAAGTGACATGCACTCTTACCCAGGGAGTCCATTGTACCTCATTGTGATCCTGCCTCGAGAGTTACTCTGGATACCAAGTCCTGAGCCCAAGTCAGGTTTCATAATCATATGGCAAATGCCAGGCCCTTTCCCCACGTCAGTGATGCACAGGATAATGAGACAGAGTCCCTGCCTTGGGGAAGAAATTAAACATAAGTGACTCATTTCAATGCAATGTCATAGGTGCTAGGAGGTATGTGATACTGCCAGCTTAAAGCAGAGTTGTAAACTCAGACCTGGAGTTTGGAAAGGATTTTCTGGAGATGAAACCTAAAGTGAGTTGAGGAAAGTTGGAAACATGAATGATATAAGTAGAAGGCTTCTTTATCTCTCTCATAGACTTATCTACTGCTTCTAATTTGCTTTTCCAAAAATAGTCTGATGTTATAAAATCCAGATTTCAATGCCTCAGGGCACAGTGTCCCAGTTCCCTCAGTCCTCAGTGATCAAGACCACTGCAAGACACAATCCAGGGAATCACCTGATTGATGAGGTTGACACCCACATGCCCCTGCTCTCCATCCACGTGGCTTCGAGCTCAGTCTGCAGCATCTTACAAGAGCACTGTGTTCCCTCAGTGCAGCAAGTGATGAAACTTAAAAATGGCTTCTCCTCTTGTGGGGAGGCAGGGATATTGGACAAACACCTCACCGCTTGAGTAGAGAAGTTCTAGAAAGGCAAAGTAAATGATACTCGTGTGCCCTGATAGTGAAGGGTATATCTTCCAGTCTTTAGTGAATGGTGACTGCATTTAATTTAGATTTTCAATCCCACAGCCTAGCCTGCATGGGAAGACAAAGAGCCTCCATTTCCAAGTTTATAAACGTCAAAAATGGGATCTTCTCACTAAAATTGTGGTGAGCATTTATGTGTTCATTAAATGTGATTGTTGCAATAATGATATACACCTTAAACTCCTTTAACCATTTAAGAGAAAAGTTAGACTTCAGCAAATTCCCATAGCACAGCATTAAGACCCAGTTTTGTTTTGATTTTTTTTTTCTTTATCCTTTTTAGCAAACCAATTACAGTGCTGGAGTGGGTGAAACACCCTAAGGAATAGTTTATAAGATCATATAGTAATTGGGCCAATTTACAGTAGGTAACTGAGAAATGCCTAAAATTGTCATTCCTCCTGGTTAGGGCTGAATAGGAAAGAATGTGATTAATAAATAGCTTAAGCAGCAAACAGAAGGTAGTTACAATGCAAGAATGCTCTGGGGAGATGAGGTATTGAGAAAATCATTACGATAAAATACAGGCAGGCGTTTTGCTTAAAGAGGCTGAACAACTTTTCAAAACATCACATTAAGGGGATATTTGGACTAGAATTGCTTATTAAAATCTTCTTTAAATGGCCATTCAATTATAAGGTCAAGCTCTAGTTATGTTACGGTGAATTGAAATCAAGGAGAATTTTTCAGGATGCAGAAAAATCCAAGGGTCCAGAGCCAAGTCAGATCTTTGACCTCTCCTCCCAACTTCTATCTAGAAGACATCATGGAGCATCATCTCAAAAACACGTCCACATAGCCCCTGCTCTGCAATTTCATAACCCAGGAAAGAGAGGAAACATCATTTAGGGGATGATGGGCAGGGTCAGAATGTTCCATTTTCTATCCTAAACAGAGCCTCAGACTCTGTTTAGGGCCTTTTATTTTATATAAAACACACCCCAGCACTGTATGAATGCAATTCGTTAAACAGGAGAGTGAAGCTTTGTAGAGACAGACCTCTGGCCTTGAGAAATTAGGTCTTTCCAATGAGTTTGACTAAATTGTGAGGCTTAAGGACTAGCTTATCTTGGACTTTCTGGTCACTCTGTTCACTTCTTTTTCTTCCTCAAACAGTTTCTACAGGGAACATCTATTCATTTTGACTACCTGGCATCCTTTTCTCTTTTCTGGAAACAGAAACAGTTCTTCCTTTGGAGAGCTGCCTCTTCCTCACTCCAGACTGCTATGAGGGTCTCTCAGTCACAATGGTTTTCCACCCTCCCACTTCCCAGTCACAGAAGAGTCTCACAACACAGACATCACACAGTGATGGGCTCAGGAATGATGTTATAACCCAACCCACACCCATCAGTAGCTTTCCTTCAGATTTTACATGTGTGTGTCTCCGGGTAAATGAGTTAAAAGCTTCAATGATGAACACCTGGACTCTAGTCCTATCGTCTACCCCCACCAGCACATGGCAGAAGCCTGTCTGTAGCTGAAGAGAGTCCTGACTGCTAACTCCTCCCTGTCTCCTGTTGCCCTTTTCCTATCCTATACTTCTTTCCTTTAGAGCTTTCCTCTCAAATCACCATCAGCTAATCCCCGCTAGGTTTACCTAATTTTTTATAAGAATGTTAATTGCCCTAGCTAGAACTAGCTATGGGCCCACACTAAAAAGAATTACATATATACAAAGAAATGTGAAAATGGTAGAGAGATTAGAAGCCATACAATTGGGGAAATAATCCCAGGTATAGAGGTTGTTCATCTTCAAGAAGAGAAGACTCTGAAAGACATGAATGTAAATATCTTCAGCTCTGTCATATTCTACTAGGTTCAGAAAATAAAACAAAGGCCAACATTCAGAAAGTAAAAAAGATTTTTAAAATAATATAGGTGGAGATATTTAGGATTTTGATTATCCTAGATTAGAAAGTTCTTCTATGAAAGTTGAGATCCCTGTTGCTGGAAGTATTCAAGGCTATGCTAGACAGTAGCAGGGATATTTTTGGAGAGATTTTCACATTTGGGTATAAGGAGAAATCACTATTCATGGATTATAAAATTCTAGGGAGAATGAAAGCATTGGTTTTAAAGGCAGCATGAAGCTACATGATGAGCAAATTTTATAAATGCCTCTGCTCATCCTAGTGAAAGCAAAGGACAACAATTGGCATACATTTCCTATAAGGAAGCTGTCTAGACTCGAGATTCTAGAAGCTTCCTAATGCCTGTCTGGGTGCTATAAGTCTAGCTGGAAATGATGGACATGCATGCTGGGTCAGGGCAAGTAGCCCAAGATACAATAGAGAGGCAGAGCACCAACAGGTTGATCCCTGAAAGCCACTTTGGACCAGAGCCATGAAAGGTCTTATGACAACCAGAGTAAGATGTTAGGGCCCCTTAAAATCCTTCCTCTCCCAAAAAAGCTTGCTGTACTCATTATTGATGCCTGCAATTCTAACTGAGATCTACCTCTTATCATAAGGCTTTTATCTCTCTTGAGAGACAGAGAGAGAGAAAGAAATTTTGTGACTCCTGAAATGGAATCACAAAAACCTCAATAGAAATAAAAATCATAGAGCAGAAGAGCTTGGCAGGGCAGGAACAGCATCTCTTTCTCACTACTGCACTGATCTAACTCAGGGCTCAGTGTCTCTTAGTAAAATTTCTGCATCAGATTTCTAACTAATTCCCCAGAATTCTATTCTCCACATTGGATCCAGAGTAAATGATATTTCAAAAACGAAGGTCTGACTCTGTTTTCCACCACCACTTAAAACCCTCCAATATCTCCTTCTTGACTTCAGATCAAAGTCTATGATCTCTAGCACCACCTAGAAGTTTAGCCCTAACTCTCAACCCTTAGTTCTGGCCGTTCTTGCCTCACATTGACTTCCATAGGATTCTCCAAACACCTATACTCCCTGAGTTCTCAACTCTGTATCTTAATTGTTGTTGCTTCTATTCAAAACATTGTTATAAGTTTGTTTATATTAATAATTCTCATCTACTGTTCAAGAGTCAGCTCAGACATCACAATTTTGGAATCTTTCTTGGTTTTTGTATTTCTTTTCTTTCCCCAACAGTCCAAGAGAACAAAGTGGCATGGATTCAGAGGTGGGGGAAAGGAGGGTAGAAAAAGGAGGGTTGATAATTAATAAGTGCTTTTTAGGCATGAGGCACACTATGGGCCTTCTATTTTTAACTCCTTGCAATATCATGACCACAATCTAAGCCACTTAGTGCCCCTGAAAAGGTCCCAAACTTGAGGGCTACTAGAAATACGTCTTTCTAGGGGAAAGACTCATTTGATATTTAAGAAACTATCTTATTCTTCAAGGTTACAAGCCTTCGCAGAAAAGCCAGAAGTCACTCCAGCACAGTAGATGGAAACTCTGTCATCAAGGAAGCCAGCTGCTGTGAAAACTGAGGGCAGGGAACACAGCACACTGAAATGCTGTCCTCACTGCCACTTGAGCTTTGGTAGAGCTGCATCCAGCCCTATTGATGTCACCCAAGTATAGCAATGCCCTGGGCAGGACAACCTCAGATGAAGAAATATACCATAAGCTGGTGTTTATCTTAATCACTCTTGAATTGACAATATAAACTAGTGAATTACAAAATTCAAGAAATAAAAAAAGAACAAATAAAATTATATTTTTACTCATACCATTTATGTTATTGAGCATCCCTTTTGTGCCTAGAACTATGGTCTGGAGGCTGGGATAGGAACCATGCAAGGTTATTCCATCTACAGTATCTTAGCCCCTTAGACTCCAGCAAGGAGGCAGAGGTGACACAGTACTCATGGTTTTCACCTGAGTCTATAAGGTCAAGGATCAATGAGACCCTAAACTTTATAAGATCAAGGCCTCCTCCTTGACCACTCAAGCTCTTCTTTAGTGCAAGAGTTCTGACTTTACTGAAGCAGAAGGATTAGGGAGGGGCCCAAATGTTGGTCAGGCCAACTGAATTCTCCAGAATTACTAGACAAATTAGAATCTGGTGAGAGACGATGAGCCATGGGAGCATTAAGAAAAAAAAAAAAGCAAGATTACTTAATGAAATCTGAAATCTGAGGATTGGGCATCCGCTTCAGGTCTCCTCCCACTGTGGGATCTTCTCTGTCCTCTGAATAAATCCTGCTCCCCCCCCCAAAAAAAAGAAATCTGAGGATTAATTATTTTGTTTTACAGAGAAAAAGAAATGTGTCAATACTAGCTTTGTGAAAACCAGAATCCATTGCATATCTTCCATAGATGCTGATGGGGATTCGAGGATAGAATGTGGATTGATTATTGAGGCATTTTTTTATTGTGCCTTTACTGTATATATTTTAAACCAAGCATCCTTTAAAATTCAATAAATGTAATTTTTAAAAATGAAAGGCCTTTCATAAAATGAACTCAGGTTAAACCAGGTTTTAGAGTCATTACAATCACTGTCATAAGGCTGAATTAAGAAGGTTGTTCTGGTCTCCAATTTAATAACACTTTTGACTGCCTCGTAAATTGTGTGATATATGGTAATTTGGCAACCAGTATTTGATTGGCTTGCTCCTCCAACCCTTCCTCATAAATTAATGTCATCAGGAACACAGACAGGTTCTTTCCTACTTTCTCTGAGTCCTTTTAAAATAGCTATTAACTCTTCCTTGCCACCAAGATATTATTAACTTAATAACACCAAAAAAATTATGACAATTAAAAGACTCAAGAATATCTCTAACAATCCATGTATCTGCAAACATTAGTGAGAACAGAACATACCTGTTTTCTTCTTACATAATCAAATGGACAAGTTTTTGTATACCTTCCATTCACTCGACTCTGAGTCGTCTCATAATTACATTTTGATCAGTCCAAGCTCTACCAAGAGTTCATATATAGTTGAGAAGGTAAATATCTTGCAGGAAAAATTCAACAGATATCTAGCTTTTAATGGATATTCTCTAACCAGTCTAATGAGGGAGACAGACTGTTAAGCAGCGATCATAACACTGTGCTGTGACTCATGAGGACAGAGTGCTGCAGTAGGACTTTGGAAAGCACCAAATCCAGTCCGTGAGGTCAGGGGAAGCTTCTCAGAAGTTATATCTAACTTGAAATAGAGCCAAGAAGTAGCCAGGCAAAAACATGTGTATCAAGGTAAGGGCAGAAGCTGTGCAGTCTTGGCAGTAAAGAGCAAAATATGTGAGAATGAGGGTTGTTTATCCAAAGAAATTAATGCTGCTTAGAATGGCCAAAGTCTACAGGGTAAGGAGAAGAAATTGTAATATATGGCTAGAAAGGTACAAAATAGTCATTGGGGAGTCATATAAACAATTTGTTTAGATTTTTGTTGTTGTAGTTGTTGTTGCCTAGGTTGTACAGTGGCACAATCATGATTCACTGCAACTTCAAACTCCTAGGCTCAAGTGACCCTGCCACCTCAGTCTCCCATGTAGCTAGGACTACAGGCATATACCACCACACTAATTATTTGATTTTTTTTTGTAGGAATGGGGTCTCATTATGTTGCCTCCTGCCTCAGTATCTCAAAGTGCTGGCATTACAGGTATAAGCCACTGTGTCCAGCCTAGATTTGATCTGAGGGGCAATTTCTGGACAGGGGTGTTTTCTGAGTAGGAAATGGACATGATCAGGTTTGCATTTTTAAGGCTTGCTTATACCATATTAGTGAGAATTGGTTTGGATGGGGGAAACCTGGAAGTTTGGAAATCAGTTTGAAGGAAGCTTCCATGGTAATCTGAGTAAAAAATGGGAGTTAGTAGGACTTGGGAAATTACAGAGAAGATGGAGAAAACTTTTTAGATTTGAGATGTACTTCAGAAGTACTTGCAATAAAATTCAATGATTGATTGAATGTGACAGCTGATGGAAAGAAAAGGGTCAATGATTATACCCCTACTTTTGGTTTGGGTATTTGACTGGGATTAGAGCACTAGAGGAGGCCCATGCTTGTAAGGGAGATGAGGAGGTCAGTTTTGGCTGTATTTGGGTTGATAATTTCCCTGTAGAATTCCTGGGGGGGGCGGTGTTTAATAGGCAGTGGAGCGTATAGATCCAAAGCATAAGAAAGATCTGGGCTTCTAGGATAAGCTGCTTTTCAGAAACACACAGTCTAGAGAAAGGAGGTGAACTAAGGCCATATGTGTTCACGGCCTTGAGACATAGAGCAAGGGTGTTATGTCAGAAGGAGGGAATATTCACATCCAGTTGTGGGATTCTGAAAGGACTTTATAGAGGTAACTTATGAATTAAGACCTTAAAGGATGGAAGGCTTTCAGTGAGTTGAGAGAGAAAACGTGAACTGTTTTAGCCTGGGGATACTAAGCAAAAGCACAGGGTGAGAAAAATGGATGGCACCACAGGAAACTACCAATATTTCCACTTGGCTATGGTTTAAGGTCTGTTTGTGGGTGAATGGTGGAGAATGTGTCTGGAAAGAGGGTTGAGGCGATACTATAGAGAGAATTGACTGAAAGGTAGGAAGATGACTTTATTCTGTAAGGGATATAGATGCTTAAGAGGTGTTTGGACTGAGAAATGAAGGTCTTCATGAATTTCTCAGACCACATCTCATCTTGCTTAGCCTTTACAAAGAAAGTGGGATTCAAGAGGCACAAGTATAAATTGAAAATATTTTTAATTCAAAGAGCTCTGGGTTATAATGGTAGCTGTGGCATGCAGCAGCTGTGTGATCCAGTTAACTCCTGTCTCCTTGAGCTTAAAGTAGGCAGTATCATACCTAGTTCTCATGGTTGTGATGAGGTTCAGAGATTACAAGTCTAAGGTGCAGAAGAGATAATTAGTATATAAAGAATAGTTGTTGGAGTATGGCAGGTATAGTTCTATTGTCACTCCTTGGCCAGGCTGACCCCGCATAAGTATGACATAACTTTAAAAAAATTTTTTTTTAGCTGGGGAGAGGCATGCTAGAAAGAATAACATTTCTTCTCAAAACAAACACAACATGATGACATCCTGGTAGACAGGAGAGAAGAAGTCTCATACTAGGAGACAGTTTTAATTACTCATGAGCTCAGGCTCACGTATTTTCGCATACACCCATGAACAACAGAAATGTCCTGCAAATGAGTGCCTGGCATCCTATCACCTAAGTAAGTTCCAAAGGCACAGCTTCTAGAGCACCCTGAATTTGCATATGTGACCCAGAAGTGGGTATTTAAGTAAGGCATCTGGACTTCTTGCCGACCCATGATTATGTCATAAAATTGAACATGTAAGACCCAGCAAGCATCTATTTTCCACACATAAGACATTTTGTTTAGCCTGTCTACCAGGTGTTAACGAGTCAAGACTCACCAAGTATAACCTGGTAGAGAAGACCTGGCAAAGTGGGGATTTAATTGTAGACTCTACTTTTCAAAGACTAGAGAAGGCTTCTACTCAGATTTTGTCTTAAGAACATATGAAGACTGAGTGTAGGAAAATAAAATATACCATCAACAAGAATCTTATTTTCAGAATAGACAAGGGACTGAGAAGGCAAACACAAGCATTTCACATTAATTGTCAGTGTCTGTGGAGGGCCTGAGATATTACCCTTTTTGCAAGATAACAAGTTAATGTCCACCATTTAATGGATGCTTTCTTGAGTCAGAGACTTTGTTACTCATAACAAAATCAGCAGCCAGAGTATCAGCACAGTCACCAAGTCCCAATTACTTCCGGGCCAGCGCGGGTGAACTGGATGATGCACACAAAGAGGGATGCACTACAAGAGAGGAATACTAACCCTGGGAGCCCAGGTTTTACAGTAATGTGCAAGAAAGCCTGCTGTCTTTCTTGGAGGAGACATTACCTCATCCGTCAAGGATATTTGCTGAAAATAAATTTTGAGAGGTACCCCAGATAAAGAGTGACCAGGGTCTTGTAATCTTGGCATACTCTACAAAATCTATAGGAGCACAAGAGACCCATGAAAGAGTGTCTCCCAACAGTAAGTCCTGCCTTGCTGGAGTTAGCCTGTACTGAATAACTCAGCATCCCAATTCATTCTCTCTTCTTTGAAATAAAGTGTTTTCTTCTGAAGATTAAGGAGGACCCTTAAGTCTCACTAGTGTGATGCCATTCTGAAAGTATCAAGGTATCTTAATTTAATCAGTCTCTTTAATGACTTCTTAGTGACTGTGATATTATTACTAAGGGTCAATTCTCCCTACACACAGGCACAGAGAGAGAGAGAGAGAGGGAAACAGAGAGAGAGAGGAGGAGAGAGGGAGAGACAGAGAGAGATACATGTTTTAGCTCCTATGCAAAGCTGTCCCTGGCTTTATAATGCTGACGCCAAAATATTCCAGCCCTGGGGAAGAAACTTCGTGAATTCTCGAGAAGTTCACAATCTGCCACATAAATCAGAGTAATACGGTAAATTGTGATAAGCACAGCGACACATGTGGAGTTCGATTAAGTCTTTTGTTCTCCCAGGGGAAAGGAAGAAAAGGCTTCTTTACATGATATGGCAATATCAAATTATCCATTTTTTTTAATATTGCACATCTTAAAGTCATATCTGGGTTGTTTTGTGAAAAGTGAACTGATGAATAATTTAGAATAGTATCTTAGCACCTCACCCTGCATATAAAAAATGTAATCTGACTTAATTGTATGTTGCCATGATAACATTAAGGAAGTCCCCAAGGGGTAACTGGGACATGCCCGGCTTAATGAAAAGTCAAAGGACATTACTTGAATTTATATGAACTCCATTTTCATGCTTGCGCTGCAAGTTTTTCAGGATGTGGCACTAGCCTCCCTCTCCTGAGAGCATGGAGTGTGCAGCAATGTCTGTGGTGGCTTGCCTTTGCTTAAAGAGTTAATTAACTGCTTATCATGATTTTCTCATTTGGAAATCAAGAGGCTTATGGCAATCCTTTGGAATCACAAGTTAGGATTCATGCAACTTCATTACTCATTGAAGTTGGAACTCTTTTGATAAGAGTTTTTTAGATTTGGGGTATTTTTTTTCCTGGTGCATCCAGAACACTGAAAGCCATCCCAGGCATTAGAACTGTGTGCCTACATAACAACAAAGTGAGCGCCTGGAGGGAAAAACATCCAGCAGAAATGAGACTTACCAAGGCAAAATATGTCTGTATTCATATGAAGACAAACTCCAATCAAGGCTGGCCAGAGCATGGAAGGATTAGATCACCACTCAGGCAGAGAACTAGATGCCACAAAAGTCAATCAGAGTCTAAAAAAACGTAGGTAAGAATTAGGGACAAGGAAGTATCAGATAGTCCACTTCATCATAGTTCAACCCATGAAGAAGAGAGTGAGATGAGTACCTGGAATGCCAAGAGAAGAGATGGTCAGAGACAACTTGAACAATGGAAAACTTATGGTCATGGGCAGCTTCAAAGCAGGCTCAGGGCTGAGTGACTTTATTCCCTAGACACACACCGTGGTGTTCCCTAAACCCTTTTCTCAGTGGTTAAGTCTGTGCCTTGCACAACTGTTATTGTTTATTGGATACATGTTAAACTTGAAGACTATTCAACATACCTTTGATGCCTGTCACCCTATACATGCACACTTCACATTCCAGTCTTGCTTCCCTGGTCCTACCCACAGCCCTTTTCTCACTCTGTTCCCTCCACCTCAAAACCGTCTCCTTTCCCTGCTCTCTCCTCATCCCTTCCCACATAGATATCTGTTTTTCAAGACACAGTGCAATTCTAGCTCCCCCAGAAGGCTTATCTCAATTTCTGACTGCCTTTTTCTTTGTCAGAATTTCTTATTTCTTCATCTGTATTCTCACAACATTTTGCTCGTATTTGTTTTTTAATACTTATTTCACTTTACAGTCTGTTTACTGGCATGTGTGTATGTTTCTCTACAGCTCACTAGCATTAGGCTATTCCTTCAGGACAAGATCCGTGTGTGTGTGTGTGTGTGTGTGTGTGTGTGTGTGTGTGTGTGGTGTGTCTGTACATGACTGATCACGGCTCTTTAAACTTAGCACATATTTCATAAATCTATGCTAAATATTGTGCTGATTTATGGTGAACACTGACCATCTCAGAATGGGGGAAACATTCTGAATTTTCCAGAAACCTGTAGCGTTAGAATCCACAGAGAAAGTTGTGCTTGCCAGCCTGAGAGCTCAGTGGGGTTCCAAAGAAAGCTAAGGGCACCTCTTCAGCAAATCCACTGTCCTGCTGGCCACATTGTGAAGAATGTGTTACAAATAATAAAGGAGGAAAAAACCACATATAAGGTGTGGGAACTCAGGTACCAGCCTCCAAGACCAGCTCTGTCACTGGCTACAGCTCATCACCTGGGACTTTGAAGTAGAAACAGAGCAGTCCATTACTGTGATATGCAGTGACACATCTGGCCCAAAGTAAATGCTCTTTTTGCTTCTTAAATGTCACAATGTTTATTTTCACTTGAGCTGCCTTTTGTGAGTTGGAGCACTTAAATCTCTCAACCTTTCTAGGTGGCAGTCACAATAAGTCCCTGCTTAGAGTCTCCACATGTGACAGAGGCATCATAGATTGGATAGATTAAAAACAAAGCACTCAAACAAGTGGTATCAGGCCATCCAATTGCTCAAAAGACTCATCGCTTCCCCCAAATCCAGGCATTCCTCAGGATATAGGTCTGTCTCATTCACCTATCTTCCCTACTTTATAAAGAAGTGATACTCTCTAAAGAAGGTGACTGGCAGACTCAGAGAAAGATAATGGGAATCTTGAATATTGATTTGAGAGTGTTTGGCTTGAATGGTGATGGAATCCAGGCCAATCAGAGATTCAATTTGATTTCAAGAGTGAAAACTATTGACAAGCCCAATAAATGTGGAAGAAAATTCAGTTGAGTATGAAAGCAGGGAAGAAAGGAAAAGAATATGGATTGTAACCAAAGAATTCTAACTCAGATTCAAGATTTTAGGTTTGTCTTGCAATGGAGAATATCTGAATATTGTAGTACTTGTGGATAGATTTTATAGAGACTGAGGAGAAAAGAAAGTTTCAATACTCAGATACCAGATAAGTGTTAAAATCAAAGAGATGAAAAGCAAGTACCAAAAATAAAATTATTCCAGTGATTAATCATAATTAAAGAAGGTAGCCATCAGTTTTGGAGGCAAAAAAGATGGAGATGGGGTTTAATAAATAAAAGAATAAACAGACAGCATAAATTATGAGGTAAAGAAAATAGTGAAAAGATATAGGTCTGCTAGGAATATTGTCACCCTGTTCAAATGCAAATACTCTTGAGAAGGTCAGACATTTGCCAACATGAGGTAACTTGTATGTTGACTTTTGATGGTGGGATTGGATAGGGAATTGATAAGTGGGGGCTGGGAGTGATGTCTGGGGTCTGAGATGGGAAGGGACACCTGGGAAGGAAGTAGACTAGAGAGAAGCTGATCCAGACTTTCTCCAGCAAATTTCAAGAAGGAAGATAGGGCTGAGTGGATAGAATGTATTTGAAGGTCATGACCAAAGTTGGAACTGACAGGGGACAAGCATCTTCCTTGGGTCTGTATGTGTTCTCTAACACACAGGATGGGAGAAATCATCTCCTGAAGTCAGCATGTCACATTAGAAATCAACTGCTACCCACAGATGCTCCATGAAAGGCACAACCTCATGTGAAAGGGACAAGATGGGAGGAGACAAGATGGCAATGGAACAGGTCAGAGTGTGAGAGTCTCTGCAAAAGCAAGTGTCCGTAAAGACTCTCTGCATGAGTGAACGTGTGCCAGTGGATGAGTGAAAGTCCGTCGAGGGGAGACACAGGTTCATTTGCCTGGGGCTCTCCTCCAGAGGTGACTGCAACCCACCACCACCCCGAGATTGGAGCTCCCAGTGCACAAGGTCATCTGTCATTCTTTGGACTCTCTTGAGAGGAGACAGCAGTTAACAGCTGCTCCTCACCACCTGGCATCCAGTCCATGCCATTACCTGTGACAGCAGATCAGCACAAGCCCCAGGACCATGGAGATGGCAGACCATGGAAATCTGAAACCCTGCCCTGCCACTGGTGAGGAGATGCCAACTGGTGCCATCTTCTCTGTCCCGGGACTGGGCAGAGACCTGCATTGCCACACCCAGCTCTGGCTGGAGAGACAGATGCCCCTTTCCCCAAGCTGGAATAGGCACAGACACGTCAAATCTGAGTGGGAGACTTGACAGCAGCAACAGCAGAAGATAAGTCGGGTGAGTCAGGATTTGATCCATCCTCCTCCAACAGTAGTTCATGGGGCATCTAACCCACACTGAGAACAACCCTATCAGCCTGCACTGAGAGCAGAGGGGAAGGACTGGAGACTGTCCTTAATGTGTCAGCAGTAGCCAAAAGGGACCTGCAGCTACAGAAATGGCCACAGAGTAAGTTTTTTTTTTAATTGTTTTTGTTTTCATTTTTTTCTGTCTTTTTTTCTGTCTTTTTTAACATTTTCATATTTGCTTTGTTTCTGTTATTTTAATTTTTTTATTTTCTGTTTGTGTAGGGATATTTTTGAGGGTGAGTACATCAACAGGGCTTTTGTTTGTATGATTGTCTATATGTTTTTGTTTTTGTTTTTCTGTCTTTGTTTCTCTGTTTATTTGTTAGTTGCTATGCCTGTCTGTTGTCCCTCTTCTTCTCTCTTTCCATTCTCCTTTATCTTCTTCCTTCCTTTTTCCATTCTTTTCCTTTTTCTTATCTCATTTTGCTTTCAAGGGGCAAACATACACTTCCACTGCATGGACAGATTTTAAGGCGGTGGGAAGTGGATTCCAGGGAGTCCACACACCTGTCAGCAGATACTGAGAGCTGCAGATAGCGTTGGAATCACAGTTTCCTCCCCTTAATTAAATCTTAAAGCTGCAAAAAGCACAGTCCCTCATCCCCAGTCCAACTTTAAAATTGAACAAAGCCATAGGATCTACTTAAGGAAGAATAGGACACTGAGTAAACAGAAGTAGAAGCTATCCCCCCATCACTGATCAACAGAATTTAAAAAGAGGTTAAAAGGGGGGGGGGCTGGGGGGGAGGAAAACCTACACAAACAAGAAAAACCAAAGGAAGAATAGGGGTCTCATACAGATCCCTGGGAGAACAACTGAGAATACAGATTTTGGAACTCAAACAATGAAGGACCCCCAGAATGACTGATCTCAAACCACAAACCCAGATATCAAGATATTAATAGAGGGAATAAACAGAAATGAGGAAAGACAAGAGGAAAGAATTAAGGAATAGATAACTGAGATAATAGCAATAAAGAATACATTGAATAAAATAAATAACAAACTGATAAGCATGGAAAGCAAAATTAACCAAGCAGAAGAAAGAATCTCAGAGCTTGAGGACAAAAATATGGAACAAATCCAAACTATTAAAAACATAGAAAAGAAGCTTAAGAAGATAGAACAAAGCCTCCAAGAGATAAGCGATCATATTAAGAGGCCAAACATAAGAATAATTGGAATCCCTGAGGCAGACAGAGAGACAGAGACCACCCTGGAACAAACATTCCATGAAATTATCCAAGAACACTTTCTTCATCTCATCAGAGATGCAACCATTCAAACACAAGAGATTCAGAGAATCCCTGCAAGACAACAAATGAGAAGAACAACTCTTAGACACATAGTAATTCACATACACAAAGTTGGTATAAAAGAAAAAAATCCTAAAGACAGCAAGAGAGAAAAGCCAGACTATCTACCAGGGAATACCAATTAGAATAGCTGCAGACTTATCTACAGGAACTCTTCAGACTTGGAGAGAAGAGTACACTCTTCAAAGTTCTCAAATACAAACAATTTCAACCAAGAATTACCTACCTAGCTAAGCAAAGTTTCATCAGCGATGAAGAATTAATATTCTTATGAGACATTCGATCCCTAAGAGTTTACACTGCCTCCAGACCAGCTCTACAAGAAACACTGAAGAAAGTATTAAACACAGAAGAAAGAAAAAAAGAACAACAACACCCTTCTCAAGAACACAGGAAAAAGATTGAAAACACACATAAATCAACTCAAAATCAAAAGAAAGACAAAAAAAATAAACAAACTAACAACAACAGCAACAGCAAACTATAAGAACCTCATGACAGGGATAAACTCTTACATCTCATTAATTAGCCTGAATGTAGATAGACTAAACACTCCCACTGAAAGACATAGAATGGTAAATTGAATAAAATATCATAATGCAACAGTATGTTGTCTTCAAAAGACTGATCTCATCAGAAAGAACACTCACAGAGTAAAAGTAAGAGGATGGAAAACAAATTTTAAGTCAAACAGAACACAAAAGAAAGCAGAAGTTACAATCTTAATATCAGACAAATTACTCTTTAAGCTGTCAAAAATTTAAAAAGATATGGAAGGTCACCACATAATGATAAAAGGTTCAATCACCAACAAGAAATATTCATCCTAAACACATATATACCCAACATAGGAGCACTAACTTTCATAAATCAGTTTCTAGGTAAACTTTAAAAAAATGGACTATAACACTATCATGACTGGGAACTTAAATACCCCACTAACAACTCTAGACAGATCATCAAGACAAAAAAATCAACAAAGAGATTTGGAACTTCAGTGTGATGTTTGACCAAATGGAATTAATTGATACCTGCAGAACACTCCACCCAACTACCACAAAATATGCATTCTACTCATGACCACATGGAGCGTACTCTAAGATCAATCACATCCTCAGTCATAAATCAAGCATAAACATATCTCATAATATTTAAATAATGCCATGCACCTTTTCAGACCACAGTGGAATAAAAATAAATATCAACACCAACAAAGATTCCCCCCAAACCCACAAAGACATGAACACTGAACAGCATGATGCTGAACAATTCCTGGGTCAACACAGAAACCAAAACAAAAATTAAAGATTCCTGGAAACAAATGAAAATGGCAAAACATCTTACCAAAATATCTGGGATGCCATGAAAATAGTACTAAGAGGAGAATTCATATCTCTATAAAAACACATGAAGAAAATGGAAAGATCACAAGTTAACAGCCTAACAAATCACATAAGGAAGCTGGAAAAGCAAGACCACCAAAAACCCAACTTCAGCAGAAAATTCAAGAATCCAGAGCACCAAAATAAAAGCCCAAATTTGGGACATAGAAGACAAAAAAAAAAAATCAATGAAACAAAAAGCTGGTTCTTTGAAAGGATAAACAAGATTGATGAACCCTAGCTAGACTGACCAAGAAAATGAGAGAAAAACTCAAATAAAAACAATCAGAAATGCAAAAGATCAAGTCACAACTGACCCCCAAAGAAACACAAAAGATTATCAGAGTTTACTATGTATACTTGTATGGAAACAAACATGAAGACCTAAATGAAATGGAGGACTTTCTGACATCACACAACCTCCCCAGGTTGAAACAAGAAGAAATTGAGACCCTAAATAAACCAATAACAATCCAGGAAATTGGCTATGTCATATGAAAATCACCTACCAAAAAACTGCCCTGAACCATATGGTTTTCCAGCAGAATTCTACAAAACATACAAGGAAGAGCTGATAATAATTCTATTGAAAGTATTCTAGGCAATTGAGGAAGATGAAACTCTCCCCAAATCATTTTATGAAGCTAATTAACATCACATTTATGCCCAAACTGAGTAAAGATCCAACAAAGAAAGAGAACTACAGGCCAATATCCTTGATGAACACAGATGCTAAAATTCTCAGCAAGATTCTAGCAAGCCAGATCCAACAACAAATCTCAAAAATTATTCACCATGACCAAGTAGGCTTCATCCCTAGATGCAGAGCTGGTTCAATACTCATAAAACCATAAATATAATTAAATACATCAACAGATATAAAAACAAAAACCACACGATTATATCATTAGATACAGAAAAAACTTTCAGTAAAATCCAGCACCCCTTCTTGATTAAAACCCTAGAATATCTAGGCATAGATGGAACATACCTCAAAATA
Organism: Cephalopachus bancanus; assembly: GCA_027257055.1. Taxonomy (NCBI): domain Eukaryota; kingdom Metazoa; phylum Chordata; class Mammalia; order Primates; family Tarsiidae; genus Cephalopachus; species Cephalopachus bancanus. The sequence goes on along the minus strand of JAPVLO010000046.1, from coordinate 11,805,423 downwards.
GTAAGAGCCATCTACAAGAAAACCGCAGCCAACATACTTCTAAACCAACAGAAATTGGAACCATTTCCCCTGAAAACTGGAACAAAAAGGATGCCCACTTCCACCTCTCCTGTTCAACATAGTAGTGGAAGTCCTAGCTAGAGCAATGAGACAAGAGAAGGAAATCAGGTGTAACCAAATAGGAAAAGAGGAAGTTAAGTCATCCCTCTTTGCAGACGACATTATTCTATACCTCAAAAACCCAGGAGAATCTGTCAAAAACCTTGCACTGATAAAGGACTTTGGAAAAGTCTTAGGGTATAAAATAAATGTTCAAAAGACAGTTGTATTCCTGTATACCAACAAAAACAAACAGAAACCCAAATAAAAAGCCACAATCCCATTTACAATAGCCACATAAAAAGTTTCTTCCTTATTAACACAGGTCACATTATTGAGTCAAAAGCCACAATGTGCCTCTTTCTTTAGATAAGTGGGGCAGAGATGAGAGTGTAGCAAATACAAAAACTGAAAAACTGAAATTTCTAAAAGATTTGAGTTGTTAGTAAGATCAAGGTAGACCCCTTTTTAGTAACATTAAAAAAAAAAACCTACAGAATGAGGAAACTCTTAATAGGCAAATGGTGTTCCTGCAGTTTGTGGTAGGCAATGACAAAGAATAAACAGCCCCCTCTCTGTGACAAGTACAGTCTTCATTTCTACCCAGCATCCAAAATTGGACAAGATGTGAATGCTGACTACTGGAGACATTAAAGCTGAATACTTTGAGTGGCAAGTCATAATGATAATAAAATCAAATAACATAACTGTGTGTTTACTTAGATAATTCTGATACAGCAATGCTATAAAGTGGATATAATAATTCACCTCATTTTCCAGATGAGGAAATAGACTCATGGGGATTGAGTAGATTTTACAAATTGATACAGTGGCACAATGGCCCATCTTATATCAGAAACCATAGCTCTGATGTTCAGATTCTGCCTTTTCCTCCCAGGATACCATCTTGTCTCTTATTTGGTGAGCCCCTGACCAGCAATCAAATCTTCCAGCTAAACAGTTTTCGGCAATAGCTCAGACTCTGGACAGACTAAGCACAGGCAGCTCTTTGGAAGAGGAGAGTACTTTTGCTCCCAAATGTATATATTCATTCATGGGTTCTTGTGTTTGAAAAGTTCTGACAATATCACTAATCTGACTATGCATTTGACTAGTTTCCTAAGTAACAGCTGGAATCAAGATCTGCAGCCTGGGAAATATTTAGCCAGTGAGTTAAAAACTCTCTTGTTTCAGTTACCTTTAGGATACCACTGGACCCAGGATCCAACAAATAACCTCTTAGGGAGATGTTAGAAATTGTCAATAGTCTGTGCTTGCCAAGCTAATGAAGGTGGAGTTCAGTTTAAAGCTCATAGGGGAAGTAGCAGAGTGTAGATCAAACACATCTGCTTTATAGTAAAACAGATCCACATATAAACCTGGGCTCCTTCCCTGATGTGTTGCCTGAAGTTAGTCATGTCATTTCAGTTCCTCTGTACCTGTTTCCTTATCTGTAAAGTGATGAAAATTATACCTTTTTTCAGTATGATCACAACAATTAAATAAGATAGCATATATGATATACTGCCCACATATTAGCCTTCAATGAACATTGATAACTGTTTCTTCTGTACCCCTTCCAAAATAAATGTGAAGCAAATGATTTATTACTAGATTAAAATAATACTGGTAGTATTAAAGTTCACTTCACAATAACTTGGATTTGATTCAATATATTTTTTATAATGAAGCAAAATGAAATCCATAAAAGTTTTAAAATGATCTGTTTTGTTTTTTCTTTAACAATATTTGTCAAATATCATTTAAATACTGTAGGGGCTGTCACATGAGGCCACATGAGTCAACCTTGAAGACATGGTCCAAAAAAGTCCCTGTCCACCCCATACATGGTTCTAGATTAGTGTCAGAGTAGTGGAATTAGTTAAATTAGTGTCATAACTAGTTATCTGTAGTGGTATGAAAAAGAATGTAATCAAAAATACCAGAGTGCATCCTGCATAATGAAATTAAGTGATTTTTAATGAAATGTTTATTTCATTTTATAGATATTATGTATATTTACATATGTGTATGTGTACTAGGCAGTACTATCAAATACATTAGTTTGAATGCCACCACTTTGAATGCTACTCCCAAGACCCCAGAGTCAGATCTTTCTCAATGACTTGAAAACTGCAGCCAGGGCTCGGTGGCTCAGCCTGTAATCCCGCACTTTGGGAGGCTGAGGTGAGTGGATTGCCTGAGTCCGAGGGTTCGAGACCCGCCTGGGCAACTTGGTAAGACCTCATCTCTACAATAAATCAAAAAATTAGCCGGGCATGGTAGCACGCACCTGTAGTTCCAGCTACTTGGAAGGTTGAGGCAGAAGGATCTCTGGAGCCCAGCAGGTTGAGGCTGCAGTGGCCGGGAGTGGCCACTGCACTCCAGTCTGGGCGACAGAGTGAGACTCCAACTCAAAAAAATAAATCAATAAATAAAAAGAAAACTCCAGAAATTTGAAAATGATCTCGATGAGGCCTCCCAGTAGCACCTTGTGGAGTTGAATTTGGGGCATGAGAATTTGGCTTAGCTTACTATCCATGATGCTCTCTCCTATCATCTTAAATTTTGTTCCCAGAGCTGGTCCATTCAGAGACAAAGATCAGTGGTTACAGAACAGATTTTTTAAAAATTATCACAGCATAGATGGCACAGCACTGTTTGCAGACAGCTGCAGTGTAGGCACAGCCTTGATCATGTTTTCAGTTATTGTGTTCATTCCATTTTTCAAGAACTCTGTCATTAGCTCAACCACGCATTGTTTCATCATGGATCTCTAGCCAAGACAGAGCTCAAGGCCAGGGATGAGAGGAGGCAAGGAAAAGGTTATCTTCAGAGTAAATACTGACTCATTCAGTTTCTTGGGATTATTTGTTTCAAGTAATCAAATAATGGTTTTTTATCTTCCTTTTATTTCCTGTTCTTGCACCATAAATGAGAACAGTTAAACTGTAATTTTTATTCTCAGACGCTCATTGATATCATATTTTTTTTCTACAGTTCTTGTTTTGTTACATTTTCCAAGTCCTATTTGACCTCTTCTATGACTTCCCATTTCAAAAACCTAGGGCTAAACTATAATATATGTGATTTACCTTTAAATTCAGTTCTAGAAGTAATATTTTTGCATATGTTTTCAATACAATTTGATTGATTTTGGTTACAGTTGTAAGGAGATATTTCTAAGAGACATCATCAGATCAGATCGAGAATGTGCTAATATAATCAGAGCTTTTAAGAAAAAGCAATTTTGACAGATTAAAAATTGTATCTATGTGCGGCTACTGCCCAAGTTGTCAAACTTTCTTCCCATGGTGACAGCAGCCTCCCTCAAACTTCAGGGACGCCCTGTCTTCTCATCACATTATAAAAAGCCAGCCTGGAGCTATATTTGGACCTTTCTATCAGATAAAACTAAGACAGAAGAAGTAAAGCTCTCTACTTGAAGTTTCCAGCAACTGTTGATGACACTTCTAGATATTACTACAGAGGTTCCATTTTACAGGAGTAGAAGCTGAGTTATAAAAAGAAAAAATTGCCTAGCATGTCCTTCTGAGAAAGAAGTCTCTCTTTTTCATATGAATACTGGCATTGTTGCTGTGCTCCAAATCTATTTCAATTTAAAACATCCAGAAGCAACCAAAAAGTTATTTACATTAGCTTGAAATGGGAAATTACTAGTGAGTAAAATCCGTCAGCGAGGACTGGAATCCCAGCTCCCTGCCTGTGGAAGACATGGGAAAGCAGATACAGATTTTCCTCTCTCCACACAGCCATTAGGGACCCTAGCAAGAAACTAGCCACCAGTCCAGGGAGAAAGAGCAGAAGCAATGCTGAGTGAACAAAGCAGATATTTAGTGCTTATAGATAATATCCAACTCCAGCATCAGCGAGAGCTTGGCCAGGGAGGGCATCTCCTAGGAAACCATCAGATAACACTAGAAGAGACAGGCTTTAACATAAAAAGAGCCGCAGGGGAAACAACACACATTAGCTAGAAATGAACGGTGTTTCATAATGCAGCAGTCATTTTCTGTACAACAAACAGCCCTGCACTACTCACGTGAATGCACTTGTGCTCAGAGCAGGGAATTCTATGCTCTGGTGCTCTGGAGCTCAGCACCTCCACCTACCACGTGAGGCGGGAAAAGTCAGCCTGGATGATTGGAGAGCAGACAACCCACCTTGCCCGTCGATCCTGGGTGCTGGTGGCAGCAGCAGTGATCACATGGGCTGCAGAGAAAGCACAATACGGGGACCGAGAGGGCCAGGCAGCATGAATGGTCAAAGGGTGGTGGCCACTGCCAGAAACCCCAAACCCTCAAACCTTCTCTTTCGTCACGCTGAGGACTCATCTTTCCCCCTCCTTTCTTCTTCAAACACATGTGAGCACACACATTCACATATACACACGTATTTATACATGCATACACACATACTCATGCACATGCACAAGCATACACATACACACGCATAAAGTCATGCCTCATTTAATGACAGGGGTATGTTCTGAGAAATGCATCATTAGGCAATTTTATTGTTGTGCAGACACCACAGAATAGACTTACACACCCATAGGTGGAATAGACTATAACACATCTCCAAGGCTACAAACCAAGGCTAGAGCATATTACTATACTGAATATTGTAGACAACTAGAGCACAATGGTAAGTATTGGTATGTCTAAACATAGAAAGTTATAGTAAAAATGCTACACTATAATCTTACGGGACCATTGTCATATATGTGGTCCCTTAGCCAAAATATCATTATGCAGTGCATGACTATACACACACACACTCACATACATACACAGTCACACACACACACACACACACACACACACACACACACCACACACACTCCTTTCAGATACCTGTTCCACTTAAAACTACTTCCAGAATTCACTGGGAGGTAAGCTTTAAAAAAGAAAAAAAGTAAGATCCTTTTAAGACATTACTTTCTTCATTCATCTGCCAATTTGGGCAAGAAGCCACATATGGAAGTGTCTATCATCTGCTAGGCATATTTCTGGGACAAAGCAGAGGCCAGGGAAACATCTCTTTCCCAGCACCAAGCCCCACATCAATGCTAGCAAAGCCAGGCGTAGGACTTGAGAACATTTATCCTCTCACTGATGACTGCTTAAACTCTTGGTTGCCTAGCAACAGGTAGTGATAGCACACTCACAAATAAATATATTTCAGAATAATCTGAATGTTGACATTTAGTTTTTTTTCTCTTTTTTAACTTACTTGGAGAATTCAAAGGGTGCATATTGTTTCCATGCTGCTGTTGTTTCTGTATTGTACTTGGTGTTTCTCTCCGGTGAGCGACATGTTTTCAACTAAATGCTTCTCTTGGCCAAAAGTGTCCTTTGGAGAAAGCACATGTAGGCATGCACTAGTAATTGAAGAAGTCAGTTATTACAGCTCCAACCGGGTGCTTTGATTCAGAGTTTCAATTCTGTTCTGATGACCAAAACTTCTAGAAACTCATCTGAGCTCCCTTCAAGACAGACACATTTTGCTAAGTTAAGGAAGAATGTAAACAAAATTGCCAGGGACTAAAAAGACAAACTGTTATGTCCATTTGAAGGAATGTAAGAAATGTGACTCTTTTGAAGGAAGAGGTTAGAACCACAGACTAGCATTCTGGTCACAGGATTTCAGGATATTCACATTCATTTTTATTACAGGAGTGCAAAGAGCATGGATTTAAGATCAGACAGATCCAGCCAAGTCCTGGATTCATCACTTAAAGTCTACAAATTGAGCGTCAGCTTAATCCATAATTCAAAAAAAGAAAATTATCCTGAGAGCTATCCCCCCAAACTGTTGTAAGGATTAAATGAGCTAAGTAATGGAATATGTCATTCCCAGTCAGACTGCATAATAGTTGTTTAATAAGCAACCCTCCTCCCTTGCCATCTACTGGACAGAAATGCCGATGCCCATGATCCTGTTCCAGTTACAGTAGCTTTAGCTGCTCAGACATCCTTCTGCTGCATTAAAAGAGAGCTCGAATTCAGCCTCCTCACAAATGCAAACTGACTGTTCCATTAGCACACATTAGTAATGATTCTTGGTACTAACTGTGAAAGAATCACACGCTAAACTTTCACAAACTCTTTAAAAGACTCTCCTCTCTCAATCTGTCACAGTTCCTTCTGACTGGAAACCCCTCCCCTCATGCCTTTTCTCTCCCACTGCCCCCACTTGTCCACTATCTCTTTTATTTCACTTCTACCCTCAGCCCTCACCCTGGACACAGTGACCTCCCCTTCCCCTCCTCCTGCTAAATTTAGAGGCAAGCTGTCTCCCTGGTGTGAGAGGTCCAGGGCTGTGGCAGCAGGGTACAGAGCTGATCTGGAGTTGGCTGTCGGCAGTGAAGGAAGGACAAATGTCAGGGAGACCTGCTCCCTGGCCGCCCTCCCTTCCAGCCCCAGTACTGCTCTTCAGCAGCCTCTCTTGACAGGCAGGGTAAAAGGAGGAGGGCATGGGGGCCTTTGAAGTCTGGCTGCCTGTCACTGGAGCTCAAAGAGACCAAGGGCTTGTCAGAGCACAAGTCACTGGGGCTCTCTTCCTTTCCCAATTAATTCAATTGGCTCTGGAAGGAAAGGGATTGTGATATGACCAGCACTGATACGAAAGCACAGCTTATGGGTGCAATGCTGCAGCATCTTAAATCTCTTCTAAGCACCAGTTCTCAGCCACGGTGGGAGATCTTTGTTCACCCCTCTAAGGGCAGCATCCCCTAGGCAACTGACCCTGAGGTGGGCATCTAAAGACTCTTTCTCCTGATTTGATCCTTGCCCCATATGCCAGCCAATGTCAGGAATCCTATCACTGGAAATTCCTCCCTTTCTCTGGGCTTTACTTCTCCCCATGCCCCTAGCCTACCTGAAAAACCTTCATCAATCATTTATAACAGAATGGGTGAATCTTGTGCCTTTGCTCAGGACATGTTTGGAACGGCACAAAGTCTCTGAAGGTGGGAAATCAGAAACACTGAGACACCAAAGGCAAATGCCCTTAGCTCACCATTTACCCCATTCTCCACCTCATATCACTGTTTTGATTCTGAAGTTGTAATGTAACTATGCTTATTAAGCCCCTACTGTGTGCCTTGCACAACTGCATTCACCTATGTTCTATCCTACAATCTCCTCTCAGGGAGGGGCAGCCAGGGCAACCCATACTCACTTGCTACTCAGGCCTGCTTATTCCCAGATTCTTCTCAAAGAACACACAGAAGGGCAGAGATTAGAAGGAGGCATCAGAAAGAGCTTTATTCACAAGGCCAGAATGGCATCAGGCCAACACCCGGAACTGAAGGAGAGAGGTTGGAAAGAAGAGTGCTCAGGGGCAAAACCAGTGTTTACTACAGGAACTTCGAAGACCAAGTTTCAAAGAACTTGTTAAGGCCAAATAACAGTGAGGAGAACTTGACGTTCCTTTTCAGAAAGACACTTGTTGGGATATGGTGACTGTGTGCTGGAAGGTGTAGACAGCCCTGGATTAGAGTTCTGGTGTCAGCCCACTCTCCAATCAGCTGGATGGTTCTGAAATAAGTCACTTCATCTCTCTGAGCCTCAGTTGCCAGATCTGTAAAAATGGAGGGCAACAGGTACCTGGTCTACTTGACAGGGGTGATAAGAAGATCAAGGTCACTGGTAGATGGAGAAGAGCTTTGTAATCTGTGATTTAGGAGTTGTAATCATACAATTGACAGCAATAGATAAGAGAAGGCCACGCAGAAGGATGTGGCAGGAGATGTGACCCCTCCAAGTTGTAGGCAGATAGACAAAGTGATGTTAAGAAGCCAAGCTTGGCTTTGGTGGCTGAAGCGAGAAGCTTCATGCTTCATAAGAAATGTCTTTCCATGGGGACCGTTGGCCACATTCCTGCCTCTATAGAGGCACAGATATACTGCCTGGTGCCTCTTTAGAGAGGCAGGAATGTGGTCAACAGTCCCCATGGACAGACATTTATATTGTTATAATTAAACCTCGCAGTAGTGCAAGGGTGGGGACAATTTGTTCATCCAGTGTGCTGTGTTCAGTTCTTTGAAAGAAACACAATGTATGCAGGAGATTACAAATGCCTGTGAAATGCTGGGATGGACTGGGTGCAGTGACTCAGTTTCTAATCCCAGCACATTGGGAGACTGAGGCTAAAGGATTGCCTTAACTGCTGGGGTTTGAGACCAGCCTGTGCAACTTGGTGAGACCTCAGCTCTACAATAAATCACACAAAAAAATTAGCCAGGCATGGTAGCATGCATCTGTAGTTCCAGCTACTTGGAAGACTCAGGCGGAAGGATGACCTAAGCCCAGCAGGTTGAGGCTGTGGTGGCTATGAGCATGCCACTGCACTCCAGCCTGGGTGGCAGAGTGAGACTCTGATTCAAAAAATAAAATAAAATAATACTGGGATGGACAGGTGTTCTATCATGATGTGTTATAACAACACATTTCAATATTCGATGGCACCAAATCTAAGCCTCCTTTCACATTCAATGACTGCCTTTCACGAGTTTGACCTCAGATGAACAGTGAAGGGGTGTCATTCTAAGAAAATCAAACACAGAGTCATAAAATGGTTGAGCTCAGTGTTTGCTGTGGGTCTTTCCCCAGAACCAGATTTCCTGATAACTCAATAACTGACAGCCTGCCCAGAAATGGTGATTGTGTACACACCTAAAATGATTCAGCCTGATCAAAGGACCAATGACCAAGAAATTGTAGAAGTTGGAATATTCCCTGTGGAAAAAATGTGCATTCTAGTTGTGTCTGTCTGTTATAAATTACAAGCAGTTGCTGCAGCCAAGTCATCCCCTTTAGCCAGCAGAGTCTCTGTTAGCAGGGGACCACACACTCCAAAAGGATCCTTAACTGCAGCTGGAGCTCAGTCATTTGTGCCTGGTCTGGCCAGTGTTAACCTCCAAATTGCAGGCCAGCAAGCACATGAGCCAGGCTCCGGGTGCTGGAAGTGGGTGACAAGGTGGGCGAGTAACTTGGTCACTTCGTTGGACAGTGTAGCTTCATGACTTGGTCTTCCCATTGCATATTTTATTCACAACCTGGTATTAATTGTCTGCGAAAGCCCGTCACTAAAGAACATATAAGCTGCTTATCTGAGAGAATCTTTCATTAGTTCAACAAATGATTACTGAACACCAGCATGGTTCAGGAGGTGTGGTAGTAATGAGTTAAAAGGAGGGGTGTGTGTGTAAGTCTTTGGTGTGTATGGGTAAATACCACAGGTGTATATCTAGATTGCATTAACCAGGTCTGACAGCAGAAGAATAAAGAGTGTCTAGAGGTGACCCTCCACAGAGGACACTGGAATGGTTAACTCTCCTGTGTCACCCTCAGAGGGGCCAAAGCTGCCAGGCCAGCTCTTTTGCCCTGAAGTTATCTCTCTCTCTCTCAAGAGTGGGAGGAGGACAAGACTCTCCTCAGCTCTCCCAAGGAAGCCACTGTTAGGACTGCAGGGATCGACACCCACCAGGACTTGTGGAAGCACAATCTGACTTTATGTCCTCATGTAGAGCAATGGAAATGAATATTTAAAGGTATGGAGCCATAAAACTGTGGGATATGAGAAAAACATCAGCCTTTGAGGCCTGGCTGCTCCATGCTGCTCTGTAATATGCACATGTTTATAGCTCCCCAACTGCTTTCTGCTCATTCACAGAAATGCCACACCCGAAAACTGGCATCATGCCCTTCACCCTTGAAGTTTAAAAGTCATAGAGAACAGTTCTTCTCATTGTCAAGCTCAGTGAAGCATAGTCACAGCTGCTGCCCTCAGGCCTAAGCAGACCCTCAGGAGCCAGTCCATGCCCCTGCCACCTCACCCATGTCTGTGACTCAGCACATGTGAATGTCAGTGCCCAGCACAATGAGACAGAACAAGAAACTGACTTTTGAGTGAGTTGATGGACTGGTCAAAGGGAAGCTGGAATTTTTTGTTTTATTCCCTTGCTTAAGTAATTTTCTCATTGCAGTACAGTCGTTAAGAAAGTTTTTTTGTTTGTTTGTTTTTGAGTTGGAGTCTCATTCCGTTGCCCAGGTTGAAGTGCAGTGGCACACACATCACAGTCATCCCAGTGTTGACCCGCTGGGCTCCAGAGACCCTTCTGCCTCAGCCTTCCAAGTAGCTGTAACTAGAGGTGCGCGCTACCATTCCCGGCTAATTTTTGATTTATTGTAGAGATGAGGTCTTACCAAGTTGCCCGGGCTGGTCTCAAACCCGCTGGCTCAGGCAACTACCGCGGCCTCCCAAAGTGCTGGGATTACATACTGAGCCACTGAACCCGGCCAAGAAAGTATTTTAAACTAGAGTTTCACATGCAATAACTCAGTGTTTTTTTCCAGATTTATAGATTAAAATGCTAATCTCCTAACTACCTTGTTTGAGGGTGTTTATATATAGACCCATACATGCATAGACCTACACACAGACATAGACGGACACATGCACTTGTGTCCTGTGCACTTATAAACCACACTGACACATGCCACATTTACTTGCATAGATATGTCTAAATCAAGCTTTAGTTGGCCCTAACTTTTCTCATACTGTCTGGATCATCACAACCCTAACATTTCAACAGGACAAAGCTCTGAGAGTGGAGACCCTCTGCGTCCTGCAGCCTTCCCAGGGCCATGGTTATATCCAGAAAGTCAGTGATGTCCACTGTTCTGGGATCACATTCTGTGAAATGGAGCCCCGGGACTCCCTCTGGGCACTGACCCCAGGGACCTGAGTCAGGAGGACACCCAGAAGAGTGAGGATGTGGACCTGAAGAAATAATAAATCTTTCAAAGGCATAGGCTAAAACTGAGAACTCGTCTGCCAGAAAATATAATTTGCCCCTGAGCAGTCATGCTGAGAACGTAACTCCTAGCTCCTGGAACAGGAGGACTGTTCTCTGGTTCCAGAGTCCTTTAGGAACATAGGACTGAGAAAGGGAAATATGGGTCCCGCTGTCTTCAAGTAGGGGAATCAAGGAAGCCCAAAGGCAGGGAGTAAAGGGAATGGAGGGAAGGCGGAGGCTGCCAACCAGAAAGCCTGGCTCAGGGAGGCCATGAACATCAGTGGTTGCTAATTTCAAGCTGCCTGGTGGGGAGACAAATAATCCCTCAAAGACAGGGGCTGTGCTGTTTGCTCAGTTCAGCCAAGGTGGGGCCTGCTGGATGTTAAGACCCATGCTCATCTCCCTGGAGAGTTTTTCTTCCAGAAACCTACAGTCTGGTGTACCAGACACCCTGATGATGATGAGATAAAGAAGAACATGAAGAAAAGAGACATGAAATTTCCAAAATGCATGAACTGGGCAGAATAGAATTATTTCTTCAGAATAAGAGTGAGTTTTTCCCCTGACCCTGAGCTTCTTGTCCTTTTCCATCTGGATGCCATAGCCCGCAGCCAACTTTTGGGGCAGGAGTAAAAGACCAAAGTGTTATCCAGTGTCCGTGGCCAGTTCTGGGCAAAGCCAGCCTCTCCCTTAAAGGCTATAAACTTCCTGTCATGTAAGACTGCTGTTATAGTCATCATAATCATGCAATAGCCAGAGAAAGATTCTTGAGGACAGACAGTAGGTCTTTTTCTTCTCCACATCTTTGACAGAGCCTCACCTAAACAGTGTTTAATAGGTGCCTATGAGTGAACACATAAAGTGCTTAATGAGGAAACATAAGTAAATACAAGTATTCCTAATTTTCCTTGCAGAATCACCATAGCCTTCTATGTCTAGATTTAAAAAACTCCAATTCCCCCTCTGTGATAGCAGAAAGGCCATGCTTCTTGGCACGTTCCCCTTTCTTTGTATTGCTATGAACCCAGGAAAGGCATGTGATTAGGTTCCCTGGGGTGGCTCATCCCTGCTTCTTTCAAATCAGTTCTTGGGGCCCCTCTCTGCTGACCTCCAGTCTGTAAGGTCCCTCCTGTGCCCCCACCAGCTTCTCCCCACATGTGGGTATCTTCTCTCCTTTCATTCCTCATGCCAAGGCTGGAGCTCAGCTGTAGAATGTCAGAACCTCATGCCCTTTGAGGATAGATAAAGGGAAACCAATACTGAAAAGGAAAGCCTCCACATTGGCTATCAGAACCCACCACTTCAAGAGTCCATCAACGATGCAATCCCATGGTGGTGAGCAGATCCCTTCAGACAGCACCTACCCTCACACCCTTACTCATAAATATACCCACACCCTCCACCATGTCACTGTGGTGCTCCTAGAGGGCAGTTCTCTGGAATTCTCTCCTCCCTCATTCCCCAAGTCAGGAGTCCCACATCCTGATGTCTATAACTCTACAAAGCCCAAACAAAATAACTGAGCCCCAAATAATTCTCCCAGAGCTTTTGCTCTGACCATAGTGAGGGAAGACAGCCCTTCCATCATCAGGCAGAACCATTTCAGGTCGTCCCTCATCACCTTCTTTCTCTATCTTGCTTTTTCATGACCAAAATCCTTATTAATGCTCCTTTAAAGATAGATTCTGTGACCACTCAAGATTACGGAACAGCTAAAAGTGTTTGTGACTCTTATTGGCTACATATTTATTTGGTATCTGCCACATGCAGAGGGAGAGAAAAAAACCTCACAGGGTCTTTGTGCTCCAGGCATTGCAGGGTCTGGGCTCATTGAGCACTCTTTGCCACCCGCCACCCATCAGCATCCTGGTCCTTTCTCTGCCCTGCTCTGGGCAGAGACCCAAAGAGGAAAACTGTCAGAGCAGACAGGGCCGGGCAGCAGGGAAGCGGCAGCAAATACTTTCCTGCCACTGACATCTTAATAATCACCAAGTTTTCAAAGAAACTTCCAACCACAAGGAAACTTCCAGACAAAATTGACTTCCAGTGAAATGCATTTACCTCGCAGTTTTTCTCTACATGTACTTTATGACAGCATCGTGAGTCTCCTGCCTTGAGTTGAAATCTTGTCAGCTTGTAAGAGTAAGGCAAGATGGAAGTGAGTTAGTGTTGAAGGGGAAAAAAAGTCATTCAAGCTCCTAATTGCCTCAGAGCCTGCTGAGGAGGTGCAGGGTCCCTGCTTTTCACAATGGTCCCTGATTTCTTGGAATGGCCAAGGCAGGGGCCTCTCTGCGGCCAAGGGTCACAATCTTCACATGGGCCAGTAAGGTGCTCAGTGGCAGTCCTGATCACTTGACCTTGGACCTCTCTACTCTGTGGCTCAGGAGGACCTGTAGAGGATCCCCCCATCTACCTCTCTTTCAGAAAAAGGTCCAAAGTCGTTTGGACTTCAGAGAAGAGTGCCAGTTCCTGTGTTCGTTTTGCCTGGGGTCCACGTCCTCAGCCTGGACTCTCCTTGTCAGCAAGATGAAAGAAAACTTGAGCAGGGAGAACTGCTCTTTTCCTGCTCTGAACCTCTTCTTAACCAAAGCCTTCCCTTCCTGGGTGTCCTGGCCCCCTCTTTGTCTTTACCACACCAAATTTTGACTATCTTTCAAAGTTCTGCTCACATCCTTCTTATTCAGACAATCATTCTTGATTTTCCAGTCAATGAAAATGTCTCCTTTGCCTGGCCTGAATGAGCCACACACAGGACAAGCCTGGAAGTCCTGTGTCTAGAGAGGGTGAGTCTCTCCTCACCCCACCTAACCCTACAACACTAGAGTTGTGCTCTTTCTTTTTGCCTTACATGCAACTGAACACTCCCTTCCACCCAACACTTGAGGCAGAGCATGTAATTTAGACTTGCATGGTACAGAAAAATGTGAGAATGGCATTTCTTTGTTTGTCTTAGAAAGACCTCCTCATGTGGAGAAAACTCCCCCCAGCTGAGGTAAACACCCAAAGTCTTGCTCAACAGTGCTGATGGAGGCTGGTGGCCTGTCAATGCTGGTTGTGACAGCCCCATCTCCTGACCTGCTGTTGTTCTTAAAGTTCATGGATTTTCTGGCAGCCGCAGGGAACAGGGACATGGTATTTGTCAAGAAAATCACATCTATACCAAGGGGCTGTAAAACAGGTGAGCAAAGTGTGTCGTTATATAGTACTGGGGACCCCAGAAGTGCAACTATCAACAACTCCTGCCCTTTCCACCACCACTGTGCCACCTGCCACAAGGACTCGGAGGAGGGTGAGGTGATCACTATGGGGCAAAGGGTTGGGCTGGGGTGAGGTTGCTGAGGATATGGAGGCTTTAGCTAGGCCTTGACCTTGGAGAGTAATGTAAGGCAGGGTACTAGATGGGAAAAAGCTCGGGTGTTGGGAATTGAGAAACCTGCATTCTAGTCACAACTTACCTCTCACTGTAGGGTCTCAGACAAGCCAGTCAGCCCCTGGGAGCTTCTGTATCTTTCTTTTCACTGTTGAGCTAGTAACAGCTGATCATACATGTGTTTTAATGCTTTATGAGAAAAGAAATCATTGTTCAGACCTGGGAGTGGGATGGGAGTGCTATCTTGAACTTGGAAAACATGAGACAGACCCAGGCAGCATCATAGAGGAAAAAAGGCCAGGGCCAACCATGCCTTAGGAGGTGGGAGATGTTTAAGGGGGAGAACAGGTAGGGCAATTGTGAAGGTGGAAGTGAAGGAAGTTGTCTTCTGAACTAGATACATGGGGCTGGATTTGGAGACAGACATCCAGGCATACTAGGGCTTCTTTGCACAGAAATGATAGTTTCGTGTGTGAGACTAGAGTGGTCACTGACCCAGGAAGCGAGTGTAGAAAAGCAAAGAAAACACCCCCAAAATCACTGTGGGGTGCTGAAGTGGCAGTCAATTGTGTGCATCTCTTCCCAATTCAGTGTGCAATGACTTCACATTGAAAAGTCACAGAAAATCAACTGTGGAAAGCAGGGCAAATACACCACAGAAACTGCAACCTAATGGATATTGTTTTCCATAAGCTGGTTATCAGACATTTACCATTGTCCAGGGGTGTCTGATTTTAAGGGGGGAGATAAAAGACCAGTCAAGGAAAGAAGAAACCAACTTCAAAAATGTAAGAGCAGAACCAGGAGAGAACAACACCTTGGCTGCTAGGTGAGAGAGACTGCCCAGAAGAAAGGGTCTTGTGGGTATGAATTGAGTTCAGTGAGTCACCTGCACTTTCTTCCTAGTGTGTTCTATGACTTTGGTCACATGCATCGGGACAACTAGCTAGCCCCAAGCCAGAGGGAAATGGTTCCTTGGTATGAGTGCCTATGCCTGCACCACCTGGTCAGGTACCACCCATGGCCTTGACCTCTATCATTATGATAGAGACAGCACTGACATTCTATGGATGCTTTTTTCCCCCTAAATTCTTAGTTCTTTTGGAAAATGAAAGCTATTTTCACAACATCTGAATCCTACTTGGACAACATTTAGCCATAGATGGTTAAAAAGAAAAACTCAAAAAACTTCATTCTTCCTGGCATGCAGACATGTAAGCCATGTAAAGGAATTAGCAGGCTTGTTTATTGGACAATTGCACCTAGACTGCCTCAGACACCAGCCACCCCAGATGCATGGCTTTCGTGGTGCTAGGTGGTTTCTCGACTCTTCCCCAGAGCACAGGGCTCACATTCTCTGCAGAACTCTAGCAGGCAGCAGTTATATTATGTATCTGCTCAGTGCTCAGGCAAGAAACCATTATGTTCACGGATCATTATTGACATCCTGACATTTGTCACCTCCTTTCATAGCAGTTAAATCTTGCTTTATCTGTAAATGTCACCATGTCATTTATTCATGAAAGGGGTCACATTCCTGAAATAGCATGCTTCAGTTTAAAAGGGGAGCTTGGCTTTATTCGCAGTGGGTAATCCTCAAACAAACTTTACTGCTGATAAATGCTTTTTTTTATTAGAGTTTCTTGGCCTTAAATGACATCCCCCAATGTAGAATGCACTTTTGTGTTTGTGGAAATAAAATCTGAATGTTGAACAAGAGAGGAAATTGTTGAGATTTGAAAAATGAAGCTTTTCTGTGGCCATATGTAGTAAGTTGAATGTAAACAGATTTGAATTTATTGAGAGTAAGCCATGATTTTAATACGATTGTTATGCTTCTGGAAACATGCCGGTGGCCTTTTTGAATCATTTATGCCACAGAACCTCAATGAGATCAGGCGCTTTTTAACCTTCCTAAGCTGATCCCTTCACTGGGGACATTAGAGGCGCAATCAACAAACTTGATGTGCTTATTGCTCCAACACTCAGATTCCAAGGACACTGGTTGGGGAGATGATTAACTCATCGCAGAACTCATGTTTGCAGAAGAGGGTTTCTTTCCTTTACAAAGCTTGCACAAAGTGCACTTTAAGCAGAGTAACTACGTCATTTTCATCCCAACCCAGACACTTTCTAAAAGGGAGAAAGAGACATGAAAAATAACAAACAGGTATCAATTGATCTACATCAACCATGAACCCAGACAAAACAGGACACATGGCTGCCCTAACTTTAATGATTTATCGACTGTATTATATCACTGTTAAGTTTTACAGGTTTATAGTCACCAGCTGCTAATTAACTATTACCCAGGAAAGAAAGCCTTTTCATGTGTAGGTTCCACAGCTATCTGTTTCTGATTCATTTTTCTTCCCCAGTGGTTCTCAATGTATGGCCCATGGGGTGAAATGGCCTAAAGAGGCTGTTAAACTGTAAGTGCCCAAATGTAACTGTTCTACCAAATCAGAATCTCCAAGGAGGAAGCTCAGGCACTTGTATTTAAATACACCTCACATATTCTTCAGCACACTAAAATCTGAGAACCAGCCACTCTGATTCAAATTTTTGGTTCTCTCTAGCTACCCCCGTATTCTGGTCACATTGCAGTAATAGGAAGTGGGTGGTTAAATTCTGCTCTTTTTGCCTAGAAAAGTAACTTGCAGATGGGATGTGCACTGAAAATAGATTCTCCGTTGTGCACAAATATGGAGGCCGTGACACTTCCAGCATAACGCCATTGAACATCATCCTACTCCCCAATGAAGAGTTGTGCGTGTGACCATTCCACACCCACAATGTGCAGGCAACACACATACATACAGTCTCAGAGTAGCTGGAAGATAAGAAAACAGCTAGGCAACACTGAGGTTGTTGCAAAAGGTGATTGAATACAATTAAAAATGTTCACTTTTAGGAGAGAAAAGGACTGGGGAGTAAGATTTCTTCAGGCACTAATGAGATTCTTTTTGAGTGTGATATAGGCTACAGTAACAAGGATCACAGACGACAGCCAAATCTGTGCTGTTTGCAAGCACAGACCAGGGTCATGGTCATATGGCTAGCACTGACTCGGATAACGTCCTCATTATTTCACCAGAGTCGTCATGGCCCTGGCAACTACATACTGCCAATGGTTACTGAGAGGGACCAGGAGGGTAGCCAGCTAAATCAAAGAAGCAGGAGCAGCAATTCCATCAGGATCTCCTGAGTGCCCCCATGTGCTGGGCACTGTTGTAGGTCCTGATGTCACATGTTGCATCAGGCACAGGTTGAATGGGTGACAGCCAAAAGCGTGTCACTAATTCCCTGTTGGCAGAGTCCAAGGAACACAGAGACCATGGCTCCTGGGGGACCAGAAACTGGCACCCTAACGGAGGAGCCTCAGGAGCAGTGTTCACTGAGTGCCACCATGTGCAGAACCAGAGCAGGCACTCATGGAGAAAAGGCAGAGAGAAGATGGAGAAGCAGGCATTCATGGAGAAAAGGTGGAGAAGAAACACGGATCAAAGTCACACAGGCTACTTGGCCTCCACCCTCCGGAAAACTACAGTCCGCAGGGAAGATACACCTGGACATGGAGACAAGCATCATCAGCCATTGTTAAACAAGACCTGGCGTCGGGTTTGGTGTTTGAGGGATGAGGGTAACAAGGCTCAGGGAAAGGAAGTCACTGGACCAAAATCACAGAGCAACAAGTATCAGAGCCAGGATTAGAATTTAGTTCTCGTGGTTCCTTGTCCAGAGTTCTCCTCTATACCACAAAGCTGGAAGAGTTCACAGGCTGGATTAAACTCACCCCTGATCATTATCCACTTCAAATACACACATTCTAGTCTGCCTTGATCTTCCCTTTACACATTACACAAGCCATTCTTCTCCCTTGGGATACTCTGCTCACTTCTTTACATTTTTGTATATGACCCTATCTCTCAAGGGCATCTCAGCCCACAAATCCCACGTGGAGCCTAGAGATGGGTGGCCCTTCAGAGTCATCTTGCGTTGAAACAAGAGGAGGAGGTAAGCCTTTACCTCTCTCATCCCCACTGAGTCATTGACTGTGGGTTGTCCTCAGGGAGGGGGCCTTTCCTTGGACAAGCAAAACACAGATCATGGAGGGGACAAAGCATAGTCAGCCATCAATGTGTCCAGTAGATGAGGAAATGAAAGCCTCGGTACTGAAAGGGAAATCTAGGCAACACGTCACAGCTCCAATACCCCAGTTTTTTTACTCCACACAGAGCTGCCCTAAAAACCTCAGGCTGGCCCTCTCAGCCTCAACCCCTCCTTCATCTGACCTCTAGGGCCCAATCTGTGCTATTCACTCTGTTCTTATTGGCTTTCTTCATTCATTCACTCTCCTTTCAACCAACAATAACATACAAAAAACCTATATGCTAGGCCTGAAAAATGAAGAAATAAATAGGGTACAGTTTCCACTTTTCAGAGTATTTTAGTCATTTTGTTTTTTTGTTTGGTCAGGCTGTTTGTCTAAGCCCAAATCTCTTCTCTTCATCTAAAGAGGGAGCCTCTGGAAGTTGGTCTTGAGCCTTCCCCTTCCTCTTTTGCCCTGCACCGCTAGGCCTAGGTGGGACTGAACTGAAAGTGCCTACATGACCCACAGACCCAGGGTTAGTCTGCACCTCTGTTTTCTCTGCCTCTGTAAGGAGCACCTGGCTCCTGGTCCTGCATTGAACACTTGCTTGGGGAACATCTGCTGGAGAGCCTCGGACCACCACAGTAGCTGAGAATCTTCTACCACCACTGAGCACAGGAGTTAGTCTTCCTGGTGAGTTCCAGCCCAGACTAGTAGCTGCTGTTGATTACCAGTGAGAATACAGAGAAGAAGTCATCACAGACCCAGGAGATACTGAGTGCCAACTATAAGTCCACCTTAGAAGGGCCTCTTCATTTGTCCTTCTGCACCCCATCAAACCAAGGTCCCTTGCTTGACCTTCAAACACCTCTGTTCTCAAGCTCCCATTCCCGTTTGACTAGACAAGATCACCTCAGCTCTTTTCATCTTCCCCCAGAGACTAACATTCACTGAGATTTAAGGTAAGGAGAGAAAACTCCAGTTAAAGTTTCAGGCCAATTTCAGAAAATACTAAGTCAGATTCTCTCCACTCTCCCGATTCTCTCAACCCACCTGCTTTCAGCAGCCTTGATAGATCTTGGAGGTGATCTGAGTGCTAGGGGAACCAGGACACAGTTCCTGATCGGTGGGAAGGTCTAGTCTAGCTGAGAAAGTGGATCAGATGCTGTGGAGTCATGAGGAGGTAAAACTAATTAGTCAGATCATTGAGCACCAGTTCTCCAGTCCTCTTCAGGACTATGGGATTTATCTGAACAAATCTCCTTGCCTCGCCATCCCCAGTTTCCTAATACATGGAGACAATATTGACCTATCAGATTCACTGTAAAATTGAGGGACAGTGTGTATGTGAAGTTAGCATGCAATTGACATGCCCACAGTAGGTGTGCATGTTCATAATCTTCCCTCTTCCTTCTCGTTTAAAAGTTGAATGCAACTGTGGTTGTCTGCTCTCACCCCAGAGTAGGATTTTACTAACTGCAAACTGGCGCATCTTCTACCTTGCTCTGTGCCTGTGAAAGAGTAGATTAACCTCCAAATGCCTCAGGTTCCTCATCTGTGGACAGTAATTGCTGTCCCTCCAGCTACCTGGCTTCAGTTATCGTTGAAAGCAAAGCACAAGGCACGTTTCAGCATGTCTGGGAGCTGGCTGGGAGACAGTTTCCAGAGAGGTGCAGGGTGGGGTTCTATTATGACCATTGGAATTGAAAAGACAGCTCTATTTTCTACTCTGTCTTTCTATTAAATTGAACTCCAGTCCTGGAAATTAATATCCCCACTGCATTTTAGTGAGGTGGCTCTATTTTTACAAGCGCCGCAGAATCAAGCCCTAATCTGTTATGCTGTGACCTTTTGCTGGGCTCTGCATCAGGGAATCATAATTCAGGTCCAGCCTCAGCTATGGAAACCTCCATGGGCCTTTTATGACTTGAGTGCTATTGAATATTCTGTAAAATCTCCTTGGAAAACTGGCCCACATTTCTTTATAATCTCCTCCGACTGTTTCTGAAGTCTCTCTATAGATTTTTTCACTCTAAAAATCCATAGTGTTGCTTAATAAGAATCCAGGCCCCTCGTAAGAGATTGTGGAAAGGATAAGGTAGGATTGGGTCCACAGGGCAGGCTGAGGTGGGGCACCAGAAGTCACTGTGTTACTGCTAAGCCCCTGGATGAGGACTCTGAGCTGAGGAGCCTATCAGCAGGATACAATCACTTCCAGTAGTTGAAGATGAAGAAGGGAATTTAGAAGTAGAACCACATCCATCTCCTCAGTCTACTGGATTCCAAGTTCTCTTAACCTTGAGAAGGAGAGAGTCAGTGTACAGCAACCAGAGCTTTTAAAGGTGCCTTCTCAGATATCACCCTGACTGCCTCTTTCTCTTGGCTGGACCCCACCTGTAGCTGGACCCTACCTGTGCCCCCACTTCTCAGCTTATATGAAGTACAGCATCATGGGTATGGGATGTGGTTTACTGAGCATCCACTAGAGGCTACATAAACTCCCCTGGATGTAACCTTGACTAGTGAGAAATTGAACTGGAAGGGAACTGGACAGATAAACACCCAACGTGGATTGCTTCAAAGTGTGTTTATTTGTTTCTTGTCAATCTTACCGAGAAGTTCAATGTGCCAAGCAACCCTGCCTGGTGTAGACGTTGCATGTCTCCGCAAGGCTCCCATAAACCTCTGGCAACAGTGGAGCCGGAAGCACTGCATTTGTGTCCTTCCTTCACCCTCATCACTATGAGCTTGTACTCCCCAAATAAAGTACAAGCACTTTAGTTCTTGCCACAAGCACCACTTTTAGAAGGACCCGGGCCATAGAATATGTCGCTTTGCCAAGAGTGAATATCAGCTAAGTCAGCGATGGGCCCCATCAGAGGCAGGCGTGACCACAGGGAAGGGGCAGAACTTCTCTGTGACAAACCTCTATGCCACACCATCCACTTCGGCCTAGCTTAGGCTTGGCACATGGCAGTGATTCTATAAGGAGCTGAAACACACCACATTAAACTGAGTATGTTAGAACCAGAAATAAACCTGAACCTTCTTCTTCAAAAAGTTTTCTACTCAGAGGAATGAGTTATGAACTTCTGCTAACACTGTCTCTTGGAGTAATTACGCTTTCAAGAAACTCTGGAGTCAAGCATCATATACTCACCCTTCAAACTTTTACGATGTTTAAAGCTCTTTTACAGGCTGTAGTTCATCTGATTCTCATAGAACACTTCCAAAACAAACAAGGTAGACAGTATTTCCTTTTAATAGACATTTAACACACAGGAAAACCAGGACTGGCAGAGGTGACGACTTACCCATGCTCACACAAAGTCCAGGCCCTTTACCGTGGTGCCATTATGGCTAAAACAGGTAGGGGGTCCCAGGCAGCAATTCAATCCCACGTGCTCTTAAGAACTAATCACACAATATAGAGAGATTGTCCAAAGACCATAGTTGTAGCCATCAGATAAGCAAAGGTCCAGTTTTCAGGGCCCAAAGGATCTCCAGCCGTGCTGCAGGTAGAGCCAGTGACACTGGGAGGCTGGCTATTCTACTCACTGTTGACATCAAGGAGTCTTAGCGATTTCAACCCCAGACACAGTCACAGACTGGCAAGCTCCCCACTTTGTGACAGAATTCAAAAGAATCACCAAATAACCAAGACAAGGGAAAGGAAGATCAAAAGAAAGAATAAACAAGGCCAAGCAGCAAATGTTATACAGAATTTTTTCTCCAAGAAAAATCCCAGGGGAAGGAACAAATCATAGGAAGCTTCCTGGAAGAATTAATGCTGAAAACTAATGCGATTAGATGAGGTGGGAAAAAGGTCATAAAAGCTGTGACATTGTACTTGCACTTGTCCACATTATCATTATATTGGATTACCACACAGTCCATGAGATATAATTACCCCCATTTTACAAAAGGAGAAATGAACATATGAACGCATAGAATTATAAATGCTGGGATTATTTAGAAACACAGCAGGGAAGCCAGGCTCGATGGCTCAGCCTGTAATCCCGCGCCTTTGGGAGGCTGAGGTGAGTGGATTGCCTGAGCCCGCGGGTTCGAGACCCGCCTGGGCAGCGAGACCTCATCTCTACAATAAATCAAAAAAATCAGCTGGGCATGGTAGTGCGTGCCTGTAATTCCGGCTACTGGGAAGGCTGAGGTGGAAGGATCGCCGGAGCCCAGCAGGTCGAGGCTGCGGTGGCCGGGAGCGGCCACTGCACTCCAGTCTGGGCGACAGAGTGAGACTCCAACTCAAAAAAAAAAAAAAAAAAAGAAACACAGCAGGGATTTTTGGCTCATTCCCTAGGGCTTCCTCCCTTATTATTCAGACTCCCAAGGGAAGAAGCTAGCGTCAATGAAAATCAGACAAGATGGAGGAGAAAAATAAAAAAGACACAGCTAGCAGGGATGGACTGAAGGAAAAAGAAACACACTCATCTAAGGCAGAGCCTCACTCTCGACACCATGCCAGGCAGGGTTTAAGACATGGGAAACTTAAGTCCCTTAAAACTTCCAGATGTTTCTGGAACATGGTATTGCCAGGCTCAACTCAGCCCTCAAAGAGCAGCCAGGCTTCCCGGCCTGGTCTCTGGTTCTGGCCTTCCAAACAGCAGCATGGGCAGGGAGGTGAATGGCAGAAGGAGACACACATCAGAATTTCCATCCCCCCAAACTGGGCGCTTTGGGCCCTAACAAGCATGGAGTGGTGACCTTGTTTTCAAAAGTCCACTGATCTGCTGTTGCAAGCAGAAATCACATATGCAAAAGGAGGCATTGGTCTATCTCTCGCCCCCATGCTGACCCCTCCTCTTCTCCTCCAAGACAAGTGGCCCTTAGAGTCTCAGCATACAGTTTAGTGTTGATCATATGTCAACTAAATATTTTTTCTTTATTTTATTCAACAAGCATTGACCACTTACTACCTCCTAGATCTTAAGGATATAATCATAAATAAGATACTGTGTTTGTCTTCAAAGTCTAGAGGGGAAAAACAACACACAAGTAGACAATTAGAACACCACGGGACAATAGAGGCATGAACTGTTACTCAGAAGAGAGTAACTGGCTCTCCCTAGAGAACTGAGGAAGACTTCACAGAGGGGGTAGAATTTGAGTTGAAAAAATAGGACAGATAGGAGTTTGTGGCAGTTGAGGGAAGAGTGCCAGAGGACAGAGCTTACAAAAATATACAGAAATAGAAGGAACCAGGACCATGGAGGCAGCTACAAATTCAGATAACAGGACAAGGTATGAGGGGAAGAGGAGGGGAAAGGGTGAGGTTAAGTCGTGAAGGGTGTTAAATACCAAATTGAGAGTCTCACCATATCCTCAGAAGCAGGGCTGGTATCCCTTACAATTCTAGCTGTCCGGGTCCTAGTGCAAGACTGATGACTTGGGAGTGACCCTACACTCAAACACACACTTGGAGGCATACCACTTGAACCCCTCAAAGGACAACTAAGAGCCTTGGGAGACTTGGGGTGGAAAATTCAGATTCGTCACCAAGGCTCCATCCTTGGCAGGAGACTATCCCTGTGAAAATGAAGCCCAGGAGCAGGAGGGAAAAGCTTCCTTTCTGTCCCAGGTGCAGCAGCTTTTCATGGTCATATAAGCCCAAATTGCCTGTCATCAGTCACCAAAGTCATTTTTTACTCCAAATAAAGCAAAGCAGCAGCCGGTTGCCTTAAGTTCCTGCCTGATCCAGGAGAAGGGACAGAAAAAAGACAGATACATATACAGATAATTAAAAAGAGAGCTTTATGAGCAAACACAGAAATACAAAAGGGAATTAGGCAGAAGGACAAGGAAATGAGAAAGAAACAACAAGACAGACATACAGCAATTCCACTAACAAGAAGTGACATATCAGGAGGGAGGAGAAAACTACTTTTTATAAAGAAAGCTGAAAATTCAGATAAAACTGGGAGTGCTATGATCATTTTAAGTAATAAATAAATTTAGGATCAGAAGAAACATGATGAAAAGATTATTCTATCCCAAAGTTTTGACCACCAAACACAGAAAAAGAAAAGAAGCATAAGGAAATTCCTTGAGTAATACATGCTAGCCAGTGCTGAGGCTGAGGTTCTCTCTCTCTCTCTCTCTCTCTCTCTCTCTCTCTCCCGCTCTCTCGCTCTCTCGCTCTCTCTCTCTCTCTCTCTCCAGCATTTTCCTGAGACCAGAAATGATATTTGACTCTGCAGCTGATGACCTGCCAAATGCTAAGTCCTCAAATAGCCCCTCTATCTCCAGGATTTATAAATTCCCCCAAGAGGCCAACTAGGGCTGGGAAGAATCTCCTCTTACTGGGGATATAGAAAAGAAAAAGAACTTGAAAGCCACAGAAGGCTCTAGTTAGCTCAGAAATACTCAGAAGAACCCGCACACTTGTGGGGGCTTTTTGGTTGTCGTTTGTTTTTGTTTTTGTTTTTTATCATTTGTCAGAAATTTCAGTGTAGCCCACGAGCACGACTGGTTCCAACTTCTTCAGCATAACATCTTCTCAATTTTTCTTCTTCAAGAGCTTGTACTCTTGGCTGACCTCCTCTCTCGGGGTTCACCCTACACACTCTCTACCCAAGCCTACCTGGTGTTCAGCCCCGGGCCAACCTCTCTTTCACATCACTATCCCCATATTGACCCCTGTCACTTCAGTGGCGCCTTGGAGGTCCCAGTGGTGAAAACCCAGGAAATCCTTAACTTTCTCTCTCTTCTTCCCTCAAGAACCTCTGAAAGATACAATAATGTTATTTGGCAAAATTAAAATGAGTCCAGAAAGAAGTCATAGGAGCAAATATATTGTTTGAGAGTTGTTTTGACAATTCTAAAAAAGTATGGACTGTAAGGGGAAAAGGAAAGGAGAGAAGGAAAAGAAAAAGAAAATAAAAGACAGAAAAGAGGAAGAAAAAGAAACAGGGAGGGAGGAATGAAGAGAGTAATAATAATAATAAATCACTAATTTGAGAAGGTTTAAAAGCAAGTTAGCACCAACACGAAATAGAAACAGGGTAATTTCTAAAATTAAAGTATTCTAAGTTTTATTTTTCTTTATGTTTTCTGCCTTTTAAAACTTTCTACTCTTGTATGTGCATTTTTTTTGTAATTAGGGTAAGTTATAAATGCTGAGGATTTTTTACATCATTTTTATTAATAAGATTTTACTTCTGTAGAAAGATTTCTGTAAGGTCACAGAGATAATATGTTCTGTAGATCCACGACTATACATAATAAAATTATGGTTCAAAAAAATGAAAATACACACACACACACACACACACACACACACACACGAAGGCAGAAGGAGGACAGCAAAAGGCAGATGAAACTTCTACAATTTTTACTAACAAACACATGCTGCCTCCACTAAGTGATAGACGCATTTAGATGTATTGTCTTTTGTTGACTCGGTGTGATTCTAAAAAAATCCAATCCATTTGGAGCACAGATGAAAACCCAGTGACATTAAAAAAGTCTCTGAATCTAAAAACAGCCCCATCAAAGAGCCCGTACAATGTACTCTAAAGATGAGATAGTGTCATCTTCATGTCCTTTTCTGTGGACTTAAAATTGTGTTTAGAAAGAAAGATATCTTGGGTGTTTTCCTGATCCCAGGGCTAGTGAGTAATTTTAAGCCCACAGACAAGAGGTATCACTAATAGGAACAGCATTGAGAAGGGAGAGCCAACAGGGATCATTTAGGTTAAGAGTTGACTGGCACAGTTTCGTGCTGGAATTTTTCACTATAGAAAATGGATACTGCTAAAGACAGAGAAAATTTAGAGCTATGGAGGCAACAAATGGCATAGCAGCTTCATCTTACAGATAGGAAAACTGAGGCTAAGGGTTGAGACACCCAAGCTAAAATGGTATCCTGGCTGCTGTTCTAGGAGGCAGGGAGGGAGCAACCCAGCTCTTCAAAAGAGTTCCAGAAAGGATGTACATGTCTAATCAAGGAGACTTCTGTGATCTGGAGTATATATGTTTACAAGGCAGCTCCTTCCCCTAAGGATACAAGACAGGCAGGGAGTCCGGGAACCAGGGAGATGGGGACAGAAATCCTGTTGTGCAGAAGGCAGGCAGCTGCCCTTTGTGTGCAAGCACACACAGCCAGCGGTAGCAGATCTGTCTGCCTAAGATCTGGCCTCCCATCTCTGGAGACCCCAAAGAACTAAAAATCACGTATGGCCAGAGGCAGGGAAATCACCCAGCAAGCCTTGGGCACGCTACTGGATTTGGGCAGCTCCTCTGTTGAATTTTAATGAAGTAATTAAGAGCTAGATAATAGAGATGGGGCTCTGCAGAGCAACACTCATGGACCTAACCTCTTTGATATGTTCCTGCATCAGGAAGCAACTCTATCACTGGATGGTTTCATTAATATTCCAGCCAGCTCTCTGGCTTTTAAAGTGATCTATGTTAAAGTTTGTTAGTCTTTTAAATTACCTGCTGAAGCCCCACCCCCAGAAAAAAAAAACGAATGAATGCATGCGAGGGAAGGACAATGTCACAGAGAGTGCTAGAAGAGATATACCTGCCAGTTCTGTTCCTATTTCCCTTTCAGAAAGTAGTTGGATAATAAAGAAGAAATGATTATATGACCACTCAGTGCAGACTGATCAAGAGAGATGGACTGGTGCACAAAAGACCCAGAGCATGGCAGTCCAGAAAAGCAAGAAGTCTTTTTTCACAGGGATACTTTTCTTTAAGAGTTGGCCTCATGATGGATACCTTGACTACAGGACAACTCTGATGTTAAATCCATGACCCAGAATAAAGATAAAGAATTCTAATGCTTTGATCCCATATGTCCCCAAGAGCTTTGCTCAGAGAACCTCAGTGTTCTGCCCCATAGATACAGCTTTTATCCCCCAGGGTCAGGAAACAGAGAAGGTTGGCCCTCATTTTGCTTACCTGTCATATTCTCTTCCGTCCCCTTTGCCTCCCTGTTCTTTAAGGCCAATGAGGGCAGCGAGACCTCATCTCTACAATAAATCAAAAAATCAGCCGGATGTGATAGCGCATGCCTATAATTCCGGCTACTTGGAAGGCTGAGGCGGAAGGATCGTCGGAGCCCAGCAGGTCGAGGCTGCGGTGGCTGGGAGCAGCCACTGCACTCCAGTCTGGGTGACAGAGTGAGACTCCAACTCAAAAAAAAAAGAAACCTCATCTCCTTCAGGGAAACTTCCTGTGTAATCATAGAAGCTTGGAGTTGGGACCTCAGAGCTCAATCTACCTCATCTCCTCTCCCTCTCCTGTATTATCACT
Organism: Cephalopachus bancanus; assembly: GCA_027257055.1. Taxonomy (NCBI): domain Eukaryota; kingdom Metazoa; phylum Chordata; class Mammalia; order Primates; family Tarsiidae; genus Cephalopachus; species Cephalopachus bancanus. The sequence goes on along the minus strand of JAPVLO010000046.1, from coordinate 11,777,757 downwards.
TTAAAGAATCCCTGATAAAAAGGACCCAGCTTCTCTTTGAATACTACCAAGGACAAGGAGCTTACTATTTCTCAAGTTCAGTGTCAGGCATTTATTGCTGTAAAAATGTACGGCTAATGAAAAGAATCCTGTTTCCTGACTACTTAAATGCATTAAAAAATAGCTGTCTGGTGTGGCTTCAAGAGGGTAGCAGGAAGGAGCCTTATGGTATAGTCTAGTTCTGTATCTTGACTGTGGCAGTGGCTACAGGAAGCTGTGCATGGAGACACAAACACACACACACACACACACACACACACACACACACACACACACACACAAATGAGTTTATGCAAAGCTAGCCTTGGATTGCACCAAGGTCAATTCCTAGTATGGATACTGCATCATAGTTTGCCAGGTGTCAACACTGAAGGAGGCTGGGTGAAGAATGCAAGGGATCATCCTATACATCTTTTTGCAATTTCCTACAGATCTGTAACTACTTCAAAGTAAGAAGTTAAAAAATAGCAGGCATTTCTTGAAAGATTATTGGGTGTCATGCATTGTTTACTACTTAGGTACTAACGCACTTAAATTTAATAACCACCATAACAGGTAAGTACTGTTATTTTCCCTATTGTACAGGTGAAGAAACCTCAGCATAGAGTAATTGCCTCACTCACCCAAGATCACACAGCTAGCAGGCAGTAAAGCTGGGATTAGAACCCAAGCTTTCTGATGCCAGAGCATTCCTGCGTTGACCACCACTTTGTTTTAAGGTGCTACATCTGGTGGAAGGAAGATAAAGTAAACTTGATCAACTTTAATATACTATATTAGTCACCATACTCAATCTCTGTGTGTGTGTATGTGTGTCGGGGGTCTCACTCTGTTCTCAGGCCGGAGTTCAGTGGCACAATCACAGCTCACTGCAGCCTCAACCTCTTGGACTCAGGCAATCTTTCTGCCTCAGCCTCCCAAGCAGCTAGGACTACAGGCATGCACCACAATACCTGGCTAATTTGTTGATTTTTTGTAGAGACAGGGTCTCACTATGTCTCCAAGGCTGATCTTGAACTCCTGGGCTCAAGCAATCCTCCTGCTTCAGCCTCCCAGAAGTGCTAGTGACTGAATTCTGTCACTCAGAGGGTTTTCACATACTCTATCTCCTTTGAGCCTCACAGCAATCCTGTAGGACAAGTTTTTATTTTCTGCAATTCCATGTGAGAACACTGAGCTTCTAGCCCTCAGATACCAAACCTTAGGCCCCAGCCACCCGATGTTCCAGTTTTCTGCCGCTTTCCTAAGACTACCAGAAAGTTACCCAGGTATTTTTAAATGCTGAGCCTTCATTAATTCCCGTCAGCCTTTCTGTGAAAACAGTAACCTGCAATGTCCAGTCCCTCAAGGACTGGCTGGAGGAAGAGGATGGAGTTTACCTGTTTGGGCATCAGTACTTGTTGCTTAGTGAAACTTCAGGAAGCAGTCTCCAAAGTCCCACCTCCTGGAGAAGTCTCAGGGTATCCTTCTTTTTTTTTTTTTTTTTTTGAGTTGGAGTCTCACTCTGTCGCCCAGACTGGAGTGCAGTGGCCGCTTCCGGCCACTGCAGCCTCGACCTGCTGGGCTCCAGAGATCCTTCCGCCTCAGCCTTCCAAGTAGCCGGAATTACAGGCATGCGCTACCACACCCGGCTGATTTTTTTTTTTTTTTTTTATTGTAGAGATGAGGTCTCACTGCCCAGGCAGGTCTCGAACCCGCAAGTTCAGGCAATCCACTCACCTCAGCCTCCCAAAGGCACGGGATTACAGACGGAGCCACCGAGCCTGGCAGGGTATCCTTCTTACCTTCCAACTGCACAGTATCAGTGCAACCAGTACAAGCATGTGCCCTAAGTCCCCCAGTAGTTCTAAATAGAACCAACTGTACAATTCATTGCCTGCCTCTCCGTCTCATCCAAAACACAGAGGAAAAGAAGGGATAGAAAAAGATGATCAAGTCTCACCTTAATACAGAAAGATTTAGGGAATCTTATAGGGGAATTAGGGTGGAGGGGTAGTGGGAGCACATAGAACTTTCTGCCAGAAAATAGTGACAGCCTAACACAGCATTTGATAGTCTATCATCAGTGGTTCATTTCTTTGTCAAGATAATATTTTTCAACTCCTAGAAACCCTTTTAAAAAACACAACTCTCTCCGAGAAGGTTTATTTATCACATCTACATGGAATAAGAGATCAGCTGACAGCCAGCCTTTGCTGGGATGAAACATCACAGGACTGCCTGCTATTTGTTTGGGGAGGAGGGCGCGTTGGAGAGTGGGAAAGGGAACAGAGCAAAGGGAAGAAGGAGAGCATTTAATTACACAGGCAAGAGTTGTTTCTAGAAAGGAGAATGCTATGGTTATGAATGTTTGTGCCCCCACCAAATTCATATGCTAAAACTTAATCCCCAATGTGATAGTACTAAGAGGAGCCTTTGGGAGGTGATTTGGTCATAAAGGTGGAACCCTCGTCAGTGTGGCTTGAGGACAGTTATCTGCAAAGCAGGAAGAGGGCCCTTACCAGAATCTGACCATGCTGGCACCCTGGTCTTGGACTTTCCAGTCTCTACAACTGTGAGAAATAAATTTCTATCGTTTAAGCCACCCAGTATATGGTATTCTGTTATAACAGCCTGGATTGAGTAAGCAAATGATAAGTTTCTAGGTATATTCTCTAGCAAGAATACATCTAGAGAGAGCAAGAGCTACAACATTGTTCATAGGTGGAGAACATTTCTAAAAGTTCTATCTTAGAGTGGGGTGGATATTCTAGCCCTGCCCTTCTAATGGCCTCCTCTCTGACCTGCATCTTTGTGGCTCCTAGAGAAAGCCTTATTTTTGAAAAGAAGCTCTCCCTAGCCTGGCTGTGTTTTAAGTTCATTTTTTTTAACTTTAATGTTTTTATTTTAAAGATGTGGGGTACAATTCAGATTTAGGTATACAAATGTTCATTATGCAGGTACCCCAGTTGATGTGTGCCCCCCCTTCCCCAGGCAGATTCCCACTACTACCAATCCTGCCTCCCTGCCTCCCCTGCCACCTGCAGTTTCCTGCTACTGCCAATTCTTTTCTTATAGTATCACAATAGTTGTTCAAGGTCCGCTTATGAGTGAGAAAATGTGATACTCAGTTCTTTGTTTCTGTGAAAGATCACTCAGTATTATAGACTCTAAGTCCATCCAGGTTTCTGCCAAGTTCATGATTTTGTTCTTCTTTATGGCTGTGTAACATTCCATTGTGTATATGTACACATTTTTTTAATCCAGTCCTCTTTTGATGAGCAGCATGGTTGCTTCCATGTTCTTGCTATTGTGAACAATGCTGTGATAAACATACGTGTGCAGGTATCTTTTTCATAGAGTGATTTGAGTTCTTCTGGGTATATTCCCAGTAGGGGGATTGCAGGGTCATATGGAAGGTTGATTTTAGGACTTTTAGGAATCACCACACTGTTTTCCACAGAGACTGTACTAGGTTACACTCCCACCAACAGTGTAGAAGTGTTCTCTTTTCACCACATCCTCTCCAGCATCTGTTATTTTTTGAGTTATTGATGATGGCCGTCCTGACTAGAGTTAGGTGGTATCTCAGTGTAGTTTTACTTTGCATTTATTCGATGACTAGTGAGATTGAACTTTTTTTCATATATCTGTTGGCTGCTCACATGTCTTCTTTTGAGAAGTATCTAATCATATCTTTTGCCCACTTTGCAATGGGGCTATTTGTTTATTTCTCTCAGCACATTAGAGTTCCTTGTAGATTCTAGATGTTAGGCCTTTGTCACACATACTGTTGGCAAATATTTTTTCCCAGTCTGTGGACTGTCTCTCTGCTCTCTAGATAGTTACTTTGGCTTTGCAGAAACTTGTCAGCTTGATGAGGTCCCACATGTCTATCTTATCTCTTATGGCATAGGCACTTGGGGTTTTGATCAGGAATTGGTTGCCAGTTCCAATTCCCATAAAGGTGCCTCCTGAGTTTTCTAAGGTTCTTATAGTTTGAGGTTTTACATTTAGATCTTTGATACATTTAGAGTTGATTTTTGTGTACGGAGATGGACATAGATGCTATAATTCTCAACAAGATTCTAGCAAACCGGATTCGACAGCACATCTCAAAAATCATCCACCATGACCAAGTAGGTTTCATTCCGGGATGCAGGACTGGTTCAACATTCATAAGACCATAAATGCAATTAAATATGACCAACAGTCATAAAAACAAAAACTACATGATTATATCATTAGATGTGGAAAAAGCTTTGGATAAAATCCAGTACCCTTTCTTGATAAAAACCCTCAAAATCTAGGCATAGATGGAGCATAGCTAAAAATAGTAAGAGCCAACTACAAGAAACCCACAGCCTACTGCTAAACAGACAGAATTTGGAACCATTTCCCCTGAAAACTGGAACAAGGAAAGAATGCCCACTCTCACCTTTCCTGTTCAGCATAGTATTGAAATCCTGGCTAGAGCAATCAGACAAGAGAAGGAGATCAGGGTATCCAAATAGGAAAAGAGGAAGTCAAGTTATCTCTCTTTGCAGATGACATGATTCTATACCTTGAAAACCCAAGAGAATCTGTCAAAAACCTCCTTGCACTGATAAAGGACTTTGGCAAAGTCTCAGGGTATAAAATAAATGTGCAAAAGACAATCACATTTCTATAAACCTATAATAAACAATCAGTTCATTTCAATAAGACCTAACAAATATTTATCACCTATCTACTCTGAGCAGGGAACTAGGATGGATGTTGGGAGCATGAAGGGGTATAAGCCATGCTCTATAGTATCCTCTGAGGGAAAAGATAATTGAACACTCGGATCCAGAAAAGTCTGGATCCCCTTCCAAGGGGCTTACGTCAGCTGGTCTGTAGCCATCAAATTCTCCTGCTGCCTACTTCTCTACTAGAGTGTCCACGTATCAGTGGATTAGTCAACTATTGCTTCCAAACCATAATGCACAACAAACAATCCCCAAATCCCATTGGCTTATAACAGTAAGTATTCATTTTTCTCCCTTGTGGATCTTAAGGTAGGATAGGATCCAACTGATCTCAATGGGGCTCAGAAAGGCTTGGATCTGGACAAAAGATTTAGTTCAGGTATGCTCCACATGTCTCCTCATTCTCCATGGACCAGAAGTTATCCAGGAATGTTATTCTCATGGCTCATAGCAGAAATGCCAGAGGCCAAGCCAAACTACCCAAACACATTCAAAGCCTCTGTTCATATCATATATACTAGCACTTATTTGGTAAAGTCATGACTAACATCAACAGGCACATACTCCTACTCTAGTGGAAGCTAATCTGAAATCACATGGCAAAACTCATGAATATATCATTCCATTGCAGGAAAAGAGAGAAGAGTTAAGATCAATAATCATCTACCAGTCAGTAATAACTAATTTACTGTTTGAGACAAGTTCCCAAAACCTTAGATGCCCCTCACAGAGCAGAGCCTCTGAGACCTAAGACATGAGACAAAATCAATTAGCCAATCAGTTCCACTTCCCTTCCATTGTGGCCCAGCACAACAATGGCCCATTGTAACCAGGAAGCAGCTGTGGACACAATGGAAAACATCCTTCATTGTGTCTTCTTGGCTTTGTTCCAGGCCCCAGTAGAATACAAACCAGAATCTCAGGCAGCCTTCATGCAGGAGTAAGGTGAATTATCTTTGTAGCAAGCCTAGCAACCAGAAAGAGTAGAATAATAAGGTCAAATATCATGGGGCCAGACCTCTCTGTCCACTCTCCTCCAGTATTCTTATAGGCTGCTGTTTCTAGCTCCCAAGGAGTAGCTGGAATCACCTAGTCTTCATGCCTCAAAGCCTTACATTAATATGTGCCATTTTCTGAGGGGCTTGTTGTGTGCTAGGCACCATACAAAATATTTTATTTTGATATACTCCTCTGAAGATGCTGTGAGGAGTCACCTCATTTTACAGACCAGGTTAAAAGAATTAACTACGATCATTTTCTCACGGTTATAGAGCATGAGGTCTTCCAGGTGGCAGTGATATAAAGATGAATGGTACAGAGGTCATGGGGCTGAATCCAAACTCTTATGTTAAACAACATCCAAGTTGTTAATCCCAATTCTAGGGTCTCAGATTCACCATCTGTAAGTTACTACCATATAAACTGACAGAGGGTTCAATGAAAATTGAGGGAGAGAGCTTTGTGCAGAGCTAAGCTTTCAGTGCCCCTGGGGAATCAGACACAGGAGTCCTTGACCTCTGACTTCAGATCTTACCTTTGTCTCTAATGGCCTATCTTTAGGACATTTCTGAGCTACAGCAAAGCTCAGTGGCAAAAAGTCAAGGGAGGAGAGTTTGGGACAGAAAAAAAGATAAATTCTTAGGTCTCACTACGAGGTTTTTTTTTTCTCCTTGGTGGGTCAGTATGGCTTCTCTAGATCCCTTGCCAACAAGCTGCTGCATAGTAGCCAGGAGGGAGGAAATGGTCACCCTCTGATGATTTCATAGTGGTAGTGCCTCTGTTCCACACAACTAAAACGGTGTTACCTCAGTCATATGGCCATCAAGGGAGGGAGTACACAGCCACTTTCCCTAGCTATACTAGGGTTTCCTGACCAGGTGGCCCATGCCCCTTAAAGCTTGGGAAGATGAATCCTACAAGAAGAGGGGGCTTAGAAGAGAGGACCTCCCTTCCTTCCAGTCCTGTAGCATAACTCAAAAGGGACCCAGCATCCATCCCACTCAAAGTCTCAGTGTTCCTCTGATAGACAACCTTCAGTAGTAACTAGAGCTGTAAAGCTACCCTGAGGACACTTTCTCTGCCCTCTGGTTCTGATACTGCTGACACCACTTTTTAAGTCAGTGTTGGGGAATGGGGCTGGTTGTTGATAAAAGGTGAGATAACAAGTCTCCTGAAAAAAAAAACAAAGATCCTCACCAAGTAAAGAGAACAAAAGGTGAGCCAGAGCCTAGATCAGGTCAAGCCTATCTCCAGAGAATGGTTCCTAGCTCATTCCATATACTGAGCACCATCTATGAGGACAAACATGAACAAGAAAAAGGAAGGGAGCCATGGACCTTGCATGAAGAGGTTTTCTTGGAAAAAGGCTGCAATCACAGCTGCCCAGTGTCCATGGAACTGGGGAAGCAACTGGGGACATCCAAGGCTTCTGTCTAACTCCTCCTTCCATGTATTTTCTTCAGTCAAAGAGAGCCCTGTTTTCTTCATCATAAAATCATGATTATAGGCTATTTGACTTTGGAAAACCAAATAAAATAAGAGACAAAAACACTCCATCCAAACTTTCTGGAACAGTGGCATGCAGGTTGGTGTTCTTATTAAGTGTGAGAAGAAAATCGCTTTGTCAGTCTTTTCCATGCTTTCTGCCTCTTAGGCTCCAGAAGGAGCCAATTCCTGAAGTTCACGCAGCATCTCCTGCTCTCCACAGCTTAGCTCATGCCTTGCCATATTGGGACTGTCCTTGCCTCTTCCCTCTCAAGGAAAGAACATTTTCCGTTTTGTGCATTTTGACTGATAGGCTGTTCATTTGGTTCATTAAATAATAATGTTCCTTTTTTTTTTTCGAAGTCTTCTCTGACCCTTTTGTGTGTCCCTCTTCTACCCCGCTTCATGCCACAGAAATGTCTTCTTTGAATGATGAGTCTCAAAACTCATGGGCCCCAGGAGATATGCAGCCCAGCACTGTTCAGGTCAAATCCTCCCAAATAGAGGATTCAGCAACTCAAGTGTAGGGGCAATAGTAGATAAGTCCCTGTACCCCAAGCCCTACCACGTCCAACAAAGCAGGCTCAAGGCATATTCTCAGTCAGCCTTTATTCAATGATGCACTGGCTGGTGATGGCATCATGCTAGATATTACACCAGCTCCCCAGCTCACCTGTATGATGGAGCACCAAAGTCAGGATCACCAAAGCTACTCCCTGTCCTGTCTCTGCTCTGAATTAGACCAGCCCAAGTCTCCCTAGAAAATGCTTCACTCTTACCCTCCCCACCTTTTTTGCAGATGACTCCAGGGGAAAACTGCAAGTGACCACTATGCAGGGAGAGCGTGGAAGAAGAAAAATGAGTGTTCAAGGCAGAGTCAAACCCTGCTCTACAGGAAGGAAGCTGCAGCACCCAGGAAACCAGTGAGCTCAGCATAGATGCGATGCAGCTGCTCCCATTCTCCCCACCCTCGTCTCCCTACCTCCTCAATCTTCCCACCTCCCAACTCACATCTGGAGTTGCTCAACGCATTGACATCTCCCTGGAAGGCATGAAGGCCTAGAGGGAATTGGAGGGACGAGGGAGCAAGAAGCTCCCCATTGAATCATCTAACTAACATTTTAAGAATTCTAATGCCAGAAAAGTCCACACTGTTGCACATGCAAGGCTTTCTTCTGTTGGAACGTATCCATCAGCAGGTGTTCTCTATCACCTAGGTGAAGCAGATGTAGCAACTTGAGCCATAGTCTCAGCCTTCACAAAGGCCCGATTGGAATGGGGAGGCAAGACACCCACAGAATTAAGCTAAGGACGTCATTTTGTGATGGACAGACTGCACAGGTGACAGAGGCATTCAGAGCCTCAGGAAAGCACATGAAGGAGAGAGATCATCTACGATTGTGGGCTCCTAATGTGGCAAAGCCTAATAGGCTCCCAAATGAAACCACATACATTTAAGCAGGAAAAAAAGGTTAGAGAAATTTTAAGTGTGAAACACTGAAACACAATGTAAGCGTGGGTTTGAAGATAAGATATGCAAACTATAAATTTTAAGCAATGGCAGAATGGACCATTGAATGCCACTATATGAAATGATGCTTTCTTCTTAGGCTCGATATTAGTTTAAAATAAAATAAAACCATTTCTTGCTTGATTACAGTTAGAATCGGAGAAGGATTTTCAGTCTGACCCTCAGTAGTGTTTAAAATAGTGGAAAAGAGCAGATAAGGCATTGAATAAAATAAATGTTTCCGATCTCAATCCAGTTACTGCTGAATGCAGCAGCGGATTGGAAAGGTAGGTCGCCTCTGGCATTCTCAGTTATAAGAAATTTAACGATGGATGAAAATGGATAAAATCAAGATGCTCTGATAGAATGGGAGGCTTCAATATCTCAGAAAATTAGGATCCTTGTAACCAATTTTACAATGGCTGGATTATAGCTAAATAGGATTTTAAGTCTATTGTAAATGAAAGGAAATCTAATTTAACTGGGCCACATCATTTTTACTGAAATGCGATAAATGCTAATTTCCTTACCGGGCACCAGTGACTTGGCTTGTGATAGCTGATTGCGAGGTGCTCAAGTCTGACCAATCTTAAATTGGCCTTTTCCAGTCCTAAGGCTGAGTCTGAAATCCACATTTTCAGGATGGGGAGGGCATTTAAAGGAAGCCATCAAAGTTTTCCCACTTTGCTCCAGGGCTGCAAGATAGTATCCCAAGCACTAAGTTTTAAAATCTCTATTAACTTTTTTAAAAAAATATTATGACTATATTCTATGCAAAGTAAAAACAACCACAAAAGCTAAGAGAAAAAAAGAAAGAAAGGTTGAGCAGTGAACACAGGTTGGTACACAAAATACTGATGGAAAATAATGTATTCATATGTATTACTGAAATACCTCCAAATGTTCCAATTCTAGAGTGATTCTTTCTTTTAATATTCAAATAAAATAATTAGAGTCCCTATTTCATTTCCCTTCCTTGAGAATGCAAATATGTGGTTGCTGCTAGTATTCAAGGCAACTGCAAACCACAACTGACTCTGGATTGTAGAAATTAACCAACTTTCCTGAACACTTGAGGATATATATGTCCCAGAGACTACTGTGAGGACCTGTCACTTGCTTCTCTACCTTGGATGCCAACATCTTCCTGGTGCTTGGTGATACTCATCACATTTTTTCTAGTGGAGAACCCCTCTCGATGTGGCAGAGGTTGCCTCAGATATTGTCCAGAACTTTCTCTTTCTGCATAGGAGTATGAATCATTTTTCCCATGGTGAAATGTTTACTGGCAAAGAAGGTGGAATGATAGGTTTTATATCCCCTTCATGCCTTTTATACCTGCCTCCACTCGACCCTATATGGGAAGGTTATCTATCAATATAATGAAACATGAAAATTATGCTTGGAGTGGCATCCCACATGAGCAAGGTTTCAAAGACCTGACAGACCTAAGCCTACTTAGATGCTATGGCTCTATCCACAGTCCTCCAGGAAGAAGATAGGATATTGTTTCCTTGTCCCAGATCCTGTTAATGCTTAGACCATAGCCAACAGGCATACAAAGAATGAGAGAAGGGACTCCTGGAAACCCATTTAGGGCTAACTCTGTATGAACCAAAAAGGCAATTTCATGAAAAAAAAAAGGTGTGCATTTTATGTAATCCTATGGAATCTCTGTATGTTCGTGATTTGTAATAATGTTTTCTTCTTTCCTGGCTAGATACTGCAGGACCTAATGGAGCAATGTCTCAGAGGGAAATTCTGAGTTTATCAGAATTTAGTTTGGAATAGGAAGATTGAGATATCTATCTATCTATCTATCTATCTATCTATCTATCTATCTATCTATCTATTATCCGTCTATCTTGGGATACATGTAGAGAGAATATATATATATATATATATTAGTCCAAGGCATGGGAACTACTGGAGACAGACAATCTTCCTGTAGGGGATTAGATGTGCCACTCCCATACTCTCACATTTGGAGAACCCTTTTATCTCCACTCCTAGATTTCCTTAGTCCCTTGCCTTCCTCCCAATCTCAACCATCCAGCCCTCGTCCATCACTCTCCTAATACATACCCACTCACTCATTCATTCACCTCAACCCCACTGGACTCTGTATTGTTTCTCAAATTGCCAGGCAACCTCCTCTCTGCCTGAAGGCCTGTACAGTCATTTGTTTCCAAGACAAGATTCCAAGAATCTTCCACCCAAGATTCCCTTTTCTCAGTTGCTTCATGCCCCATTTCTTTTTTTGTTGTTTTTAAAATTTCTGCCCAACTGTCATCTACTCAGATAAACCTTCCCTATTAAAAAGAGCATTTCACTCTATTCTTTTATATTGTTTTTGTTTTCTATATAGTACTTTGGCCTGAGGAAACTGAAACATTGTGCATGTATGGACTTAAATATGTATTATACATACGTGTATTTTAAATGTCCATAGAACCCCATTAGCATGAAAGCTTCAGAAGACCAGGGTCTTTGTCTGTTTTGCTCACTCCTAGTCCCTCAAGATCTAAAAAAGTACTTGGTATATTGTAGGGTATTCAATAAGTAAATGAAACACAAATTTTATATGATTTAATGTAAGATTTCATCTTTTTTTCCTCCAAATAAGTGAGCTGGTATCCCTATTATTAACTATAAAATAACCCATTACTTGCCTATTGATTTTATGACCTTTATCAAGTTGCAATATTTACATGCATTAGTTTTTGAGTCCTCTATTCTCTGTTTCTCTTTGTCTTTGCTCCTTTTTTAAAAAAGCTGACTTAGTTACTTACAGAACCAATATAAGATTTAGGAAGCCGGGCTCGGTGGCTCAGCCTGTAATCCCGCGCCTTTGGAAGGCTGAGGTGAGTGAATTGCCTGAGCCCGCGGGTTCGAGACCCGCCTGGGCAGCGAGACCTCATCTTACAATAAATCAAAAAATCAGCTGGGCGTGGTGCGCATGCCTGTAATTCTGGCTACTTGGAAGGCTGAGGCAGAAGGATCGCCGGAGCCCAGCAGGCCGAGGCTGCGGTGGCCGGGAGCGGCCACTGCACTCAGTTGGGCGACAGAGTGAGACTCCAACTCAAAAAAAAAAAAAAAGATTTAGGAAATTTGTCAAAGTCTTCAAAGAATCTAGTTTGAATACTGATTGAGGATTTATAGATTAATGTTGGGAGATCTGATTCATATCTAATGTTAAGTCATTTCTGTCCATGAACATTGACTCTCTCCATTTATCCAGAATTTTTATATCTTTTAATATTTTAAAATATATTCTCTAAAGGATTTCTGCATTCTCCGTTAGGTTAATTTCTGGATAGTTTACATATCTGTACCTATTATGAGTATTGTATTTTCTAGTATTATGTTCTAGTTGCTTATTGCTGAGGTAGAGGAGTGTTATTGACTTCTATAAATTGTTTTTGTATCTAGGAACTGCTGAGCTGTCTTATTAGTTCTATTAGTTCACCTGATAATTATTAAGTTTACTATATAAAACATTATACCACGTGCATATATTGACAGTTGACCTTCTTTCCTTTTGATTTTCAGTCATCAGACATATTTCCAGTGATAGTTTTAACCAGCCTTTTCAAAATCTAGTACCTTAAAAATTATAGGGGGCTTTTCTGTGAGTTATAACTGGTGTGCATAGTTTTCAGAAGCTTCCTGTGTAATTCTGATGTGTTATCTCACCTCTACCTCCACATGAAGAACTACTGCTCTATCTATTTAGCACCTAGTGTGGACTCAGCACTAGAAAATGAAGAAATGGTATCAGGTATAGGCATTGCCCTTGAAACACTTACAGTCTCAGTGGGAACACAAACCATACTGGAAACCATCAGAATATTAAGTACTAGATTTTCTGGAAAAGCATTAAGATCAACACTGTAGGAGACAATCAGAAAAAAAAGAATAGCTTGGTCACGTGGAAAGGATTTGTTGTGAACTTTGGGAAGAAGGTTTAAGCTGGCAGTCTCCTCCACTGACCATCCGTTTGTCTTGCAATTAAGTATCAGCAGTGAAAAATGAACCATATTGACAGAGGAAGTAAAAAGGTGGAGGGGTTTCTTTTTTTTTAACAATATTTTTTATTATGGTTTTGTGGGGTACAGTTAAGGGTTAGGTGTACAATTACGTTTCATTCAGGCACCCTGTTGTTAAGAGCTGTTTCCCCATCCCCAGACAGATATTTGCTACTGTTAATCCCATCCCCTCCCCCCAATAGTTTCCCAATACCGTCAGTCATTTTCTTATAGTATTACATTGGATGTTCAAGATCCATTATATGAGTGAGAAAATGTGATACTCGGATCTTTGTTTCTGTGAGAGGTCACTCAGTATTATAGACTCTAGTTCCATCCAGGTTGCTGCAAAATTCATGATTTTGTTCTTTTTTATGGCTACGTAGTATTCCATCATGTATATGTACCACATTTTTTAATCCAGTCCTCTTTTGATGGGCAGCATGGTTGTTTCCAGGTTCTTGCTATTGTGAACAACACTGCAATAAACATACATGTGCAGGTATCTTTTTGATAGAGTGATTTGAGTTCTTCAGGGTATATTCCCAGTAGGGGGATTGTGGGGTCATATGGGAGGTTTATATATAGAGCTTTTAGGAATCTCCACACTGCTTTCCACAGAGGTTACACTAGTTTACACTCCCACCAACAGTGTAGAAGTGTTCCCTTTTCACCACACCCTCTCCAGCAGCTGTTATTTTTTGAGTTGTTGATAATTGCCATTCTGACTGCAGTTAGGTGGTATCTCAGTGTGGTTTTGATTTGCATCTCCCTGCAAATTAGTGAGGTTGAACATTTCTTCATGTGTTTGTTGGTTGCTTGGATGTCCTCTTTTGTGAAGTGTCTGTTCATATCTTTTGCCCATTTGATAATGGGGTTGTTTGTTTTTTTCTTTTCAGCACGTTTTACTTACTTGTAGATCCAGGATGTTAAGCCTTTGTCAGACCTGGTGTTGGCAAATATTTTTTCCCAACTTGTAGGCTGTCTCCCTGCTCTCTTGATGGTTTCTTTGGCCTTGCAGAAGCTTGTCAGTTTAATAAGGTCCCACTTGTCTATCTTCTCTCTTATGACCTGTGGGTTTCGGGTTTTGTTCAGGAATTGGATGCCAGTTCCGATTTCCACAAGGGTATTTCCTTCATTTTCTAAGGTTCTTATGGTTTGAGGTTTTACATTTAGGTCTCTGATCCATTTGGACTTAATCTTTGTGCATGGGGATAGATAGGGGTCCTGTTTCAATCTTCTGCATGTGGTCAGCCAGTTTTCCCAGCACCATTTACTGAATAGGTTCTCCTCTCCCCAGTGGTAGGTGGTGGAGGCCTTGTCGAAGATGAGTTGGTTGAGAAACTGAGGTTTTGCTTCTGGAATCTCAATTCTATTCCATTGATCTATATGCCTGTTTCGATACCAATACCAAGCTGTTTTGATGATTGTAGCTTTATAGTAAAGTTTGAAGTCTGGTAATGTGATACCACCTGTTTGTTTTTTTTGCTGAGGATTATTCTGGCTATTCTTGGACATTTTTGTTTCCATGTGAATTCCTGTGTTGTCTTTTCTAGATCTGAGAAGAATGTTACTGGTAATTTGATGGGTATTGCATTGAATTTGTAGATTGCCTTAGGTAAGATGGACATCTTCACAATGTTGACTCTTCCAATCCATGAGCATGGGATATTTTTCCACTTGTTTGTGTCATCTTTGATTTCTTTGAGCAGTGTTTTGTAATTTTCATTGTAAAGGTCTTTCACGTCTGGTTAGGAAGATGCCAAGGTATTTCATTTTTTTTGTGGCTATTGTGAATGGAATTGTGTTTTTTATTTAGGTTTCTGTTTGTTTATTATTGGTGTAGAGAAATGCGATTGTCTTTTGTGCATTTATTTTGTATCCTGAGACTTTGCCAAAGGTCTTTATCAGTGTAAGGAGGTTTTCGACGATTCTCTTGGGTTTTCAAGGTACACAATCATATCATCTGCAAAGAGAGAAAACTTGATTTCCTCTTTTCCTATTTGGATACCCCTGATTGCCTCCTCTTCTCTGATTGCTCAAGCCAAGACTTCCAATACTATGTTGAACAGGAGGGGTGAGAGTGGGTATCCTTGTCTTTTTCCAGTTTTCAGGGGAAATGGTTCCAATTTTTGTCCATTTAGGAGTATGCTGGCTGTGGGTTTCTTGTAGATGGCTTTTACTATTTTGAGGTATGTTCCCCATATGCCTAGATGTTCAAGGGCTTTTATCAAGAAGGGGTGCTGGATTTTATCAAAAGCTTTTTCTGCATCTAATGATATAATCATGTGGTTTTTGTTTTGACATCTGTTGATGTATTTAATTACATTTATGGTTTTACGAATGTTGAACCAGCCTTGCATCCTAGGAATGAAGCCTACTTGGTCATGATGGATGATTTTTGAGATGTATTGCTGAATTTGGTTTGCTAGGATCTTGTTGAGAATTTTAGCATCTATGTTCATCAAAGATATTGTCCTGCAGTTCTCTTTCTTTGTTGGATCTTTACCTGGCTTGGGTATCAATGTGATGTTGGCTTCGTAAAATGATTTGGGGAGAGTTCCATCTTTTTCAATCACCTGGAATACCTTCAGTAGGATTTGTATCCGCTCTTCCTTAAATGTCTTGTAGAATTCTGCTGGAAAGCCATCTGGTCCAGGGATTTTTTTTTGTAGGAAGTTTTCTTATTACGTAGTCGATTTCCTTGATTGTTATTGGTCTATTTCGGGTCTCAATCTCTTCTTGTTCCAAACTAGGTAGGTTGTGTGATGTCAGAAAGTCCTCCATTTCCTTAAGGTTTTCAAGTTTGTTTCCATACAAGTGTACGTAGTAGTCTCTAATGATCTTTTGTATTTCTTCAGGGTCAGATGTGACTTCATCTTTTGTGTTTCTGATTTGCTTATTTGATTTTTTTCTCATTTTTTCTTGGTCAGTCTAGCTAGGGGACCATCGATATTGTTTATCCTTTCGAAGAACCAGCTTTTTGTTTCATTGATTTTTTTGTATTATCTTTTTGTCTTCTATGTCCTGGATTTGGGCTTTTATTTTGGTGATCTGGATTCTTCTGCTGAAATTAGGGTTTTTGTGGTCTTGCTTTTCCAGCTTCTTTAGGTGGTTTGTTAGGTTGTGAATTTGTGTTCCTTCCATTTTCTTCATGTGTGTTTGTAGGGATATAAATTCCCCTCTTACTACAGCTTTCAAGGCATCCCAGAGGTTTTGTTAAGATGTTTCTTTATTTTCATATGTTTCCAGGTATCTTTTGATCTCTGTTTTGAATTCATCATTGACCCAGAGGTTGTTTAGCATCATGCTGTTTAGTGTCCATGTCTTTGTGGGTTTTGGGGGGACTTTGTTGGTGTCAATGTTTATTTTTATTCCACTGTGGTCCGAGAAGGTGCATAGCAGAATTGTCCTTTTAAATTTGCTTATGCTTGATTTATGGGCAATTACGTGTTTGATCTTAGAATACATTCCATGTGGTGATGAGTAGAATGTATATTCTGTGGTCTTTGGATGGAGTGTTCTGTAGGTATCAATTAAGTTCATTTGGTCCAAAGTCACATTGAGGTTATGGATCTCCTTGCTGATTTTTTGTCCTGATGATCTGTCTAAGGTTGTGAGTGGGGTATTAAAGTCCCCGGTTATGATGGTGTTAGAGTTAATATCTTTGTTTAGTTTTCCTAGAAGTTGCTTTATGAAAGTTGACGCACCTATTGGGTGCATATATGTTTAGGATAGATATTTCTTGCTGATGAATTGAGCCTTTTATCATTATGTAGTGGCCTTCTGTATCTTTTTTGATTTTTAATAGCTTGAAGGGTATTTTGTCTGAAATTAAGATCGCTACTCCTCCTTTCTTTTATATTCCATTCACCTGAAAGTTTGTTTCCCATCCTCTTACTTTGAGTCTGTGGGTGTCCTTTCTAGTGAGGTGAGTCTTTTGAAGGCAATAGATTGTTGCCTGATGATATTTTATCCATTTTGCCATTCTATGTCTTTTCAGTGGTGCATTTAGTCCATTCACATTTAGGCTAATAATTGAAATGCAAGAGTTGATCCTTGTCATAAGGGTCTTACAGAGTTGTTCCTGTTTGTTTGTTGTCTTTCTTTGGGTTCTGTTGTTGGCTCATGTGTGTTTTTAATCTTTTGCCTGTACTCTTGTGAAGAATGTTGTTTTTCTTTTTTCTTTTTCTTCTGTACTTAAGTACTTTCTGTACTTAAGTACTTTCTTAAGTGTTTCTTATAGAGATGGTCTGGTGGCAGCGTAGGTTCTTAGGGATTGGATATCTGGAAAAGATTTCAATTCTCCCTCACTAATGAAGCTTAGTTTGGCTGGGTAGGTTATTCTTGGTTGAAATTGTTTATCTTTTAGAACTTTGAGGATAGGGCTCCAGGCTCTCCTAGCCTGAAGGGTTTCTGTGGATAAATCTGCTGCTATTCTAATTGGTCTTCCCTGGTAGGTAGTCTGGCCTTTTTCTCTTGCTGCCTTTAGGATTTTTTCTTTTATAGCTACTTTGTTTAGGTGAATATTATGTGTCTGGGAGTTGGTCTTCTCATTTGTTGTCTTGCAGGGGTTCTCTGAATCTCTTGTGTTTGAATTTTTTCATCCTTGATGAGATGAGGGAAGTTTTCTTGAATGATTTCATGAAATGTTTGTTCCAGTGTGGCTTTGTTTCTCTCTCTGCCTCAGGAAGCCCAATTACCCTTAGGTTTGGTCTCTTGAAGTGATCATTCATCTCTTGCAGGTTTCCTTCTGTCTTTTTGAGTTTCTTTTCTATGCTTTTGACAGTTTGGGTTAGTTCTGTGTTTTGGTCTTTGAGCTCTGAGATTCTTTCTTCTGCTTTGCTAATTCTGCTTTCCATGCTTATTAGTCTGTTATTCATTTCCATCACAGTATTCTTTACCGCTGTCATTTCTGACATCAGCTCCTTCTATTTTACTCTTGTCTCTCCTCAATTTTTTTAATTCTCTCCATTAATGTCTTGATGTCTTCATTTGTTGCATGTGACCAGCCATTCTGGGGGCCCTTCATTGTTTGTGTTCCAGAATCTGTTTTCTCAGTGTCTGATCTCCCAGGGTCTGTGTGAGACCTATATTCTTCTTTTGGTTTTTCTTCATTTGTGCAGTGTTTCTCCCTCCCTACTTTTTCCTTCCCTCCACGTAACCGTCCTCTTTAATTCTGTTATTCGGGGGTAAAAGGATTGGTTTTACTTCTGTTTGTTCAATCTCCTATTCTTTATGTATGCCCTCTTACTTTGTTCAATTCTGGAGTTGCACTGTAGGTGGGGGGTGGTCCTTTTTGCAGTTTTGAGATTTACTTAAGGGGGGAGCTGTGATTCAAAATCTATCTGCAGGTCCTGGTATTCGCTGACAGGTGTGTGGATAATCTGGAACCCACTTCCCACTGCCTTGGAATTTGTCCATGCAGTGGGGCTATAGGTTTACTCCCTGAAATAAAATGTGGTTAGCAGAGGGAAGAGAATGGAGCAGACAGTGGGTTGAAGAGGGGGGTGGAGAGATAGAGGAGTAAGGGTGGAAACAAACGTGTGCCAACAAATGGAGAAAGAGACCTGTACTGAAACTGATAAAAACAATAGACTACAGCTACTGAAGAACCAATTTCCATACAAAAAAAAATAAAACATATAGTGACGCTAACTTACAAGCTAACCAACCACCTTATTGGTGTGCTGTTCCTCTATACAAAGACATTGTTTACAGAGAAAAGAAAAGAGAAGAAAAGGAAGAGGGGAAAAAAGGAACAATACAGTAGGAATAGAATTAAGTCATTAAACTAACAGAATCAATGAAGCACACTCTGAGACTTTTCGTTTAAGTCCAATGTCCTTTCAATTCTGATTTTTATCTTTCTTTTCAAGCAGGTAAATTATTTTGCAGTTAGGGTCAGTTGCCCCTGGTCTGCTGTGAAGGACAGTTCAGATCACCCTCCGTTCACTACTCTGGCCTATGTCTTTTTCAAGCTTGTTTCTCCCATTCAGTGTTGTTACCTTGAATCGCCAGCAGGTGGTGCTATCTCAGCTGCTCGCCCCAGAGGGGGTGGGGCCCGGCAGGAACAGGCAGAGATTGGAGATGGTTGCCTGCCTCAGGGCACATGCAGGGGACTCACGGCAGGCAGGACGTCTAGGTCGTGGGAGAGGTGACAGCGATCCCAGAAGATCTTCCCTGAAGGGGCTTCAAGGAATGAAGTCATGGATCGCCTCCGGCCTGGGTGGTGCAAATGTCGCTAACGGCGACGTTTCTGGTGGCTGTGGCAGCAGCGGCAGCGGCATCTGCACTGCACTGGCTGTCCAGTCCGCTGCGATGCCCCAGCGGTGGTAATGGCCAAGCTCCATATGAAGAGCAGGCTGCAATTTGGAGGTCCGCAGCCCCCAGGGTGAGAGCCAGAAACCCACTGCAGTTCTCCTTTGCAGAGGGTTTCACAGACCAGGTTGCCCCGTCACCATCTTGCTTGAAGTCCACCTGAAATGCTGATGAGAATGCAGAACAATGGGAACTCTCCTTCATTACTCGGGAAGATACAATCCCGTCACTCCGAGGGGTTTCTAATTAAAGTAATTTACATAAAATTAAGCGGCCTTGACACAATTATCCAAATTGAACACCTGACTCAATCTGTTGCAAATGTGTGTGCACATGTACTTGCCTATATGTGTGTGTTTGTGCTTATCTTTTTAAATATTATAATGAAGCCCTGTTTTTGCTCTCACCAGGTTGGTCCTGGGAACTCTGTCCCAAGCAGTATATAACTATACTTAGACCAGTGGTTCTTTTTCAGGCAGTTTGGGTGATTTCTATGAAAGCATATAGTATTTCTGGAAAAAAAGACTTTCAAAAAACTTAGCACTAGATGTGTATTTGTACCCCCTGAGCCCCCCTCAGTGAATGTATGAGATTCTAGATTTGCGTTTTTGTTTTAGAATCATCCCTGGCTCCATATTTCTCTTCTTTTTTTCTCCTCCTTCAAGAGTATATCGCCTGATTTAAATCCATCTTGGAGCAAGGAGAGGGAAAATAAATATATATTCATCTGTAGCATATAATAAATGGTTCTCAATGTGTGGGCCCATAACCAGCAGCCTAAGTGTCACCAGAGAACTTGTTAAAATTGCAAAATTTCAAGCTCAACATCAGACATACTGACTCTGGAGACAATAATCTATATTTTAATTAGCCTCCCATTGATTCTGATACAGGTGAAGTTCAAGGATCACTCTCCTAATAGGTGACAAACTTACCAATGTTACAGGAATCATAAGGGAGGCCCTGAAAATGAGAGTGGGTAGGGTTTAAAAGATGAACTGACCTTGGATTAGATGATTTGATCATCTCTTAACACTTTGGGAAATTTCTGTTTATCATGAGACTTCCAGTAATTGCACTGCAAACAACTCCTCCAAGATCAATCAACAAGCTATGTTTAATTGTCAGCTTTTAATGGGGCTGTTGATGTGAATTGTATTTATTTTCATCAAGATTATCTTAGGCCACATTTCTGGAATTGCAGCGGGGCACCCAAGTGTTCCATAGCTAATAGATATAAACCTGATGATCTGAATCAGTGGGTTTCAACTTTATCAGACCTACTCCTTCTTTACAATCATAAAATGAAATTCAATATAACCTTTCTGTGCACAATTTTACAATGACAAAATGCTCTAACAGTAATATAAAAGAGAAATAGAAAGCACATACTTTATAATCAAATAACATATATTTTAGTAAGTGAATGTTTGGGCATTCCTACCCAAGAGCAGTAGTTAGATGACTGCCCCATGAATGAAACTTCCACATGTAGGTATAGTGCATTTATTATCAGCAGTGATGCTATCAGGATGGAATGTTCCCAAATGGAGAATAATACTTGCTAAATTTTCAAACAAAAAAGAATACAATTTTCCCTCAATTGACATAGTGCTCACATTCCTAGAAAATTCAGTGTCTGGTAAAATAGAGTAAAATGAACTTTGGGTTTATATGTAGAATGGAGTTTGCTTGTAGCCTCAAATAATTATAAACATGTTTTTTATCTACTTGAATATCTTGTGGGTTATTTGAAAATCATGTCACAGTAGTGTTCGTTGTGCAGGACTATATCATATACTGCAGAGCATCTAGCACACCTGGCTTATGGCCAGTAAATGCCAGTGACCCTCTCCCGATCATTCTGATAACCAAAAGTGACCACTTTAAATTTCCAAAATACCTTTAGGAGGGTGTAATATAACTACTGATCTAGACAAAAAGTTGTCAATATTCATGTAGACTCACTCAACAAATTACATAGTTAATATATTTTCAGCATGGTGCTTGCTAAGCGATGGGACCACAGAGCTTACATTCTATTAGGGGACATGGAACATACACAATCATCAAGAGGCCACAAGGTAGTACATTAAAAATACTGCATATGAAAAGTTACAGGTGCTCATAAGGATGAGTACATCACTCCTGTGGACCCTCAATGAAGACATGGAAGATGCCCCTTTGACTATGCATTGATAGATGGATGGGCTATAAGCAGATAGAGATAGTAAAAAGCATTCCAGGAAGAGGTCATTGTTAAGAGAAAGAAATATTTAATGCATGCTTAGGAAAAATATAATCAGAAATCAGATTTCTCAGAAAAAGACACTGTTGTTTCTGATTTTCCACTGAAGATCCCTGAAATCATATGGGCTTCTCTTTTTGAATCACTATTGTCAAGGAGTCATCTTAAACCTACCTATCTTTCAGAGTCTAATGGTATACACTTCTCAAGTTCTGCAAGTTCTATATACTTCCCTCTTAATGTTATTTTCCCCACAAATGGTTTTATAGAACAATCACAATTTCAAGTATATTTTGGAAACACATGACTCTCAAGTACCCCAAGGATGTGGACCTCTCATCCCAGAGGTCACCTAATACCTATAGAAAAGGAACATCTAGGGCACTGCTTCACATATTCTGTCACTCCTGTTCACTGATATCTTACACATCTTATATGATGCATGTTCCTTTAAGCCTTCTGTGTCTCCCCAACAGAACATAAATCTTCATTTGCATCCCCATAGCCTCTAGCTTCCTCTTCACATTTCACACTGTACACTCAGTTATGTGATTTGCTTATCCCCTTCTCCCCACAGGATATAGGGAGACTAAAAGGACAGGGCCCATGTATAATCATGTCTCTCTTGGTTGACACATTTGCACTCTCACCCTAGTGAGCTCTAACAAGTAATGTCAGGGCTCTATCTTAGACCATACCAAACCAGCATGAAAAACTCTGCTTATCATAGGAAACCAGATAAACTTTATATTTTCCAACAGAGGAAAAAGGCCAGAGAGTTTCTGAGCCCAGGGGAGTCACAATGAGTGGGAGTGGTAACATGGGTCTGAGAAGCAGAACTCTGTCAATCTATCCAGGAGCAAAACTAGCTCATTCCTATGGGAGGATGGTGCTCAGATAAATGGTTCACTTTCCTACCAGCCAAAAAAAGATTGGCCTGCCACTACCTTGTGTTTTCAAAGCAACCTTTCACTTTTTAAAGAATAGGGGAGCCAAAGAATGAGGGGACAGCATAAGTAAGGGTTTAAGGACTGCTCTGGATATACGAACCCACTAGAACCACTAAGTAATCAGTACTAACTCTGGTCCTTCCCGTGGACTATTTTTTTCTAGTCCAAGATGGCCACAGCCAGGAGGAGTCATTGTTGTGAATCCTTTTTATTATGAATCTTTAGAATTCCCTTAACCACATTTCTTAAGGACCCTATAGGTTCTACTGCAGGTGAATTGACCCGTCTCCTCCTGCTAAAGTTCTATCTTACTACATCAGATTGGCCACATTATAAGGTGTCAAGTTCCCTCGGGTTAGGGTTAGATGACTATCTCTGTGAATCTCAGTGTCTGGGCCTAAGGACATGCTTACCAAAATGATCGAGAACTGACAAAGCAAATTTCTTGTTAAAAAAATAATTAACAAGCTTAGACTAGAGATCTCATAAATCCTTATGGAAAATGTATGCAGAAGAGAGTTATGCCCCTAAAATCATTTTTATAAATTTTATTTATGGTTTTATAATTTAGGTTTTTCAAATGAGAAAATCCCTTTTTATTACAAAAGCAATGCATGTTCTTTATTCTAATCAATCCAAAAGATACTGACATATACAAAGAGGTACTCTAAGTGCCCTGAAATCCCATACTTTAGAGATAATCATCATCAACACATTTTTGCTACTTCTATGTATTACTTTATTCATACAGATTTTTGAATACATATTCTTAAAATGGGGTCATTCTCTATATACTGTAAAGATGACTTTCTTAATATATAATATTGGGGGCATATTTCCATGTAGGTATGGAATAATTATTCTATTTTTATACAATTTCAGATAATTTCATCATATAAACATACACAATTTATTTAACTAATCCCTATGAATAGATGTTTAGGTGATTTTCACTCTCTGATCATATAAACATTGCTACAAATGAATGCCTTTTGCATAAATCTTTACATACTTACACATAATTTTTTTAGGATTTGTTTCTAGAAATAGAATTGCTGGGTGAAAAGTTATGCACATTTTAAATGTTGTTAGACATTGCAAAATTACTCTCTAAAGACTGTGTAATTTCTATTTTCGCAACAGAAGCTGACATACCTATTTGCTTATGCCCTTATCAACAGTGGCTATCATCAAGCCTTTAAATCTTTATCAATACAATAAGTGAAAAGTAGCCAGTGCGGTGGTTCATTCCTATAATTCCAGCACTTTAGCTAGGAGTTCAAGACCAGCCTGGGCAGCGTAGCAAGACCTCGTGTCTATAAAATAAAAAAACTTAAAAAACAGAAAAAAATTAGTCAGGCATGGTGGTGCATGCTTGTAGTCCCAGCAACCTAGGAGGCCAAGGCAAGAGGATCACTTGAGCCCAGGAGTTTGAGGCTGCAGTGAACCATGATCATGCCATTGCACTCCAGCCTGAAAATAAAATAAAAGTTATGAATTATTGTTGCTTTAGATTACATCTTTGATTATTGAGCATTTTTTCATTTGTTTATTGACTTTTTGAAACCTTGATAAATTACCCTTACATGTATTTTGTCCATTTTCTCTCAAGTTGTTCATCTCTTTATTATTGATTTTTAGGAATTCTTTATACACTTAAAATGTTAACTCATTGTATGCCATATCAACTAAATATTTTTCTGGTTTGTGCCTTGCATACACAAGGTTGACTGAATGAATGAAATCTATATAGCTTGTTAATTCAGAAATTCTAAATTTTATAAAGTCAAAATGTGCTCTTTTCTTTTGTGGTTTCTGGCATTGGTGCCAAGTAATGAAAAGCCTTTTCTGCTGAAAGATTCAAAGGAAATGTTCTTCTCATAATAGGATTTTTTTAAAAAATTAGTCTTTAATCCAGCTGAGCTTTATTAATGTGTAAAATAGATTTCTTGCTAACTCAGGCCAATTCTTCCAAGATCATTGACTAACAAACCAACATTTTCTCCATTGATTAGAAGTGCTAGCTTCATCATATATAAAAGATTAACTAGACTAACATTAACTAGACTCTGTTTAAGAAATTTTCTTCTTTTCCATTTATCTACCTCTTCCTATGTAAGTATCACATTATTGCCATTACTTTTACTTCATAGCTTACTTTGATATTTAGTAGGACATAGCCCCTCAAATTTTTTTCCAAAATATTTCTGCCCATTGTTCTTCAGATTTTTCTTCAGGAAGAAAGTAAGAATCAATCTCTCATTTTTTAATTTATTTTTTTTGAGTTGGAGTCTCACTGTTGCCCAGGCCGAAGTGCAGTCCCACAAGCATGACTCACCACAGAATCAACTTCCTGGGCACAGGCCTTCTTTCTGCCTCAGCCTCCCAAGTTACCTGGCACTACAGGTGTATACCATCACACCTAGATTTTTTTTCACTTTTTGAGGAGACAAAGTCTCACTAAGTTGCCTAGGCTAGTCTCAAACTCCTGGGCTCAAGCAGTTGAGCATGGGAGCATGTTGGCCTCCCAGAGTGCTGAGATTACAGGCATGGGCCACCTTGTCCAGTCATTTTATCAATATTTTTAAAACTTGAAATTTTTATTGGCTTAGCATTAAATGTATATAATATTTTGGCCAGGATCAACATCTTCAATTATAGAAGCTACATAAGTCAAAAATCAACTCCCAGCATTACTTTGCATGGTTCTGAATGTATTCAGCATTGTAAAGCTAATTACAATAAAATCTAATTATTACCATTAGATTATTATATCTATTTGACACCAAATATTGAATGTTAACTATAAAACAAATTAATTCCTCATTGACATTTGTTTCAGGTTATTGGGTGACAACAAAATATGGCATCTAGTTGATGACAGCTTCCCTAATAATTAAAATATTTGTGACCTACACAACAGAAAAAATTCTTCTCTACCAGAGTGGGACCATGATAGGATCTATATTTTCTGGTTCAGGTGATCATAATAACTGTTATGACAGTTAAGATTACAGAGTTGTACAGATTTACAGTAGGCCAACATTGGGGTAAGATTTAATTAGTTTGTTCAGGGTTTCAAGAAAAATAAGGCTTATGAGGAATATTACCAATAACTAAGAACAGCACTGGGGTTTTGCAGTTCACTATGGTCCAAAGTTAGACCCACTTTGAAGTCCCTTTATGTCTTCCCTATCTAATACACATTAAGATATTAAGCAAAATAGGGGGAATAATCTCTAAAATACAAATTGAATGCAAGTGATTTCTATTCTAGGAAAACCTACCACATAAGAATTTGTGCCTTGTATAGTTAAAAATCCTACTGGAGAAACTAGACTTGAGTACTAGAATTGAGAGTTCTGTAGCATTTCTCACTTTAAGATTCTCCTAAAGTATTTAGCAATCTCACCACTATTTGTCTTTTGCCTGCTATGAAAGGGAAATTCAAGAGGCAAGGAAGTCCCAGAAAGATTTTGCAATAGGAGCACAGACATTTGAAATTTTAGCAGTAAAAATAAACAAGGCAAGTATGGAATCAATGGCTTCTAGTTGGGAAGAAATGGAAAGTAAAAAGGGACATACAGACTGATGCTCAGTCACAGATGAATTTGAATCTGAATCAAATGATAAAGGAGAAAATGGCTTCTCTAGCAAAAAATGGCAAACTCTATACAGAGCTACTTGACATGAGAGAAGAAGATCCAAATGAATTTAAAATGCATTGTTAGGAAATACCATCAAATATAGCTTCACTCATTCATTTATTCAAAAAATATTTATTATACAAGAATTCATCAGTAATCAAATTCCTGCATAGAACTTTCATGGAGAGAGGAGAGTTAGAATGACATACAGTACACAGGTAAATATACAATATAGTGCTATGTTGTGTTAAGAGCTAGGAAGGAAAGTCAAGCAGAATTTTAAAAAATAGAGAATTGTAAGACAGTACTATTTTAGCAGGGTGGCCAAACATGGGCTTTGACCAGACCTAAACAAAATGAGAGAGTGAGCCATGAGAGTATCTGAAGGAAGAACATCCAAGATAAAGGAACAGTGAGGGCGAAGGCCACAAGACAGGAGCAGACACAGGGTCTGGTATGGCTGTTGCAATAGAAATTGAACAGAATGGTAGGAGGCCAGGAAAGCAGCGGTGAACCAGAGTACATAAGTCTATGTAAGTCGTAGTAAAAATTTGAATTTGTTCTGAACATGAGGAAAATCCCATAAAGGCTTTTGAGTAAGAGATAGACGTAATTTAATTATGTCTTCTAAAAAAAATTTTTTTAAAAGACTGGCTGCTGTATGGAGAATAAGAAGGAAGGAGGCAAGAGTTGAGGAAGACAGACCAGTTAGAAGTCCAGCCAAGGGAAAAAGGCAGCTAAGAGTAAGATGGTAGCAGTGGAATTGATAAGTAGGATTCTGGGATCTATTTTAAGATTATAGCCAACAATATTTGCTGATTGACAGGAAAGTTCCAAGATTTTGGCTAAGCAACTAGGTAAATGGCCAGTCTCCCATGGCATTTCTTCTCTCACAACTGCTCTTGAAATCCTCTAGTCTGACTCCATCTTCCACTCCTTCCTCACTTCACTTAGACCAGGCCTCCAGAACTTAGGTTCCACCACTGACAAAATCCCTGATGTCTTCAGCTCTTTCAGTGAGTGTTCCCTAGGCCTTCTCACTCTAACTGAAATCTGTCCTACCCCCGAAGGACATTGTTCCCCTACAATCTGCTAATGTGATGGCTATTTATTTTCCCATGTCCTTAAGATTTCTGGTCCTGGAAGTAATGGAAATTCTCCATACTCCGCATTGCCACTTCCCACTAATTTAAAATGAGAAATTCAGAAACTGAATTTATATCTACAAATATTTTTTATATTAATATTATAGATTAATTTATATTCAGAACACCATTAAAAGTTCACTTCTTGTTTGAAAAATGCTTCTTGAGGATGGTTATCCTCTTTGCATCATGTATGCATCATCTTTGCAAACTTCATAGCCAAGTTTGAAATTGAGTCGAAGATCTTAGGAATATAATATCAGGTCTGAATTTACATTTTTCTTTTATAAATGTGCCATTTTAAACTAAGTAAAAAGTGAATAATGATGCATACACAAGTACAGCTCTCATAGCCTACACTGCATCTCCAAAACATAGGGATACCACCTCCAAAGCCTAGCCATTCCCCATGGGAGATCCTAACATGAAATTTTTCTCATTAGAATTTCCTGGCTGTGACAGATTAGTTCTACTATGTAAAGTATTTATATATGTATGCAGGCAGGCATGGGCTTTTTTTGCACGTACACATATAAACAAGGAGTATTTCCCCAAGGTAGATAAATCTCTTGAGACCTTTACACTGTGACACTCTTCACAGCCAAGAAGACACTGGGCAAGTGAGGATGTAGAGGGTTCCCACAACACATGACTCATCTTCCAGAACCTCTCTGGCATATACAAGGCCTGGTCTTGTCAGTCATGAACCAGGGGAAAGCTGGGGCTTCCCACTATCCTCTCAGCTCCTTGCTGTTTTGAATAGTTCCTGCTTCAATAACACACTTCATGTGCTTGCTTAACTAAAGAGCAGTCCATTTCTCTTAAGTATGCCCATGGTAACATTTATTTAGCCCTACCATAGCACCCATGGCATGTTACCTGTTTGTATGACTGTTTCATTAAACCATGAGTTCCTGAGAGTATCTGTGTTCCAAGTATGAGGGTCTCTCACAAAATTGGTATCAATGCATAAAGAGAAGCCACAGTTATGAAAGAAGAAAGAAGACATTTCATTATGTGAAATGTTTAGTAAAATGCATACTGCCAAGAAGTTTTATTTTTAATCATTCTTAACCATAGCTCCCTATACTGAGGAATTATCCTTTCCGGGGCATTTCTGTGAAGTTTTCTTACTTTGCTCCTTCATGAAAGTTTATCTTTCCTTTCAGACTCCCCTCAGACTTATGCCACACTTAATAGTAAGTCAGTGGAGAAACTTACTGTGAAATGTGAACAACTAAAAGATAAGAGTTTTCTTACCCTTCTGCGTCACTTGGATTCTGAAGTCCAAAACCTATAGGGCAAACAAGAAGGCTGGAAACTCAAAACACAGAGGACTTAGGGTAGCCCAAATAATTTTTAAAAAGAAGATTAAAATTGAAAGACTGATACCACCTTGTGCTAAGTCTTAACACAAAGTTACAGGAATCCAAATAGTGTAGAAGTGGCATATATATGGATATAAAAGCTCTATCAAATAGAATATGAAGTCCAAAAATATATTTATACGTATATGATCAAATTATTTTTAATGAGCGTGCCAAGGTGATTCAATTTGAAAGGACAATGAATGGTGCTGGAACAACTGGATATTCATTTAAAATAAATAGAAACCTTTACTTTTTCCTCACCTCATACCCATTAAATAAATAAAAATAGATTATATACCTAAATGTAAAAGAAAAAACTTTAAAACTTAGTGAAGAAAATATAGAAAAAATATTTATAATGTTGGAGTAGGCAGTTTCCTTGGATAGCATGCCAAAGTCTTAGACAATAAAGGGAAAAAAAAGATGTATTCAATTTTATCAATTGTTTAAGATCTGCTTTCTGAAAAACACCATCAAGAAAACAAAATGGCAGAATATTGCAATAAATGTATGTGATAAAGACTGGTATCCAGAATATACATATGTCTAATCCTACAATTCAAGAATAAGCAAACTGCCCAAAGTTTTAAAATGAGCAAACATTGGAAAAGATACTTAACATAACAATATTTGTGAATGGTGAAGAAGCTCATGAAAAGGCATTCAGTATGACTAATAATAAGAAAATGCAGTTTGAACTATAACTAGATGCTACCACACACTTAGTAGATTGTGAACACAAATGTTAGTGAGAATGTGGGGCAACAGAAAATTTTATGCATTGCTAATGGGAGTTTAAATAGTAAAATCATCTTGGAAAACAAGCTGGCAGTTTCTTAAAAGCTAAATAAACACTTACCCTATGACCCAGCAGTTTCACTCCAGACATTTATTTACTCAAGGAAAAATGAAAACTTATGCCTATATAAACACTTGTATAGGAATATTCTTGGTAACTTTATTTATACTAGTCACAAATTAAAAATAACCTAAATATTAATAAATAGGAGAATGGATACATTGTAATATATTTATCATTCAATACTATTCAGTGATTAAATTAAAAAATATTGCTATCTCCAATAACACGTATGAATCTCACAAAAATTTCAATGAAGAAAAGAAACTAGACTAATATATATTGAATTATTCCCTTGACAAGAAGATCAAAAGGAGAAAAACCTACTCTATGGTGATAAATCTTGGAACAGTAGCTGCCTTTGGCTGGGAAAAGATTGTTTAGAAAGAGATAAGGGAGAACATTCTGGAATGAGGAAATGTTCTGATTAGGGTGTTCATTACAGGCATGCATATGTTTGCCAAAACTCAACAAACTACACACTTACAATGGGTGTATGTTACTGATGTAAATCATACTCAAATAAAAAGTAAATGTACTCCTTCATACCAGCAACAATTCAAATATAAATTTTAAATATGCTATCTATAATAGAAAAATTCTAAGTAATGCAACCATACATAAGTCTTCCCAAATTGATCTATTAATAGCATCAACAGAGTTTTTTAATATTAAAATATATATTGAATAATAAAAGACCATAAGTTGTCACAATAATTATGACTAAAAAGACCAAACAAGGGAACATACTCTGTCAGATGTGAAGACTGACTCTAAAGTTACAACAAATAAAGCAATGTGATATTAGCAGAGGAATAAGCAAACAAACCATGGAAAAGTATACAGAATTTAAAAATAGTTTCAAAAAAATAGATCCATAGTAAATAAAATATATGTAGGACAGTGGTAGTACTAAAATTTATAGACTAGCCAATAAATTGTGCCAGGAAAACTGTTTATCCATATGGGAAAAATAGAGCCCCACTTGACACTATACAAATGTATCATTCTCAAACAAACTAAAAAGATAACAGCAGAACGCTAAAACTTTTAGATGAAAGGATAGATCTATACCTTTTTGGTCTTGGCACAGGAAATAATTTCTTTAAGAAAATGCATGTGTGCATGCACACACACACAGAGGAAAGGATAAGATTGATATAGCTGATTATATCAATTATTTATTACTGCTTAATAAACCACCCAAAACTGGATGTGTTATTAGGTTCACAAATTTGCTATTTGAGTAGGCCTTGATAAGGATGATTTATCTCTTCTCTACATCTGGTGCTTCTTGACTGAGGGTTAAGATCCACTTTCAGGATGGCTCACTCTTATACTTGGCAAGCTAGGGAGGGTTGTCAACTGGGAGCTCACCTGGGGCTGAGTGTCAGGGTCTTGGTTTCTTGCCTTGTGAGCCTCTCTACAGCCTGCTTTGGCTTCTTCACAGCTTGATGGCCAATTCCAAGAGGAAGTATCCCAGAATTACCTGACAAAAATGAAGAGAAGTTTTGTGACTTGGCTTTAGAAGTCACAGAACAGCACTTCTTCCAAACTCTACTGGTCAAGGAAGTCACAAGGTCCATCCTAATACCAAGCATAAGAGACACAGATTCCTTCTCTTGATGAGAAAGTAACAAAGTTCTAGAAGAGCATGTTGGCCAGCAGACACGGTTGTGGCTATCTTTGGAAAATACAATCTGTCAAACTGATTAAATTAAAAACAAAAATGTCACAAGATTTTAAAAAGCTACAGACTAGCAGAAGCATTCAACACATGCTACTCTGGAATATATATCCACAGTGTATAAAGAGCCCATACAAATCAATATTAAAAATGCAAACAATCCAGTAAAAAGTAGTAGAGGATATCAATAGATTTTTTACAGAACAGGAAAGCCAAAAGACCAATAAAAATATGAAAATATGTTGAACCAGCTTCAACCTCATGCCTCAGTAATCTGAGAAACGTAAATTATAAAAATTAGAAATTATTGTAGGAACATCAGATTGGCAAAACTTCTAAAGTCAGTCAATTTCAAGTGTTGACAACGAAGTAAAACAACTAGAAATCTCATAAACTGTTGGTCAGAGTTTAAGTGATTAACTACTCGAGTATTATGCAACACCTAATTTAGCTAGTTGATTGAATTCCCACTTCCAGGTTTATATGTAGAGAGACATTCACATGTATGCAGTAAGAGACATGATTACAGAAGAATGTTTATTGCAGTGTTGTTTGGAATGGTGACAAATTAAAAATAATGCAAATGTACATCAGTAAGAGAATGACTATAAATTGCAGTAGATTTGTACTATGAAGCATAATATACAGTAGTTGTTAAAATAAATATAGTAGCTGTACAATAGCAAAATATCAAGCAATATGCATGAATATAATGTGGAACAAAAAGCAAGTTGTGGAATGGTATGTCAATATGTCATTTATATAAAGTTTTAAAACATGAGAAAGAAGTCCTATATAAATATATACATATTATGAAAAGTATGCAACTATATACAGTCATACTAAACACAAAATCTTAAATAGCAATTGCCCTCAGAAAAGGAGGAAAGGAGGATATGGAATGGAATCAGATTTTGGTACCCAGTATCCTTCAACTTCATGCAAAATGTTTTATTACTTTAAAATCAGATTAAACAATGGCAAAATACGAATATTAACTGATTGGTTGTTTATAATTCTCACACATACAATTCTATACATTTGAAATATATCTTAATAAAGTCCTGTGTTTCCGTACCAGAGCTAGAGAGAATGGGCCCTGTCATAAATCTAATCCAACAACCCTTTCCACCATGGTTTAAAACTCATTTTACAATTGTAGAAACAAGCACCCAGAAAGAAAACTAGACTTCCTTAAAACCACATGGTGAGTTGCTAACATAGATGGAATTAGAACAGTTTCATGACTCCCAAATAAACCCTCTTCCTCCACATTGTACTCTTTAGGAGAATGATAAAATGTGATCTCGGCTACAACTACCTGACCCAGACAAGGGTGACAGGTGCGATAATTATTTGCAAAGCAAATCAGACAGAAGGCAAAGGGTGACAAGATGAACCCTCACATTGACTTTGGATTCTAAATCTAGGTATAGCATTGCCTTAAACCCCACCATTAAAGAATCATTCTTTTGACTTCAGCATTGCTTTCTTCACTGAAATTTGTTAGGAGACAAAAATACCTATAGGAAAAATACCTATATCAGACCTTCAATCTTCAGAGTGAGTTTAGAATGTTCCAGAACTGGTGACTTTTAGGAGAAAAGGAGTTTGGGATGTGGTAGGGGACAAAGCTAGATTCACCATATAATCATCAGGGATTGTACTAGGCCTGATTGTGGAGGTCCCAGAGAAAATTGTCAGCCATCCTATAGTCTAGGAGATTGACCAAAATGTGAGTGAGGAATCAACTTATATTTCTAGACAACATATTAAAATTTTTGAAGTTTTGTAAATAATTTAAGTGGCTTAATACTCATTAACTTTAATGTATTCTTCACAACTGCTTCCATGAAATACTGATATGTTAGCTATTTTGTTTTCTTTCCTTCTTTTTTTTTAGCTTAATGAAGCTTTTAGTCTTATTGTGAGCAGCATCATTTATGATGGAAAATAGTCTCCTTGGATAACACAACAAAATCTGTCCCAATAATATTAAAAGATAAAGGCAAACAAATTATTTAGTTCTTCCTCCCAGTTTTTTACCTTACCAAAAGCTGTCAAAAACTCTGGTTAGGATCCCGGATTTATGAAGGACAATACCAATCCTTACAAATATCTAGGACATAATGGTCACATGTTCCACAAGCATGTAACGTCACAAAGCAGCAGGGGCAGGAGATGGCGGCAGCAATCCTTGTTCTGACACAAATCACTGAGTGACCTTGGGCAAGTCCCATTAGCCCCCCTGAGCCTGTCTCTTCACTTGTCAAATTGGCATCATGATACTGACATATGCTACACAGGGATTTCAACTTTTAAGTAAATATGGGAAGGAGATTGGAAATATCATTGCCTCTGTTTGCAAGTGTCTGAGAGATGACAAAGGTTCTGTGTTGGTGTGTATATACTCCACATTTAACTGGCCAATCACATTTAACAGGCCCCTGAGCCTGTCTCTTCACTTGTCAAATTGGCATCATGATACTGACATATGCTACACAGGGATTTCAACTTTTAAGTAAATATGGGAAGGAGATTGGAAATATCATTGCCTCTGTTTGCAAGTGTCTGAGAGATGACAAAGGTTCTGTGTTGGTGTGTATATACTCCACATTTAACTGGCCAATCAAAAGAGGAAAATGAGAAAGGGAAAGAAAGGGGAACTGGAGGCTATTTGGACTTTTCCTCTATGAGCAAAATACCTTCTCATACTCTACCACATTTCCTACTCTAGTCTCCATACTTCATCTTACTCCACCCTATCCTTTACATACAGTTCAGGACAGGCTCCCAGATGCCATACAGGTAACTTCTCAGGGGCTTCCTGTCAGGGGCCTAGTTCTCCCAACCCCTTCATTCATTTCTCATACTACTTTATTCTCTGAAAAGCTTTTCACTTTAAAAGCACTACAATACTGAAGCATATATCTTACATCTAGTCCCCAACCCAGTTATGGTTGAAACTGGTTTATGTTTTACTGGTTTTTCCTTAATGTTCATTCAAGATTAATTAATGCCCTATGTCTTTCTTCTCAATTATTCTTTCATTTATGCTTGCAATAAACTTGAGATAGATAAAGAAAAACCAAGGTACCACTCAGCTTCAAGGTTTTCTTCCTGGGCACAGAGAACATCATTAACCTTTGCACTATGTCCTCTCACTCTCCACAAACAGATGCTCACATCATTTGTACATGGATGATGGCTCTCCTCCCCTGTGCCACAGTCGCAACGTACCTTTTTTTTAATTTGAAAAAGGTGATATAATTTCTAGTCATATTTCTCATGAACACTCTGCAAACTCTCCCTATGATATTTGACCCTTATATTGAGAAGTCATGCCCTGGGCATATTTTAATCAGTTAAGGTAAATTGACAAGTAATCTGATGCTTTATTTCTTGCTAAATTTATAATATCATTTCTTTGAGATCAGTATCTTCAGTTTAAATAGTCACTTATTCTTGATCTTCTGATTTTTCTTTCATACAAAATGCAGACTGATCTGCAAAAAATTTCAAGATTAAAGTATGGCAAAGGTGAAATTGATGCTGAACTTTATGTAATATAATAATAATTATTTTTATCACACCACCCATATTTTACTAAGGGCATATAAGCAACAGAAGACAGATACGGTTAAATAGAGAGTTTTTCTTGTTTTCTACATGACTGAACCTTCTTACATTTTCATTACAGTTCCCAAGTAGAAGCAAATGACTATATGCCTAATTTTACAAGGTATTAGGCTCAGGGCTATAAAAAGGAACTTCAATAAATGTTCATTGAGTATGTACAATATGCCAGTCACTGTACTCAGTTGAGGGTAGGTGTAAGCAAAATAGAGTCAATGATCTTGGGCAGCTTATAGTCTGGTGGGGGAATGCAGTCATGTAAACAATTATAATTCCATATGATAAATTCTATTAAAAAGGAAAGCAGGACACAGAAGGGACCCTAACAACGAATGACCAAGAGTTCAGAAAACATTAGTAGCTGGTTTATAGGAAGAGGGACAAGATGGAGATAACAAGGTGAGACAGGAGACCAGATACTGAGAGTCTTATAGGTTATATTGAGAAACTGAGAATTCACCTTCAGAGTTGTATGAATTTATTGTGAAATCTTTAGACAGCAAATGGGCATACTTAGATTTCTGAAAGTTTATTCTGTCTGTAGCATGGAGATGAATTGAAAGAAGAGACAGCCTGGAGGCATGAAAAATTAGTCAAGAGACGTAGCACCCTGCCTTGGGGTTGACAGGAGAGATAGAGAGAAGGAAAATGATCTGCAAAATACTTAGGAGTAGAATCACAAGGACATAGTGATTGGCTGGATGTAGGAAGGGAAGGAAGAAAAGATTTAGGAATGATGCAAGCACAGGAACAGGGAAGGATATGTGATATTTGAAATGCCTGTGGGACATCCTGATGAGATTCCTAATAATGGTGAAATATACAGATGTGGAGCCCAGAAAATGATGAGGTCTAGAGATATATTTTTGAACACTGTCACTTATATGCAGTAATTGAAATGAATAAAATTGCCAAGGGAGAATGGGTGAATATGTAGAGTGAAAAGAGAAGATCAAACAAAACCCTAAGAAACATCAGCATTGAAGGGACATCATGAGGTAAAACTGCTTGTAGGCAAAACTGACAAGGACTGGCTAGAGATATAGGCGGGAACTAGGGGGGATGCAGTGAACATGGGTCTACTAGGAATCCCTCATCTAACAGATATTCGAAGAGGAGGAGAAAATTGCTCAAACGTCAATGGAGAAACTGCTAGGAAGCTGAAAAGAAATCTGAGAAAAACGTTCTCCATCAGTGGGTAATCAGGATTTAGAAAAGCAAAACTCCCAAATATTAAAATTCAATCGCCTGCAATTAATAAGTATTCCTGCACATCTAATGATTCATTCACCAGTTCTATGAAGAGAGCTTTACTTGGGAATCAGAGCAATGTGTGTTAAAAATCCCATCCTTGTTAGTGACAAGAGATTAATTTTAGGACAGTCAAATGGACTCAGACTTTCCTCATCTGCAAAATGAAAATAATACCTCTTCACTTAAAGGATTGTTGCAAAGATTACAGATATAAAGAGCTTAGCACTGTGTTTAGTACGTTGTAATGCTTACAAGTAAATGCCTATTGAATCTGAACGCATTGAGTTACAAGGGGTCCCTACCCTTTAGAGTCTTACAGTTCTTACACAAGAGAGGTCTCTAGACTACTGTACCTAATTGCAATCTTGGAATCTCTCCAGATTCCATTAAAATACAGTCATCATTTATACAAACAAGAAGGATAGGAGGCTGAGAATAAGGAAACAAGCCCTTGTAAAATACATCCAGCACTGCCCTGGCTCTGGCTCTAAATAGATAAGCCCAAAGGTGATCAATACAAAACTCAGAGCTTGCTGCCTGGCCCGAGTGAGGGCAGAAAGGCAAAGAAAGAAAGGGGAGAAAAAGCAACAGCACTCGAACTGTTATGTCTTATTAGGGAGAAGATGATAACTCCCAAGAAAAGTATCTAAGTATTTAATAGTCAGGTTTTCTGGAAAGGAAGCAAAAGGACGTATAAACTTACCTAATCCTATATTAAGCATTCCTACCTCCCCAGACTTATTAGAATCAGGAAGGACAGAGTTCAGATGTGAACTCAGCCACTTTCCAGTCATGATCTTGGCCATATTATCCAGTTTCTAAGCTCTGATTCCCTCAACTATAAGATGAGGGTAAAAGGTAGTTTATAAAGCATCCATAAAATATCTACTAAATGCTAAGCAGAAATCTTGGACATAGAAAGTGCTCACATGATTTTCTGCAACTCAGTAATGCAAGTCACTTAACTTCTGTGCATTTGTTTCCACATGTACACAGCACAGATAATAAGACCCACCTCCACAAGGCTCCTAATAGAATTACATGATATCATTAATGTGAAGGTGTTTTGGAAATTGTGAAAGAGTGCATAAATTAGGAAATTATTAGTAGTGCTACCCACGTGCAGAGTGACTGTTCGCCTCTGTGGTTGTCACACTACCACAGAGCACACCAATGAAAACCTAGAATAACACCCCCCAACACCTCTCCCCTATCTCACATCCCTGGCACTTAAACAAAAAAAGTCATCTTCTTGGAGCACTTGTGGAAGGCAGGGGCTACCAAATTGTCCTGTGCAACACTTTTGGGTTAGAATGGTTTTCACCTTTCACTTTACCTTATCACTGTTTAATGTTTATTTTGGAATTATATATTTACAAGAAGTCACAAAAATTTTGCAGAGAGGTTCCCTGTACCCACCACCCAGTTTCTCCCAATGGTAACCTTTTACATAACCTTTGTGCATTATAAAAACCATTAAATGGAGATTTAAAGATTTTTTTTAAAAGAATATTGTAAAATGATTAGAAGATAATATTTTGGATTGAGTAAGTAAAAAACCTGGAAAAAGTCAATAAATTTGACTACATATATATATAAAAAATTCTAAATTTACTGAATATTTTAAAATTCTAGAATTTGAAATTCTGAATGTATATATTCTAATTCCAAGAACATAAAATTAAAAGACAAATAGCAAAATAGAATTTGCAATACATGTAACAAAGT
This sequence comes from Cephalopachus bancanus, assembly GCA_027257055.1. Classification (NCBI taxonomy): domain Eukaryota; kingdom Metazoa; phylum Chordata; class Mammalia; order Primates; family Tarsiidae; genus Cephalopachus; species Cephalopachus bancanus. The sequence continues at coordinate 11,740,142 of JAPVLO010000046.1, read as the reverse complement.
TTTAACTTCTGCAAAATAGAAAATAAGAGCAATTTGGCAATATGTATCCTAATGTAAAACATGCATGAGCTTTGATTCAGCATTTTTAAATAGCTATTGTATTAATATATAAGTTGATTAGGCCTAGGTTGATGATATTCATTGCAACATTATTAATAATATAAAAATCATAAATAATATATCAATAGCTAACTGGTTTATATAAATTATGGTTATATCTATCTAAAGGAACGTCATGGAACTATTAAAAGAAAAATACTGCATAATCTCACTTTTATGTGGAATTTTTTTTTAGGTTAAAACATAGAAATAGAGAACAAAACTGTAGTCACTGGGGTAGAAGTTTGGGGAGGAAATGAGGAGATGTAGATCAAAAGAATCAAAGTAATAGATACAGGATGAACAGTCTAGACACCTAACATACAACATTAGGATAAGTTAATGATACTGAATTGTATTCAGGAATTTTGCTAAATGAGTAAAATTTAGCTGGTCTTGCTACACACACACAAAATAAATACTTATGTGAGATGATGGATATGTTAATTTGCTTCACTATATGTAGTTACCATTTTACTGTCTATATGTATTCCATAGCATCATGTTGTATACCTTAAATATACACAATATAATTTATTTTATTTATTTATTTATTTATTTTTTTGAGTTGGAGTCTCACTCTGTCGCCCAGACTGGAGTGCAGTGGCCGCTCCCGGCCACTGCAGCCTCGACCTGCTGGGCTCTGGCGATCCTTCCGCCTCAGCCTTCCGAGTAGCCGGAATTACAGGCATGCGCTACCACGCCTGGCTGATTTTCTGACTTATTGTAGAGATGAGGTCTCGCTGCCCAGGCGGGTCTCGAACCCGCGGGCTCAGGCAATCCATTCACCTCAGCCTCCCAAAGGCGCGGGATTACAGGCTGAGCCACCGAGCCCGGCTTATAATTTATTTTTTAAAAAGTAGATAAAAGAAATGATATGGATTCATATGAATAGAAAGTGATTTCAAATATATGTTGTTAAGTTCATAAAGTACAAAAGAGTGTATGGTATGCTTGCATTTGTGTAAGCCGCTCTTATAAGAGATTCACACAGAGTTCATCTGTGAATGGAATCGTTCAAGAAGGATATACAAAGAATAGTAATAGTAAGTGCTACTTGAAAGAACAATTTCTTGAAAAGATCTTCTCCACTTATTTCTATGCCTCAGTCTCCTCTCACTTTTTCACTCATAGTTTCAAAGTTTCAACCATGTGTTCAAGCTTTCCACAGTTCTCAGAAAAATTCTGACTTGAGGGTAAATAAATAAACAATAGTAAACAATAGTAGTTATGTTGTTGAAATTATTTCCCCACATTTCATCCCAAAATATGGTGGGACAAAGTGCTAAAATATTTTCCATCAGTTGACACTTAGTGACAATTAATATCTATACAGCAATTTACCATTTATAAAACACTTTCTTATGCTACTTTAATATAAATCTTCACAATACAATATAAAATGAATATTTTTTATCCCCATTTTCCATATTGATAAACTAAGATTCAGTAAGGTAAGTAATTTGGTCAGATTTATGTAACTAGTAAATGGTAGACTTGGGCATCAACCAAATATGTCTTACTTCAAATCCAATGTCCTTTCTTTGACACTGTTTTCCTATATTCTCTTGTCCTGCTTTAATTGCTTACTATGTACATGTATGATTTTTTCAATTTTGAAAAGGAAACTAATTTTTAAAACATTTTTAAAGAAAAACAAATAAGTAGTGGGAACAAGGAGAAATCATTCAGCCAGGGTATTAGCAAATGCTAGGCCTAAGGGAGAAGTCCTTTTTAATCAAGAATAAGTGTACAAAGCAAAACACAACCACATAGTGTCTACAAAAAACATGCTATAACTTAAAAGAAGACTATCGTAACATCCAAGAAGCAGAGAAATAGTATACTTCCTAAGAAGTGCTATTGGAGGGAAAGAAGTAAATGAGTAAGTGTAAGGAAACCACTAGTTGAGATTTATTGGAATGGTAGTCCCATATCAGGAGATCTTGGCAGGTGGGGAGCAGTCTGAACAGAGTAACAGAAACTTGTTACTGGACTCAACTTCACCATGTGCAGGTCGAGTCATACAGAAAGCAGCCATGATAGATTCTTCATTGCCATGTGGAAGTCATCAGGACCCCCACAGATACTGTGGAGATGATATCCAACATTCACATGGCAGGCACTTGGCTAAGTGGTGAACACATCTTCAGGCAGTATTGCTCTATATAACTCTATACTACTCCCAGTAACTCCACAGTGTCTCTGAATTCTCTGGGTCTTATCAACTTTGTGGGTTATTGCTAATTCAATGAAAGCATTTTATAATTAACAAATGAAAATATTTTTTCATGTGATTTCTACTTGTAGGGTTTCCACATAGCTGGTGGAAGTAGTAAAACAGTTTAATAAATTGGAATGAGTTCTTCAAATATTTGGAATGTTTAGAGTGTTTTTTCCAAAATTATTACAAAAGTAATTGTAAGGCTGGAGGTACCGGAGGGTGGGTTAGGCCTCAACACGATGGCTCCAACCCGGACCAGGAGAACAATGGGTGAGAATGAGCCAGCAAAAATGAGCAACCGGAACTAAGACTCTAGCCACAAAGCCAGCCAGTACCTGTTACAGTGACTCTAGCAACCCCATTCAGCCAATCACCAGCAGACATGACAGCTGTCCCAACCAGTGATTGCTCTTCCTGACCCCCTCACAGCTTTCTCAGTGTGCCCTTTATAAACCCATCGCCCATCTTGCTGGGCGTGGCTTCTCTGGCCCACAGCTATATGGACCGGTGAACCTCACCCAGGATTGCGCTAATAAATTTTTCTTGACTCCTTTGTTGCCATTTCGCCTGGTCTGGTTTCATTTACCTTACATTTGGTGCCAAACCCCAGGAGGACGGTGCAGGGCCCCAGCAGGCTCCCCCCTCCTCTCCCAATCCGGGACCTCTCTCAGGAACAGGACCTGGCCCCAGGACCTCAGACAATGCGGTGAATCCCTCACTTTCCCTGACTTCACCTCCTACCCTCCGGGGTGCCCAGTCCAAAATCGCAGCTGCGTCTGGGATCACCCCTCCAGCACAGTGCCTTTGGCTCCGGTGTAGTGGAGATGTCCCTATCTCCGGATCGCCAACCATATAAAGGAAGCGGATCTTCCTTTCTGTCCCTATTCTGAGTGGGTCTGGGACACTGGGCTCGCTTGTTTAGGGACCAAGGAATGGAGGTTGTGGCCATGGGAAACTGAGGCTCAGACCCCCTTGTGGTGTCTTATATCTAATCTGGCTACTCTGGGATTGCCCAAGGATATCAGTAAATGGAAGCTTATCTTCCTTTCCTCCTGGGCCTGGCCCCAATATCCTCTGGGCAATCAGTCTCGCTGGCCCCCCGAAGGAATTTTCAATTTCGGCCTCCTCACCGATCTCAGTAATATTGTCACCGTACTGGGAAATGGTCTGAGGTCCCCTATATCCGGGCCTTTTGGCCATTTTGCTCCCACCCAGACCTTTGCGTCAGATGTTCCTCGCCCCAGGTCCTCCTAGCCAAATCCCCTGATAGGGGCTACCAGCCTCTTCTGGCATCAGAATCTTCCTTCACAGATCCTCTGGAGGACCTTGGCCTTCCCCTCCAGCTCCTACCCCTCCCGTCCGCCTCTTCTCAAATGTCTGCTCTTTCTCAATTCCCTCCTTATCCGAACTCCTGTGCCCAGACCTCCTCCACTCAGGCCCCTCCAGTGTCTGCTCCTGCCTTACCTCCCATCCCGCCCCTCCTATATCCAGCTACTCTCCTTTCCTCCACTAGGTCCTCAGTTTTGCCTGAACATTCCTGTGTGGAGCTGGTAGAGGCCCTTAGCCCCCCTCGCATGGGACTCTCTGACCAACCTCTGTCTAAACCTGATCTCACATTCTTCGTAGATGGAAGCTCAACTAGGGGGCCGGACGGAGGCCACAGGGCAGCCTATGCAGTAGTCTCTCCTCCCACTGTGGTGGAAGCTGTCTCACTACCACGAGGGACTTCTTCCCAAAAGGCAGAGCTGGTGGCACTCACCTGAGCATTACAGCTGGCAAAGGGCCGCAGGGCCACTATATATACCGATTCTAAGTATGCTTTCCTTATCGCCCATAGTCATGCGGCGATCTGGAAAGAAAGGGGGTTCTTAGCCACCCAGGGAACTCCGGTGGTCAACGGTAAGGTCATTCAACATTTACTCCAAGCCCTACAAGAACCCAAGGAGGTAGCCATTGTCCACTGTTGAGGCCATCAGACAGGGCAGACCCTGTCATCCAAGGAAATGCCCTGGCCGATGCCACGGCCCACCAACTTACCTCAACCCAGGACACCAGCCCTGTCCTGTTTCTTTCTCCCTCCCTAACTCCCGGGTACTTGGAGGAGGAACAACAGTGACTCCTTAGCCAGAGCGCCATGGCTGGGCAACAGGGGTGGATGTACTTCAAAGACAGGATAATCCTTCCCCAGACACAGGCAAAGGAAATCGCGGCCACAATCCACCAGTCTTTACACACTGGTCCCAAGGCCATGCACAGGTTTCTTTCCACAATTTTCTCACCGCAGGGTCTCCGAGAAACCATCAACCAGGCCCATATGGCTGTCAAACCTGTGCATATGTTTCCTCTCAAGGAGCCCCCCGGTGCCGGACAGCAGCCCACCAGCTGTGAGGGTGCCTCCCTGGACAGGACTGGCAGGTGGACTTCACTCACATGCCAAGACACAAGTACCAATACCTGCTGGTAATGGTAGATACCTTTTTAGGTTGGATCAAGGCCTTTCCCACAAGCTGGGAGACAGCCTCGGTGGTGACTGAGACCTTGGTGCTTGGTGGAGCACATCATCCCCCGCTTCGGCCTCCCTATGTCCATCCAGTCAGACAATGGCCCAGCATTCATTTCCAAAATCACTCAGCTGGTGGCCGAAGCCCTCAACATCATCTGGAAACTTCACATCCCCTACCGCCCTCAGTCCTCGGGTAAGGTGGAATGGGCAAATGGCCTCCTGAAGGACCAACTAATCAAGCTTTCCCTGGAGGTAAAACTTTCCTGGCCCACTCTGCTCCCTGTTGCCCTCACTAGGGTGCATGCAGCTCCCCAGGGGCCGGTCGGCCTTAGCCCATTTGAATTGATGTATGGTAGGCCTTTTCTCATTAACACCAGCCTTCCTACAACTCCTCCGCCACTAACGTCCTACCTGCCCTACCTCTCACTCCTCAGACACCTCCTACGAGAGCACGCCGACCAAACCCTGCTGCAGGCCAACTCCACGTCTGACCCTTGGGCAGCCGTCATTCTACAGCCTGGTGATGAGGTTCTCCTTCGAGAGCTCACCAACCCTGGTCCCTTCAACTTCACTGGACAGGACCTTACACAGTAGTCCTTACAACTCCTACCGTGGCTAAACTGTTAGGGCACCCCTCATGGTACCACATTTCTTGGCTCAAGTGGGCCCCTCTCAACAATGAAGTGTGGAAATCTAATGAAGTGGGACCCCTCCGGTTACGGTTTAGCTGTATTGATGCTAGTGAGCCTAACCAATAACTTTACGATGACATGGGGAATGGCTGATTGGACTTGCAACTGATGCATCTCTGCAGGAAAACCCCAACTCTACCAGCTGGTTCCCCATACATGCTGTCATCAAAGATTTTCGTGCCAACTAGGAAAGCAAAAGTACTGGGCTGCAGTAATGTTAAGAGATTTCCAAGTAGGGTGCCCAGGTGGCAGTGGTACAGTCCGCTGCTGGGAGCAAGACCCCCCACCAAATCTCCAAGGAAAGATACCCTCTTACCCCACTGAGTGTTCAATCTTCCATTCTTTTGTCCAGGCACCTTGCTATGAGCAAGCCTCGGTCTGCCTCAGAGCAACCAAACAACAGGCCTGGACAGGACGGAGCATGGGAAAATGTGCTGGGTATTCTTGTCCCAGGCACCAGGGACAAGAGATCTGCTGGAACCTCAGACCTCCTGTGGGTAAATCAGATGGGGGAGGGGAGCAGGATTATGCAGAACAGCAGAACACCAAGCAGGTCATGGAAGAACTCATTCAACATTTCAATGGACCGGTGTTGGTGCGCCCCAACCTCCCAAAACCCCAAGGCCCTTATCAGATGAACCCAGAACTCCTTTCTGTCCTTAACAAAACCCATACCCTGCCTAACCTTACTAACCCCAGCTTAGCAAAGGACTGCTGGCTATGCCTCAGGTCTGGCCAGTCCTGAGTCTCCCCTGTCCCGGTCATAGGAAATTGGACACTCCCTATGCCTCCAACCCAATGTCCACCTTCACTACTGCATTCTGCCATCCCTCTCCCAGGTATGACTTGCCCATGGCCCAGTGTATAACACGAAACAGCACCCTGGGGGTCGGATGGGCCCCCCCTCCACCTCTGCTCATGATCACTCATGGTCCAATCAAATAACACCCTCTGCCCCTCACTTAATGGGACTGCCTTTCTGTGCAGCACTACCATCTACCCGGTCTTGCCCCCTGACTGGTCGGGGTCCTGCATTCTTGTCATCCTCCTCCCCACCATTGTAATAGCACCCGGTAACCAAAGCCTGCCTATCCCCTTGGTCAGTTCCTCAACCTCACAGGTAAGGCGGGCAGTTGAGCTCATACCTCTGCTGGCGGGGCTGGGTATTACCATGGCCATGGGAACGGGGGCAGCAGGGCTGGGATCCTCACTTCGCTTTTACAAACAGCTCTCCTCCCAACTGATCGAGGACATACAACAGGTGGCAGACACGGTCCTAGACTTACAAACACAACTAGATTCCCTGGCTGACATGGTCCTCCAGAATCGATGGGGACTAGACCTGCTAACAGCGAAAGAGGGAGGGATATGCCTATTTCTTAGGGAGGAATGCTGCTTCTATGCCAATAAATCAGGGTAGTCAAGGACAGAATTAAACAATTACAAGAAAACCTCCAAAAACAGAGAGAAGAGCTTACCGGAGGCCCATTTTCAGGTTGGTGGCAACCCCAGCTCATAATGTGGCTTCTCCTTGTTCTGACTCCACTGATTGTTGTATTTATCCTCTTGTCAGTGGCCCTGTGTGTTTTTAGGTTTCTCCAACAGCACCTGGCAGAACTCTCTCGAATAACAGTCAACCAACTACTGTTACATTCATACTCGCCCCTTCTGTCCGAACCACCTCCGGCCCCATACCAGCCTTAAGAACCCCCCCCCACACCACCCCTCCCCAGCAGGAAGTAGCTAGAACGAGCCGGCACCCCTATGACCAAAAGGCTGAAATGTAAGCCCGGAGGTACCAGAGGGCAGGGCGGGCCTCAACAAGATGGCTCCAACCCGGATCAGGAGAACAATGGGCAAGAGTGAGCCAGCAAAAATGAGTAACTGGAACTAAGATTACAGTCGCAAAGCCAGCCAGTACCTGTTACAGCAACTCTAGCAACCCCGTTCAGCCAATCGCCAGCAGATGTGACAGCTGTCCCAACCAGTGATTGCTCTCCCCGGCCCCCTCACAGCTTTCTCAGTGTGCCCTTTATAAACCCATTGCCCATCTTGCTGGGCGTGACTTCTCTGGCCCACAGTTACATGGACCGGTGAACCTCGCCCAGGACTGTGTTAATAAATTTTTCCTGGCTCCTTTGTTGCCGTTTCGTCTGATCTGGTTTTGTTTACCTTACAGTATTTTTCTACATCATTATTTATTATGCAAAATTTTTCACTGTCACTATAGAGCAATTTTGGGGGCTTTATTATCTTAATTCATACAAAATAGAATCCATCATTAGTCTTCCATCTTGTTTCAGTTGTACTGGAAATACTAAAACAAAACAAAACAAAAAGCCCTTATATAAGTGACCCATTCAATATCATTTATATATCTTGTTTCATCATAAGACATAAAAACACAATTATTTTTAAAAGTAATAATTTCTTTTTTTTTTTTGAGTTGGAGTCTCACTCTGTCACCCAGACTGGAGTGCAGCGGCCACTTCCGGCCACTGCAGCCTCGACCTGCTGGGCTCCGGCGATCCTTCCTCCTCAGCCTTCCGAGTAGCCGGAATTACAGGCATGCGCTACCACACCCGGCTAATTTTTTTTGATTTATTGTAGAGATGAGGTCTCGCTGCCCCAGACGGGTCATGAACCCGCGGGCTCAGGCAATCCACTCACCTCAGCCTCCCAAAGGCACGGGATTACAGGCTGAGCCTGGCTGTAATAACTTCTAAAATGTGTGTAGGAAGAATGTTTCTTGCTTCTGTTCAAGGTTATTCTAAATTAAAAAGAACATGAAGACTATTAAGACATATGTTCTAATTTTCTTTTCAAATAACGTATTGTTAAAATAATTTTAGTCTAATAGTATGTGTATCTGTTTTGTTAAATTAGTTAACTTATGTTTAGCGTTGAATAAAATGTTAACAGCAATAGAGATTTCTACAGTTACATATGGCAACATAAATATGTCTGTTAGTCTCATAGTATTCATTATCCTAGATAGAAGCTAGCAAAAATAGTCTTCAGCCAAGCCTGAACAATAGTAAATTAGAGGTGGTTCATATATAATAAGTTCACAGGTATATGGATTATGATTTCAATGTACTTATTAAATAAAACATAATTCATGCATATTTTAATTAAAATTTACATAGAGTACACTCACTTTTAGAAATATATCTCAAATAGAAAAAAATTGTGCAAAGTTACTTAAAAGTACTGTTATCAGCAACTCACAAAAACTAGAAATCATCTGCAGAAAAATCCGCTACCTGTTTGTCAAAAAATAAGTACTATTTTCCATAGAAGAGGAAGTATCTGATTAACCAAAAATTATCTATATTTTACTTTCTTTTCCTGTTTGCTGACTGAATGCAGAAAACTCCAAAACCATTCCACTTCAGATGGAAAGAGCTTGAGTCCTTGAATCATACATGAAAAAAGTCACCAGAAAACCATTCACCCTTGTACTGGACCTTTAAATTAGAAAAAAAAAAAAAAGACTTTCATTCTGTTCTTTAAGCCACTGAAATTTTGTGCTTAACAAAACAGCCAGTGCTGCGCTAAATAATATAACAGCCAGTGTATTCCGCTCAATAGTGCAGAATGATTAAGGAAGCTATAGCATATCAAGACAGCTAGATGGTATTCCAGTATTTTTGAACTACTTGATTGAGAAGTAGAAAACAAAACCATGTGTGCAGAATATTGTAAAACAAAATGCTTTGAACAGGTCATCAGATACTAACCATTGGTATTATAGACCATGTAGACATGGATATTTTGAGTTGCTCTTTTTACTGTTCTTTATATCTGGTTTTCACAGTAAAGGCATATGGCTAATTGTTAAGGAAAAGTCTCATTAAGAATCTCCCAGCCGGGCTCGGTGGCTCAGCCTGTAATCCCGCGCCTTTGGGAGGCTGAGGTGAGTGGATTGCCTGAGCCCGCGGGTTCAAGACCCGCCTGGGCAGCGAGACCTCATCTCTACAATAAATCAAAAAATCAGCCGGGTGTGGTAGCGCATGCCTGTAATTCCGGCTACTTGGAAGGCTGAGGTGGAAGGATCGCCAGAGCCCAGCAGGTTGAGGCTGCAGTGGCCAGGAGCGGCCACTGCACTCCAGTCTGGGTGACAGAGTGAGACTCCAACTCAAAAAAAAAAAAAAAAAAAAAGAATCTCCCTACTCATACCACTGATAAGTGGACAGAAGATTGTCCATATTATGGTCAAATATCTTTTAACCATTCAGTACTAGTCCTGTTCCTTATACTATCTATAAAATATTTACAGAGTGTTATTTATTGTTAATGTTTTTTAAAGTTAAGTAGAAATATCTCAAATGTTATGTAACTGGAAGTCAGTTTTATTTGTGATGATCTCTTAGCATTGGATTAATCAATAGTTACATTAACATAGCTTTTCATTTACAAAAAGACAGAGAAATCCAATGTTTTCTTCCCAAGGAAAAGATAACAATATAAAAGCAGCATCCCAGTATCCTCCTCATTCTCTCAACTCCTGCTTCTTTAAAAATCTGAATCTTAAAACGTGTTTCTGATACCATGACCTAGTGGTATCATGTGTTAATGTAATAATCTCTCCTAAGAGATATTAGCATCTGTAGGGTCAGCACTATGTTGAATTCCCATGTGCCCAGTACAGTGTGGAACACATGGAAGTTACCATCTACCAAACAGATGTAAATATCCATTTATCCAAAGGCAACTGCTCCATTTGAATTTAACTATACTTCTCCAGAGATCATCTATTCTCCTTTGCCATGTAACCTGCAGTTTCTTAGCCCTTTTTCTCCAAACCAACTTACAAAGCAAATTGTATAAAAAGCAACAGAGAATTAACTTGAGATTATCAGGCTAATGATACAGCTATCAGAGGGTGGAATGCTTTGTGAAAAGAATATTACTGCTGGAGAATAAATGTGAACACGTTTTCTAAGATTTCACCAGGCATCTACATCTATATGCATGCATGTGACAGGTTTTTTTTTTGTTTGGTGTTTGCCTGAGCTGCTTAAGGCTTTTGTCCAGTGAAGGGACAATACTGCCTAATTGCTATACTCCATTTATTCTACACCTAAGAATCCACAGCTTCCTTCTTTATTAGCTTCTCCCAGCAAAATAGAACCATGACACAGAACTTGAACTCAATCCAATTAGGGAACTTTTAAGTTGGAATAAAAAGAAGAGGCTCCTTGCATACCTCGTAATACCTGCTTTCCAGAAATAGATCTGAAACATCCAGGTGGGCGGGAGCCAGTAAGTTCGCTTTCCTGTCACCAAGTCACCACTAATAAGAGAAAGGACGCCTCTGTATTACCTAGGAATATTTCCTTATCTGCCTAAAGAAACTTGCATTCCCCTCGAGGAAGCCAACCCTTCCAATCTCACAGAGGTTGTAATGGGTATTCACCACTAATCTTCCAGGCACAATATATATATATAAGGAAGCAAGTGAGCAACCCACTAACTTAACTCTATTTAATGGATTATTGGTCTTTGTGTTTCCGCCCTAGCCCCCTTATATTCTACTCTCCATGCAGAAGCTATAGTAAACCTTTTAAAATAGGTCAGATCATATCAGTCCTCTCTCAAAGCCCTGCACTGGATTCCCATTTTGCTCTCAGTAACAATGGCTTATAAAGCCTTGATGATCTGACCCCTGTGATCTCTGACATCTTCTCCTCTTCCTTCACTCACTCTGCTTCAGGAACTGTAATCTCCTTGCTGTTATTCAGACAGAAGAGGCCACACAAAGCCTTTACACTTCCTGGTCCCCCTATATGGAAGACTCCTCCTCCTCTAGACACTCACTATAACTAACTCACAGACCTCCTTCAGGTCTTTGCTCAAATATGACTTTCTCAGTAAGCCTCCTCAACACACACATACACATACACATACACACACACACACACACACACACACACACAGTCTCCCTTTCCTACTTTATTTTTCCCCATATTAGCTTCCAAAATACTAAATATTTTCTTAATTTGTTTACTGTCTGCTTTCCCTTACTATCTTTCGAAGCAACAAGACACCAGTGAAAGGACTATGAGATTAAGGGTCTCCTCTGAAAACAGAGATCAATATTTATTATTTATTACCTTCACAAAAAAATTAAAATTACTAACTTTTTCTCATTCATCCTATAGCCACCATTATCTAGGTTTCTTTTTAGTCGTCAGATTTTGTTGCTTTTGCTCTACTAAAGAAGACTGTTTGATAATTTTCTATCTTGGTTTCAGATTATCTCCCCTATCTTCAATTAATTCCTGAGCACAAATTACCTAACTTGGGTCCATGTATTTCCAAATGTTAAATAAAAGATGTGGTCATTGTATCCACAATAAAAAGCAAGCCCATTTCTAATTCTGATACCCTGTGAGTATGTATTTTGCAGCAACTTGGACAGATTTAAAGTCTATAATACTCAGTGATCAATCTGTCACAGAAACAAAAAACAAATAAGAGAAACAAAAAACAAATACCACATGTTCTCACTCATAAATGGACCCTGAATATTAATCATAATACTATAAGAAATGAATTGGCAGTAGTGGGACACTGCCTGGGGAAGGAGAAGGGCACATAACATCAATAAGGGTACCTAATCTCAAACCAGGTGAAGTGGGAACAAAAGGGAGGCCCAAAGTTTACCTGTATTATGATCACTTATCTACCTAATCCTGAATTGTACCCCATATCTTTAAAATAAAATGAAATGAAATAAAATAAGCCCTGAGTTCCCCATCTTAAGATACACTTAGCAACAACAACAACAAAAATATTGTTCTCATTTTTCCATGTTTGTACAAAGCTATTGGTTAGGCATTTGGTTTCTAGGTTTATTTCTTTGAAATTCTCCATCATAGAAACCAATAATAAAAAATATAAAAACTAACCACAGTATAAAGCTGCCTCATCTTCCTCTGAAAAATTCTGGAACAAAGACAATACTCACCATTTTCTTTTTAGTCTCTCTGTAAAGAATATTATTTTTTTGAGAAAAGTGTCATATTAGACACAACAGAGAGTAATGCCCAAACACATTCAGAACAGCCTCTAACAGTAATACAGGAAGACACTATGCATATATGTCACGATTTATTTATAGTAACAATCCTATGAATGTAGTTGGAGTATTTTACAGAAGGAAAGCTGAACTTTTAAAGAGGTTAATTTGCTCAGAGTTACAAAGTACTAAATAACAGAGTTAACATCCAAATCTAGACCTGTAGACATGCCTACGGTTTGCTGCCTATGTACCAATGCTGAGTCCAATCCTGATCAAACCTCCTTAATGGAAACGTATAGCCCGGTACTTCCTGTGTTATTAGGAAATGAATCATTAGCACTTGGAAACATTTACCAATTTCTAGTGAATAGATTACATAACACTCTTTGCATTTAATCATTCACTAAGCAGCTAAATTACTATTTTAATCTAATGTGAAAACAGCTCTGATGCTGTTAGTGTTAATGAGAAATTGCCACATACATATTAGAGACTCCCACTCCTAAATAATTGATAACCCATTCATATTGCAGCTTATAGGATGATGTTTACTGAAGCTTAGTTTAATTTTATTGCATAACTTAGAAGGCATAGATATTTATCAGATTTAAATCAGGTATTTTAAATTAGAGGAAAGCAAACCATATTTTACTGTATTAGAATCCAATGAATAACAATTCTACTCCCACTTTCTCCACTCTAGCCTTCTAAATTTTGCTCCACATGAGATAGGTCACTAAGATTCAAAAATAAAAACTGGATAGTTCTAGTTAGAACACAGAAAAAAATATAAAAATTTGCTTTTAAGACCACAGAATTAAAATGTAAGTCAGATAGCATCACTTAATTCAGATACCATTGATCTACTTACCAAAACGCACAAGAAATGCCAGAATGAGAGAGGAAGTTGCAAGAGCACTAGAAATTGGTAATAATGGTAAATGACCTCCCAGTTTAAAAAATTAATTCAAGAAAGCATGGGTGTGGTCCTAGGTCAGAACTAAAGGGTCAGGCAAATAATGGTAGATTTCCACTCAAACTATAGCTTACTAGAACCTCGGTGTCAGTAAGGTAGTGATGGGAACAGAAAAAAAATGTGAAGATAAATGGACAGAAACTATCCAACTTTAATGAAAACTATAAAGCCACAGATCTAACTCTAACTACAAACAAAAAAAGTGAAGAAAAATATACCATAGCGCACCATTATCAAATTACTCAAAAACAGTAATAAAAGTAAAATCTTAAAAACAGCTAGTGGGGCAGGTGAGGGGAAAGACATGCTAAGTAGAAAGGAACAAAAATCATGCTTGGTGACAGCAAATTTATTGTTAGAGATATTACCAAGGAGTAGACAATGGAACAATGTGCTTAGTTACTAAAAGAAAGGATAATCTGTCAACTTATTTTTCTATAACAGCAAAAGTATATTTCAAATATGAAGGTGAAATGAAGAATTTTTCAAAAATGTAAAAGGTGAAAAAATTCATCACCAACAGACCAATACTACAACAAATGTTAAAGAAAGAAGGCAGAAAAAGCAAGTATTTATTTCAGGCAGAAGAAAAATGATAAAATATGGAAATATGAGTTTAAACAAAGGAAGGGAGAACACTAAAAATGGTAACTACATGGATAAATATACAAGACTTAGTGTATAACATATGTATAAGTAAAATGTCTGAAAACAACATGTTAAAGAAATGAAGTACTGCAAGTTACTTATACTATATATGAAGTGATATAATATCACTTGAAAGAAAAAAGTTAAATATGTAACTGTAAAACTTAAAGCAGCCACTAAACAAAACTAAGAGTTATAGCTCATAAACCAACAAAGGACATAAAATAGGATCAATTAATTCAAAAATAATGCAGAAAATGGGAAGCAAAGAATGGATGGAGCAAATAGAAAGTGTATAACAAGATGCCAGATTTAAAACTATCTATATTAACCATGTTAAATATAAATATAAATGATCTTATAATCCAAATTAAAATGCAGAGATTGTCAGATTATATACAATAGCAATACCCAACTGCATGCAACCTACAAAATTGCATTTTAAATATACAGACACGGATAGGTTAAAAGGAAAAGGCTAAAACAAGATAATGATAATCCAAAGGTAGAATAACTATCTTAATATTAGACACAGTATACTTCAGAGAAAGACTGTCAGTGCAGGCATATATAAATTCATAATTATAAAGGGATCAACTTATCAAAGGATATAATAATCCTACATATTTCTGAACCTAATATAGCTTCTTCAATATGCATAAAGCAAAAACTGATAGAACTGCAAAGAGAAATAGACACATCTACAATAATAAGTGGAGATTACAATGTATTCTCTCAAAAAAATTTTTAAGGATGTGGATACATCCAGGATTAGATATACAAATGGTCATTGTACTGGTAAAGTTTGGCCCTCCCTTTGGTCCCCATTTCTCCTGGTATGAGATCAGGTACCCTTATTGATGAAGTGTGCCCCCCGCCCCATGGGAAGTTTCCGACTACTGTCAATTCCTTTTTTATAATATTATGGTAATTGTTCAGGGTCTACTTATGAGTGAGAACATATGGTATTCAGTTATTTGTTTCTGTGATAAATCATTGAGTAGTATAGACTCTAAATCCATCCCAGTAGCTGTGAAGTTCATAATTTTGCCCTTCTTTATGGTTGCATAATACTTCATTGTGTTTATGTACAACATTTTTTTTTATCCAGTTCACTTTTGATGGGCAGCACAGTTGGCTCCATATTTTTGTATTGTGAATAATGCTGCAATCAAAATTTGATAGAACAAGTACACTAAAAAACACATAGAACTTGAATAACACAATCAACCAACTTGACCTGACTGACATTTATAGAACATTCTACCCAATGATGGCAGAATATATATACTTTTCAAGTGAACCCAGAACATTTACTGTATTCAGGGTCATACTATAAGTCTCAATAAATATTAAAGATTCAAGTCATAAGAGTATACTTTCATTTGGGATTTGAAAGATTTTCAAAGTAGTTCATTCTATAATATTGGTTGATAAGATCCATAAACTCATGGATAAGGAAAAAATTCTCACACTTAGTCATTCCATAAATAGGTTAAACCCAGAGCCTACTATGTAATGGCACCAAAAGAGACCATGTTCCTCTAAGCTGGGCTGAGTTCTCAGAAGGAAAATGTATCTCTACCCACTATTAATCCAAAGGACCTGAGTGTCTCTCACACACACAAAAGACTATAAATACCTTCCCCAGCATGAAGGCAATGATGAACTGTTTCTTCTTCTTTTCCAACATCTTTTTCTCACCTCCTTTTCCATTCAGGGTGTCCTAGATTTTATTTATTCCCTAAATTGTAGTGCATAGGCAATGATTTTTACTTGAAGTGATTACTAGACTTTATTGTACATTATTACATAAACTATGATATTTAACTTACAGTATTTCAGACCTAGAAAGCAATAGTATTTTAGGTTCAAAGTGGCAATTAGCCACAAAATTAGGTCAAAAAACAAAACAAAACAGGAAAAGTGATCCCAAAGAAAGGGGGCTTTTGTCAGAAAAATGGGATCGGGGAGGACATGTCAGAACCATATTATAAAATGATTACAAAAGTTACCTAGATTATTCTTCTTAAAATAAATGTAATCTTTTGCATTATACAAAGTAATATCTTAAAAGGTCATATAACTGTGCTCTCATTTTTCTTCTTATGCTTGGCTATCTTAACCAAGAAAATATTTTCTTGGCATCTACTTTTCTCCATTTCTGTCCATTTTGGAATAAACTATCTCCCACTCACTTTAAATCTATAGGAAATAGGTTTGGCATGCTGTCAAATATGCCAAAACTTTATAGAAGTGTTTAGCACATGTTACCAGTAAATAAGAATCTCCAGGAAGCCTTCTGAATGCCATCCCCTCTTGTTCAGAGTTGATGATTCTATTTAGTTTACAGACACAGTATATGCCCTACGACAGGATCCTTAGTGATGTCATATCCTTTACTATACTGAGATGGTTCTCCTGAAAGTCAAAGGTAGAACTGCTCTTAAGTCAATGTCATACCCAATGAGATCTAGGAGAGAAAGGGAGGGAACAAGGGGGCAGAAAGAGAGAGAGAGAGAGAGAGAGACAGTGAGAGACAGAGAGAAGGAGAGGCAGAGAGAGAACATAAACTCACTACAAAAGGTAATCCTGTAATAAGATCCAGAGACTGGGGCAGGTAGGGAAAATTGTAATTCAGAGTATTTAATTGATGCATAATAGGTATATATAATTTGGAGGTATGTGTGATATTTTGATACATACAGTATGTAATGATCAAATCAGGGTCATTTGGATATCCATCATCTCAAACATTTATTTGTTTATTTATGCTGGGAATATTCCAATTCTTCTTTCCTATTTTGAAATACATTATTGTTAAGTATTGTCACCTTACTGTACTATCGAACACTAGGTCTTACTCCTTTTGTCTAACTGTATTTTTATACTCGTTATCAACCTCTCTTTATCCCTCCTCCACCTTACCCTTCCCAGGTGAACCACCAGTCTTTTCTATCTCCATGAAGTAGATTTTTTAGTTCCCACATATGAGTGAAAACATATATTTGTCTTTCTGTACCTTGCTTACTTCACTTAACATAATGACCTCCAAGTCCACCATGTTGTTGCAAATGACAGGATTTCATTCTTTTTAAAATAATAATAATATTCCATTGTGTATATTCTACTTTTTAATCTATTCATCCATTCGATTAGGTTGATTCCATATTGTAGCTATTATGAATAGTGTTGCAATAATCATGGGAGTGCAGATGGTTCTTTGATATATTGATTTTTATTCTTTTAGATATATGGCCAACAGTGGAATTTCTAAACTATGTTTAGTTTCTTGAGAAATTTTCATACTATTTTCCATAGTGGTTGTACCAACTCATATTCCCACCAACAGCATGTGAGTGTTCCCCTTTCTCAAGGACAATTTTTGTGGAGACTCTGTTTCCTTTTTAAAACTTTTATCATCTCTTTCTTCTTTTCCGATGCTCCAATCAGCCTACTTCTTAGAATTGGGTAAGTTCCTTCTTAATTAGGATCATTATATCTCCAGTTCCCTTTGCCTGGAATGCTCTTCCCTTGACTTTTATCTCTCACATATCAAATATGTTATCTCTTCAGAAGGAATTATCCAGGCCATTTCTCCAAAGTCTGTTTCTCCTAAACCATTACTTTCTAGCACAGCACCTTTTTAATTTCCTTAACAGAAATGGCAAAATACTTTTGTTTATTTATTTATCTATTGCTTAACTGCCTTACCCACAGTAAGTGGGTAGAAGCTATGTCGATCTAGATGGCCATTATATCCTCAGACTTTAATATAGTGCCTGGCATATGAAAAAAAATTAAATTAAAATTTGTTTAGTGAACAATTCATGAATGCATATCTGCTCTTTCAGGACCCTGAATTCATCTTGAAAATCATGCTATGAAATAAGCTGAGAAACAGTGTCTATATATATGCATTTACACTGTCTCTAAGGGAACTCACATATATACCATAATCTTCCCTTTCACAAAGGAAAAAACTTCATCCTCCATACTCCCCAAAGTTTCCATCCAAACAGCAAACAAATGGGACAAGCAAGTAATTATGGATGCATAAAATTTAATTATTATCTATAGCAACCACAAAAAAGATGAGCAAGAGATTCAAAAGGTCTACAGCAACCACAGGATTTCCAAGGAGAATGGTTTCAATTTAACCCTTTTGATGCATAGAAAAATATTTTCCCTCATTATTCTTGTTGAGAAAGGCATTCTGCAGATGGCCTTGGGGTTACTGCACATTTTTACTAGTTATGCCAAGAATGCAATATGCTGACAGCTCTTTACTCATCTTTCAGGTTTACATTTGCAGCAAGTGGTCTTTAAGGATGAGATGTCTCCTTCTAGGACAGAGAGAAGACTTGCTTACTGTTTGTTAAACAGGTAGTGTTTTCTCCAAGTTCCATGCTCCTCAGCTGTAATTAGGACCCAACCTTAAGAGCACACAATCTGTGGACTTACATTTAGGAAGGTCCTGCACTTGGCGAAATACTCTTCTTTTGCCATTTTAACACTCTTACTAATTCCATTTTGAGATTGTATTTTGTAAGTGAAGTACAAAAAGACAATGGAGCACACACATGAGCAAAGGATATATGAGAGGGGGCTCCAAAATCACCAGAATTATTTTTTGGAGGACAGGTCCCTTATAGTACAGGTTTCCCCCACTAGGTAAGTGTTCTAAGAACGCATCAGCATCACTGTGCCAGCTAGAGTTGTGAGAGGCTGTGTTCAGATTCAGTGATTTTTTTTGGAAATTCTTTCAATGCATTTACCCATTTCATAATGGGTGATTTAACAGAGCACACCTGCCCACACTGTGTTTGGTATTCAGCAATTTTTTACCAAAAATAGGGTAAACCCGATGCCCCACCTTCCCTATTCACCTGATCTCGCCCCGATGACTTTTTTGTTTGTTTCCCCGAATTTTTTTAAAAAGTCCTCAAAAGAAACATTTTGCCACCGTAAAAGAGGTAAAGGGGAAAAAAAAATGGCAGAAGCACTAAAAGCATCAAAATTGATGAGTTCAAAAACTGTTTTGAGCAGTGGTATATTACATCAAATAAGAGTACTTCAAAGAGTGCTTTGAAGGTGGCTGAAGTTTAAACATGTAAGAATAAATATACAGCCAGGCTCAGTGGCTCAGTCTGTAATCCCGCACCTTTGGGAGGCTGAGGTGAGTGGATTGCCTGAGCCCGCGGGTTCAAGACTCACCTGGGCAACTTGGCGAGACCTCATCTCTACAATAAATCAAAAAATGAGCCGGGTGTGGAAGCGCACACCTGTAGTTCCAGCTACTCGGAAGGCTGAGGCAGAAGGATCACCGGAGCCCAGCAGGTCAAGGCTGTGGTGGCCGGGAGCGGCCACTGCACTCCAGTCTGGGTGACAGAGTGAGACTCCAACTAAAAAAAAAAATAAAATACACAATTTTTTTTGGTTTTTGTACTTTTATTTAAAATTTTTTAATTATTTTACAGATGTGGGGTACAATTCAGGGTTAGATATACAAATGTTCATTATGCAGGTACCCTTGTTGATGAAGTGTGTCCCCCATCCCCGGCAGTTCCCTACTACTGTCAATCCCACCCCACTCCACCCTCCCCTGGCAGTTTCCCACTACTTCCAATCCCTTTCTTATAGTATTATGATAATTGTTCAAGGTCCACTTATGAGTGACCTTGAACATGGTACTCAGTTCTTTGTTACTGTGATAGATCACTCAGTATTATAGACTCTAAGCCGATCCAAGTTCCTGCAAAGTTCATAATCCTGTCCTTTATGGCTGCATAATATTCCATCATGTACATGTACCACATTTTTTTATCCAGTCCTCTTTCGATGGGTAACACAGTTGGTTCCATGTTTTTGCTATTGTAAATACACAGTTTTTTATAAATAAATTCAGACTTTTGGGAGGGGACACCTTTATGTACAATATGCATGTCCACCATTCCTTAGTGTCCCATTTACATTTAATAGTTGCAATATCCCATCAGCACAGAATTCTAGGAGTATGGTGAGACTCGAAGCAAGCACAGGGAAGTCTGTCACATTTATTACTAAATAAGTGGGGACTGTGACAGCCCCGAGATGACACTGTTTGCATTGCATTGCACCAGAACTTCTTTGAACTATAGAAAAAAGGCAAAGACATTCTAAGAACACAAGCAACCAATGAACCTGATCATATCCTTTCTTACTCATGTTACTTCCTTTTATTAGCCTGCAACTTACTGAAAACAGTGGAATGGAAGAAAAGTGATAGGGAAACCCATAGTTCTTTTTCATTTCGGTCATTTCTTACTCATCAAAAAGGCAAAGATAGAGAATTTAATAGAATACATGCATAGCCAGAAATAAAATTTAAAAGCCATATTCATTTTATGTAGCATCTCTACTGTTCTAGTATGAATGAACTACATATACATACATGAGCTACAAAATATAAATTGTGTAATCCACATACTCATTAAATGCTTGTATATTCACATTTAAAAGTAGCATTGCATAGTATAAAGATTAATGGCAAAATTCATGCTAATAATTGAAATGTTTAGTTTGTCTTTCATTAGAATGGCATTAAACAAAAAGTAGAAAACAGAAAACAAAACAAAACAGTAACAACAACAAAAAAACACCCTTTATAACAAGTTAAGAGAGAGACCAAAGAAGAAAGAAAAAGTCTTATATTTCAATGCCTTTAATGACACTCGCTCCTTTTTTGTTTTTGTTTTGTTTTGTTTTGTTTTTTAATATGAGACACTCATTTCATCTTATACTGGATCTCACAAATTATGTGGCAATCCCTGGCTGAAATAAAATCCGCTCTATGCATAGGATCCATGTTAAACCCTCAAGTTGCCTCTAAATGACTTGAAAACAAAGAGAAATACAGCAAATATGCGTATGCTCATGCTGACTGGTGTGCCATGGGAAATAAAGTTGTTTGTCTCTAACCCAAGAATCTCCTGTCTTCTGTTACCATACATGGAATAGAAACAAGCTAATATACTAACTTGCAACTGGGGTAAAATTTCAGACTCAGAGTTTTCACACCAATCACAAAGTAATCAGGAAATATAAAAGACCTACTGTAGTCACAGAATTTCCAAGAAGACAGGCCCAGTTTAACTCTTTCCCACTTAACACAAATTCTTTCCCCTCCAGATCTCATTCTTTGTTGCACAATTGTGTTTTGGTGATATTCTTTTCTATCCCATTTGGTCAAACCATACTCTTAAGGGAATGAAAATATTAACATTCTCTTTGTCTTTTTCCATGAGTTCTTATTAACATGAATTTTTCCTAATTAATTTATTTTATTTAGACCGTACAATCCTGATAAATTTTCCTCTCCTCCATAATAAATATGACTTCTTAATAGTGCAGCTGAGTGAAATATTTCCTTGTGGCATGTCTTT
Organism: Cephalopachus bancanus; assembly: GCA_027257055.1. Lineage (NCBI taxonomy): Eukaryota > Metazoa > Chordata > Mammalia > Primates > Tarsiidae > Cephalopachus > Cephalopachus bancanus. The sequence continues at coordinate 11,718,546 of JAPVLO010000046.1, read as the reverse complement.
TTTACCTACCAAACATTTTAAGATGTTATTCATATCAGCCAGCCTTTCCTAATGTACCACAATCTAACTTCCCTTTCATAGCTGATTCCAGTCATAATGGTTCAAGCAAAGGATGGAAAAAAATATTGCTTTAAAATTATCCCAAACATATTATGATGCCAAATTTGCTTAAAGTCTATATGCATATATGTTATGAATCTGTGCATGTTTGTAAGACATAGAAAAAAATGGAGAAATATACACAAATTAATTTCATGTAACCTCAGATATATGAGTCAAAGAGCAGAAAAGAAGACCTCCATATTTCTACTGCTTGAATTTCACATTTAAAATATTTTACTTTTGTAATAAAACAAATCAAATTTTAGTTTTAAAAATTGTTTGCAAAATACTCACCAATAACAACAAAAGATTATTTTCCACTTAATGCTTTCTTACTAAAAAATTCTATAACTACTCCTTGTTATCTATCATATGGAATACAAAATCCTGCCCTTGACACTCAGAGTGTTTCATAGGTAGTGCTTATCTCCCACCCTGCCCCATCATTCCCTATTACCATTCTTATCCCTCTCCTCCTTCCCATCTGCCATCATGGATGGGAATAATTCAACAAATCCCTCCTACCAACAATGCATAGATCATATTCACTTTTACTTTGGGAGTTATTTGTATGCTGACAATTTCTTTTCCTTACCCCTGTGCCATCTAAATCTATCCACCCAGCTTCATCCATATTTGTCCTAAGCTATTCACTGAGTTTCCACTAAATTAAGTGACAAAAATACAATTTGCCTGTTAAGTGGATCTGATTCTTCTGCGAATATTATTCTTGGAGCAATACATAGAGATTTTTAAGCTTATTTAACATAGAGTTATGCTTACTATTATCTGTAAAGTACCTTAAAAGTAGTGGGCACTGCCTGTCTGGAGGTCCTGGTTTGCCCTCTTTAGACCACATAAGAAAAGGAAGCCAAAACCAAAGTAGGAACAAACCTGTTAAGGAAGAATCTGTCAAGGGAGAAATATGCATATTCCACTGCAATTTATCCTAGCAACAGAACTCCTTGCTTTATAAAAAATGGCATTATAGGGTGAATATAGTTAACAATATTGTATATTTCAAAATAACTAGAAGGAAGGATTTTGAATATTCTTACCACAAAGTAGTAATAAATATTTGAAGTGATGGATAAGCAAATATCCTTATTTGATCACCACAATATGCATACAAGTATCAAAACATCATATTATACCTGTAATTATGCACAATTATTATGTGTCAATTAAAAACAAAGCTAGACATAAAAATAGCATTATACTGAGAAAAATGGCATGCATATGTAATAAACTGAATGGGGCAAAATTACATTTTGCCTAGTTAACTCCAATTTAGTGAAAAGTTTGCATATGATTAGAAGAGGTTGTACAGAAGAAAAATAAAACATAAGGCATAAAATATCGAGTTATAAAAAAAGGGTTAACTTGGGCCTGAGCCCTTGAGAACATTTGAGGTACTAACAACTTTTGATTCTCTTGTTGAGTCTGGGCAGGCTCAGGAAGGTAATAAACAATGATGTTTTATATATATTTTGTCTCACTTATTATAAAACTTGCAGATATTACAATGGGATATGAGTCATGAACTAGGGAAAAATGAATGCTCACTATCATAATCCCTATAGGAGCAGGCCAGCTATGGAGCTACTAAGATCATTTGCCTTGACCTTCCCATAGCACCCAGGAAGATTGGGCCTGCCTAGTAGAGCATTCATTAAGACTGAGTTTAATTCTTGGATCAAATCACTTATTTTTCTCTCAGTCTCAAGTCCCATGTGTTAACTCACGCTTCCTCTTTCCAGTCTCTCTTCAGCCCCAATCCTATTGCTCTACCCATCACTGGATTAAAGGACTAGAAGAAAGGAAAACAGTAGGAAATCCACCAAAAGGATAGATTCTATAGAACACAAATTAAAAGAAACACTTCCACATCTTTAGTAAGAGCCTGGGCCAGAGCTATTTTTCAGATGTATTTTAATGGGTAGTCAATATACATCATCTAGTGTTCCAGCAAGTGGTGAAATGAAGCTTTCATCAATATCTTCAATGAGAATAGACTCACATTTATTTTTTGATTGCTAAAAGTTATGTTGGTATCATTTTTCTGCCAGAAAAGAAAAGTAAGGACAAACAATATTTCAAAAATGAGTGTGCTTCAGGTTTCCCCTACCTCAGAAACTGACAAACAGTACATACATATCAGGGCAACTATATGATCATAGTTGTGTCCATAAAGGATATATAGAAGTGGTCCCTGGAGATTTTTCAGCAATTGAAAGGCATGCCATCAGCAATATAAAAATAATTTTCTACTATATTTAAAAAATTTTGAGGCAGAGTTATGTGTTTAATGATTCAAATAAGATTTTTTAAAATCTACCAAATAGAAAACAATATGTTAATCATTGCAAGGGATTATTTTTTAAAAACTGACAAAAATAAACAACCTTTAGAATGGTAAGGGTGGGAGTTCAGGTAAGATGGGAATGGCATTGGTGGGACTGTAAGATTCTCTGAAAGTGAGTACCCAGAAAGACTCTTACTTTCCTTTCCCCACCCGCTGCCCACGAACAGTCACACCGGTCTGAGGCCTGGAGACCCTCAGTCCCACGCAAGGCTAGCTATAGCAGCCCCTCAGCTACTGCTGTTCCATCATAGGTGGCCCCAGCCCCAGCTCCCTACCCAACTACAATGTCTCACCGGGCCCCAAGCCACTGGCCAAACCTGTGGAGGCCCTTGGATACCACCTTGTGGAGACCTGGGTTCCCTTGCTGCCAACACTGATCCAACCGGCACTCAGTTACTGCCAGCTCCCTTCCTGACTGGGCACCCCGCCCAGAAGGTTGGGTGCTCACTCCTCAGAGTTCCAGCTCCTCACCCTGGGTTCTGGGCCCCCGCCCAGACCTATTTCAAGCTGCCATCACTCAGAGAGGCTCCAGGTGCCCGCCCCTCAGAGATACCAGCTGCATTACTGGCTGAAGTGCCCTGTGTGGGGCACAAAGCCACTGTCCCGCTTACTACCTGCCCTTTGGAGCTCCGGTCCCCACTCTGGCTGAGGCACCCAGCGCAGGACCCCATGGTTGTGTAAGGGAATAGTATATCTTAAGGAGGTCCTGATCAGCTGCTCTCAGTGCTCAGCTCCAGAAGAGGGAATTCCCAGTTCCCTCCTCCACCCCAGGCTGCTGGCAGCACACCAGATCCAACACCCAGCTGTGTTGCTGATTGCTGGTGCCTGACACTGGAGACACACCACCACAACCCATCATAGTGGATCACCTACAAACCAGGCTGAATGGAGAGAAGGATCCATGAAAGAGGAGCTGCCCACCTGGGCCATTATCCAGGCAGAGATTTGCATTGCCCTGCCCATCTACGAACAGCCTCCACCTTGGTTTCTAAGGTAATGTTGCTAAACAGGAGACAAAAGGCCCTCCCCTGCACTGAATCAGATACAGGCAGCTCAGCTCTGTCACAGACTTCTCAGATAGCAAGCCAAAGGAACCAACCCAAGCTTGGAGTAAATCTATCTGCCTGCAATGAAAGCAAAGGGGAGAGGCTAGAAATAAGAGCTGAAGAGACTTTAGACACCCAGGAAAGATTCCAGAACTAGTCTGATTTCTAATTTTGATTTTTGATTGTATTGTTTTGACTGTTCATTTTGCTCACTTTTGCTTGCTTTTTGATTTAGACTACCTGTTTATGTTGGGGAAAAAATACATCAGAAGATATGATTTTATTGGACTGTCTTTGTGTGATTACTGGTATACTTTAGGGAATTTTGTTTGTGTGTCTGTTTTTCACTCTTTTCTGGCCTTGTGTCTCTCTTTCATTTGTTAGTTGGTATGTATGTCTGTTTTCCCTCTCACTCTTCTCTCTCTCTAACTTCCTCTTAATCCTACCTTCTTCCATTATTTTCCTTTTTTGTACCTTCTTTTGTTTCAGGGAGCAAACCTAAACCCCATTGCATAGACAGATTGTAAGGCAGTGGGAAATGGGTTCCAGTGTGCCCATACACCTGTTGGTGGATACTGGGATCTGCAGATAGATTCTGGGTCACAGCTTCCCCCTCAATTAAACCTCAAAACTGCAAAAAAGTACAGCCCCCAACCCACAGTCCAACCTCAAAAGTGAACAAAGCCAGAGGACCCTCATAGGTAAGAACAGGAGATTGAACAAAAGAAGTAAAAGCAACTCCACCTTCCCTGAAAAACAGAATTAAAGAAGGGGAGGGAAAGGGAGAGAGAGAAAAATCTACAAAATTAAGAAAAACCAAAAGAAGAATATGGGTTTTTCCCAGACCCCTGGGAGGGCAGACACTGAGAAAACTTACTTCAGAATGCAAACAATGAAGAGGCCCTAGAATGACTGGTCTCAAACTACAAACCTAGATATCAAGACATTAATGGAGAGATTAAAAAGAATTGAGGAGAGACAAGAAAAAACTAGGAAGGAGTTGACAACTGAGATAACAGTAGTAAAGAATACTGTAAATGAAATAAATAACAAACTGATAAGCATGAAAAGCAGAATTAGCCAAGCAGAAGAAAGAATCTCAGAGCTTGTGGACCAAAATATAGAACTAACCCAAACTGTCAAAAACATAGAAAAGAAGATTACAAAGACAGAACAAAACCTTCAAAAGATGAGCAATTACTTCAAGAGATCAAACCTAAGATTAATTGGACTTTCTGAAACAGAAAGGGAGACAGAGACCAAATTGGAACAAACATTTCATAAGATTATTGAAGAAAACTTCCCTCATCTCATCAGTGATGCAATAATTCAAACACAAGAGATTCAGAGAACCCCTGCAAGACAGAAAATGAGAAGACCAACTCCAGACACATAATAATTCACCTAAACAAAGTAGGTATAAAAGAAGAAATCCTAAAGGCAGCAAGAGAAAAACGCCAGATCACCTACCATGGAAGACCAATTAGAATAGCAGCAGATTTATCTACAGAAACCCTGCAGGCTAGGAGAGCTTGGAGCCCTATCTTCAAAGTTCTAAAAGATAAACAATTTCAACCAAGAATAACCTACCCAGCCAAATCAAGCTTCATCAGTGAGGGGAGAATTAAAATCTTTCTCAGATATCTAATCCGTAAGAACTTGTGCTGCCACCAGACCACTTCTACAAGAAACACTTAAGAAAGTACTAAACACTGAAGAAAAGGAAAAAAGAACAATGTTCTTCACAAGATTACAGGAAAAAGAGTAAAACATACACAAACCAACCCCAAAACCAAAAGAAAAAACAACAAACATCAGCACAGAATTCTAGGAGTATGGTGAGACTCGAAGCAAGCACAGGGAAGTCTGTCACATTTATTACTAAATAAGTGGGGATGGGAAAACACCCCTTATCAAAAGGATGACTGCACTATGCATATTTGTATACCTAACCCTTAACTGTACCCCACAATTTTAAAATAAAAAATGTTTTAAAAAGAAATGAGTTCTTTATATTTCTGTATTGTCATACATATAATTTTCAAATATTTTCTCCCATTCTGTTGGTTATGTTTTCATTTTCTTGATGGTATTCTTTGATGTGCAAAAGTTTTTAATGTTGATAATGTCTAATTTATCTACTTTTTATTCTGTTCTTTGTTTTGTTGGTGTTATATCTAAGAATCCATTGCCAAATCTGAGATCATGGAGATTTACTGCTAAGTTTTCTTCTAAGTGTTTTATGTCTTATATTTAGGTGATTAATCCATTTTGAATTAATTATTGTACATACTATGAGGCTGTGGTCCACCTTCATTATTTTGTATGAGGATGCCCATTTGTCCCTGTACCATTTGTTGAAAATGGAGATTTCTTTCCTCCATTTTTAAGGGAACTTGGAATCCTTGTCAAAAAATAAAAATTAAAAAATAAAAAATACTTAGAAATAAATTTAATCACAGAGGTGATGACTTGGACACTGAAAACTACAAAACAGAAAGAAAAAAGACCTAAGCAAATAGAAAGACATCCCACATTCATGGATTGGAAGATTTAATATTAAGATGAAAATATTATCTCTTAGGAGTTAAATTATATCTTGTTCCTCAAAAGATATATTTATTTCCTAATTCCCTGTACTTGTAAAGTTTACATTATTTGGAAGTATGATCTTTGCAGATATAATCAGGTTAAGTGAGGTCATACTTGATTAGGAGGGCTTTAATCCAATTTGATGGATGTTTTTTAAGAGGAGAAAAACTTGAACCCAATGCAGAGGGATGATAGGCATGTGAAGTTGGAGCCAATCATTGGACTTATATTGCCCACAAGCTAAGGCATGTCTGTGATTACCCAAAATGTATAATAGGCAAGTAAAGATCCTATACTAAAGATTTCAGAGACAGCATGGCTCTATCGGCACCTTGATTTCACTTATCTGTGGGAATATGTTTTGGTTGTTTTAAGGCACTCACTTTGGGTACTCTTTATGACATCCCTAGGAAATTAATATACTACCCAACATAATTTATAAATTAAAGCAATCCCTGTCAAAGTCCCAATGGTATTAAGCAAAAGATGGAAAACTCTATCCTGAAATTCATATGGAATTTCAAGGGAACCTGAACAGCTGAAACAATCTTGAAAAATAACAACAAGGTCAGAGGATTCACACTTCCCAATTTCAAAACTCACTCTAAAACTACAGCAATCAATGCAAAGCAGTACTGGTTAAAGTAGACACTTAGGTCAATGGAATAGAATAGAGCACCCAGAAACAAAGTCTCACATCTATGACCATTTGATTTTCAACAGGGATGTCAGGCATATTCAGTGAGAAAAGAACAATCTCTTCAACAAATTGTTTTGGGAAAACAGGATATCCACATTTAAAAAAAAAAGAAGGTAGACTTTTACTTTATCACATACACATAAATTGACTTGAAGTGGATAAAAGACCTAAATACAGGAGTTAAAAGTATATAATTTTTAGAAGCACAGAGATAAATCTTCATGACCTTGAATTTGGAATTTTTTTAAAAAAACATTACACTGAAAGTGCAAGCAACAGGTGGGAATGCAAACTAGTACAACCTCTTTGGAAGACAGTGTGGAGATTTCTGAAAGAACTAGAAATTGACCTTCCATATGATGCAGCAATTGCCCTGTTGGGAATATACTTGGAGGAACTCAAGTCATTCTACAAAAAAGATACCTACACACGTATATTTGTTGCAGTTCTATTCACAATAGCAAAACACAGAACCAACCATGTTGCCCATCAAAGCTGGACTGGATTAAAAAAAATGTGGTATATATACACAATGGAATATTATGCAGCCATAAAGAAGGACAAACATATGGACTTTGCAGCAACTTGGATGGATTTAGAGTCAATCATACTCAGTGATTGTTGGGAGCCAACATCTACAACTACATGTATGTAGGCCTATAAGGGCCCATCTGGAGAATTGTCTCTGACACAAGGAGATCAGTAACATCTGCGATATTGGCGTATGAATAAAGACCAATGCACATACATAACAATAAAATTTACAACATTAATATACAAAATTTAAGTATGTCTGGTAGAAAATTCACAGCAGAATTATTCTATATTTCTCTCCTTTGTTAAACTGTCTTTTCCTTCTCAAGATATTTTTTAGCTGTTATTTCCTGGTAAACTGGTTAGTCAGCCTTTGTTCTTGCTAGAAAGTTTTCCCTTAGGTTAAAATTAAACATTATAATTGTGATAATAGTTTTGTTATGTTGCCTTAGGTCAAGCAGAACGTTCCTAGTTTCTGTATGTGCTGAAACTCTCAGTTTACTTCTGCCCCTGGCTATCGTCATGGCAACGGTGCAGTTCATTGTCCCAAAGTAGTGTGACAGGTTCCCAGACACAGGTAGCCTCCACATAACAGGAAATAAGATTTAGGTTTTAGGTTAAATTACAGTTACACTAAGTTTTATAGAAGATAAGAGTTAGTTTATAGTTTGGATATTAATTAAGGCTAGTGATAAGGTTTATAAGAGTTTATAATAAAATACTGGTTCAATTAGAATAATACATAGTGTGAAGAGTTAAGTAATGAAGTATATAAGGAAGTAAAGTTTAAACACGAGAAATTTATAGAAGTAATGTTAAGATTTTAGTTTAAGGATAAGTTTTCAGGTAATTAGTATAGGATTCTAGGGCATTGCATATTAAAAATCAGTAGGTTATAAGTATAAAAATAAGTTCATAGATATAGTGTAAGGTTAAGTAATACTTAATGTGGTGTTTGATTATAACTTAGAAAGTTACAATAATAAGAGTATAGGCGTAAGTTAATAGGATAAATATAAATTGAGTAAGGATAGAAGATTAATATAAAGTTAAGGTAATAATAAGTTGATAGTCTTAATTGTTAAGAATCATTAGAAGTTATTAATTTTGGATTTAATGTTAATCAGAGTTTAGCTCACTGGATTGATTAGAATTTAGAATTAATCAAGAAGTTTAGAACATAAAGTATAACATGAATGGGTTATGGGAAACATCTTATGAAACTATCGATTAATTTGTGTACCTGTTACATTGTGGGCAGCATGTCATGCATCATGGAATAGTAATTGTGTGCTTGGGACTTGAAAGTCTCGTGATAATCTTGTAAGGCATAGTTTGTAAACCACGTTACACATCATGGAACTTGTACGCCCCCAGCAAGTGATTGTCACACTGCTGGACGGTAAGAAAAATGGTATATAAGTTGGAAGAAGTTTGAATAAAATTTGGCTTCAGTGCTGATCAGACTGTTCCCAGAAGAAACTACCTCTGAGTGGTTTTCTCTCTCCGTCTGGATTCTCCATTGCGGTCCTTACCCACCCTCAGTCGGGGCTGGTCCCCGACAAGTGATCTATCACAGAAATAAAAAACAGTGTACCATATGTTCTCACACATAAACAGACCTTGAACATTTATACATAAGAAAGGGATTTGCAGGAAACTCTTGGGAGGTGGGGATTGGCAGTTGAGGAAAACTGTTAGGGGAGGGAGAGGCATACCTCATTAACAAGTGTACCTGCATAATCGATGTCTGTATACCCAACCCTGAATTGTACTCCACATCTTTACAATAAAAAAAAAGAAAAAAAAAAGAATGGTATGGGTGATCAAGTTATCCCAGTTTACCCAGGTCTTTCCCAGAGTTAGGATTAAGTTTCACATCCCAGAAGTTCCCTTGGTCCTGGACAAATCACAAATTGTGGGTCACAGAGACACTTTAGTTACTGGTTGGAGCAATGACTAAGATAATTGTATCTATGGACAAAATTGAAAAGTCATTTACATTTCAGACTTTATTGTCAAGTCTAAAACCAGAATATATTTGCACGACCTGGCATAGCACATTATTATAAAATAATGGTTGTAACAGACGTCAAATTATACTTAAGCCCCAATATAAGGAGTTGACACCTTACATAGTCTCAGACATATATCTCAAAATTCCAAATTCTCTACATGCAGTGCTTAGTAAGTTTAACCCTCACTCCTTTTTTAAAATTTATTTTAGATTCAGAGGGTACACATGCATATTCATTACGTGGACATATTGTGCAGTGGCAGGGATTGACCCATTCTCCAGATAGTGAGCATTGTGCCCCATAGGTAATTTCTGAACCCTGACCCCCTTCTCACCTTACCCCATATTGGTGTCCCCAATGTCTATTATTTCCATCCTCATGAGCATTTAACTCCTACATATGAGTGGTAACATGCAGTGTTTGGTTTCCTGTTTCTGAGTCAGTTTACTTAGGATGATGATCTTTAGTTCCATCCATGTTGCAACAAAGGACATGATTTCATTCTTTTTACAGCTGTGTAGTATTCTATGGTTTATATACATCATGTTTTAATTATCCACTGATCGACAGATGGGCATTTAGGTTGATTCCACGTCTTTGCAATTGTGATTTGTGCTACAACTAACATGCAAGTGCAAGTGTCTTTTTTACATAATTACCTCTGTTATGTATCTGTTTGGGTAGATACCTAGTAGTGGGATTGCTGGATCAAATGGTAGATATACTTTTAGTTTTTTGAGTGAACTCCATATCACTTTGCATTGAAATTGTACTAGTTTTCACTTCCACCAACAGTGTATAAGTGTTCCCTTTTCTCTGCATCCATGCCAGCATGTATTGTTATTTGAATTTTTAATAGTGGCCATTCTGACTGGTGTAAGGTGGTATCTCGTTGTGGTTTTAATTTGTATTTCCCTGATGATGAGTGATGTTGAGAATTTTTTCATATGTTTGTTGGTCATTTGTTTTTTGGGGTTTTTTTTTGAAAGCTATCTATTCATGTTGTTTGCCTACTTTTTAATGGGACTACTTACTTTTTTCTTGCTGATTTGACTTTTTGCAAATTCTAGATATTAGTTATTTTTCAGATGCATAGTTTGCAAATGTCTTCTCCCATTTTGTAGGTTGTCTGTTTGCTCTGTTGATTATTTATCTTGCTGTACAAAAGCTTTTTAGTTTTATTAGGTTCTACTTATTTATTTTTGTTTTAGTTGCATTTGCTTTAGGAATTTTAGTCATAAATTATTTGCCTAGGCTGATGCCCATAGAGTTTTTTCTAGGTTTTCTCTTAGAATTTTTATGGTTCAGGCCTCACATTTAGTTATTTAATCAATCATTATTTAATTTTTGTATATGGGGAGCAATAAGGATCAAGTTTAATTTTTCTGCATGTAGCCATTCAACTTTTCCAGCACCTTTTTGATGAATAAGGTGTCCTTTCCCTAATGTATGTTTTTGGCTGCTTTTTCAAAGATCAGATGGTTGTAGGTATTTCGGTTTATTTATAGATTCCCTATTCGGATCCATGTCTCTGCTCTTGTACCAGCATCATGCTGTTTTAGTAACTACAGTCTTGCAGTATAATTTGAAGACAGATAATGTCTTTGTTCTTTTTGCTTAGAATAGCTTTGGCTATTCTGGCTACTTTGGTCCCATATAAATTTCAGGATAATTTTTTTTGTAATTCTGTGAGAAAACGATATTAGTAGTTTGGTAGTGATTACATTGAATCTGTAGATTACTTTGGGTAATTGGTTATTTAAATAATGTTGATCCAGCTGGGCTCGGTGGCTTAGCCAGTAATCCCACACCTTGGGAGGCTGAGGTGAGTGAATTGCCTAAGCCTGCATGTTCGGGACCCACCTGGGCAACTTGGTAAGACCTCATCTCTACAATAAATCAAAAAATTAGCTGGGTGTGGTCATGCGCCTGTAGTTCCAGGCTACTTGGAAGGCTGAGTGGAAGGATTGCTGGAGCTCAGCAGATCGAGGCTGCGGTGACCAGGAGCAGCCACTGCACTCCAGTCTGGGTAACAGAATGAGACTCCAACTCAAAAAAAAAAAATGTTGATCCTTCTAATATATGAGCATGCATATTTCTCCATTTGTTTGCATCCTCTGAAATTTCTTTGATCAGAGTTTTGCAATTCTTTTTGTAGAGATCTTTCACCTCCTTGTCTAAATACATTCCTAGGCATTTTGGCTTTTTGGCTGCTATTGTAAATGGAATTGAGTTCTTTATTTGATTCTCATCTTGGTCATTATTGGTGTACAGCAGTGCTACTGATTTATGTATGTTGATTTTGTATCCTGAAACTTTACTGAAGTCATTTATCAAGTCCAAGAGTCTTTTGGAGGAGTTTTTAGGGTTCTTTAGGTATAAGTTTATATCATCAGCATACAGAGATAGTTTGATTTCTTCTTTTCCAATTTGAATGTCCTTTATTTCTTTGTCCTGCCTGATTGTTAAAATGTTGAATAGTAGTGGTAAAAGGGGCATCCTTGCCTCATCCCAGTTCTGAAGCAGAACACATTCAACGTTTCTCCATTCAGGATGACCTTGGCAGTGGATTTATCATACATGGCTTTTATTATTTTGAATAATGTTCCCTCTATACCTATTTTTCTGAGGGTTTTTATCATGAAGGGATGTTTAATTTTATTAAATGCTTTTTGTTCATCTATTGAAATAACTGTATATTTTTTGTTTTTAATTCTGTTTATGTAGTGGATCACATTTATTGACTTGCTTATGATGAATCATCCTTGCATCCCTGGGATAAAACTCACTTGATCATGGTGTATTAATATGATTTTTTTAATGGGCTGTTGAATTTGGTTTGCTAATATTTTGTTGAGAATTTTTGCATCTATGTTCATAAGGTATATTGGTCAGTAGTTTTCTTTTTGTGTCTTTTCTTGCCCCTGGTATCAGAGTGATACTGTTCTTACAGAATATATTAGGGGGCTTCCCTCTTCTTTAATTTTGTGAAATAGTTTCAGTAAAATTGATACCACTTCTTTGGAGGTCTGGTGGAATTCAGCTGTGTGTCCATCGGGTCCCAGATTTTTTGTTGTTGGGAGACCTCTAATTACTTTTTCAATCTTACTACTCATTATTGGGTCTGTTCAGCATTTCTGTTTCTTCCTGATCAATGTCAGTGGGTTGTATGTCTCCAAGGATTTATCTATTTCCCTGTTTTTTGTTTGTTTGTTTTTTGATTTTTTTTTTTTTGGTTTTGTTTTTGTTTTTTTGCATAAAGATGTTCATAATAGTCTTGCATAATGTTTTGAATTTCCATCATATCAGTTGTAATGTCTGTTTTTTCATTTCTGATTCAGCTAATTTGAATCTTCTCTCTTTGTTTCTTAATTCATCTAGCTAGTGGTCTGTCAATTTTGTTTCTCTTTTCAAATAATCAACTTTCTATTTCATTGATCCTTTGTATTTTTTTTCCATCTCAATTTTATTTAGTACTGCTCTGACCTTCATTCTTTCTTTTCTTCTACTCCTTTTTGGTTTCAATTAGTATGAAATATTTTTTCTCCAACCCCTTACTTTGACTCTATAGGAGTCTTTGTGAGTTAAGTGGGTTCTTTGAAAGCAGCTGATATTTGGGTTGTGTTTTCTTATCCATTCTGTTAATCTATATCTTTTTAGTGGGACACTGAGATCATTTTTGTTCAGAGTTAATAATGATATGTAAGGTACTATTCTACTCAGCATACTGATTGCTATCTGGTTGCTTTATTTATTTTCTTTATTGTGCTGGTGTTCCAGAAAGCCTGTGGACTTTATTATTTCTGGCATTTTTATAGTGGTGTGTTTTGACTTTTTGTTTCAGTATTTAGGACTCCTTTAAATATTTCTTGTAGAGTCAATCTAGTGGGGACAAACTCCCTAAGTGTTTGTTTGTCTAGAAATGACTTTATTTCTCTTTCATTTATGAAACTTAGTTTTTCAGAATACAAAATCCTTTACTGACAGTTTTTCTGTTTGAAAAGATTGAAAATGGGGCCCCAATGACATCTGGCTTGTAGAGTTTCCTCTGAGAAGTCTGCTGTTAGCCTGATAGGTTTACTTTTAAGTTATTTGATGATTTTATCTCAATGCTCTTAAAATTTTTGCCTTCACATTAACTTACTCAGATATTATATGCCTTGGGGATATTCTTCTTTACAATCAATTTTCTGGAGGTTCCTTGGACTTCTTGAATCTCAATGTTACGATCTCAGGCAAAACCAGGGAAGTTTTCCTCCTTTATTCACTCAAATAAATTTTCCAAACCTGTTACTTTCTCTTTATCCTCAGGAACATCGATGATTCTTAGGTTTGAACACTTTACATAATCCCATACTTCTTGGAGTCTTTGTTCCATTCTCTCAATTATTTATTCTTTATTGATGTCTGATGGGGTTAATTCAAAGTCTTGTCTTCAAGTTCTGAGATTGTTTCTTCCCCTTGTTCTAGTCTACTGTTAAAACTGCGGGACCTCCGGAAATATGGCGATGGGGCAACCTGGTCTGTGAAACCCTCTGCAAAGGAGAACTGCATTGGGTCTCTGGCTCTCACCCCAGGGGCTGCAGACCCTAACATCGCAGTCTGCTCTTCATACAGAGGTCGGCCATTGCCACTGCTGGGGCATCGCAGTGGACTGGACAGCCACTGCAGTGCGGACACTGCCGCCGCCGCTGCAGCCACCACCGCTGCAGCCGCCGCCGCCAGTAGCACATTGCACCACCCAGGCCAGAGGCGATCCACGACTTCAGTCCTTGAAGCCTCTTCAGGGAAGATCTGCTGGGATTGCTGCCACCTCTCCTGCAACCGAGATGTCCTGCCTGCCGTGAGTCTCCTGACTGTGCCCTGAGGCAGGCATCCATCTCCAGTCTCTGCTGGATCCTGTCCAGCCTCACTTCGTCTGGGCGAGCAGCTATGATAGCACCACCTGCTGGCGATTCAAGATAACAACACTGAAATGGGAGAAACAAGCTTGAAAAAGACATAGGCCAGACTGGTGAACGGAGGGTGATCTGAACTGTCCTTCACAGCAGACCAGGGGCAACAGACCCTAACTGCAAATTAATTTACCTGCTTGAAAAGAAAGCTAGAAATCAGAACTGAAAGGACAATGGACTTAAATGAAAAGTCTCAGAGTGTGCTTCATTGATTCTGTTAGTTTAATGACTTAATTCTATTCCTACTGTATTGTTCCCTTTTTTCCCCCTCTTCCTTTTCTTCTTTTTCTTCCCCCTGTAAACCATATCTTTGTATAGGGGAACAGCACACCAATAAGGTGGTTGGTTACCTTATATGTTAGCATCACTATATATATATTTTTTCTTTCTATGGAAGTTGGTTCATCTGTAGCTGTGGTCTATTGTTTTTATCTGTTTCAATATAGGTCTCTCTCTCTATTTGTTGGCACACGTTTGTTTCCCCCCTTACTCCTTTATCTCTCCACCCCCCTCTTCAACCCACTGTCTGCTCTTCCCTCTGCTAACCACATTTTATTTCAGGGAGTAAAACTACAGCCCCACTGAACGGACAGATTCCAAGGCAGTGGGAAGTGGGTTCCAGATTATCCACATACCTGTCAGTGAATACCAGGACCTACAGATAGATTTTGAATCACAGCTCCCCCCTTAAGTAAATCTCAAAACTGCAAAAAGAACCACCCACAACCTACAGTACAACTCCAGAATTGAACAAAGTAAGAGGGCATACATAAAGAATAGGAGATTGAGCAAACAAAAGTAAAACCAATCCCTTTACCCCTGAATAACAGAATTAAACAAGATGGTGACATGGAGGGAAGAAAAAAGTAGGGAGGGGGAAAACCGCACAAATGAAGAAAAACCAAAAGAAGAATATAGGTCTCACACAGACCCCTGAGAGATCAGACACTGAGAAAACAGATTCTGGAACACAAACAATGAAGAGCCCCCAGAATGACTGGTCACTTGCAACAAGCCGAGACATCAAGACATTAATAGAGAGAATTTTAAAAATTGAGGAGAGACAAGAGGAAAATAGGAAGGAGCTGATGTCAGAAATAACAGCGGTAAAGAATACTGTGATGGAAATGAATAACAGACTAATAAGCATGGATGCAGAATTAGTTAAGCAGAAGAAAGAATCTCAGAGCTCGAAGACCAAAACACAGAACTAACCCAAACTGTCAAAAGCATAGAAAAGAAGCTCAAAAAGGCAGAACTAAAACTGCAAGAAATGAATGATCATTCAAGAGACCAAACCTAAGAGTAATTGGGTTTCCTGAGACAGAGAGAGAAACAGAAGCCACACTGGAGAAACATTTCATGAAATCATTCAAGAAAACTTCCCTCATCTCATCAAGGATGAAAAAATTCAAACACAAGAGATTCAGAGAACCCCTGAAAGACAACAAATGAGAAGACCAACTCCCAGACACATAATAATTCGCCTAAACAAAGTAACAATAAAAGAAAAAATCCTAAAGGCAGCAAGAGAAAAAGGCCAGGAAAGACCAATTAGAATAGCAGCACATTTATCCACAGAAAACCTTCAGTCTAGGAGAGCCTGGTGCCCTATCTTCAAAGTTCTAAAAGATAAACAATTTCAGCCAAGAATAACCTACCCAGCCAAACTAAGCTTCATTAGTGAGGGAGAATTGAAATCTTTTCCAGATATTCAATCCCTAAGAACCTACGCTGCCACCAGACCACCTCTACAAGAAACACTTAAGAAAGTACTGAACACAGAAGAAAAAGAAAATAGAACAACAACATTCTTCACAAGAGTACACGCAAAAGATTAAAAACATACATGAGCCAACTCCAGAACCCAAAGAAAGACAACAAACAAACAGGAACAACTCTCTAAGAACCTCATGACAGGGATCAACTCTTGCATTTCAATTATTAGCCTAAATGTGAATGGACTAAATGCACCACTGAAAAGATATAGAATGGAAAAATGGATAAAATATCATCAGGCAACAATCTATTGCCTTCAAGAGACTCACCACACTAAAAAGGACACTCACAGACTCAAAGTAAGAGGATAGGAAACAAACTTTCAAGCGAATGGAATACAAAAGAAAGGAGGAGTAATGATCTTAATTTCAGACACAATACCCTTCAAGTTATTAAAAATGAAAAAAGATGCAGAAGTCCACTACTTAATGATAAAAGGCTCAATCCATCAACAAGAAATAACTATCCTTAACATATATGCACCCAACATGGGCGCGCCAACTTTCATAAAGCAACTTCTAGGAAAACTAAAGAAAGATATTGACTCTAACACCATCATAATTGGGGACTTTAATACCCCACTCACAACTCTAGACAGATCATCAGAACAAAAATCAGCAATGAGATCCAGAACCTCAATGTGACTTTGGACCAAATGGACTTAATTGATACCTACAGAACACTCCATCCAAAGACCACAGAATATACATTCTACTCATCACCGCATGGAACGTATTCTAAGATCCACCATGTAATTGGCCATAAATCAAGCATAAGCAAATTTAAAAGGACCAAAATTCTACTATGCACCTTCTCGGACCACAATAGAATAAAAATAAACATTGACACCAACAAAGTCCCCCCAAAACACACAAAGACATGGAAACTAAACAGCATGATGGTAAACAACTCATGAGTCAATGATGAAATCAAAACAGAGATCAAAAGACCCCTGGAAACAAATTAAAATGAAGAAATATCTTACCAAAAATCTCTGGGATGCCTTGAAAGCTGTAGTAAGAGGGGAATTTATATCCCTACAAACACACATGAAGAAAATGGAAGGAACACAAATTAACAACCTAGCAAGCCACCTAAAGAAGTTGGAAAAGCAAGACCACAAAAACCCTAATTACAGCAGAAGAATCCAGATCACCAAAATAAAACCGAAATCCAGGACATAGAAGACAAAAAGATAATACAAAAAATCAATGAAACAAAAAGCTGGTTCTTCAAAAGGATAAACAAGATCGATGGTCCCCTAGCTTGACTGATTAAGAAAAAATGAGAAAAAAACCAAATAAGCACAATCAGAAACACAAAAGATGAAGTCACATGTGACCCTGAAGAAATACAAGAGATCATTAGAGACTACTATGTACACTTGTATGGAAACAAACTTGAAAACCTTAAGGAAATGGAGGACTTTCTGACATCACACAACCTACCTAGATTGGAACAAGAAGAAAGTGACTGTAAATAGACCAATAACAATCAAGGAAATAGACTACATAATAAGAAAACTTCCTAGAAAAAAAAGGCCTGGTCCAGATGGCTTTCCAGCAGAATTCTACAAGATATTTAAGGAGGAGTTGATACCAATCCTACTGAAGGTATTCCAGGCGATTGAAAAAGATGGAACTCTCCCCAAATCATTTTACGAAGCCAATATCACATTGATACTCAAGCCAGGAAAAGATCCAACAAAGAAAGAGAACTACAGGCCAATATCTTTGATGAACATAGATGCTAAAATTCCCAACAAGATCCTAGCAAACCGAATTCAGCAATACATCTCAAAAATTATCCATCATGACCAAGTAGGCTTCATTCCTGGGATGCAAGGCTGGTTCAACATTCGTAAAACCATAAATGTAATTAAATACATCAACAGATGCCAAAACAAAAACCACACAGTTATATCATTAGATGCAGAAAAAGTTTTTGATAAAATCCAGCACCGCTTCTTGATAAAAAAACCCTTGAACATCTAGGTATATGGGAAACATACCGCAAAATAGTAAAAGCCATCTACGAGAAACCCACATCCAGCATACTCCTAAATGGAGAAAAATTAAAACCATTTCCCCTGAAAACTGGAACAAGACAAGGATGCCCACTCTCACCCCTCCTGTTCAATATGGTATTGGTAGTCCTAGCTCGAGCAATCAGAGAAGAGGAGGCAATCTGGGTATCCAAATAGGAAAAGAGGAAGGCAAGTCATCTCTCTTTGCATATGATATGATTGTGTACCTTGAAAACCCAAGAGAATCTGTCAAAACCCTCCTTACACTGATAAAGGCCTTTGGCAAAGTCTCAGGATACAAAATAAATGTACAAAAGACAATTACATTTCTCTACACCAATAATAAACAAACAGAAACCCAAATAAAAAACACAATTCCATTCACAATAGCCGCAAAATAAATGAAATACCTTGGCATCTTCCTAACCAGAGACGTGAAAGACCTTTACAATGAAAATTACAAAACACTGCTCAAAGAAATCAAAGATGACACAAACAAGTGGAAAAATATCCCATGCTCATGGATTGAAAGAATCCACATTGTGAAGATGTCCATCTTGCCTAAGGCAATCTACAAATTCAATGCAATACCCATCAAATTACTAGCAACATTCTTCTCAAATCTAGAAAAGACAACACAGGAGTTCATATGGAAACACAAACATCCAAGAATAGCCAGAACAATCCTCAGCAAAAAAATCAAAGCAGGTGCTATCACATTACCAGACTTCAAACTTTATTATAAAGTTACAATCATCGAAACAGCTTGGTATTGGTATAGGAACAGGCGTATAGATCAATGGAATAGAATTGAGATTCCAGAAGCAAAAACCTCAATTTCTCAACCAACTCATCTTCGACAAGATCCCCACCACCTACCACTGGGGAGAGGAGAACCTATTCAGTAAATGGTGCTGGGAAAACTGGCTGACCACATGCAGAAGATTGAAACAGGACCCCTATCTATCTCCATGCACAAAAAAACTCCAAATGGATCAGAGACCTAAATGTAAAACCTCAAACCTTAAGAACCTTAGAAAATGAAGGAAATACCCTCATGGAAATTGGAACTGGCATCCAATTCCTGAACAAAACCCGAAACCCACAGGTCATAAGAGAGAAAATAGACAAGTGGGACCTTATTAAACTGACAAGCTTCTGCAAAGCCAAAGAAACCATCAAGAGAGCAGGGAGACAGCCTACAGACTGGGAAAAAATATTCGCCAACTCCAGGTCTGACAAAGGCTTAGCATCCCGTATCTACAAGGAACTCAAACGTGCTGAAAAGAAAAAAACAAACAACCCCATTATCAAATGGGCAAAAGATATGAACAGACACTTCACAAAGGAAGACATCTGAGCAGCCAACAAACACATGAAGAAATGTTCAACCTCACTAATCATCAGGGAGATGCAAATCAAAACCACACTGAGATATCACCTAACTCCAGTCAGAATGGCAATTATCAACATTTCAAAAATAATAGCTGCCGGAGAGGGTGTGGCGAAAAGGGAACACTTCTACACTGTTAGTGGGAGTGTAAACTAATACAACCTCTGTGGAAAGCAGTGTGGCGATTCCTAAAAGCTCTAAATATCAACCTCCCATATGACCCTGCAATCCCCCTACTGGGAATATATCCTGAAGAAGTCAAATCACTCTAAAAAAGATACCTGCACACGTATTTTATCACAGCATTGTTCACAATAGCAAGAACCTGGAAGCAACCATGCTGCCCATCAAAAGAGGACTGTAAAAAAATGTGGTACATATGCATGATGGAATACTATGCAGTCATGAAAAAGAACAAAATCATGAATTTCGCAGCAACCTGGATGGAACTAGAGTCTATAATACTGAGTGACCTCTCACAGAAACAAAGATCCGAGTATCACATGTTCTCACTCAAATAATGGACCTTGAACATCCAATGTAATACTATAAGAAAATGACTGACGGTACTGGGAAACTATGGGGGGGAGGGGGATGGGATTAACAGTAGCAAATATTTGTCTGGGGATGGGTAAACACCTCTTATCAACAGGGTGCCGGAATGAAACATAATTGTACACCTAACCCTTAACTGTACCCCACAAAACCATAATAAAAAATATTGATGATGGGGAAAAAAAAAACTTCCCACTGCAATTTGTACTTCCATAAATGCTTCTTTCATCTCCAGAATTGTAGCCTGTGTTTTTTGTTTGTTTATTCATTTTGTGTGTTTTGGGGTTTTGTTTGTTTGTTTGTTGGTTGGTTGGTTGGTTGGTTGGTGTCTTTCCCTTTAGAGAATTTTTCATTCATTTCTTGAATAGTTTTTTCTTTTCTAATTTCTTTATGTTAATTATCTCCTGAAGTTCCTTGACAAATTTTATCATCAAGCTTTTGAATTCTATGTCTGGAATTTCAACAATTTCATTTTAATCAGGGTTCATTGCTGAAGAATTGGCGTGGTCTTCTGAGGGTGTTAAAGAACCCTTTTTTTGTTGTTGTTCATAATGCCAGAATTATTTTTCTGGTTCCTTCTCATTTTGGGGTGGATAATTTCTTCTTATTTGTGGTTGGCAGGAGGTTGACATAGACACTGTAGGGTTTCCTCGGTTATGCATAACCTTGTTTGGTGATTTTCTCAATTGCCAGATGTGGCAGTCCTTTGCTGCATTACCTGCACTGGTTCACAGTGTCTTGAGTGGCCAGTGTGGCTTGGAAAGTATTGTTAGCTGACGTTTGGGATCAGGTCTTCCCCAAAACTAAGGTATTGTACCCCATGTGGTTGGCTGTACCAATTGACCTCCAGCTAGGAGGTAGCGCTTGTGGGAGAAAGTTGTCTACAATGGTGGCTGTAGGATTCCTCCTTGGAAAGTGTGTCTCCAAGGAAGTATCCTGCTAATCTAGGCCAAGAGGAGGGTTCTGAGGATTTTCAATGTTTTCGATCTATTTTGAGCTTTCTGGGTTCATGCAGGACAAAGGAGATGGAACACCCCACAAATGTGCACTCTTAGCTGCCCCAGTGGGTATTAGAAAGTAGTCCCAGGCCACTGGGATAAAGCTGTTGTGCAGAACAGGCCCAAAGCACTCCACAAAGGGAGAAGTTGTTATGGTAATGTGTCCCACCAAGTTCAGGCAATCTGCAATCTGAATGTCAAGGTGCAGCTGGTCTTAGGGTTTCAGGTGTTCTTAGGCAACCCACCCAGCCACCAGGTACTGTGCAGCTGCAGAATTTGTCCTTGGAGTCTGTTCCCTCCCAAGCTAGTTGGAAAGAAGTTGCTCCACCCTGGGAGGATTGAGTTCTTGGGAAATGTTGACTGGAACTGTTCTAGGCTTTTTTCCCACACCACTTCATGGTGAAGCACAGCTGTGGAGAAGGGGGTTTCCTGTGAGGGGATAAGGTCCCATGAGGCCCAGAGAGCCCTGCAGGAGCACAGAACTCCCAAAGTCCCATCACTCACCCTCCCCACTGCCCCTGGAGCCTGTGGTGAATTGTGCTATGCAGGGGAGAGTTCAGCTAGTTCTAGTCAAGATCAGTGAATTTTTGTCTTCTTCTTTGCTCTAAGTTGTTGTTATCTATTTTTCTGGAGACTCGTGGGGGCATGCTGCTGGATCCATTTCTCTCTGTGTGCTGAGGAAACTCTCTATCTTAGTTCATTCCATATTAGAAACTCACTTCAACTGCCTCATTTAGGCCACCTTAATCCCCTTGTTAGAACTGGGTGTGGAGATATGTAATCCCAATCATTCAGGAAGCTAAGGCAGGTGGGTTACTTGGGGTTTGGAACTCCACCTAGGCAACATAGCAAGACCCTCAACTACTCAAAGGAAGTTGCATGCCAAAGTCCCATTACTCTTTTTATTAAAGAAATAAAAAACTTTAAGGCAAGCTTTGTCTTCCTTGATAGTTAATACTTTTATCTGATTTAAAATATAAAAACTGATGACTGATAAACTATAATATTATGACTATAAATAAGTATTCATTGGATTCTTTCCTCAGAGGATCTCTTGGCACTATTTAAAGGAAAGTTATCTACTGCAAAATGTTAATCAACTCAAACTTAACAAAAGGTCTGACTTTAATTGAAAGTCCAAAAGTCAAAATCTGAGACAGGCTTTAAATAAAGCAAAACAAATTTAGCATGTTGGATGCTAAAAATTCTCTTGTTTAAATTTGCATCCCCAAATCCTTGCTAGGATGACAGTAAGAGTGACAGTAGATACTTGCTAAAATGACAGTACACATTCTGATGATAATTTCAGAACATGTACATGAGGGACATTGGTTTATAATTTAATTATCTTATAATTCCTTTGTCTGGTTTTAGTATCAGGGTAATACTGGCCTCTGAGACAGAGGTTGGGAAGTGTTTCCTCTTCTATTTTCTATGGAAAAGTTTGTGTAGAACTGGTAATATTTTTGCCTCACATGTTTGGTGAAATTTGACAACAAAATTGCCTGGTTATGGAGTTTTCACACCATTAGAATGTTTTCAGTTATGAGTTCATTTTATTTAATAAATAACTATTCATATTATCTATTTATTCATGAAGTTACTTTTGTAGTTTGCATCATTTTAGGATATTGTCCATTTCATCTAAGTTGTCAAATTTATAGTCATAAAGTTTTGCTTTGTTTTGTTTTGTTTTTGTAATTTTCTCTTTTTGTCCTTTAAATATTTGAAAAGTCTGTACTGGTATTTTTTTTTTTTACTCCTGATATAAGTAAAACTCTGTTTTCTTCTTGATATATCTGCCTCAATCAGTCATTTTTATTGCAGTTTCCAAAGACCAGTTTTTATTTCACTGATTTTATTTATTATTTCTCATTTCATTTTCATTTATTTCTGCTTTTATATTATTTCCTTATTACTGCTTGCTTTGGGTTATATTTGCTCTTGTTGTTTTCTTATGGTAGGAGCTTAAATAATTGATCTGAGACCCATACTCTTTCTAACATAAATATTTAATGCTATAGATTTCCCTTTAAAAACTGCATTATCTGCATCCCACACATTTTGATATGTTGTACTTTTCAATTAAGTAAACATATTTTTAAATATTCCATGTAACTTTCTTTAATCTATGGATAGATTGGTAGTGTAGTGTTTAATTTTATAAGACTTAGTAATTCTTTTCCAGATGTCTTTTTGTTATTGACTGCTAGTTTTAATTCCACTGTAGTAAGAAAACAAATTTAACATGATTTTAATTATTTGTAAACAATTAAAGGTTTGGTTTATGTCCCAGAATATAGTCTGCTTCAGTTAATGTCTCATGCATATTTAAGAATATGTATTCTGCTGCTGTTGGATGAAGCTTTTTATAAATATCAACTAGGTCAAATTGTTTGATTGTATTCTTCAAGTCTTTTATAACCTTTCTAATCTTCTGTCTATAAGTTCTGTCAATCATTGATATTGGGATCCTGAACTATCCTATAGTAAATGTGGATTGATTTCTCCTTTATAAGTTATCAATGTCATTTGCTTCATCTATTATGAAGCTCTCTTATTAAGGACCATAAATGGTAAGGATGTAGACAAATTATCAGTAAAATATACAAGACTTGAACAATACAGTCAGCAAATTTGATCTTGTTGATATTTATAGAATGAAGCTGCCAACTATTTGCACTTCTAGTCAATGAAGTAATAATGAGAGATATGCAAAAAAATTCATTGCAACACTAATTCTAATAGCAAAAAAGTAATAATTAATTGTGCAGAAGTACAGAAAGATATATAAGATGTAGTTTATTCATAAATGAATACTAGGAAGTAGCTAAAATGAATACATTTGGTTAAATCTCAAAAACAAAATGTAAGAAGCAAGTTATAAAAGGATACATACAATATGATGATATTCAGCTTTCCAAAATCTACCAAATTAATTTATTTTCTTAACAAAAAGGAAGTACACAATATAATCATATCCATACATACCAAAATATATTTGATAAAAATTTAAGCAGTTATTTCTAACAAAAATACTATGTAAAATAGGAATATGAAAAAAACTAATGCAGCATGAAAAATATATATTGAAATTCAAGAAGAAATGTATAAGAAAGTAAACACAGAGATACAATTGATAAGACAATAGTGGAGGTAAATTAGATTTATAATGAATACTGAAGTAATTCAATAGATGTAGAAAAAGAGAAAAAAGGAAACAAAGAAGATATAGCATAGACCAAAAAAATACTTACAAAATGGGAAATTTTAAATCCTACCACATTAAAAAATAGAGTATAGATGGTTTAAATGATACAATTAAAAATCAAAGATTGTAAGATTGAATGAAACAATCATGCTATATTTTGTCTACCAGAAATCAACTTTAATTATAGAAATCGCAGAGCATTTCAAAGTAAAAGATTGGTTTAAAAAAAACACATACACCAAGAAATACTAATCAATCAATTTGTCACTTTTGAAAGACAAAGTAGAGCTCATACCAGGGAATATTAACAGGTTTAAGAGAGATATTACAGTAGATAAAAGGAGTTGGTTTATCAAGAGAATACAACAATGTCCTTAATGTGTTTGTACCTAAGAAGAGCTTCAAAATACAAAGCAAAAAACGACAAAAATAAAGAACAATTAGAGATACCCACAACTATAGTTGGAAACTTTATTAGTTCTCTCTAATAATCAATAAAGTTGGGAGATAAAACATCAGTAAGAATACAGAAAACCTAAAAAACTAAAATCAATTTAACCTCATTGGCATTTATAGATACTCCACTCCAAAAAAACAGAATACATATTATCATTAAGAACACTTGGAACCCTGACCAAGATAGAACATATTATGGACTATAAAACAAATGTCAACAAATATAAAAGGTTTAACCATCAAAGTTGTTTTATTAACACAAAGACATCAAGCTATAAATTAATAATAGAAAGATACCTTTAAAGATATCAAATATTTGGAAATTTAAAATATTTCTAAATAATTCAGGGGTAAAATAGGAAATCACAAGGAAAAGGAGAAAATGGCTCAATATAATAAAAAATACAATGTAATAAAATGTGTAGACTGCAGAGCAGGTTTTAGGTAGAAGTAAATATGTAGCATTACAGGCTCATATGAAAAAAGATGTTTCAAGTCTATTATCTGAATCTTTAAATTAACTAGAAAAATAGACACAAAAGAAACACAAAGCAAGCAGAAGAAAGAAAATTACAAAGATAAGAGCATAAATCAATAAAGTTGCAAACCAAAAAGCAATAAAGAAAATGAAATAAACCAAAAGGTAATTGTTTGAAAAGATCAATGAAATTGATAACCCTTTAGGCAGACTGATTAAGAAAAACGGACAAGAAACAAATGATCAATATTAGGAAATGAATTAAGTACAGCTACATTCGTCAAAATAGCTGAACTGCTACAACATGGTACTCAATGAAAAAAATAAGTCACATATAAAAATTAAAAAATGCAAAATTAAATACTAGATATTTAGTATGGGACAAAAATATAATGAACTATACAGAAAAAGTGAATGATAATCACTGAAATCAGGAATTTGATTACTCTGATAGGGAGCACAGATGATGTAAGTAGGGTAGGCACACAAAGACTTTCAAAGGTATTACTAATGCTTTTTCTCAAGTTGGGTAACAGAAGACTAAGTATTGAGGACTAAATTCTGAGCTTTTTTCTTTCTTGTCCAAATTCTAACTAAGGAACTGGGGAGTCATGCCCTACAAATGATAAGTTCCCATCAGATGAGTTTTTGTTAACCCTGAATAATGTGACTACCTTTCCAACCTGACTCTGGCATAGCATCACATAACAAAGGAAATAAAAAAAAACTTATGATCCTGCAAAGTCATTTCTTGGGGAAATTTGCATCTGTATAGAATCCCCTTCCAGACTCCAGGCACCTTTTAGGACATCTATTCTCTTTGAAGTCTGCTATTTAGAGGCCTTCATCTACATATCAAGAACCTTGGCTCTCTGAACTCCTTCCCTATCTTACCTCAGCATTTTTCTTTTTCTTTTCTTTTTCTCTTTCTTTTTTTTAATGAATCTCAAATTATTTAGATAGAGCCTAACTCTTTCTACCCATAGTTAATAAAAAAATCTTTGTACCCACCAATGACCTGCAAGTCCCTTCCCATCAGAGATGTTCCACCTTCTTCAACCAATGTAAACCTCACATGTTTTGATTTTTGTTTTGCCTGTAACTTCTGTCTTCTAAAAATGTGTAAAACCAAGCTGTAATTCTGTTATTTGGGGCACAGTTTCTCAGGACTTCTTGTGACATGGCAAAGACCTAGGTCACTTACATTTAGCTCAGAACAAAACCTTTTAAATATTTTGCAGAATTTGGCATTCTTTTTTTTTTTTTGAGTTGGAGTCTCACTTTGTCTCCCAGACTGGAGTGCAGTGGCTGCTCCCGGCCACCGCAGCCTCGACCTGCTGGGCTCCAGCGATCCTTCCACCTCAGGTTTCCAAATAGCCGGAACTACAGGCGCACGCTACCACGCCCGGCTAGTTTTTTTTTAATTTATTGTAGAGGTGAGGTCTAGCCTGCCCAGGTGGGTCTCGAACCCGCGGGTTCAGGCAATCCACTCACCTCAGCCTCCCAAAGGTGCGGGATTCCAGGCTGAGCCACCACAGTACTTATTATGTTTATTTATTATTGATTAAGTCATAAGAAAAAAATCAATATTTTTTTCAAATTATTTAAACAATAAACCTATCTATTTTTAATGCTGAAATTTCTTAACCGAAGTTAGCAGCTTTCAGGAAAACTGCCAAAACATATTCACAACTAAGCAAGGATAAGGCTAGTTGGATATTTTTTTCTTCTCTAACCATACCATAAACTTTTGCTACAAATAGTCTAGCAAAACAGCACAGATTCTATAAAACGTTTTCTTTTCTGGCAGAAAGAGCTAGCACATATTAACTTAAATGTACCACTGAAATAAGCTGTGAATCTTGAAACTTCTATACTGGACAGAGTCAGTGCTGGTTATATCCTTTATTTAGAATTCTTTCCTATAAGGGAACATTTTTATTTCCCCCCAGCACAATCCATCTACCCAATAAGAAAAAATAAACAGGTACAAAGAAAATCAAATGTTTTAATGGTAGAGACCAAACTTTTATTTTTATATTAGCCACAAAACTCCATGAATTAAAAAAGAAATATTGAAATGTTCAATATGGTTTGCTTTTTATAATTATTTGTTTTTCAAGAGAATCTGAGGAATGAAAGCACGTTCATTTCCCCACAACTGTAAAAGTATATCTTACTAAACTGACTGATCACTAAATTTAACAAAGAAAAGATTCCAGATAAATCTGTTTGTCAAAACATAGTCCTTTAGCAAAAAATATAAAGAGATTTTGCACAGACCTGCTCTTAACTTTCTGAGAATAGAGACATGTCAACACCTGGAAAAGGTTTGGAACCAAAGACAAAGCTGATAAGATATGACAGTTTCTATTTTTTAGCAAAGATATTGGTACTTCAAAACATCAACATGATAATATGGAAATAACAATAGTAAATGTAGTCTAAATCAGTGACAATTTGTTGGAGCCCAATTATGTAAATGGAAACATGCAACAGAGTCCCTAAGACCACATTGGTACTAAGTCTGTCTAATCAAGGATATGAAATCTTCCAAATCACAAATATAGCAACTCAGAGCATATTTTAATTTTCAGCTGTCATCAACAGTGTCAAAACAGTTCTCTGAACAATGCATGATTTGGGAAATTTTGTGGGAAGGAAAAAAATGGAAGTGGTTGTATCCATGATATATGTATACTCAACAAGAAATCTCTACCAAAATACTTCTACTCCTGTTGTAAATCTTCATTACCACATTTAATTGAGTAGGGCAATAGTTTCATCAAAATTCAAATCCATTTATTTTGATACTTAGAAATGTCTGATTAATACTCAGTAGCCTTTGTATCTATTACATCTTTTATTTTTTCATAACTTATGTCAAAGGAAATATTTACAGAATTGTGCCCCATTGTCTCCCTTAACCAACTTAATAATAAGCATTTATGGATATATTCTCCACCATTCATCACAAGACCCAGAAGATCACTAGTGGTCTGTGACCAGCAGGAGAGAGGGCAACACTGATGTCTCTCTCATTGGTCCAGCTGCCTCTGCTGAAAGTTCAGAAAAAAAAGAGGCAGATGTTGCAGTAATCACCAGTGTGTATATAAATATGAGCCGTCATCTAAAGAAACAAACTCAAAAATGAATTCTACAAAGAGTACCTCAAAGACTACATGACATCAGTCAAAGGCAAGAATGGATAACAGAAACTAAAGAGAAAAAAAGAAAACATTTATGATGCTACTGCTAAAAAAAAATCAAGGATATTCTTGCTGGTCCTTTCTTAGTGAAAACATGAATCTATATGGCATATTTTTTCTGATAAACTTCTATAAGGATATGATCCCATTTATGAATTTACTTAAAGGTGATTTTTCAAAGGAGCAATGTAAATCAATTTAGCTATTTACTTTTATTTTATCTCTTCTTATTATAACTGGCTGCTCCTTTTTTATATTTGCACACAATCAAGACCAACAAACTGGGCTGATGTTATTTTGAGCTCTCATTTATTTATGCCTTGATTTATTTGGTGTGGAGGCATTATTGTTTAAAAATTAGACTGTCTTAAAATAAAGCACATTTAAAACAAAATAAATGCACTAACAAAAGTGTTGTGGCCTTGCACTCTGCCCAAGCAACCAAACACTACTGGGACCCTCCAGCAACCAGGAAGCTTTGCAAATAAGGATGATGTCACCACAGAATCTTCTGAAAGGTTATGTTTCTCTTTTACTGCACACTGAATTGACTAGTTGGCTCTGTATCTCCATATGAAACAAGCAGATTCATAGTGGCAAAGCTGATAACATTTTGAAATTCTTTATGAGGAAAACCTAAATGCCAGTTCTAACACACACAATCTAAAATACTCCAGAATAAATGACTGTTCAAATCATGACCCCCCCAACTCCACCCCCATCCCCACATACACACATAGTTCTGTCTTCCTTAGCAAGGTCCTATTCGCAAAGATGAAGTTTCCATAATCCCTCAATCCAATCAAAAAGGACTCCATAGCCTATGAATTCATGGTTATAGTTTACAGATTAATCACTTTTCCTCCCCCAGGAAAGTAGGCCATATGGAAGACAACTCATCATATACCTTTGTAGCTGCCAAATTTTGAGATGAGATGTGATACTATGTCCATTATGCCTTGAAAAATAATTTAAATTTTGTGTGCATGTATTATTTTTCATCATGCATACTTTTAAAATAAACACTAAAATACACTAAACTAAATCATACCTATTCTATAAATAAAATAAAAAGAATTAGAATGTGCTCTGCAGATCCATGGCACATACTTCTACAGATTCTGGGCACACATGGTACACAGCTGTTGCCTAAATCTGGCCCTTGGGGGCCAGGATGAAAGAAAACACAATTAGAGGTGAAATAAGCAGGTGTTTTCCTTTGTTTGTTTGCTTTCATTTTTTGAGTGGGAAGAGCAAGATAACTTTCAATATGGCAAAGTACATAGAAGAATTCAAACTCTTCTCCTAATTACTTTGTTCCTTAATGGAAAAATGACAGTATTCTTTCTGGAAATAAATTTACCTTCATGACTATGGAATACACGAATGAAAAAAAAATGTCTTTGTTGGTCTGAGCAAAAATTAAAATACATCTGTGACACTGAATTCTACTTTGCCCTATTCCTTAAATATTATAGTGGACATTAATGCAGAACTCATTCCGGCCTACCTTTTTATTATAGATAATTGTAATTTCCTCATCTCCCCTATCAGAAATAAACTCCTTGAGGTCAAGAATGATATTATTCATTTGTGTTCCAAACACAGATCTTGCATAAATATTTATGGAATGATTTGCATCCAGCAGACACACCAAAATATCTATAGAATTAATCATTTCTGAGTCCCTGAGGGAAATGCTATGAGAACAAGATCTTTTTTGGAATTATGATATTTGAGACAAGTGTAGTCTATTCACACAGGTAACAAGTTTTGCTTGCTGGTAATAATTTAGTGCAAGAAAACAAGATGGACACTTCAAGTAAAATCCTCATGTTTCCAAAGTAGAGAGATAACAGAATGAAGATTTTTTTTTCTCCCTCCTTCCAGCCTCATCCCATGTGAATAATCCTACTGAATTGCTCTTGTACTAATTATATAATCTTAAAACACTGGGGATCCTAATGAACACATAAATGAAATTTAACATATATAGTGTATGTATATATACTTGAATATGCATACACATATATATGTAAATGCATTATATATATTTATAAAACGAAATATGTGGGTTGATTGCAGTATGATGTTGGCCCTAATGTCTCTAAAAAGGTTTTAGGCAGAAGTTAAGTGAACAAACCATCCTGTGCCTAAATTCTAAAGAGGCAGCCAGTGTTGGATTAAACACATGCAAGTAGGAGCATTAAAATATTTCTAAGTGAATTTTATGTTTTGCATGTGTTTGTGTGTGTGTTGTCTTGAAGTAGTCATCACTGGAAGAATAAAAAGAGTCACCATTACTCTCTCTTTAATATTTTTAATAATCACATAAAAACTTCCATATACAATCACCTCTGCAATAATATTTTCAGTGTTTACTGCCTTCAAAGTCTTGATGTGGCCCTGGGGATAGGTGCTTTAACCGGCATGGAGGTAGTACCACAGTGAGAAATTTTCAAGGTGAAAACAAATTTTAGGAACAAAATTGGGAGCAATAAGCCTAATCCCCATTCTATCTCCATCCCCAAGATTTAAATTTATTTTTTTAAGTCCTAGGCTTTATTTTACTAAAAATTATGTGACTACCTCAAAAAACTCTTTTAGGTAAAAACTATGAAAAATATTTGAGTTTTATATATTTTTAAGAGAAGTTTATAAAATATTTCTTAGAATTTTTAAAAATATATGTTTTTTAATGGAATTTAACATCTCCATACACAGTAAAAAAATATAATTTTATAGGCCATGTTCTAAAATAGTATATACTTGTGTTCACAAATTCAAAAAGTTTAAAAATCTAAATAGCTTCTTAAAATAAAAAATTTATATGTTTAAATTTTATACAAACTTTTATTTTATTTTTGTTGTTGTTGTTGAGTTGGAGTTTCACTCTGTCACCCAGACTGGAGTGCAGTGGCCGTTTCCGGCCACCGCAGCCTCGACCTGCTGGGGCTCCGGCGATCCTTCCGCCTCAGCCTTCCAAATAGCTGGAATTATAGGCATGCGCTACCACACCCAGCTGATTTTTTGATTTATTGTAGAGATGAGGTCTCGCTGCCCAGGCGGGTCTCGAACCCGCTGGCTTAGACAATCCACTCACCTCAGCCTCCCAAAGGCGCGGGATTACAGGCTGAGCCACCGAGCCCAGCTCAAACTTTTATTTTTAAATACCTATTTCTTCCCATGTCTTTCAAGTTGACTGCTATTCTGCAAGTCCAATCCTAAATTCTTTCACAATATCTTCTGAACTACAAAGCTCAAAACCAGAGGACACCTCCCATTTGTATTACCATCGCCTTATTTTCAGAATGCTATTTTCTTTTCTTTTCTTTTTTTTTTTTTTTTGAGTTGGAGTTTCACTCTGTCACCCAAACTGGAGTGCAGTGGCCGCTCCCAGCCACCGCAGCCTCGACCTGCTGGGCTCCGGCAATCCTTCCGCCTCAGCCTTCCAAGTAGCCGGAATTACAGGCATGCGCTACCACACCCGGCTGATTTTTTGATTTATTGTAGAGGTGAGGTCTCGCTGCCCAGGCGGGTCTCGAACCCGCGGGCTCAGGCAATCCACTCACCTCAGCCTCCCAAAGGCGCAAGATTACAGGCTGAGCCACCGAACCCGGCTCAGAATGCTATTTTCAACAGCCTTATGTTGCCCTGAGTTTAGGGAATGTATTCTTAATCACTCTGCCTAACAGGAAGTGGCTGAATTCACCTAAGAGCCAATACACTAATATCTAACCCTCAATAGCATCATTCAAACTTTCAGTAAGAACAGGAGGAAGGCATATAAGTACTCTTGTTTGAATCACAGTCACAGTTATTCTAGAAATGCTCATTTACTAATTTTCAAATGAATAGATGACTGCCATAAAGTTTTATCTTGGGTAAAGTTCAGAATTATTTTACTAAGTATCTTCAATAGGATGGTAGCTTGGATAAATTAAGTTGATACAGATCTCCCTTTTGTTACACTTAATCTACTGTGTCTTCTTCCATTGGGTAATTGTAGGTTTGCTATTTGAGGTGCAAAGCTCTTAATCTTCCTCAGTTTTGATAACTACAGCCACACTGTCCTGAGGACAATTGTGAAAATAGGCAGAAAGCAGGATCACATGATGTTCATTCATCGGGTTCTGATAGTGCTTGTGACACGGGGCATTGTTCTGATTTACTTTAACAAATCTTCAGAGCTTTAAGTGATTTCAACAGAGACTTTAATCTCTTGCTGCAATTAGTGCTCTCCACAGACTTGACATATTATCTAATCATTACATCTCTGGCCTTAACAAATCTCACTGCCCTTTA
Organism: Cephalopachus bancanus; assembly: GCA_027257055.1. Lineage (NCBI taxonomy): Eukaryota > Metazoa > Chordata > Mammalia > Primates > Tarsiidae > Cephalopachus > Cephalopachus bancanus. The sequence goes on along the minus strand of JAPVLO010000046.1, from coordinate 11,685,824 downwards.
ACTAATTTGATAAAAGGGCTTCTTGTTTCCAGCGTTGGTGATTTTTACCCCTAAAATATATTCTAGCAATATTAAAACGCATATAAAATGCCCACTTATACCTCATAATATATATGATATGAATCTTTTGCTCTCAAAACTCCTCTCTCAGCAGTTCTTGAATTTTTCTTGATGTTAAGAGAAATGTACACAAGCAAGAGCAAAAAGTCAAAGGTTTTTTTTAAAAATATATCATAATTTAATCTTTACACTAGCTTTGAATATCACAATTATTTTTTGAAAAACAATCCGTTCATCTCATACAAGACGATGCAGACATTTTGGTTTGGTTCCCATCTTTCTATGGGCATTGCCCTTTCAAAACATTTTCTTATAAAACTAATTAAACTCAGAATACAAAAGAAGCACAAAAGACACATACTGAACCCATCACTACTTATTTTATTTTTCACAGCTGCCATCAAAAAAGGAGAGAAAAGGAAATATGTGGACATAAAACATAATTGACTAGATTTTCTTATCAGCAGCTATAAAAGTCTATAAAGGGAAATGATTAAAGTATTTGCTAGGATATAGTGCAGACTTAACAGTGGATTGTTGTAAGCACAGATAAACAAGTTAACTTTGAATTCTATATTTTTCTACCATGCTTTTGCTCAGGCTTTTGTTTTTAAATTCCTCGAATTCTACTAAACCTAAGCCTTCAAGGCCATTTTAAATGCCATTCATCAGTGAAGTCATACCTCCAAAACACTAATGCCAAACTTTTCCCTCCTCGGTGTCCTCAAAACATATTTTATACCTTACATTATAATTGATAATCCAAACTCTTACGTACGCATCTTCCCATAACCAATACCAAGGCTAAGATACACATTTAAAGCAAAATGAATTGTCAATAAGCTTATAAGTTCTCTAACACAGAAGCAATCAGAAGGTCAAATGACAAAACAGAACTCAATATATCCTTTTAATGAAATATTAGACAGATATTAAAAATGTGTTTATCAAAATTGGGAAAAGTTTCTGATATGTTAAGTAAAGAAAGTAGAAAATTAAATTATATAGAATGCAGATTTCAACTATGGTAAAACATGTATATACATATAAAAGACTGGAAGAAAATACCAAATACATTAACAATAGCCTCCAAGATCTTAAAGTGATCAAATGTATTTAACGCCTGTTTCAAATTGAAATGATGAAACACAAACTTTCTCTCTTTTTTATCCGGAAGGAGAGAGGGTAATACATCCACGTGTCAGAAACTTAAATGAATTTTTGTAAAACATACCACATGAGATCAAAATGAGGAAAATGCAAATTCTAAATTATACATGAAGGAAATTTCTAACTTGCAAGTGAGTGAGTGGTACTGATACCCCAAGCAGAACTCCCACTAGCAATTCCGAAATCCTAAGGTGGTGGAGATTGCAGATGAAAGTGAACTCTGAAACAGTCATTGCTGTGAATTCTGCCAGCAACTCCAATGAAAGGCACTGTTTCTGCACACAGAATGGTAGACTTTGATGCTCATTCCTGGCCTACATTTGGAAAAGCCCAAAGTGAGATAAGAGAATCTCCTAGAATACAAAATTTAGAAACCCATTCTCAGGTTCCTGCAAGCCTGCTAGGCTACTCATGTGTCTCACACTAGTCTGGGAATAACTAGTTGGGTTACACTGAAAAATAAAATAAAAACACTCTCAAAAGATGCCCATCATGATATGGATGAGACTATTGCCAAGAGGCTGCTGCCTACTCTTTCTTTATACCTTTAGAAGCAGTTAGACCTCTAATCTAGCTAAATGAAACTAAAATAATTCCAATTTTCTTTCTACTTTATGAGAAATTATATGTATTCCAACATTGGGCCAATATACACCTTCTCCAAACACAACCATTAATAACAAGATGAACAACAGGCAATTTTTTAAAAAAACAGGCACCAATATGAAAGAATTTTGTAGTTTAAAAAAATGACCAATATAAGAAAATTAAGGAAATATACTTTTATAAGGCATATTTGCAGCAAATACAAAATATTATTAAATTGTAGCCTAGTATTCTTATACAAATTTGAAAACTTTATCTATAAAGAAGAAAATAGAAGCAGATGTTAAAGCATACTATAAGTTTGTAATAATTAGAAAATATGACACTAGCAGCAAAAAACAGACATTGGAAATGAACACAATAAAAACATCAGAAACAACTCCATATATATGTATAGAAACCACTGATTTGACTACACTGGTATTAAAAATTTGTGCACAATTTAAAACCCTCTGTAAACAAAGTTAAAGATAATCAGATGTAAACAAAGCTAAACAGCAAATAAAAATAAACTAGGAAAATAAATTTCAATATGAGAAAAAGAGTAGTCTTACTACATAAAGAGCTACTGTGAGAAGCATAGCAGACCAAATAAACATTGGTAGAGAAATAGGAAAATCTCAACTGAAAATCTTGGCATGAGAAAAGTGTGTGCAAAAATGGTCCCAAAGGACCTTTGCATCACAACAATGCACCAGCTCACACAGCACTGTCTATGAGGAAGTTTTTAGCAAGTAAACAAATAACTATCTTGGAATACGCTTCCTACTCACCTGATCTGGCTCCCAGTGACTTTTCTCTTTACCTGAAGATAAAGGAAATATTGAAAGAGGTACATTTTGGTGACATTTCAGGACATCAAGGATGATATGATGACAGATCTGATGGCCATTCCAGAAGAAGAGTTCCAAAATTGTTTTGATGGGTGGACTAGATACTGGCATCAGTGTATAGCTTCCCAAGGGGAGTGCTTCAAAGGTGACTGTAATGATATTCAGCAATGGCGTATGTGGTACTTTTTCTAGGATGTGTTCACGAACTTGATTATCAGAAGTCATATATTGAGCACTGTATTCATTTGCTAGGATTGCCACAACAAAATACCACAGACTGGATGTCTTAAACAACATAAATTTATTTTCTCACAATTCTGGAAGCTAGGAGTCTGAGATCAAGGGGTTGGCAGAGTCGGTTTATTCTGAGGCCTCTCTCTTTGAATTAAGGATAGTTGTCTTCTTCCTGAATCCTCAGAGTCTTTCCTCTGTGTCCAGATCTTCTTTTCTCATAAGGACACCAGTCATATTGAATTAGGGCACACCCTAAGGACCTCATTTTGCCTTAATTACCTTTTTAAAAACTGTATCTCCAAATACAGTCACATTTTGAGGTACTGGGGTATGGGAAGTTACAACTTCAACATATGAACTGGGGAGAGGAGGATATAATCGCCCATAACAAGCAACTACTGCTTGCCACTATTCTAGGTATACCAATATATAAAACAGACAACAAGCCTTACCTTATAGAACTGACATTCTAGCAGAGATGTGCATGAGAAATAAACAATAAACACTAAAGGTAATAAATTATATAATATATTAGAAGATGATAAGCGCTACAGAAAAAAACGAAAAACAGAGTAGTTTAAGGAGGATCAGAAATATACAGTGAGAGTTACAATTCTAAAATAGGATAATCAAGATAGAGTCCATCAAGTAGATGACATCTGAACAAATATAGGCAAAATAAATTACTGAGAAATCACACATACTCAAAAGAATTAGAAGTGATCAATAAATGTATAAAATGTGCTTAACTCTAATAAAGTGTCATCTAGTAAACTGACACAAATATGTTTTTAAAAACACCAAATATTGGCCAGAATAAAAGATAAAGAGTTAATGAGAGTATAAATTTGTACATCCATGAACTAGTAGAGATATTAAAGAAGAAAATCTATGGAAGAAAATATCCCACATTGTTTTATGCTAAAAGGTGAACTTCAAATGAATTACAAATCTAAATGTAAAGGGCAAAAATAAAAATGTGAAACAAAGACGATAACAGAAGAAAATGTTAAGAAAGATTGACATGCCCTAATGATAGAAAGATTTCTTAAACAAGATTAAATAAAAACAACAACACAGATTGCACATTTTTTAAAAGGATGGATTTGACTCTGTTCAATAAAGAAAACCAAAGACAACTGACTAGGAGACAATAATTGTAACATCTAAAACCAATAATGGAATAATATCTAGGGCATGTAGAGAATATTTACACATCAAGAAGAAAAACAGAGGAAAACCTATAGATAAACAACGAATAATAAACAATACCCTCAGGGAAAAATCTTAATATCTAACAAATAAATGAAAGGATGCTCAAACTCACTTGTAACCAGAGAAATGTCAATTCCAACTGAGATACTAATTCATACAACTGAACCTACAAAAGTTTTAAAGTAGTCAAATACCATGTGTTGGCAACGCTATTAACAGAAGTACAGCCCTCATGCACTGCAGAGAAGTGTTACCCAAAACCAGGCTGGCAATATTTAGCTATATTAACTATTTACCATGTAACCCAACAAATCCATGTTAACCTGTGCATTATAAATGAGTTATTACAGAGTTCCATGAAGGGACAAATACCATGGTTGTTCATTGCAGTGACTTTTGATAACAGGTAGATGGAACCTGAGTGTCCACTCACAGGGAAATGGAAAACTAAAATGTGGTGAACACATAAAATAAAATACCATCAAGTAGTTAGAACAAGATGGTCTACAATTAACTACAACACACTAGATGCACACACAGCAACATGGATAGATACCAGAGGTATTGTTTTGAGTGAAAAAAGAAAGAAATAAATACCTATTGCACAGTATTATCTACATAATTTAAAAGCACATACATCCACAATGTCACTAGAAATATACAAGGACACATATGTTGCCAAACATAGTATTAAGATGGGTGTCTATTAAGAGTAGGAAGTGTCACTAAAAAATAATTTACCTTTAAAAATTAATACTTATTTCTTTTTAGTGCACTAAAAATAATACAAAATAAAACAGAGGGTAAGGCATACAATTCTATGGACTGAGAAGTATTTTAAATTCAGGTCTTTCTATCTGAGGGCCACAAAAGAGAGAGAGATGAAAACTATGCCTTATAAATTTCTGAAATTAATATCATCTCAATTGGGATTCCAATGTTTGAAGCTGAATCAGCTTTTAACTTTATTTTATTTTTATTTTTATTTTATTTTGAGTCAGGATCTCACTTTGTTGCCTAGGTTGGAGTACAATGGCACAATCACAGGTCACCAATGCCTCGAATTCCTGGGCTCAAGTCATCCTCCCACTTCAGCCTCCAGAGTATCTGAACCTATAGATATGTGCTACCACACCCTGCTATTTCCCTTTTTTTACTTTTTGTAGACACAAAGTCTTGCTATTTATCTCAGGGTGGTCTCGAAATCCTAGCTTCAAGCAATCCTTCCCAAGTAACTAGGACTACAGGTGTGTGCCACCATGCTCAGCATTTTGTTGTTGTTGTTGTTTTGGAGAGATGAGGTTTTGCTATCTTGCCCAGGCTAGTCTTAATAGGCTTGCTGGGCTCAAGCAATCCTCCTGCCTCAATCTCCCAAAGTGCTGATATTATAGATGTGAGCCACTGCACCCAGCCCAAATTTTAAATTTATTCTAGACACATAAATAGTAGTAAAAAGTATAGAAAACCTTCCACAAAAAGTGAAATATGATTTATACTACCAATCATTTATAAAAAATGTCTACAATTATTAGCAGAAGATAGGGTGGCAGAATAGAAATATAATCAGAGAAATAAAGTTCAGAAGTAGACCAAAGATTATATTACTTCTAAAACCAGGTATTTTATCTAAAGGAAAATTGCCATGGCTTTGTCTCCATTGTCATGAAACAAGTATAACACTTGGAGGGTTTCTTTTTATTCTTAAGGCAACATACTTTGTATGCTGAAGTGTCACCTCCTCACCCAACCCACACCTGTGGCCCTGTGGAGCGCTCCTGGTGACCAGTTGACTGAGGAAGAACAGATTGCTATGGCATTACTATTCAATCCAAGTGGTCTTGCAGAGAACAACAAAGATGTAAAATCCCACCAGTGAGAAGTTTAAAATGCCCACATGGATGAACAGAATCTTTGAAATAAGATGACTAGAAGATTAGATAGGAAGAGTATGAAAAAAGAGGAATAGCCCGCTCGGTGGCTCAGCCGGTAATCCCGCGCCTTTGGGAGGCTGAGGTGAGTGGATTGCCTGAGCCCACGGGTTCGAGACCCACCTGGGCAGCGAGACCTCATCTCTACAATAAATCCAAAAATCAGCCGGGCGTGGTAGCGCATGCCTGTAATTCCAGCTACCTGGAAGGCTGAGGCGGAAGGATCGCTGGAGCCCAGCAGTTCGAGGCTGCGGTGGCCGGGAGCAGCCACTGCACTCCAGTCTGGGCAATAGAGTGAGACTCCAACTCAAAAAAAAAAAAAAAAAAAAGAAAGAAAAGAAAAAAGAGGCACATGGACAACCCTCTTGAAATGGGCCAAGAATGCAAAAATATTCATTATGTCCCATATGATGATCACCAGAGTGTTACCTCTGCACAAGGGGATCCCAATAATCATGGGAGAAAAGATAATGCAACCTGTGAATGTCAGTCAACTTCCTTTCCAAGATAATCTAGTAATTGCTTAATAAATCTATGAATAAAATGGCTACGGTAGGAAGTACAGAGGTTTGCAATGTTTCAACAATATGTACTTCACCTCACCTAGGATACTATCATCACTGGGAAATAAACTTGCGAGCAATAGAAACTGATATCACCAGGCACAATGGCTCACACCTGTAATCCCAGACTTTGGAAGGCCGAGGCAGGAGAATTGCTTGAGCCCAGGAGTTCCAGACCAGCCTAGGCAACATAGTGAGACCTTGTCTCTACAAAAAAAAAAATTATTAATTACGAATATATATTTCATTATCTAGGTGTGGTGTAGTCCCTGTAGTCTCCTGTAGTCCCTGCTACACAGAAGGTTGAGGTGAAAGGTTTTCTGAGTCCCGGAGGTTGAGACTGTGATGCACCGTAATCGTGTCACTGAACTCCAGCCTTGGCGATGGGAGTGAGACTCCAACTCAAAAAAATAAACAAATAAAGAGAGAGAAACTGACACCAAACTTCCAAGAAGGCATCATATCCCAGCAGACCAACCTGCTACCTGATAACAGTTAATTTTATTGACATTTTCCATCATAGAAGACCAGTAATTTGTCCTTACCAAAGAGACATTTGCCCTGGATTTGAATTGCTTTCCCTGTTTGCCATTCTTTTACCATAAACTCTACCATGTGTATACTTACCGAATATGTAGTTTATTATCATGAGATCAAATGTAACTTGTTTTTAAAAAATAACTAATTTTTAAATAAAATAAATATGAAAAGTTGTCATTGTTCATGGGATTCATTGGTCTCAACAGGTAACGCATCACCCAAACACCAGCATTCATAAAAAATGGTGAATTAGTGTATTGAAGGTTTACTTCTTAATCTATCCAAAAGGCAATAATACTTTGTGAGGTTGTGATGTAATCTGAATAGCCACAGAATATAACTCCGAATAAGCCATCTATGTAGATCCTATATTTGCCATAGCCAGAATAAATAACTTCAGGAACCAAATCGTAAAAGTAATGTCTTATTTTTACAACTTATCAAATATTTTTGTCTCATCCTTACTACTTTGTGTTCTTCTGGTCTAGATGTTATTATGACCCAACAGAATACTTCCATTAAGGGACACAAGAATCAGTCCATTCAATTAGAAACTTTAAAGCCTGCTACCCAGCCATTTATGACTCCTAATACTCCTAATACCACTGGAAGAATACTTTTTTTGTTGTTTTGTTTTCTTTTATGGGGAAAGGGGTTGTGATGTTGTTGGCTAGAAGATAGCTCCTAATTTTCAATGGAAAATAGGAATGCTTCTAGGCAATTGGAACAGGGAAGAGAATGAATGGAACATAAGATCCACTGGAGTGCCTCCAGGCACTATCATCCTACCAAGGGCTAGAGAAGTTATTAGGCTCAGATCTCTCAGAAAAAAAGGTTGGCATCCCCTACCACATAAAGAAACAAGACAAACCAAGGTGCTGGCTGAAAGGGAAGAAAATATGAAATGCATGATGAGAAAGGAAATAAAAACCTAGCAACTATAAACTCTAGTTGAAGATGCAAGAGCTATGGTAGTTACCCATATTTTCTTTCTTTCTTTATTATAAATATATTCATAAATTTTACCTAATTTATTTGCCTGATCCAGCTCCACTACCATTTTTGTATGGGATGTTTTGATAATGACTAATTTTACATTGTAGCCCACAAGCTAAAGAATGTCAAAGCAAGATTACAATACAACTAGAAAAGAAATGGATATCACTCAGAGAGGCAAGACAGAGTCAAATGAATTAATTTAAGAGACTTTGGGTTGTCTCTTTTGAGGATATTATGTCTCCTTTGGGTTCATTTTTGTCTTAAATGATAGTTACACTGTATTAAGAAAGAGCATTTTTATATCCATTAAGCATCTGAGATAGAATATGAGTGTTTATTGATATTGGGTAGCCAAAAAACAGAAGGGCATTCCGTACTTTTGGCCAAACAGAAAAGAGCATGGTGAGAAAACCAGCTCTGTCTGAAGCTTCCATTTTTGGTTGCCACGAGTGGCAGGAGTGGCCATTTCTCACTGATTATAAGCCTCTGCTTCTGAATCAGAAATGGCATTGATAGAGAACATTGACTGTAACTGCGATTTCATCGAGGGTTATAGAGGGACTGTATTAACAGTGGCAATTTCTCATGGAGCAATTTATGCCATATAATATTGGAAAATTCTGTTAGATACCTTATACCCTTTATAATTAATTCCTTTAATGCTTAATTTCATGCAAAATCAGCTTCTGTATTTTTCAAATACAGATACTGTGATTCAGTCAGGGTCCTAGAAGGAAACAAATGATACAGTTAGGGGTCTTTGAGACTTTAATAAAGGGTCTGATTAAAGGAAATCAACAAGGAATGATGCATTACCGGGTTAGCAACAAGAAATTCCCTAAGTCTGAAGGAATAATAGGACAGAGTAGATGCTGGAACCCAGAGAGAGTAGCTGTAGGAGAGGATCACCCCATTGGAGTTGTGGACTTCGGTTTAGAGGGACACAGAAACACATGGCAAGCTGGTAGAGCTGGTGGAGAGTAAATAAACACACCAATCTCACTCTCTTCCCACCCTTTAATCTCCTGCCAGTGTATATCATGGGTCAAAACTAAAGAAAAATTAGAGGGCAAGACATCCCACTGATATAATCCATGAAGTCAGCCTCTGGGAAACGGAAAAAGTTGAAGAGTTTAGAGTAAATTTGGAAGGAAAAACAGAAAAGATCTAGCACACACTGACAAATACATCTTCTCACTAGACATTTCAGTTCATTTCCAGGTTTATGTGTCAATGGTTATTGGGTTAAGATATTAAGAGTTATATTACTGGATAATAACACAAAGTTACAACACTGCTTAGGTAAGACACAATGGTCCTGAGGGGTAAGCAAAAATATCTGGGGTTGAAGGGTACTTTGGGTCTCCCACTCCTTTTTGTTCTACATCTTTATTGAATGTTCTCTCAGTCCAGTAAAAAATAAAATAAAATCCCTATAACTTTGTAGTTTTGAATGTAAAAAAACAAATGCAAGAATTTCAGAATCCAATTAATTTTATTAAAATCTAGAGGTATTCAAGCAATAGGAAAAATAAGCTTTAAATCATTCTTTTCTTATCTTTCTTTATTTCTCACATCCAATCTATTAGAAAGCCTTTGTGGCTCTACCTCCAAAATATATATCACATACATACACTTCCTCCCATATTTGCCACTTCCACTGTAATCCAAAATATTTTCATTGCTCACATAATCTCTTAAATGACAAAAGAAAAGAATGTTCCTTGACACTCCAGCAATTGTATAAACTATTGCTCTGATTGATTTTCCTAAGAGCATTCATCATTACCCAAAATCATATTGTTCATTTATTGTTGGCTTTTATTATCTGTCTCCCTCATGAGATCTTAAATTTCATGATGGTTGAGTTTCATATTTTACTTGAAAACAAACCAGACAGTGCTCGACAAATAGTAGTCACTCAATAAATTTTTACTAAATAAATAAATGAGTGAATCCTAAAGCATTCTTCGGTATTGGAATTACTAATACTCACTATACCCTACTTCAATCAATTTGTATACTGTTGTTTTGAATATGCTTGGTGTCGGTATTTTTGAGAAGGAAATACAGATTGGAACTAATTCTTCATGTTAGTTGATGCTATAAGGTTATGGATTGACTTTATTGGTGTTCAGTTTGTATATAACTTTTATTTTTATTTTAAGAGTGTGAGGTACAATTCAGGAGTAACTAAACAAATGGTCATTGTATGGTAAATTTTGGGCCTCACTTTGGTCCCCACTTCACCTAGTTTGAGTATATATAAGTTTTAAAAGAAAAATTAATTGTATTAAATTGTATTCATGATGTAATATAAAGGCAACCAATTATTTACATTTTAAAAGGTTAAACCAACAATATCCTTTTTATTTTGTTAATTTGCCCAACAAGCTATTCTGGTTTTGAGCATTAACAATGCCAAAAAAAATTTTTAAATTAAAATAGTTTAAAAAGCCTGTAGTATGGAATGACAGGAATTAAATAATACTACATATTTTTGGAAAAACAAAATTGAAAGGTTTATCAAAAAAATTATTAATTGTCCTCTCAGTAACAATAATTATGGCTCTGAAAACCTTGGGAAACAAGACAGGATTCCTAAGGAACTCAAAGTCTAAGTACTATCAAAATCAATAAAGTTAAGTAAAATGTAAAGTAAAAGGTGATAAAATACAGTAGTCCCCCTTATGTCCAGGAAACAGTTCCAAGGTCCCCAGTGGATGCCTGAAACCACAGATAGTACCAAACCAGTCTTCCCTCAGTTCCAGGACATGCAGTCTTCCCTCAGTTCCAGGAGCTCCACAAATACCAAAATCTGCAGATACTCAAGTCCCTGATATAAAATTGTATAGTACTTGCATATAACTTATACACATCCTCCTGTATACCTTAATCTATCTCTAGAGTACTTATAATACCTAATACAATCTGAATATTATGCAAATGTATTATGCAGTATTGTTTTTTGCTTGTATTTTTTTATTGTTGTCTTGTTGTTTTTCTTGGTTTTTCATTGTCAAATGGGTTAAACCGGCGGGTGTGGGACCCCAGGATGTGGGACCCTGTACCAAGCTTTTTCCCATACATACATGCCTGTGATAAAGTTGAATTTATAAATTAGACACAGTATGAGATTAACAAAAACAATAATAAAATAGAATAATTATAAAAATATACTATAATAGAAGTCATGTGAAAGTAATCTCTCTCACTCTCTCAAAGTATCTTCTTGCACTGTACACACTTATTTTCAGACCACAGTTGACTATAGATTTTTTTTAAAAAACCATGAAAGCTGGGTTCGGTGGCTCAGCCTGTAATCCCGCGCCTTTGGGAGGCTGAGGTGAGCGGATTGCCTGAGCCCGTGGGTTCGAGACCCGACTGGGCAGCGAGACCTCATCTCTACAATAAATCAAAAAATCAGCTGGGCGTGGTAGCGCATCCCTGTAATTCCAGCTACTTGGAAGGCTGAGGCGGAAGGATTGCCGGAGCCCAGCAGGTCGAGGCTGCGGTGGCCGGGAGCGGCCACTGCACTCCAGTCTGGGTGACAGAGTGAGACTCCAACTCAAAAAAAATAAATAAATAAAAAATAAAAATAAAAAAAAAAACAATGAAAAGCAAAACTGAGGATAAGGAGGGACTGCTGTAACAGAACAAACAAAAACATGAGAACACAAAAGAGAGGGCTACATCATTTTTTTAAGAATTATGAAAAGTTTTAAAAGTTACAACTGACCTGGGCATCCAGAATTCTGTCATGGTCAGGTTAATGGAGACTTTGCTGTGCGAACAAATTTGGATTTTACCCTGTACTTAATGCAATCTCTGACAGATTTTAGTTGAGGAAAAATCCAAACAAGCAAACAAACAAAAATGGCGAGGTCATTTTTGTTTTAGGTAAATTAGCTTGACAGGATTGCAGAAGGCCAACTGGATAGAAAAGAGAGCAGAGGTAAAGAGATTAATTAAAAGGTCATTGCCATTTGGGGGGATGAAGAAAAACCAGAGCAAAGATCATCAACCTCTCCATAAGGTGACAATGAAACAAAAGACAAATTTTTCTCTTAATGTTTAGGTCAAATAGCATAAAAGCTATGAACTGTTTTTCACTTCTGGTATTGACATAAATACATCTCTTTTTTTTTTCTTTCTTTCATTTTTTTTCTTTTTTTTGCCACCCCTGGAAGTAAGGTCAATAAAACTCAATGAATAAAAATAGAAAAAGTATTTTAATTTTCTTCTCTGGGGTCTCTTTCAGGCATAAGAAAAATCATATTTGCTAAAGACTCCATAGAAAATATGTTAATTGCTTTATTTAGGTATCTCAGATGTGGCACATGTAGTCTCCAAATTACACGGCACTGTGGAAAATTGATTCCAAAAATAAAAGGAATAAGTGAGAAAAGCAGTCAACTTCTTCATTCATTCGGGAAAGACCAAGCAGAATCCAACTTGCCTGTCCAGTTAAAAGATCTCTCAGAACATCTTGCCACTAGTGTGACATTCTGGAATTCTCCTATTTCATGACTTTTATTGTTGCTCTACCCTGCTTTATCAGAAAAGCAGACTTTAGTTTCACCTATCTTATCATGAGTTAATTTTCCCTTCTAAACTCTTTCCTGTCTGGCCTTTTCCCCACTAACATGTATCCCTTGGCTCCTAAAATTCTATTACTCTGCATTACCCACACATTTTTTACGTTTTTCAACAGCCTGTGCTCCTCCAACCCTCCTTTACCAGAGAATAGCTGAGTACCCTGATCTTTGAATATGTATGGACTTGGTTGCTTTATATTCTATGATTCTTTTCTAGTATAACTTATTAACTACTCCAAATCTCCCTGGATATAGGCAATGCTATCTCTAATGAGTAAAAGTGTTAGACATATACAAAATAGGAGTAAAAAAAAAAAGACGTTTTGATTTAAGAATTATTCTTGTGATTACTTCTCAAATGGTGAGCCTATCATAAAAAGTTAGTACTGGGTCTCCATCTGGTGGCCAAAATTTCTATTTAAATTCCAAAAGAGCTTGTTATTTTTTCAGTCCATCTTCCTAAGTGACTTACTAAAGATAAAATAAATGGTGAACTAACTCAAAAGGAATGCACCGACTAATCATTCAGAAAATTATGTTTAATGTTGCACAAATTCGAGATATATTTACAAGTTAAAGTTCTGCATTCTTAAAAATAGAGCCCAATCTCATGCAGAGAAATAAAACAACAAAAAAAATATTCTAAACTGAGCACAGAGAGAAATTCAGTCACAGTCAAAAATTGTAGTTTACTGGGGACATATTTTATGTCAGCAATTTCCTTAAGTGCAGGGGTTACAGTGAACAAGACAAGCAAATTTCTTCCCTTCAAACAGCTTACATTATGTGGATATATATATATATATATATATATATATATATATATATATACACACATACATATATATATGTTGTGTGTACACACACACACACACACACGCACACACAATAATGTCAGTTTGTCATCAATGTTGTAAACTAAAATAAAGTAGGATAAGGAGATAGAGAGTTAGAAAGGTGAGAATATGTTACTTTATAAAAAATGGTCAGGATTGTCCTCTATAATAAATAAGACAATAATTAAACAAGAGACTTACATGAGAGATTCGTGTATGCCTGAGAAAAAGCACATTGGGTCAAGCAATAATGCATGCAGAGGGCTTGAGGCACAAGCATACTTAAAGATCAAAAAGCAGAATAGTGTGGCTACAGAAGAGTCATAGGAATACTGGAAGTAGACAAGGCGCCAAGTCACGCAGGACCTTACAGGCCCTATAAAGACTATGAACCTGCATTCTAAATGTGGAGGAAAGTCATTCGAAGTTGCAGGTATCATCACATTTGGGCTGTAATGTGCTCACACTGACTGCTATATGAAGAACAGACTGGGTGCAGGTAGGTGAGGACTAAGGGAGTAGCAGAGAGACCAGTGACCAATGAGAAGGCTGTTGCGGTAATCCAAGTGAGAGACGGTAGCAGCTTCGAGTCTGACGGTAGCAGTGGAGAGGGTAAAAGATAAGAGGGTTATGTTTTAAAGGAAATACCAAAAGGAATATCTGTGAGACATAAGAGAAAAAGAGAAATCAAGGATGACATAAAATTTTTGCCATGACAACCATGTGGATAGGAAGCCAACCAGGTGAACTCAGGCATATCTATGGCAGCTCTTACTCCACATTTCCACTTGGCATTGGCCTAATAAGAGCTCTCTGTGCCGGGCTCGGTGGCTCAGCCTGTAATCCCGTGCCTTTGGGAGGCTGAGGTGAGTGAATTGCCTGAGCCCGTGGGTTCGAGACCCGCCTGAGCAGCAAGACCTCATCTCTACAATAAATCAAAAAAAAATCAGCCGGGCGTGGCAGCGCATGCCTGTAATTCTGGCTACTTGGAAGGCTGAGGCTGAAGGATCGCTGGAGCCCAGCAGGTCGAGGCTGAGGTGGCCAGGAGCGGCCACTGCACTCCAGTCTGGGCGACAGAGTGAGACCACAACTCAAAAAAAAAAAAGAGCTCTCTGTGGTGGCTCCACAGCTGCGACCAGTCTCTGTCTTGGCTGTATCCATGTCATCCTTTGAAATCTAGGTGGGTAAAGCCATGCTCCCATAACTCTTGCATTCTGTGTACTTGTCAAATTAACATCAAGTGGAAATTGCCAAGGTTTATGACTTGTATCTTCTGCAGTGGCAGGTCGAGCTGCACCTGGGGCCACTTGACTTAAAAACTGAATTTATAATTAAAAGAGAAGCTGAGTGGAAAGACTTGGAAAACTCTCAAACTGGCCATATAAAGAGTGAAAAATCAGGTTTGGGAGAGAAAAATCAAGGATGTGGCCCAGTTACCATTTGCTAAGGAGATAAGTACTGATAGAAGAGATCATCAAGACATTGGAAGAAAGAGCTAAGGCAGGTTTAGGACCTGGCTAGCATGAAAAATTTCTAAATTCCCAGGACCCTAAACTCCCTAACAATAGGAGCTATCAGATTCCTCCTAACTCTAACTTACAACCCAGATCACTACATATCTGATTGGACAGAGGACCAGTCTTACAAGCATCATTGTCTGGTAAACAATTGCAAACCTTACGCCAGTTTCAGCCAAACCATTTCTATGTCCTATAGTTCACCTTTGGAGTAAAGAGCCAAATTATGCACCATTTTAATGTTAAAACAGCACTCCAAGGTAAGCATGGGATGCATGCTACATATAAGCTTGCACATTGAGCATGGAT
Source organism: Cephalopachus bancanus (assembly GCA_027257055.1). Lineage (NCBI taxonomy): Eukaryota > Metazoa > Chordata > Mammalia > Primates > Tarsiidae > Cephalopachus > Cephalopachus bancanus. Next base: position 11,670,416 of record JAPVLO010000046.1, on the reverse strand, counting down.
TCTGTTCCCCTCATACATATGTATAGCTTTTCTCCCAAACCTGCTGAATATGTATGACTCTTTGTGTGATGCAGGTCTTGTAAGGCACAAAAGCTAACCTATCCTTTCCTTTTCAAAGAGAGAACACCTTCAACACATGCCAGAGACTGTCTCTTCCCAGTGTGCAAACTGGTGTCACCAATAATGCTCTCTTTTCTACCATTTAGCCACTTTATTGTTTTTGGGTGACAAAAGTCTCCACCAGGACAATGTCTAGTGAAGCCTCAGGAAAGGATTACTGCTGAGGTCCCAGAACTCTGGGCTATCAGCATGCAATGCCAGCTTGGATAATCCACAGTCATGAGGCTTCAACCCAGGAGAGCTGAAGCATGGGCTGAGCCCAGCAAAGCCTTGGGATGAGGCTGCCCAAGGCCTTGGGGGCCAGACTCCTACAGCAATGTGCCCAGAATATAGGACATTGAGTTAAAGAAGATTACTCTCCAGCTTTAAGACTTAATGTTGATTACTTATCTGGGTTGGGGACTGAGAAAGAAAAGAAAATTTTTATCTGAGGAATGGGAACCTCCCCTAAGTTATCAGGCTCAGAGAGGCGTTAGAATGAGGCAGCAGTCATATCCTACTTCCCCACCTTGAGCTAAGTAATCATCTCTTGAAGCAGCTTGCTAAGTGGAATCTAAACTGACTGATGCCACATGTAGCTATAAATTAACGTTGCCACACACCAGGCACCATAACTCATACTCTATGGTTCAACAATGTAAAGCCAATCACAAATCAATGTCATTTTTATAAACCAATGAGAATTCCTGATAACTTTGTATTATCCCACTCCTTGTCCTCTTTTTGGCCTTTAAAAACCTTGCTTGTAACAAAAGCCAAATGAAACATTTTCCAGGGTAACTTGGAAGTGTTTCCCAGGCAGCTGTCCTTATCTTGGCTAAACTCTTTAAAATTATATTTTGTGCCTTAGTTTCTTCCTGTAGGTCACTTGAGACCTGTATCCTCTTTCTTCTTTCCTACTACTCCTTTTTAGAATGGGAACATCTATCCTATTTCTGTTCCATCATTGTATTTGAAAGTAGATAACTTGTTTTGATTTCACAGGCTCATAGTTGGAGGGAAATTTGCATCAGAGTGAAGTATACCTTGAGTCTCAAATGAGACTCTGGACTTTTGAGTTAATGGTAGAATGAGGTAAGACTGGGGTGGAAGGAGCAGGTTGAGCCATAAGACTCTCTGGGAAAGGGAGTGACCATAGGGACTCTTGCTCTCCCCTGGTGCCTCCTGCCCCCACCACTGCTAACCTGCTCTTTGGCCAGTTGCACAGGTCTGAGGGCTGGCAGAAAACGACCCTACACACAACTCTGTTTGCCTCTGCAGCCACCACAGCTGCCACCACCGCCGCAGCCGTCACTACCACTGCCACCGCCACTGGCCATATTGGCCTGTGGACTGAAGGCCCTCGGTTCCACACACTGTACTGCTGGCTCAGCTGACACCACTGCAGCTCTCTCCCAAAGTCGCTGCCCTGCCCAGATTGGCTCAAGATTCCCGGCCATGGAGTTCTTTCTATGCAGTACTGCTGAAGAGGCTGCCGCTGTCACTGCTCCCTGCTGTGGCTGCTCCCTCCCCCCGCTCAAGGCGACCCCCAATTTCTAGCCCAGGGAGCTCCAGTCCTCCATGCTCCCTACACAGCTCCACCCAGCATGAGCCACCCACTGCCACACAGACCTGCAGCTACTGGCTGTCCCACACTCCACCTCTCCAGTTTGACCTGCTGGTGGGGTCAGATAACAGCTAGCCCTGAGACCACACAGAGACTGCATTGACCCACCCAGCACACCAACTCTACCTAGCTCCGCCTGCCTCCAGTTTGAGATCTAAAGTAATAAAATCAAACTGGGAGAGACCGAAACTCCTCCCCCTTGCTAGATTGGTCACAGGTCAGATTTGAATGGCAGACTTCCCAGGCAGCAAGCTGACTGAGCTTAGATCTGATCAAACCTCCCCCCACCCTACCCCACCCCCAGCAGCAGGCCTGGGGCATCAGATCCTAGCAGTCAATAACTCTACTAGCCTGCAATGAAAACTAGAGATCAGAGCTGAAAGGACATTGGACTTAAAGGAATGATATAAGAGCAGTCTTGGTTCCCTTGTTTTTATTTTTCTATTTGTATTATTTGTATGTTTGTTTTACTTATCCTTTTTCTTTTTTCCTCTTTTTTCTCTCTTCTTATTGCTATCGATAGTGTTTTCGTACTAGCTTTGCCTCTGTCAGTTTATTGATTTTTTTTAACCTTTAAACTTCATGCTTGTGTAAAGGAATAGTATCAATAAGGAGGTTGAATGGCTTGTGTGTCTGTATGATTGTCTATATGCTTTAGTTTTTTGTTTTTTGTTTTTTGTTTTTTCTTACTCTTTTCTGTCTTTGTGTCTCTTTTCATTTATTAGTTGGTATGTTTGTCTGTTTTCCCCTCTTACTCTTCTTACTCTCCACCTTGCTCTTCCTCCCCTCCCCTGTTCCATTCCTTTCCTTTTTCTTACCACATTTTGCTTTCATGGAGTAAACCTATTTCCCCACTGAATGGACAGATTGCAAGGCAGTAGGAAGTAGGTTCCAGGGTATTCATACACAGTTGGTGGATATTGTGATCTGCAGATAGATTTTGAATCACAGCTTCCCCCTCAATTCAATCTGAAAACTGCAAAAAAAAGTACAATCTTCAACCCACAGTCAAGCTTCAGAAGTAACCAAAGCTAGAGGATTCACACAAGGAAGAATAGGGGGAGATCAAGCAAACAGAAGTAAAAGCAATCCTGCCACCCCTGAACAACAAAATTAAAAGGGGGGGGAAGTGGGGAGGAAAATCCACACAAATGAAGAAAAATCAAAAGAAAAATATAGGTCTTCCACAGACCCCTGGGAGACCAGACACTGAGAAAACAGACTTCAGAATGCAAACAATGAAGAACCCCCAGAATGACTGGTCACATACCACAAAACCAGACATCAAGACACCAACAGAAAGAATTAAAAGAATTGAGGAGAGACAAGAGGAAAATAGGAAGGAGTTGATCATGGAGATAACAGCAGTAAAGAATACTGTGATTGAAATAAATAACAAACTAATAAACATGGAAAGCAGAATTAACCAAGCAGAAGAAAGAATCTCAGAGCCCAAAATACAGAACTAACCCAAACTGTCACCTTCAATAGATAAGTAATTACTTCAAGAGACCAAACTTAAGAGTAATAGGACTTGCCTGAGGCAGAAAAAGAGACAGAGAAAACCCTGGAACAAACATTCCATGAAATTATTCAAGAAAACTTCCCTCGTTCATCAGTGACACGAAAATTCAAACACAAGAGATTCAGAGAACCACTGCAAGACAACAAATGAGCAGACTAACTCCCAGAAACATAATAATTTGCTTAAAAAATAGGTATAAAAGAAAAAATCCTAAAAGCATCAAGAGAAAAAGGTCAGACTACGACTAGGGAAGACCAGTTAGAATAGCAGCAGATTTATCTACAGAAACCCTTCAGGTCAGGAGAGCATGGAGCCCAATCTTCAAAGTCCTCAAAGATAATCAATTTCAACCAAGAATAACCTACCCAGCTCAACCAAGCTTCATCAGTGAGGGAGCATTAAAATCTTTCCCAGACATTCAATCCCTAAAAACTTACGCTGCCTCTAGACTAGCCCTACAAGAAACACTTAAGAAAGTATTAAACACAGAAGAAAGGGAAAAAAGAACAACAACATTCTTCACAAGAGTGCAGGAAAAAGAATGAAGACACACACAAATCAACCCAAAAATCAAAAGAAACACAACAAACAAACAGGATCAACAACACCTCTATAAGAACCCCATGACAGAGATAAACTCTGACATTTCAATAATTAGCCTGAATGTGAATGGACTAAATGCACCACTGAAAAGACATAGAAAGGCAAAATGGATAAAATATCATAAAACAACAATATATTGTTTCCAAGAGACTCATCTCACCAGAAAGGACATTCACAGACTCAAAGTAAGAGGATGGGAGGCAAAATTTCAGGCAAATGGAACACAAAAGAAAGCTGGAGTTACAATTTTAATCTCAGACAAAATACCCTTTAAGCTATTCAAAATTTAAAAAGATAAAGAAGATCACTATTTAATGATAAAAGTTTCAATCAATCAACAAGAAATATCCATCTGAACATATATGCACCCAAAAAAGGAGCACCAAAGTTCATAAAGCAGCTTATATGGAAACTTAAAAAAGAGATTGACCCTAACACTATCATAGCTGGGGACTTTAATACCCCACTCACAACCCCGGACAGATCATCAAGACAAAAAATCAGCAAGGAGATCCAAAACCTCAATAAGACTCTTGAACAAATGGACCTAATTGATATCTACAGAACACTTCACACAACAACCACAGAATATACATTCTACTCATCACCACATGGAACATACTCCAAGATCAACCACATCATTGATAATAAATCATACATAAGCAAATTTCATAAGACTGAAATTTTGCCATGCACCTTCTCAGACCACAGTGGAATAAAAATAAATATCAACACCAACAAAGTTCTTCCAAAACCCACAAAGACATGGACACTAAACAGCTTGATGCTAAGTAACTTCTGGGTCAATGATAAAATCAAAACAGAGATTAAAAGGAACCTGGAAACAAATGAAAATGAAGAAACATCTTACCAAAACCTCTGGGATGCCTTAAAAGCAGTAGTAAGAGGGGAATTCATATCTTAACAAACACACATGAAGAAAAGGGAAAGATCACAAGTTAACAGCCTAACAAGTCACCAAAGGAAGATGGAAATGCAAGACCACCAAAACCCTAACTTCAGCAGAAGAATCCAGCTCACCAAAATAAAAGCCAAAACCCAGGACATTGAAGACAAAAAGATAATACAAAAAATAAATGAAATGAAAAGCTGTTTCTTTGAAAGGATAAACAAAATAGATGGTCCCCTAGCCAAACTGACCAAGAAAAAGAGAGAAAAAGCCCAAATAAACTCAATCAGAAACACAAAAGATGAAGTCACAACTGACCTGGAAGAAATTATATACTACTACTATGTACAGTTACTACTATGTACAATTGTATGGAAACAAACTTGAAAACCTAAAGGAAATGGAGGACTTTCTGACATCAAACAACCTCCTTAGGTTGAAACAAGAAGACACTGAGATGTTAAATAGACCAATAACAATTAAGGAAATTGATTATGTCATAAGAAAACTACTGACAAAAAAAAAAAAAACCTGGACCAGATGGCTTTCCAGCAGAACTCTACAAAACATACAAGGAAGAACTGATACCAATCCTATTGAAAGTATTCCAGGTGATTGAGAAAGATGGCACTCTCCCCAAATCATTTTATGAAGCTAACATCACAATGATACCCAAGTCAGGTAAAGACCCAACAAAGAAAGAGAACTACAGGCCAACATCTTTGATGAACATAGATGTTAAAATTCTCAACAAGAGCCTAGTAAACCAGATTCAGCAACACTTTTCAAAAATCAGCCATCATGACCAAGTAGGTTTCATCCCCAGGATGCAAGACTGGTTCAACATTCGTAAGACCATAAACATAATTAAACACATCAACAGATGTAAAAACAAAAACCATGATTATATCATTAGATGCAGAAAAAGCTTTTGATAAAATCCAGCACAATCTTTTGATAAAAACCCTTGAACATCTAGGCATACATGGAACATTCCTCAAAATAGTAGAAGCCATCTATGAGAAACCCATAGCCAGCATATTCCTAAACAGACAGAAATTGAACCATTTCCACTGAAAACTGGAACAAGACAAGGGATGTCCACTCTTGCCCCTCCTGTTTAACATAGTTTTGGAAGTCCTGGCTAGGGGGCAATCAGAGAAGAGAAGGCAATCAGGGGCATTCAGATAGGAAAAAGAGGAAGTCAAATTATCTCTCTTTGCAGATGACATGATTGTATACCTAGAAAACCCAAGAGAATCTGCCAAAAACCTCCTGGCACTGATAAAGGACTTTGGCAAAGTCTCAGGATATAAAATAAATGTACAAAAGACAATTGCATTTCTATACACCAATAAAAAACAAACAGAACCCCAAATAGAAAACACAATTCCATTTACAATAGCCACACACACACAAAAAAAATGCAATACCTTGGCATCTTCCTAACCAGAGATGTGAAAGACCTTTACGATGAAAACTACAAAACACTGCCCAAAGAAATCAAAGAAGACACAAACAAGTGGAAAAATATTCCATGCTCATGGATTGGAAGAACCAACATTGTTAAGATGTCCATCTTACCTAAGGCAATCTACAGATTTAATGCAATACCCATCAAATTACCAGCAACATTCTTCTTAAACCTAGAGAAAACAATGCAGGAATTCATATGGAAACATAAACAACCAAGAATAGTCAAAACAATCCTCCACAAAAAAAAAAAAAAAAAAGCAGGGGGTATCATACTCCCAGACTTTAAACTATCCTACAAAGCTACAATAATCAAAATAGCCTGGTTTTGGTACAAGAACAGGCATATAGACCAATGGAATAGAATTGAGATACCAGAAGTAAAACCTCAATTTCTCAACCAACTCATCTTTGACAAAGTCTCCACTACCCACTACTGGGGAGAGGAGAACCTATTCAGTAAATGATGCTAGGAAAACTGGCTGATCACATGCAGAAGATTGAAACAGGACCCTTAATTATCCCCATACACAAAAATTAACTCTAAATGGATCACAGAACTAAATGTAAAACTGCAAACTGTAAGAACCTTAGAAAATGCAGGAGACACTCTAATGGAAGTTGGAACTGGTAACCGATTCCTGATCAAAACCCAAAGTGCCCAGCCCATAAGAGATAAGATAGACAAATGACACCTCATTAAAGTGACAAGCTTCTGCAAAGCCAAAGAAACCATCAAGAGAGCAGGGAGACAGCCCACAGACTGGGGAAAAAATATTTGCCAATTCCATGTCCAACAAAGGCCTAACATCTAGGATCTACAAGGAAGTCAAACGTGCTGAAAAGAAAAAAACAAACAGCCCCATTACAAAGTAGGCAAAAGATATGAATAGACACTTCTCAAAAGAAGACATATGAGCAGCCAAAAGACACATGAAAAAATGTTCAACCTCACTAATCATCAAGGAGATGCAAATTAAAACTACACTGAGGCACCACCTAACACCAATCAGAATGGCCATCATCAATAACTCAAAAAATAACACATGCTAGAGAAGGTGAAGCAAAAAGGGAACACTTCTACACTGTTGGTAGGAATGTACACTAGTACAGCATCTGTGGAAATCAGTGTGGCAATTCCTAAAACTCCTAAAAATTGACCTTCCATATGATCCCACAATCTCCCTACTGAAAATTTACCAAGAAGAACTCAGGTCACTTTTTAAAAAAGATACCTGCACACGTATGTTTATCACAGCATGGTTCACAATAGCAAGAACATGGAACCAACCATGCTGCCCATCAAAAGAGGACTGGATTAAAAAAATGTGGTACATATACAAAATGGAATATTATGCAGCCATAAAGAAGAACAAAATCATGAACTTCACAGCAATGTGGATGGAATTAGAGCTTATAATACTGAGTGATCTCTCACAGAAACAAAGAGATGAGGTCACATGTTCTCACTCATAAGTGGACCTTGAACAACTACCATATTACTGTAGGAAAGGGGTTGAAAGTAGCGGGAAACTGTGGGGAGGGGGAGGGGGGATAGCTGGGATTGACTGTAGTCGATATCCACCTGGAGAAGGGGGAGCACATCTCATCAATAAGGGTACTTGCACAATGAATATTTGTATAACTAACCCTGAATTGTATCCCACAATTTCAAAATTAAAATTAAAAAAAAAAGACTTTGGGGCTCTTGGAATGAAATGAATATATTTTGCACGTGAGAAAAATATGAATTTGGGGGGAGCAGAAGCAAAATGTCTCCCCCACATTTCATGTGTCAGAAATTTAATCCCCAGATTCATATGTTGATTAAAAGTATGGCCTTTGGGAGGTAATTAGGATGATATAAGATTATCAGGCTGTGCCCCCATGATGGAACTGGTGACCTTATCAAAAGGTGAAGAAAGACTTGAAGTGACACACATGCTCTTGATCCCTCTCCATGTTATGTCCTCCGACATGTTATGACACAGCAAGAAGACCCCACAAGATGCCAGTGTCATGCTCTTTGGCTTCTGGCCTCCATAATTATGAACTAAATAAACTTCTTTTCTTTATAAATTACCTATCTGTAGTGTTGTTATAACAACAGAAAATTGACTAATACACACATATAAGTAAGATCATGCAGTATCTGTCTTCCTGTGTCTAGCTTATTTTACTTAGCATAACGTCCTCCAGGTTCATGTTGGCATGAATTTTATCTTTTTTTAAAGCTTGACTAATATTCCATTGTGTATGTGCACATACGTGCATGTGTTTATATGTGTGTATATACAGTATATCACATTTTCTTTATCCATTTCATCCATCAATGGACATTTAGCTTGTTTCCGTATCTTGGCTATTGTGAATAATGCCAAAATGAATATGGGAGTGCAGATCTCTCTTCATTTCCTTTGGACATACACTCAGAAGTTAAATTGCCAGATGTAAGGTGGTTTTAATTTTAAAGATTTGAGGAATCTCAATCTTGTTTTCTATAATGGCTATGCTAATTTAGATTACCACCAAAAGTGTACAAGTGTCCTCTTTTCTCCACAAACTTGCTAACATGTATTATCTTTTACCTTTTTCATAACAGTCATTTTAGCAGGTGTGAGATAATATAATATCTCATTGTGGTTTTTACTTCCACTTCTCTGATGATTAGTGATACTGATCATTTTTTTATGTGCCTGTTAGCCATTTGTATGTCTTCTTTGAGAGATGTCTTTTCAGGTATTTTGCCTATTTTTGTACCATGCCTACCACCATTGATAAAAAGAAGATATGTGTAGTGTCTCAAAATGGTAAAGAAGTATTCTCTACAGCTGAACTCTCCAATTCATGAGCCACTATTCACATGTGGCTATTTCAATTTAACTTAAATATAACTAAAAAATAAATTTCTCAATCACAGTAGCCAATGTGCTCAATAGCTACATGTGGCTAGTGGTCTCTGTATTAGATATATCAAAATAAAATATTTTCATCATCACAGAAAGTTCTATTAAAGAGTTCGAATCCATGACATATAAGGAACTCTGTAAATCAATAAAGAGGAAAAAGCCCAATAGGAAAAGGATATGTATAGGCTAACAAGCATGCAAAAGTAGTTCAAATATTGTAATAAGAGGAATAAAAATTAAAATATTATATCACTATTATGCCTCTAATACTAACAAAATGAATGTTGAGCAGTGTCAGGTGTTGGTGGAAATGTGAAGGTATACAGGAATGAGCATTCACCCCTGGGAAAAGTATAGACTTGTAAAGTCATTCTGGAAAACAACCACACTTCTCAGTCAATTAAATAGATGTATTATCTGTATAATCAATTTCATTCATTGGTATGTATTTAAAATTATCATAAAGATCCATGCTGAAACATGTAAGAAAATATTCACTGAAGCATTATTTGCGGAAAAATTAAGGTGGAGCAAAAATAAGGTGGAAAAAAGCAGATGAGGGAAAGAATAGACTAGGAGAGACATAGAGATAGAGAAACAGAAATAGTGAGAGATGTAGACCGGTGTGACAGAGCAAAGGAAGAAAGAGAACCTCAAAAATAGGAGCAAAAAGAAAACAAGTTTGAAAAAGAACTAAGTAGTGACCCTAGAAGTAACAAAAAAAAATGAATCCAACAATAGCCATAGCAATCCTGAAAAACAAAAATGAAGAGCTATTACACCAGTTTCCAAGATCTATTATAATTATAAAGCTACAGTGTTAGCCTAATCTAATATTTGGAAAGAATAAAACATAGACTGATTGATCAATAGAAAAGAATAAGAGAATAGTAACAGACCCATACACATGCAAAATCAATTGACTGCATTTTACTGTCATGCAATAGGGCAAGGATGGGCTTTTTGGTAAGTTGCACTGATCAACTGGCTATCCATTCACAAAAATATGGATGTTGACCCAACCTCAAAACATACTTTAAAAAAATTTATTTCAGATCTAAATGTGAAAGGAAGTACAATAAAGTGTTTTTAGAAAAACTCTAGATTACCTCTGTGGTCATAGAGTAGTCAAATATTTCTTAAATTACAGACAACAACTAAATGGCTTGATTTTAACATGTGAAGAAAGAATCATCGAGCAGGAGGGCAAACTGAAAAAAGTATTCAGAACACAAAGACATAGAAATTAAAAAATATATGGAATGCAGTTCAAAAAAGGCTAGAATGAGACTATCTAATTTACATCTAAATGAAGTTCCCAAAAGAGAATAAGGCAGAGGAAATATTGGAAGACATTATGGCAAGAATTTTCCAGATTTATGAAAATTTGATATCAATACACAGATTCAAGAAAATGAACAAATCTAGAAGATATTTGTAGATTCTGTAAATATCCAGAATCAATAGAGAAAAGTAACAATCTGTTTATGGGAAGGGACAAGAGAAATAAATAGGAATTTTTCAAAAGCATCTCAAATTGCAATCAAAGGTTCTTCTAAGCTGTAATCTAACAAATGACCCATAAAAACTGCAATGGGAACACAGCCACCATGGTGTTTAGAATACTTTAGGCCTTACAGCTGGTCATCATGTTGGAAGGACTGGAGTGATGGAAATGGTCTGATTGGTGACTTAAAAGGGCATTAAGGACTTCTGGTAAGATGGCGAGAGGGCAGTCTGGTCTATAGAGCCTCTACAAAGGAGAACACAAAGTGTCTCTGGTTCTCTCCTCGGGGGCTGCAGATCCCAATGTCGGCAGCCTGCTCTTCACATGGAGCTCGGCCATCACCACTGCTGAGGCATCGCAGCGGTCTGGACAGCCACTGCAGCCGCCAGCACTGCCGTGGCCTCCGTCGCGGCCATAGTACATCGCACCACCTGTGCCTAAGGCAATCCACGACTTCAGTCCTTGAAGTCCCTGCAGGCAAGATCTGCTGGCATCACTGCCACCACTATGGTCATGGTAATGTCCTGCTGGCCAAGGGTCTCCTCCCATGTACCCTGAGGCAGGCTCCCATCTCCAGCCTCTGCCCAGCTCCTGTCCGACTCTACCACCTCTGGGGCTGTGAGGTAGCACCACATACTGGTGATTCAAGGTAACAATACCGAAACAGGACAAGCAAGCTTGAAAACAGACACAGGCCACATTAGAGTGGTGAACTGAGTGGTGATCTGAACTGTTCGTCACAGCAGGCCAGGGGCAACTGACCCTAACTGTGAACAAATTTACCAGCTTGAGAAGACAGCTAGAAATCAGAGCTGAAAAGACATTGGACTTAAACAAAAAGTCTCAGAGTGTGCTCAATTCGTTCTGTTAGCTTAATGACTTGATTCCATTCCTACTGTTTTGTTCCTTTTTTTTCTCTTTTCTCCTCTATGTAAACCATGTCTTTGTATAGAGGAACAGCACACCAATAAGGTGGTTGGTTAGCTTGTATGTTAGCATCATTGTATGTTTTAGGTTTTTTTGTATGGGAGTTGGTTAGTCTGTAGCTGTGGTCTATTGTTTTTATCACTTTCAGTTTAGGTCTCTCTCTCTCCACTTGTTGGTACACTCGTTTGTTTCCCCCCCTTACTCCTCTCTCTCTCCACCCCTCTCTTCCCTCCACTGTCTGCTCTATTCTCTTCCCTCTGCTAATCTCATTTTATTTCAGGGAGTAAACCTACAGACCCCTGCAGGGACAGATTCCAAGGCAGTGGGAAGTGGGTTTCAGATTATCCATACACCTATTGGAGGATACCAGTACCTGCAGATAGATTTTGAATCGCAACTCCCCCCTTAAGTAAATCTCAAAACTGCAAAAAGGACCACCCATAACCTACAGTGCAACTCCAGAATTGAACAAAGTAAGAGGGAATACATAAAGAAGAATCAGAGATTGAACAAACAGAAGTAAAAGCAACCTCTCAACCCCTGAATAACAGAATTAAAGAAGACAGTGATGTGGAGTAAAGGAAAAAGTAGGGAGGGAAAAAACTGCACAAATGAATAAAAACCAAAAGAAGAATATAGTTCTCACACAGACCCCTGGGAGGTCAGACACGGAAAACAGACTCCAGAACACAAACAATGAAGAACCTGCAGAATGACTGGTCACATGCAACAAACTCAGACATCAAGACATTAATAGAGAGAATTTAAAAAAAATTGAGGAGAGACAAGAGGAAAATAAGAAGGAGGCGATGTCAGAAATAACAGCAGTAAAGAACACTGTGATAGAAATAAATAACAAACTAATAAGCATGGAAAGCAGAAATAGCCAAGCAGAAGAAAGAATCTCAGAGCTCGAAGGCCAAAACAAAGAACTAACCCAAACTGTGAAAAACATAGAAAAGAAGCTCAAAAAGACAGAACAAAAACATCAAGAGATGAATGATCACTTCAAGAGACTGAACCTAAGAGTAATTGGCCTTCCCGAGGCAGAGAGAGAAACAGAGGACACACTGGAACAAACATTTCATGAAATCATTCAAGAAAACTTCCCTCATCTCATCAAGGATGAAAAAATTCAAACACAAGAGATTCAGAGAACCCCTGCAAGACAACAAATGAGAAGACCAACTCCCAGACACATAATAATTCGCCTAAACAAAGTAGGGATAAAAAAAAAATCCTAAAGGCAGCAAGAGAAAAAGGTCAGACTACCTACCAGGGAAGACCAATAAGAATACCAGCAGATTTATCTACAGAAACCCACCAGGCTAGGAGAGCTTGGAGCCCTATCTTCAAAGTTCTAAAAGATAAACAATTTCAACTGAGAATAACCTGCCCAGCCAAGCTAAGCTTCATCAGTGAGGGAGAACCGAAATCTTTCCCAGATATCCAATCCCTAAGAACCTATGAAGCCACCAGACCACATCTACAAGAAACACTTAAGAAAGTACTGAACACAGAGGAAAAGGAAAAAGGAAAAACAATGTTCTTCACAAGAGTACAGGTAAAAGATTAAAAACACACATGATCCAACTCTAAAACCAAAAGAAAGACAACACAAAAACAGGAAGAACAACAACAACTCTGTAAGAACATTATGATAGGGATCAATTCTCACATTTCAATAATTAGTTTGAATGTGAACAGACTAAATGCACCACTGAAAAGACATAGAATGGCAAAATGCATAAAATATCACCAGGCAACAATCTATTGCCTTCAACACACTCACCTAATAGAAAGGACACTCACAGACTCAAAGTCAGAGGATGGGAAACAAATTTTCAGGCGAATGGAACACAAAAGAAAGGAGTAGTCATGATCTTAATCTCAGAAAAAATACCCTTTAAGCTATCAAAAATTTAAAAAGATACAGAAGGCCACCTCATAATGATAAAAGGTTCGATCCATCAATAAGAAATATCCATCCTAAACATATATGCATGCAACATAGGAGCACTAACTTTCATAAAGCAGCTCCTAGGTAAACTAAAAAAAGATATCAACTCCAATACCATCATAGCTGGGGACTTTAATATCCCACTCACAACCCTAGACAGATCATCAGAACAAAAAATCAGCAATGAGATCCGAAACCTCAATGTGACTTTGGACCAAATGGACTTAATTGATACCAACAGAACCCACCATCCAAAGACCACAAAATACGCATTCTACTCATCACCACATAGAACGTACTCTAAGATCGACCATGTACTTGACCATATATCAAGCATAAGCAAATTTAAAAGGACCAAAATTCTACCATGCACCTTCTCAGACCACAGTGGAATAAAAATAAACATTAACACCAACAAGGTCCTCCTAAAACCCACAAAGACATGGACACTAAGGAGCATGACACTAAACAAATCCTGGGTCAATGATGAAATCAAAACAGATTAAAAGATACCTGGAAACAAATGAAAATGAAGAAACATCTTACCAAAATCTCTGGGACACCATGAAAGCTATAGTAAGAGGGGAATTTACATCCCTACAAATGCACATGAAGAAAATGGAAGGAACACAAAATAACAGCATAACAAGCCACCTAAGGAAGCTGGAAAAGCAAGACCACAAAAACCCTAATTTCAGCAGGAGAATCCAGACCACCAAAATAAAAGCCCAAATCTAGGACATAGAAGACAAAGAGATAATACAAACAATCAATGAAACAAAAAGCTGGTTCTTTGAAAGGATAAACAAGATCGATGGTCCGTTAGCTAAACTGACCAAGGAAAAGAGAGAAAAAGCCCAAATAAACACAATCAGAAACACAAAAGATGAAGTCGCATGTGACCCTGAAGAAATACAAAAGATCATTAGAGACTACTATGTACACTTGTATGGAAACAAACTTGAAAACCTTAAGGATTTGGAGAATTTTCTGTCATCACACAACCTGCCTAGGTTGAAAGAAGAAGAAATTGAGACCCTAAATAGACCAATAACAATCAAGGAAATTGACTACGTAATAAGAAAACTACCTACAAAAATAAGCCCTGGACCAGATGGCTTTCCAGCAGAATTCTACAAGACATTTAAAGAGGAGCTGATACCAATTCTACTGAAGGTATTCCAGGCTATTGAGAAAGATGGAACTCTCCCCAAATTATTTAAGGAAGCTAACATCACATTGATACCCAAGCCAGGTAAAGACCCAACAAAGAAAGAGAGCTACAGGCCAATATCTTTGATGAACATAGATGCTAAAAATCTCAACAAGATCCTAGCAAACCGGATTCAACAACACATCTCAAAAATCATCCATCATGACCAAGTAGGCTTCATCCCTGGGATGCAAGGCTGGTTCAACACTGGTAAAATCATAAATGTAATTATATACATCAACAGATGTCAAAACAAAAACCACATGATTATATCATTAGATGCAGAAAAAGCTTTTGATAAAATCCAGCACCCATTCTTGATAAAAACCCTTGAACATCTAGGCATACGGGGAACATACCTCAAAATAGTAAAAACCATCTATGAGAAACCAACAGTGAGCATACTCCTAAACAGACAAAAACTGGAACCATTTCCCCTGAAAACTGGAACAACACAAGGATGCCCACTCTTACCCCTTCAGTTCAATAGGGTATTGGAAGTCCTGACTAGAGCAATCAGAGAAGAGAAGGCGATCAGGAGTAACCAAATAGGAAAAAGGAAGTCGAAAAAATTATCTCTCTTTGTAGATGACATGATTGTGTACCTTGCAACCCTAGACAATCTGTTAAAAACCTCCCTACACTGATAAAGGACTTTGGCAAAGTCTCAGGATATAAAATAAATGTGCAAAAGACAATCGCATTTCTTTACACCAATAATAAACAAACAGAAACCCAAATAAAAACCACAATTCCATTCACAATAGCCACTAAAAAAATGAAATACCTTGGCATCTTCCTAACCAGAAATGTGAAAGACCTTTACAATGAAAACGACAAAACACTGCTCAAAGAAATCAAAGATGACACAAACAAGTGGAAAAATATCCCATGATCATGGACTGGAAGAATCAACATTGTGAAGATGTCCATCCTACCTAAGGCAATCTACAGATTTAATGCAATACCCATCAAATTACCAGCAACATTCTTCTCAGACCTAGAAAAAACAACAAAGGAATTCATATGGAAACACAAACGACCAAGAATGGCCAGAACAATCCTCAGCAAAAAAACAAAGCAAGTGGTATCACATTACCAGACTTCAAACTTTACTATAAAGCTACAATAATCAAAACAGCTTGGTATTGGTAGAGGAACAGGCATATAGACCAATGGAATAGAATTGAGATTCCAGAAGCAAAACCTCAATTTCTCAACCAACTCATCTTTGACAAAGCCACCACCACCTACCACTGGGGAGAGGACAACCTATTCAGTAAATGGTGCTGGGAAAACTGGCTGACCACATGCAGAAGATTGAAACAGGACTCCTATCTCTCCCCATACACAAAAATTAACTCTAAATGGATCAGAGACCTAAATGTAAAACCTCAAACCATAAGAACCTTAGAAAATGCAGGACATACCCTCATGGAAATTGGAACTGGCATCCAATTCCTGAACAAAACCCAAAATTCACAGGCCACAAAGGAGAAAATAGATAAGTGGGACCTCATTAAACTGGCAAGCTTCTGCAAAGCCAAAGAAACCATCAAGAGAGCAGGGAGACAGCCTACAGACTGGGAAAAAGTATTTGCCAACTCCAGGTCTGACAAAGGCTTAACATTTTGGATCTACAAGGAACTCAAATGTGCTGAAAAGAAAAAAACAAACAATCCCATTATAAAATGGGCAAAAGATATGAACAGACACTTCTCAAAGGAAGACATCCGAGCAGCCAACAGACACATGAAGAAATGTTCAACCTTACTAATCATCAGGGAGATGCAAATCAAAACCTCACTGAGATACCCCTAACCTCAGTCAGACTGGTAATTATCAATAACTCAAAAAATAACAGTTGCTGGAGAGGGTGTGGCGATAAGGGAACACTTCTACATTGTTGGTGAGAGTGTAAACTAGTGCAACCTCTGTGGAAAACAGTGTGGCGATTCCTAAAAGCTCTAAATATTGATCTCCCAAATGACCCTGCAATCCCTCTACTGGGAATATACCCTGAAGAACTCAAATCACTCTATATAAAAGATACCTGCACACGTATGGTTATTGCAGCATTGTTCGCAATAGGAAGAACCTAGAAGCAACCATGCTGTCCAACAAAAGAGGACTGGATTTAAAAAATGTGGTACATATACATGATGGAATACTATGCTGCCATAAAAAAGAACAAAATCATGAATTTCGCAGCAACCTGGATGGAACTAGAGTCTATAATACTGAGTGACCTCTCACAGAAACAAAGATCTGAGTATCACATGTTCTCACTCATGTAGAGGACCTTGAACATCCAACGTAATACTATATGAAAATGACTGACAGTGGTGGGAAACTATGGCGGGGGAGGAGAAGGGAGATGGGATTAACGGTAGTAATTATCTGTCTGGGGATGGAGAGATACCTCTTATCAACAAGGGTGCCTGAATGAAGCATATTTGTATACCTAACCCTTAACTGTATCCCACAATATCATAATAAAAAATATTGATTATGAAAAAAAAGGGCATTGAACAAATAGGTAAATACATTGAGGATTATGGGAGTCCAGCTTTTGTCAGAGAAAAGAGTTCAAATATGATAAAGAAAGAAGGCTAGAATTGGAGTTCAGTCTAAACTTCTTTTTAATATATGAAAATGGGTGGATATGGAAATTGATATAACTATACAGAATTATATTCATTTATTTTCATAAACTAGAAATGTATATGTGTGTGTGTGTGTGTATGTCCTGGGGTGGCAAAAAAAGTATACACACTTTAAGAGATCCTATCTATGTATTACTTTTCAAAATTGAATTGAATTGCAGTAGCAATGTACAGTATGACATTCACTCAAAAAATGGCATTAATTAAATGAATGCTAGTGTCACCATGCAACAGGCAGGACAATCAAAGAAGACAGCGGAAACATGGTTGTCTTTGGAGGAACACAAGACCATTTTGAAGTGGGATTTGAAATTTGAGAACATTGTGGTAATACAATGACAATGGAAGCGTGAGTATGCAACAGAACCTCCAACATACTTAACTGACATGCATTCGTAACAAGTTTGAGATGCATGGTACTGTGTGTGATGTGCACAAGGGAAGATCCGGGAGACCTTGTACAGCAACAAGTTCTGCAGTAGTTCACCATAATCAGAAGTGTCTAGATGCTGATGGTAACCACTTTGAGCACCTCTTGTAAAGTCAAATATGACTTGTATTCATCTTTTGTTATTGGTATATATTATTACAATTTTAATACAGATTTTTCCTTTCTTAAAAAGTGTATACATTTTTGGCACCCTCTGTACACCTATATATGTATATATAATTTCCAACTGTCCAATGAGAATGTGTAGAAGCAAAGCATAATGAGAATGTGTAGAAGCAAAGTATAAATGATCTTCCCAAGGCCCAGATCTCAGTTTATATTCCTCACCAAGAACCACAAGAGTTCCTTGGAAAAAATGATTGATTATAACACATTAAAACAGAAAAGAGTCATTACTGATATAAGTATATGAATAAATAAAGAAACAATGAAATTAGAAAATCACCATTGGGAAACAATTACAGTAATAATTGATTAGACAAGAATCATCAAGGATGTCAAATCTAATAGATCAAAGTTTGATAAAGAAGCTATTTACATAGCCTCACAAAATACTTTTTAATTACTCAATAATCAGTTAGTAAAAAACTTATTAAATATAAAGCTGCAAGACACCATCTTAGGAAAGTGATAACAGTCAACATCACTAGTAATGGGACAAATCTGCATAGTGTGCCTCCTGACAAAAATGAAGAATAGATCATCATTTATATGGAATTACTGATAAAACATATAACCAGAATCTAATCATGAGAAAACATGAAGCCCAAAATGAGGGTTATTCTACAAAGTAACTGACCTGTATTCTTCAAAAATATAAAAGTCACAAATGTCAGGAAAATTGAAAAATTGCTCCAGATGAAGGAAACTGAAGAGACATGACAACTTTGGGAAATGCATGACTTGTATTTGATCTGAGATCAGAATGGAAAGAGTAATTATAAAGGACACTCCTGTAATTGACAAGTGTGAAAGATGTCTGTGTATTGGACAGTAGGATCAGGAAACCAACATTTTAGTAAATGTAGCATAATTATCCAGAAAAATTCCTTGTTTATAAGAAATACACACGGAAGTCACTTGTAGAGATAGTGTATGCAATTTATTCTCAAACGGTTCAGAAAAAAAGTGTGTGTGTGTGTGTGTGTGTTTATATACACACATTCTACATTCTACACAAATATCCACACATATGTATATATATATATATACAAAAAAACTAAAAACATGAGACAAATGTGATGAACCAGGATGTCTGGGTAAATAGTATAAAGAAATAATTTTGCTATTGTAATATTTTTGTAATTTTAAAATTATTTCAAAATAAACAGTTTAAAAACTACAATGAGGTAGCCTCCTCAGTTCCCCTCCTACTGTGGGAGCTTTTCTGTCCTCTCAATAAATCCTGCTGTCTAAAAAAAAAAAAACTACAATGAAATTCATTTACACTCAAATTAGTGAACATTTAAATGTCAAGCAATAGTGAATGATGTTGACAATGTGGAGAAATGGCAATTTTCATAAACTGCTGGTGTAAAAAATCTGTAAAATTGTCTCACAGTAACTAATAAAATTATGAATAGCCAAACCCTATGATTTAACAGCTCTAGTTCTAGAAACACATTAGGCATATTATTGTATATGTGCACTAAAGATATATACAAAAATATTTTATGGCACCATTACTTGTAGAATACCAAACTAGAAACAACACAAATGCCCATCAAACAGAAGGATAAATTGTGGTATAGTCATATAATAAGGCATTATACAACAATGAAAATTAATGAGCCTTAACTACCTGCATCAATTGAATGAACCTCAAAAACTTACTAAAGACCAGTGAAGAATACATAAAGAAGGATTTCATTTTATAATGTTAACAAGACAAAGTTTTAAAATTTATTGCTTAGTAGTACAAATATGAGTGGTAAAAATAAAACATTACAGAATATATAGGCTAGATACAGTGGCTCATGCCTATAACTCCAGCACTTCAGGAGGCTGAAGCAGGAGGATTGCTTGTGCCAGGAATTCAAGACCAGTCTTACAAGACTTCATCTCTACACACACACACAAAAAAAAAATTCCAAAAATTAGCTGGGCATGGTGGCACATTCCTGTAGACTCAGCTAATTGGGAGGTTGAGGTGGGAAGATCTCTTGAGCCCAGGAGATGGAGGCTGCAGTGAGCTGTAATTGTGCCATTGCCCTCTAACTGACAGAGTGAGACTCTGACTCAAAAAAAAAAAAAAAGAGAATAATCCCAAATTTCAGAATAATAGTTATGCTTTGGACAGAAGGTCACCTAAAAACTTTCTGTGATATAAAAATGTTCTATATTCTGACTTTGAAGATGAAGTTCATTATATTAGATATTAGTTATTTTTATTTAAAGATTGTGAGTGTTGAAAACCACTCTCTTTTGTTCATGTTTTATTTAACAATTTACTAAAAGACTGGACCATATGGGGTCACAACTGAGTTTTATCTAATCTAACCAAGCAGAATTTACTCCAGAAATGTAAGAATTATTCAAATTCTGAAAATCTAGCAACATAAATGATTATATCAACAAAAGAAAGGGAGAAGTGCAGGATTTTATTAATAAATACTGAAAAGGTATTTAATGTTATTCGGCATCACTTCCTAATAAAACTGAATAAAATTAAATTAAAAGGAAATGAGTTAAATAGAAAAAAACTAGGTATTAAAAACCAAAAGCAAATATCCTGTATGCTAAACCTAAATCCTTTTCTATTTAAATTAGCAACTAGAGTAGTATTCATAATCAAAACCATTCATCATTTTCTTGAAAATTTTAACACATGCTACAATAAAATAAAATAAATATAAATAATACATTTAAATATTTGTTTTATTAGTGACATTATTTTAGAGCCAAGACATCAAAAATTAGAAATAAAATAATTTGATACACTGATAAAATACAAAATATACTTTTTAAAAGGTAGATTCTCTTTATTCAGGAAAAAAGCCATCTGGAAATAGAAATAAGAGAATGATTCCAGTTTAATACTTAAAATAAATTTAAATAGACAGGTTAGGGCCTATAAAAGTATAAGGTTGAAAACTTTTTTAAAGACATAGTACAGTGCCTGGCAAATAAAAAGAAGGTAGCAGTCTAACTTGCTTTGAACCAACCCTCCTGCTAAGAAAATCTAAAAAGCTTCTATGTTCATGGAAAAGATAATAATATCACAATATATTTGGTTCTCCAAAGTAAGATATATTTTCAAAATAGGTTTTATTAAAACTTTTATTATTTTTCTAAAACAGAGAAAAATAATCTTAGTTTATGTGGAAAAGTAAATTTGCAAAAAAAAAAAGAAAGTAAGATGAAGAACATGGAGTGGGTGGAGACATGCCTTATCAGAAATTAAAACTCACAAAACCAAGAAAAAGAAATTGCAGTTGTACAGCAATAAATAAGCAGATTAGTGATGAAAAATAGAGAATATAAAAATAAATTCCAGAGTATATAAGACCGAATACACTGCAATGGTGGTAGTTGAATCTATAGGAAAAGGAGGGATTCTTTTATAAATGATCCTGGCAAAATTAGCCATTAACCTGAAAAAATAAAATAAAAAGTATAACCCTTACTTATACCACAGGAAAAAGTAAATTACAGATAGCAACAGCATTTCAGGTTGATTTGGCCCAAGGTTCATACAAACAAAATCTAGAAAGTCATGGGCTATAACTACATGCATCAAAGAGAATGAACCTCAAAAACTTACTAATGATTAAACAAGCCAGAAGAATACATAGAGTAGGATTCCATTTTATAAGATTAACGACACAAAATTTTAAAACTTCTTGTTTAAAGATGCAAAACAAATAACAAAATATAAGATAATATTTGCATAAAGTTATCAGAGTAACCCAAGATAATAAAATGTATAGATCCAAAATCTAAGAAAGTAGAAAGGGTCGGGCGTGGTGGCTCAAGCCCATAATCCCAGCACTTTGGGAGGCTGAGGTGAGGGGATTGCCTGAGCCCATGGGCAACTTCATCTCTAAAGATGGGCAAGACCTCATCTCTAAAGAAAAAAAAAAATTAGCTAGGCAAGGTAGCTTGCGCCTGTAGTTTTGGTTACTTGGAAGGCTGAGGTGGAAGGATTGCCTGAGCCCAGCATGTTGACGCTAAGGTGGCGGTGAGCTGCCCCTGCACTCCAGCCTAGGCGACAGAGTGAGACTCCAACTCAAAAAAAAAAAAAGAAAAAGAAAGTAGAAAGGAAGAGAAGAGCTAGCGCGTGTTTATAACAGTATTATTCTGTAAACTGGAAACAATCTAAATATCTATCAACACCACAGAATATCACACAGCAAGGAGAATGAATGAACTGCTGCACATTATGATGTGAATAAAGCTCATAAACAACAACAACAAATCAAATATTAAAATTACATATTATATGGACTTTTTTTTTTACCTTAAGGTGAATGATCACCAAGCTACACTATAGTGCTTAGGGATCCAATTTAAGAGTCAAAAATGTAAAGATAGAAAGGCAATTATCATGGATATAATGGTGATGAGTTAGGGGGAAGGCAGGCTTAGTAATTGAGAAGGGACAGGAATTTGAGCAACTGGTTGATAATTACACAAGTGTGTTCACTTTGTAATAACTCTTTAACACTGCACTTTACTGTGTATATGTTATCCTTCAATTCTGAGAAGTTTATTAAAATAATTAAATCCAGATTAATTAAAACTTTAATGAAAACTCAATCAATAAAAACTACAAAATCGTAAAAAATGGAAAGGATCTGGAAGAATACAATCTATGTATGAGGGAGACTTTCTTAAGTATATCTGAACAGCTAGAATCACAAAAACAAAAGATGGACATGATCAATTATACTAAGTGTTAAGGCTTCACTACAATTATTTGCCATAAAAATATATGTAAACTGGATGGGAAGTAAGGGTTAATAGAATATACAAAGTACAAAAGTTAAATTAGAAATTTATAATAAATTAAGAGTTAGTATTCACATTCTCTAACAATAAAGAAACTCAAATTATAATAATAAATCATTTTGTACCTCTCATACAGGCAAAAAATGTTTAAAATGCTATAAACTCTAATGGTGATGTAAGGAAAAGGTATTCTCATACACTGCTCATAGATATGTCAGCTGTTTCTTAAAACAATAGCATAAAATCTATTAAAATTAAAAATGTATTTTTTTACCTAGCAATCTCACTGATAAAAAACTACCTCAGATGAGAACGGGCCCATTCAGAGTGGTATGACTATGGTATAAAAAGCTATATCAGACAAAGTTATCCTATGTAAAGATACACATGCATTAATATGTAATACAGCTATATTCAACATGGCAAAAACTGAAAAGATAAATGGTTATCAATAGAGAGGTTGCTGAAAACAAAATTAAAACACATCCACAGTTTTAAATAGTATGCATGCACTTTAAATAGTTAGTAAAACTTAATTACCTATCTTAGAAAGATTTCTAAGCAGTATGCTAAGAAAAGCAAGACAGAAAATTAAGTATAGTCTTATTTTTCTAAAATATATAAAATGTGTGCATTGTATTTGTATATTTATAGAAGTATAATCATTTATGCATTAAGTCATATGCACATGGAGAAAATCTAGGGTGTTATTATGGCCTTCGTTAGGGCAGGGGTAGAGTAATTATATTAATGGAGACAGGAGGAGAAAAGGAACCAAGCGAATAAGGAAATGAAAAAGTGTAGGAAAAAACTACACTCAGGAATGAATGACATGACCATATTTATTCGTTAAATTATATGTAAGGTATGTGTATAATATAATGCATTCTCAAAAAGAAAATGCTATCCTCACTTTAAACACCAGAACTTTTTCCTTAAAGTTTAAAAAAATAAGAGAAGACAGTCATGGAAGAATGAATAGAAATAAAGAAAGTTAAAAGGAATTCAAACATACAGGACTGAATGCCACTAGATGTCAGTAAAACCCCCCAAAAATCATAACTGCTAGAAAAATTTGCTCTTTTATCTTATCTACAATCTTTACCTTATAGTATATTTGACTTATATAATATTCAAATTAGAAATATAGATGACCAGGCAAGGAATGAAGTTCACTAAAAGACAGACTTGAAGCCTTATTAATAAAAGATAGGCTTTAAGCCTTATTAATAAAAGGGTTAATATTGGTTAATTGATCTCTTGGTAGATAGGATATATATATATATATATATATATATATATATTAAATAGATATTTTTACATTTTGTTTAAAACTAATGCATGCCCTTTGAAAAGACAACAAAATTTACCTCAGTTAATTAACATGCATTTATCTCATATCTATTATGTGTAATATATGGAGGAAAACTGAAAGAATCATTATACTTATTGGGTTTTTAATCAAGAAGGAAAACAAAATGCAAATTAAATGGAATGCTTATAAATAAGCTCATGCAAAGTAATGTACAGTGGCACAGCAACTAACTAGAACTCAAATACAACCTCTCAAAACTAGATAAATAAATAAGAAAGAAAGTCACTAGGCAGTTAAAATTTATATTACAAACTTTGTCACTGAAACTCATACTTGAGTCAGAACCAAATATTTTTACTGGTACTCTTACTATAACAACAGATCTGAGTCTTATAAATGTAGTTTTTTATGTTATCCAGTTGTTCCAGTTACTACCCCAAAGCTCAGTGTATAAAACAACTATAAGTTCACGGATCCTGTAACTTCAGCATTTAGACAGAGAATGATGAAACTGACTTGTCTTCACCCAATGCCCATGGCCTTAGTAAGGTTGGCTCATCTTGCTGAGGCCTGGAACTACTGACAAGAGTGCTTATAAATGGCTTCCCTATGTGGCTTGGGTTTCTCACAGCCTGGTTGTATAACATAGTTGAATGTATCAAAGGATGATCCAGAGTGCCAAGAGCAAGTATTTAAAAAAATATGGTGAAAGTTACATCATCTTTTATGGCCCAGCCTTGTAAGGTCACATGGCATCACTTCTACTATGTGCTACTGATCAAAGCAGTCAGTCACATGCCTTCCAAGATCCAGGGAAAGATAATTATACTCTACCTCTTGAGGGAGAGTGGCAAAGTTACATTGAATAAGAACACAAGACAGGAAATAGTACTGGGACAATCCTTGGAAAGTGCAATCTAACGTAATCTGCACTCTAGCCATAAAAATTCATATGCAGAGTATATCACATCCATCCCTCCTCCTCAAAACCTTCAAAGTTTCATTCCATTATGACATTAGGATGAAGTCTTGGTCCTCATCATCTAAATCAAGTCAAGGTTTAGATTAGGATCCGATAAAGTGATTCCTCAAGTACATTTCCTCTTGATTTGAATACTAAGAAAAGCCTCTAGTGCTTTTTCATGCCATACTGTATTCTTTGCTTTTATTAAAGTATTGCATACTTTAGATACAGATAGAAGAGGGGTACTCAACCCTTGGGCCACAGACTGATTTTATGACCTGTTAGGAACTGGACAGCACGGCAGGAGATGAATGTCAGGCAAGCGAGTAAAGCTTCATCTATATTTACAGCTGCTCCCCATCACTCACATTACTGCCTAAGCTTCACCTCCCAAAAGATCACCAACAGTATTAGATTCTCATGGGAGGCACCGGAGATCCAAGAAGATCACTGTAGGATGGCAGACCAGCACCACTCTCGCCAAGTAAGGCAGAGAGTAGGGACTAAGACATTAATATACATAGACATCCCAAACACTTTTGGATGGGTGAAGCATCCTGCACCCAACAAAGGTCACTTTGAACACATAAAAACTAGAAAATGATGGCAGATACAAGAATCTGGGTGTCCCATTCCCCCCAACCCGTTGCACCAGGCTCACAAAAGAACTAAAGCCCTGTAAGTGAAGAAGAGTGGGTAAGTGTACCTAAGACACTTTGAATTCATTTATCTTCTCCCAACCATGTGTGAGTCATCAGTCCCACACAAGAGGGGTCTTGGTCAAGGAACAGTGATGGGCAACCAGACCCCAAGCAGAATGGGAGGGAAAAAAATCCACACTGGGTCAGTATCCATGAGCATGACTCTGGCTAGCTTGCAGGCAGGGAAAGCACAGCTGTAGAGTGAACCTCACTGGTGCCCATCTTCCCAGTCAGAACAGGAAGGATTACCTCCAAACCCTGCATGGCTACAGGGAGAATTCCTTCCCTGCCTCCTCCATGGCAGGGAAATTACTCTTTTTCAAGAGCAGAGTATGGACTTGAACAGAGACAAAGTGACATAAAAAACACCCAAAGGCTGTCTTGGTAAGAAGCCTTCTGGGCTACAAATCACAGACAGCAGATGGGATGGAAGAGGATGGAATCTCCTATACACTCTCTATAGAGTGTTAGCAGCAGGGGCTGCTACAGTGGAAAATGTGACACAAGAGTGGAGCAAACAGCAGGAGTGAATGCCCTTCCCTCTCTCACTGAATGACCTATACTTGAACCACAGAAAGGGTCCTAAAACACAGGTTTCGTGACTAGCTTCAGAGCAACAAAACTTAAAGGAATTACAAAGAGGCAAGAGAGGCCTGTCACAAATAAGGAATAATCCATGAGAAAAATATAGGCAACTCACAGAGTACTAAAAAGACAGCACCCAAGAAAGCAGCGATCAGAGCACAAACAATGGGAACCCCGAATGACCTGCCCAAGATGACAGTCACAGAAATCAGAGATTGGATAGCTAAAATGAACAGAAAAAATCAAAAGAAACTAGAAGTAAAACTCACCAAAGTCATACAGAATGTAAACACAAAGTTGGCCAATTTCAGAAAAGCCTGTTCTGAAATAATGGAAATGAAGGACTCCATCCTGGAAATCAAAAACAAAATAACAAATATAGGGAGCAGGACCAATTAAGCAGAGGAAAAAAAATCTCAGAGCTTGAAGACCAAAATATGAAATTAACCCTGTCTATAAGAACATAGGAAAAAAGCTCAAAAAGAAAGAGCAAAGCCTCTGAATGATGTGAGACAACATCAAGAAGCCAAATCTATGCCTGATTGGTATCTGTGAAGCAGAAAGGAAAACTGAGAACACCATGGAACAAACATTCCATGAGGTAATCCAAGAAATGTTCGCATGTCTCACTAAAGAGGTGACCATTCAAGCACAAGAGATTCACAAGAACCCCCATAAGATGTCATATGAGAAGACCAACCCCAAGACACATAGTAATCCACCCCCACAAATAAAGCATGATAGAAAAAAATCCTAAAGGCAGCAAGAGAGAAAGGTCAGGCTACCTACCAAGGAAGACCCATTAGAATTGCTCCAAGCCGGGCTCAGTGGCTCAGCCTGTAATCCCGCACCTTTGGGAGGCTGAGGTGAGTGGATTGCCTAAGCCCGCGGGTTCGAGACCCACCTGGGCAGCGAGACCTCATCTCTACAATAAATCAAAAAATGAGCTGGGCGTGGTAGCGCATGCCTGTAATTCTGGCTACTTGGAAGGCCAAGGCGGAAGGATCACCGGAGCCCAGCAGTTCAAGGCTGCGGTGGCCGAGAGTGGCCACTGCACTCCAGTCTGGGTGAC
Source organism: Cephalopachus bancanus (assembly GCA_027257055.1). Taxonomy (NCBI): domain Eukaryota; kingdom Metazoa; phylum Chordata; class Mammalia; order Primates; family Tarsiidae; genus Cephalopachus; species Cephalopachus bancanus. The sequence continues at coordinate 11,642,959 of JAPVLO010000046.1, read as the reverse complement.
AGAGTGAGACTCCAACTCAAAAAAAAAAAAAAAAAGAATTGCTCCAAACTTATCTGCAGAAACGCTACAAACCAAAAGGGACTAGAGTTCAGTCTTTAACATTCTTAAAGATAAGAAATTCCAGTCAGAAATTTTCTACCCTGCAAAGCTAAGCTTCATCAGTCATGGAGAATTAAAATTCTTTCCAGATATTTAATCCCTAAGAGAATATAGCATCTCCAAACCACCCCTTCAGGAGATGCTTAAAAAGAAGTTGAACACAGGGGGAAAAAAGAAAAAAGAATAATCATATCCATCACAAAAGTACAGACCAACACAGAGTCAACAGAGCATACAGAGCATTCAAAAAAATGAAAATGAATACAAAAGTAAAAAAGATTATCATAGCAGTGCAAACCCTATTGTGAATTGTGCATGAGAGGAATCTTAGGTTGTGTGTTATTTATGAGAATCGAATACCTGATGATATGAGGTGGAGCTGAGGCTGATGGTGGTGCTGATGGTGATGGTGGTGCTGAGGAGTGGCTGCAAATACAGCTTAACATTAGCAGTGAGGTTTCACTACACAGAGACCATAATAAATCAATTGCTTGCAGACTCATATCAAAGCCATTTCAGTGAATAGCAAGTGAGTTGATGTTCTTCAATTGTACAGCTGCGTCTGGTACCAGGATTTAAGTTAGAATCTGACACTTATTTGAGTCTGCGTGTGGCCTGCCCATTATTTTACCACTTGAATGCATGCCTCTTTCCCACATTGTACATTTGTCTCAGTCACAGTTTTGGTAAGACCACAAGCTCACCCTAGCCAAAATTAGTTAAAAACAAATGTCACTGGAGAGCTTCTTTGAAAAGGGACTCAGTCATTGCTTTGTTAAATTCTAGTGTGTCCATGTGGTTCCTTGAGCTATGGCTGCCATGTTTACTAGCCTTGGCCCCCTCCACTACCTTGGGGAGGTCTCTCTCTCTCTCTCTCTCTCTTTCTAAATAAACTATATTTGGTTTAAAAATAAGGACTCAAGGATGAGACAGCATAAGACTCTAAGACTTTCAACAAAAATAAAACTGCATTTAAAAGAAAATACCAGGACTTCCAGCAAGATGGCAATGGAGCAACCTGGTCTGTGTTACCCTCTGGAAAGGAGAACTGCAGTGGGTCTCTGACGCTCGCCCCGGGGGACTGCAGACCCCAACATTGCAGCCTGCTCCTCATACGGAGCTCGGCCATTGCCACCGCTGGGGCATCACAGCGGACTGGACAGCCACTGCAGCGCAGACACCACTGCTGCCACCGCCGCCACCTCCGCAGCCACTGGTAGCACATCGCACCACCCAGGCCGGAGGTGATCCATGACTTCAGTCCTTGAAGCCTCAGCAGGGAAGATCTGCTGGGATTGCTGTCACCTCTCCTGTGACCAAAACTTCCTGCCCGCCTTGAGTCTCCTGCCTGCGCCCTGAGGCAGGCATCCATCTCCAGTCTCTGCCGGATCCAGTCCGGCCCCACCCCCTCTGGGGCAAGCAGCTGAGATAGCACCACCTGCTGGTGATTCAAGGTAACAACACCGAAATGGGAGAAACAAGCTTGAAAAAGACATAGGCCAGAGTGGTGAACGGAGGGTGATGTGAACTGTCCTTCACAGCAGACCACGGGCAAATGACCCTAACTGCAAAGTGATTTACCAGCTTAAAAAGAAAGCTAGAAATCAGAACTGAAAGGACATTGGACTTAAACGAAAAGTCTCAGAGTGTGCTTCATTGATTCTGTTAGTTTAATGACAATTCTATTCCTACTGTATTGTTCCTTTTTTTTTCTTTTTTTCTCTCCCTTTTCTTCTCTTTCCTTCTCTCTGTAAACCATACCTTTGTATAGAGGAACAGCACACCAATAACGTGGTTGGTTAGCTTGTGCGTTAGCATCACTATATGTTTTGTTTTTTTTTGTATGGGAGTTGGTTCGTCTGTAGCTGAGGTCTATTGTTTTTATCTGTTTCAATATAGGCCTCTCTCCTCATTTGTTGGCACACTCGTTTGTTTCCCCCCTTACTCCTCCATCTCTCCACCATCCTCTAAACCCACTGTCTGCTCCATTCTCTCCCCTCTGCTAACCACATTTTATTTCAGGGAGTAAACCTACAGCCCCACTGCAAGGACAGATTCCAAGGCAGTGGGAAGTAGGTTCCAGATTATTCACACACCTGTCAGTGAATACCAGGACATGCAGATGGATTTTGAATCACAGCTCCCCCTTAAGTAAATCTCAAAACTACAAAAAGGACCACCCCCAACCTACAGTGCAACTCCACAATTGAACAAAGTAAGAGGGCATACATAAAGAATAGGAGATTGAACAAACAGAAGTAAAACCAATCCCTTTATCCTTGAATAACAGAATTAAAGAAGATGGTAACATGGAGAGAAGGAAAAAATAGGGAGGGGGAAAAATTGCACAAATGAAAAAAAACCACAAGAAGAATATAGGTCTCACACAGACCCCTGGGAGATCAGACACTGAGAAAACAGATTCTGGAACACAAACAATAAAGAGCCCCCAGAATGACTGGTCACATGCAACAAACCCAGACATCAAGACATTAATGGAGAGAATTTAAAAAATTGAGGAGAGACAAGAGGAAAATAGGAAGGAGCTGATGTCAGAAATAACAGCAGTGAAGAATACTGTGATAGAAATGAATAAAAGACTAATAAGCATGGAAAGCAGAATTCGCCAAGCAGAAGAAAGAATCTCAGAGTTCAAGGATCAAAACACAGAACTAACCCAAACTGTCAAAAGCATAGAAAAGAAGCTCAAAAAGACAGAACGAAACCTGCAAGAGATGAATGATCACTTCAAGAGACCAAACCTAAGAGTAATTGGGCTTCCTAAGGCAGAGAGAGAAACAGAAGCCACACTGGAAGAAACATTTCATGAAATCATTCAAGAAAACTTCCCTCATCTCATCAAGGATGAAAAAATGCAAACACAAGAGATTGAGAGAACCCCTGCAAGACAACAAATGAGAAGACCAACTCCCAGACACATAATAATTCACCTAAACAAAGTAGTTATAAAAGAAAAAATTCTAAAGTCAGCAAGAGAAAAAGGCCAGACTACCTGCCAGGGAAGACCAATTAGAATAGCAGCAGGTTTATCTACAAAAAACCTTTAGGCTAGGAGAGCCTGGTACCATATCTTCAAATAACCTACCCAGCCAAACTAAACTTCAATAGTGAGGGGGAATTGAAATCTTTTCCAGATATCCAATCCCTAAGAACCTACGCTGCCACCAGAACACCTCTGCAAGAAACACTTAAGAAAGTACTGAACACAGAAGAAAAAGAAAATAGAACAACAACATTCTTCACAAGAGTACAGGCAAAAGATTAAAAACACACATGAGCCAACTCCAAAACCCAAAGAAAGACAACAAACAAACAGGAACAACTCTGTAAGAACCTTATGACAAGGATCAACTCTTGCATTTCATTTATTAGCTTAAATGTGAATGGACTAAATGCACCACTGAAAAGACATAGAATGGCAAAATGGATAAAATATCATCAGGCAACAATCTATTGCCTTCAAGAGACTCACCTCACTAGAAAGAACACTCACAGACTCAAAGTAAGAGGATGGGAAACAAATTTTCAGGCAAACGGAATACAAAAGAAAGGAGGAGTATCAATCTTAATTTCAAACAAAATACCCTTCAAGCTATTAAAAATCAAAAAAGATACAGAAGGCCCCTACATAATCATAAAAGGCTCAATCCATCAACAAGAAATATCTATCCTAAACATATATGCCCCCAACACAGGTGTGCCAACTTTCATAAAGCAACTTCTAGGAAAACTAAAGAAAGATATTGACTCTAACACCATCATACTGGGGACTTTAATGCCCCACTCACAACCCCAGACAGATCATCAGGATAAAAAAATCAGCAAGGAGATCTGGAACCTCAATGTGACTTTGGACCAAATGGACTTAATTGATACCTACAGAACACTCCATCCAAAGACCACAGAATATACATTCTACTCATCACCGCATGGAACGTATTCTAAGATCCACCACAATTGGCCATAAATCAAGCATAAGCAAATTTAAAAGTACCGAATTTCTACCATGCACCTTCTCAGAACACAGTGGAATAAAAATAAACATTGACACCAACAAAGTTCCCCCAAAACCGACAAAGACATGGACACTAAACAGCATGATGTTAAACACCTCCTGGGTCAATGATGAAATCAAAACAGAGATCAAAAGATACCTGGAAACAAATGACAATGAAAAAACATCTTACCAAAATCTCTGGGATGCCTTAAAAGCTGTAGAAATAGGGGAATTTATATCCCTACAAACACACATGAAGAAAATGGAAGGAACAGAAATTCACAACCTAACAAGCCACCTAAAGAAGCTGGAAAAGCAAGACCACAAAAACCCTAATTTCAGGAGAAGAATCTACATCACCAAAATAAAAGCCCAAATCCAGGACATAGAAGACAAAAAGATAATACAAAAAATCAAAGAAACAAAACGCTGGTTCTTCAAAAGGATAAACAAGATCAATGTGCCCCTAGCTAGACTCACCAAGAAAAAACGAGAAAAAAAAACAAATAAGCACAATCAGAAACACAAAAGATGAAGTCACATGTGACCCTGAAGAAATACAAAAGATCATTACAGACTACATGTACACTTGTATGGAAACAAACTTGAAAACCTTAAGGAAATGGAGGACTTTCTGACATCACACAACCTACCTAGGTTGGAACAAGAAGAAACTGAGACCCTAAATAGACCAATAACAATCAAGGAAATCGACTATGAATTAAGAAAACTTCCTACAAAAAAAAGCCCTGGTCCAGATGGCTTTCCAGCAGAATTCTACAAGACATTTAAGAGGAGCTGATACCAATCCTACTGAAGGTATTCCAGGAGATTAAAAAAGATGTAACTCTCCCCAAATCACTTTACGAAGACAACATCATATTGATACCCAAGCCAGATAAAGATCCAACAAAGAAAGAGAACTACAGGCCAATATCATTGAAGAACATAGACGCTAAAATTCTCAACAAGATCCCAGCAAACTGAATTCAGCAGTACATCTCAAAAATCATCCATCATGACCAAGTAGGCTTCATCCCTGGGATGCAAGGCTGGTTCAACATTCATAAAACCATAAATGCAATTAAATACATCAATAGATGTCAAAACAAAAAACATATGATTATACCATTAGATGCAGAAAAAGATTTTGAAAAATCCAGCACCCCTTCTTGATAAAAACCCTTGAACATCTAGGCATACGGGGAACATACCTCAAAATAGTAAAAGCCATCTACGAGAAACCCACAGCCAGCATCTCCTAAATGGACAAAAATTGGAACTATTTACCCTGAAAACTGGAACAAGACAAGGATACCCACTCTCATCCCTCCTGTTCAACATAGTATTGGAAGTCCTGGCTTGAGCAATCAGAGAAGAGGAGGCAATCAGGGGTATCCAAATAGGAAAAGAGAAAGTCAAGTTATCTCTCTTTGCAGATGATATGATTGTGTACCTTGAAAACCCAAGAGAATCTGTCAAAAACCTCCTTACACTGATAAAGGCCTTTGGCAAAGTCTCAGGATACAAAATAAATGTACAAAAGACAATCGCATTTCTCTACACTAATAATAAACAAACAGAAACCCAAATAAAAAACACAATTCCATTCACAATAGCCACAAAAAAAATGAAATACCTTGGCATCTTCCTAACCAGAGACGTGAAAGACCTTTACAATGAAAATTACAAAACACTGCTCAAAGAAATCAAAGATGACACAAACAAGTGGAAAAATATCCCATGCTCATGGATTGGACGACTCCACATTGTGAAGATGTCCATCTTACCTAAGGCAATCTACAAATTCAATGCAATACCCATCAAATTACCAGCAACATTCTTCTCAGACCTAGAAAAAACAACACAGGAATTCATATGGAAACACAAACGTCCAAGAATAGCCAGAACAATCCTCAGCAAAAATAACAAAGCAGGTGGTATCACATTACCAGACTTCAAACTTTACTATAAACCTACAATCATCAAAACAGCTTCGTACTGGTATAGGAACAGGCATATAGATTAATGGAATAGAATTGAGATTCCAGAAGCAAAACCTCAATTTCTCAACCAACTCATCTTCGACAAGGCCTCCACCACCTACCACTGGGGAGAGGAGAACCTATTCAGTAAATGATGCTGGGAAACTGGCTGACCACATGCAGAAGATTGAAACAGGACCCCTATTTATCCCCATGCACAAAGGTTAACTCCAAATGGATCAGAGACCTAAATGTAAAACCTCAAACCATAAGAACCTTAGAAAAGGAAGAAAATACCCTCATGGAAATTGGAACTGGCATCCAATTCCTGAACAAAACCCGAAACCCACAGGTCATAAGAGAGAAGATAGACAAGTGGGACCTTATTAAACTGACAAGCTTCTGCAAGGCCAAAGAAACCATCAAGAGAGCAGGGAGACAGCCTACAGACGGAAAAAATATTCGCCAATACCAGGTCTGACAAAGGCTTAACATCCGGGACCTACAAGGAACTCAAACGTGCTGAAAAGAAAAAAACAAACAACCCCATTATCAAATGGGAAAAGATATGAACAGACACTTCACAAAAGAGGACATCCGAGCAGCCAAAAAAAACATGAAGAAATGTTCAACCTCACTAATCATCAGGGAGATGCAAATCAAAACCACATTGAGATACCACCTAACTCCAGGTGAATGGAAATTATCAACAACTCAAAAAATAACAGCTGCTGGAGAGGGTATGGTGAAAAGGGAACACTTCTACACTGTTGGTGGGTGTGCAAACTAGTGCAACCTCTGTGGAAAGCAGTGTGGCGATTCCTAAAAGCTCTAAATATCAACCTCCCATATGACCCCGCAATGCCCCTACTGGGAATATACCCTGAAGAACTCAAATCTCTCTATAAAAAAGATACCTGCACACGTATGTTTATTGCAGCGTTGTTCACAATAGCAAGAACCTGGAACCAACCATGCTGTCCATCAAAAGAGGACTGGATTTAAAAAAGTGGTACATTTTTTTACACGATGGAATACTACACAGCCATAAAAAAGAACAAAATCATGAATTTCGCAGTAACCTGGATGGAACTAGAGTCTATAATACTGAGTGACCTCTCGCAGAAACAAAGATCCGAGTATCACATATTCTCACTCATATAATGGACCTTGAACATCCAATGTAATACTATAAGAAAATGATTGATGGTACTGGGAAACTATGGGGGGGAGGGAGATGGGATTAACTGGGGATAGGGAAACGCCTCTTATCAACAGGGTGCCTGAATGAAACGTAATTGTACACCTAACCCTTAACTATACCCCACAAAACCATAATAAAACATATTGATTATGAAAAAGAAAAAGAAAAAAGAAAATACCAAAAGTCCTATCTAAATCATGGGTTCATTGTAACAGGTGATTCACATTCTCCAAGTCTGCTTTGTATAATATGTGGCAAGTGGGTAACTGATGAAGCCCTGAAACCTTCAAAACTGCTTCACCACATGGAGACCAAGAACCCTACATTAAAACCCTTCATTCCAAGACTTTGGAATTTTTTAAAGAAAAAAAATGCGAAAATGAAGAACAGAAACAATTATTGAATGTCATAACTTCATCAAATGTGTCTGCACTGAGAGCATCATTCTTAATGGCTAGTCACTTTGCTAAAGCTAAGCCCTTTTCTACTGGCAAAAAGTTGATCCTGCCTGCTGCTAAGGACATTTGTCATGAAATTTTAGGAAAGGCAGCAGTTCAGTAGGTGATATGTGTTCCTTTTCTGGCTAGCACTGTAACTAGATGAATTGATGAAATAGCAGAGGATACTTAGGCACAATTTTAGGGAGGATTAATGAGTCACCATGGTATGCAATTCAGATTAACAAGTCTACTGATGTTAACAAGGCAACAACGCTTGTTTTTGTGCGATAAATTTTTCAGGAGGATGTGCATGAGGACATGTGCACTTTTGTTATCAACTAGTTGCCGAACTATTCAAGTCTTTGAATGATTACATATCAAGAAAGTGGAATTGGTCATTTCGTGTCAGTATATGCATGAACAGAGTGGCTACCATGATTAAATGGCTTTCTGATTTCACTACTCAGGTCAAAGTGGCCATTTCTGAATATGAATCTACACACCATGACATCCATAGAGAAGTGCTAGCTAACCAAAAAATGTCACCTGAACTTAACAATGTTTTGCACAATGTGATTAAAATAACAACCAAATTAAAGTCCATGTCTTTAGCTCATATCTGTTTGAGCAGCTCTGTGAGGATAAAGACACAGAGCAAATATGTCTTCTCTTATATGCAAATGGGAGATGATTTTCTAAAGGTAAATCACTGGCCAGAGATTTTGAGTTATGAAAATCACTCTAGAGATTTCTTTTAGAAAAACAGTTACCACTGGCAGCACATTTCAGTGACATTAGAATGGGTCACAAAACTTGCTTGCATGTGTGACATATTCAAATTCCTCAATGAACTCAATCTGTCACTTCAGGGGAGAATGAAAAATGTGTTCAAGTCAGTAGATAAAGTGACTACATTCAAAGCCAAACTGGAATTATGGGAGCGATGAGTAAACATTGAGATTTTTGACATGTTTCAAACATTAGCAAGATTTTGAAAGAGACTGAGCCATGGTCTTCTTTCTCCTAGTTGGTACATGATCATCTATCTCAGTTTTCAAGAGTTTGAGCATTACTTCCCAAGCACAAAAGACCCCAAACTGGGAAGGAATGGATCTATGACTCATTTGTGAATAAACCACGTGAATCAACTTTGTGCGTGCTAGAAGAAGATCAACCGCTTGAGATCACAAATAATGGTGACCTAAAAAGAATGTTTGGATGGGAGATGGGGCAAGATGGCGACGGCATAGGTGAACTGGTGAGATTCTCTGAATGGACCAAGGCTGCATACTGCTGAATAGACAGACTGTAAAGCAGAGGGAAAAGTGAACAAAGCCAGAAGACCCTCATAAGGAAGAACAGGTCATTGCAGAAGAGAAATAAAAGCAACCCCACCTTTTCTCAAAAACAGTATTGAAGAGGGGGAGGGAAAGGGGAGAGGGAGAAAAATCTACAGAAATGAAGAAAAACCAAAAGAAGAGTATGGGTCTCTTCCAGACGCCTGGGAGAGCAGACATTGAGAAAACTGACTTTGGAATGCAAACAATGAAAAGTCTCCAGAATGAAGGGTCTCAAACTGCAAATGTAGATATCAAAACAATAATGGAGAGATTAAAAAGAATTGAGGAGACACAAGAAGAAACTAGGAAGGAGCTGATATCTGAGATAACAGTAATAAAGAATACTGTGAACCCGGGGTCGGTGGCTCAGCCTGTAATCCCGCGCCTTTGGGAGGCTGAGGTGAGTGGATTGCCTGAGCCTGCGGGTTCGAGACCCGCCTGGGCAGTGAGACCTCATCTGTACAATAAATCAAAAAAATCAGCCGGGCGTGGTAGCGCATGCCTGTAATTCCAGCTATTGGGAAGGCTGAGGCGGAAGGATCGCCGGAGCCCAGCAGGCGAGGCTGCAGTGGCTGGGAGCAGCCACTGCACTCCAGTCTGGGCAACAGAGTGAGACTCCAACTCAAAAAAAAAAAAAAAGAATACTGTGAATGAAATAAATAACAAATTGATAAGCATGGAAAGCAGAATTACCCAAGGAGAAGAAAGAATCTCAGAGCTTGAGGACCAAAATATAGAAATAACTCAAACTCTTAAAAACACAGAAAATAAGCTCAAAAAGACAGAACAAAACCTTCAAGAGATGAGTGACTACTTCAAGAGGCCTAACCTAAGAATAATCGGACTCCCTGAGGAAGAAAGAGAAACAGAGACCACATTGGAACAAACTTTCCATGAGATCATTCAAGAAAACTTCCCTTATCTAATCAGTGATGCAAAAATTCAAACACAAGAGATTCAGAGAACCCTCACAAGACAACAAATGAGAAGACCAACTCCTAGACACATAATAATTCGCCTAAATAAAGTAGGCACAAAAGAAAAAATCCTAAAGGCAGCAAGAGAAAAAGGCCAGATCACCTACCATGGAAGACCAATCAGAATAGCAGCAGATTTATCTGCAGAATCCCTGCAGGCTAGGAGAGCTTGGAGCCCTATCTTCAAAGTCCTAAAAGACAAACAATTTCAACCAAGAATAACCTACCCGGCCAAGCTAAGCTTCATCAGTGAGGGAGAATTAAAATCTTTCCCAGATATCCAATCCCTAAGAACTTATGCTGTCACAAAACCATCTCTACATGAAACACTTAAGAAAGTACTAAACACAGAAGAAAAGGAAAAAAGAACAACATTCTTCACAAGAGTACAGGAAAAAGAATAAAATATACACGAACCAACCCCAAAACCAAAAGAAAGACAAAAAAAAGGAAAAAAAAACCAAGCGGAAGAACAACAACTCAATAAGAACTCCATGATAGGGACAAACTCTCACATTTCAATAGTCTGAATGTGAATGGACTAAACGCACCACTGAAAAGACATAGAATGACAAAATGGACAAAATATCACCAGGCAACAATATACTGCCTTCAAGAGACTCATCTCACTAGAAAGGACATACACAGACTCAAAGTAAGAGGATGGGAAACAAAATTTCAGGCGAATGGAACACAAAAGAAAGGAGGAGTCGCGATCCTAATTTCAGACAAAATACCATTTAAGCTATCAAAAATTTAAAAAGATACAGAGGGCCACTACATAATGATAAAAGGTTCACTCCATCAACAAGAAATATCTTTCCTAAACATATATGCACCCAACATAGGTGCACCAACATTCATAAAGCAACTTCTAGGAAAACTAAAGAAAGACATTGGCTCTAACACCATAATAACTGGGGACTTTAATACACCACTCACAACCTTAGACAGATCATCAGGACAAAAAATCAGCAAGGAGATCCAGAACCTCAGTGAGACTCTGGACCAAATGGACCTTAATTGATACCTATAGAACACTCCATCCAAAGACCACAGAATACACATTCTACTCATCACCACATGGAACATATTCTAAGATCGACACATAATTGGACACAAATCAAGTATAAGCAAATTTAAAAGGACTGAAATTCTACCATGCACCTTCTCGGACCACAGTGGAATAAAAATAAACATTGACACCAACAAAGGCCCCCCAAAACCCACAAAGACATGGACACTAAACAGCATGATGCTAAATAACTCCTGGGTCAATGATGACATCAAAACAGAGATCAAAAGATACCTGGAAACAAATGAAAATGAAGAAACATCTTACCAAAAATCTCTGGGATGCCTTAAAAGCTGTAATAAGAGGGGAATTTATATCCCTACAAACACACATGAGGAAAATGGAAGGAACAGAAATGAACAACCTAACAAATCACCTAAAGAAGCTGGAAAAGCAAGACCACAAAAACCCTAATTTCAACAGAAGAATCCAGATCACCAAAATAAAAGCCCAAATCCAGGACATAGAAGACAAAAAGATAATAGAAAAAAATCAATGAAACAAAAAGCTGGTTCTTTGAAAGAATAAACAAGATTGATGGTCCCCTAGCTAGATTGACCAAGAAAAAACGAGAAAAAAACCAAATAAGCACAATCAGAAACACAAAAGATGAAGTCACATCTGACCCTGAAGAAATACAAAAGATCATTAGAGACTACTGCGTACACTTGTATGGAAACAAACTTGAAAACCTTAAGGAAATGGAGGACTTTCTGACATCAACAACCTACCTAGTTTGGAACAATAAGAAATTGAGACCCTAAATAGACCAATAACAATCAAGGAAATCGACTACGTAATAAGAAAACTTCCTACAAAAATAAGCCCTGGACCAGATGGCTTTCCAGCAGAATTCTACAAGACATTTAAGGAGGAGCTGATACCAATCCTACTGAAGGTATTCCAGGCGAATGAAAAAGATGGAACGCTCCCCAAATCATTTTACGATGCCAACATCACATTGATACCCAAGCCAGGTAAAGATCCAGCAAAGAAAGAGAACTACAGGCCAATATCTTTGATGAACATAGATGCTAAAAATCTCAACAAGATCCTAGCAAAACGGATTCAGCAATACATCTCAAAAATCATCCATCATGACCAAGTAGGCTTCATTCCTGAGATGCAAGGCTGGTTCAACATTTGTAAAACAATAAATGTTGTTAAATACATCAACAGATGTCAAAACAAAAACCACATGATTATATCGTTAGATGCAGAAAAAGCTTTTGAAAAATCCAGCACCCCTTCTTGATAAAAACCCTTGAACATCTAGGCATACGGGGAACATACTTCAAAATAATAAAAGCCATCCACGAGAAACCCACAGTGAGCATACTCCTAAATGGACAAAAATTAGAACCATTTCCCCTGAAAACTGGAACAAGACAAGGATGCCCACTCTTACCCCTCCTGTTCAACATAGTATTGGAAGTCCTAGCTCGAGCAATCAGAGAAGAGGAGGCAATCAGGGGTATCCAAATAGGAAAAGAGGAAGTCAAGTTATCTCTCTTTGCAGATGACATGATTGTATACCTTGAAAACCCAAGAGAATCTGTCAAAACCCTCCTTACACCGATAAAGACCTTTGGCAAAGTCTCAGGATGCAAAATAAATGTACAAAAGACAATTGCATTTCTCTACACCAATAATAAACAAACAGAAACCCAAATAAAAAACACAATTACATTCACAATAGCCGCAAAAAAAAAAGAAATACCTTGGCATCTTCCTAACCAGAGACATGAAAGACCTTTACAAGGAAAACTACAAAACACTGCTCAAAGAAGTCAAAGTTGACACAAACAAGTGGAAAAATATCCCATGCTCATGGATCGGAAGAATCAACATTGTGAAGATGTCCATCTTACCTAAGGCAATCTACAAATTCAATGCAATACCCATCAAATTACCAGCAACATTCTTCTCAGACCTAGAAAAAGCAATGCAGGAATTCATATGGAAACACAAACGTCCAAGAATAGCCAGAACAATCCTCAGCAAAAAAAGCAAAGCAGGTGGTATCACACTACCAGACTTCAAACTTTACTATAAAGCTACAATCATCAAAAGACCTTGGTATTGGTATAGGAACAGGCATATAGATCAATGGAATAGAATTGAGATTCCAGAAGCAAAACCTCAATTTCTCAACCAACTCATCTTTGACAAAGCCTCCACCACCTACCACTGGGGAGAGGAGAATCTATTCAGTAAATGGTGCTGGGAAAACTGGCTGACCACATGCAGAAGATTGAAACAGGACCCCTATCTATCCCCATGCACAAAGGTTAATTCCAAATGGATCAGAGACCTAAATGTAAAACCTCAAATCATAAGAACCTTAGAAAATGAAGGAAATACCCTCATGGAAATCGAAACTGGCATCCAATTCCTGAACAAAACCCGAAACCCACAGGTCATAAGAGAGAAGATAGACAAGTGGAACCTTATTAAACTGACAAGCTTCTGCAAGGCCAAAGAAACCATCAAGAGAGCAGGGAGACAGCCTACAGACTGGGAAAAAGTATTTGCCAACTCCAGGTCCGACAAAGGCTTAACATCCTGGATCTGCAAGGAACTCAAACATGCTGAAAAGAAAAAAACAAACAACCCATTTATCAAATGGGCAAAAGATATGAACAGACACTTCACAAAGGAAGACATCTGAGCAGCCAACAAACACATGAAGAAATGTTCAACCTCACTAATCATCAGGGAGATGCAAATCAAAACCACACTGAGATACCACCTAACCCCAGTCAGAATGGCAATTATCAACAACTCAAAAAATAACAGCTGCTGGAGAGGGTGTGGTGAAAAGGGAACACTTCTACACTGTTGGTGGGAGTGTAAACTAGTGCAACCTCTGTGGAAAGCAGTGTGGCGATTCCTAAAAGCTCTAAATACCAACCTCCCATATGACCCCACACTCCCCCTACTGGGAATATATCCTGATTCTATAAAAAAGATACCTGCACACGTATGTTTATCGCAGCATTGCTCACAATAGCAAGAACCTGGAAACAGCCATACTGCCCGTCAAAAGAGGACTGGATTAAAAAAATGTGGTACATATACACGATGGAATACTACGCAGCCATAAAAAAGAACAAAATCATGAATTTCGCAGCAACCTGGATGGAACTAGAGTCTATAATACTGAGTGACCTCTCACAGAAACAAAGATCCGAGTATCACATGTTTTCACTCATATAATGGACCTTAAACATCCAATGCAATACTAAACGAAAATGACTGACTGTACTGGGAAACTATGGTGGGGGGAGGGTGATGGGATTAACAGTAGCAAATATCGGTCTGGGTACGGGGAAACATCCCATATCAACAGGGTGCCTGAATGAAACACAATCGTATACCTAACCCTTAACTGTACCCCACAACTTCACAATAAAAAAAAAAATGTTTGAATCAGCTTCAAATCTCCATGTGCTCTGGAGTAAAGTCAAGGCAAATATATTGAGAATGCCACAAAAGCACTGAAAAGCCTGCTTCCATTTCCAACATCCTATCTTTGTGAAGCAGAATTTTCTGCAGAAAATGAGATTATGGAGTAGAGTGGACATAAGCAACACACTTCGGGTGTCAACATCTCCCATCACCCCCAGATGGGACTGTCTAGTTACATGAAAACAAGTTCATGGTTCCCACTGATTCCCCATTATGGGGAAGTTTATAACTATTTCATTATATATTAATGTAACAATAATAGAAATAAAGTGCCCAATAAATGTAATGTGCTTGAATCATCCCAAAACCATCCCCACCCCCACCGCCTGCACCAGTCCATAAAAAAACTGTCTTCCAGCCGGGCTCGGTGGCTCAGCCTGTAATTCCACGCCTTTGGAGGCTGAGGTGAGTGGATTGCCTGAGCCCACGGGTTCGAGACCCGCCTGGGCAGCAAGACCTCATCTCTACAATAAATCAAAAAATCAGGCGGGCATGGTAGCGCATGCCTGTAATTCCGGCTACTTGGAAGGCTGAGGCGGAAGGATCACCGGAGCCCAGCAGGTCGAGGCGCGGTGGCCGGAAGCAGCCACTGCACTCCAGTTTGGGTGACCGAGTGAGACTCCAACTCAAAAAAAAAAAAAAAAAAAAAAAACTGTCTTCCATGATACTGGTACCTGGTGCAAAAAAGGTTGAGAACCACTGCTATAGAAAGCCTTGTGAACACTTCCAACTATCTGATCCTATGTAATTGGTTCAATGTGTTAGATTAAATAGCTGAGAACGATTCTAAAAGTTTGCTCTGATGGCTGATGAAAATGTGTAACAGTGTCATACAAGAAAGTCAAGAAATCTACAATTTCCTTATTATAATATAGAACAATGGTGCTTACAGTGTGGTCCTCAGACCAGCAGTATCAGCAGCACCTGGAGATTGTTAACAATTAAAGTTCTCAGGCATGGTATGATGGACATCATATATATGTACCACATTCAAGAAATTCTGGCAGCAGGACCCAGAATCTATTTTAACAAGCCCTCCAAGAGACCTGATGTATACCAAAATTTGAAAGCACTTAATACAATATAAATAAAAAACCATGGGGAGATAGGGGTACAAGTGTATCTATTACATGTGACCTACTCACCCATCCCTTATGTCTCCCAGGCAAATCCAGAAAATACTCCCTTCACCATCAATTTGAAAATAGACTAATATCAGTCAAGGCTCTAGTGATTATTATCTATATGCCAGTAATAATTATGAAAAAATGATGCCCTTAAAATGGGCTCACTAGAATCATTAAGAATGATGGGATCCCAAAGTGGAAGGAATCATGAGGAGGCACTTCACCACCAGGGACAAGGCATATGTGAGTACTATAATAGAAAGTAAGATGAAAACAACAATTAAAATAGTTTGACCTACATAAATCTGCAGTGGTGATTAATCAATAAAAATATCCCTAGAACTGAAATAGAGGTTGGTATACTAAAGTTTTACTTGATCTGCATAAGACAAAAACTTGAAGTCTGGTGAATGAAGACCTGTTTAATTACTACAATAGAGTCACTACGCCTCATCCACTCCCCAGAACTGAATGAGTTCACAAACTCAGAACATTCTGAATAAAGGTAACTGGGTCCACTTGAGAAAGGCCCACCCTGATACATTGCCAAAAGTTTCTATAGAAACTGTTCCTCCTATCCCTCTTCAAATGAACGTAAAGATATTTATCAGTATGTATGTGCACTAGAGAATGGGAAACACCTAAACCACTTGAGTGTGGACCATCAAGTTATATAACCTGAGATATCCATTACAAATGAGTATCTGACTCATGAAGCCATAGATAGGCAAGCACAACAGCACTCCAAGAGGCAGAAGTACTGTATACAACACCAGGATTGAACAGATCCTATAGACATGTACACTGTATATATAAATGGCTAAGAACCCATGATATCTACTGTAGCTGCATTAACTACTCTCTCTCTCACAATACCTACCTGGTCTATTGGGATTCCCTAAGACTAATGATTGTGGAAGAAAAAGTTCAGATCTGATTTAAAGATATTTCTATCAGATACACTAAAATAACCCAAAAGTGGATGACTAAAGTTTTACAGACCAATTCAGAGATATGCTTTTAGTAATCGAGGAAAATTCTCACTATTATCAACAATAAAATTTTATGTCGCCCATTATTACAACTCTGAGTTTGTTGATTTAAAGGTCTTGATGCCCAAGGAGAAATGATTCCACCAGGGAACTTAACAAGTTCTACTGAACTGAAAGCTGAGACTGCCACCTAGCCACTTTAGATCATCATGCTACTGAACTAATAGGAAAAGAAGAAAACTACTATACTGGCTTGGTTGCTTGGTTCAGTTTATATTAGGGAAATAGGGTAGATACTATACCAAATGCTAGAAAAGAATATTTTTTGTTATTTTTAAAAGGTTTTTTATTTTATTTTGTTATAGAGATTGTGGGGTAAAAGTAAGGATTAACTACATAAGTAGCCTGCATGCAGGTAAAGTTTGGGCTTTGAACTGGCCCTCACTTCCCTTGGTAATGGACCAGATACCCTTTGTGCTGTCATATGCCCTCCACCTTCCTCCCACCCTCCCTCCTCTAGCAGTGCTCAGGGACAGCTGATCCCTCCTCATAACTATGTTCAGGGCCCACTTATGACCGAGAAGATGTAGTACTCAGTTCTTTGTTTCTGTGATAAATCACTTAGTATGATGGTTTCCAATTCCATCCAATTTTTTATGAAATTTTCTATGAAGTCCATGCTTTTGTTCTTCTTTGTGGCTGCATAATACTCCATCATCATATATATGTACCACATTCTCTTTATATCCAGTCCACTTTTTATGGGCAGTATGGTTGGTTTTTTGTTTTTGCCATTGTGAATTTGTGGCAATAGACATGCATGTGCAGGTGTCCTTTTTATAGAATCATTTATGTTTCTCTCAGTATATTCCCAGAAGAGGAATTGCTGAGTCACATGGAAGGCCAATTTTTAGTACTTTTAGGAATCACCACAGTGCTTTCTGTAGAGATTGAACTAGCTTGCACTCCCACCAGTAGTGTAGAAACATTCCTTTTTTTCCTGACCTGTGCCAGCAACTATTGTTTTTTGATGTATTAATGATAGCCATCTTTACTGAAATTAAATGGTATCTCATTGTAGTTTTGATTTGCATTTCTCCAAGGATTATTGAGACTGAGCATTTTTTCATATGTCTGTTGGCTGCTTGTATGCTATCTTTTAAGAAGTTTTCTGTTTCCATATGAATTTCTGTATTGTCATTTCCAGGTCTGAAAAAAAATGATGTTGGTAATTTAATGGGTATTGCATTGAATCTGTGGATTGCCTTTGGTATGATGGACATCTTTACAATATTGATTTTTCAGTCCATGAGCATGGAATGCTTTTCCATTTGTTTGTGTCATCACTGATTTCTTTGAGCAAAATTTTGTAGTTCTTATTGTAAAGATCTTTCACTTCTCTGGTTAGGTGGATGTCAAGGTATTCCATTTTTCTGTAACTATTGTGAATGGGATTATGCTTTTTACTTGGTTCTCTGCCTGCTTGTTGCTGACGTAAAGAAATGCGAAACCATCATTTTCACATTGATTTTGTAGTCTGAGACTTTACCAAAGTCATTCATCAGTGTGGGAAGGGTTTTGACAGGTTTTTAGCATCTTCAAGGTATAGAGTCATATCATCCACAAGAGGAACAGGTTGACTTCCTCTTTTCCTATTTGGATATCCCTGATTTCCTTCTCCTACCTGATTTCTCTGGCTAGGACTTCTAGCACAATATTGAACCGGAGTGGATACAGTGGGCATCCTTGTATTATTCTCATTCTTAGGGGGAAGGCTTCCAGCTTCTGCCCTTTGAGCAAAATGTTGACTGTGGGTTTTTCATAGATGGTGCTTACTGTCTTGAGGAATGTTCCTTCTATGCCTAAGTACTCAAGTGTTTTTATCAAGAAAGCATGCTGAATTTTGTTGAATACTTTATCTGCATCTGATGATATAATCATGTGGTTCTTGGTTTTATATTTGTTAATGTGCTGAATTACATTTATCATTTTAAGAATGTTGAACCAGCCTTGCACCCCAGGAATCAAGTCTTGCTTGATTATCCTCAAGATGTGTTGTTGGATCCAATCTGCTAGAATCTTGTTGAGAATTTCTGCATCTATGCTTATCAAGGAAATTGGCCTGTAATCCTCTTTCATTGTTGGATCTTTGCCAGGTTTAGATATCAGTACTATGTAAGCTTCATAAAATGAGTTAGGGAAAATTCCATCATTCTTAATTGCCTGGGATACTTTCAATAAGATTAGTCTCAGGTACTCCTTGTATGTCTTATAGAATTCAGCTGGGAGACCATCTGGTCTGGGGCTTTTTTTTTTTATGAAGAGATTTCTTATAACTGAAACAATTTCCTGAATTGTTATTGGTTTCAGAGGGTGGGAGTTTCAATTCCTTCTTGATTCAATCTTGGGAAGTTGTGTTAGATGTCAGAAAGTCTTCCATTTTCTTTAGGTTTGCTAATTTATTTGCATACAGGTGTTCATAGAAATCTCTGATAATCTTTTGAATTTATTTAGGGTTAGAGGTCAGATGTGACTTTACCTTTTGCATTTCTAATTGTGTTTATTTGTATACTTTTGTGTCTCTTAGTATACTTTTAGTCTATTGGAATAGGGGACCATCAATCTTATTTATTCCTTCAAATAACCAGCTTTTTTGTTTTGTTGATCCTTTCTGTGATATTTTTGTCTTCTTTTTTTTTTTAGGGTGACTATTATTTTTTTATCAATATTTTTTATTATAATTTTGTGGGGTACAGTTAAGGGTCAGGTGTACAATTACGTTTCATTCAGGCACCCTGTTGATAAGAGGTGTTTCCCCATCCCCAGAGATATTTGCGACTGTTAATCCCATCCCCTCGCCCCCCATAGTTTCACAGTACCGTCAGTCATTTTCTTATATTATTACATTGGATGTTCAAAGTCCATTATATGAGTGAGAACATGTTATACTCAGATCTTTGTTTCTGTGAGAGGTCACTCAGTATTATAGATTCCAGTTCCATCCAGGTTGCTGTGGGATTCATGATCTTGTTCTTTTTTATGGCTGTGTAGTATTCCATCGTGTATATGTACCACATTTTTTTAATCCAGTCCTCTTTTGATGGGCACCATGGTTGGTTCCAGGTTCTTGCTATTGTGAACAACGCTGCAATAAACATACGTGTGCAGGTATCTTTTTTATAGAGTGATTTGAGTTCTTCAGGGTATATTCCCAGGAGGGGGATTGCGGGGTCATATGGAAGGTCGATTTTTAGAGCTTTTAGGAATCGCCACACTGCTTTCCACAGAGGTTGCACTAGTTTACACTCCCACCAACAGTGAAGAAGTGTTTCCTTTTCACCACACCCTCTCCAGCAGCTGTTATTTTTTGAGTTGTTGATAATTGCCATTCTGACTGGAGTTGGGTGATATCTCATTGTGCTTTTGATTTGCATCTCCCTGATGATTAATGAGGTTGAGCATTTCTTCATGTGTTTGTTGGCTGCTCAGATGTCTTCTTTTATGAAGTGTCTGTTCATATCTTTTGCCCATTTATAATGGGATTGTTTGTTTTTTTCTTTTCAGCATGTTTGAGTCCCTTATAGATCCAGGATGTTAAGCCTTTGTCAGACCTGGAGTTGGCAAATACTTTTTCCCAGTCTGTAGGCTGTCTCCCTGCTCTCTTGATGGTTTCTTTGGCTTTGCAGAAGTTTGTCAGTTTAATAAGGTCCCACTTGTCTATTTTCTCTCTTATGACCTGTGGGTTTCGGGTTTTGTTCAGGAATTGGATGCCAGTTTCGATTTCCATGAGGGTATTTCCTTCCTTTTCTAAGGTTTTTATGGATTGAGGTTTCATATTTAGGTCTCTGATCCATTTGGAGTTAACCTTTGTGCATGGGGATAGATAGGGGTCCTGTTTCAATCTTCTGCATGTGGTCAGCCAGTTTTCCCAGCACCATTTACTGAATAGGTTCTCCTCTCCCCATTGATAGGTGGTGGGGGCTTTGTTGAAGATGAGTTGGTTGAGAAATTGAGGTTTTGCTTCTGGAATCTCAATTCTGTTCCATTGATCTATATGCCTGTTCCTGTACCAATACCAAGCTGTTTTGATGATTGTAGCTTTATAGTAAAGTTTGAAGTCTGGTAATGTGATACCACCTGCTTTGTTATTTTTGCTGAGGATTGTTCTGGCTATTCTTGGATGTTTGTGTTTCCATATGAATTCCTGTGTTGTTTTTTCCAGGTCTGAGAAGAATGTTGCTGGTAATTTGATAGGTATTGCATTGAATTTGTAGATTGCCTTAGGTAAGATGGA
This sequence comes from Cephalopachus bancanus, assembly GCA_027257055.1. Classification (NCBI taxonomy): domain Eukaryota; kingdom Metazoa; phylum Chordata; class Mammalia; order Primates; family Tarsiidae; genus Cephalopachus; species Cephalopachus bancanus. The sequence goes on along the minus strand of JAPVLO010000046.1, from coordinate 11,621,937 downwards.
CATCTTCACAATGTGAATTCTTCCAATCCATGAGCATGGGATATTTTTCCACTTGTTTGTGTCATCTTTTATTTCTTTGAGCAGTGTTTTGTAATTTTCATTGTAAAGGTCTTTCACGTCTCTGGCTAGGAAGATGCCAAGGTATTTCATTTTTTTTGTGGCTATTGTGAATGGAATTGTGTTTTTTATTTAGGTTTCTGTTTGTTTATTATTGGTGTAGAGAAATGCAATTGCCTTTGTACATTTATTTTGTATCCTGAGACTTTGCCAAAGGCCTTTATCAATGTAAGGAGGCTTTTGACAGATTCTCTTGGGTTTTCAAGGTACACAATCATATCATCTGCAAAGAGAGATAACTTGACTCCCCCTTTTCTATTTGGACACCCCTGATTGCTTCCTCTTCTCTGATTGCTCGAGCCAGGACTTCCAATACTATGTTGAACAGGAGGGGTGAGAGTGGGCATCCTTGTCTTTTTCCAGTTTTCAGGCGAAATGGTTCCAATTTTTCTCCATTTAGGAGTTTGCTGGCTGTGGATTTCTCGAAGATGGCTTTTACTATTTTGAGGTATGTTCCCCATATGCCTAGATGTTCAAGGGTTTTTATCAAGAAGGGGTACTGGATTTATCAAAAGCTTTTTCTGCATCTAATGATATGATCATGTGGTTTTTGTTTTGACATCTGTTGATGAATTTAATTACATATATGGTTTTACGAATGGTGAACCAGCCTTCCGTCCCAGGATGAAGCCTACTTGGTCATGGTGGATGATTTTTGAGATATATTGCTGAGTTCATTTTACTAGCATCTTGTTGAGAATTTTAACATCTATGTTCATCAAAGATATTGGTCTGTAGTTCTCTTTCTTTGTTGGATCTTTACCTAGCTTGGGTATCAATGTGATGTTGGCTTCGTAAAATGATTTGGGGAGAGTTCTGTCTTTTTCAATTGCCTGGAATACCTTCAGTAGGATTGGTATCAGCTCTTCCTTAAATGTCTTGTAGAATTCTGCTGGAAAGCCATCTGGTCCAGGGGTTTTTTTTTGTAGGAAGTTTTCTTATTACGTAGTTGATTTCCTTGATTGTTATTGGTCTATTTAGGGTCTCAATTTCTTCTTCTTCCAACCTAGGTAGGTTGTGTGATGTCAGAAAGTCCTCCATTTCCTTAAGGTTTTCAAGTTTGTTTCCATACAAGTGTATGTAGTAGTCTCTAATGATCTTTTGTATTTCTTCAGGGTCACATGTGACTTCATCTTTTGTGTTTCTGATTGTGCTTATTTGGTTTTTTTCTCATTTTTTCTTGGTCAGTCTAGCTAGGGGAACTTTGATCTTGTTTATCCTTTTGAAGAACCAGCTTTTTGTTTCATTGATTTTTTTGTATTATCTTTTTGTCTTCTATGTCCTCGATTTGGGCTTTTATTTTGGTGATCTGGATTCTTCTGCTGAAATTAGGGTTTTTGTGGTCTTGCTTTTCCAGCTTCTTTAGGTGGCTTGTTAGGTTGTGAATTTCTGTTCCTTCCTTACTACAGCTTTCAGGGCATCCCAGAGATTTTGGTAAGATGTTTCTCCATTTTCATTTGTTTCCAGCTATCTTTGATCTCTGTTTTGATTTCATCATTGACCCAGGAGTTGTTTAACATCATGCTGTTTAGTGTCCATGTCTTTGTGGGTTTTGGGGGGACTTTGTTGGTGTCGATGTTTATTTTTATTCCACTGTGGTCTGAGAAGGTACATGGTAGAATTTCGGTCCTTTTAAATTTGCTTATGCTTGATTTATGACCGATTATGTGGTCGATCTTAGAATATGTCCATGTGGTGATGAGTAGAATGTGTATTCTGTGGTCTTTGGATGGAGTGTTCTGTAGGTATCAATTAAGTCCATTTGGCCCAAATTCACATTTTGGTTCCAGATCTCCTTGCTGATTTTTTGTCCTGATGATCTGTCTAGGGTTGTGAGTGGGGTATTAAAGTCCCTAGTTATGATGGTGTTAGAGTCAATATCTTTCTTTAGTTTTCCTAGAAGTTGCTTTATGAAAGTTGGCACACCTATGTTGGGTGCATATATGTTTAGGATAGATATTTCTTGTTGATGGATTGAGCCTTTTATCATTATGTAATGGCCTTCTGTATTTTTTTTTATTTTTAATAGCTTGAAGGGGATTTTGTCTGAAATTAAGATTGCTACTCCTCCTTTCTTTTGTATTCCATTCGCCTGAAAGTTTGTTTCCCATCTTCTTACTTGAGTCTTTGGGAGTCCTTTCTAGTAAGGTGAGTCTCTTGAACGCAATAGATTGTTGCCTGATGATATTTTATCCATTTTGCCATTCTATGTCTTTTCAGTGGTGCATTTAGTCCATTCACATTTAGGCTGATAATTGAAATGCAAGAGTTGATTCCTGTCATAAGGTTCTTACAGAGTTGTTCCTGTTTGTTTGTTGTCTTTCTTTGGGTTTTGGAGTTGGTTCATTTGTGTTTTTAATCTTTTGCCTGTAATCTTGTGAATAATGTTGTTGTTCTTTTTTCTTTTTCTTCTGTGTTCAGTACTTTCTTAAGTGTTTCTTGTAGAGGTGGTCTGGTGGCAGCGGAGGTTCTTAGGGATTGGATATCTGGAAAAGATTTCAATTCTCCCTCATTTATGAAGCTTAGTTTGGCTGGGTAGTTATTCTTGGTTGAAATTGTTTATCTTTTAGAACTTTGAAGATAGGGCACCAGGCTCTCCTAGCCTGAAGGATTTCTGTGGATAAATCTGCTGCTATTCTAATTGGTCTTCCCTGGTAGGTAGTCTGGCTTTTTCTCTTGCTGCCTTTATGATTTTTTCTTTTATAGCTACTCTGTTTAGGCGAATTATTATGTGTCTGGGAGTTGCTCTTCCCATTTGTTGTCTTGCAGGGGTTCTCTGAATCTCTTGTGTTTGCATTTTTTCATCCTTGATGAGATGAGGGAAGTTTTCTTGAATGATTTCATGAAATGTTTGTTCCAGTGTGGCTTCTGTTTCTCTCTCTGCCTCAGGAAGCCCAATTACTCTTAGGTTTGGTCTCTTGAAGTGATCATTCATCTCTTGCAGGTTTTGTTCTGTCTTTTTGAGCTTCTTTTCTATGCTTTTGACAGTTTGGGTTAGTTCTGTGTTTTGGTCTTCGAGCTCTGAGATTCTTTCTTCTGCTTGTCTGATTCTACTTTCCATGCTTATTAGTCTGTTATTCATTTCCATCACAGTATTCTTTACTGCTGTCATTTCTGACATCAGCTTCTTCCTATTTTCCTCTTGTGTCTCCTCAATTTTTTTAATTCTCTCCATTAATGTCTTGATGTCTGGGTTTGTTGCATGTGACCAGTCATTCTGGGGGCTCTTCACTGTTTGTGTTCCAGAATCTGTTTTCTCAGTGTCTGATCTCCCAGGGGTCTGTGTGAGACCTATATTCTTCTTTTGGTTTTTCTTCATTTGTGCAGTTTTTTCCCCCTCCCTACTTTTTCCTTCCCTCCACGTCACCATATTCTTTAATTCTGTTATTCGTGGGCAAAGGGATTGGTTTTACTTCTGTTTGTTCAATCTCCTCTTCTTTATGTGTGCCCTCTTACTTTGTTCAATTCTGGAGTTGCACTGTAGGTTGGGAGTGGTCCTTTTTGCAGTTTTGAGATTTACTTAAGGGGGGAGCTGTGATTCAAAATCTATCTGCAGGTCCTGGTATTTGCTGACAGGTGTGTGATTAATCTGGAACCCACTTCCCACTGCCTTGGAATCTGTCCGTGCAGTGGGACTATATGTTTACTCCCTGAAATAAAATGTGGTTAGCAGAGGGGAGAGAATGGAGCAGTCAGTGGGTTGAAGATGGGGGTGGAGAGATAGAGGAGTAAGGCGGGAAACAAACGAGTGTGACAACAAATAGAGAGAGAGGCCTATACTGAAACAGATAAAAACAATAGACCACAGCTACAGACGAACCAACTCTCACACAGACAAAAATAAAACATATAGTGATGCTAACATACCAGCTATCCAACCATCTTATTAGTGTGCTGTTCTTCTATACAAAAATATGGTTTACAGAGAGAAGAAAAGAGAAGAAAAGGAAGAGGAAAAAAGAAAAAAAGTAACAATACAGTAGGAATAGAATTAAGTCACTAAACTAACAGAATCAATGAAGCACACTCTGATACATTTCGTTTAAGTCCAATGTCCTTTCAGGTCTGATTTCTAGTTTTCTTTTCAAGCTGGTAAATTAGTTTCCAGTTAGGGTCTGTTGCCCCTGGTCTGCTGTGAAGGCCTGTTCAGATCACCCTCTGTTCACCACTCTGGCCTATGTCTTTATCAAGCTTGTTTCTCCCGTTTCGGTGTTGTTACCTTGAATCACCAGCAAGTGGTGCTATCTCAGCTGCTTGCCCCAGAGGGGGTGGGGCCAGACAGGGACGGCAGAGGCTGAAGATGGCAAGATGGCTGCCTGCCTCAGGGCAGACGGCAGGAGACTTATGGTGGGCAGGATGTCTCAGTCGCAGGAGAGGTGGCAGCGATCCCAGCAGATCTTCCCTGAAGGGGCTTCAAGGACTGAAGTTGTGGATCGCCTCCAGCCCGGGTGGTGCGATGTGCTACCGGTGGGGGTGGTGGTGGCTGCAGCAGCTGCGGTGGCGGCATCTGCACTGCAGTGGCTGTCCAGACCACTGCGATGCCCCAGTGGTGGCAACGGCCAAGCTCCGTATGAAGAGCAGGCTGCGATGTTGGGGTCCGTAGCCCCCAGGGAGAGAGTAAGAGACCCACTGCAGTTCTCTTTTGCAGAGGTTTTCACAGACCGGGTTGCCCCGTCGCCATCTTGCCAAAATTCCCCCTATTTTTGTCTTCTATATCTTGAAATTGAGATTTTTATCTTGGTGACCTGGATTGTTCTGCTGAAGTTAGGATTAGATGACCTTGCCTTTCCAGCTGTCTTAGGCGTGGCATTAGGCTATTTACTTGTGATCTTTATTTTCTTGATGTATGCATTAAATGTTGTAAATTATCCTCTTAACACTGATTTCATGGCATCCCAGAGATTCTGCTAAGATGTCTTTGTTTTTGTTTGTTTCCTATAATCTTTTTATTTCTGTCTTGTTTGTTTCCTATAATCTTTTTATTTCTGTCTAATTTCTATGTTGACCCATACGTTCCACACCTCTCAGAGGATTTGCCTTTATTGAGTTTTTTTTTTTTCTTTTCTCTTCTATGTTTTTGACAGACTGTGTTAAGATTTTGGTCTTCAAACTGTGTTGAAGATTTTGGTCTTCAAACTTGGAGATTCTTTCTTCTGCTTGATTGATCATGCTCCCTATGCTTGTTACTTTGTTTTTGATTTCCAGGATTCAGTTCTTCATTTCCATTATTTCAGAATAGGCTTTTCTGAAACTGGCCAACTCTGCTTTTACTTCCTGTACAAATTCAGTAAGTTTTGCTTCTAGATTCTCTTGGTGCTCTTGTTCATTTTAGCCATTCAATCTCTGTTTTTCTATGACTGTCTTCTGGGGCAGGTCATTCAAGTGGGTTTCCATTGTTTGTGCTCTGGTAGCTACTTTTTTTTGCCATCTCTTTAGTACTCTGAGGGTTGCCTTTATTTTTCTCATTGATTATTCTTCATTAGTGACAGGCCTCTCTTCCCTCTTTATAATTCCTTTTGGTTTTGTTGCTCTGAAGTTAGTCATTGACCCTCTGTTCTAGGGCCCTTTCTGTGGTTCAATATAGGTCATTCAGTGAGAGAGGGAGGAGCATTCACTTAGGCTCTTTGCTTCTCCCTGTGTCATGTTTCTCCACTATAGCAGCCCCTGCAGCTAGCACTCTACAGAGAGTGACAGCACCCTATCTGCTGTCTGTGGTTTGTAGCCTAGTAGCCTTCCTACCAAGAATAGCTTTGGGTGTTTTTGTTGTTGTTGTTGTTGTTGTTGTTGTTTTGGTCATTCCCTCCCTCTTCAAGTCCACATTCTGCTCTTGAAAAAAATTGATTACCTTGTCATGAAGGAGTGGGGAGGATATCTTCCTTGCAGGCATGCAAGACTTGAAGGTGATTCTTCCTGATCTGGCTGGGAAGATGGGCTGGCCACCAGAGAGGTTCACTCTGCAAGTGGACTTTCCATGTCTTGTAGCTAAGCTAAAGCCATGATCACAGCTGGTGATCCTGTGTGGGTTTTTTCCCCCATTCTGCTTGAGGTTCAGTTACCTGCCAATCTGCCCTGAGCAGGGCTTCTTCCATGTGGGAACAGTGACTCACATATGGCTGGAAGGGGGTGACTGACCCAAAGAATCTTGGATGTACTCACCCACTCTCATTCATCAGGCAGGGATTAAGCTCTTGTGTGAGCCTGGTGCACAGTGGGGGATGGGACACCTGGAATCCCATGTTTGTTGTTTGCTGGTCTCTATGTATTCAAAGAGATTTTTGCTGGGTGTAGGGGACTTCACCCTTCCAAAAGTGTTCAAGGTATCTCCATCTATCAATGGCTTCATCCCTACTCTCTGTCTTGTTTGGTGAGAGTAGCATAGGTCTGCTGCTCCATGAAGGGTATCTCAGATTTTCTTTCAATCAATTTATTGATTTGAATAAAGGTAAAAACCCAAATATTTATTAAAAAAAAAAATCTGAAAAAATTCATTGTTTCAGATTCAAATTCATACAAATAATAAAGGGATATTGTAAAATAACTTGAAGAAAAGAAAAGCAAATATACACTTTCAAATTCATGGGATTCAGCAAAGAGAAAATTTTTTTAAAAACTCTAAAACAAATAATCTAAGTTTCCACCTCAAGAAGCTAGAAAATCATAGCAAATCAATATAACATAAAAAAGAATAAAATAATAAATACCAAAGCAGAAATAATAAAATTGAAAACTGAAAATAGAACCAATTAAACTTCTTTGAAAAAAAAAATAAATGATAAATCATTAGATAGTGTAACACAAAAAATTAAAAATTAAAATTCTGGGAATAATGGTGAAGTAGAAAGCATGCAGAATCCAAGCAAACAATCGTCCTTGATAAATCTCTGTGATGTAACTATCTTGGAACACTACAGTCTAACGAAAGATTGCAACATCCAGGAGAAGGTTTAGACAATAAATTGCAATTAATTTCAGTCAATGTCAGCTCTTAGTATGGTATTGGCTACTCATCATCCCTGTGCACATTTCATGAAGAAGCTTATACACAGCTTGCGGGAGCCAGGGTGGGCAATAAGAACTCTGTTCTCCAAATATCAAAGATATATATTCTAATTGCTGATTGCTAGCATTGATCATAAAAGTGCAAACATAGAGATGAGCATCCATTGCTGCAATCCACACCTGCCTTTACTTTACAACTGAAGTGACTTTTTGGATATTTAAAGGACCAGAGTTCTTCTACCTTCATTTTCTTTTTTTCCCCTTTTGGGAGCCAGATATGTAAGGACGAGTCAGAGTGCTATTCTTAGGAAGATGGTGGTGGAGCCAATCCAACTATGTGAGTCCCAGTGTGAGTGAGTGAGTGTGTGGAAAATTTTGCATGCATGTCATTGAGTGGGCATGTGAATGACTGACTGAATGGGGACTCAGAAGCAACTGGCCAGTGCTCTCCTAGTGAAGCATCTGGTGCCGCAGCTGCTCTGCTTGGTCCCTAGTGCTCCATGGGGTGCAGAAGCTGAGTGCCATTTAAAAAAATATCAACAAAGCCCTTCTCAGGAAGAAGCTGGCAGAAGACACTGCCAGTTCCAGGCTCTGCCTCACCATTGCAGTGTCTGACAGGACACTGGCAGCAAGGGCTACAGAGGAAGCACAGTGAGGGGACCCAGAGGCAAAGTCCCACTGGAGAAGATAAAAATAGGGCAGGAAAGTGCTCCAGCTTGACCACCACAGAGGATAGAACCAACCCAATCTCTGTGACTGGCAGATTAACTACTCAGAAGTTGATTGTGTGACTCAGAGGGAATATCCTGAAAGCACAAACTCTGGAGGGACAGGACAAGTACTAAGTCTCAGGCACCCCACCACCCTCCCTGATTCAGCTGTGGGACAAAGGGTGTGGCTAGAAAAGGATGAGGAAGACCTCCAAAGAGATCAGCCAGTGAGTCTGGAGCTGATCCCAACCTCCCACACACACCCTCCCACACCCCAGCAATTCTCTGAACATCAGACCAATATAACTGGGGTTTGATTGAGAAAGACGAACTGAGGTGGAGCCTGGACATCAGATGCAGTAGGAGGACTCCACTCCAGGAAAAGTCTGACTGGGATCCCTACCTCCACAGTATCTGGGGAAGAGACAGTCCCACACCTTCCCACCAGAGGGGATCCCTCTGACCATACTAGAGTGGAAGAGGAGAATGGAAGTTCACCCACTTTTACTTTCCACTCCTTCTCTGGGCTGGACACTGGGGAGAGTGTGAATGAGGCTGAAGCTCTGCAGGAGACAGCAGAAGGGTAGCTGAGAGGAAGAATTACAGAACATGTCACAAGAAAGCAGGTTTCTTGTTTGCTTGTTTATATATATATTTATTTTGTTGTTGTTATTGTTGTTGTTTTGTTTTGTTTTTTCCTTTGTGCATGAAAGTGTATGTGAGGGTTTGGTCTGCATTCCCCTCAACCCCCCCACCCTTTTTTTTCTATCTTCTTTTTTTGTTTGTTTGTTTTCTTTCTTCTTTCATTTTTTGTTTTATGTTTATGTGTATATGTGAAGGATTGAATATTCATCTTTCAGGGTTTATTTTGTTTGTTTTTGCATCCTTGTTCTTCGCTTTTTTTAGTTTACTATGTGTGAATACATGTTCAAGGGTTCAATTTGAGTTCCTTTTCTTTCTCTTTACTTTTGTTCCCTCTTTCTCTTCTCCTTTCATTTTGGGTCGGGCCTGTGTATGTGTGTGTTTGGTTTTCCTGTTTTTTGCTGTTGTCATTGTTGTTTTGTTCTGTTTTGTTGTTATTCCAGTTTGTGTGTGTGTGTGTGTGTGTGTGTGTGTGTGTGTGTTGCTTTGGTTTCTAATTTTGTTGTTCTATTTTTTTGTCTGACTTATTTCATTACACATTTCTATGTTCTTCACATTGCTGTTACTATATCTTGGACTCAAGGGGTACATACACATAACCATTGTATCATCATATAGAGAGGTGGTGGGGCGTGGATCTCAGGGAACTCATACCATAATGTGAACACTGCGATTTTCAAGTAGTTTCTGAATCCTAGCTCCCCATCCTCAACCTTATTCGACTCTCAAAACTCTCAAAACTCACACAAAAGACAGCAGAGCTTCACACCCACATGTCTGTTTCAAAACAGAAAAAATTCAGTCTTGACGGGGAAGAATAGGGGACTGAGCATACATCATAGTTGAAAGGCTCTCCCACTGCCACTAAAAACTGTACTAAAGAGAAAAGAAAGATATCTGTCACAAATGAGTAACAATCAAAAGAAAAGCACAGGTAATTCTCAGTTTAACAAAAGAAAATGCCTGAAAAATCAGATCTCAGAGCCCAAACAATGGAAGTCACCAACAACTGGACCCAGAATACAACAGGAATTAGAAAATGGATGGAAAGAGTGAATAAATTCAAGAAAGACAAGATGTAAAACTGAAAGAACTTATAACAGAGATAACAGAGTTTTTGGCTATAAAAATTTTCAACCAGGAAATAAATAACAAGATGACAAGCATGGAAAACAGAATTAATCAAGCAGAGGAGAGAATTTCAGAATTTGAAGACCAGAACATGGAATTAATCTGATCTGTAAAAAACATAGAAAGAAAACTCAGAAAGAAAAAACAAAGCTTCAAGAGATGTGCAGTTATATCAAGAGGCCAAATCTATGTCTGGTTGGTATCCCAGAAGAAGAAAGGGAAATGGAAAACACTCTGGAGCATGTATTCCAGGAGATTATCCAAACAAACTTTCCCCATCTCATAAGACATGTGACCATCCCAACACAAGAGATACAGAAAACCACCACATGACATCAAATGAGAAGACCAACCCATAGACACATAGTAATTTGCCTACATAAAGTAGGCACAAAAGAAAAAATCCTAAAAATAGCAAGAGAGAAAGGTTAGACTACCTACCAGAGAAACCCAATCAGAATAGCAGCAGACCTATTGGCAGAAACACTACAGCTACAAGGGAACAGAGTCCAATATTCAAAGTCCTCAAAGATAAACTTTCAACCAAGAATTTCCTACCTAGCTAAGGTCAGCTTCACCAGCAATGGGGAATTGAAATCCTTCCCAGACATCAATCCCTAAGCAATTATGCAGTTTCCAAATCAGCTCTATAGGAGACACTAAAAAAGCTATTAGGTACAAAATAAAGAAAAAAAAAGAATGACCACATACTTTCCAAGAGTACAGCACAACACAGAATCAACAAAAAATATATCATGACTGCAAACTTGAAAATGCATACATACATCAACCCAAAAGCTAAAAGAAAACACTTTATAAGAACATCATGACAGGGATAAACAATCACATTTCAATAATCAGACTGAATGTGAATGGACTAAATGTACCCTGAAAAGACACAGAATGGAAAACTAAATAAAAAACCATGACCCAATAATTTGCTGCATCCAGGAAACTCATCTCACCACAAGGGATGCATATGGACTCAAAGTTAGAGGATGGAAAATGAGCTTTCAAGTGAATAGATCACAAAAGGAGGCAGGAGTCATGATCTTAATATCAGACAAAATAACCTTTAAGCTGTCAAAAGTTTAAAAAGTTATGGAAGAACACTACAAAATGATAAAAGATTCACTCCATCAACAGGGAATATCCATCCTAAACATATATGCACCCAACACAGGAGCACCAGCATTTATAAAGTAACTATAAAATAAACTAAGAGAAGATACTGACTCTAACACTATTATAGTTGGGATCTTAAATACCTCACTAACAACCCTAGATAGATCATCATGGAAGAAATCAACAAAGAGATTTGGAACCTCAACTTGATGTTCAACCAAATGAACTTAATAGATACCTACAATACTCTACCCAAAAACCACAGAATATACATTCTACTCATCCACGTTGAACATACTCCAAGATAGATCACATCCTTGGTCATAAATCAAGCATAAACAAATTTCATAAGATCCAATCACTGCCATGCACCTTCTCAGACCACAGTGGAATATAAATAAATATCAATAACAACAAAACTCCCCCAAAACCCACAAAGACGTGGACACTAAACAGCATAATGATGAACCACTACTGGGTCAACACAGAAACCAAAACAATAATTAAAATATTCTTGGAAACAAATAAAAATGAAGGAACATCCTACCAAAACCTATGGGAAGCAACAAAAACAGTTCTAAGAGAGTGATTTATATCTCTATGAATACACATCAAGAAAATGGAAAGATCGCAAATTAACAGCCTAACAAATCACCTAAGAGAGCTGGAAAGGCAAGACCAACAAAACCCTAACTTTAGCAGAAGTATCCAGATTACCAACATAAAAGCCCAAATACGGGACTTCGTAGGCAAAAATATCAAAGAAAAAGATCAACAAAACAAAAACTGGTTCTTTGAAAGAATAAATAAGAGTGAGGGACCCCTAGAAGAATGACCAAGAAAAAGAGAAAAAAAGCCCAAATAAACATAATCAGAAATGCAAAAGATAAAATCACAACTGACCCTCAAGAAGTACCAAAGATTGTCAGAGATTACTATGCACATCTATATGGAAACAAACCTGATAACCTAAATGAAATGGAAGAATTTCTGACATCACACAACCTCCCAAGGTTGAAACAAGAAGATATTGGACACTAAATAGACCAATAACAACCCAGAAAATTGAATTCACCATAAGAAAAATACTTACCAAAAAAAAAAGCCATGAACCAGATGGCTTTCCAACAGAATTCTATAAAATGTAGAAGGAGAAGCTGACACCAATTCTATTGAAATTATTCTAGGCAATTGAGAAAGATAGAATTCTTCCCAAATAATTTTATGAAGTTAACATCACATTGACATCCAAACTAAGTAAAGATCCAACAAAAAAAGAGAACTATAGGCCAATATCCCTAATGAATATAGATGCAAAAATTCTCAACAAGATCCTGGCAAGTCGGATGTAACAACACATCTCAAAAATCATCCACCATGACCAAGTAGGCTTCATCCCTGGGATGCAGGGCTGGTTCAACAAGCACAAGACCAGAAATATAATTAAATATACCTACAAATGTAAAAATAAGAACCACATGTTTATATCATTAGATGCAGAAAAACTTTTTGATAAAATTCACCATCCCTTCTTGATAAAAACCCTCAAACACCTAGGCATAGAAAGAACATACCTCAAAATAGTAAGTGCCATCTATGATAAACCATAACCAACAGATTGCTAAATAGACAGAAACTGGAAACATTTCCTCTGAAAACTGGAACTAGACAAGGCTGGCCTCTCTTGTTCAGCATTGGGTTGTAAGTCCTAGCTAGAGGAATTAGACAAGTGAAGGAAACCTAGGGTATCCAAATAGGAAAAGAGAAAATTAAGTTATCCCTCTTTACTGACAATATAATCCTATACTTTGAAAATCCAAGAGAATATGTCAAAAATCTGCTTTCACTGATAAAAGACTTTGACAAAGTCTTGGGGTACAAAATAAATGTGCAAAAGACAGTCGCTTTCTTATACACCAAAAATAAGCAGGCAGAGAACCAAATAAAAAGCACAATCCCATTCACAATAGCCACAAAAAAAAGAAAGAAAGAAAGAAATACCTTGGCAAATTCCTAATAGGAGAAGTGAAAGACTTTTACAATGAAAACTATAAGACATTGCTCAAAGAAATCCAAGAAGACACAAACAAATGGAAAAATATTCCATGCCCATGGATAGGAAGAATCAACATTGTTAAGATGTCCATCCTACCAAAGACAATTTACAGATTCAATACAATAACCATTAAATTACCAACATCATTCTTCTCAGACCTGGAAATAACAATACAGAAATTCATATGGAAACATAAATGACCACAAATAACCAAAGCAATCCTTAGCGAAAGATATAAAGCAGGAGGTATCACACTTCTAGACTTTAAACTTTACTGTAAGTCTACAATAATCAAAACGGACATATGGATCAGTGGAACAGGACAGAGATTCTGGAAGCAAAACCTCAATTTCTCAACCAACTCATCTTCAACAAAGCCTCTACCACCAACCACAGGGGAAGGAGAACCTATTCAGTAAATGGTGCTAGGAAAATCACATGCAAAAGAATGAAACAGGACCCATACCAATCACCTACACAAAAATCAACTCTAAATGGATCAAAGACTTAAACATAATACCTCAAACTATAAGAACCTTAGAAAATGCAGGAGGATGGGGAGAAAAAGGAACACTTCTACACTGCCATTGGGAATACAAACTAGTGCAACCTCTTTGGTAAACAATGTGGTGATTTCTAAAAGACCTAACCCTTCCATATGACCTAACAATCCCCCTGCTAGGAATATACCCAGAAGAACTCAAACCACTCAATTAAAAGGATACCTGCACACATATGTTTGTTTATAGCAGCCTTGTTCATAATAGCAAGAACATGGAGCCAACCATGCTGTCCATCGAAACTGGACTGGATACAAAAAATGTGGTACATATACACAATGGAATATTATGCAGCCACAAAGAAGGACAAACATATGGACTTCGCAGCCACTTGGATCGATTTAGAATGTATCCTACTCAGTGATCTATCACAGAAACAGAGTACCACATATTCTCACTCATAAGCGGACTCTGAACATTTACCATAATACTATAAGAAAGGAATTGGCAGTAGCAGGATACTCCTTGGGTGAGGGAGTCAGGGACACAACATCAATAAGCACTTGATCTCAAACCAGGCAAAGTGGGGACAAAAGAGAGAACCAAACTTTACCTGTATGATGACAACTTGTATATCTAATCCTGAATTGTACCCCAATCTTTAAAATTAAAAAAAGTAAGTGCCTATACAAAGGAGTTTGAAAAGTCACCATACATACTGGGAAAAGGTACAGGTTCACACATACCTAAGAATACCTTAAGTTTACACTTAAAGTTGGCCTTCCACACATAGGTATATAACATCAAGGACAGCGATAAAGGTTTACAAAAACTAAACTTTGAGATATGGAGTGAATATGATTCTGAGTTCCTGCACTAAAAGACTCAAATGGTCAGTTTCCATCAATAAAATCACAAGGCATGTAAAGAAATAGGAAAACATATTTTATTACAAGAATGAAATCAACAGAAACCATGCCTAAGAAAGACCAACTGATGGACAAAGTCAAAGGTTTTTAGAAACAGTCTTAAAGATGTTTAATAAACTAAAGGAAGATAAGACGAAAGTAAAAAAAAAAATATATATATATACACATTTGTTCATATATATATATATATATATATACACATTTGTTCATATATATGAACAAAATGGAAATAATATCAAAGAAAGAAAAAACACAAAAAGACAAAAAAGAAATCCTGAGGTTTAAAAATACAATAACTAGTGAAAAATTAACTAAAGATATTTTAAAGCATATTTGAGCAGACAGAAAAAAGTATTAGTGAACTTGAAGATAGGACAATTAAAATAGTCAGCCTGAGGAATATAAAGAAAAACAATTTAAAGAAAAGTGAGAAGAGCCCAGGGAACCTTGGGACAACCATGAGGTAAACCAACATATACACTGTGGGAGTCCCAAAAGAAAAAATAGAGGGAAAGGCTCAGAGAGATTATTTAAAGAAATAATGGCCAAAACTTCCCAAATATGATAAAAGACATGAATATAATAATCCAGAACACTCACCAAATTTTAAGCAGGATTAAATCTAATAGACCTATATTGAGATACATTATAATCAAACTTGAGAAAAACAATGACAAAGAAAGGATCTTGAAAGCAACAAGAAAGAAGTGGCCCACTACATACAAGACTCCTCAATAAGATTATCAGCAGATTTTCCATTAGAAATCTTGGAGGCCATAAAGGCAGTGATGATATAGCCAAAGTAAATTGCAATGAAGAATCTTCTATCTAGCATTAGTATCCTTCAAAAGTGAGAGAAATTTATATAGTCCCAGATAAAGTTCATCACCATTAGACTCCTCCTGCAAGGAATGCTAAAGGAAGTCCATCAAGTTGAAAGAATACTAGACAGTAACTCAAAACTATATGAAGAAATAAAAATATTGATAATGGTAAATACATTGGCAATGATAAAAGCTGTTATTATTAAAACTTTGCCTTTTAAATGCATTTTTTGTTTTCCATGTAACTTAAGAGATTAATTCATTATTCATCTATTTTTGGACATATTATGCATAAATATATAATTTCATGACATAAATAAGTGAAAGGGAGTGAAGATGAAGCTATATAGGAGTACAGTTTTTGCATGTTATTGAAGTGGTTTAAGTTCAAATTAGAGTTGTTTTTTTTTTTTGAGTTGGAGTCTCACTCTGTTGCCCAGACTGGAGTGCAGTGGCCGCTTCCGGCCATCGCAGCCTCGACCTGCTGGGCTCCGGCGATCCTTCCTCCTCAGCCTTCCAAGTAGCTGGAATTATAGGCATGCGCTACCACGCCCGGCTGATTTTTTGATTTATTGTAGAGATGAGGTCTCGCTGCCCAGGCGGGTCTCGAACCCGCGGGCTCAGGCAATCCACTCACCTTAGCCTCCCAAAGGCGCGGGATTACAGGCTGAGCCACCGAGCCCGGCTCAAATTAGAGTTTTTTGATGTTAGAATCTTAAATGTAATCCCCATGATAACCATGAAGAAAATAGATATAGAATATACATAAAAGGAAATGAGAATGGAATGTAAATGTTTCACTATAAAATATAAACTAAACACAGAGAAGAGAATAATGTAGGAGTGAGAAAGAAAATGCTATAAAGCATCTAGAAAACAAGTAGAAAAAAGATAGAAGCCCATCCATATAAGTAATTACTGCAATGTAAATGGATTAAACTCTTCAATTAAAGAAAAAAACATAATCCAAATATAAAAAATTCTTCAAAAAATTCAATTTAGATCCACAGATTATTCAGCCTTAAAAAATGAAAAAAACTTCAACATATTACAACATGGATGAACCTTGAATAAATTACTCTAGATGAAACAATCCTGTTGCAAGGGGATAAATACCATATGATTCCACTTATATAATGTACCTAGAGTAGTCAAATTCATTTTTAAAAGTTGAATGGTATTTACCAGGAGCTTGAGGGAGAAAGAAATAAAGAGTCAGTATTTAACGGGTATAGAGTTTCAGTTTGGGATGATGAAAAATTTCTTAACAAATATTAGCACCAAATACACAAGACATTAAAAGAATTATATGGCACAACTCAATGAGATTTATCCCAGGAATCCAAAATTGGTTTGACACTCAAACACTAAAAACATCACACACCCTTCTGTGTCTTCACAACAAGGGTTTTCTATGACTACCTGACAGAGAATTGAACAAACAAGCCTGGCCCACAACTTGGTCAATTCAATGTTATTTCCAGCCAATATAAACCACTGCCTAAATATAGCTCCATTCAGTAGACTTCCTGAAAAACAATAATGAGAAGAAACCTTCCCTGTGGGCAGAGCCCACATCCTTTCTGAATGAAAATGAAAGAAACCTGAGGTAGGCTTCAAACTTCCATACAGTGGTAACTGGCTAAGTTAGTAGATCAAGATTTAAAAAGAACAAACCTGGAAAACTGGAGAAAAGAAAACCTGTATAAGAGGTATTTGAATGGACCAGGGCTAATGGCCACAGGGTACGTGAATTTATTTGATTCACGCATTGGTATAATAATAAGGCATCCACCACGAAAAAGACACTCAACAATCTGGTGAAGAGAATTACTCATCCAATACGTGTTATAGAGCCTCTGTTCTCATTCATGTTACTCCATGTGCAAATGGTCCATGAATGGTAACAAGGTGAAGCAAACAGACATTATCCATGTGTGCAATAAGCTCACTGCTTCTCACCAAGAGACAACTGAATTCTGATTGTTTTTTTTTTAATTTCCTTGCCAAATTCCTAACTTTTAATGTTATTTACTCTCCAACCTGACTCTGGCAGATAAAGAAGGAAAAAAAAAGTATGACCCTTTAAAACTGTCTTTCAGGTACCTTGGTATCTTTTAAAAAAACTACCTGCTCTGTTTGAAGTCTAACACCATCCATAAAACTTCATCTGCATATGTACATATCAAGAAACCCACTCTTTTTTCTTCCTTAAACTGCCCATTTCCTTTACTGCTTCCATATTGCCTCATATGACTATATTGACTAGTGGTAAGTCAGAAAATCTTTGAATTTACCTATAGCTTGTGAGCCCCAACTTGGAAATGCCCCAACTCCCTGGACTGCACCAGTGTAAATCTCACGTGCATTGATTTATGGTTTCATGTAGTTTTTGTCCTCATAAGTTGTATATAACTATTAAACCATGTTGTATATAACCATTCAATCTTGGTGGGCATATATTCTTAAGACCTTCTGGAAATCTGTGTTACCAGTCTGGTCACTCATATTGGCCAAATAAACCATTTTAAAAATATTTTAAAGTTTGGTATCTTTTTTTCAACATAAGTTATATGTAACAAATTCTACAGCAGATACTCCCATCAGCAGAAAAGAGCAGTGATGAACCTTCAATATGGTATCATCTTTCAACAAGAATAACCAGAAAGTTGCTGACAAATATTTTACACTGGACTTCATGCTGGAGAGAGTGATGACTATTCTTAACAAATTTTCATGTGTGCTCACTTTCTTGGCTATAGTATATCAGCCCCACAATATCATAGGTTACAGCTTACTTACTTAGTAATATAAGTTTTCATTACCTCTCATCAAAAAATCTATTTGAAGTGAAAGGAAGTACAACAATAACTGTACAGCCATGAGATCTACTAATCTTACTGAAAGGATGAAAAGCCAAAAGTGTAGTCACTTTGGTCAAAGTGGCAGCCATTTTAAAATTGCTTAGCTTTGCCATGACTTTTCAGAAGCTTACTTCAATGCACCTTACAATCATTAAACAAGAAACAAAACCGGTTTTCTGGAGGTAGTTGTAACCCCTCCAAGCATGCTTTATACCAGTTACCTTTTATCCAAAGTATTTATTTTCCTGCCATGAGGGGCCAAGCTGACCTAATCTACTGTGATCAGCCCTTCATGACCAAAGTGAGACCGACCACCATCACTATGGCGACAGCTCCTGTGTTATCTCACCCAAGAATGCTTACCTATTCTTTCTAAAAGGGAAGTTTTAAAAACTTTCAATCTCAAGCATTTGCTGCCAAATGTTTCTTAAGCATCTGGCCCCTCTCCAGTCTTGGAGAGGTGGATCCACCTTTTTTCTCTGATCTACTTTCAAAATAAACTTTTTCTGACCTACTCTTTGTGTAATTCTTTGTATCTTTCCTGTAGCACAGGCTCACCAACCTAACACTTACCATATATAATATTAAGTGCCTGTCTGTCTAACACAATGGTAGAATGACCTCCTATTAAAGACTCAGTGCACCTTTCAGGTAAAGGACATCTATAGTTGAGGCACTAATCTACAGGAAACACTTTACACACTAAAGTAATGGCCAATATATGCTGTGGCATAACCAACAGTTGAAATACACAGGGTCTGTACTGAGTGGTATTAAGTGGGAATGGTCTCTTAACCAGCTATCTAGTGATTCATTCTTAATATTTTCTTTCCATCTCTATAATCCTTGGGTGAGGAGGGTGTGATGATTCCACCAAGGGACATAATAAGATTTATCCAAATCTGAAATTATGATTGCTGCCTAATCCTTTGGCACCTCATGCTTGACAAGTCAGCGGACAACTATCACAATATTGACCGATAATTAACTCAACTATTATGGAGAGCTAAGGTTGCTAATAAATAATGAGGACATAAAGGACTATTCCTTGAATTCAAGAGATTCAGTGGTTGTCTTTTGGTACTTCCATGCCTAATAGCAACAGTGAATAGGCAGTTGTAGCAACTTAATGGGTCAACTGTTTTAGTGATGAAGGTTTGATCACCCTAAAGGCAAGCAACCTAGACCAGCTGAAATACTAACCAAAGATACAGGAAACCTAAAATAAATGGAGAAAATAGAAGATAATGAATATAAATTAAAGCCCTGAAAACAGTCACAATAATAGGGAATCTATTATGTTCCACTAACTCTTCTGGAGATTGAAATCAGTGAATCTGGAGATTCAACAGATTGGACCTGTAGAGGGTACTTCTAGTTCACTGACAAATCCTCTCAGTCTAAATCTAACTTCAGTCTTAAACAGTGGTATCCCACAAGTCCAGATACTTTCTAGAGCTGTAATGGCATCTCACCTCAAGCACCAACAATGTGTCTCGCCATCTTTTGTCTGAGGCCCTTCAACCTGCTCCGGCTCCCTACCCTTCTGATCAATAATTCTGATATACATTCTGCCACCTTCTTAGGAATCGAGCTCCCTTTGCAGTTAATAGTGACCTCAGTCATACACACTTTTGTTGGTTTTTCGTCCACCCATGTCTTATCCTCCCCTAGTCCCTTCTTCCTGTTCCCAAATAAAGCAATTGCATCTAAGATCTTGCCTCAAACTTTGCATTCTAGGAAATCCAAACTAAGATAAAAGATACAAGATTTGTATAGTCAAATTACCCAACAGTTCTAGCAATGAGACCCAGGAACAACTAACAAATCATACATAAGATGACGCATAATATTTTCTGCAAGTATTATTTGCACTAGTTGAACATTGAGGGAAAAAAGTCATCAAAAGTAGAATAAATAAATTATGATAATTTATAATTAAATGTTATGCAGAGATAAAAATTAATGGACCATAGCTACCCACGAAGCCCACAAAACATTGATTTCACATATATGAAAAAAAATTTTTTTTAAAAGCCAGATATGAATACATCGCATCAATTCCATGTATAGGCATTACTAAAGAAAGGTAATGTAATTTTTCCCTTTTTTGCCTAATTTTTGCAAGATTAGTTGATAAAAATGTTTTTCAAAAGGAAGAAATTGCTATAAAAGTCAAAATAACTGTTCATTTGAAGAGGAAGGCAAGACATTTGAGAGGAAGGAAACTCTTTTCCTATTTAGAGTCCTGAGGTGGTTACATGGGTGCACAATCTGAAATAAGTCCTCAATATGTTTATCTTTGTTTTTTCCACCTTATGTTACAGTTTGAAATAATAAAGGTTAAACACATGTTGCACACGAACCTAATAATGGTATTTTGCATAGAATCTTCTGGGCTAAGGATACTGCCAGAGCAATGGCTATCTTCCCCTTTCCAGGCCTATCCTTTTGTTGTTGTTGTTAGTTACTTTAAAGTTGTAGATTTTATTTCATCTAATGTTGAAATATCTGTACTAGATATCTGCACATTTTTTTCATATATGTGAAATCAATGTTTTGTGGGTAGCTGTGGTTCATTAATTTTTGTTTCTGCATAACATTTAATTATAAATTATCATAATTTTATTCTACTTTTGATGACATTTTTCTCTCAATTTTTAATTATTGCAAATAATACTTGCAGAAAATATTATGTGTTAATTTATGTATGATTTCTGTTAAGTCATCCTGGGTCTCATTACTAGAATTGCTGAGTAATTGGCTATACAAATCTTGTATCTTTTATCTTAGTTTGTATTTCCTAGAATGCAAAGTTTGAGGCAAGATCTTAGGTACTATTACTTTATTTTTTTATTATATTTATCTTTTCTTAACAGTCTCAAGTGAAATCATAGTATAAAACATGCAATTTTTAATAGCTCTTTTACTGAGATATCATTCACTTGTCATAAAATTCACCTTTCAAGAGTGAAAAATGTAATGATTTTTACTATAGTCACAAAGTTAAGAAACTACTACAATCATTAATTTGAGAATATTTTCATTGCACCAAAGAGAAACCCCATACACATTAATAGTCACCTATAATCCCAGCACTTTAGAAGGCTGAGGAGGGGGAACTGCTCAAGTCCAGGAATTTGAGACCAACCTGGGCGCATAGTGAGACCTCATCTCTAAAAAAAATAAAAACAAATTAGCCAAGAGTAGTGGCACATGCCTATAGTTCCAGCCATTCTAGAGGCTGAGGTAGAAAGATTGCCTGAGGCCAGGAGATCAAGACTGCAGTGAGCTGTGATTGTGCCTCTGCCCTCCAGCATGGAAGACAGAGTGAGATCCCAACTCAAAAAATATAAAATAAAAGTCACTTGCCTCAGCAACCACCAATCTACTTTCTGTGAATTTGCCTAACTTGGATAGTCTGCATAAATCTGATCACACAATATGTGACTTTTTGTAACCAACTTCTTCCACTTAGCCTGATGTTTTGGAGATTCGTTTATGGCATATAACGTACATGGGAACTTCAAAAAGTTCACAAAAAAAATGAAACTAAAATTTAAAAATAAATAATAAACTTTATTTCTTAACATAAGCTTCATCCACTTCAAGATACATTTGTAAGCAATTATACCAGCCACTTAGTCCTTCCCTGAATAACTGAGGATCCTAGAAATTTATGACAATGTAGTCTTTTTTCACATGATTAACTGAAAAATATTAGTGCTCTTTAATGATTTTTTTAAAGATTAGAAAACAAAAAGAAGTCAGAAGTATACAAACCAAGACTACAGAGTGGATGCCTTATGATTTCCCATCAAAACTCATAAAATTGCCTTTGTTTTGATGAGAATGAGCAGGAACATTGTTATGGTAGAGAAGGACTCTTGGTGAAGCTTTCTCGGCCATTTATCTGCTACAGCTTTGGCTAACATTTTAAACATTCTCAGTATTTATTCTTGCTTCATTATTATCAGAATGCATGTTGCTCTGATAGAGGCTCTTTTCAAACTGATGTTTTATCCTTCTTACTAGTTCAAGATAGATCCTGTTCAGACATATTATAACAAGTTAGGACCAGGTTATTTTGGTACAAAAAAAAAAAGAAAACCAAGCATTGCTTCTGAAAGGACCAAGATAAAGTTGATAGATCCAATGAGCAGTCATTTTAGCATTGCTTAGCTTTGTCATGTTTTTCCAGCAGTTCACTTTAATTTACCCTCTAATCACTAGCCAAGGACAGAACCAGTTTCTCAGAGGAAGCTATTGATAATTTCTTTCCTAGCTTGTCTTGTAAACAAGTTAACCTAATCAGCCCTTCATGACCTTCATGACAGACCCCATCAACATGGTAACAATCATGTGTCCAGCCCACTCATCTGCCTGTCGTTCATCACCTAATGTCAGTTCCTGTGCTTACCTGTTCTCTTCCTGATGATGTGAAAAAGACCACCACCCAATCACCCCATCAAAGAGAAGGTTTAAAAGCAATTAACCTCAAGCAGCCATCTGCCATTGTTTTGTTAAGCACTGGTCAGGCCATGTGTTCTTTCAGCTAAGGTCACCATGTTTTTTTAGCTTTGGCCCCCTGCCCTACCTTGAGGAGGTGAATCTCCTCTCACTCTTATTTTCTAAATAAACTGTATATTCCAACCTAATTTCTGTATAATTCTTTGCATCTTTCATGTAGCACCAGATTGCAGACACCCCCAGGTGGGTATGACCTAACATTTCAGAGGCCCTGCTGGGATTTTAACCTAACAGTTTCTTCATAATACACAATTTTTCATGAATTTGTAAAAACCCTTAGTAATTTTTCTATTGTTGAAGAATTTCCAGTTGTACAAACACACTGTCTTCAGTTGCTGGACATTTGGGTTGGTTCTACTTTTTGGCTATTATGAATAATGCTACCATAAATTTTGTGCACAATTTTTTGTGTATGTATTTTTTCAAGTCTCTTGAGTATATATTCAGAAATGAAATTGCTGGGTCATATGACAATTCTATGTTAACATTTTGAGAAACTGTCAAAACTGTATTCCAAATTAGCCGTACTATTTTACAATCACACCAGCAATGTATGAAAGTTCCAATTTTTCCATATCTTCACAAATACTTGTTATTTTCTGTAACATTGTTTTGGCCACCCCATTGGATGCGAAGTGTTATTTAATTGTGGTCTTGATTTGCATTTCAGTAGTTGCTAATGATGGTAAGCACATTTTTATAGATGGCTTACTGTGTATTTACTTTGGAGAAATTTCTATCCAAAACTTTTGACCATTTTAAATTTGGATTATTTGTCTTTTTACTGTTAAATTGTAAGCGTTCACCATATATTATGAATACTAGTAAACTATCATATAGTTTGCAAATATTTTTCCCATTCTGTAGGTAGTCTTTTTACTTTTTTGATGATGTCCATTGAAACAAAAATTTTGAGCTTTGAAAAGTCCAATTTTGTCAGTTGTGATTTTGGTCATATCTAAGAAACCATAGCCCAACCTACAGACATAAACAAGTACTAGAGTGCACCTCTTGCTCCCCAAAGCACGATAGCCTGTGTTTCAAAAGTGCAAGTGTAAGCACAAGCATGTGAGGAATTGCATGGTAATCAAGTAATGTCAAATGTTTGATCAGGAACTCCAGCATAACGTCTGATTCCCTAAGAAATGATACCCTCCATGACTGAATTATAAAATAAAAAATCTGCACTAAGATAAAATGAGTTATTCAAGTCTTAACA
This sequence comes from Cephalopachus bancanus, assembly GCA_027257055.1. NCBI lineage: Eukaryota > Metazoa > Chordata > Mammalia > Primates > Tarsiidae > Cephalopachus > Cephalopachus bancanus. The sequence goes on along the minus strand of JAPVLO010000046.1, from coordinate 11,598,291 downwards.
TTTTGGCTTTAAATACAATTAAAAAAATAAACAAAAACATTCTGACGTTTTTCTAACCCTGAGCATTTGCAACTGGAATTTATACTACCTGAACACAATAAAACCTCCAAGCCTACAATTCCAAGTGCCCTCAGGCACCTGGAAAAATAATGGAAAAATGAAAACTGAAAGAAAGTAACTTAAACACAGGTCTTAAAAAATTTCCACAAATAAAGCACCCAGGAACATGAGTTTACAAGAAAATCATAAAACATATGGGCAAACAAGGCACAATAATTTTTTACTCCATAGAATTATTAAACTGCAAAATTATGTCTGCAGTGATTGCATACACTGATATTATAAAGTACAGAATATAAAGTAAATAGACTAACATGTTAAATAAGACACTGAAACTAGGATAGAACAGAAGAGAATAAAACTGAGAATGCAATTTTGAAAATTAAAAAATGGAACTTACAGAATGAAAAGTATAATTAAAATTGTAACTCAAAATAAACTAAATTAAATACTACTGAAGAATTTATTTGTAAGACAGATCTAAAGAGACTACCCAAAATGCAAATCAAAGAGACTCACAGAAAATATGTTGAGCCATAGAATAATAATTAAAAGAATTCACATATGTCAAACCACTTGTAAAAAGAAAAATTCAATGGGCAAGTATCCACAAAAGACATAATGGCTAGGAATTTTCCAGAATGAACAAAAAAAAATCACCAATCTTTAGATTCAGGAATGTTAAAATCCCAAGTGGAATAAATTTTAAAAATTAATAAATGAAGTACTAGGTATGTAATATCAAACATAAAGTAAAGGTGCACAGGACCAAGAAGTAAAAGACTCCTGATATATCAACACAAAATGAAACAACTGCCAAGCAGACAGCAGACTTCTCAGTATCAAAAGTGGAAGTCAAAAGACAGTGAAATAAAATATCCAAATGCTGAAAAAAATAACTCTCCATTTCTAATTGCATATCCATTGAAACTATTCATATATAGAAAAGTAATGATTTTTCAAACATAAGTATTGTGTTTGTAATGTGTCAACCTTGCTTGGCTGTACCACACTTTCTATAATTTTCTTTTTTTATGTTTGTCTAAGTTCCTTGGAAAACTGCATCACATATTTTTCCGGAATCTGGCTCACAGGTAATATTTGTGAAAATCCTTTTCAATTGGTTCCTCAACCTCAAGTTAGGCACACCGTCCTCTATCCTAAGCTGTTATATACTTTTACTACATATACCACTCCTTAATGAGTTTCTTTCCACCACTGTAGTGGGAATATATTAAGAACTGGAATCTAATTTACATATTTTTGTATCTCTTATACTTAATATTACTTTTGAAAAGTTCAGTAATGAATTCACTTTAGAGGAGAATGTGACATTATAAAAGGATAATTTAATGTGAAGGAGAAAATTGTCAAATATATCAGTATGTTTAAGGACATCAAAATAGAAATAAAGTGTCGTGTTATAGAAATCAAATATAAATACTAGCTTTGGTCAACAATGGATCACTTTATGACTAATAAAAAATCATGGGAAAAGAAAAAAATTAAACCCATTTCTTATAGTTCACATTAAGCTGTTAATGTATTATAGCCAAGGGGGAACAACTACTACAATATTAAATATTCTAAAGTTATATTTTTGAATTTATACTAAGAAAAACTATGCTAAAAATCATATGTAAGAAAAAAAATTTATTGCTGAGATTTTTGGATAAGATAAAGATAGTGTCCAAACTATAGACAAAATAAATTTAAAAATTAAAGAGATTTATAATGTTTAAAAGTTCAACATTCTTTTTAAAATGAAAGGATAAAAAAAAATTAAAGAACTTAACTGTTTTAAAAATAGAAGCACTTTTAAACAAAAGAGAAAATGTATAATGCATAAAGTGAGTAAAAACTATCGACTAAGGAAAAATTTAAGTGAATTCAATATTTCCTCATAACAAGCTCATTATAATTTAACATTGTATTGCCCTTTTAAAACACACACATACACACACTTTAGACAGAGACACATACCTAAAATATCTTCTTGTGAAAAATTTTAACTCAAAACATTCAATATATTGACCTATATTTCCTAAGTAATCCTTTTAAAATGAAAGCATCACGTTCTAGGACACAGAAAATTTGTCTCCTGAAGAAACAATCTGAACAATCTAGATGTGTAACATGCTTTAATATTGGAAGTCATCCTATGTTTACCACTTTTATTCTAGATCTGTAGCATCAAAGTGAAACTGTAATTTGCTGGGTATCCTATGTATCATTCATTGCCAGACTGACATACAAGTGATATGAGCTTTCATTTCCCTCTTCTGAAAAACAAATAATAATGAGTACATTGTAATATAATTTTCAAAGAACTATGGGTCTCATTAAAAGTTACTGGGGCAGCAGCAAGATGGTAATGGAACAGATCAGATTGTGAGAGTCTCAGCAAAAGGGAATATCCATAAAGACCCTCTGCATGAGTGGGTTTGTGCCGGTGGGTGAGTTAAAGTCCATCTGAGGGAAGAATTGGGTTCATGTACCCAGGGCTGTTCTCTGGAGGTGAATACAACCCACCACTGCCCTGAGATCGGAGCCACTGTTGTGCAGGATCATCTGCTATTCTTGGGACTCTCTTGAGAGGAGGCAGCAGAGAACAGCTGCTCCTCAACACCTGCCACCCAGCCCACACCATCACCTGCAGCAGCAGATCCAATAAAAGCCCCAGGAACCACAGAGAAGGCAGGACTAGATATCTGGAATGGAGCCCCACCACAGTAAGGAGATGCCTACTGGTGATTTTTCTCTGTCCTGAGACTGAGCAGAGACCTGCATTGCCCTTCCCAGCTCTGTACAGCCTCCAACCTGGGGACCCAAAAGCTATCTCCTCAGACTTGGAAAGACAGATGCCCCTCCCCCATGCTGGAACAGGCACAGACACATCAGATCTGAGTGGAAGACTTGACAGCAGTGGCAGCAAGTCCAGTGAGTCTGGATCTGATCCATTCACCTCCCACAGTAGTCCATGGGACATCTGACCCTCATGAGAGTGACTCTATCAGCCTGAGCTGAGAGTGGAGGGGAGGGGCTGAAGACCAGAATCACTCCTTAATACATCAGAGGCAACTGAAAGGAACTTGGAGTTACAGAAATACCGCAGAGCAAGTTTTACTTTTTGTTTTTTGAGTTTTTTGCTTGTTAGTTTTTGAGGGTTTTTTTTATTATTCTTTCCTTTTTTATTTATGTTTTCATACTTGCTTTGCTTCTCTTATTTTAATTTTCTTTTTTAAGATTTTTCTATATATGGGTATTTTTGGGGTGACTATGTCAATGTGGGAGGTTTTGTTTGTATGATTGTCTGTATGCTTTTGCTGTTTTTGATTTTTGTGTCCTTGTTTCTCTGTTTATATGTTAGTTGGTATGCCTGTCTGTGTTCCCTCTTCTTCTTCATTCTCTCCATCTTACTTTTGTTTTTCTCCTTCCTTTTTCCATTATTTTCCTTTATCTTGACTCATTTTTCTTTCAGGGGCAAACACACCCCCACAGCATGGACAGATTGTAAGGTGGTGGGAAGTGAGTTCTAGGGGGACCACACACTTGTCAATAGATACTGGGATCTGTGGATAGCTTCCAAATCACAGCTTTCCCCTTAATTCAATCTCAAATCTGCAAAAAGCACAGTCCCCCCCCAACCCCAGTCTGGATTCAGAAATGAACAAAGTCAGAGAAATAGGAACATAAGGAAGAATAGGAGATTGAGAAAACAGAAGTAAAAGCTTCCACCCCCATCCCTGAACAACAGAATTAAAGAACAGGTGAAAAAAGGGGAAGGAAATCCTGCACAAATGAAGAAATACCAAAGGAAGAATACAGGTCTCACATAGAACTCTCAGAGGTCAACCACTGAGAATACAAATTTCAGAATACAAACAATGAAGAACCCCCAAATGACTGGTCTCAAACCACAAACCCAGATATCAAGATATTAATAGAGAGAATAAACAGAAATGAAGAGAGACAGGAGGAAAGAATGAAGGAGTTGATAACTGAGATAGCAACAATAAAGAATACAGTGAATGAAATAAACAATAAATGTAAGCATGGAAAGCAGAGTTCACCAAGCAGAAGAAAGAATCTAAGAGCTTGAGAACCAAAATATAGAACTAACCCAAACAGTTAAAAACATAGAAAAGAAGCTTTAAACAACAGAGCATAACCTCCAAGAGATGAGCAATTACATCAAGAGGCAAAACCTAAGATTAATTGTAATCCCTGAAGCAGATAGAGAGACAGAGACCGCCCTGGAACAAACATTCCATAAAATTATCCAAGAAAAATTTCCTCATCAGTGTCACAACCATTCAAACTCTTATTTCTTACAAGACAATAAATGAGATCAACTCCCAGACACATAGCACTTGGCCTACAGAAATAGGTATAAAAGGCAACAAGAGAGAAATGTCAGACTACCTACTGGGGAAAACCAATTAGAATAGCAGCAAACTTATCTATAGAAACACTTCAGGCTAGGAGAGATTGGAGTCCAATCTTCAAAGTTCTCAAATATAAAAAATTTCAACCAAGAATTACCTACTCAGCAAAGTTTCGTCAATGATAAATAATTAAAAATCCTTCCCAGACATTCACTCCCAAAGAGTTTTTGTTGCCTCCAGACCAGCTCTACTAGAAACAGTTAAGAAAGTGTTAAACACAGAGAAGAATAAAAAAACTGACAATACATTTCCCAAGTAGCAGGAAAAAGATGGAAAACATCATAAATCAGTGCAAAAATCAAAAGAAAGACAACAAAAAAACAGTGGCAAAATAACACACTGTATAAGAACCTCAGGACAGGGATAAGCTCTCAAATCCCAAGAACTAGTCTGAATATGAATAGACTAAATGCTCCACTGAAAAGACATAGAAATGCAAATTGGATAAAATATCATGATGCAACAATATGTTGTCTCCAAGAGACTCATCTCACCAGGAAGGGCACTCACAGACTCAAAGTAAAAGGATGGAAAACAAATTTACAGGTGAATGAAACACAAAAGAAATCAGGAGTAATGATTTTAATATCAGACAAAATATACTTTAAACTATCAAAAATTTAAAAAGACATGGAAGGTAACTACATAATGATAAAAGGTTCAATTCATCAACAGGAACTATCCATCCTAAACATATATGCACTCAAAATAGGAACACAAACTTTCACAAAGCATTTTCTAGGCAAACTAAAAAAAGATATTGACTCTAACACTATCATAGGTAGGGACTTAAATACCTCCCTCACAACCCTAGACAGATCACCAAGACAAAAAATCAACAAGGATTACTGGAACTTCAATGTGACGTTTGACCAAATGAACTTAATTGATACCTACAGAACACTCCACCCAACAACCATGGAATATACAGTCCACTCATCACCACATGGAACGTACTCTAAGATTAACCAAACCTCAGTCATAAATCAGCATTAACTAATTCCATAAGATTGAAATACTGCCATATACCTTCTTAGACCATAGTGGAATAAAAACAAATATCAACACCAACAAAGTTCCCCCGAAATCCACAAAGACATGGACACCAAGCAGCATGAAGCTAAACAACTCCTAGGTCAACACAGAAATCAAAACAGAAATTAAAAGAATACTGGAAACAAATGAAAATAAAGAAACATCTTACCAAGATCTCTGGGATGCCATGAAAGTAGTACTAAGAGGGGAATTCATATCTCTATGAACACACATGAAGAAAATGGAAAGATCACAAGTTAACAGCCTAACTAGTCACCAATGGAAGCTGGAAAAGCAAGACCACAAAAACCTTAACTTCAGCAGAAGAATCCAGATAACCAAAATAAAAGCCCAAATTCATGACATAGAAGAAAAAATACAATACAAAAAAAATCAATGAAACAAAAAGCTGGTTCTTTAAAAAGATAAAAATGATTGATGGACCCCCTGGCTAGACTGAACACAAGAAAAAGAGAGAAAAGGCCCAAATAAACACAATCTGAAATGCAAAAGATCAAGTCACAACTGACCCCAAAGAAATATAAAGATTATCAGAGATTACTATGCACACTTGTATGGAAACAAATAAAATTGTTTCTGACATCACACAACCCTGCCAGATTGAAACAAGAAGAAATTGAGACCTTAAATAGACCAATAAACACCCAGGAAATTGACTATGTCATAAGTAAATTACTTACCCCAAAAAAAAAAAAAATCCCTGGACCAGATGACTTTCCAACAGAATTCTACAAAACATACAAGGAGGAGCTGATACCAATCCAATTGAAAGTATCCCAGGCAATCAAGAAAGATGGAACTCTCCCCAAATCATTTTATGAAGCTAACATCACATTGATACCCAGACCAGGTTAAGATCTAACAAAGAAAGAGAACTATAAGCCAATATCCTTGATGAACATAGGTGCTAAAATTCTCAACAAGATTCTAGCAAACTGAATCCAACAACACATCTCAAAAATCATCCACCATGACCAAGTAGGCTTCATTCCTAGGAAGCAGAGCTGGTTCAACATGCACAAGACCATAAACATAATTAACTACATCAAAAAAAATGTAAAAACAAAAACATAATTATATCCTTAGATGTGAAAAAGCTTTCAATAAAATCCAGCATCCCTTCTTGATAAAAATCCTTGAACATCTAGGCATAGATGTACAAATGTACCTCAAAATAGTAAGACCCATTTACAAGAAACCTACAGTCAACATACAGCTAAAGAGGCAGAAATTGGAAACATTTCCCCTGAAAACCAGAACAAAAAAAGGATTCCCACTCTTATCCCTCCTGTTTAACATAGTATTGGAAATCCTAGCTAGAGCAATCAGACAACAGAAGGAAATCAGCGGTATCCAAATAGAAAAAGAGGAAGTTAAGTTATCACTCTTTGCAGATGACATGATTCTATGCCTCGAGAACCCAAAGAGAATCTGTCAAAAACCTCCATGCACTGATAAAGGACTTTGGCAAAGTGGCAGGATACAAAATAAATGTGCAAAAGACAGTTACATTCCTATATACAAACAATAAACAAATAGAAACCCAAATAAAAAGCAAAATGCCATTCAAAATAGCCACAAAAAATGAAATACCTTGGCATCTTCCTAACCAGAGAAGTGAAAGACCTTTACAATAAAAACTACAAAACACTACTCAAATAAATTAAAGATGGCACAAACAAATAGAAAAATATTCCATGCTCATGGATAGGAAGAATCAGCATTGTTAAGATGTCCATCCTACCCAAGGCAATCTACAGATTTAATACAATACCCATTAAATTACCAGCAACATTCTTCTCTGACCTGGAAATTACAATACAATACAGAAATTCATATGGACATAAATGACCATGAAGAGCAAAACAATCCTTGGGCTCAGTGGCTCAGCCTGTAATCCCACGCCTTTGGGAGGCTGAGGTGAGTGGACTGCCTGAGCCCGCGGGTCCCAGACCCACCTGGGCAACTTGGTGAGACCTCATCTCTACAATAAAATCAAAATGAGCTGGGCATGGTAGTGTGTGCCTATAGTTCCAGCTACTTAGAAGGCTGAGGCGGAAGGATCGCCAGAGCCCAGCAGATCAAGGCTGCGGTGGCTGGGAGCAGCCGCTGCACTCCAGTCTGGGTGACAGAGTGAGACTCCAACTCAAAAAAAAACAAAAACAAAAAACAAACAAAAAAAGAAACAAAGCAGGAGGTATCACACTTCCAGACTTCAAACTTTACTATAAAGCGACAATCAACAGCCTGGTATTGGTACAAGAACAGGCATATAGACCAACGGAACAGGGTAGAGATTCTGGAAGCAAAACCTCAATTTCTCAACAACTCATCTTTGACAAAGCCTCCACCACCACTGGGGAGAGGAGACCCTATTCAGTAAATGGTGGTGAGAAAACTGACTGACCACATGCAGAAGATTAAAACAAGACTCCTACCTAACACCATACACAAAAATCAACTCTAAATGGACCAAAGACCAAAATGTAAAATCTCAAACCATAAAAACCTTAGAAAAAGCAGGAGACATCCTTAGGAAAATTGGTACTGGCAACTAATTCCTGGTCAAAACCTCAAGTGCCCATGCCATAAAAGATAAACACACAAGTGGGATCTCATCACACTGAACAAGTTTTGCAAAGCAAAAGAAACCATCAAGAGAGTGGGGAGACAGCCCACAGATTGGGAAAAAATATTTGCCAAATATATATCTGACAAAGGCCTAACATCTAGGATCTACAAGAAACTCAAACATACACAAAAACACTTTCAAATGAAATGAAAAGAAAACACAGCCCCATTACAAAGAGGGCAAAAGATATGAATAGACTCTTCTTAAAGGAAGACATACAAGCAGCCAACAGATACATGAAAAAATGCTCAGCCTCAATAGTCATCAAAGAAATGCAAATTAAAACCACACTGAGATACCACCTAACTCCAGTCAAGATGGCCATCATCAATAACTCAAAAAACAACATATGCTGGAGAGGATGTGGGGAAAAGGGAATACTTCTACACTGTCAGTGGGAGTGAAAACCAGTATAACCCCTATGGAAAACAGGTTGGCAATTCCTAAAAGATCTAAAACTTGACCTTCCATATGACCCTGCAATCCCCCTACCTAGAATATACCTGAAGTAATTCAAATCACTCTATGAAAAAGATACCCGCACACATGTTTATTGGAGCATTATTCACAATAGCAAAAACATGAAACCAGCCATGCTGCCCATTGAAAGAGGACTGGATAAAAAAAAATGTGGTATATATAAATGATGGAATATCATGCAGCCATAGAGAAGGACAAAATTATGAACTTCACAATAACTTGGATGGACTTAGAGTCTATAATACTGGGTTATCTATCATAGAAACAAAGAATACATTATCACATGTTCTCATTCATAAGTGGACCTTGAAAAAACTATCATAATACTATAAGAAAGGGATTGGCAGTAGCAGGAAACTGCCAGGGGAGTGGGGGTGGGATTGGCAGTTGTGGGAAACTGCCAGAGGAAGGAGGGTCACATCTCATCAACAAGGGTACCTGCATAATGAACATTTGTATACCTATCCCTGAATTGTACCCCACATATTTAAAGTAAAAAACAAAAAAAGATTTCCTTTTTTATTTAGCAATTCCTGAAAGTCATAATAAAAGGTAAAAAAGGAACACAATTGGTTATAAGCAAGTTATAGTTATACTATATGTATAATTATATGTAACAACTAAAAACATTAATAATTTAATAATATATATTTACATTGAAGAAAATGTATAATCTATTCTATTCTTTATTTTAAACTATAATTGTGTCTTACTCAAAAATCTTCAGAATAGAAATTCAATCAAGAATATAACCATTCCACTAAAGATGTATGTGTATCTCACCCTAAATATTTCCAGTTTTTTCCTTAGCAGCATTAAGCATTGTTTTAAGTTATCTATTTCACAAAAACACTTTCAAAACAAACATAACCTTATTAGGATAATTATAGATATTTCTTTCTTTTTTTTTTTTTTTCAGTTGGAGTCTTACTCTGTCACCCAGACTGGAGTGCAGTGGCCACTTCCGGCCACTGCAGCCTCGACCTGCTGGGCTCCAGCGATCCTTCCGCCTCAGCCTTCCAAGTAACAGGAACTACAGGCGTGTGCTACCACGCCCAGCTATTTTTTATTTATTGTAGAGATAAGGTCTCACCAAACTGCCCAGGCAGGTCTCGAACCCGCGGGCTCAGGCAGTCCACTCACCTCAGCCTCCCAAAGCACTGGGATTACAGGTTGAGCCACTGAGCCCAGCTAATTATAGATATTTTTAACAGTGAGTATTTATTATGTACTAGGCACTACTGAAAATCTTCTACATGTTTAACTTACTTAATCTTCACAATCAGCTTATGGGGTAGTTATTGAGATTTCCATTTTACACTGAAGAAAATGGGGCACAGAGAAGTAAAAAGCTTACCTGTGGTTTTACAATTAATAAGGGATGAAACAAGTATTCAAACTCAGGGAGTCAGCTTCAATGTCCATAATTTTAATTACCATTTGAAGCAAGTGATTCATAAATCTGTATCACTCACTAGTGCCGTAATCTCAAGATTCAGTCTGACATTTCACGTGTCTATCAGTCATTCCCTTTTAGATGTCTAAATATTACCTCATATTTAAAATGCCAAACAAAACTCTTCAGTAAAAAAGGGTTGCCATTCCAGATTTCTTTCAAAGATGTCTTCCAGTTAATTAAATAACTATAGTAGAATAGGCACATATTATCATCAACACTGCCTCATTATCAAAGAGTGATTGGATATTTGTGTGTGTGTGTGTGTGTGTGTGTGTGTGTGTGTGTGTGTGTGTGTTTTGTTTTGAGTTGGAGTCTCACTCCTTCACCCAGACTGGAGTGCAGTGGCACGCAGGCTCATGGCCACCACAGCATCTACCTTCTGGGGTCCAGTGATCCTTCCGCCTCAGTCTTCCGAGTAGCCGGAACTACAGACGCACGCTATCATGCCCGGCTATTTTCCGTTTTTTATTGTAGAGATGAGGTCTTGCCAAGTTTCCCAGGCTGATCTAGAACTTGTGGGCTCAGGCAATCCACCCGCCTCGGCCTTCCAAAGTGCTGGGATTACAGGCTGAGCCACCGAGCCCGGCTGTGTGTGTTTTTTTAAAGGGTTGTCATATTCTCTAGTTCTCATAATGATCTATACAAGGACTTCCAGACAAGAACAAGAATGCAAGCAAGTAAACAAACAATTTTTAAAACCATGAAAAAATATCCTGGAAAACGACTAGCAGTTTTTGTTCTGGGGAAAATATTCTGCAAACAAAAACAATTACCTTGAATATTTAAATACTGTTACATTAAAGTAGGGAAAGTTAAGCCAATATTATAAATGTTAAGGACAGCAACTTCTGTAATTAGAACAATACCTGTGGGGGGGACCATTATATGTCTAGGTCATTTCTAACATTATAATATTTTTACTATTATATTTACTCTAAATTAAGTTTAGCTAAGAATGATCGTGGCTCATTATTAGTCTGAAATCCAAATACAGAAGCAATAGATTCCAAGAGCTTTCACACATTATTTTCTCTTACAAAATAATACAGGAAGTTATCTGCAATATTCTCTAGACAGGTTCTCGAACATATCTGTACATTAGAATTACCTGGAAAGCTTTAACATTCTGACAGTAAGGACTCAGCTCCTGACTAATTAAAACAGATTGTCTTTAAGAGGGACCTAGGGATCAGAAATTTTTAAAGCTTTCCTTTTTTCATTCTAATGCAAAGCAAAGGTTGAGAAGCACTGTATTATAGCCCTTTTCCTCTATTTTTTAAATAGGCAAGAGAGTTTACAATATTGATGTCTTCAACCAAGAGGAACTACTCAAAATCACTTTGCCCTAGACTCAGAATATCCACAAATAATTAGTAGTAGAAGAGCAGTAGAGGTGGTGGGACTTTGGATAGTGAAAGCAATAAAATCAATTTGTTTTGTGTTTCCTTGCTTTGTTTTAAAGTTATAATTATAGCAAATATATATTTATTTTTAGTACATGAAGCAATGCTTCTTATATTTGTCATATAAAAGCTAGGATTTTTTCCTTAAATACGACTTCAGTTTTGTTTTGTTTTTTTGTAAATATAATTTAATGTTTGTTTTTCTAAATTTTTTTAAAATTTTTATTATAAAGATGTGGGGTACAATTCAGGGTTAGGATATAAACATTGATCCCCATGCAAGTACCCTTGTTGATGAAGTATGCCCTTCCCTCCCCTAGCAGTTTCCTTCAACTGCCAATCCCACCCCCTCTCCCCTGACAGTCTCCCACTACTGCCAATTGCTTTCTTATAGCATTATACTTGTTCAAGGTCAGCTTATGAGTGAGAACATATGAAACTCTGTTCTTTGTTCTGTGATAAATCGCTGAGTATGATCAACTCCAAATCCATCCAAGTTGCTGCAAAGTTCACATATTTGTTCTTCTTTATGACTGCATAATATTCCATTGTGTATATGACCTGCATTTTTTTTATCCAGTCCAACTGTGATGGGCAACATGGTTGGTTCCATGTTTTTGCTATTGTGAAAAGAGCTGCAACAAACATACATGTGCAGGTATCTTTTTTTGTAGAAATTTGAGTTCCTCTGGGTATATTCCCAATAGGGGAATTGCTGGGTCATATGGAAGGTCAAGTTCTAGTTCTTTCAGAAATCACCACACTGTCTTCCAAAGAGGTTGTACTAGTTTGCATTCCCACCAGCAGTGTAGAAGCATTCCTTTTTCTCCGCATCCTCACCAGCATCTATTGTTGTTTATTTTATTTTATTTTATTTTTTTGAGTTGGAGTCTCACTCCGTCACCCAGACTGGAGTGCAGTGGCCACTCCCAGCCACCGCAGCCTCGACCTGCTGGGCTCCGGCGATACTTCCACCTCAGCCTTCCAAGTGGCCGGAACTACAGGCGTGCACTACCATGCCTGGCTAATTTTTTTATTTACTGTAGAGATGAGGTCTCACCAAGTTGCCCAGGCAGGTCTCGAACCCACGGGCTCAGACAATCCACTCACCTCAGCCTCCCCAAGCGAGGTATTACAGACTGAGCCACCGAGCCCGGCTTGTTGTTTGTTTTATTAATGATGGTCATTCTTACAGGGGTTAGGTGGTATCTCAATGTGGTTTTTATTTGCATTTCTCTGATAATGAGTGAGGTTGAGCACTTTTTCATGTCTGTTGGCTGCCCGTATCTCTTCTTTTAAGAAGTGTCTATTCATGTCTTTTGCCCACTTTTTAAAGGGGTTGTTTGTTTTTTTCCTTTCGGCAAGTTTGAGTTCCTTGTAGATCAGAGATGCTAGGCTTTGTCAGATATACAGTTGGAAAATATTTTTTCCCATTCCTTGGGCTGTCTCCCTGCTCTCTTGATGGTTTCTTTTGCTTTGCAGAAGCTTGTTAATTTGATAAGATCCCACTTGTCTATCTTATTTCTTAAGGTATTGGCCTTTAGTGTTCTGAATAGGAATTGGTTCCCAGTTCCAATTTCCATAAGAATGTCTCCTGCGCTTTCTAAGATTCTTATAGTTTGAGGTTTTATGTTTAGGTTTTTGATGCATTTAGAGTTAATTTTTGAGTATGGTGTTAGGTAGGGGTCCTATTTCAATCTTCTGCATGTGGTCAGTCAGTTTTCCCAGCACCATTTACTGAATACATTCTCCTCTCCCCAGTGGTGGTTGTTGGAGGCTTTGTCAAAGACGAGGTGGTTGAGGAATTGAGGCTTTGCTTCCAGAATCTCTATCCTGCTCCATTGGTCTATGTGTCTGTTCTTGTACAAGGCTGTACCAGGCTGTTTTGATTGCTGTAGCATTATAGTAAAGTTTGAAGTCTGGAAGTGTGATATCTCCTGCTTTGTTTCTTTTGCCAAGGATTGTTTTGCTATTCATGGTCGTTTATGTCCATATGAATTTCTGTATTGTCATTTCCAGGTCTGAGAAGAATGATGTTGGTAACTTAATGGGTGTTGCGTTGAATCTATAGATTGTCTTTGGTAGGATGGACATCTTAACAATGTTGATTCTTCCTATCCATGAGCATGGAATATTTTTCCATTTGTTTGTGTCTTCTTGGATTTCTTTGAGCAGTGTTTTGTAATTCTCATTGTAAAGGTCTTTCACTTCTCTGGTTAGAAAGATGCTGAGGTATTTCATTTTTTTGGTGGTTATTGTGAATGAGATTGTGCTTTTTATTTGGGTCTCTGCCTGCTTGTTGTTGGTGTATAGGAAAGCAACTGTCTTTTGCACATTTATTTTGTACTCTGAGACTTTGTCAAAGTCCTTTATCCACGCAAGCAGGTTTTTGACAGATTCTTTAGGATTTTCAAGGTATAGGATCATATCATCAGCAAAGAGGGATAACTTGACATCCTCTTTTCCTATTTAGATACCCCTGATTTCCTTCTCTTGTCTAATTGCCCAAGCTAGGACTTCCAACACAATACTAAACAAGAGGGGTGAGAGTGGGCAGCCTTGACTTATTCCAGTTTTCAGGGGAAATGTTTCTAGTTTCTGCCCATTTAGCAATATGGGTTTGCCATAGATGGCACTTACTATTTTGAGGTATGTTTCTTCTATAGGTGTTTGAGAGTTTTTATCAAGAAGGGATGCTGGATTTTATCAAAAGCTTCTCTGCATCTTATGAGATAATCATGTGGTTCTTGTTTTACATCTGTTGATGTATTTAATGACATTTATGGTCTTGCAAATGTTGAACCAGCCCTGCCTCCTGGGGATGAAGCCTACTTGGTCATGGTGGATGATTTTTGAGATGTGTTTTTGGATATGATTTGCTAGAATCTTGTGGAGGATTTATGCATCTATGTTCATAAGGGATTTGGCTTGTAGCTCTCTTTCTTTGTTGGATCTTTACCCAGTTTGGATATTAGTGTGATGTTAGCTTCGTAAAATGATTTAGGGAGAGTTCCATCTTTCTCAATTGCCTGGAATACTTGCAATAGGATTGGTATCAGCTCCTCCTTGTACATTTTGTAGAAGTCTGCTGGAAAGCCATCTGGCCCTGGGCTTTTTTTGGTAGGTAGTTTTTGTATGACAGAGTCAATTTACTGGGTTGTTACTGGTCTATTTAATGTCTCACTGTCTTCTTCTTTCAACCTGGGGAGGTTGTGTGATATCAGAAAGGCCTCCATTTCATCTAGGTTATCAAATTTGTTTCCATATAGGTGTACATAGTAATCTCTGATAATCCTTTGTATTTCTTTGGGGTCAGTTGTGATTTGATTTTTTTGTATTTCTGATTGTTTATTTGGGTCTTTTCTCTCTTTTTCTTGGTCTTTCTGGCTAGAGACTCATCAATCTTGTTAATTCTTTCAAAGAACCAGCTTTTTGCTTTGTTGATGTTTTCTATGATATTTTTGTTTTCCATGGCCTGTATTTGGGATCTTCTATTTGTGATTTGGAGTCTTCTGCTAAAGTCGGGGTTTTGGTGGTCTTCTCTTTCCAGCTCCCTTAGGTGATTTGTTAGGCTCTCCATTTGTGATCTTTCCATTTTCTTGATGTGTACTCACAGAGATAAAAATTCCCCTCATAGAACTGATTTCATGGCATCCCAGAGGTTTTGATAAGATGTTTCTTCATTTTCATTTGTTTCCAGGTAGCTTTCCATTTCTTCTCTGATTTCAGTGTTGACCCAGTCCTTGTTCAGCATCATGCTGTTTAGTGTTCATGTCTTTTGGGGCTTTGGGGAAATGTTGTTAGTTTTGATAAATGTTTTTGTTGGTTTGTTCATGCTGCTTAGACAACAGATTGGAGGCTGGGGGGGCAATGTAAATCTCTGCCTGAAAAATGGCTGTGATGGGTGGTTCCACACCGGGCACTTATTCCTCTCCAGATTCCCCCCATGATCTCTCTCCAATAATCAAATCCTATGCTCCAACAGTCCAGTTTGACAGGTGATGGTGTGCGCCAGGTGCCAGGTGCTAGGAATCAGTTGGATTCAGCAGGCTTTTCTCAGGGCCGTTCCATGGGCAGCAGACGTTTATGTACGCAATCTTGTGAGCTGTGCTCTAATATCAGGTTGGTGGGGGCTTGCAGTCACCCTCAGAGAGGGAACCTGGATGCATGTATCCAAGTATCCCCTCAGACGGACTTTCACACTCCCACCAGTGTCCACCAACTCATGCGGAGAGTCTTTATTGTCACTTGCCTCCATGAAGATTCTTTTAGCCCAACCTGGTGACCACCATCTTAAGCTCTGCCCTAAATGTTTTAAACAATAGCTACTTTCACTTTAACTCACTTATTCATGGTGTGCTAGAAAATAAAAATAGGGGCCAAAGAATGTTCTTAAAGAATTTGAGCAGAAGAATGAAACAGGACCCCTACCTCTCACCATACATAAAATTTAACTGCAAATGGATCAAAAACCTAAATGTAGAACCCCAAACTTTAAGACTCTTAGAAAACACAGGAGACACTCATATACATTGGAATAGGTAACCAATTCTTGATCATAACCCCAAATGTGTGTGCCATAAGAGATAAGATAGACAAGTGGGCCCTCATCAAACTGAAAAGTTTTGCCAAGCAAAAGAAACCATCAAGAGTGTGGGAAGCCAGCCCACAGAATGGGAAAAAATATTTGCCAACTGTATATATGGCAAAGGCATATATCCAGGATCTAAAAGGAACTCAAATGAAAGAAAAAAACAAACAGCCCTATTAAAAAGTGGGCAAAATAAATGAATAGACATTACTCAAAATAAGATATACAAACAGCCAATAGATACATGAAAAAATGCTCAGTCTCACTAATCATCAGAGAAATGGAAATCAAAACCACATTGAGATACCACCTAACACCAGTGAGAATGGCCATCATTAATAAATCAAAAGACAACAGATGCTGGTGAGGATGTAGAGAAAAGGGAATGCATCTACACTGTTGGTGGGAGTGTAAACTACTACAACCTCTATTTTTTTTTTTTTTTAAGTGTGGTGATTTTTTAAAGCTCTAGAAATTGACCTTCCATCTGATCCAGCAATCCCTCTTCTGGGAACATACCCAGAGGAACTCAAATCATTCTACAAAAAAAGATACCAGCACAGGGATGCTTATTACAGCATACCCACAATAGCAAAAACATGGAACCAACCATGCTTCCCATTGAAATTAGACTGGATTTTTAAAATGTGGCACTTATACACAATGGAATATTATACTGCTATAAAGAAAGACAAAATAGTGGACTTCACAGCAAGTTGGATGGATTTAGAGTCTATCATACTCGATCTATTACAAAGAACTGAATACTACATGTTCTCACTCATAAGTGGGTCCTGAACATTTATCACAATACTACAAGAGAGAGGTTGGCAGTAGCAGGACAATGTTGGGGTGTGGGGGGCACATAATACCACTAAGGATACCTGATACTAACTAAACCAGGGGAAGTGAGGAGCAGTGAGAGGCTCAAACTTCACCTGTATGTAGACCACTTATGTACCTAATCCTAACTAGTACCTCACATCTTTAAAATAAAGAATTTGATGGAAAAAACATATAAAGAAAGCACACATATACATGGGTAAAGATATAATACGATGTATAAGGATCAAAATGTACAGTTTGGTGACCATTTGTAGAAAAATCTCCCTCAGGTAACTGAACTACTTTTCAAAAGGCAGCATAAGTAATGAATAAAAGCAATCAGAGACATCTGAGTTTACTTACTTACCAGCTTTAAGTTCATGGACAAAATATTTAATTTCCTTAAGACTCATCCATAAAGTGGTGATATCTAGGAGAATGTTTCTTTCCTTCTGGATGTTTCCTTCTCCATGGAGGTATTAATGGGTAGGGCACTCTCCTAGCATGATCTCTACTCTTTGCTCCCTTCCTTCATGCTTCCATCTAAGGGACATCTAGTTGGTCCATTCAGAAGGAGAAAGGCATATGTTAGATTAGCCTCTTACCCCTCCCTTTCTTTTGAGGACAATTGCCTCAGGCTGTACATTTTACATGGATGGACCCCATATGAAGATGTTCTTGTCTGTGCCTAAATAATTCCTTGATTGAGTATTGGTGAGCCAATTTTTCCGTGAATATAGACTACATTCTTCAATATCATTTTTGTTTTTGTTTATTTTGTATAAGTGTAACACTTTGCTTACCATTGTCTTTCTCCTTCTAAAGTGTTTTCTTCAAAAGTCTTTTAGAATTCAGACCAAAAATGGCATACTAGTTATCAGGCTCTATCTAAACCTTAATTATCAACCTCCTTTGCAGACATGTAGCAAGTATTAATGAGATAATATATATATAAAACTCCACAGTGCCTGGAACATAGTAAACACTCAAAATATGGTAGCTACTTCTATCACTACCATAACTACTTCTACTAATGAAAGATTCCAAAATTAGGAGAAAAAAAGGTGCTAATTTTAAAGCATTATTCAATTTACTATATAACATCTAAATATGAATTCAAATAAAACACTTCCTTATATTACATCAATGAAAACAAGACACCTCCACTCATTGAAAAAGTGTAATCTATTATAATGTTAGTTATAATACAGAATATGGAATAATATAAAGTTTATAAATTAAAAAAATTCTATAGGGAACATTCTTTATAGGCTACAAAATCATCAGTAACAGTCAATAGAATATAAACATAATATACATGAGCAAACACAGACAATACTAGAGCACATAAAATAGTAACATGGCCACTGATGTAAATTTACGTCATTCTAAATTCTGTTCCTGGTTGCCGATAAGGCAAACTTACCTCATCATGGAAGACTGTTTTTTCAGATTTATAATCTGAAGAAAAATACAAAATATGCAATGCTAGTCAGAGTGGTGTCTGAGGCAAGTATTAGATATGTCTGCAACTTTCAGGTGTATTGTGAAAAAAGGTGACAATTTAGAAAAGATCTTTTTACTTGTGCTTAATGACAGAAGTTGCAGCAACCAGTTTCAGATTTTTTTTTTTAATTTTCACTTGCTCTCAGTATTAGGAAAGTGAAAAATTTGCCAGTCACCAATGTGTTATAATTGTAATCTTTTAGAATCAGTTTGATATCTATATGATTTAAGAGAAAATGTGCTTAGGATGAGTTTATTTTATAAATTTAGGTGATTTAGAAATATGCCACTAGCATGCTCAGAAAAATCTAAGTATATAATTCATATGATATGAAACAATATATAACAGAAGATGGATTCTTCAAAATGAGTCCAGGAAGCTCACTAATAAAAGCAAGATTTATTAATCTGAGAGCTAGAGACCTTTAACAGTTTTACAAAATCTTTGAAATTATTTGTAAAATGTCATGCATGTGTGGTTAAAAGCTACATTTACCACATTCCAAAAAGTTTACCACCCAAAATAGAAAAATATAGTAAATCATAGTTTTATAATACAAGTGCCTATTCTCAGTTTATCCATGTACTCCAATTTTATAGTAATTTTTTGCAATAAATTTTGATTTGAATAATTTGAGTACACAAAAAACTTTTAAAAAATCAAAAATAGAATTTACGCACAAAAAATCTACTTGTAACAATGGCTATTTACATTTAAGTATTCTTTTGATACAATTTTTTTCATTAACATCCAATACTTTTATGCTGTTCTCAAGTCAATTACATTGTTTTCCTATATTCCTTCAGTTGGTAGATTTTTCAAAAATGTTTGCAACACAATTGATGCTATTTTTCAAACCATTAGACAGTTTCCAAAATGTGTTGCACATGTATAAAGAGCAATGATACTCTGGAGATGTTTTCCACTACCAACTTCCTTTCTCAGTGTTAAATTTCTAGAAAGTAATCTTTTGCTAATATGAGTTTTCTTTAAAAGGTGCTTGTAGACATCTTTCCTCTGTATAGATTTTTGCTTTTCTTTTTTTAGCTTGTGTTTCTTAGTTCATGTACAATTTATATTTTCTTTTTTGTAACAATTTTTATCTAATCACAGACAAATAGACATACTCTGTAATTTACATTGAATTTTATTTGATCCAGTAGCAGTTATCACAAGATAAGCTGAATCTTCAGACCACGTTGCGAGACCAGATGCAACTGATATAACTGCCAAATTGCTTTTCTCATGAATGACATCTCCTTTCTGTTTTGTATCAGAATTATATTCCTTAACCTGAAAAACTAAGGCTGGTTTACTTAGAAAATCTTGCCAAAGCATTTGGGTTTTTTCACTCCAATGTTTCCCTTTATCAGGGTAAGGTACCATATAAGATACGTGTATAACTCAGTTCTGGAAAATTCAAAATTTCCTCAGGAATAACTTTAAGATTTATTATATATGAATAAAGTATATGTAACGAAAATCCATAGCAATCAATATAAGAAATAAAGAGTTATCTGAGACTTCAGAAACTTCTATTCTATTGCACTGATGTTCCAATTCATATTTGAACAAACCACTAGAACCAGGAATTACGAGGTGCTAAGGCATGTTTGTAAGGTTTCTGGTAAATCAGAGAGCATCATAAAAAGATATTTCATTGTGTAAAAGAAATGATCTAATTGAATACAGAAGTCTGATGGATCAGGAAAACAGTGGCAATACCAGAATACTGCCTACCATTTTGGAGTTGTGCCCAAATAAATGATCTTATTGCACATGACAGCACTGGAGTCTTAGATTCAAGGCTGAAAACAATTCCTGAAGTTTTAAGTTTGTTTTCTTCAACATGAACTGTATTTAAATTCAAATATTCCAAAAGTAACAGGCCAACTACTAAAATTTCTACTTCCTAGAGTCTAAACATTTCACAAAAATGATACTTATTTCCAAATGAGCAAATAAACACAAAATGGATTCAAATGATATGTTCCTAGAATTTTCAAGTCAAATCCATTTACAAAGCACAGCTTGTCTTGAAATATTTCTAATTTTATTTCTAAGCACCTTAATATTACATCAAAGTGCTATTTCACACCTTCCATGATCTACTAATTAAAAAAGCACTTTGTCATCAACATACTTTTCTTCTACTTCTGACTGTATCACTTCAGAATGTTTTTAGATTTTACCAAACATTCTAAGCCTTTTTCAATATTTTCCATTGATAAAAAGAAAATTCATTTCTTCATTATTAGCTAATACTGTTAAATCTGATTTTTTTATAACTTCACATAAAATCTTCCACTTTCTGAAACATGAAGTATTTCAGTTTTCTCAAGTTGCCCAGGTGTTAACTCTTCAAAAGGAATTTAAAACAGCTATTGATAGGATGTTGAAGAATCATAGATCCTTCACCCTTATTTAATCTCCCTTTTTTCATTTCATTGTTATCACCAAGGCTCACTTTTTGAGAGCTAACCCAAGGCATTTGCAATGCTGTCTTCCATAGTTTTGGACATGCTATCTATTGCAGCAGTTCATTTATTACACATTTTACATCACAAATTATATTTACTTCCCACTTATGACCATGTTTTTTCAAGAATTTACTGGACATTGTTTTGCTACTCACTCTTGATACCAAATAATCCACAGTTTTGCTACCCCATATTTCATCAGGCTCATTCCATTTTACTCCACTAAGGAAAGAATGAATTCCTAGCTGAGGAATAGTTAAGAATTCCTTCTTAAATTCAGAAATTTTAGATGTGTTTACTATTGCAGTGTTACCATAGTCAAGAAATTTTGCTTCAAAAAAATTTCCAGAAATTTTCTTTATAACTACTTTTAAATGGAACTGTTACAAGAGTGTTCTACAAGATCTCCCATGAGAGGTTTAACTGATTTTCTCTTTTTCATTGTTATTTGCTCTTCTTTCATTTAAAGGATCTCCAAGTTTAGTGATTACGTTTTCATTTTTGGCAAGCTGAATGTGAAAATTTGAGGAATTACTGATACTAGAAAAATACCCTTAACTTTGGCATTCAAGTAAACTTTGGGTCGAGGAAGGTCTTTGATCTGTAGTCTAATAAAGTGATATGGCTTTGTAAGGCTATTTCATTTAACTCTTTGATAAAATACTGTAATACAACCTTTATTTATTTTTAACCCACATCACTTTCACCAAGAATATTTGCAGGGACGATTTTTACACCTTTAAGTCAGTCATTTAAAAATTTCTTCACTTTGTTTTTTGACACACAGTCAATTTTATAACAAACTAGTGGTTTCCAATTCCTGGCACATATACTTTGGGGGTGCATTAATTGATCTATTTTGCTTTCAGAACATGTTACTACACTAGTTTTATTTATCATACTATGGGGATAGTTGTTTTCTATTCAGCCTTTCAATGAAGTAGCAAGTCTCTTATTCTCATTTATCTTGAGACTCTTTTCCAGGCAGTGTGCTTTGTCACAATGTTTTTTTCCCGTAAGCATGAAGCAACATTTTAATTTTTTTATTTATATGTTGACATCCATCATACAATTCTATACCAAGTTGTCCATCAGACTCCCTGGACAAAATTACTGCCTTTAATTGTTTTCCCAAGAAATTGTCTTCAAACCAGTTATTGATTTCTGCTGGAATATCTACATCTCTAAGATCCGACAAAAAACACTTAACAGCCTGCATAGGTGTAAACAGCAACTCTGGAAATTGATCTGAAATAGCCCTCAACATATTTTCTTCTACCAACTGCTTGTTTCCAAAGTCTACAAAATAGACTAGAAAGTCAGACGATGAATCTGTTGGCATTGCTAAAGCTCTATATGAGAGACCATCTTGTATATACTTAGATATACACAATCTCATTTTACTAGAATTATATTTTGGATACTTTTTAAAGTTAATAATCTCTGTGATTTTTGTTTCTATCATCTCTAAATCTTTATTATTTCTACCAAGCTGGCAATAAAATTTTTGGGGACTATATATGTGTGATATATATACTTCTTCTTCACTTCCAATCTGTATATTAAAAGAAGAATAATAATAACTGTAAAGACTAACAGAATATGGGAGTGGTTTTGATAATGTACTATGCCAAAAGGATCCATGATTAATCAGAAATTCATCTGCACTAGTAAATGAGGATTGTAAATCCACTAAATTATATAAACAATTTGGAGGTATAAGAGCTAAGGCATAGACAATACAAGTCAAAAACCCTCTAGACAAAGAGATAAAATTTCCAAAGTCTCTGGATACTTCTTTTGTCCAACTGAATAATTTATAATTAATGGGTTCAACAAAATGATGGAGACAACATCTAAAGGCTTGGCCTTCTAAAAAAAGAAAACGTGGGTTAATAGCACAAAGATCTTTAGTTAAAACTCTTCCTTGGTAACCATAGTCAACAAGTATTATGTCAACTTCTTTTTCTGATACTTGAGTCAAAACAGCAGCTCTATACCACTTCCCAGAATACTTAGCAACACAAGCAATCTGCCCAATCTGATAAGGATCAGAATGATTGCTAAAATAATTCTGAATTTCTTCCATTAGTAATTTTAGGTCTTCTAACTTAGATTGGAGCTGGCATGAAAAGTCACCTGGACCATAACAATAAGAACATTTAACTTGAAGAATCGTTCCTGGTTTAAAAATATATTCTTTATAAGGCCATAATAACTCAGGTCTCCTAGATAAGGTAAAAGGATTTTTTAAATCTGAGAAATTAACAACTGGGAACTTTGACAAAGACAAATTATTTTCTTCTGGCTTATCTGAATGGTACTTTTCAGATTTAGGTCCTTCAACAAGGGCAGGCAGAACGTCATTAATTTTAACTTTGCTTTTAGATTTTAAATTTAACACTGAATATCCATTTACAGGAAAATACTGTGGTTCCACTTCCTGATTTTCTGCATATCCAGCTTGTAACATAAGAGAGATGACATCTATATTTTCTGAGGCTTCAATACTTTGAATATTTACAATATATTTGTCATCTCTTTTTGCTATAACTTGAAGCAAAACTGCTTTGTTTAAAACTAGTTTTTTAAAATAATCAATTGCAGCCTTTACCCATAAATCTTCAATGGGAAATATATGTGCAAGTGAACAACACATAGCTAAGGCAGGCAATTCATAAAATTCTGGAAGCAAAATTTTTACATCAAAAAATGGTATGGAATCAGTATTTCCATAATCCAAAAAATAAACATTAATCTTACAACAATTTATCTCCATGATGACAGCTCTGTAAAAATTTCTGTCCTTGCTATATCTAGCACAACAAAATAATCCAGGTTCAGGTTTTCTTAGAATCATTTCATCATTTTCACACAAATTATAAAATGTATTCATATTTTTAATTATATCTTGAAATTGATTCTGATAGTTATTGGTGCGTACCCAGAAATTTGATGGGTTTGATATGTATGTTACAAAACCTATGTGTGCAGTCTCTATCTCCATTTTTGCAGTTTTAATAGAAAACCCTAATTTTAAAATGTCTTTTTTCTTTAGAGAATCTATTGGCCATTCAATATTTCCAATAAAACTCTCAACTGCAAAGTTGTTTACATCAGAAGTACTTGTCTTACTCAAGATATTGGAGGTTTTTGAATCAGACACTGGACAAAGTATTTGTTTGTCTATAGACTTCAGCAGACACATAGAATTAATTGTAGGGTTTTGCATTTGTAATGTCACATAATACAAATGTTCATCCTTATTGAACCAATCAATGTGTGCATATACTATTTGTCCTAACAAGGCTTGTTTAAATACACTCAGTTGAAATTCTCTTGCATCTCTATCTGAACTGTGCAAATATGTCAGAGAGCATGGAAATGAAAATAATGGTACTAAAATAAAATCGTGTTTAAGTTTCTTGACATAAATTAAGGGTATAGTCTCACTACTGCCATAATCCATAAACCAAATTTTTACCTGATTATTGGGCAAGAGCTGCTGAAGAATTCCTCTATGCCACTGTCCATTTCTCCTTTTGGCAACACAAAATAATCCAAAATTGTCACACATGGGACTAGTTTCTTGACTAATAATATCATAATGCAAAGTCATACACATTGTCAAGTTCTCTAGCTCTGGAATCCATTTAATTAAATGGCAATAAAATTTACTTGGGCTCAATGCAGATGATACCTTTACACTTTCAATATTTCCTACTGACAAAGATGGCTGCAAATTATCCAGAACATAATGAATATTAAGTGAAATATCATTACTACTTAACAACAATTCAGGTCTTCTAAGTTGTAACAAATCTGGCATTTGTTGAGGGCATTCTTTTAACATTTCCACAATAAGACAAAATGAATCTCTATCAATAAATCTTCCTAATTGTAATTCTAGGGCCTGGGATATAATTTTGGGCACTTCAAGAAGAATCCTTTGCTGAGGCAAAGTCGCTTGCACATAGCCTTTCACGTGTATTCCTTGTAATGACTTGAAAAAATTCAAAGCCTTAGGAGACCATTTTTCCCCAACTGGTAGTATGTTAGCAAAAATGCCAAATACTACTCGTGGTGGTAGCTCAAATAAATCACCACAGGCTGAAGCAACCTGTGTACTATCAACTCTTA
This sequence comes from Cephalopachus bancanus, assembly GCA_027257055.1. Taxonomy (NCBI): domain Eukaryota; kingdom Metazoa; phylum Chordata; class Mammalia; order Primates; family Tarsiidae; genus Cephalopachus; species Cephalopachus bancanus. The sequence goes on along the minus strand of JAPVLO010000046.1, from coordinate 11,573,210 downwards.
GTTCTTTTCCACAATCTATGAGAAGTACTGTATAAAGTTCATTTTTCTTTTTCACAACTTTTCCTCTCTGCCATTCTCCGGATACGCTTTCTTCCACCAAACAAAAGTCATCAATGTCCAACTTATTTTTCACTTTTGGACAATGTTGTATTTCCTTCTGCAATATATGATAGTCAAACTCACATTCACTATTATTTATGCCTTCAAATTTCACCAGAATATCTGTGAGAAGACATTCAATATGTGATATTGTCAGATCTATTTTTAAAAATGTTGGTAAAAGAGATGTGGGATCCATTCTCTAAAAAGCAAAAATAAGTATTAATTAGCAGTCAAAATTAAATGCAATTAGCCTTATATTAATTTGTATGTGAATATAAACCTAAAAATTTCATCAAATTAAATATGCTAATAAAAGTATATACACTGAACAAGATGGTGAGATAAACAAAATCTAACTGTTCACTGCTTTCCACATTTTTAAAATTTTCCATCAAAATAATCAAGAAAGCATTTTTTTTAAAGTAGGAAAATGTGTACCATCACTAGAAAACAGAGAGGAGCAACCTTTATTTTCCAGACACTTCAACAAATTCCCACTAGATAGTCAGCAGATGTGCTATAATGGAAGAAGCCAAATTAGGCCCACTGGGGATCTCATTCTCCCCCTGTGAGAAAACCATTTTCCCTCATGCAGATTCTTTCGAACAACTCATAACTCAAAGGAGTGAGTGCTAGAAGCAAGGGGAAGATGGTGAGCTAAAATAGGACACACTGTTAGACTCCCTACTCTGTGTGAATTAGCAATATTTGGATATCATCAACAACATTATGCAATCCCAGGATGCTTCTTTGATTGAGGGAAATGGGCTGAGGCTTGGACACCAGTAAAGAAACCTAAGCATGGAAAGACACTGAAGCATATTAGGTACATTCAGACCTTGTCACTGGCATGACTGGCCACACAAAGGGGAAAAGGGAAAAGCTCTTTAGCATAGATGCAAAGTTCTCTATCATAGGTAATCTCCAGATTTTTAGGATTCTAAAGATGATAAGGCAAATATTCAAGAAATATAAGATAGTCCCCAATTTCAGGCAAGAACTAATATCTACTATGATAGCATACAACTTATTTTGACTCTTCCTTTGATTCTTAACAGTTGACAAGCACCAATTTCTTTCTTATGAAAATGAGTAAGAAATGAGGGAACCACTTAAAAGAAACCAAAAAAATGCTCCCATCAGGAATAAATGTATTGAAAGAAAAAGCAAATAATTGTTTTCAAATATGATTCCTGTCCTCAAAAATGTCAAGAGAGAATAATGCATTTTTATATGACTAATTAGTCATGAAAATGTAACAACTGGGATTAGAATGAACTATACACACGTGAGAAATTTAAAATTACAATGGGAAAACTGAACCCAAAATGAAAATAAGTAGAATAAAATTTTTGACAGGACACCCCACAACTCAGAGGAAAAAGGATAAAATGATGAAAGAAGAACATATAAAGCCAGAATATACAATCCTATCAAAGTATAAACATTATCTCAGAAAGAGATAACAGAACAGAAGCCCTTTCTAGAAATTAAAGACCCAAGACCAAAGACTACAACAGGACATAGGAAACCTAGAAAAAGAGATAAGATTTAGGGACATCTGGGTAGTAACTATGGTTTTCTTTTGTGTAATTAATTTGGAGTGATAATCAGTAGGGTCTGATCTAAAGAGATTCTGAGCTATGCTTATTTGACCATGGAGTCTCTAAAAATAAAATCAATGAGCAATACTATGGACTTTCATGAAAAAAATCAAAAGCCTTCAAGATACAAAAGACTTCTTAAGTTTTCATTATTTAAAGTCACAGGCCTTCACCTAATCCCCAGACCTTACTCATTTTATAGCCCTTTAATTCCTTACATGAAAAGAAGATCAGGGGCTCTTAAAAGAATTCTATGTTGGATTATACCAAGAACTTTCCTCCAGGCACTCACCTAAAAGCTCCTGTGACTGTTGGTTCATGTGGGTAATGGGAAAGGAAAAATACATACATCTTTCAGAAACCATGCTGCCCTTTTTTAGGTATAAAAAGTAGGTATACACAGCAGAACTCTTTTATTAAATGGAGTTGATATATATAGTGTGTGTAAGTGAAAGAATACCCAAACGTGCAAGGAAGTATACGAATAGGTTACTCAAACTATCAGAACCCTATTCCTCCACACCACTAACCATCCCTCAAATACTGTAAATGGCCTTCTGAGGAGTTTCACCTCAGAGGGGGGATATCTGAGCCTGGTTTACACATGGCTCTCGCTTAATGCCAGCAACATCCAGAAATAGATCGTGGAGACATTACACCCGAACCCAGGGGAACCCCTGACTGAGAAATGAAATGAAATCTTCACAGTTGACAGACCTACCATAACATCTACTTTGACTGAAGAAGTTGCTTGAGTTAAGAATCTATGCATATTAATGTGCAGTGGCTAACCGTTTCTGCAGGATGATTAGGAATTCTGATGGGGCAAAATTGAAGAATACGTTATGAAGAAATCTGAAGAGCTATGTGGATGGATCTCTAAGAATGGACATAAAAATTTAAGGTCATATTTAATGCTTACCAAAGGGCCCCACAATGGAAAAAAATTTCTTTTTTTTTTTTTTTTGAGTTGAAGTCTCACTCTGTCGTCCAGACTGGAGTGCAGTGGCCGCTCCCAGCCACCGCAGTCTCGACCTGCTGGGCTCCAGCGATCCTTCCGCCTCAGCCTTCCAAGTAGCCGGAATTACGGGCATGCGCTATCACGCCAGGCTGATTTTTTGATTTATTGCAGAGATGAGGTCTTGCTGCCCAGGTGGGTCTCGAACCCGCGGGCTCAGGGAATTCACTCACCTCGGCCTCCCAAAGTCACGGGATTACAGGCTGAGCCACCAAGCCCGGCGGAAAAAAATTTCTTAATCAAGGAGACAGAATATCCTATTCTGTGGATGTCAATCAGTCTTCTTTGCTTGCCTCTCTAATGCTTAGTTAATAGAATCGTGAAGAAAATTCCCAGTATTATGGATAAAGCTCCTATCCTTGTGCATCTGAAGACCAAACTATACTGAGGATAATGGTCTCCAATTCCATCCAAGTTATTACATTTGGGGTGATTTCACATCTTCAAAACTGTGAATTGTGCTTCCATAAATAAGCAAAGTAATGCAGAAATGGAAAATCAAGTACCATTTGTTCTCACTTATAAGTGGGAGCTAAGATAGGGGTCTGCAAAAGCATAACGAATAGTATAATGATTATTAGAGATGAAGAAGGGGGAGGTTAGGAAGGGGGTCAGAAATGAAAAATTACATTGTTTACAATGTGCACAAGTGGGAGTGATGGGTATTCTTAAAGCCCAGACTTCTGCAGCATTATATAATACATCCATGCAACCAAAAAAACCTACTTGTACCCCAAAACTATTGAAATAAAAATTAAAGAACAAACTATAATAACTCAGAAAAACTCAGGAAAAATATATACAAGGAATTTAAAACTGAACAAATTATTTATACAATAAACTATGTTATTTTAAAGACATAAACATTTAAATCTAAATGTTCTAGATAATCCCTATTCAATGTTATATACTCTAGAACATTACTGTATCATAGGAAGTACTTACTCTGTGTACACAGTATTTAGATATCAGGACTCAATAAATTGTGTGAAACTTGGGAAACTGTTTTTCCTTACAATCAGATTCTAAATCTGTAAAATGAGAAGCTGAATTATATTTGTGTTCAAACCATTATTTTCAGCAGAAACCCTTCTTAATCTAATATAAGATACAAAAAGTATACAGAAAATATCTATAAAATGAATGTGTTCTCATAATTTCAAAACTTTATAAAATTTACTTATAAAAATAAGTATATGAGAATAATAAAGTCATTTTTATTAAACTCAAGCTTATAGCACCTTTATCATATAATTTTCCTTATTATTGTGTTTGACAACCCAGTACTGGCAAAATCTAGCTCAAATATATGTAACAGTCCACCTGCTTTCACAATTATACATGAACCAACACAAGTAGAGTCAAATAAAAATATGGAGGAGACACAACATAAATAATCGATGAGTTAATCTGATGGCACTAACTAGTGCTCTTCTCCACTTTTACATTTAATATACAATATTTGCATGTTTTGTTCTAAAATTATATTTTAAAAAATTTAACTCCAAAGTTCACAAACTCCTCAATTAAATTTGAACAAAAAAATGCGCAGAATCACAGTTCCCCTAGGGTTTGAGGAAAATACAGTCTGCAAACACTATTAAAATTTATATGAAAAAATTCTTCCTATACTAGATTCCCTAATATTATAGGATACATATGATAGGTGATATCACTCATTGTGGTTTGTCTTCTATAAATTAACATCTAATAAATCTAGACTAGTGGCATCCACTAGAAATACAATTGAGCCATATATGTAATTTTAAATTATCTAGTAACAACATTAAATAGTAAAAAACAAATTAATTTTGATAACTTATTTTAACTCAATAAATCTAAACTATTATCACTTCAACACATAATCAATATAAAATTATTACCATAATATTTAACTTCTTTAATATTACATCTTTAAATTATGGTATGCATTTTATATTTAGAGTACATCTCAATTTGGACTAACCACATTTCTTTTTTTTTTTTTTTGAGCTGGAGTCTGTAACCCAGACTGGAGTGCAGTGGCCACTCCCATCCACTGCAGCCTCTACCTGCTGGGCTCTGGCGATCTTTCCGCCTCAGCCTTCCAAGTAGCTGGAACTACAGGTGCATGCTACTACACCTGGCTAATTTTTTATTTATTGTAGAGATGAGGTCTCGCCAAGTTGCCGAGACAGGTCTCAAACCCGCGGGCTCAGGCAATCCACTCACCTCAGCCTCCCAAAGCTCAGGATTACTGGCTGAGCCACCGAGCCCAGCTCACATTTCAAGTGCTCAATAGTTATGTGGCTAGTGACTACAGTGTCGAAGAGTACAGGGTCAGAATTATGATATAAGTTTTAAATAGCATATATTTCCTCAAAAATTATAAAGTACATAAAATAATAGTTCTTTATTTTAATAACTCATTTCTTAAAAGTTTTTAGCACAAGTTGAACTGATATTCACAATAAGATTTTCATTTTTCATACCCACAAACTGAAGATCAAAGAGATTGAGGCTTCCAATTAGGTTTTCTGATTATCAGTCCAGTTCTCTAGGTATATTACTTCCACTGCTTCCAGCCGTTCTTTCAACTAAACCACATAATCATGGATAAGAACTAAAATAAGAATAAAAGACACAAATACAAAAAAAAAAAAGCAGGGCACCCTTCTGGGACAGAATCAGCTTATTATTTCTCCCTTTTTCAAAATTTAAGATCGTTCAACTGAAACTCTGGCCAGTATTCTAGCAGATCTTTAATGACATCGATGTGATGGAAATACAACAGTGCACAGTATTCCTTAAATATGCATATTTCAAAATCAGGACTTCAATTTTTTTTAACGTTTTTTACTAAAATAGTTCACAACCAGGATCAATTTTTTATACCCATGGGAACACTTTCAGTGTCTGGAAATATATTTGGTTGTCATAAGTGAGGGTAGGAGGTGGGTGCTACTGATATATCTAGTGAGTAGAAGACAGAGATGCTGCTAAATAACCTACGATGCACAGAAGGGTCCTCCACAACACAACAGTTGCCCAGCCCAATATGTCAATCAGTCTGAGGTTGAGAACCTCTGCTTCAATGAAAGCAAAAATAAATACCAGATAGACAAAAGAAATAACTTATTAAAAGAAATAAAAGTATCAGAAGAAAATACAAGATTTTCTTCTAATCTTACTAAGGAAGCTTCCTTCAAGAGACAAAACCCAGAGACCATAAAAAATTGTTTTAGAAGCCAGTCTCAGTGGCTCAGCCTGTAATCCCGTGCCCTTGGGAGACTGAGGTGAGTGGATTGCCTGAGCCTGCGGGTTTGAGACCTGCCTGGGCAGTGAGACCTCATCTCTACAATAAATCAAAAAATCAGCTGAGCGTGGTAGCGCGCGCCTGTAATTTCAGCTACTTGGAAGGCTGAGGTGGAAAGATCGCTGGAGCCCAGCAGGTCGAGGCTGCGGTGGCCGGGAGCAGCCACTGCACTCCAGTCTGGGCGACAGAGTGAGACTCCAACTCAAAAAAAATTGTTTTAGATATATTAAACATTTTTACATTATAAGAAAAAAATTAGGATATAAACAAAGTTGAAATCAATTTAATCTACCACATGAAATATTTTCTCAGGACAAATATCGTCGATCATACATGACTCCACTCTCTTGCATCCCATACATAATCCACCAGGAAATCCTATCAGGTTAATCTCCAGAGTATGCAAAAATTTGACACTTCCTTCCAACTCTACTGCTACAACTCTGGTTTAAACTACCTTTCTCTGTAATCTGCAATACTAGGTTTCTAACTAGTCTTCTATCCTTAACCAACTCCACCCCAACATTGTGACTATTCTTGGCAGTGTAATCAGAGTGACCCTTTAAAAATATAAAATACAACATGCACCAATCTGCTTAAAAAACAAGTACAACAAACAGTGTCTCCTAATTGCACTTAGTGAAAACAAAAGTTATCAAAATGGCTTATCAAGTTCTAAAGCTCTGACCAGCACCATCAACACCAAGATCCCCATGTTTTCTCTCACCTTATTTCCCATTATACTCCCCTCACTGATTACACTGAAGCTACAATACCTTCCTTGCCATTTCATGAACTTTCTCAACCTCTGGACTTTGGGCTTAATCACTCTCTCAGAGCACAGCTTGTTCCCTCACCTCCTCCAAGTTTTTGACAGAATGTTCCTTTCTAGGTAAAGCATTACCTAATACCTCTAATTAAAACTTTTCCCCAGCTTAGTAGTCCCTAGTCTCCTACCTGTTGTCTCTCAAAAATCATCAAAGGGGACCAAACCTAAGAGTAATTGGGCTTCCTGAGGCAGAGAGAGAAACAGAAGCCACACTGGAACAAACATTTCATGAAATCATTCAAGAAAACTTCCTTCATCTCATCAAGGATGAAAAAATTCAAACACAAGAGATTCAGATAACCCCTGAAAGACAACAAATGAGAAGACCAACTCCCAGACACATAATAATTCACCTAAACAAAGTAGTTATAAAAGAAAAAATTCTAAAGGCAGCAAGAGAAAAAGGCCAGACTACCTACCAGGGAAGAAAAATTAGAATAGCAGCAGATTTATCCACAGAAACCCTTAGGGCTAGGAGAGCCTGGAGCCCTATCTTCAAAGTTCTAAAAGATAAACAATTTTAACCAAGAATAACCTAGCCAGCCAAACTAAGCCTCATTAGTGAGGGAGAACTGAAATCTTTTCCAGATATCCAATTCCTAAGAACGTACGCTGCCACCAGACCACCTCTACAAGAAACACTTAAGAAAGTACTGAACACAGAAGAAAAAGATAAAAGAACAACAATATTCTTCACAAGAGTACAGGCAAAAGATTAAAATCAAACATGAGCCAACTCCAGAACCCAAAGTAAGACAACAAACAAACAGGAACAACTCTATAAGAACCTTATGACAGGGATCAACTCTTGCATTTCAATTATTAGCCTAAATGTGAATGAACTAAATGCACCACTGAAAAGACAGAATGGAAAAATGGATAAAATATCATCAGGCAACACTCTATTGCCTTCAGGAGACTCACCTCACTAGAAAGGACACCCACAGACTCAAAGTAAAAGGATGGGAAACAAACTTTCAGGTGAATGGAATACAAAAGAAAGGAGGAGTAGCGATCTTAATTTCAGACAAAATACCCCTCAAGCTACTAAAAATCAAAAAAGATACAGAAGGCCACTACATAATCATAAAAGGCACAATTCATCAACAAGAAATATCTATCCTAAACATATATGCACCCAACATAGGTGCGCCAACTTTCATAAAGCAACTTCTAGAAAACTAAATAAAGATATTGACTCTAACACCATCATAACTGGGGACTTTAATACCCCACTCACAACCCCAGACAGATCATCAGGACAAAAAAATCAGCAAGGAGATCCGGAACCTCAATGTGAATTTGGACCAAATGGACTTAATTGATACCTACAGAACACTCCATCCAAAGACCACAGAATATACATTCTAGTCATCACCGCATGGAACATATTCTAAGATCCACCATGTAATTGGCCATAAGTCAAGCATAAGCAAATTTAAAAGGACCAAAATTCTACCATGCACCGTCTCGGACCACAGTGGAATAAAAATAAACATTGACACCAACAAAGTCCCCCAAAACCTACGAAGACATGGACACTAAACAGCATGATGCTATACAACTCCTGGGTCAATGATGAAATCAAAACAGAGATCAAAAAATACCTGGAAACAAATGAAAATGAAGAAACATCTTACCAAAATCTCTGGAACGCCTTGAAAGCTGTAGTAAGAGGTGAATTTATATCCCTACAAACACACATGAAGAAAATGGAAGGAACACAAATTGACAACCTAGTAAGCCACGTAAAGAAGCTGGAAAAGCAAGACCACAAAAACCCTAATTTCAGCGGAAGAATCCAGATCACCAAAATAAAAGCCCAAATCCAGGACATAGAAGACAAAAAGATAATACAAAAAAATCAATAAAACAAAAAGCTGGTTTTTCGAAAGGATAAACAAGATCGATGGTCCCCTAGCTAGACTGACCAAGAAAAAAAGAGAAAAAAATCAAATAAGCACAATCAAAAACTCAAAAGATGAAGTAACATCTGACCCTGAAGAAATGCAAAAAATCATTAGAGACTACTATGTACACTTGTATGGAAACAAACTTGAAAACCTTAAGGAAATGGAGGACTTTCTGACATCACACAACCTACCAAGGTTGGAACAAGAAGAAATTGAGACCCTACATAGACCAATAACAATCAAGGAAATCGACTACATAATAAGAAAACTTCCTACAAAAAAAAGCCCTGGTCCAGATGGCTTTCCAGCAGAATCCTACAAGACATTTAAGGAGGAGATGATACCAATCCTACTGAAGGTATTCCAGGCAATTGAAAAAGATGGAACTCTCCCCAAATCATTTTACGAAGCCAACATCACATTGATACTCAAGCCAGGTAAAGATCCAACAAAGAACTACAGGCCAATATCTCTGATGAACATAGATGCTAAAATTCTCAACAAGATCCTAGCAAAACGGATTCAGCAATACATCTCAAAAATCATCCATCATGACCAAGTAGGCTTCATTCCTAGGATGCAAGGCTGGTTCAACATTCGTAAAACCATAAATGTAATTAAATACATCAACAGATGTCAAAACAAAAACCACATTATTACATCATTAGATACAGAAAAAGCTTTTAATAAAATCCAGCACCCTTCTTGATAAAAACCCTCGAACATCTAGGCATACAGGGAACATACCTCAAAATAGTAAAAGCCATCTACGAGAAACCCACAGCCAGCAAACTCCTAAATGGAAAATAATGGGAATCATTTCCCCTGAAAACTGGACCAAGACAAGGATGCCCACTCTCACCCCTCCTGTTCAACATAGTATTGGAAGTCCTGGCTCGAGCAATCAGAGAAGAGGAGGCAATCAGGGGTATCCAAATAGGAAAAGAGGAAGTCAAGTTATCTCTCTTTGCAGATGATTTGATTGTGTACCTTGAAAATCCAAGAGAATCTGTCAAAAACCTCCTTACACTGATAAAGGCCTTTGGCAATGTCTCAGGATACAAAATAAATGTACAAAAGACAATCGCACTTCTCTACACCAATAATAAACAAACAGAAACCCAAATAAAAAACACAATTCCATTCACAATAGCCGCAAAAAAAATGAAATACCTTGGCATCTTCCTAACCAGAGATGTGAAAGACCTTTACAATGAAAATTATAAAACACTGCTCAAAAAAATCAAAGATGACACAAACAAGTGGAAAAATATCCCATGCTCATGGATTGGAAGAATCAACATTGTGAAAATGTCCATCTTACCTAAGGCAATCTACAAATTCAATGCAATACCCATCAAATTACCAGCAACATCTCAGACCTGGAAAAAACAACACAGGAATTCATATGGAAACACAAACGTCCAAGAATAGCCAGAACAATCCTCAGCAAAAAAAAAACAAAGCAGGTGGTATCACATTACCAGACTTCAAACTTTACTATATAGCTACAATCATCAAAACAGCTTGGTATTGGTATAGGAACAGGCATATAGATCAATGGAATAGAATTGAGACTCCAGAAGCAAAATCTCAATTTCTCAACCAACTCATCTTCGACAAGGCCTCCACCACCTACCACTGGGGAGAGGAGAACCTATTCAGTAAATGGTGCTGGGAAACCTGGCTGACCACATGCAGAAGATTGAAACAGGACCCCTATCTATCCCCATACACAAAGGTTAACTCCAAATGGATCAGAGACCTAAATGTAAAATCTCAAACCATAAGAAACTTAGAAAATGAAGGAAATATCCTCATAGAAATCAGAACTGGCATTCAATTCATGAACAAAACCCGAAATCCACAGGTCATAAGAGAGAAGATAGACAAGTGGGACCTTATTAAACTGACAAGCTTCTGCAAGCCAAAGAAACCATCAAGAGAGCAGGGAGACAGCCTACAGACTGGGAAAAAGTATTTGTCAACACCACATCTGACAAAGGCTTAACATCCTGGATCTACAAGGAACTCAAACGTGCTGAAAAGAAAAAAACAAACAACTCCATTATCAAATGGGCAAAAGATATGAACAGACACTTCACAAAAGAGGACATCCGAGCAGTCAACAAACACATGAAGAAATGTTCAACCTCACTAATCATCAGGGAAATGCAAATCAAAACCACACTGAGATACCCTAACTCCAGTCAGAATGGCAATTATCAACATCTCAAAAAATAACAGCTGCTGGAGAGGGTGTGGTGAAAAGGGAACACTTCTACACTGTTGGTGGGAGTGTAAACTAGTGCAACCTCTGTGGAAAGCAGTGTGGTAATTCCTAAAAGCTCTAAATATCAACCTCCCATATGACCCCGCAATCCCCCTACTGGGAATATACCCTGAAGAACTCAAATCACTCTATAAAAAAGATACCTACACACCTATGTTTATCACAGCGTTGTTCACAATAGCAAGAACCTGGAAACAACCATGCTGCCCATCAAAAGAGGACTGGATTTTTAAAATGTGGTACATATACACAATGGAATACTACGCAGTCATAAAAAAGAACAAAATCATGAATTTCGCAGCAACCTGGATGGAACTATTTTCTATAATACTGAGTGACCTCTTACAGAAACAAAGATCCGAGTATCACATGTTCTCACTCATATAATGGACCTTGAACATCCAATGTAATACTATAAGAAAATGACTGATGGTACTGGGAAACTATGGGGGGGGATGGGATTAACAGTAGCAAATATCTGTCTGGGGATGGGGAAACACCTCTTATCAACAGGGTGCCTGAATGAAATGTAATTGTACACCTAACCCTTAACTGTACCTCCACAAAACCATAATAAAAAATGTTGATAAAAAAATTTAAAAAAAAATAATAAAAATCAAAAAAAATCCAGATATGACACAGTACAGTATCTCTAAAGAACACATGGGCCAAATGGGAGCAGAGGATAAGGGAGATGGTAAGACGTCTCCACTAAGAAACAGAGCCCCAAGCAAAAGAATTCCAAGCAACAGGTAGCACAACTGTAAGGATGTAAAAATCTGAGAATATTCAATACTATTATTTTGAAAACAAGAACTAAAAGTTAATTAGCTATAAAAGCTATTTGTAAAAGCTATAAGATAAAATTATGGTTTGTTTCAGTTAAAAAAAATCATCAAAAAAAGTTCTGTTAAACTAGTGGCTCTCAAACCTTTGATCTCAGCACACATTTATACTACTAAAAATTAATGAGGATCCCACTGAGCTTTCATTTACATGGCTTATATATATCAACATTTACCATGTTATAAATAAAAATAGAAATTTTAAAAGTATGTATTAAATGATTCATTTCAAAATAATAAACCCACTAAATGTTTGATATTTTCATGAAAGATAACTATATTTTTGAAAACCAAAAAAGTTAGTAAAAAGAGTGACATGGTTTTATAATTCTTGCAAATCTCTTTACTATCCACTTAATAGAAAATGCTGGATTCTCATATTTGTCTCTACATTCAACATGTGGCAATAGGTTGTTTTGGGTAAAGTATGTGAAGAAAATCTGGAACACACAAATATATAGTTGGAGAAAGGAGAATTTTAATAGCTTTTTTCATATAATTGAGGATATTCTTCTTTGATATGCACAAAAACTCAATAAGTGGTAGTTTCCTTGAAGTCAGTTATAATGTGAAATACAAAATCATATGGGAACTTTTTGTATTGCTACCTAAAATCCATTGATCTACCTTGTGCTATGAATGGAATTTTCAAATATACATAATTTTATAAGATGCTACATGGATTAATTTGAAAATATTGATTCACTGAATTATGCAGATCTTTTATATGTGGATATATTACATCACCCAACATCCCAAAATCAAAGTTATTAATATCACCAACTTCATCAAAAGTCATCAAATATTGGGAAGCCATCAAGATCAAAGTGGCAAACACAAGCTTCCCATCTTTCTAACTTTTGCTTTAAACCTCAAAATTTATCATTGACAAATACTGTCAGTTGCTTTTCTTGAAATTACAAGCATCCTACATTCTGCAAAATACTAAAATCTGAATACCATAATTTGTTTGTTATTAGTTCTTACGTAAAAGTTATATTGCATGAAAAAAGAAGCTTCTTCAGTTTGCAACTCAAATAATTACAAGTGCTTTTCCTGGAGTCAAAAAATATAATTGAGTATCAGCAGAAGTGCTTTGTGAATACTTCCCATTTCATCACATGGAATATTAAAAAGCCACTTAAGGGTCAAGCTTTACTGCACACTACCACGAACAGCTAATTTTAAAAAATTTATTGTAGAGATGAGGTCTCACCAAGTTGCCCAGGCTGGTCTCAAACCCACAAACTCAGGCAATCCACTCACCGCAGTCTCCCAAAGTACTGGGATTACAGGCTGAGCCACCGAACCTGGCCAATCCACAATTTACAATGATTCAACTTACAGTTTTTCAACTTTACAGTGAGTTTATTGGGATATAATTCCATCATAAGTCAAAGAGCTACTTACAACTTGGAATGGAGTTTCAGGTTCTACTGAATGCATATCACTTTCACAGCATTGTAAAGTTGAAAATCATAAGTCAAACCATCATAAGTCAGACCATATACTGTGTTACCAGCATTAAAAGCATTTTTGACTTATATTTTCAATTTATGGTCATTTTTTTCAAGACATAATAACTCCATTATAAATTAGGAAGTATCTGTACAAAAATTAACTGAAAATGGAACAAATACCCATTTGTAAGAACTAAAACTATAAATCATTTTTGTTTAAATAGGAATAAATCTTCATGACTACTATGGATTGAATTTTTGCCCCTTCTAAAACTCATGCTGAAACTTAATCCCCAATGTGGCAGTATTAAGAAATGGGGACTTTAAGACGTGACTGGGTCAAAAAGGTAAACCCACCTTTATAAATTAATTCATTCATGGGCTAATGGGTTATCAAGGAGTGAGACTGGTGAATTTATAAAAAAAAAAAAAAAAGAAGAGAGACCTGAACTAACATGTTCAGCTTTCTCACCATGTGATGCACTATGGCACCTCAAGACTCTGCAGGGAGTCTTCATCAGCAAAAATGCCCTAACCAGATGTGGCCCCTTGACCTTGGACTTCTCAGCCTACATTACTTAAAAATTAAATATTTTTCTTGATAAGTTACCCAGATTCCAGTATGCTGTTATAAGCCACAGAAAACATACTAAGACAAATGATCTAATTAGCCAATAGCTTCTTATTTATGGTTCCAAAAACACACAAAAGAAAAAATAATAATAATAACCTGAACCATCAAAATTAAAAATTTTGTGCCCCAAAGGACACAATCAAGACAGTAAAAAGTCAACTCACAAAATGGCAGTTCTTTTAGAAAACGGCACACTGTTTTTCATAAAGTTTGGACTAGATTGCATTCCCACCAGTAGTGTAGAAACATTCCTTTTCTCCGCATCCTTGCCTGCATCTGTTGCTCTTTGTTTTACTAATGATGAACATTCTTACTGGGGCTAGGTGGTCTCAATGTGATTTTGATTTGCATTTCTCTGATGATTAGTGAGGTTGAGCACTTTTTCATGTGTCTATTGGCTGCCTGCATATCTTCTTCTAAGAAGTGTCTATTCATGTCTTTTGCCCACTTTTTAATGGGGCTGTTTGTTTTTTTCCTTTCAACACATTTGAGTTCTTTGTAGATCCTGGATGTTAGACCTTTATCAGATATACAGTTGGCAAATATTTTTTTCCAATTCTGTGGGCTGTCTCCCCACTCTATTGATGGTTTATTTTGCTTTGCAGAAGCTTTTCAGTTTAATGAGGTTCCCCTTGTCTATCTTATCTCTTATGGCATGGACACTTGAGGTTTTCATCAGGAATTAGTTGCCTACTACAATTTCTGTAAGGTTGCCGCCTATTTTTTTTAAGATTCTTGTAGTATGAAGTCTTATGTTTAGGTCTTTGATCCATTTAGAGTTGATTTTTATGTATGGTGATAGGTAGGCGTCCTGTTTCAATCTCCTGCGTGTGGTTGGCCAGTTTTCCCAGCACTATTTACTGTATAGGTTCTCTTCTCCCCAGTGGTTATTGGTAGAGGCTTTGTTGAACATGAGTTGGTTGAGAAATTGAGGTTTTACTCCCAGAATCTCTATCCTGTTCCATTGGTCCATATGCCAGCTCTTGTACCAATACCAGGCAGTTTTGATTATTGCAGTCTTATAGTAAAGTTTAAAGTCTGGAAGTATGATACCTCCCACTTTGTTTCTTTTGCTAAGGATTGTTTTGGCTATTCATGGTCGTTTATGTTTCCATATGAATTTCTGTATAGTTGTTTCCAGGTCTCAGGAGAATGATGTTGGTAATTTAATGGGTATTAGGTTGAATCAGTAGATTGCCTTTGGTAGGATGGACATCTTAACAATGTTGATTCTTCCTATTCATGAGCATGGAATATTTTTCCATTTGTTTGTGTCTTCTTGGGTTTCTTTGAGCAGTGTTTACCGTTTTCATTGTAAAGGTATTTCAATTTTCTGAAAATTGGAAAATTGAAAATTAGGAAGATGCCTGGGTATTTCATTTTTTTGTGGCTATTGTGAATAGAATGGTGCTTTTTGTTTCTCTGCCTGTTTGTTTTGTATTCTGAGACTTTGCCAACGTCCTTTATTAGTGTAAGGAGGTTTCTGACAGATTCTCTTGGATTTTTGAGATATAGGATCATATTGTCAGCAAGATGGATAACTTAACTTCCTTTTATATTCTATTTGGATACCAATGATTTCCTTTCTCTTGTCAAATTGCTCTAGCTAGGACTTGCAACACAATGTTGAACAGGAGGAGTGAGTGTAGGCAGCTTTGTCTTGTTCTAGTTTTCAGGGGAAATGCTTCCAGCTTCTGTCCACTTAGCAATATGCTAGCTGTGGGTTTATCATAGATGGTGCTTACTATTTTGAGACATGTTCCTTCTATACCTAGGTGTTTGAAGGTTTTTATCAAGAAAGGATGCTGGATTTTATCAAAATTTTTTTCTGCATCTAATGATATAATCATCGTGGTTCTTGGTGTTTGCTCAGCTGTCTATTCTTCCCTAATTAGGGCTCTGAATTTGTTCTATTTTGAAACAGGGTTGTGGGTAGAAAGCTTTTCTGTCTCTTGTAGTTTTGAGAGTTGAATAAGGTGGAGGATGGGGAGCTAGGATTCAGAAACTACTTGCAAATCACAATGTTCACTGTTGTATAGGTTCCTTGAGAGCCACTCCCTATCACCATTCTATATGACAATGCAATGGGTACGTGTGTGTACCCCAAGTCCAAAAAACAGTAACAGCAATGAGGAGAACAGAGAAAATTAGAATGAAATAAGATGGACAAAAATAAAAAACACAGAAAAACAGAAACCAAAGCAAAAAGCAGTTAAACACACAGACCCGCATACACCAAAACAAACTGGTAAAATAAAAACAAAGTAAAACAAAGAAAAAGAAACAAAAAACAGGAAAGCTGAGCACACACACCCACTTAACACAAAAGAAGAGAGGAAAAAAGGGAATTTAAATCAAACCTTCCCACATACATTCACACACACATTAAACTAAAAAAAGAGAGGAAAATTTAAAAACAAAACTGAAATATGAACACTCAATTATTCATGTACACACAAAAACATAAAACAAAAGAAGAAAAAGAAAAATATGAGGGGACTGCAGATTGAACCTTCACATACATAAAGGAAAAAAGCTAAAAAACAAACAAAACAAAAAAATACCCTGCCCTCTTGTGGCAGGATCTGTCATTGTTCCTCTCAGCTGCTCACAGGTAAGCCCATTGCTGTCTCCTGCAGAGCTGTGGCCTTATTCACAATCTACCCAGTGTCTGGTAGGGAGAAAGAGGAGGCCATGGGGGTGGGGTGGGCTTGTTCCCATCCCTTCCACTCTTGTATGGTCAGGGGGATCCCCTCCAGTGGGAAGTGAAGGATTGTCTTCTCCCCAGGTACTGGTGGGGAGGCGCCCCAGCCAGGCTTATCTTGGACTAGAATCCTATCATGGCTGATGTCCAGGTTCTGGCTAGGTTCATCCCTCTCAGGCATGCCCAGGTCATGTAGGTCTGATGTTCAGAAGATTGCTGGGGAGGAGGTGGTCTAGTCAGCCCCAGATTCATCACTGATCTCTTTGGGAGTTCTTCCTTATCCTTTTCTGGTCATACTTTTTGTTCCGTAGCTGAATCAGAGTAGGGGGTGGGGCTCATGAGACTCAGCACTCATCCTGTCTCTCTGGAACTTATGCCTTTGGGATATTCCCTCTGGGTCATAATCAACCCGTCTCTCTGGAACTTATGCCTTTGGGATATTCCCCCTGGGTCATAATCAACCCCTGAGTGGTGAATCTGATGGTCACAGAGATCGAGTCGGGTCTGTTCCCCATGGTGAGCAAGTCGGAGCACTTTCCTGCCCAGTTTTCAAGATGGTGGCAGAGTGCCAGTTTTGTCTTCTTCAATGGGGCTCTGTTTATGGGCTCCCTCACCGTGCTCCCTCCGCAGCCCTTGCTGCCAGTGTCCAGTCAGGCACTGCAGTGGTGAGGCAGAGGTTGGTGCCAATAGTCACTCTCGGCAGTTTCTTCCTTGGAAGGCCTTTGCTTGTTTTTAAAAAATGGTGCTCAGCTTCTGTGAACCAGGAAATGCTAGAGTTCAAGCAGAGCAGCTGTGGCACCAGCCACTTCACCAGGAGAGCCCTGACAACTTGCTTTCGAGTCCCCATTCAGTCAGCCACTCACACACCCACTTACTCACAGACACATATAAAATTTTCCATACACTCACTCATTCACACTGGGACTCACATAGTCCAACTGGCTCTGCTGCCGTCTTCCTCCCTTCTCCTCCTCCAAAAGTTAAAAAGCAATTCCACTACTAGATATATACCAAAGAAAATTGAAAACATACATCCATATAAAAATTTGCACAGGAATTTTCAAAGCAGCATTATTCATAACAGCTAAAAGTGAAAACTACCAAAATTTCCATCAACAAAAAATAAACACAATGTGGTATATCCACAAAACATAATACTATTCAGTCTTAAAAGAATGATGTACTGATATAGTCTACATAAACCTTAAAAACATTATGCTAAGTGAAAGAAAACAGACACAAAAGCCTACACACTGTGATTTATAACTTAATTTATAAGAAATATCCAGAATAGACAAATTCATAAAGATAAAAAGATTATTGTTGCCAGAAGCTGGGGGGTGGGAATTGAAGAGCCTGCTAATGGGTACTTGGTTGCTTTTCTGAACGATGAAAATATTCTGAATTAGACATTGGTGATGGTTGAACAACTTTGTAAACCACTAAATTGTTCACTGTAAAAGGACAAATTTTATACTATGTGAATTATGCATCAATAAAGCTATTTTTAGAAAGGTAAGTAATGTCTTTATATCACTGTGAAACAAGTTTGACCTTATGATCTCTTAAAAGGGTCTCAAGGACCCTTGCAAGTCTGTGGACCACACTTTGAGAACCTCTGCAGTGGACTGTGAAGTTTATCTATTTGTCCTATTTATGGGCTCTTTATCTTTGCACTCACTTGAATGAATGCTGCATGAGAGCAAGAATTTTTGTGTTTTGTTCACTGCCAATATCCAGCTCCTAGAACAATCCCTTTCACACAGTAGGCATTTAATATTTATCCATTGGATGAATAAAAGAAAGAAAAAAAAGCTCTATAAGACACTGCTTATCAGGAAAATACAAATTTTTAAATGAGATAACATTTTACCCATTAAATAGTCAAATATTAGAAGTCTGATCATAGTAAGTGTTAATAATGACAAGGAAAAATAGAAACTTCAACACATTGCCAGGAGTACATCTACCTTGGAAATCAACTTTATAATACCTACTATAGATAATCCTGTACTTGTATTTCTGTATGCCACCTTGTATAAGTATCCTACATTTGCCCTAACAGGTACAAGAAACCCTGTGGCTTAAGCAACAGAAGTTTATTCTCTCTTAGTTCTGGAGGCCAGAATTCTAAAATCACAGTGTCAGTAGGATTGGTCCCTTCCAAAGCCTTTGGAAGAGAATCTGTTCTGTGCTTCATTTCTAGCTTCTGATGATGGCCAGTAATCCTTGTCTTTCCTTCTCTTGCAAATGTGTCACTCTAACCTCTGTCTCTAATTATATGGCATTGTCCCTGTGCTTGTGTCCTTCTTTTTACAAGAATACCAGTCATATTAGATTATGGATAAACAACCTCATCTTAAATTGATTACATCTACAAAGATCCTATTTCCAAATATTCACAGACACCAGAGTTAGGATTTCAACATATCTTTTTAGGAGACACAATTTAACCCATAAAGTTCTACTAGAAAAACAAATGTAAAATGATGTTTTTTCCAACGATGCTTATAAGAGCAAAAACCTGGAAACTAACTGTCCCTCACTCATATAATGGCACCACATAGTAATAAAAAATGAATAAATAAATCTATATGTACAGTTTTATATCTCAAAATGTAATATGAATAACATGCAAAATTATACATATACACACAATGATATACCAGTTACATAGTTTAATATATTCCATGACAAAAGTTATAGTAAAACTGTAAAAATAAGTCTGAAAGTATTCAGTTCAGAGAATGAAAGAAAACATGGCAAAATAACAATTATATATTAACTCTATGTTTTGAGTTCACAGATTTATGTTACATTATTTCATGTACTTTTCCTATGTATTGGATAGTTCAAAATTTTTAATAGGTTAAGAAACACATGAATCTTTTCCCATGGTCTATTTTGAGTGGAAATGATTTTTCCTTCTGATTTTTCTACTTCCCAATTTTTCTATAAATGACCATACATTTCTTCTCAGACAGTAAAACAAAAAAGTAAACTGAAACAAAACTCTTTTCAAAATGCCATAAAGTTAAAAGGAAATTAAGAAAACATGTAAAACACTTCAAGATAAGGTAGACAATATTAAGCAAGATAGAAACTTAAAACCATAAAAGGAATGATGAACAGAGTTAGGTACATACGCATATAAATTCATATATAAAAAAGAATATCACTTGAATGGACAAATGGAGATTATTTTTTAACTATAAAATGTAATACAGATTAAAAGTTTATATTCTTTTTTTTTTTTTTTTTTTAGGCAGGATTTATTGAGAGGAAAGCCCCCACAGTGGTAGGGGACCCAAGGGGGTTGCTCTGCATTCTTAACATAAAAAAAAATGTCCCATATCACTAGTAAGGGGGAAAAATGATGATAATTACTTTCATCCACTGGGTTAGTAAAAACATAAATGACTTATTACATCCAAAACAAGTGAAGACACGGAGGATGAAACTTCATAGGTTCCAGGTAGAAGAATAAATTGTTATAATATTTTTTGTCATGTAAACTTACAGTATTTACTAAATCTTAAAATTCTCACATCTTTTAATACAGTAATTCTACTCTTGATAATCTACCCTTATGACTATAATAATATATGCTGGAATATGTTTATTATGACACTGCCTATAAAAGAAAAACTACATAATACTGCCAAGAAAAACCACAGATGACCTAAAGGAAAGCTAATGTATCAATTCTCCCCAAATACTTCCATATAAGTAACACAGTTCCAACCAAAATTCCAAGATGCCTTTTGGTAGAAATTAAAAAGTTGATTCTAAACCTTTTATGGAAATGCAAAAGAATAGAAGAGCCTAGATAGATAGATAGATAAAACTTCTGGGAAAACAAAAGTTTAAGAATTTATATTACTTGATTTTAAGACTAATTATAAAGCTACAGTTTTCAAGACACTGTGGTACTAGCATGGAAACATATAATTCACTGGAAAAGATTATATAATCCAAAAATAAGATCCACATATATTAGGTCAATAAAAGATGGAGTGATTTTCAACCAATGTGCCAAGAAATTCAAAAAATGATGCTTTCACAGCTGGAGAGTCATACTGTAAAACAAATAAAAGAAAAAAAACCTGACTTCAGGTCACACATGAGAATTAATTCTAAAAGAATCATAAACCTACATATTAGAATTAAATATATAAAATGTACCAAAAAAAGAGAAAATATTAGGTGCCTTGATTTGGCAAAGATTTCTTAAATAAGACACACAAAATTCAAACTACCAAAGGAAAAAAAATCAATACATCAATCAAAATTAAAAATATTTGCTCTTCAAAACACAAAAGAATAATTAAAATTTCAAAAAAATTAAAAGGCATGCCATAGTGAGAAAATATTTGCAAAGCATACAGCTAACCCAGAATCTGTATCTAAAATATATAGCAGTTTTACAACTCAATAATAAAAAGGCAATACAATTTAAAAATGGGCAAAAGATTTAGCAGTCACTTCACCAAAGAAGATATAAGGATCAAAAATTAGCACTTGAAAAAGATGCCTAACGTAATTGTCACTACAGAAATCCTGATAAATCTCACTAAGACAACACTTCACACCCACTGGAATGGCTGAAATTAAAGGGTAACCTTACCAAATATTGGCGAGGGTATCCTATAACTGGAAACGTCATAGACTGCAGGTGGAAGTTTGGTAGGTTTTTGGGAGGGGGGTTTGAGTTGAAGTCCGACTTTATTGCCCAGGCTGGAGTGCAGTGGCATGCTTAATGCAGTTTCGACCTGCTGGGCTCAGGCAATCCTTCCTCCTCAGCCATCCAGGTAGTTTCTTAAAAAGTTAAATATCTGCTTTCCACATGACCCAGTCAAATCACTGCTAGGTATTTATTTTATTATTATTACTATAAAGATGTGGGGTACAATTCAGGGTTAGGTATACAAACGTTGATTATGCAAGGCACCCTTGTTGATGAGGTGTGCCTCTCCTTCCCCTAGCAGTTTCCCTTAACTGCCAATCCTACCCTCCCTCCCTGGCAGTTTCCCACTACTGCGAATCCCTTTCTTAGAGTATTATAATTGTTTGAGGCCCACTTATGAGTGAAAACATATGGTACTCTGTTCTTTGTTTCTGTGACAGATCACTAAATATGATCGACTCTAAATCTATCCAAGTTGCTGCGAAGTCCATATGTTTGTCCTTCTTTATGGCTGCATAATACTCCATTGTGTATATGTACCACATTTTTTTTTATCCAGTCCAACTTCAACGGGCAACATGGTTGGCTCCATGTTTTTGCTATTGCGAATAGTGCTGCAACAAACATACATGTGCAAGTATCTTTTTTGTAGAATGATTTTAGTTCCTCCAGGCATTTTCCCAATAGGCAAATTGCTGGGTCATATGGAAAGTCAATTTCTAGTTCTTTTAGAAATCGTCACCCTGTCTTCCAAAGAGGATGTTTTAGTTTGCATTCCCACCAGCAATGTAGAAGCATTCTATTTTCTCCACATCCTCACCAGTATCCATTGTTGGTTGTTTTATTAATGATGGTCATTCTTACTGGAGTTAGGTGGTGTCTCAATGTGGTTTTGATTTGCATTTCTCTGATGATGAGTGAGGCTGAGCACTTTTTCATGTATCTGTTGGCTGCCTATATATCCTCTTTTGAGAAGTGTCTGTTCATGCCTTTTGCCCACTTTTTAATGGGGCTATTTGTTTTTTTCCTTTCGACGCTTTTGAGTTCCTTATCGGTCCTTTTTCATTCAAAAGAAATGAAAGCATATGCCCATGCAAAAACTTGTAGGAGGCTGTTCATAGCAACTTTATTTGTAAGAGCCCAAAACTGGAAATGACCCAAACGTTTGTCAACACAGTAAACAACGGAACCACACAATGGTTGTATAGCATAAAATTGAAATTACTCAACAGTAAAAAGAAATGAAGCATTGATACTCATCACAACATGGATGGTTCTCAAAATAATTATGTGGAAAGAAAAAGAGAATACATATTTTATGATTCCATTTATATAAAATCCTAAAAAATGCAAATTAGTCTATAGTGACACAAATCAGTAATTGCTTGGGGACCAGGGTGGGGTAGGACCACAGAAAACTGTTAAGGGTGATGAATATGCTTATAGTCTTGAAAATGGTGGGTTTCTTATGTGTGTCCAATGCCATCAAATCGTACATTTCAAATATGTATATGGTTTGTCATACCTCAATTATACTTTAGTTGAAGTGTAAAACACAGATGCACACACCTCAACCTGAATGTTCATTAATGGTGAAACAGTAGAATAAATCACAGAGCACCTACTTTATTCTTTGTAATTACTAATAAAAAACAATACATTAAACCTATTTGTATTGGTTCTGATGAACAGGTCTTAGGAATTCTGCTAATTTGAAGGGGGGGGTCTGTCAGAGTATGGCTTATAGGATCCTAAAACGACATCCTACCTGTATACATATATTTGTACATATGTGGTTGTATGCAAATAGAGCAAGCTGTGAAGGGCACATATTAAACAGATCAATTAGGAGATAGAACTAGAAAAACAAAAGAATTCACTTTACTCTGTTTTAGCCGACATGCTGGAAAAGGCTTCTATTTCTTGTTTTTTAATTCCCAAAGATAATATATATACGTGTGTGTGTATTACAGTGTCACAACAATTACATGACTCATTAACAATAAATGTTTCTCTTTTTTTTTTTTTTTTTTTTTTTTGAGTTGGAGTCTCACTCTGTCACCCAGAGTGGAGTGCAGTGGCGGCTCCCGGCCACCGCAGTCTCGGCCTGCTGGACTCCAGCGATCCTTCTGCCTCCGCCTTCCGAGTAGCTGGAACTACAGGCGCACGCTACCACGCCCGGCTAATTTTTTGATTTATTGTAGAGATGAGGTCTCACCAAGTTGCCCAGGCGGGTCTTGAACCCATGGGCTCCGGCAATTTACTCACTTCAGCCTCCCAAAGCACGGGATTAAAGGCTGAGCCACTGAGCCCGGCAACAATAAATTTCTTTAGAACATCAACTTCACAGTGTGACTCTCTTTATGTATTCAATCTCAAAAAAAACCAAAAACGCCAAGACATCAGGATAAGCCCTTCATTTACCCGATTCTTGGGAGATCTCTTCCTGAAATTTGGTACGGGGGCACTGCTCTTGGTGAGCAGGGTAAACGTCCCACAGCAGGGCTGAGCCACAGATGTCAGAGATGGAAAGGACACTCCAGAGCTGAGGATACCACCGCAGACTTCCTGGGCAGCCCGCCCCGAGGGAGCCAGAGTCACCGAGGGTCAAAGAAGACAAAATAAAAAAGGGGGAAGGTACCATCAAAATCAGTAGTGCCTGGAGCAGGATGACCATAAGTAAACAGAGCTTGGTTTACCTAGAGCTTCCGTCGCGGTCAAGCTATTCTCGGACTCCAAGAACACCTCCAGGACCCAAGATGGGAGCAAATTTGCGGCCTGTCTCCACCCCTTGGAATCCCACAGTGCGCCCGAAGCGCATGCGCGGACATGGAGGCAGCTTGCAGAGCGTGAGGCCGGCAGTTGCTCGAGGCTCCGCCCAGGCGCTGTCTCTGCCTTCCCCAGGGTGGAGCCACGGTGGAGCCCGGTAGGGATGGTGACCACTTTGAGCTCTCCAGGCTCCAGGTGGGCAGCCATGTCTTTTAGAGCCTCAGGGAGACACTGGGCAGAGCTAAGGTGGTTTGGAGGATGCAGCTTGTCATGTGAGTGTGACACATTGGGTTTGGGTCACTCACTCTGCTTCTCTGGTTGTGCAAAGGTTAGACAGCATACAGACAGACCACCCATAGCTACCCAGGATAGAAACCCAGCAGTCACCAATGAATTTACAAATGAGTGAAAGGAATAGCTAGTTATGGAGCACTAACTAATCAGATATTTATATATGTTATTACATTTAATTCTATTTATGTATTTTGATTAATTGGGGGGGTCTGTGCATTAGATGGTATTAGTGTATGATGTTAATTTCCTGATCCCAATGGGCATATTGACGTTATATGGAAAGATCCTTGCTTATAGGAGACAATAAAGTATGGGGGGGATGGTAGTTAGGCATAATGCCAGCTGTTTACTTTCAAATGGGCAAGAGATATGTTTGTTCTACTTTTCTTGTAATTTTTCTGTTAAATATGAGGTTTTTTTAAGTCGGAATCTCACTGTCACCCAGGCTGGAGTGCAGTGGCACACTCACGGTCACCATAGCCTTGACCTGCTGAGCTCAAGTGATCTTTCCACTTCAGCCTTCCAACTAGCTGGAACCACAGGCATGAACGACCACACCTGGCTAATTTTTTGATTTATTGTAGAGACGAGGTCTCGCCAATTTGCCCAGGTTGGTCTCGAACCACTTTGCTCAGGCAGTCCTCTTGCCTCAACCTCCCAAAGTGCTGGGATTACAGGCGTGAGCCCCGTGCCCAGCATGAAATTACTTTAAAAGAAAAAAATTAAGCCGGACTCGGTGGCTCAGCCTGTAATCCCGCACCTTGGGAGGCTGAGGTGAGTGGATTGCCTGAGCCCATGGGTTCGAGACCCGCCTGGGCAACTTGGCGAGACCTCATCTCTACAATAAATCAAAAAATTAGCCGGGCATGGTAGCGCATGCCTGTAATTCCAGCTACTCGGAAAGCTGAGGCGGAAGGATCGCCAGAGCCCAGCAGGTTGAGGCTGCAGTGGCTGGGAGCGGCCACTGCACTCCAGTCTGGGTGACAGAGTGAGACTCCAAACTCAAAAAAAAAAATTATTTTAAAAATTACACTGGTCTCATAAAATGAGCCACGCAACTCAACATTTTTCTATATTCTGTGGCAATTTATATCACACAGGAATTAACTGTCCCTTGAAAAATGAGGAACTCAGTTATACAGTCATATAAAGTGGGTATTTTGGGGGAGACAAAATCTTTGCCTTTTATATTCATTGTTTCATGCTTACAGATGTATCAAGTCTTCTATTTCTTTTGACCATTTCCTCCTTCATTCTGCATTTTATATATGTTTTCTCTCTTTTTTTCTTGACAAGTCTTATTAATAATCTCTATTGGTTGTAATTGTTGTCATTTTGTTTTTTTCTTATCCCTATTCTTGCCTTGTTTTTTGATTCTATGAGTTTGTTCTCTTACTTCTTTTCAATTTGTTCAATTGAATGTTTACTGTGTTTATGTTTAGCCTGGTTTATTTTTCTGAAAAATATACTTAAGCTATTAATTTCCTTTCATATTCTACTCTTGTTTTATCCCTTAAGTTTTGTGGCATAATTTATCATTCAGTTTAAAATTGTCCTAATTCTTATTGAGATTTCTTTTGTCATCTGGCTCAAAAATAATTTTTCTTAATTTTCTGTATGTGAAAATGCAATGTTAACTTTTTGATATTCATTCATAACTTACTTGAATTAATTGCATTGTCGCCAGAGAATGTGGTCCATAATGATACCGGTTACTTTAAAATTTCTTGTTACTTGCTTCGTGGCCTAGTGCCTGATCATTTAAAAGATATATGTTCATTAGATCAAGTTTGTTAATTGTGTTCAACATCTTTACTGATGTGTTTGTCAGCATTATCAGTTCCAGAAAGTGACTTTTGTCAACTTTTTATGTCTGCCAATTTTTCTTTTCTATATTTTGAATCACTGAAATTTCTTCCTGATGAATTGAGCATTTTATCAATTTGTAATAATCTTCTTCATGACCAGAAAATATTTGTCTTAAAGTATTTTACCTGATATTGATATAGCCATGCCAATTTTCATTTAGTTGGTATTTATCTTGGTGTATCTTTTTATATCCTGTTATCTAATAACCTCCATGTCCTTATGCTTCAGTGTGTCTCTTATAGCTAACATGTAGCTCAGTGTTTTTTGTTCATTTAGTCTTACAAACTTGTATTTGCCTTTGGTCCATTGACATTGACATTCTTTCTTTTATTTTTTATATTAGGCTTCTACTTTTTCTAAGTTTTTTGATTAACGTTTCCTCCTAGATTGGTTGAATTTCTTTCTTTACCTACACTTCCCTACCCTACTCTCTACCCACACCTGTCATTTTCTTCTTTACCACAGGTTATTAATTCTGACGGTATCTTTTGGTATTCACCCTATAATTTTAAACACTTGTTTAGTAGAACAGATTATAACGGTAATATCTTTACCCACTTCTTAAACAATACAGAGACCTTGGGACATTGCAATGTCCGTTATTACCACACAAACATACATGTTTCTTTCCTGTTTGTGTATTTTAATTGATATATCATAGTTGTACATATTTTGGGAATACATGTGATATTTTGATACAGATATGTAATGTGTATTGATCCAGTCAGGGTGACTGAGATATTCATCACCTTGATTTATCTTTTTGTGTGTGTTGGGAACATTACAATTCCTCTCTTCTAGCTATTTTGAAATATATAATAAATTATTAACTATAATTTCCCTACTGTACTATTTAATGCCAAAATTCATTTCTTCTGTCAAACTGTATCTTCATACTCATGAACCAACGTCTCTTCATTCCCCTCCTCCCTTCCCAGTCACTGGTAACCACCAATCTACTCTCTACCTTCATGAGATCCCCTTTTTTAACTCCCACATGTGAGTGAAAACGTGACATTTGTCTCTCTTTGCCTGGCTTATTTCACTTAATGAACTCCAGTTCAATCCATGTTGTTTCAGGTGACATGATTTCATTCTTTTTTTATAGCTGAATAATAATCTATTGTGTGTATATATACAACACTTTATCCATTCTTCTGTTGATGTACACTTAGGTTGATTTCCTATTTGTCTATTGGCAATAGTGCTGAAATAAACATGGGGTATAGATACAGTATCTCTTTGATATACTGACTTCCTTTCTTTTGGATATTTGCCCAACACTAAAGTTATTGAATCATATTTTGCATTTTTAATTTTTCAAGAAACCTCCATACTGTTTACCATCGTAGCTATACTAATTTATATTCACACCTACAATATACTAACTTTCCCCCTTTTTTAACATCCTCACCAGTATTTGTTATCTTTTGTCTTTTTGATAATAGCCATTCTAACTTGGGTGAGATGATATCTCATTGTGGGTTTATTTTCATTTCCCTGATAATTAGTGATATTAAACATTTTTCCTATACCTATTGGCCGTTGTATGTCTTCTTTTGTGAAATGTCTATTTAGATCTTTAGCCTATTTTTAATTAGATTGTTTTGTTTTTGCCATGCAGTTGTTTAAGTTCCTTGCATATTCTGATTAATAATCCCTTTCTGGAGGGATAATTTGCAAATATTTTCTCCCAAATAAATATATGCACTTACAGTCGACTCATTTTCAACAAAGACACCAAGAACACACATTGCAGAAAGGACATTTTCTTTAAGAAATGATGCTGGGAAAACTGGATAATGATATGCAGAAGAATGAAACCAAATCCTCATCTTTTGTCATATATAAATGTCAGCTCAAAACAGTATAAAGACTTAAATGTAAGACCTGAAACTATGAAGCTACTAGAATAAAACAATGAGGAAATTCTACAGGTCTTTGGTCTGTGCAAAATTTGGGGGGGTATGACCTCAAAACACAGACAACAAAAGCAAAAATAGACAAGTTGGATTATATCAAGCTAAAATGCTTCTGCACAGCAAAGGAAATAATTAACCAAGTGAAGAGACAGCCCACACACATCCGTTTCTAACTGACATACTTTTTTACTTGAGATAGGCTGGAAAGAGTCTGTGAACATCTGATTGACCATATGTTTCGTATACTTCAGTTAACTTACTCACACTCATGCTACAGTTCTCAGCTTAAATGCCACTTCGTCTGAGAAGACTTCTGAGTCTGGGCGAGTAGTCAGCAAATTGAAGTACTATACACTTCGAAATGCCCAGAGACTTCCCAAGGGAGTATACAAACATAAAAATCTTAAAGGAATCAATTTCCAGATCCTCATATTTTATGTGTGCTTTTTTCTGTAATTGGTCTAAGAACCAAGCCACCCACAAGCCAGAAGCAGCTGTTTGGTTCCCCTTTGTCCTTCCCTTTCACTATTGCCCAGTTCTCAATGTATAAAATAAAAATGTGTCTTTGTTTTCTATACTTATTATTTTTCATTTCATTGGAGTCTAAATTCCCTTCACATACCAAACAAATAAACAACTGCTTAAAATACTAGGATCAGTGACATCTTTGTAGGCCCATAGTATTTTTCCCTATATTATTCATATTTCTGTGAGAGGCAAAGCACAGCATTGGTGCATGTTGGGCTGTTGATAATCAGACATAATGTGGAGTTGAACAAGGGTAGAGTTAGCAGAAGTAAAAATACAGAAACCCAGTTAAATTTGAGTTGCAGAACAATAATTTTTTAGTATGTGTGACCCAAATACACTAAAATACTGAAGCATTAGTTTCTGAAATTCAAATTTAGCTGGGCATAGTATATTTCATTTAGAAACCCTAGGAAAAGGTAGGGACATTTTTTTCTTCCATGTCTTTGACATTTTTAAGCAATACAGTGTACCTGAGGGAGAAGTCTGTTAGAGCAGCCCCAATTATGTAGGTAAAAAAATTTAAAGTAGAAGTACTTTATTTCAACTAGGCCACAAATCCAACGCCAAGGCTTTGTGGAAATGAATACATTATAAAATTCAAAACTCATAAACACATTATAAAATAAAGATCTCATTGCTACCATTGTCTACATGTTAAGAGTTTATTGGTTGATACACTGAAGGTGAATACACTTTGATGTTACAACTCAATAAAAAAAAATATTTTTTAAAGGTGTGTTGAAATTGACAGTATATTTTTCGATATATATAATCTGCTAAATAAGGGACATCTAAGTGAAATAATAACAAATTTTTTAATGAAGCCTTTTTGTTAAACTTCCCTGAAATGAAGAATGTAGACCATTCTGGTGGCTGGGTACAAAATAGTTTTTCAAGTTAGGTTGTCTCTAATTTTGGCACTAAAAAAAAGATTGAAGAATTTAGGCACATTCTCAGTTATCAGTCAAATAATAATCATTATAGATATGAGAGCATTAGGGATATGATACAAAAAAGTTTAAGAACCACTATAAACTAAGTTATACTGTCTCATAGTAACCTGAACATTTGTTCTTATCATAATCTTTAAATACATATTTATTGATATATTATTTGCTGTGTTTCTCCAGCATTAAGTCTCATGGAAACAATACTAAGCATGTTGTTTATTGACCATGAATCTAAGTGGAAGGTTGAATGAGCAAATGAATTTCTGTGAAGGTGGTATTTGCAGTTCTGGGAATAGATGAGATTATCCAGGACCAGGTTAATAGAGAGGAGGATGGAACTCTGGAAAACAGCAATAGACTCACAACTCCTTTTAAGACAAAGGCTGTCATTTATCTTTGCAGCGTTTTCCCCTTTCCTTTCCTCCTTTGTCCCTAGGGTGCACAGTGTCTTGTGCACAGAAATAATTTTAAAGTAAAAATAAACTTTTTTTGCCAAATTTAGCCTAAGGCACAGAGTGCATAACTCATGTTATGAATGTTCTTTTCAGTGAGACATTTCACCTTGAAAGACTGTATTGTGACACCGGACAAGTCCCTTAATCTCTTTGTCCCTCATTGTCTTCACTGTTTTTTGGGAGAAACAGATACAAAATACACAAGAAATAGGCAATCCCAGAGCCCCTTCAAGAAAGTTGCATGTGACCATTTCTCAGAAACATTTTCTTTTATAATCAGTTTAACAAATTATCTCTGAGTGCATCATGCACAATCACATCACATAGATCGGGTTAATTTTTTCGATGTTTCTTCCAACCACTTTCTAGAACTTTGGCCTAAATAATTATCACTGAATACTTGTTTAGATAGTCTCTATCTAGTTGGACTTGGTTTTTTGTCGTGTCAATTTTGTAAAGCGCCACCAGGAGGCAGCATGAACTTGGCTACTGATAAACTCTCTCTTGATGCCAGTGCCTCTGCGGTCATCCTGTCAATTCTTTTTAAAATGGTATCTTTTTCTTTTTTTTGGGGGGGGGGGCCCCCCCTCGGGAGTCTCCCCTCGGGTTCCCGACCTTCGAGTTCCCAAGGGGCCCGGGCTACAGGCCACCGCACCTCACCGGGCTGATTTCCGGCGATTTATTCAGCAATGAGGTCTCGCCAAGTTGCCCAGGCGGGTATCAAACACCCCGGCTGGAATCATTGTAGCATGAGGTCTCCCAAAGGGCCCCGGCGGGTATAACCCGGCTGGGGCCCACCACCCGGCCTCCCAAGCTCAATTTTTCCCAGGTTTGTTGGCCCCACCCCGGGTAATCCCAGCACTTTGGGAGGCCGAGGCGAGTGGATAGCCTAAGCCCGCGGGTTCAAGACCAGCCCGGGCAACTTGGCGAGACCTTGATTCCACAATAAATCAAAAAGTTAGCAGGTCGAGGTAGCGCGCGTCTGTAGTTCGGGCTACTTGGAAGGCTGAAGTGGAAGGATTCCCGGAGCCCAGCCGGTGGAGGCTGGAGTGACTGTGAGTGTGCCACTGCACTCCAGCCTGGGTGACGGAGTGAGACTACGACTCAAAAAAAAAAAAAAAAGTCTTTTCTATTTTAAATGTAATAAAATCTGACCTCTTCTTTACAAATAATACCCAATGTTACTAAGGACCTGGGGAAGCAGATATCATCATATACTTGTGATAGACTGTTAATGGGAGCAATTTGAAATTTATCTATCTGAAGCATGAAAATTGTTCATATCCCTTGCTCTGGCATTCCGTTTCTCCATACCCACCCTTCCACCCACAGTAACTTCTCTTATTGAAATTGTTGTGACTGTGAGCTACAGGGACATTCAGTACAGCATGCTTATACTAACATCAACTAGAAACTGAACAATCCAACAAAAAGGCATTCAAGTCATGTAATGGGTGACTCCATGGCTGACAAAAATGATATTGCTGAAATTTTTTCCGAAAAAATTTCATGTCACCAGTATGCATGCCACCAGATACGGTACACAGGACAACTTTAAGTGACTCATGGCAGGGCAGCCTTTATTTCCATTTTACCTTACTTTTTCTGTGGTCCCAGAAACAGTGTCCTGACTCAGTGTGGCCTCCCTCCTAGACAGCCCGAAGGCTGACTTCTTGTACACATCCAGATACTTCTCTTCGCCATCCTCCTCCAGGAGCTCCCTGTTGTGTTCCATCTCCAAGATCCAGGCTTCAACCTGCTCCCTTTATTTCCCACACAGCCCTCCAGGTGGTCTGGCAGCCATGCCACTCTCATTACCTTCAAGCTTCTTTTCTTACCATTTTCTGAAGCCCTCAGCTCTGCCCCTTCCCCTAAGCTCAGTCTGCCATTCTCTCCTATCATGCGTTGGCACATAACCTTTAGAGAAACTCTTTCCTAATTGTTTCTGACCCACATAATCCTCAGCCCTCCCCTCCAGCCTCCTCTTTGTCCCTGGCAGAGCATTCCCTATGCCAGTGCCCCAATCCCTTATTTGCAGTATTGACTTCTCCAGCCCTGCAAACTAGATTCTCCTTTTATTTATGCTGGCCTTTGTATGATCTGCGCCTATCTTTTTTGTTTCTCTCTTACAGACCTCCTCACTTCTGACTAAAGTTTTGGTTTTTTTTTTAATCATTCAGTTTGCATTGCAAGTAGAACTTCCCCAAGCATCTTGATATTTAGCCAACAAATATGTCATCTAAAATGTCATCTAGATATATCCTACTTCAGAGACAAGGTTATGGTGTTCATCTTTTCATAATGGTAGATACAAACATGTGGCAGCTAATTTCTTCCTGTAAATGTATAGGAACTAGTAAAATTAATAGATCAGAACTTATGTAAATTTCTCAAGTGGAAATTAAAAACAGTTAATACTTCCTATGATTTCTGTGAGTTAGAGAGTAGTGGGGAAACAGGAGCAATATGAAAAAATACAAGTAAACATTTTTTCTAAGTTGATTTAAATCAGATCCTAAATCCTACTTGAAATGTACTGTGGCATTCGTGGGGCATAATCCTTTTAGAAATTGGAAATTGAACTGGAAAAAAATTACATGTATATATGTTATTGGTTCATGTGTATTAGTGCAATAACATCTCTCCTCAAGGATTGCATTAAGTACAAAACATCCTTTTTTAATATGATATAGTCATAGATCACATTATTGATGATGAAACAGAAGAGCAGGTACCTTACGTGCTATCCTTACCTCTTCTAATGCAATAAGCATCTGGCAAGTATCTGAAAAATAAGATTGTTAGTAACATGGACAAACATTAACTTTGGCAATGCATCATTACCTTAAATCTCACAACTAATTTTATTTTTTATTTTAAAGGTGTGGGGTACAATTCAGGGTTAGGTATACAAATGTTCATTATGCAGGTACCCTTGCTGATGAAGTGTGCTTTCTCCCTCCCCCAGGAAAATTCCCACTACTGCCAATCCCACCCCCCCTACCCTGGCAGTTTCCCACTACTATCAAAACTTTTCTTATATAATTATGATAATTGTTCAAGATCTGCTTATGAGTGAGAACATGTGATACTCAGTTCTTTGTTTCTGTGATAGATCACTCAGTATTATATACTCTATGTCCATCCAAGTTGCTGTGAAGTTCATAATTTTGTCCTTCTTTTTGACTGTATAATATTCCATCATTTATATGTACCACATTTTTTATCCAGTCCTCTTTTGATGGGTAGCACAGTTGGTTCCATGTTTTTGCTATTGTGAGCAATACTGCAATAAATATATGTGTGAAGGTATCTTTTTCATAGAGTGATTTGAGTTCCTTCTGGTATATTCCCAGTAGAGGAATTGCAGGGTCGTATGGAAGGTCGATTTTTCAATCTTTTAGGAATCACCACACTGTTTTCCACAGAGATTGAACTAGTTTACACTCCCACCAACAGTGTAGAAGTGTTCCCTTTTCACTGCATCTTCTCCAGCATCTGTTGTTTTTGAGTTACTGAGTATAGCCTTCCTGATTGGAGTTAGGTGATATCTCAGTGTGATTTTAATTTGCATCTCTTTGATGACTAGTGAGGCTGAGCATTTTTTCATGTATCATTTTTTCATGTATCTGCTCATATGTCTTCTTTTGAGAATTGTCTATTCATATCTTTTGCCCACTTTGTAATGGGGCTGTTTTTTTCCTTCGGCACATTTGAGTTCTTTTGTAGATTCTAGATGTTAGGCCTTTGTCACTCACAAGTAATTTTAAACACTTTTATTCACTATTATTAAGGACTGAGTATACCTCAGCTTTCTAGATATCTGAAGCTCATTTCTTTAAGAACCAAATCTTTATTTTTAGCATTTTGGCTAGAATTTCTGTAAAATGTATTTTATACACTTCCTGTCTTCTTAAATGTTTAAACTTGTACTGAATAATTTAAGATCATCTTTGTGAGTCTCCATCATGGTACAGTGGAGGCCAAGGAAGAGACTGTTAGCCTCCACGCTTAATGGCCCAAAGAAATAAAAAGTTACAGTTTTGTCTGCTTTTTACTGTTTTGCTGTCATAACAGAAAACAAAATGAAACAAAAACAAAAATAGCACTTCTGCATCCTCCTTTTCTCTCCTATTGGGAAACACTACTCTGTGGGTCTTCCAGGCCCCTAGATGTCTTGTTGGTTATGCCAAGAATGCAAGGCCCTGACCACCATTTTTCTGGAACATGTCTCAGGGTTGTGTTTCCAGTGAACAATATTGAGAGATGCAGTAAGCTGTCCTCCCAGATCAAAGCAGCTGTCAGAGGCATCTTTCCCAGGCTGCATGTTCCTCTCCTATGATATAACTCATGTGTATGCAGCCAGATATCTAGGACCCCCCTGTGTACCTTGTGGGACTGAAGCTCCAGAAACCAATGCAACCATGCTAATACTCTAGCTATTGCTTTGGCTATGAATAATCATATTTGACTCTGCCTCAGAAAGTCACATATCTTCTGTCAGCATTCATGACACTGTGGCAAGCTGACTTGCTAGCTTGCAACAGGCCAAAATCTCAGACCCTTCAGAGTTCTTAAAATCTACCTTCTGAGTTGTTGTTTCATTTGTACTTTACAACATATGTATTAATTAGT
Source organism: Cephalopachus bancanus (assembly GCA_027257055.1). Taxonomy (NCBI): domain Eukaryota; kingdom Metazoa; phylum Chordata; class Mammalia; order Primates; family Tarsiidae; genus Cephalopachus; species Cephalopachus bancanus. The sequence continues at coordinate 11,538,401 of JAPVLO010000046.1, read as the reverse complement.
ATGTACCTATACATAGGTAAGTTCTGAGGGGAATACAAGGTGAACAATAGTTAAAATCTCCCTTAAGAAGCTCTCCGGTCCAGGCATGGTGGCACAAGCCTGTAATCCCAGCACTTTGGGAGGCCGAGGTGAGAGGATTGCCTGAGCCTGTGGGTTTGAGAACCGCCTGGGCAACTTGGCAAGAACTCATCTCTACAGTAAATAAAAAAATTAGCCGACGTAGTAGCGCACACCTGTAGTTCCGACTACTTGGAAAGCTGAGGTGGAAGGATCACCTGAGCTCAGCAGGTTCACGCTGGGGTACCTGAGCATGCCACTGCACTCCAGGCTAGGAGACATAGTGAGACTCCAGCTAAAAAAAATAAAAGAAGCTCTCCCTAGTAAAGAATGCAGACACTCAACCAGATTTTGTAGCAAAACATGATTAATTTTAAAGTCACAGAGGTAGAAACTAGAAAGTCAGGGATGGCTTTCTGGAGGAGGTGGCACTGAATGAAGCCTTTAAGGATGAGGATTTGACCTGGCAGTGACAGAAGACATAGAGGCACATCAGGATAAAATAAACCAAGAAAGGGAAGAGAAAAATAACTTGGAATGCATAGAGTACTAAAATCATGTCAGTTGTATGTAAGGATAAATTGAGAGACTTGTTCAGAGATACAGAGATACAGCCAAGAAGTAGCAGGAACAAATTATACAGGGCCAAACATAATTTGTAGAGTTTGAACTTCATCCTAGACCTGATGTCAAAGCCATTGAAGTTTAAGGAGTGATGAAATCAAATCATAGAACTGTGGAAAAATTGGGTTATAGAAAGGGGTTTTTTTGTAGTAATAGAAATGAGGCATGATAAAAAAAGCTTCAGCCAGAAATTTAAGAATTATTTAGAATGTCAAATTGACAGAATTTTGTGGCTATTGACTACAGACCTGTTGTAAGCTAGGGAAGGACAGTTGTCACATCTGTCTCACTCACGGCTAGTATCTCTAGCACCTAACACAATGCATTGTACATAGGTACTGGCTGAGTATTTCTTAAGGAAAGAAACTGATGTGTGAAGTGAGAGATAACTTTAGCATAATTGTATTTATAGCAGACTCACTTTTAAGATATTATCAAATTTAAGATACACAATTGATCTCATACCATCCTTTTCTGAGTGGGGAAGAAGGAAAAACACCATATACAATGTACAGACTAGTTCTGTAATGCCTTCTGATAACAGAAGGATAATTCACAAGGTCAGCCGAAATTCAAGGAAAGGGGAATCATACTCCTCCACTTAGTGGTAAAAAAATATTTGCAAAGTATGTGGGTATGGGGGGAATAAAGAATTGGAGATGTTTTAAAGTTAATCTTTCACACCATACATATTCTGATTAATATAAAGTGAGTTTGACCATGTTAATATCAGCCAAAATGGAACTGTAGGGCCAAAAAAAAAATGTTAATAAAGGTAAAGAAGACAGTAGTTAATAATGGAGCAATTCTCTGCCTTGACCACTCTGTTTAAAACACAGCCTATCTTCTCTGATCCTCCCAGTTCCCAAGCACCCTCCACCTGCTTTGCATTGTCTTTGTTCCATAGCACCTATAATACTATAACTTACTTATTTTTTAGCATGTGATTCCACCAGAATAATGTAAGCTTCACAGGACAAGGATCTTTGTCTTTTTGATTCACAAATGTTTCCCATCTATCTAGGACAGTGCCTTACACATGGTCGTTAACCTATAAATAATTGAGTGATCTTCCAAGAAGATATAAAAGTTATTAATATATAATTTTGGTGGCATATTAGATTATTGTTTCCAATTCTTTACTCTGTCCTGTAAGAACATTACATATTCACCCTCTTTACCATATGACTTTGTAGTGCCACCCTTGGGAAAGAGTAAATGTGCCTGAACTAATGATGTTGTGCATAGCCATGTGATTTACTTCAGTCCATGGAATGAGGACAGAAAAAAAATATACCAGGAGCTTTAAACATGCTTGCATGGTGTCTCTTTCTCTCTGATTCTCCCCTTGCCTTGAGAAGAATATGCCCTGAGCCGTCACTGGTCCTAGAGTTAGTGGCATATGGAATAGACTTGACCCTACCCAGCAGCTTAAAGTACAGCTTCCACAGAGCTGTCAGCAAGAAACAAATGTTTCTTGGAAGCAACTGAGATTCTGAAGTTGTTTATTATTTCATATTGCAGCAGAAACTTAATATAGCACAAAAAGTTATAAAACTTCTAAATAGAGAACGAACTCTGAAAACTACAAAGATAAATCAACAAATTGTGGTAGGAAATTTTAACACAGCTTTATCAGAAACTGATAGATCTAAACAGTAAAATAACTGGTAAGGTTGTAAATTTGACCAAATTTAGACCACTATCTATATGAATGGAATACTGCACCTAACATAAAAAGAATATGCATTATTTTCAAATATGCATGGGACACTATAAAAAGTAATAACATAGTTGTTCATAAAACCCCAGCAATTTGAAAGAATCAGTTTCACACAACACATTATCTGACCTTATTGAATTAGAAATAACAAAGGTTTGTAAAAGATTTAATTAGAAGTAACAAGGTTTCTGTTTGTTTATTATTAGTCTAAAGAAATGTGACTGTCTTTTGCACATTTATTTTATATCCTGAGACTTTGCCAAAGTCCTTTATCAGTGCAAGGAGGCTTTTGACAGATTCTATTGGGTTTTCAAGGTACACAATCATGTTGTCTGCAAAGAGAGATAACTTGACTTGCTCTTTTCCTATTTGGATACCCCTGATCGCCTTTTCTTTTCTGATTGCTGTAGCCAGGACTTCCAATACTATATTCAACAGGAGGAGAGAGAGTGGGCATCCTTGTCTTGTTCCAGTTTTCAGGGTAAATGGTTCCAATTGTTGTCTGTTTAGGAGTATACTAGCTGTGGGTTTCTCATATGGTTTTTACTATTTTGAGGTATGTTCCATGTATGCCTAGATGTTCGAGGGTTTTTATCAAGAAGGGGTGCTGGATTTTATCAAAAGCTTTTTCTGCATCTAATGATATAATTATGTGCTTTTTGTTCTAATGTCTGTTGATGTATTTAATTACATTTATTGTCTTGTGAATGTTGAACCAGCCTTGAGTCCCAGGGATGAAGCCTACTTAGTCATGATGGATGATTTTTGAGATGCGTTGTTGAATCCGGTTTGCTAGGATCTTGTTGAGAATTTTGGCATCTATGTTCATCAAACATATTGGCCCATTATAAAGTGGGCAAAAGACATGAACAGACACTTCTCAAAAGAAGACATTCGTGCGGCCAACAGACACATGAAGAAATGTTCAACCTCACTAATCATCAAGGAGATGCAAATTAAAACTACACTGAGATACCACCTAACTCCAGTCAGAATGGCCATTATCAATAACTCAAAAAATAACAGATGCTGGAGAGGACGTGGTGCAAAGGGAACACTTCTTCCCTGTTGGTGGTAGCCTAAACTAGTGCAACCTCTGTGGAAAGCAGTGTGGTGATTCCTAAAAGCTCTAAATATTGACCTCTCGTATGACCCCGCAATCCCCCTACTGTGAATATACCCTGAAGAACTCAAATCACTCTATAAAAAAGATACCGGCCCACATATGTTTATTGTAGCATTGTTCACAATAGCAAGAACCTGGAACCAACCATGCTGTCCATCAAAAGAGGATTGGATTTTAAAAATGTGGTACATATACATGAGGGAATACTATGCAGCCATAAAAAAGAACAAAATCATAAATTTCGCAGCAACCTGGATGGAACTAGAGTTTATAATACTGAGTGATCTCTCACAGAAACAAAGATCTGAGTATCACATGTTCTCACTTATAAGTGGATCTCGAACATCTATTGTAATACTATAAGAAAAGGACTGACAGTGGTGGGAAACTATGGGGGGGCAGGGAGAAGAAGGGAGGTGGGATTAACGTAGTCAATATCTGTCTGGGAGCCAGGCTTGGTGGCTCAGCCTGTAATCCCGTGGTTTGGGAGGCTGAGGTGAGTGGATTGCCTAAGCCCGCGGGTTCGAGACCCACCTGGGTAACTTGGCGAGACCTCGTCTCTACAATAAAATAAAAAAATTAGCCGGGCGTGGTAGCGTGTGCCTGTAGCTCCAGCTATATGGAAGGCTGAGGGAGAAGGATCACCAGAGCCCAGCAGGTTGAGGCTGCGGTGGCTGGGAGTGGCCACTGCACTACAGTCTGGGTGACAGAGTGAGACTCCAACTCAAAAAATTAAATAAATAAATAAATAAACAAATAAATAAAATATCTGTCTGGATTGAAGGACACCACTTATTAACAAGGGTGCCTGAACAATGCATATTTGTATACCTAACCCTTAACTGTACCCCACAATTTTAAAATAAAAAATATGTTTTTTTTGTTTTTTGTGTGTGTGCTTTGTTTTTCGTTTTTTGGGGGGTTTTTTGAGTTGGAGTCTCACTCTGTCACCCAGACTGGAGTGCAGTGGCCGCTCCCGGAATTACAGGCACGCACTACCACGCCCGACTGATTTTTTGATTTATTGAGAGATGAGGTCTCGCTGCCCAGGCTGGTCTCGAACCCGCAGGCTCAGGCAATCCACTCACCTCAGCCTCCCAAAGGCGCAGGATTACAGGCTGAGCCACCGAGCCCAGCTAAAAATATGTTTTAAAAAAAGAAGTAACAAGGTATTTTTAGGCATTTTAAAAGTTAAGTCTACATCCCCAATTAACTCATAAAACAAACAAAATCACAATGGAAATTTAAAAAGATTTCAAACTGAATTAAAATAAACATGCCACATGTTTCTTCCAAAACATGTAGAATTATGGAACAGTGAACTTAGTGCTTAGAAATAAATTTCTAGCCTTAATATCATTTAATATGTTATTTAATGACACATTTGAAAAGTATTCTATATGCATTATATATTATTATAGGCATATATCTATTAAATGAGTTAAGCTTTCATCCCAAGAAACCAGATAAAGAACAAAGAAAGTTGCAAAAATTTACAGCAAAAATTCCACTTCCAACCCATGACAGACAAACAGGAATGGAATATATCCTAACACACCAAATGACCAGAAAAGGAGATAAAAATATAAAAACAGTAGGGTTTCGCTATTGAAAAACAGGCAGTACAGGACAGTGATCCCAGAGAGATGGGAAACAAACAAGGCAAGCCTTATGATTGCCTCAGCTTATTGCCTGTGGAGGGGAAAACCAAGCAGAAGCTAGAAGCATTGCTGGCTTGAGCGGACAGAATTCAGAGTACGGTGAGATCAAGGCACTTAAATATTTCAGGCAGAATATCAGAAAAAAAAGGAGATGCACACAGAGAGCATCAGAGATGCTCTTTGCCTAAGAATGGCATACACACATGTATGCAAAGAAGTTACCTGAGGCCAGAGAAAGAGCCATCTAAAAGGAATAGATATAACAATGCTCGAGCTCATTCAGGATTGGGAATAGTCCATGTTCAAACCAGTAAGCGTGAAAGACTTCATAATATATGGAACATCAGTTAGAATTCTCAAAAATGTATTGCCTCAGTAGAGGAGTAAATTAACTCTAGACTAAAATTGATCTGAATTCATCTCAGGCTTAAAAACAAGACTTAAAAACCATCTAGCTGGTTTCAAGTAACTTAATTGCATCTCAGAAAAAAGCCCAAAAATGCCTAAAGAGTGAAACAAAATCCAGCACCCATCAGTGACTGGAATCCAGTAGAAAATTACCAGTTATGTAAACAGGCAGGAAAATGCAACCCACAACTAGAGGCAGGAAAATCAACCAATTAACAATCATGAAAACATCCCAGAAATGACAGACATGGTAAACATAGCAGATGAAGAAGTTAGAACAGCTATTAAAAATCAACTTTATGGCTGAGTTCAGTGGCTCAGCCTGTAATCCCAGCACTTTGGGAGGTGGAGGTGAATGGATTGCCTAAGCCTGCTAGTTCAAGACCAGCCCAGGCAACTTGGTGAGACCTCATCTCTAAAATAAATCACCCCCACACACAAAAATCAACTTCGCACTTTAAGAAGATGGAGAAAATGTAAACATGAGGAGACGTAAAATGGAAGACATAAAACTCAAATTGAATTTCTAGAGATGAAAATACAATATCTGAAATGAAAAATACACTAAAAATTAGCATATTAGACACTACAAGACCAAAGAGTAATGTATTTGAGGACATAGCAACAAAAACTATCCCAAGTGCTGAGCTCTGTGGCTCAGCCTGTAATCCCGTGCCTTTGGGAGGCTGACGTGAGTGGATTGCCTGAGCCCGCGGGTTCGAGACCCACCTGGGCAAGTTGGCAAGACCTCATCTCTACAATAAGAATAAAAATAAAAAAATCAGCCAGGCATGGTAGTGCATGCCTGTAATTCCGTCTACTTGGAAGGCTGGGGTGGAAGGATCGCCAGAGCCCAGCAGGTCGAGGCTGTGGTGGCTGGGAGCAGCCACTGCACTCCAGTCTGGGCAACAAAACTATCCCAAGTGAAAAACATAGAGTAAAAAATCATAGGGGAAACAAAAAGAAAAGAGTATCAGTGAGCCGTGGGACAATATCAAGAGGAAAAGGCAAAAGTATTTGAAGAAATAATGCCTAAAAACTTTCAAATTTGGTTAAAACTTCAGATCCAGAAAGCTCATTAGAATCTAACCAGGAAAACTTGAAGAAAAACATACCAAGTTATATCATAATCAAACTGGTGAAAAACAGTAATAAAGAGAATATTTTAAAAGGAGCTGGAGTAGTGGGAAGAGATACATATACAGTGAAAGAAAGAAAAGAATGAAAGCAACTTCTTGTCAGAAACAGACAGACTTACAGACAGTGCTCTGAGATCATTAAAATACTGGGGGAATAAACCTGGCAACCAAGAATACTATACAAGCAAAAATATCTGTCTTTCAAAAGTGATAGCTAAATAAAGATTATAGATAGACAAATGCTGAGAGAATTTATCACCCACAGGAAATTTCAATTTTTTTCCCACTACAAAAAAATACTAACAGCATCTCTTCTGGCAGAAATAAAATGATGCCAGATAGAAATTTGAAAAGGAAGACTTTTGGAAATTGATAATATGTTAGTAACCATTAAATATTTCTATCATTTAAAAATCCCTTTAAGAGATAATTGTTTAAAACAAAATCAAAGTTTTGTTGAGTGCATACCATATTAGAAATAAATTTTATATCACTCATAACTGGACCCTGAACATTTACCATAATACTATAAGAAAGGAATTGACAGTAGCAGGATACTGTTGGGGTGGCAGTGGGGTCACAACATCAATAAGAGTACCTGATCTCAAACCAGGCAAATTGGGGACAAAAGGGAGGCCCAAACTTTACCTGTGTGATGTCCACTTGTATACCTAAGCCTGAATTGTACCCCATAGCTTTAAAATAAAATATTTTTGTAAAAAAAGAAATGTATAACAGGAATAACACAAAGGATAGAAGAGAGAAATGAAATAATACTGCCTTAAAGTTCTTACACTACATGCAATGTGGTATATTTTGATTAAAAGACTGACTGGGAGTAATTAAGAAGATAACTGCAAACTCTAGAGCAAAGTTTAATATATATCAGTGGAGTTACACAAAATAATTAACTAACCCCCAAAAAAGGCAAGAAAATAGAGGAGAGGGAAAAAGTATGAAACATAAGAAACAAATAGCAGATGGTAGGTAGAAACCTAACCATAGTGATAATCACATGAAATATAAATGATCTAAACAATTAAAGGCACAGGTTATCAGAATGAATTTTTTTTAAATAATTATATGTTGTTTAATATAAATCCACTTTAAATATAAACATGCAGATAGGTTAAGAGTAAAATGATGGAAAAATAAATACCATACTCGCACAATCCAAAGAAAGTTAGAATGACCATAGTAATATTAGATAAACCAGATTTCACAACAAGGGCTATTACCAGGGAGAAACAGAGTAAATGCATGATGACATAAGGTTCAATTCATTAATAAGATATAACAAGCCAGGCTCGGTGGCTCAGCCTGTAATCCCGTGCCTTTGGGAGGCTGAGGTTAGTGGATTGCCTGAGCCCGCGGATTCGAGACCCGCCTGGGCAGCGAGACCTCATCTCTACAATAAATCAAAAAATCAGTCGGGCGTGGTAGCGCGCGCCTGTGATTCCGGCTACTCGGAAGGCTGAGGCGGAAGGATCACCGGAGCCCAGCAGGTCGAGGCTGCGGTGGCCGGGAGCGGCCACTGCACTCCAGTCTGGGCGACCGAGTGAGACTCCAACTCAAAAAAAAAAAGAAGATATAACAGTCTTTCAATTTATATGCAAATAATAACAGATTCAAAACACCTGAAGCAAAAACTATTAAAAAAAACTAAAAAGAAATAGGCAAATTCACAATTACAGGTGGAGATTTTAACAGTGATAGACCAAGTAAAAAGAAAGTCAGTAAAGGTATAGGAGACTTGACCAATATTTTTAAGTAACTCAACCTAATTGACATTTTATAAAAATCCCACCTAATAATATTAATAAGGGCACACAACACATGTACCAAGATAAACCATATTCTGGACTATAAAACAAGTCTCTATTAATTTAAAATAATTCAAATCATACAAAGTATGTGTTCTGATCATAGTAAGTTAGAAATCAATAACAAAAAAGATATATGGAGAAGCTCTAAGTATTCGAAAATTAAACATATACTTCTAAATAACTAAGGATTAAAAAAAAGAAATCACAAAGGAAGCAGTAAATATGTTGGAAATTAAAATTAAATGAAAATTAAAAGGCAGTGTATCCAAATTTATGCAGTGCATCTAAAGCAGTGCTTTGAGAAAAAATTATATTTTTAAGTGCTCTCAAAATAGCGTTGTAATCATTTATAGTAAAAAAAGAGTAAATTAAACCAAATAAGGACGAAGAAGAAATAATAAAAAATTGAGCAAAAATCAATAAAATAGAAAATAATAGTGAAAAATTAACCAAATATTACCCATTGAAAAAAACCATAAGGTAAACAATTGTAGTCAGACTGCTCATCTTAAAGAAAGTATACACAAATTACAAATATCAGAAAGGATAGCGGTGGCAATATTACACATATATATTAAAATAGTAAGGGAATATTATGAGTAACTTATGTCATTTAGATAAGATTGACAAACTACAAAAGTTACTCGTCAAAAGACAAACTACCAAAGCTCACTCAAGAAGTAATCTGACTAACTCTAGATCATTTAAGTTGGATTTTAGGTAAAAACTTCCTTATAAAGAAAATTCTAGGTCCAGATGTTTTCATTGATACCAAACATCTGAGTAAGCAATTACCAATCCTATAGAAAACCTTCCAAAAAATGAAGAGAAGAATATGAATCATAACCCATTTTATGAGACAAGCATTACTCTGATACCAAAACCAGACAAAGTCATAGAAGAAAAGGAAATTTACAAACCAATATTTTTCATAAGCATGAATGCAAAAATCCCTAACAAAATATTAGCACATCAAATCCAGAAAAATATAAAAATTCCATGTGAGATTTATCTTAGAAGTGCTTAGCCAAACTTTTAAAGTGAAGCATTTCTGAGCCAAACATTTAAAAAAATCAATATATCCTCCCAAATTAATAAAATAGGAAAGACACATAATTATCTTAATAAAGGCAGAAAATCTATTTGGCTATATCTAGCTCTCATTCATGATGAAAACTCAAAACTACGAAGGAACTACTAAGAGAGGAACTTTTTCACCTTGATTTTTAAAATCCTACAACTCATACATACTTAATGATAAAAGTCTGACTGTCATATTTAGACTTATGAGATCAGAAAAAGGCAGAGCTGTTCACTCTTACCACTGTACTAGAGGTCTTAACCAGTTTAGTGTTCAATAAAAATAATGCATGTAGATTTTAAAAATTAATACTGTTTTTATGCACAGACTGCATGATCCTATATGTAGAAAAGCATCAGGAACCCTTAAAAAAATTATTTAAATTTTTAAGCAAGTTTAATAGGTAACAGGATACAAAGGTCAATATTTATTTTATTTTTTTATTTTTATTATAAATATGTGGGGTACAATTCAGGGTTAGGTATATAAACATTGATCATGCAGGTACCCTTGTTATTTGATTTCAACAAGGGTACCTGAATGAACAATGTTTATATACCTAACCCTGAATTGTACCCCCATATCTTTATAAAAACTCAATTCTACATGTTAGCATTGAACAACCAGAAATAGAAATTTTTAAAATTATCATCTATAATATCATCAAAAATATGAAGTGCTTAGAGATCAATTAATAAGAAAATATGCATAAAGACAATAAATAACAAAATATGTGTAATACCTGTCAACTAAAAATTACAAAATGTTTCTGAGAGAAATTTTTAAAGACTTAAATAAATAATGACATATTCAATGCTATGGATCTGACATCTTTTTTTTTTTTTTTGAGTCGGAGTCACTACATTGCCCAGGCTGGAGTGCAATAGTTCAGTGGCATGTTCATGGCCACCACAGCATTGACCTTCTGGGCTCAGGTGATCCTTCTGCCTCAAGTTTCCAAGTAGCTGGAAACACAGGCACACATCACCATGGATGGTTTTGATTTTCTTTTTTAATTGTAGAGGCGAGATCTCGCCAAGTTTGCCAGACTGGTCTCGAACTCCTGGGCTCAGGCAATTCTTTTGCCTCCACCTCCCAAAGTGCTGGAATCACAGGCATGAGCCACTGCACCCGGGTGGATCTGACATCTTAAGATATTAATTTTCTCCAAATTAATAAATAGAATCCACACAATTCTGATCAAAATCACAATTGACTCTTTTTTATAAAGAACAAAGTTGCAAGATTTGCCCTACCATATTTCAACACTTACTCTAAAACTACATAATCAAGACAATGATTTGTATAGAGATCCACAGACTCATGGAAAAGAATAGTCAATTTTGACAACTGAATACTACTCAGCACCAAAAAAATAAAAAATAAAAAAATAAAAGCTTCTGATACATATAATAACATGGATATAACTCAAATACATTATCCTAACTGAAAGTAGCCATACACAAATACTAAATACTGTTATGAAGCTTCGGAAGAAAGCAAAGTTATAATAACAAAAAACAATTTGTAGTTGCCAGGGCTTATGGATAGGAGAAAGGAAATTGACTGCAAAGGGCACAAGAGGACTTGTTCTATATCTTTATTGTGTTGGTAGTCACACCACTGTATACACTTGCCAAAAGTCATTGAATTGTACACTTAACATTGGTAAATTGTATTGTATATGAATTATGCTTCAGTAAAGCTGATAAAAATAAAGATGGAACCAATGTACATTCAAAAATAATAAAGAACAGAAATTAATAAAATTTTAAAAGATCCTTATCTTTGAAAAAAAACTAATAAAGTGGACATATTTCTATCTAGCAGGACTCAACAAATAAAGAAAAGGAAAGGCATACAAAAAAATATTACAGGAAAAAAGGCCTGAACTACAGATAAGATTTAAAGAATGCTAAGAACACAAAAGAAGAAGAGCCCTGTTTCTCAGTAGGGTCATGTGACTCAATCACACAGTGAACTCCCATCCACCAGTTAAAATGAATCTACATATATCTAAAAGTAATGAAGACATAACTTTGAAATAGAAGAACAGTTGCAAAAGTGTACACACAATTGTATTAATTTATGTAAATGTTAAGCAATAATATATATTTTTTGTGCACTTATTGAAAAAAATTTAAATACATGGGAATTAGAATGCCCTAGACCATTAAATAAGTTGGATTTACCAACTTCAATTTACCAATTACAAGATATTGGTTTCCTTTAGGAAAAAGAGAGCATGAAGGAATAGGGGTGAGGAGTACAAATTTCAGCTATATCTTTATTGTTTCATTTGTGTCACAAAGAAACTGACAGAAACAGAGCTGAAGGCAAATATATATATATGTTTTAGGCATTATTCAGAGTAGATGTCATATTATTTTCTTCACTTTTGGTGTGTTTTAAATGTTTCATAATTTAAAATAATTAAATTGTTATTAAATTATTATTAAGTTTGATTAAAGCCACCTACTACTATAAACTGCATACAACAAAGTAATTTATTGTGTAGTTATCATATTTTTAAATAACCTTGCAATTGACATAGCTACCAGATTCATAAACAAGAGTCAACCAGTGTTCTATCAGAAAACTTCATCAGCTGTATTAACAAATTGAGAATTATATCAATAGATTATTATAGTTCTTTACTGATTTCTGCAAAAAGCTAGAGTTAACACTAGTGTCCACTAGACTGCAATAAGTCACTAAGTGGTGGCTATTAAATCCCATATAATGATTCATTATTGCTAAGGGTGAGTGAGTGCCCTATGATCCTGTCCTTGCAAATGAGGTCAGAGAAATGTCTGTGTCTTAAAAAGAATCAAGTGATAAAAATCCAGTCAGGAATTAGTTGTACCTTGTCCTTATCTGAACACTCATCACTTTGAATCATAATTGCCTGTCTGTATGCTTGGCACACAGTAGGCACACAATCAGCAATTATTGACTGATTGACTAATCTCCTGGAAACTAAATTCCATGAGTAGAGAGATTGTGTCTTCTTATGCCCAGCTACTAATATGGTGGACCCAGAATGAACCAGCAAACATTTCTTAAATTAATGAAGCAGAAGTTAAGATGCTGCTACTTCCATGAAAATTTGCTCTTCAGAGGAAAGGATATCTTCCTCTCAAGTTTATGTCTCCTTTTATAATGTTTAACACCTTTTCTTATAGTTAGTTATGTTTATGTGTCATTTCCATTGCTACATTGTATTACCTTTTACATTTCTTGAAAGAAGGGACTATTCAGTTTTTTGTAATTTATGACAGAGTGATGGAAAGTGGTTAACAAATATCTTAAATCTAAAATTATTTAATTTAAATGCTTTTCTAAATTCAGTTAAATTATATTGACCTTAAAGTATGCAACTTCAAGCCATTTAAAAGGAATTTTCCTTACATGCATTAAGCTATTTGATAGCAAAGAAATTAACTAGAATATGTGGTGCCATGCTACCTACTGGGCTAGTATTCCTGTTTCCTCAGTTTTTTTCTATTAAACCCTAATGAACAGGGACAGCTGCCAAACATTTTCTAGGTCATTTGTTCTGTTTGTAAACAGAAAGTGTACAATATTTAACAAGTTGTAATCATTTGCAAACTAGATTTATGCAGAAAGAAAGAATTACAAGAGAGAGGAGGAAAATTAATGTAAGTCTTAAGTGTTTAATGACCCTGTTAATTGAGAGAGGGATAATTGGAGAATTTAACCAGAAGAGGTAATGTCCTTAGAGTCATTACTCTACTCTAGGAGTACTGCTAATGTTTACCAGGTGATTTTCTTCTAAACTGAAAGTTGAGAGTCAGCCTACTTTAACGCAATAGTTCTGGAATCTAGCCAATCATAAGAATCAGTTGAAAAGCTTTTGAACAACACAAATCTTGGATACCTCTTCATACTTTCTTAATCAGAATCTTCGGGGACCCAGGCATATGGATTTCTAAAAGATGGCCATGTGATCCTTTTGATGTTCTGATTAAAACAAACAAACAAAACTGGCCAGGTTTGGACATCACCGCTTTAGACCAGGATTTTTCAACCCTGGTAGTGTTAACATTTTGAGATGGCTAATTGTTGTGGAGGCTGTCCTGTGCAGGGTGTTCAGCAACACCTGTGATACAGTAGATGCCAGTATCACCCTCCCTCCCCTGATTTATACAAGTAAAAATGTCTCAAGACATTACCAGTCCCCCCGCTGTGGGGGGGTAAAATCACCACCAGTTGAGAACACTGCTTTAGTGCTTTATAATAACCCTGATAAAACTTTCTGCAATAAGAGAAATATTCTTTGTCTGCAATGCCTGACACTGTAGCCACAAACAACATATGGCTGTTGAGGGCTTGAAATGTAGCTAGTATAATTTGGAACTGAATTTTAAATTTTATTTTATTAATCTTTTTTGTAAAAGCTACATATGACTAGTGGCCATTATATTGAACAGCACAGCTTTATAAGATGCAGATCTGATGGCAAGCAGTGGAATCCATACAATTCCCCCTAAGTGCTTCTGAGACCTGCCATGTACAAATAATTTACAAGAACAGAAAATCGATATATACACGTTTCTGTCTGAATAAGAAAAAAAAACTTACGAAGTTATAACTAAAAGAAAGTTTACTTGCAGTTCTATTTTCTAAAGGCTGCCTAGGAAATATTTTTTGTTACCAACCTTGATATTCAGATTATCCAGCCTGGCTGGGGAGAGCCCCTTTCAGTCCTAATCGTGATCGCTTTTTACTGTCCTTAACATTTTCTTGGGAAAAGTTCTCACTGTTCTGTTTTCTCTCACTTCTTAACAGGTTAAATATACAATTACCTAATGACCTAGTAATTTTACTCCTTGGTATTTATCCAAGAGAAATGAAAACATGCCTACACAAACAGTAGTACATGAATGTTCACTGTAGAATTATTCATAATATCCAAAAAGTGGAAATAATCCAAGCACCCATCAACTGATGAATGGATAAACAAAATGTAGTATATCTATACAATGGAAAGTTATTGGGCAATAAAAAAGAGTGAACTACTGATACATGCTACAATACAAACAAATCTTAAAAACTGTATGCTGAGTAAAAGAAATCAGTCACAAAAGACCCCATATTATATGATTAATTTATATGAACTGTCTAGAATAGGAAAAAATCTATAGAGACAGAAAGTATAATAGATTAATGATTGCCTAGGGCTTGGGTGAACAGGGAAATTTGGTGGTAATCGCTTTTGAGTAATCTTCTGGAGGTGATTAAAATGTTCTAAAATTAGATTGTAGTGATAGTTGCACAACTCTGCAATTATGCTAAAAATCATTGAATTGTATGTTAAATGAATTATATCTCAATAAAGCAGTTTTAAAATCTGTCAGCATAATTCATCACATTAACATCACCAACAAGAAAATCTGCATGATCATATCAATTTGTGCATAATATATATTTTTGAACTGGAATTTGCTTTTGAAAAATGTTATTCCAAAATAGTCTCTCCATTGGCTACCACCATACTCATTCCCAGGGTAAGTGAAGTGACCCTGCATGTATCCAAACTCAGGTCTTACTCATCCCACTCTAAGAGTCCCACTGTAGAACAGTGTATGCATGTTGAAGACACCCTTGGAATAACCCCAGCCTGCAACTGAATTGTCCATCCTTGTAATTCCTGAGTTCTTTCCATCTCTCCACTCCAGAGGAATAATGGACACACACACACACACACACACACACACACACACACACATTTACACACACTGCCAATGAAAAAATATAAAAGGTTTCCAATATCCAGCCTAATTTTGTCATGAGTCAGGCTGGTCAGACCCTGTCCTTGATGTAAATTGCTAAGCCATGTAAAAGAAACAACTTTGTCAGGGTATGAGATGATATTCACTTTTAGGGCTTTGAGTGCTCCATGTAGCCCCAGACAGAGCCCATTCTTC
This sequence comes from Cephalopachus bancanus, assembly GCA_027257055.1. Lineage (NCBI taxonomy): Eukaryota > Metazoa > Chordata > Mammalia > Primates > Tarsiidae > Cephalopachus > Cephalopachus bancanus. The sequence continues at coordinate 11,522,805 of JAPVLO010000046.1, read as the reverse complement.
AACTTTAAGCTCACTCAACTCAGATAACTTTATAGGAAATGAATGCACTTGTAGGTTTTTAGTTCTAAAGTGAGATATACAGAAAAGAACTATCAGGCTCATGCTGCTTGAGCACTGTCTTGGAGACTTTGAAGTATGCAGAATGTGGGGGGAGGGGAAATGGCAGCATCAAGTGAATTCTACCTTGCATAATGTAAGCCAAAATTTTTTTCTGAAGCAATGATGCTATTATCCTCCAGAAGAAATAATGTTGCATGAAGTTAAATGGTTTCAGTGGTTAAATGGAAATCTGTTATGAAATTATATGAAGAGAAGTACATTGGAAGACAGGAAAGAACTGACTTGTTAAAGAAAAACATGTATGGAGAAACACTAGTTTGCAGACAGGGCAGTGACCATAGAGTTAAAAGCAATGACGTGGGCATGTGCCTGAACGTTAACCCATTTCCAACCTTTCTTTCATTTATTGAGGATGCAGATGTTATATGTAGAACTTTTAAAAGCTAAGTCCCTTAGGATGGTTTAAGGAAGAGTTTGATTTGTTTGGAAGTCTAAGTGCCATCTTCAAGACAAGATACCATACTCTGAATTTCTTATGTCTAGATAGAGTGTCAGCCTTCCCTGACCCTCACAGTCTGGCTGGATTGGGTACTCCCTACTCTGTATTCTGACAGCACCCTGGAAATACCCTTTGTGCTATATGCACTTAAAATATTATTTTTGAGGGTTTTTTAAATCTGCTTTTCCCACTAGACAGCGAACATCTCAAGAACTGAGACTTATTGTTGGCATTTGTGTGGTTTTCAGATATCAAGTGCCTTATAGTCTTATCAGAGTTTATAGTCAGATATAGTTTTCTGTCTCTGGTGGGGAGTATTTCATTTTCAGGTGTTCCATAGGCTAATTGGCTCCTTTCCCCAGATTAGATAATTCAAAAATTAACACCATATCTGGACTCTGCTGCAGACCTTGTGATAAATCAGACTGTACTGCATTACTAACTTCCATTAGTATTTGAGCAGAGCTCCAAAATGGATGCCTCATACAAAACTGCTCACTAGAGTGGATTTAATATCATTTTATTGGCTTCAAGTCAAATGTTTTTCAGATGGTACTGTCACATGGACATCTGATATTTGAACTGTATTCCCCCAGGTAGACACCCTGGTGAATTTTATCCATTATTACTGTCATGTTTATATGAGATACTAAAGAAACAAGTTGCTCAGTGATACCTGTAGGGTCTGAAAGAATTCACACTTCCCTGTTCTCTGTCTTCATGGGAGGTATGGCTGAAGGGAAAGGATAATTCAGCTGTTGAAAATTCAGATTTATGCCTCAGATTATGTACTCAGATCCCAGAAATGGAATCAGAAATTTTATGATGTTCCTTGTATGTTCCACATCCCAAGACCTAATCCCAGATCTTAACCTCTTTTTTGTTTGTTTGTTTCTTTAACCCATTCCATTCCTCTGAGTAGAACTTTTCAATGATAACATTATAATGGATTGTCTGGACAAGAAGCAGGTTTTCATCAAATCTTTGGGTATGATCTTTCCATTTACACACCAGCTAAGTAGGACTTATGGCAAACACAGTTTCTTTTTCCTGGACTATCTATCAGCGCTGACACAATCTCAGTTTTAAAAAAAGGGAGCAATAAATAAAGTCCATGGGTGTTCCCCCAGGCAGCACCAGCCTGTTCAAGCCAGTCATTATCACCAGAGGTACAAGCAATCCTTTTAGGAACTCACTCCTCCTGCCCCTGCTCTCCAGGCCCCTGGGATCAGAGAGTGGCAGATAGACATACACTGTTCTTTATTTCTGAAAACACACAGATGGACTTTGGATTGAAGAAATCTGTATTTGTCAAAACCTTTGGCCAGAGTTATAAATCTGCAGGCCACGTGGCAGGGATGTCTTTGACTCTGGAACAAAGAACAAAGAGCATTTTAGTCACACTGAGAAAAACACCAAAGAAGCAGAAACTGCAGGAGTATTGATACCACCTACCCCTATCCTGGAGCAACACCCTACCTTCCCTTTTGGCTCCTCATGTAGAGGTGTCTCTGCGAGTTCTAGTTCCAAGTCTGGGGTACTGAACAATAAAATGAGTATTAAAATCATCCTCCAGGCTCTACAAGTCCAAACTTGATGATAAGTTTAGATTTTTCAGAGTCAAAAAACCTCAAAGTAGTCTCAATAAACCTGGTATTTTACTTCCTTGTTGAGTTAAGTGATAAAGATATAACAATTCCCACTGCACCTGGTAAGATTTTTTTTTTTTTCATTTTTAAATTTTTTTTATTTTAAAGATATGGGGTACAATTCAAGATTAGGTATACAAGTGGTCATTGGACGGGTAAAGTTTGGTCCTCCCTTTGGTCCCCACTTTGCCTGGTTTGAAATCAGGTACCTTATTGATGTTGTGTCCCCCTTCCCCATCCTGGCAGTGTCCCACTACTGCCAATCCCTTTCTTATAATATTATGGTAAATGTTCAGGGTCCACTTATGAGTGAGAACTTATGGTACTCTGTTCTTTATTTCTGTGATAGATCACTGAGTATGATAGACTCTAAATCCATCCAAGTTGCTGTGAAGTACACGTTTGTCCTTCTTTATGACTGCATAATATTCCATTGTGTATATGTACCACATTGTGTATATGTATCCATTGTGTATGTGTACCACATTGTGTATATGTATCCATTGTGTATTTTAAAGCATTTTTTTTCTGGTTCACAAATATATTTTCACTATAGGACATTTTTCAAATGTATAAAAGTATTAGAAAAAAATTTTCATAATCCCACCACAATACATTTTGTTTACCGTGCTGTTTTGTAATTAAAGTTAACATTTAAATCTTACAGAATAAAAAAGAAAAAAAATGGATTTCTATTTTCACCTTTTAAATTCTGAAATTCACAACTGATTGCCTAAAACATCAAAGCATACTTGGACAGGGACCTTGTTTGAGAAGGGTAGTATATTACAGTAGGGTGTGAGAACTTGTGAAACCAAGCCAGCTCCACAGGAATGTGCACAGTACAACATCCTCTGAGAAATTCTGACAATGTCAAGAAATATCTCTACTTCTAATTGGCCAAATCCTGCTGTCACTTACAGGGTACAGCCCACAATCAGTGGAGGGATTCCAGAGGTCTCTGATATTACCTGAGTTCTTATCACAGACACTAAACTTCAGGCAATTAAACTGGAAAGAAAGCAATTGAGTAGTGAAAACAAGAATGATTGAGGTTTGTGGATTTTCCTTGATCCTTCAGTGATGAGGATCAGACAGAAGTCTCCAGCTGCCTTACAGAAGGAAAAAGATCTTTGAAGGGTGGTTTCTAACAACCTGTGAAATTATCTGGGCTTAGAAGGGAGTTCTGGTAAGAATGAGGATCAGCTAAGTACTAAACCAGGTTCCACTGACCTTAAGACCAAGTATTAATTAAGATGACATCTGGTTTGGAGTGATTGCGAGTTGTTTGTAAGCTCTGTGGGACTTCAGGGGCCATCTGAAGACAGATCTACTTACAAATGTTGGCTTCCTGGGCCTGTGATTAACATGGACACTTTTGCCTTTCTTATCTTGTTCTCCATTGCATTCTTCAATTTCCAATTCTGAAATTTAAAAGAAAAAAAATTGGCACCTCTCCTGGCTTCAGTTTCATCATCTGCACAATGATGAGTTGGACAGGATAATCACTGAATAGTCTTCCTAGCTTGAATTCTATTCTCCGTGGTTCAAAAGACTTAACATCCTGCATCAGGCAGGAACAGTGTGGTCACTACTCCAGGTCAACAGTGCTGACCTCTTGGAAAAGCTGGGATGTTTACTAAAGTGACATTTCGATGATTTCCCCCACTAAATCCAGTTCTTCTTTTGTTATTTAATGTGTAAGAGACTAGGGCCGCTGTCAAAGGGGCTTCAAAAAATGGAGGAGGAAAGAAAGGCATGTGGGTAAAGGCAGTGTTTTGCTTTTTTGTGTTTCAGTAATTTTCTTCTGATTTTTATCTTTTTAGGTTTCAGATGCTCACTATTATCTGATTACAACTTTTGTTTACATAGCTTGTTGACTTCATTTCTCAGCAAACGTTTTATTAAATGATTTCTAGAATAATTTTCCCTTCAAAGTCTTTTTGAAAAGGTCTCTTTAGAGTGCTTGAAATGCACACTACATTTCAAAAAGGTTTATTATTTTTCTCTCTAACAACTGTGAGGTGGGAAGTTCTGATTCCTCCTTTTGAATAGTGAGGAAACTAAACTACATGGATAATAAACACACTAAGACAGCAGAATAGGTCTTGCGTACAATGTCACTAAATGATACACAATTACAGTTCTGGAGGAGAGGGGAAGGACTGTACAGCATGAATGGAATCACGTGGATACCTAAATTTCCTAGTTTACTCTAAGGCACATAATGGGTGGCAATTCTAGATAAATATCCGGATCGTTTATTTCCTCACCAGGCATCTTTCTAAGCTTGCTGTCTTAAATCTTGTTTTCATCTTTTTATAAGCTACCTTGTCCAAATTTATGCTCCAGCCCTGACAACCCATAAAGGTTGCATACTGAAGCTGTCTCCTTTCATCTCAAGCCTAAATTATAATGCCTTCAAACTTCCCAGGGTAGCAGAATGTAACCAACCCAACAGCGGTGTAGAAAGGTAACTGCCCAAGGAATGGCTCAGTACTCCAGTTAAGTTAGATCATCATCTCTGACCTGTCACCTGAGGCCTTGGTGAACGCTGAGGGTATGAAATAGAATTGAATGTAGGGGTCTGCATTCTCTGGAGACAGAGAACGAAAGAGTCAAGAAAACAAGTTCTATATCCAAACCCCAAAGAACAACTTGCATGACTAGTACAAAGCCATTTGATAGACTCTGCATTACAGAATCAACTTGAAGAAGCTATGTGAAGTCATTCAGTTTATCCCCTACATTCAAAAACTTGACAGGGATTCACCAAATTACTTTGTATGCCTTCAGAAATGTATTGGGATGAAATATAACCTACAACATTTTTCAGGACTAGAATTGTTTCAAAGTATCCTTTGGTAATCCTTTCCAATGACTTATCAACAACTACCACTCAGCTAATATCTAACCTAGATCATTCATGCTACTTATTTAAGCCATTTATTTTCTTTGATACCTTGGGAGATATGGGAGAACAGCTGGTTTCTTTTTTCTGGTTTCTTCTCAATGTGTGAACTTTCCTTGCTCTAACTCAGAGTGAACAAAGCATTCAGGGGAGAATCTAGAAGAACACAGATTGTTTAATTCTCAGAATAAGAAGAATCAGGGATAAAGTTAGGGCTTTGACTTTTCTACCTATTAGCTGTGTGCTCTTGGGCAAATGATATAACATCTTTCAACTTCAATTTATTATTCACAATAGCAAAAACATGAAACCAACCATGCTGCCCATTGAAAGTGGACTAGATTTTAAAAACGTGGTACATATACATGATGGACTATTACACAGTCATAAAGAAGGACAAAATTATGAACTTCGCAACAACTTGGATGGATCTAGGGTCTATAATATTCAGTGATCTATCACAGAAACAAAGAACTGAGTACCACATATTCTCACTCATAAGCGAACCCTGAACAATTATCAAAATACTGTAAGAAAGGGATTAGCAGTAGTGGGGAAAATGCCAGGGAAAGGGGGGGCACACTTCATCAATAAGGGTACCCGATCTCAAACCAGGTAAAGTGGGGACCAAAGTAAGGCCCAAACTTTACCTGTACAATGACCATTTGTATACCTAACCCTGAATTGTACCCATCTTTAAAATAAAAATTTAAAAAAATACTTAAGCCAAAGATTATTATAAGTATTACAAAAGTGTAATATATACAAAAAATGTCAACTGTGAAGTGCAATACAAATATTACAAATAATTATTCAGATACTAGTTATAATTATTCACTTGTCATGAGGATTACACCAGAATAATTATGATAAAATAGCAATTGTTGGGAGGGAGTGGAGAAATCGGAACTCTTGTACATGGAACTCTTGTGCTGGTAGGAATGTAAAATGGGATAATGGCTGTGAAAAACAGTACTGAAGCTCCTCAAAAAAGTTAAACATAGGTGGTAATATCACTTCTGGGTATACACACATTTTTTTTTCCCCCCTCAAGTACCAACTTGAACTCCAGGGATCCTATGAAATGTTGATTCAATGGCATTTTCTATTGCATAGCTCCTCCATGCCAAAGACTGCTCAGAGTGCTAGAGCAACTCTAGCTAGGCAACACTAAACATGTATTTGAAAGTGGGAACAGGGAAGAACGGCATAGAGAAAATCCAAAGGCCAGATATTGATTGACAGATTATCTGAGGTTAGCTGAGATAAGCAGCAGTAAATCATTGATGCCATTAGAGACCTACAGTTCAATCCTAGCACAGTAGTACTACATTGCTGCTCTAAGTGGAGTCTTTTCAGTGTACCAAAAAAAGGTGAAGCTCTGCTTTGACAATGGCAGAAAGAGATTATGGGGGTAGGTTTTGTAGACAGTGGTGGCATCAGACTGAGTGATTAATGGAAAGAGCATGAACTTTGGTGACAGACAGATGTAGATTCAAATCCCACTTTTGTCACTTACTGCCTTTATGAATTTGAACAATTATTTCACTTCTCTTAGCTTCTCATATATAGATATACCTACCTCAATGGGTTTGGGCCAAGATGATGACAACTTATATAATGTCCTTCACACATAAAGAACACTAATAATGAGAAGGAAATCAGCAATAAAGTTTTTAATAGAGGCATCTATGATTGTTTCTGAATTAGAATAAAAATAGCACTAACATCATGCCCAGGACTATTCTGAATGCCTTACTTTATTGTCTCTTAGTCCTTGGAAAAATCATATAACCATGCTTACTCCCACTTTATTTGGGAAAACTGAAGTACGAAGATGTTAAGATACTTGCTAAATGTCACAAAGTTAATAATTATTGACAATGGAGTCCAATTTTTAAATTGCAATAATGTTGAACAGAGATGAAACTTAATAGACTCCTAATGAAGGAATTTACTATACATAAAAGCACATAATTTTAGTTTTAATAAATGAGAGGACAAAAAGTTTCTTTAAATTTCTATAGCAAACATACAAAGACATTTTTATGGGCATATTAGTTTTCATTCAGCATTAATTCCATAGATAAAGATAACAAAAGATAAACTGCCATGGCAAATTAATAAGATACTTCATTTTATTACATGACCATCAAAATATTTAAAGATAGAGTATACCAATTTTTATTGTTTATAGCTCTCATCTTTTTGGTCATTTTTGAATTCAAACATTTTAATATAGATAGAAAATCAAATATACAGGTAGTTTAATATGTACCTTTTTCCAATTAATAATTTTAAAAAAAGATTACCTATAAAGATTCTTACTCCTTTTGGGTTACAGTTGGACTCTAATTCTAAAAAAGACTTGTATAAACAAATTAAATCTCAAGAATACCAAACATACCATAGAGGATTGTGGGGTTGCTTGGTTCCTTACTTATTCACCTGATTCAAGTTATTAAAAGTAAAATATGGCCTGGAACAATTCAAAAATCTACAGGAAAATGAAAAGATATACTGTTCATAAGTGTTTGGCATAAGGCACACTATTTCAGTTCTTATTCTAAAAGTCACTGGAATTTTATAATTTAACAAATTACTTAGAAAATATTAAAGAACAGAGGATCATACGTTCTCACTCATAAGCAGACCTTGAACAATTATAATACTATAAGAAAGGGATTGGCAGTAGTGGGAAACTGTCAGGGGATTGCGGGTAGGATTGGCAGTTCAGAGAGGGGCACACCTCATCAACAAGGGTACCTGCATATTCAATGTTTGTATACCTCACCCTGAATTGTACCCCACATCTTTATAATAAAAAAGAAATAATATAATTAAAAATAAAATAAGAAAATATTAAAACAAGAATATTGTTAATCAATACTTGTGGAATATAGGAAATTTTATGTGAAATATAGAAATTAACTTCTAATTAGTGTCTAATTAAACAAAAAAATTTCATGACATTCAAGATATTAGAAAGAGAACAGCAAAATAAAACCAGGGAAAGTAGAAAAAAGAATTAATAAAAATAAAAGCAAAACTGTATTAAGCAGAAAATAATAAAACTGTTCAATCAAAACTCGCATTTTTTGACAATAAATACTTAAAAACTATAAGAATTGGGCATAGCAGGAATTTTAAAAGGCATATAACCAATAATATGGAAAAATATTTTAAATTAAAAGAGAAAGGTTAGTATAAATAAATATTATAATCTGAGCCAGGTTCGGTGGCTCAGCCTGTAATCCCGCGCCTTTGGGAGGCTGAGGTGAGTGGATTGCCTGAGCCCGTGGGTTCGAGACCCGCCTGGGTAGCGAGACCTCATCTCTACAATAAATCAAAAAATCAGCCGCGCGTGGTAGCGCATGCCTGTAATTCCGGCTACTTGGAAGACTGAGGTGGAAGGATCACCAGAGCCAGCAGGCGAGGCTGCAGTGGCCAGGAGCGGCCACTGCACTCCAGTCTGGGCGACAGAGTGAGACTCCAACTCTAAATAAATAAATAAATAAATAAATAAATAAATATTATAATCTGAATTTAAAAATGAATTTGGCTGGGCACAGTGGCTTACACCTGTAATCCTAGCACTTTGAGAGGTCTAGGTGGGAGGATTACTTGAGCCCAGGAGTTTGAGACCAGCCTGGGCAACATAGCAAGATCTCATCTCTACAAACAATTAAAAAAATTAACCAGGTGTGGTAGCATGTACCTGTAGTCACAGTTACTTGAGAGGCTGAGGCAGAAGGATTGCCTGAGCCCAGGAGTTCGAGGTTGTGGTGAGCCAAGATTGTGCCACTATACTCCAACCTGGTTGACTGAGTGATAACCTGACTCAAAAAAATAAAATAAAAATAAATTTTAAAAAGAGAAGGATGAATTTATAAGAAACTAGAAGCTACAAAAATTGATTCAGAAAGATATGGAGAATATGAACTGATCAATAACACTGAAGGAAATTAGAACAATAATAAAAAATATATATCCCTCAAAAGGAACCAGGCCCTGTGTACTTATGATATGTAAATTGTTAAAGACCAAAAAAAGTGAAAAAGTTCTTAGTTTGTGTTTAACAAAAGCTCAGTGTTAAAATTGGACAAAGGATAAACAGTAAAATTATATAAAACAATAAAAACCAATAATACATGTGAAAATGTTTACCAAAATCATAAACAAAGTCAAGTCCAGCATTGCATTAAAAGAATACAATATCAATATCATGGTCTTACTTAAATATATTCCTACTTTAAGGACTATTAATGTAATAATTGTAATTTCTTATATTGGAAGATCTTAAGGAGAAGATCTATATGACATAATTGGTATATGTGAAAATTTGTAAATAAAATTTAATACTCATTCCTGTTTAAAACAACAATAGCCAAGCCTCTGGGTAAGTACGGAATGGAAGGAATCTTCCTTAACTCAGTACAGCAAATCTCTCAGAAACCTACAGCAAACTTATACTTTGCTCCTCTCTTACTTTAGGCAAACACCAAAAAAACGATTTCTCACTTGAGTGTTGATCCAATTATTGCTGATCAGCAGGCAGCTATCCTCCACACAGTCATTTAAGTGAGTTTTTCAGAATCCTTGTATACCATGGCCCAACTCCTAGAACCTCATCATCTACATCCAGCCTTCAAAACAGAAAGATGAAGTACAAATGAGGGCTTCTTATGGACCTGGAAAGAATGGCTGTACATGTTCTTACATGGCTCTACCTAACTGAGGGAGGCAGGGAGATGAACTCTAGCTGTGTACTTAAAGGGAGAAGTGGAAGACTGTTCTGGTGGACAGTTAGTATTCTCTGCCATAGTTAGCTTCTCTGGCTACTATATGTCTACACATATCCTTCTTCACAATCATACTCCTCTGAAGGAAGAGGGCCAAAATGCCATGCAGTTACCACACACATCTCTAAGTTCAAGAACTCAGAGTGCTGCAAAGTCCAATGCATCAAATATGGAAGTGGTTCATTATGGTTTGATGACCTATGCACTGAAAAATGTTTACTGTTCCTCCATACCCCAACCACCCAAAACAAGTTAGTGGAGCAGAGAACAACCACAACAAAAAATTCCATTTGGAAAAGGGAGAACAGAAAACACACCAAATCTCATATCAAACAAAAAACCAAGGTCCTGGTAGAACTATACCCAAACATGAAATACCTAAACATGAAAAAAAAGAGCCATGAAATATAGAACGCAATACAGAAAACTTTTAAAGTCATGGAGTAAAAAGGCCTCATGAGTGAGACGCAACATCCAGAAATCTTAAAGTAAAATGAAAACAAGATGGTAGGAGTAAATCTAAATATATTTTTAAATAATCTTAAATTTGATTTGGGTAAATTTGTTTCATAATACACAAAATATTCAGATGAGGAAGCTGAAGAACAATGACATTTTAGTGGCTAGTCCTTTTATAAAAGGTAAAATACTCCAGCTATGTGCAGTTTACTGTAACAGAGCCCAAACTTTGATGACTCTAAGTTTGAAGACCGGCACCTAGCAAGTCCTAACAAAAGACTGGCAACAGCAATATCATCAATATCAGACAAAATAGAATTGAAAGTCAAAAACACAAGCCGGGCTCGGTGGCTCAGCCTGTAATCCTGCACCTTTGGGAGGCTGAGGTGAGTGGATTGCCTGAGCCCGCGGGTTCGAGACCCGCCTGGGCAGCGAGACCTCATCTCTACAATAAATCAAAAAAAAATTAGCTGGGCGTGGTAGTGCGCGCCTGCAATTCCGGCTACTTGGAAGGCTGAGGCGGAAGGATCTCCGGAGCCCAGCAGGTCGAGGCTGCAGTGGCCGAGAGCGGCCGCTGCACTCTGGTCTGGGCGACAGAGTGAGACTCCAACTCAAAAACAAAACATTAAAAGTATCCAAAAAGGACACTTCATATTGTTAAATAATTCACAGAAAAGGTATAATGATATGAACATAAATACCCCAGCATAATTCTAAAATACCTAAAAAGTTGGTAACATCACAAGGGAAAATTAGCAAATACACATCATAGTGATCTGTTAAAGTTTCCTACTGTGTTAGACTATGAATAAAAATAGAGTATTAAAATAATAATATTAACATATTTATGCTAATAGATATACATAGAACTTATACCTAACAGAGAATACACAATTTAACTACTCAGATACATTTACAAAAAGTTGGTTCATTAGAAAGCCACAAAATTATAACAAAAAATAAGAGAGACCACTTATCTATCCACAGTATTTTAAAATTAGATATCTTAAAAAATTGAACCCAGACACACCTTGCACACTTCTTTTTTTTTTTGAGTTGGAGTATCACTCTATCACCCAGACTGGAGTGCAGTGGCCGCTCCTGGCCACTGCAGCCCCTACCTGCTGGGCTCCAGCGATCCTTTCGCCTCAGCCTTCCAAGTAGCTGGAACTACAGGCACGCGCTACCACACCCGGCTAATTTTTTGATTTATTGTAGAGATGAGGTCTCACCAAGTTGCCCAAGTGGGTCTCGAACTCGCGGGTTCAGGCAATACACTCACCTCAGCCTCCCAAGGTGCGGGATGACAGGCTGAGCCACCGAGCCCGGTTCAGACACACTTCTAAATAACTTATTGGTTAAAGGGAATTCCAGAATTGAAGTTGCAAAGTATTTAGGGCTGAAGAAAAATGAAAGCACTCCTGCCTCATACAAAGTCAATGTAGTCAATTTTGTTCAATATCTGCTCAAGAAATGGTATTGAAAGAAAGGGGGAAGTTAATGATGACCTTCTTTGAATTATAAATAAAATAGTGAATGTGTTCATTTTCCTCTGATGAGGAAGTCCTCATTATAGAAAGATTTCTTTTGGAATGACAAAGAGAATAAAATGTTGGTGTCAAAAAGGATAGCTATGAAAAAAGCAGCTATCTAGGATGGCTATATTCATAGAGTTTAGGAGAGTTTAAAGTCTTGTAAAGCTTCACAATGATTGGTTGTGTTCCAGCATTTTAAATATTTTTTTAAAAGAAATAGTAAAGTAATTAAGAATATAATAGAGTTAAATTTAGTGATAAATTCCTGACATAAAAGCAGTGTACTGTATGAAAGGTCTTTGAAATAAAACAGAATAGAGAGAAGGTGATTCTAATAAAATTTTATCTTTAGCAGCATATATAATCAAACTCCTCCAGTATAAGTACTTTTCTATTCTGTTCTCATATTGTACTGATTTGTGTGTATTCAGAGTATTTTATTATAAGAGTATATCTATGGCTGAATAAACTTCTTGGTGTTTGTAGACTTTACATTTTATTGGAATATTTGTATATAAATGTTTTCATCAAATTACCAAATCAATGACAATTTATGGTGCATGAAAAGCTGAATTAATGAATTCTTTTGTGGGAGGAAAGAAAAAGACTCTATTGCTGTTGCACTCTTAAATATTGAACTTTATGCATTCTGAACTAATATGAAAATGTATTTCTTATGGCAAAAGATATGTAAACATGAAAAAATAAAGATATGTTTATATCAAGGAGTTATAGGGGACGAAGTTTAGAAGATAATTTGAGGCCTAATAGTACAGGGCCTTGAAAACTAGCTTTTTGGGGACCTCAAAGATTATCTAGTGTTCAGTCAATCCCTTTGTCTTATTCCCAAGAATCCCTTCAACTTTTTATAAACACTTACTAAATAACAGGCCCAAATAGCATTCATAATGAGGAATCTGGCATATAAACAACGGGTAACCATTGGAGATTTTGATTTTGATATTAAGAATGACACAATCATAATAGTTTTGGAGAGATCTGTTATGGCAAATTTAGGATCAATCTGTCGGAGGAGCTCCTTGAAGCCAGTTAGAAGTATCTTGTAATATGTCAGATCTGAAGCAATAAATGCCAAGATAAAGGTGATATCCAAGGAAATGTGGGGAAAGGAGACAGAAGTGGAAATATTGCTTGGAGTCTCTTGAGTCACTCTATAATAGTTTTGCCTCTGCTGCTGATTGTATAGTTCAACGTCCCTCATGTTTCTTCACAGGGAAAATGGAGTATAGCTAGATGATCACTAACAGCTTCAGAGTCTGTGACCACATGAGCACCTGGAAGTAGAAGGTCAAGGGTAGAGATTATTGCAGACCCTATGTCTCTTCTCTTCCATAGGGTTCAGCTGTAGATGCCTGACCCAAGCTAGTCATCTCATTCCCTCTCTTGAGAATCTAAGAAACCCAAAGATTAGGAATTCGTAGCTGACTCATATTAGTGATAGAACTGTAAACAGAAAGTCTGTGAACTCTTACTATTGAGATCCCAAAGATTCTTTGAACTAATTGTGTAAATATTCCCTGAAACCCATGTAATATCCTATAGATGCATCCAGGAAGAAAAATTACCTGTTAAATTAAACTAGCCTAACTTGATTTCTCATACATTTAAACAAAAATTTTTTGACTAAACAAACCTTAATAGACTAGACAATAAGAAATTAAGGGCTGTGTTTCAGGAATGTGTTTCATCACAGGAACGTTGCCTACGACCCCCCCCCCAACGCAGAATCACACATACACAAACACATAATCCAGAAAGTTTCTAATTAGATTACTAAACTTTCACCTCACTTGTCAGCAACCACATATATCCAGAATACTGAAAATATCAACCAATTAAATATCTTTCTCTCTCTTAACGTTCTATACCTTTGAAGAAACATTTTATAGTTTTTTATTGTAATTATTATTACTAAAAATAAAAATATTTTAAGATCTGAAAGTATTCTATACTAAATGATAAAAGGACAACCTTGGACTCAGATGGCTAAGGTGAAGCAGCTAGAGTGAATTTCTTCCATAGAGTAAACTAAGATAGAGTTTCCTTAGCACATAGAGAGTAACAGGATCAGCAGCACACCTCATAACTCTTCAAAGAAGTGATAATAACCACAGAGTGCAAAGAAGCAAAAAAAATCCATCTACCTGGACTGGAACTAGCCAAACCCTGCACCACCACTGTCCACCTGCAGCTTCCAGACACAATGGGGAAGGTGATTGAGGGGAATTCAGGAGTTCTAAGCTTCTGCTACAGACTTGGTGGGCCCCATGAGCCTTGCAGGACTTCAGTTCTTCCCTGGAAACTGCTTTACCCACAGCCTTGTTCTGTTGAAGCCCATGTGAAGTGGTTCAGGAAAAAAAAAGGCCTTGAAAGTTCCAGCTACCAATTCCAGGAACTCAATCCTTGTGGGTAGCATGCCTGCTTTCTAGCTGGCCTGGGAGGGGACAGTCCCCAAGGGCAAAATCCACAGCTGCAGATAGTGCCTGACTGAGGCAGGTTGCTGTGAGAACACCTGAGGCCCTGAGGCCAGCTGCACTTTGACATTCACAAGACAAACTGCCTAAGGCCAAGGTGGGAAGCCTAGTGGGACTCATTGTCATAGCAACCTCTCACTCCACATGTAACCCTTCTGTGCCTGTTCTGCCCAACAGAGTTACTCCGGTGGCCTAGGACTCCCCCCTAATCCCCCCTGGGTAGCCAAGAGTGCACTTTTCTGGGGTGTTCAAGCTCCTTCCTATCAACCTCCACACTCTCCTTGAAGGCTCAAAGGAGAGAATTTGGGTAATCCCAAGAACCTTGCTCTCTGCCTATTTTGACTGGGCACTTTCATGGTGCAACAAATCCCAAGAAGAAAGCTCACAACCCCCATCACAGCTAGCTTTCTCCTACAAGTGCCAATTCTTGGCCAGAGGTCAACATTACAACTCACCATATCAGATATAATACCTCAGCTCTGGAGAAGGCCTGATCCCAAACCCCAACTAACACCATTTTCCAAGACCCTTTGGCCACTCAGGACAACATAAACCAGTACAGGTACCCAGCACAGGACTGTCATACCTGGCAACTGAGACACTCACCACACCAAGGCTATATATAACCAAAAGAACCCTACAGTGCTTATATCAGCTCCCTTACCAACCTTAAATAAGAAGAAATAGTCTACCCCAATGAGAAGGAACCAAACAGAAAAAAACTTCTGATAATGTGAATAAACAGTAATCTATATATCCAAAAGACCACACCAACTCTTCAACAATTAATCCTGACTAAAAGGAAATTTTTGAAATTCCTGACATGGAATACAAAATGTTTATTATAAAATTGATCGATGAACTTTGGGAGAAAATTGAAAACCAACATAAAGAAATTTTTTAAACTATTCAGGACATGAATTTAAAATTCTCCATAGAGGTAGATATCTTTTTAAAAAAGCAACCTGAAATTCTGGAAATGAAAGAATCATTTAGGGAAGTATGAAATGAAGTAGAAAGTTTTAACAATAGACCTGAGCAAGAAGAAGAAATGATCTCAGAACTTGAAGTAAGGCTTTTGAGTTAACCTAATTAAAAAATAATGAAAAAAGAATCAAGAGAATGAAACAAAAACTCCAAGAAATGTAGGATTGTGTAAAACATCTAAACTTAAAAAATCATAGGTTTTCCTGAGGAAGAAGAAAAAGCAACAGATTTGGAAAACCAATTTGAGAGAATAATGGAGGAAAGCTTTCCTAGAGAAAGTTTCCTGGAGAAAGCTTTGCCAGAGATTCAAACCTCTAGATAAACGAAGCCCAAAGAAACCCCAGACGATTCATTGCAAAAATGTCATTCCCAAAGTATATAGTCATCTGGTTATGCAAAGTTAATGTGAAGAAAATAATTTTAAGAGTAGTGAGACAAAAGCATCAAATAACCTGCAAAAATGTACCTATCAGACTAACAGCACACTTCTCAGAAGAAACTCTGCAAGCCAAAATGTCTTGGGCTTTATCCTCAATCTCCTCAAACAGAATGACATCAGCCAAGGATATTGTATCCCACAAAAGTAAGTTTCATAAATGAAGGTAAAATGAAGTCTTTCACAGACAAGCAAACACTGAGGGAATTTGTCACCACTAGACCGGCTCTACAAGAAATGCTCAAAAAGTTCTAAATACTAAAACAAAAGGTCAAAATACACCAGTAGAAAAATGTTGGAAACCATAAAGCTCACAGGCCTTATACAACACCAATATAATAGAAAAAAATTAAGAAATAAAGCAACCAGATAACAACCAGTATGATGAGTGGGATCATACCTATATATCATTATTAACTCTGAACATAAATGGTCTCAGTGCCTCACTAAAAGGATATGGACTAGCAGAATGGAAAAAAAAATTATATATATATATATATATATATATATATGTGTGTGTGTGTGTGTGTGTGTGTGTGTGGGGTTTGTGTGTGTGTGTGTGTGTGTGTGTGTGTGTGTGTGTGTAGATAGATAGATAGATAGATAGATAGATAGATAGATAGATAGATAGATAGATGCTCCCTTCAGGAGACCCATTTAACTCACAAAGACTCCTAAAGATTCAAGGTAAAGGGGTGTGGAAAAATATTCCATGCAAATAGAAACCAGAAATGAGCAAGAATAGCCACTCTCATATTAGACAAAACAGATTTTAAATTAACAACAGTAAAAAAAGAGAAAGATGGTTACCATATAATGATAAAGGGATCAATCCAATGAGAAAACATAAAAGTTTTAAATATATATGCTCCTAACACAAGAGCCCTCAGCTTTACAAACAAATTCTACTAGACCTGAAAAAAAAGAGATAGACAGCAATACAATAATAATGGGAGACTTCAACATATCACTGACAGCAGTAAACAGATCATCAAGGTAGAAAGTCAACAAAGAAACATTGGAGTTAAACCAGATCCCAGAGCAAATGGAACTAACAGATATCTACAGAACATTCCACCCCAAAACTATAGAACATATATTTTTCTTACCAGCACATGGAACACTGTCCAAGATAGACCATATGATAGCCACAAATCGTGCCTCAATAAATTCAAACAAATCAAAATCATATCAAGCACCTTCTCAGATCACAGTGGAAAAAAACTAGAAATCAACTCCAAGAACTTGTGAAACCAAACAAAAACATGAAAGTTAATCTGCTTCTGGATGATCTTTGGGTCAACAATGAAATCAAGGTGGAAATTAAATCATTCCTTGAAATGAATAACAAAAATGAAACAAGTTATCAAAACCTCTGGGACACAGCCAAAGTTATGCTGAGAGGAAAATTTATAGTGCTTAAGGTCTACATTAATAAGACTGAAAGATCACATATCGACAACCTAACACCACTCCTCAAGAAACTAGAACACATGAATAAACATAATCCAAAACTAGCAGAAGAAAATAAATAATGAAGATAAGAGCAGAACTAAATGAAATTGAAATTAAAAAAAAACAAAAGATCAATGAAACAAAAAGTTGGTTCTTTTAAAAGATAAAATTGATACACTGCTAGCTAGATTAATTAAGAAACTATGGGAGAAGATTCAAATTAACTCAATCAGAAATGAAAATGGAGACATTACAACTTATCAGTTGTATGACAGAAATTCATTCGAGACTATTATGAACACCTCTATGCAAAAAAAAAAGACAATCTAGAGGAAATAAATTCCTAGAAACATATCACCCTCAACCTTGGAACAGAAAGAAATAGAAACCCTGAACAGACCAATAATGAATAGCGAGATTGAAACAAGTCTCCCAGTTAAAAAAAAAAAGGTCTAGGACTTAATGGACTCACATATGAAATCTACCAGACCTTCAAAGAAGAACTGGTACCAATTTAACTGAAGCTATTCCACAAAATTGAAGAAGAGGGAAACCTCCTTAACTCATTCTATGAAGCCAGTATCACTCTGATACCAAAGCCAGGGAAAGACACAATAAAAAAGAAAACTAAAACCAATATCTCTTATGAATATAGCACAAATATCCTCAACAAAATATTAGCAGACTGAATTCAACAGTCATAATCATAAAAAAATCATAATACACAATGACCAAGTGGGTTTTATCCCAGGGATGCAGGGTGGTTCCACATACGCTAATCAATAAACGTGATCCACTACATAAACAGAATTAAAAACAAAAATTATATTATCACTTCAAAAGATGCAGAAAAAGCATTTTATAAAATCCAGCATCCCTTCATGATAAAAACGCTCAGCGAAACAGGCATGAGGGGAACATTTCTCAAAATAATAAAAGCCACGTACAACAAACCAACTGCCAATGTCATCCTGAATGGAGAAAAGTTGAACACATTCCACCTCAGACCTGGAAAATGTCAAGAATGCCCACTTCTACCACTGCTATTCAACAGAGTACTGGAAGTCCAAATTAGAATGAAAGAAAGAAAGAAAGAAGGGAGGGACGGAGGGAGGAAGGAAGGAAGGAAGGAAGGAAGGAAGGAAGGAAGGAAGGAAGGAAGGAAGGAAGGAAATCAAAATTGGAAAAGGAGAAATAAAAGTATCTCTGTATGCTTAGACATGATCTTATACCTAGAGAATCCTCAAGACTCCTCCAAAAGACTCCTGGAATTGATAAATGAATTTGATAAAGTTTCAGGATACAAAATCAACACCCACAAATAGTAGACCTGCTATACACCAATAGTGATCAAACTGAGAATCAAATCAATGACTCAATTCCATTTATAATAATAGCAACAAAAAGCTAAAACACCTAGGCATATATTTAACAAAGGAGATGAAAGGTCTCTACAAGGAGAACTATGACTCCAATGAAAGAAATCATAGAAGACACAAACAAATAGAGAAACATCCCATGCTCAGGAATTGGAAGAATCAACATTATTAAAATGACCATATGACTTAAAATAATCTACAGATTGAAAGCAATCCCTAACAAACTACCAATATCATTTTTCACAGAATTAGAAAAAACAATTCTAAAATTTATATGGAACTAAAAAAGAGTCAGAATAGCCAAAGCAATCCTAAGCAAAAAGAACAAAGCTCCTCCAGCATCACATTACCTGACTCCAAATTACACTACAAGACTGTAGTAATCAAAACAGCATGGTACTGATACAAGAGCAGACAAATGGACCAACGGAACAGAATAGAGAATTCAGAAATAAATTCAAATACCTACAACCAACTGATCTTTGACAAAGCAGACAAAAACATACACTAGGGAAAGGACACTCTATTCAACAAATGGTGCTGGGAAAATTTGATAGCTACATGAAGAAAAATGAAACTTGATCCCCATCTCCCCCCATGTACAAAAATTTACTCAAGATAGATTAAAGATGTAAATGTAAGACCTGAAACCATAAAAATCCTAGAAGAAAACCTAGTGAAAACTCCTCTGGACATCAGCCTAGGCAAAGACTTTATGCCTGAAACTCCAAAAGCAAATGCAATAAAAACAAAAAGAAACAAATGGAATCTGATTCAGCTAAAAAGCTTTTGCACAGCAAAAGAAATAATCAACAGAGCAAACAGGCAACCTAAAGAATGGAAGGACATTCTCAAACTATACATCTGACAAAGGACTAATACTCAGAATCTACAAAGAGCTTAGACAAATCAGCAAGAAAAAAACAAATAACCCCATTAAAAAGTAGGCAAATGACATCAACAGCCATTGCTCAAAAGAAGATATGCAAATAGCCAATAAACATATGAAAAAAGTGCTCACCATCACTCATCAAAAGGAAAATGCAGATTAAAACCACAATGAAATACCACCAAACACTAGTCAGAATGCCATTTAATATTAAGAAATCAAGCCATGCTCGGTGGCTCAGCCTCTAATCCCGTACCTTTGGGAGGCTGAGGTGAGTGGATTGCCTGAGCCCGTGGGTTCGAGACCTGCCTGGGCAGTGAGACCTCATCTCTACAATAAATCAAAAAATCAGCCGGGCGTGGTAGCGCATGCCTGTAATTCTGGCTACTTGGAAGGCTGAGGCGGAAGGATCTCCAGAGCCCAGCAGGTCGAGGTTGTGGTGGCCAGGAGCGGCCACTGCACTCCAGTCTGGGCGACAGAGTGAGACTCCAACTCAAAAAAAAAAAAAAAAGAAATCAAAAAATAACAGATGCTGGTGCAGATGCAGAGAAAAGGGAATGCTTATACACTGTTGGTGGGGGTGTGAATTAGTACAACCTCTATGGAAGGCAGTATGGAGATTTCTCATAAAACTAAAAGTAGGTCTATAATTTGATCCAGCAATCCCACTACTAGGTGTCTACCCAAAGGAATAGAGGTAATTATATAACAAAGACACCCACGCCCACATGTTCATTGCAGCACAATTCATAATTGCAAAGATGTGGAATCAACCTATATGCCCATCAGTTGATCAGTGGATAATAATATCTGGCATATATACACTATGAATACTATTCAATTATCAAAAAGAATTAAATAACTTGGATAAAATTGGAGAACATCATCTTAAGTGAACTAACTCTGGAACAGAAAACCAAACACTGCATGGTCTCACTTATAAGTGGGAATTAAACTAAGGATATGTAAACACATAGAAAATGGTATAATGGACACTGGAGACTCAGAAGAGGAGAGAGAGAGAGAAGGGGTGGAGAGACCAAAAAAATCGCCTATTGGGCACAATGTGCACAGGTAGGGGTGGTAGGTACTCTTAAAGTTAAACCAAAGCTATTTGTACCCCCCAACGCTACTGAAATAAAAAATAATTATTATAATAAAAGGAAAGTTGTCATTGTAGTCCTTATTGAAGGCAACACCCTAATGGAGCAAAATTATGTAATAGGAAGAGCAAAGAATTGGAATCAAAGAGATCATGTTCCAATACCAGCTCAGCCATTTGCCAGCTGTGTGAACTCAACATTCACATGTCTTGGTGGAGACTGCCCATCCAAGATAGCATTCAACACTATGGTTTATCCTGAGCCTCAGGTTCATGCTCCTACCTTCCTTCTTGGGAAAGCAAATAGGGAAAAGGTGATCCTGGGAGTCCTAGCTTCATCATTAGTGAATGTTCCCTCAGTTTTATTATTATTTGTTTTAGTGTCAAGACCCTTATTTTGAGTACCCTATGTTCCTCCCCTAGAAGGCAAACTTCAGCCAAATTTTGCAGTGTACTGGGAATGCATCACTCAGTTCCAAACCAATTTCTGTTCCCATAATCTTACCTCTGAACTCAGGCACCCCTAGAACAATATGGGCAATAAAACAGGGTAAAACTAGATTTTTCAAGTTCTCTCCTGAAAGTTCCCTTGATGCCTTTCCTTTCCAATTCACCATTTTTTATCTGTACAAGCATTCAGCACCCCCCTGTTTCTTCAAGAATCTTCATGGATTTCTTGTTACTTTCTGAGAATGGCTTTACGATCCTTCCACCCCTTTCTCTCTTTTGTCCATCTCAAGGTTTTGGTTTAGGGAAGGATGCCAATAGCCAGTGTTAGTTTGTTATCTTATCCTTTTAAAGATGAAAAAGCTGAAGAACAAAGACATTTTAATGGCTAACCCAATGCTACACACTGACTAAATGGTAGATTTGACTTCAGGCACATAATTCCAGAAAGTTTGCATTTTAGCACTCTGCTATGGAGATATTAAATAGCTTGAAATTAGTATGTGAATAGAAAAATAGATCAATGGAATAGAATTAATAGTCCAGAAGGAGACCATTATATAGGGATTTTGTATACAATAAAAGCTGCATTTCAAATCAATGTTGAAAATTTTATTTTTTAATAAACTGTGTTAGAAAAAAATATTAAAATTCTATCTTCCCCTACTCATTATATGCCAAAATAAACTCCAAATGGATCCAAGGAGTGAGTGTAAAAACTTGAACTCACAGATGCACTAAAAGATGCACTAAAAGATGCATGGAGAATTTTTTTAGCAGAGAAAATTGTATAAGAATTATACAAAATTGATGTATCTTCTAAACCATCAGCTTTACTTCTGAAATTATGATTTACCAAGTGACCCAAATTTGGCCACAAAGATATGCATACTGACTGTTTATTGCAACTTTTAAAATTGTTGTTGCTGAATTTTTTAACAGAAAAGAACTTGATACAACCTAAATGTATTTCATGGGGTATGGAAGTTGGTTTAATAAATATGGTGTAGTCCTGTGCTTTCAGATAAAGGTAGTCTTGTCCCTTGAATCTGGGCCTGTGGTGAGAGTAGCAGTCCAAACAATCTCTGGATCATCTTTGGGTTCTTTCTGCTTTTGGAAGATAGCACATCTTTGCAGCCAAATACTTTATGGTCCCATTCTATAAAGCCCAAGAAGTCTGACAGCCTTCTTTTTTTCCTACCTTCTCAGTCCCCTTTAGTTCAAACTGCCCATGTCTTTGCTGGTATAATTCCATCTCTATTTCTATCTTCTGTTGAGATGGCTAGTTATGCCCAGAGTTGTACTAATAATCTTTTTTTTTTCAAATAATTGTTCAGCCACACCTTACTGCTCTTATTCTTTTTCCAATAATGATAGACAAGATTTTCCAAATCTGTTTGCTTAAACATTTCTTCTTCAATTCACCTTTCTCCTTTTATATTCTATTATAAGCATTCAGGAGGAACCAAGTCACTCTTCCAACATTTTGCTTAGAAATATCCTCAACTAGATATCCAATTTTGTTGCTTGCAAGTCTACCTCATGCAAACAGCAGAACATAATTCAGCCTAGTTCTTTGCCATTTTCTAAGAAGTATTGCCTTTCTTCCAGTTTCTAATAACTGTTCCTCATTTCTATGACAAACAGCTCTAAATGTTTATATTTCTAGCATGCAGTTCAAAATTCATTTGGTCTCTACCCATTGCCCATTACCCAGTTCCAAAGCTGTTTCCCCATGTTTAGGTATTGATTACAGCAGCATCTCACTTCTCAGTACCCAAATCTGTCTTTATCTACAAAAGGTACCATAACAAAATAGTTTGTGCCATATGGCTTAAAAATAAGACATTTATTTTCTCACAGTCTAGAGGCTGGAATTCCAAGATCAAGGTGCCAGTATAGTCAAGTTCTGGCAAAGACTCTCTGGGTTGCAGATGGCCACCTTCTCATTGTGTGTTCACGTGACCTTCTGCACAAGTATGGAGACAGAGAGAACAAGCTCTCTAGTGTCTTTTCTTATAAGAGTACTAATCCCATCATAAGAACTCTACTCTCAGGACCTCATATAATCCTAATTACCTCCCAAATGACCCATCTCTAAATACTATCACATTGAGGGTTAAGTCTTCAACACATGACTTTGTGGAAGGCATAAATGTTCAGTTCATAATACCTCTACATACAATAAGCACAACTACTGGAAAGAAAAAATACTTGTCCAGACTTTGGTTTCTATTGGAACAGATGTTAAGGAATATATTCCAGGATTTTATGTTTAAGCTGGGATTTCATTTTTAAGTCAGAGGATATATTCCAGGGTTTTCTTTTAAAGCCCTGAGGCAGAAACAGGATCACCTTATCAAGCACATAGCAGGTTTACTATCCCCATCAGAGATTTGGAAAGAAACTATTTCCTCACTGATCCATTTCTAAGACAATAAAGAATTCAGGAAAGTGGTGAGGATGATGGAGGTCAAAGCCAAGTGGATCTTGGACACAGAACAATTCACATAATGCTTAACGAAATTTTTTCTTAGACATTTTTGACAAATTATCTAAAAGATGGAATAACACCAGGGATCTTTTACACATCTGCCTTCATTCTGGTCTGATTTCCATTACCATAGTAATAATAAAAAATTTTGATTGAAAAGACTTTAAAGAATTTTCTCTTCTTTTTAAATAGAATTACTTCTATTAAAAATACTTCAGAGGAATTCTTTATTCTTTTTAAATAGAATGATTTCTATTAAGACACTTTAGAGTATTTTTATTAAAATACTTTCTATTAAAAATACTTTAATACTCAAATTCAAAATTGTTTTTTAAATAATTATTTCAAAGTTCACTCTCCTCAAAACTCTTCTCCTGAGCAGATCACCTAGACGCATATGTTGTGGAGAAACTGAAATCACCAAGCATACTCTACAACAGCTTCTTGCTTTCTGTCAGCAGTTTTAAAACATTCTAGGCCACTTTCTCTGAACCACAGAGAAGCTTTGACTACTGGAAATCATAAAAAATCATTTAGAAAAATCCTCCAAAATCCCATTAACAATCTGGAAAAAAGTAAATAGAATGAATAAATAAGTTTTGCAAAATTGCAGGCTATGAGATCATTACATAAATATCTATTTTATTTATATACACTAGTGATGAACAATCAAAAAATGAAATTAAGAAAATAATTTTATTTACAACAGCATTAAAATATTAAAATATTTAGGAATAAACTTACAAAAGAAGTGTAATACTTGTACACTGAAGTATAATATTTGTGCACAGGAAAGTATAAAACATCGCTGAAAGAAATTAAAGAAGGCCTAAATAAAGGGACTGAATCAAGAGATTTAATGCTAAGGTAGCCACACTCCCCAAATTGAACTATAGATTCAATGAAGTCTACTGCAAAATTCCATCTGGCTTCTTTACAGAAATTAAAAAAGCTAGTCTTAAAAAATAAATATGGAAATGCAAAAGAGCCAAAAGAGTCAATCTTGAAAAAGAATAATGTGAGTTGGAGGACTCACATAAAACTTACTACAAAGCTATCATAATCAAATAGTGTAGTACTGACATAATAACAGACATGTAGATCAATGGAATAGAATCAAGAGTCCATAAACAAACCCTCACATTTGGTTAAATGATTGTTTTACCAGAGTGCTACATGATTCAATGGGGAAAAAATAGTCTTTCCTGGTATAATTGCATATTCAAATACAAATAATAAAGTTGGTACTTTAGGTTTTAGCCCTTAATATAAAGAGCTTGGAAGTCATCACTCCCAAGCTTACATTTTGTAAAATGAACAAACTAAAAGTCAATGACTTTTCTTAGATTCATTAGGGAATTAAGGTTTCAGGGCAGTCACCCCAAAATCTTGCCAGTGAGAATGTAAAGCAACAGAAACTCTCATTCACTGCTGGTAGAAATGCAAAATGGTACAGCCACTTTGGAAGACTTATAAAGTTAAACATACAATTCAGCAATCACATTCCTAGGTATTTACCCAACTGTTTTGAAAACATATGTCCACACAAAAGCTTACATACAAATGTTTATAGCAAGTATATTCATAATTGCCAAAAACTGAAAGCAACTAAGGTATCTGTCAACAGGCGAATATATAAACAAACTGTGATACAGTTATATAATGAAATATTACTCAATGATTAAAAATAAACTATCAGGGCACAGACAGGTATGGATGCATCTTGAATGCATATTACTAACTGAAAGAAGCCAGTCTAAAAAATTGTCACATATATGGAGTTATATAATGTGATTCTAAGTATATGACATTCTGGAAAATGACAACATAATTATAGAGAAATAAAAAGGCAGTGGATGCCAGGGTTTGGAGAAAAGGAAAGGAACATTTGAATTGATGAAGTGCAGGGGATTTTTTAGGAAAGTGAAACTATTCTTTATGATACCGTAATTGTGGATACATGATGCTATGTATTTGTCAAACCTATTTAATTTTACAGCAAAAGGAGTAAATATTCATGTGTACGAATTTTTTTTTAATTATTTAGGAGGTTTGGGGAATCCCAGAATGGAATGAGTAATGTTACAAATCAATATAATAATTAAAATGAACAGGATAGAGATTCTAGAAGCAAAGCCTTAATTTCTCAACCAACTCATCTTTGACAAAGCCTCCAACAACAACCACTGGGGAGAGGAGAACCTATTCAGTAAATAGTGCTGGGAAAACTGGCTGATCACATGCAGAAGATTGAAACAGGACCCCTACCTATCACCATACAAAAAAGTTAATTCTAAATAGGTCAAAAACCTAAAAATAAAACCTCAAACTATAAGAATCTTAGAAAATGCAGGAGACACCCTTATGGAAATTGGAACTGGCAACCAATTCCTGATCAGAGCCCTAAGTGCTCGTACCATAAGAAATAAGATTGACAAATGGGATCTCATCAAACTGATGAGCTTCTGCAAAGCAAAAGAACCCGTCAAGAGTGCAGGGAGACAGTCCACAGACTGGGAAAAAATATTTGCCAATTGAATATCTGACAAAGGCCTAACATCTAGGATCTACAAGGAAGTCAAACTCGCCGAAAGGAAAAAAAACATACAGCCCCATTAAAAAGTCAACAAAAGACATGAATAGACACTTCTCAAAAGAAGAGATACAGGCAGCCAACAGACATATGAAAAAGTGCTCAGCCTCACTCATCATCAGAGAAATGCAAATCACAACCACACTGAGATACCACCTAACCCCCATAAGAATGACCATCATTAATAAAACAAACAACAGTAGATACTGGCGAGGATGCAGAGAAAAAGGAATGCTTCTACACTGCTGGTGGGAATGCAAACTAGTGCAACCTCTTAAGAAGACAGTGTGGCAATTTCTGAAAGAACTAGAAATTGACCTTCCATATGACCCAGCAATTCCCCTATTGTGAATATACCCGGAGAAACTCAAATTATTCTACAAAAAAGATACCTGCACATGTATTTTTGTTGCAGCTCTATTCACAATAGCAAAAACACGGAACCAACCATGCTGCCCATCGAAGCTGGACTGGATAAAAAAAAGTGGTACATATACACAATGGAATATTATGCAGGAAAAAAGAAAGACAAACATATGGACTTCACAGCAACTTGGATGGATTTAGAGTCTATCATACTCAGTGATGTATCACAGAAACAAGGAACAGAGTACCATATGTTCTCACTCATAAGCAGACCTTGAACAATTATCATAATACTCTAAGAAAGGAATTGGCAGTAGTGGGAAACTGCCTGGGGGGGGTGGGATTGGAAGTTGAGGGAAAATACTAGGGGAGGGAGGGGCACACCTCATCAACAAGGGTTCCTGCATAATCAATGTTTGTATACCTAACCCTGAATTGTACCCCACATCACTGAAAGAAGTGGAAGGAAATGGTGATAACCTAAGTAATTTTGGAAATGAGTGAAGTCTGTAAAAATAAGACTAAAGAAATCTTACATAGGTACTACACTTTAGTTGATACAGTTTTTCCCCCAGGAGTACCAATTAACAATTCTGATACTGCTGTATAGTGGAATTAAACAAGTAAATGGACAGAGGACAGTGGGAGCCAGGTTTCTTAGTATTAGAGTGGGAGATTACAAATAAGCAAGGGGAAGATTATAGAATGATCCATGTAGTAATGGATTCGAGTTAAAGACATAGTAGGAACTCAAGTATAGCTTAATATAGATAGAGATGCTGCATATTGAAATATTTGTACATATGTGTATACATGGGTTAGTAGACACATATATTTCCTTGCTCTACCAGGTGAGAATGTCTAGAAGCAATGATACCCCAGTAGTAATGAATGCATCTTGTGCCCAAATCTTGTCTTCCAATATTATTCTCCAATGATAGGAACCAGGGCCCTTTGGAGAAATGGTTGATTCTAGAACTGATGCAGAAAATAGATACATTCACATGCCACACACACACTATCACAGTGTGTCAAAGGCACACTGGATCTAACTGAAAAACAAATCCCAGTGACTCAAGCTGAGATAAATTATAATACAAGGTAAAAAATAAATATCTAATATCTATGAATTCATACTGATACAAACAAATGATTGAATAAATTAATAAGAGAGAAGAGACAAATCTCTAATGCAGAAAAGTTCTAAATAAATAATTTATGTAAATATTCACCATAACTCCCCACTCCTTAAAGATGGGATACACATAGTGATTTCCTTCTAAAGAGTACCATGTGAAAAGGGAGAAAAACAAAGAATAATTTTACAATACTTGACAAGTATTACCTCAGCCAGGTGATCAAGGTCAACATCAACAGTGATGTCATATTGACAGTATGTACTCTTGATCTGATGTGATGAAAATTTCACTTCAGATCTATGATATATATTTTTTAAGTTCATAACCCCAATCTGAAAACATGTATTCCTAATGTTATGATGAGGAAAACATCAGTTAAATCCCAATAGAAGGACATTTTAAAATATAAATTTACAATGTACCTGAGCAGTACTCCTCATAACTGTCAAGGTCATCAAAAGCAAGAAAAGACTGAGAAACTGTCACAGCCAAAGGAAATCTAGAGAGACAGGATGACCAAATATTATATATTATCCTATATAAAATTCTAAGTAAAAAAAAGGAAATTATGTAAAAATGAAGGAAATCTGAATAAATTACAGAACTTAGTTAATAATAATTCTTCAATATTGGTTAATTAACTGTAACAAATGCACAATACTAACAAGGGAAACTGGGTATAGGGTATATGGAAACTCTGAACTATCGTCCCAAGTTTTTCTATAAGTCTAAAACTATTCTAAAAAGTAAAGTTTTTTTTTCCAATAGTAAAGTTGGACTACGATTTTATTCATTCAAGAAAAAAGAACTCAAAATGAATCATAGAGTTACATATAAAAGCTAAAACTATAAAACTCTTAGAAAAAAAATTCAATACTAAATCTTAGTTACCTTAGTTTCTTAGTGGTTTCTTAGAAATGACAATAAAAGCACAGGTGACAAAAAAGATACATAAATTGAACTTGATCAACATTATTTTTAAATTGTGCTTCAGAAGATATCATTTAAAAAATGAAAAGATAAGCCAAAGGATGGGTTAAAATATTTGCAAACTATATATTTGGTAAAAAGTCTTGTAACAATAATATATAAAGAACTCTTACAACTCAATGATAAAAAAGAAAAATAGCCCATTTTGAAAATGAACAAGTGATGTAAACAGATATTTATCCAAAGAAGATACATAAATAGACTGTGAATACATAAAAAGATATTCCACATCATTAGCCATTAGGGAAATATAAATTAAAATCACAGTGAGATACTACTTTACACCCACGAGGATGGCTAGAATCAATAAGGCAGATAATATGGATTTGGAGAAACTGGAACCCTCATTCATTGCTGGTGGGAATGTAAAATAGCGTAGCTGCTTTGGAAAACAGTAAGTTTTAAAACCAGCCTCATCCTCTACATTTCTATCTAGCCTGGGTCAGCGCAGTGACCTCTGACTGTCCCTCTGTAGCATTATCCCCCAATATGCTTAGGACATTCCTAGTACACAAGATACAGTGGCAGCAGAAGTCCAATCTACCAAGTAGTCTCTACAAATCAGATCATGATTATTCTTCTTTGTTGTGAGGACTGGCTTGTCTTGTATCCTAGAGATAGACCAGGAGTCCATTTGTGATGACAATTCTTTAAACAAGGCCCCCCATTCTCCACATGCGTGGAATAAGACTGGAAGTACCTTTTTTATTTCCTTATGTTTTTCTTGTCTTCTACATTCTACAGAAAATTTATATAGACTGTATTTTATTTCTTTGTATGTATATATTTACATTTAGAAGGAATTCTTCATGGAGGAGAGAAGAAAGGACCATATTCTAATTGTTACTGATTCATGGCTCAAGACTCATATCTAATACCACTTACTTCACGAAGACTTTCCTGATACTTCTAGCCAGATATTATTTTTTGCTTATTTGAATTTCCAAAATTTCCCATGCATCTTTTTCCTTGCTTGGTAATACTTATTTCATCATTCATAACTTTACTAACCTTATCATAAACTCTTACTGGCATCTGATTAGATAGGTAGCAAATAAGCTAAGCTCTCCAATACTTTTCACTGTATGTAAATGATTGTATTGTTATGTAATTTTCTCTTCATATCTTATTGATTTAATTTTAATTGGAGTTCCTTAAGAAGAAGGACTATGTTTTACTTTTCAGTCCTTCTGAAAATAGCCTAAATTGGTACTGAGTGAGTGAATGAATGAACCAGCTTAAGATTGCCCTTGTAGTAAAAATTGAACCTTTGTGGCTTGGGGATTAGGATACTACAGTCCTGGTTGTTATCATTGCTGTAACTGCACCTTCTTGGTCCTGGACATCCTCCTCCAACAAAGGAGTGTGGTACAGTGGAGAGCAGTCTAGAATCAGGAAGCCCAGTGTCTACTCTTGAATCTACCACCAGGTAAGTGCATGGCCTTGGAGAACTCAACTCTCTGGGTCTCATTTGCATATCTGTAAAATAAGAGTTCCTTTCAGTTCTAACATTCGAGGATTCTGGAAACCACTAGTCCTCACTACAATTTAGAAACAAACTGCCAAAATAAACTTTGAGTTTAGCAAACAAATAGTTCTTTACTATCATTCCAGTAATGGCTGTCACCTCACTGAATGCCTGCCATATGCAGGTACTCTTTTAAGTGCATCACTTACAGTTACATATTTATTCCTATGAGATAAGAGTATTTGGTCCCATTTTCACACATGAAAAGTTAAAAGGCTATGTAACTTACATACCTGTTGGCAGAACCCAATTTAGATCCAAGCAGTCCGGCTCCAGAGGCTGTGTTCCTCATTTTACTGCTTCTCCAGGGCTCATGAGTACCACCAGCCTTCTCCTCTGCCCTCAGAACCACTGGCCTTAGCTCCATCACCATATACCTCATTGAAAGGTTAAAGCCTTGTTTCCGTATGAAGAGATAATTCAGAAAGATGTTGTGAGAGAACACAATCCCCAGGAGAGCAAATAAATATTTGCTGATGACTTTATCTGGGGGCA
The DNA here is from genome assembly GCA_027257055.1 of Cephalopachus bancanus. NCBI lineage: Eukaryota > Metazoa > Chordata > Mammalia > Primates > Tarsiidae > Cephalopachus > Cephalopachus bancanus. The sequence continues at coordinate 11,492,095 of JAPVLO010000046.1, read as the reverse complement.
AGGGCCTTCATTTTATTTGACATTACAAGTGCAGGATTGTGAAACCAATGTGTGGAGACGCTTCTGATTTGACTTTCGGAAAGATGTGGTTCTTTTCTCAAAATCTTATCATGCGTGAGGTGGAAAGATGTGGCCTGCCATTGCAACATCACCTATTTTCCTACTGCCCAGAAGGTTCCACTTATGAAAGGCCTCCTCTAACTCTCAGTTCTTTCTCAGGAATTGGATCTAGGAGCCATCGGGGCACTGCTTTCCCATTCCTTACCTCAGCTAAGAAGTATAAAGTATAAACCTACTGAGATGGTTAGACGGGTATTCTAAAAGTAAGTCAGAAAGAATAAATAAACAAGGGAATTTCCATCATATGAAACATGTTCTTTGAGTTCAACAAATTTCAACAGAGTAACAGGTAAGATAAAGCTGATTCTAGAGCTAACAAAGATGGTAATCAGTATTCAGAGTTGCTGGCCTTCTTTCTGCTCTTCCAGCCAGATGCTTCCTTCTCTTTTTTTTTTTTTTTTCTTTTTTTCACCATCTCCTCTCTCCCCTCAGTTCCTCTCTACCTGATCTTTCTTTTCCAAGTTTCCACAGGACTGTGTTATTGTCATCTTTTCCTTTCCTGAATCATCTGAGGAAAGAGTCTCATATAAACGCATCTAAAAATTCTCAATACCTACATATGCATTCACACTCTGATTATTTATCCATATACTCATCTATTCAATCATCAGATGATTATTTAGTGCCTGTTCAGTACTAAGTCTTAGTTGTCCATACCTTACATTCCCATACACAGTGTATATGTCTTAAGACATATGTTTCCCCAGGGATATTGAATTTGGCTGGAGAGTCTAAGGTAACATAAATTAGGGCATATGCTTGATCGTTTGTTATTGATTATGGATTTAGGGTCTAGTAGAAGCCAGACCTATAAATTACAGCCTTAGGGAAACCAGCTGTTTGGGAAAACTGGCAGAAACTAAAAACCTCTCTGTTTTGTGTTTTTATTGGCCTTTGAGGTCTGGGAAAAACTCAATCGCAGGCAGGGACCAAATAGTGTCCAGCTTTCAGTACCTCGTCTATGCTCACTGAAGAATTCACTATAAGTTTGGGCAACTTTTCTATCACTAACCCATCAGTAAATGGCTTATAGAGTAGGATTAGAAATACTTACGTAGCCAGGCTCGGTGGCTCAGCCTGTAATCCCGCGCCTTTGGGAGGCTGAGGTGAGTGGATTGCCTGAGCCCGCGGGTTCGAGACCTGCCTGGGCAGCGAGACCTCATCTCTACAATAAATCAAAAAAAATCAGCCGGGCATGGTAGCACATGCCTGTAATTCTGGCTACTTGGAAGGCTGAGGCGGAAGGATCGCCGGAGCCCAGCAGGTCGAGGCTGCGGTGGCCGGAAGCGGCCACTGCACTCCAGTCTGGGCGACAGAGTGAGACTCCAACTCAAAAAAATAAAAAATAAAAAAAAGAGAAATACTTACGTAAGGTTTTAATTAGAAATCCTTATAAAAGGTTTTGACACAAAGATGTCTGAAAACATCATGTCAATATAAGCCATCCCTTGACCCACTATATTATTTTTTCTGTTTATCATACATTCATTAAGCATCTCCTGGATACCCAGAATGGTATTAGGGATAGTCATAGCCTTTTAGCCTCTGAGTTTTACCACCTGCTGTCTGTGAAACCTGGTAAAAACCTAGTTTGGAACTGTTATAGGATCTGCTTAGAATATTATATAGATTAATAGATATATAAATTTTTATGGTCTTTAGAGAAGAATGCAAAGTAGGGTAGAATTCCATGTCAGGTTTAATATCATTCCATGAGGTAAACCAATGTTTTGCAACCAAGTCGCCACCTATTAGTGAAATCAATTTAATGGATAGTGATCAGCATTTTTTAATAAAATGGTACAGAATAGAAAATAGAGTGTAGCACATGTATTATAAGTAAATTTTGTTTCAACTAAATTTTGGGTCAGCATACATATTTGTGTACACCCTATTGTGATGGGGAAAAGATTAGGAGGGGTCACTTTCCAAAAGTTTGAAAAATGATAAGGAGGCCACATGCACTTTCTATTCCAATGGTCCTAAAAGTATTTGGATTCAGCCTTTCTACCTGTATAATGACTCAATAATTAAATTCTTAACTCAATTTAATCTGGAATTTCTTAATTGATAGATTTGCTCAGCCTCATAGAGTGATGCCCATAGACATCTTGCTCTCAAGGTCCTAGTTACAGAAGGAGAATAACCAGCAACAACTAGTAAATAGAGAATATTTAAATACCACACCAGGTAATAATTACACTTCAGTAACAGGAGATCACAGAAGAGGAAGCAGCTGGGATTTTAGCGAAGATTTCATTGAGACCAATCATTAAAGAAAGGTAGAATCTGGCTCATGGAGAAAAGAAAAATAGAAGGAACCAGAATAGAGGACAGAGCCTGAGCCACATAGGGTGGAGTGAGATCTGTCTGAACAGTTTGCCAAAGCCATAGTGGTGAGCCACTAGACAGAGGCTTAGAGGAGAGAACCATACAAGAAGAGCATACATATTGCCAGTTCCCTGTGACCATGAGTTCTTGCTTGCATGATTTACCCCAACTACAAGCTCTCACAAATATAGCCTGAATTTTCTCTCCCTTGGATGATTTTCCTTTAGCCCTGACCTTGATCAGTCACTATACACACAATAACTCTTTACCAGGAGAGGGCAAGAGCTGGGAGGTAGAACACCATACAAAATCTGTCATCCCGGACTTGCCATATTTGTGTTCTTGGAGTGAATTTTTGCCACCAGACATTCACAAAAATCTCAGTATCTGCACTGATGAGCTATCGATGATACATCCTGTCTGAGTGACTTGGTATGGTCCACTGTTAAGGCACTGTAAGATAAGGTGGGTTTCTGGGGAAATATCCAAGGTTCTAGATCAATGGTAAGTCGTGTCACAGATACAGAGATGAATAAGGAATGAGCCTGATCCTCTAGTTGTCACAGTACACATCTACACTAAGGAGTTTTTGGGGATCATGAAAGGATTTCAGGGGTTGAACAATCTTTTGAAGTTTTGTGCAAAGTTTTATGGGCGTTTCTAAATTTTTATACTAAGAAGATGCTAGCTCCTACCAGATTATCAAAGAGCTCTGTAGTTTCAAAATAAAAAAATGATGTTTCCTCTACTGTAATTTCTTTAATTTTTTTTTTTTAGATGATGGCACACTATGTTGATCAGGCTGGTCTTGAACTCCAGGCCACAGGCAATCTTCTCAAAGTGCTCAGCCTCCCAAAGTGCTGGAATTACAGGGTTAAGCAGCCACACCCAACCCCTCTGCTACAATTTTTACATATTCTCATAGTTAAAAGAATAACCCTATAACCCTGGATTAAAAGCAGGGGGATGTCTTTAGAGTGACACAGTCTGGCCTCTATCTGGTTTACTGTATCAATATCTACTAAACAAGTGATCAGAGAAGATTTTTAGCATCCGAGCATCACCTCTGCAACAGGAACACTTACCCTCTGGAAGATAATTGGACGTGCTTTCATCAAGTCTAAAGGCTAAGTCTGACTTCCTGAAAAATGCAGTGTCATATGTCACTGCTCCATATAACATTTGTGTAAGCACTCCAATTTCCATTCTACTGTAGCAGCATGTTCAAAAACAAGTATATTTAAGACAACATTTTGTTTTACAGTGCAGTCAGTCCCTTTCCCTCATCCGTATGAAGAATGTAGATTACCCTGTGGTGGGTTATGATTGTTGCTATTGAAATTATGGAGAGAAAAAACTAGGTTAACTATTCCACAGCCAGTCAAGTGTTTCTTTTTGAGTTGGCTCATTACAATTCCGAAGCTAATTATAATTACAGTCTTGGTTAATTGTCTATTTGATCATATTGTATACATGCAATCTGATTTTTAAAAATTTTAATCTAAGCAAATCCCAAACTTATTCTTTAGAATTATTGGGCTGTTTCTTTTCTCTTTTGCTGTGAGGAAGACAGTTTTCATTAAATTTTTTAAATCTCACACTCACCCTATTGCTGAGAAACTGGGGGAATAAGATTACGTATTACAGGTTCAGTGGCTCAGCCTGTAATCCCGCACTTTGGGAGGCTGAGGCAAATGGATTGCCTGAGTCTGCCGGTTCGAGACCAGTCCAGGCAACTTGGTGAGACCCCCATCTCTACAATAAAAATAAAAAATTAGCCAGGCATGGTAGTGCGTGCCTGTAGTTCCGGCTTCTTGGAAGGCTAAGGCAGAAGGATCGCCGGAACCCAGCAGGTTGATGTTGGGGTGGCTGTGAGCTTGCTCACTAGCCTGGACGATGGAGTGAGACTCCAACTCAAAAAAAAAAAAAGATTACCTACAAGAATTGTCCTCTAAAGTATCAAATAATTTTTTATTTTATTTTTATTTTAAAGATGTGGGGTACAATTCAGTATTAGGTAGATAAGTGGTCATCATAAGGTAAAGTTTGAGCCTCCCTTTTGTCCCTGCTTTGACTGGTTTGAGATCAAGTACTCTTATTGATGCTATGTGCCCCCCTTTCCCTCCCCTGGCAGCATTCTGCTATTGCCAAACCTCTTCTTATAGTATTATGATAAATGTTCAGAGTCTCATTGATAAATGAGAACATGTGGTACTCAGTTTTTTGTTTCTGAGATAGATCACTGAGTAAGATAGACTCTAAACCCACCCAAGTTGCTGCAAAGTCCATGATTTTGTCCTTCTTTAAGTCTGTATACTATTTCATCATGTATATGTACCACATTTTAAATCCACTCCACTCTCAATAAGCAACACAGTTTAGATTACCAAATAATTTTTAACAATTGTATAATCTAAATCCAGATATCTTTGTCAGAAGATTAACTGTAGCCTAATTTTCCAATTTTTAACTTATCCAAGTCCAAACAAGGTTAATTCCATATCTAATTTGGAATTGCTTCTTTTTTTTTTTTTGTATACTACCTCCCTAAAAAAACAAAGTCACACCATGGGCTTGTTTTAATCCTAATTATTTAAAGTAACAAATTTCTTATAGATAATTAATTATAACAAAATTAATTCATTCATTGAAACAGTAGTCTGCCAACAAATAAAAAAGTTGGGTTTTAGGGGGAAAAAAGTTCTTTGTCTTCTATCCATTCTTCCTAATATATTAAACCAATGACTCTCTCTGTCATAACTGGGTCATTCTTCATAGAGTAATATAGGACAGAGAAAGTTAACAGTTAAGCACACCATGTGTCTTTTGTTATGTAATGTTGATTTTGGAAAGTTGTATAAAATAAACTCTGATTGGTTGCTAAGATAATAGGAAATAATACCAGTAATCGAAAATTTATCACGAAAATTTTTAAATAGCCATTTAGTTTATGATGCTGTATTTCAGATGTACAGTTAGATAATAAGAGAAAAGATGATTAAAGTTGGCCCAGTGGTGTTTTTCAGATAGCTGAGAAATGTATTCTACCTTTCACAGCTTTCTGTGTCATTGTTATTAACTATGATAGGTTCTTTTGCTAAAGAAGTAAGCCAGTGGACCATGTACCAGAGTTAAGATTTTCAATTCTAAACTACTTCATTTTTCTAAATCTACCCAAAATTTTACTAAAGTGAAATTGTATCTCATTACTGAATCATGAAATGAATTAAAAAGTGAACTCTATACTTTTTCTCTGAGTATAACAGTGTTTCTTAAAGCATAGAGCTAGAAGGAACACAAAGGAAGGACATACTCTGTGTTAAATCTGACCAGACATATAGTTGAAATTACTAAAAACCACCTACTGCACTAAGACTTGTGGATCTTTTCCTTCAGTACTCCCTAAATATCTTATTTTGTTGTGATAAGAATACTTAATGTGAAAATACATCTGAGCAAATTTTTAGTGTATAATACATTATTTTTTACTATAGATACAATGTTGTACAGCATATATCTAGCTCTTATTCATCTTGCTTTAGTGAAACTTTATGCCTGTTCAACCTACAGAATGGGAGAAGAAATTCTCAAACTATACACCTAACAAAGGACTAATATCCAGAATCTACAAAGAACTCAAACAATAAGCAAGAAAAAAAGGAAATAACCCCATTAAAAAGTGGGCAAATGACATGAACAGACATTTTCAAAAGAATATATGCAAATGACCAAGAAACATATGAAAAAATGTTCAAGCTGGGCTCGGTGGCTCAGCCTGTAATCCCGTGCCTTTGGGAGGCTGAAGTGAGTGGATTGCCTGAGCCCGCGGGTTCGAGACCTGCCTGGGCAGCGAGACCTCATCTCTACAATAAATCAAAAAATCAGCCGGGCATGGTAGCGCGTGCCTGTAATTCCAGCTACTCGGAAGGCTGAGGCAGAAGGATCGCCGGAGCCCAGCAGGTCGAGGCTGCGGTGGCCGGGAGCGGCCACTGCACTCCAGTCTGGGCGACAGAGTGAGACTCAAAAAACAAAACAAAACAAAAAAGTCCAAAATCAAATTAAAAAAAAAAAAGTTCAACATTACTCATCATCAGGGAAATACAAATTAAAACCACAATGAGATATCACCTTATACCAGCCAGAAAGGCCATGATTAAAAAAATAATAATAAAATAAAATAATAAATGCTGGCACAGATGCAAAGTAAAGGAATACTTATACACTGTTGGTGAGAATGTAAGTTAGTACAACCTCTATGGAAAGTAGTATGGAGATTACTCAAAAATCTTAAGTATATCTACCATTTGATCTGGCAATTCCACTACTAGATATCTAGCCTAAGGAGCAGAGGTTGTTATATAACAAAGACACCTGCACCAACATGTTCATCACAGCACGATTCACAATAGCAAAGATGTGGAATCAACCTAAATGCCAATCAAACGATCAATGGATAATAAAAATGTGGTATATATACATTATGGAATACTATTCAGCTATCAAAAAGAATGAAATAATGTATTTTATAGCAACTTGGATGGAATGGGGAAACATCATCCCAAGTAAACTAACTCAAGAACAGGAAATCAAACACCACATGCTCTCACTTATAAATGGGGCTAAACTAAGAACATCCAATTGGGATGAGGAGCCCAGAGAAGAAAGCTGAGCTGAAGATATAAATGTAGAGTCATTAGCATAAAAATAAAAAGTGAAGCCACAGAAAAGATGAGATAATGAGCAGCAAAGACAGAGCCCAGGACATGACAGATGTTTAAAGAACGGGGATAGTGATTGTTCAAAGTAGCCTACCAACATCCTACATGCAAGATAAAAGGAGGGCTAACAAAATCTGATGACATGGAACTCAACAGGAGAGGAGGGCTTTAACAAGGAGGCAGTGCATATCAGTATCAAAAGCTGAACAAGCAGAATGAAGATTGAGATGCTGCCCCAGATTGGTTAAATCAGCTTTGGCAACATTAATAAGATAGTGTTCATGTTTCTGAGTGGCGGAGAGGGCCTACACAAGATTGCATTGAGTTGAGGAGTAAATGAAAGTAAGAAAATGGAGACATGTTTGAATGACATTTGGGAGAAGTGCACTGTGGGAAAATTATGGAGCAATCAAGCACAGGAGTTAGTGATTCCATGAGAAAAAGACTTTTTTTAAGATGGTAGAAGTTGACAAGTTATATATGCAAACATCATAGCATGTTTTGTATGTACTATTCTAATCATTTTGTGTGTTTTTCTGGTTAGTCCTCAGAATAACTGAGAGATAGTGATACTTAACATTTATTGAGTACTTATTATGTGTCAGTGTCTTCTTTCATTTATGGTGCTATAAAGTATTACCCAGGGCTGGGTAATTTATAAAGAAAAGAAGTTTATTTGGCTCACAGTTTTGCAGACTGTATGAGAAGCAGCAGTATGACCCAGCATCTGCATCTGGTGAGCTGCTTCCACTCATAGCCAAAGGGGAAGAGGAGCTGGCATCTGTAGATCTCATGGCAAGAGCGGAAGCAGGCCAGGCACGGTGACTCAAGCCTGTAATCCTAGCACATTGAGAGACCAAGTCTAGAGGATTGCCTGAGTTCAGGGGTTTAAGATCAGCCTGGGCCACTTGGCAAGATCTCATTTCTACAATAAATCAAAAATTAGCCAGGCACGATGGCACATGCCTGTAGCTCAAGCTACTTGGAAGGCTGAGAATGAAGGATCACCTGAACCCAGCAGGTCAAGCCTGCTATAACCATGAGCATGCCATTACACTCCACCCTTGGTGACAGAGTGAGACTCTAACTCCCAAAAAAAAAAAGAGAGAGAGAGAGAGAGAGGAAGCAAGAAAGAGAAAGAGGAAGTGCCAGGTTTTTTTTTTTTTTCAACAATCAGTTCTTGTGGGAAATAAGAGTGAGAACTCACTCCTGTGAGAATGGCACAAAGCCATTCATGAAGAATCCACTCCCAGAATCCAAACATCTCCCGCCAGTCCCCAACTCCAATGGTGAAGGTCAAATTTAAGCATGAGACTTGGCAGGGCCAAGCAAGCCATACTAAACCATAGCAGTCAGGCATTGTTCTAAGACCTTTATATTGATTACCTCATAGAATTCTCACATCTCTTATGAGGTAAATAGTATTATCACCTCCATTTTGCAGATGAAAAAACTGAAGAATAGTGAAGTAAAAAGTATACCTTAAAGGCATACAGCTAGGAAACAGCACAGCCAAAATTGAACCAGAAGTTTAGTCTCAAAGTCTGTATAGTAACAATATAGTTCTTATTAACCTTTTAAGAATAAAAAAGGAGTTCCGGTAAGATGGCAATGGCATAGGTGAGACTGTGAGATTCTCTGAAAGCCACTGGTTCCACACCAGATCCAGCACCCAGCTGTGTCGCTGATCCCTGGTGCCTGACACTTGAGACAAAGCACCACAGCCCATCATAGTGGATTGCCCACAGACCCAGACAAGTGGAGGAAAAGGATGGGTGGAGAGAAAAGATCTGCAAAAGAGAAACTGCCCTCCTCAGCCATTTTCCAGACAGAGATTTGCATTGCCCTGTCCATCTACAAGCAGCCTCTACCTTGGTTTCTAAGGTAACATCACTAAACAGGAGATAGAAGTCCCTCCCCTACACTGAATCAGATACAGGCAAATCAGTCCCTGTCAAAGATCTCTCAGGCAGCAAGCAAAGGGAACCAACCCAAGCTTGGAGTAAATATATCTGCCTGCAATGAAAGCAAAGGGGAGAGGCTAGAGAGCAGAGCTGAAAGGCTTTAGACACTCAGGAAAGATTCCAGAGCTAGTCTGGTTTCTTATTTTGATTTTTGATTTTATTGTTTTGACTGTTTGTTTTACTCCCCTTTGTTTGCTTTTTGATTTAGAGTACCTGATTGTGTTGGGGAAAAGTGCATCAAAAGGCATGATTTTATTGGACTGTCTTTGTGTGATTACCAGTATGCTTTAGTGAGTTTTGTTTGTATGTCTGTTATTCACTCTTTTCTGGTTTTGTGTCTTTTTTTCATTTGTTAGTTGGTATGTATGTCTGTTTTCCCTCTCACTATTCTCTCTCTCTAGCTTCCTCTTGATCCCCTCTTCTTCCATTATTTTCCTTTTTCATACCTCCTTTTGTTGCAAGGAGCAAACCTAAACCCCGCTGCATGGACAGATTGTAAGGCAGTGGGAAATGGGTTCCAGTGTGCCCATACACCTGTTGGTGGATACTGGGATCTGCAGATAGATTCTGAATCACAGTTTCCCCCTCAATTAAACCTCAAAACTGCAAAAAGTGCAGTCCCCAACACGCAGTCCAACCTCAAAAGTGAACAAAGCCAGAGGACCCTCATAAGTAAGAACAGGAGATTCTGAACAAAAGAAGTAGAAGCAACCCCACCTTCCCTGAAAAACAGAATTAAAGAAGGGGAGGAAAAGGGGGAGAGAGAAAAATCTACACAAATGAAGAAAAACCAAAAGAAGGATATGGGTCTCTCCCAGATCCCTGGGAGGGCAGACAGTGCGAAAACTGACTTTGGAATGCAAACTATGAAGAGCCTCCAGAATGACTGGTCTCAAACTACAAACCTAGATATCAAGATATTAATGGAGAGATTAAAAAGAATTGAGGAGAGACAAGAAGAGACTAGGAAGGAGTTGATAACTGAGATAACAGTAGTAAAGAATACTATGAATGAAATAAATAACAAACTGATAAGCATGGAAAGCAGAATAAGCCAAGCAGAAGAAAGAATCTCAGAGCTTGAGCACCAAAATATAGAACTAACCCAAACTGTCAAAAACATAGAAAAGAAGGTTAAAAAGACAGAACAAAACCTTCAAGAGATGAGCGATTACTTCAAGAGACTGAACCTAAGAGTAATTGGACTTCCTGAAACAGAAAGAGAGACAGAGGCCACCCTGGAACAAACTTTCCATGAGATTATTGAAGAAAACCTCCCTCATCTCATCAGTGATGTGAAAATTCAAACACAAGAGATTCAGAGAATCCCTGCAAGACAACAAATGAGAAGACCAACTCCCAGACACATAATAATTGGCCTAAACAAAGTAGGTATAAGAGAAAAATATCCTAAAGGCAGTAAGAGAAAAAGGCCAGATCACCTACCATGGAAGACCAATTAGAATAGCAGCAGATTTATCTATATAAACCCTGCAGCCTAGGGGAGCTTGGAGCCCTATCTTCAAAGTTCTCAAAGATAAACAATTTCAACCAAGAATAATTTACCCAGTCAAGCTAAGTTACATCAGTGAGGAAGAATTAAAATCATTCCCAAATATCCAATCCCTAAGAACTTGCGCTGCCACCAGACCACCTTTACATGAAACACTTAAGAAAGTACTAAACACAGAAGAAAAGGAAAAAAGAACAACAATATGATTCACAAGAGTACAGGAAAAAGCATAAAACACACACAAACCAACCACAAAACCAAAAGAAATACAGCAAAGAGGAACAACAACAACTCTATAAGAAGGTTATGATAGGGATCAAATCTCACATTTCAAAAACTAGCCTGAATGTGAATGGACTAAATGCACCACTGAAAAGACAAAGAATGGCAAAATGGATAAAATATCATGAGGCAACAATATATTGCCTTCAAGAGACCCATTTCACTAGAAAGGACACTCACAGACTCAAAGTAAGAGGGTGGGAAACAAATTTTCAGGCAAACGGAACACAAAAGAAAGGAGGAGTCACTATCCTAATTTCACTATCCTAATCTCTTCATCCTGATTACTATTTAAGCTATCAAAAATTTTAAAAAGATACAGAAGGCCACTACATAATCATAAAAGGTTCACTCCATCAACAAGAAATATCTATTCTAAACATATATGCACACAACATAGGAGCGCCAACTTTCATAAAGCAGCTTCTAGGAAAACTCAAAAAAGATATTGACTCTAACACTATCATAGCTTGGGACTTTAATACCCCACTCTCAACCCTAGACAGATCATCAGGACAAAAAAATCAGCATCGAAATCCGGAACCTCAATGTGACTCTTGACCAAATGGACAAGATTGATACCGACAGAACATTCCACCTAATGACCACAGAATATACATTCTACTCATCACTGCATGGAACGTACTCTAAGATCGACCACATACTTGACCATAAATCAAGTATAAACAAATTTCAAAAGTCAAAATTTTGTCATGCACCTTCTTGGACCACAGTGGAATAAAAATAGACATCAACACCAAAAAGTTTTTCCCCAAACCCACAAAGACATGGACACTAAATAACAAGATGCTAAACAACTCCTGGGTCAATGATGAAATCAAAACAGAGATTAAAAGACACTTGGAAACAAATGAAAAAGAAGAAACATCTTACCAAAATCTCTGGAATGCCATAAAAGCTGTAGTAAGAGGGGAATTCATATCTCTACAAATGCACATGAAGAAAATGGAAGGGTCACAAATTAACAGCCTAACAAGTCTTCGTAGGAAGCTGGAAAAGCAAGACCACCAAAACCCTGACTTCAGCAGAAGAATCCAGATCACCAAAATAAAAGCCCAAATCCAGGACATAGAAGACAAAAAGATAATACAAAAAGCAATGAAACAGAAAACTGGCTCTTTGAAAGGATAAAGAAGATCAATGGTCCCCTAGCTAGACTGACCAAGAAAAAAAGAAAAAAAGCCCAAATAAATAGAATCAGAAACACAAAAGATGAAGTCACATCTGACCCTGAAGAAATACAAAAGATCACTAGAGACTACTATGTACACCTGTATGGAAACAAACTTGAAAACCTTAAGGAAATGGAAGACTTTCTGATATCACACAACCTGCCTAGGTTGAAACAAGAAGATATCGAGACCCCAAATAGATTGCTATTGAGCAATCAAGGAAATTGACTATGCCATAAGAAAACTATCTACAAAAAAAAGCCCGGGCCCAGATGACTTTCCAGCAGAATTCTATAAGACATTTAAGGAGGGACTGATGCCAATCCTACTGAAAGTATTCCAGGTGATTGAGAAAGATGGAATCCTCCCCAAATCATTTTATGAAGCTAACATCACATTGATACCCAAGCCAGATAAAGACCCAACAAAGGAAGAGAACTACGGGCCAATATCTTTGATGAACATAGATGCCAAAATTCTCAACAAGATCCTACTAAACCAGATTCAACAATACATCTCAAAAATCATCCATCATGACCAAGTAGGCTTCATCCCTGGGATACAAGGCTGGTTCAACATTTGCAATACAATAAATGTAATTAAATACATCAACAGACATCAGAACAAAAACCACATAATTGTATCATTAGATGCAGAAAAAGCTTTTGATAAAATCTAGCACCCATTCTTGATAAAAAACCTCGAACATCTAGGCATACATGGAACATACCTCAAAATAGTAAAAGTCATCTACAAAAAACCCACAGCTAGCATACTCCTAAACAAACAAAAATTGGAAACATATCTCTGAAAACTGGAACAAGACAAGGATGCCCACTCCCTCCATCCTGTTCAATATAGTATTAGAAGTCCTGGCTAGAGCAATCAGAAAAGAAAAGGCGGTCACGGGTATCCAAATAGGAAAAGAGGAAGTCAAGTTATCTCTCTTTGCAGATGACATGATTGTACCTTGAAAACTAAAGAGAATCTGTCAAAAGCCTCCTTGCACTGATAAAGGACTTTGGCAAAGTCTCAGAGTATAAAATAAATGTGAAAAAGACAATCACATGTCTTTACACCAATAATAAACAAACAGAAACCCAATAAAAAGCACAATCCCATTCACAATAGCCACACAAAAAAAATGAAATACCTTGGAATCTTCCTAACAAGAGACGTGAAAGACCTTTACAAGGAAAGCTACAAAACACTGCTCAAAGAAATCAAAGATGACACAAACAAGTGGAAAAATATCCCATGCTCATGGATTGGAAGAATCGACATTGTGAAGATGTCCATCTTACCTAAGGCAATCTACAGATTTAATGCAATACCCATCAAATTACCAGCAACATTCTTCTCAGAGGTAGAAAAAACAATACAGGAATTCATATGGAAACACAAATGATCAATAATACCCAGAACAATCCTCAGCAAAATAAAAACAAAGCAGGAGGTATAACATTACCAGACTTCAAACTTTACTATAATGCTGCAATAATCAAAACAACTTGGTATTGGTACAGGAACAGGCATTTAGACCAATGGAATAGAATTGAGATTCCAGAAGCAAAACCTCAATTTCTCAACCAACTCATCTTCAACAAAGCCTCCACCACCTACCACTGGGGAGAGGAGAACCTATTCAGTAAATGGTGCTGAGAAAACTGGCTGACCACATGCAGAAGATTCAAACAAGACCCCTATCTATCCCCATACACAAAAATTAACTCTAAATGGATAAGAGACCTAAATGTAAAACCTCAAACCATAAGAACCTTAGAAAATACAGGACACACCCTTATGGAAATTGGAACTGGCATGCAATTCCTGAACAAATCCCAAAATGCATGGGCCATAAGAGATAAGATAGACAAGTGGGACCTCATTAAACTGACAAGCTTCTGCAAAGCCAAAGAAACCATCAAGAGAGCAGGGAGACAGCCCACAGACTGGTAAAAAGTATCTGCCAACTCCATGTCTGACAAGGGCCTAACATCTTGAGTTCCTAATCTATAAGGAACTCAAACGTGCTAAAAAGAATAAAACAAACAACCCCATTACAAAGTAGGCAAAAGATATGAAGACACTTCTCAAAAGAAGACATATGAACAGCCAACAGGCACATGAAGAAGTGTTCAACCTCGCTAATCATCAAGGAGATGCAAAGTAAAACTACACTGAGATACCACCTAACTCTATTCAGAATGGCCATTATCAATAACTCAAAAGATAGCAGATGCTAGAGAGGATGTGGTGAAAAGGGAACACTTCCACACAGTTGGTAGGAGTATAAACTAGTGCAACCTCTGTGGAAAACAGTGTGGTGGCGATTCCTAAAAACTCTAAATATCGACCTCCCATATGACCCAGCAATCCCCCTACTGGGAGTATACCCTGAAGAACTCAAATCACTCTATAAAAAAGATACCTGCACACGTATGTTTATTGCAGCATTGTTCACAATAGCAAGAACCAGGAACCAACCATGCTGTCCATCAAAATAGGACTGGATTTTAAAAATGTGGTACATGTATACAATCAAATACTACGCAGCCATAAAAAAGAACAAAATCATGAATTCTGCAGCAACCTGGATGGAACTAGAGTTTATAATACTGAGTGATCTCTCACAGAAACAAAGATCTGAGTATCACATGTTCTCACTCATAAGTGGACTTCGAACATCTATCATAATACTATAAGAAAAGGATTGATCGTGACGGGAAATTATGGGGGAGGCAAGGAGGGAAAGGGTGCTGGGATTAATGGTAGTCAATATCTGTGTGGGGACGGGAGGACACCCCTTATCAACAAGGGTGCCTGAACGATGCATATTTGTATTCCTAACCCTTAACTATACCCCACAATTTTAAAATTAAAAATATGTTTAAAAAAATGAAAAAACTGACTCAAAGAGGTTAAATGATTTGCCTACTGTTAGGTCAATCAGTGAGTTCTGAAGCAGGATGCACAGTCAAGCCCAATTCCAATGCTCAGAACAAACATGTTGCTGATGGAGCAGAGTCTGGAGATAGGAATGAGGACATAGCAAGTGAAATAAGAACATTCAAAAGCAGGAGGGACAACAACACAGGTGTTGTCTGGCACATGTCAACAAATTTGGGAATGTACAAATCACAGAATTGGAAATAAATCCTTGAAGTTCACCTTGCTGCCTTCTTAACATACCAGAAGCAAATCCAGACAGGTAAATTGTATCTGTCACTACCCAGGCAAGAAGTTCACATCCCAGGGGAGCTGTGGGGGGTGGGGTGGAAGGAGAAGAGGGATGGAAATAAACTGTCATTAACATATTTTTTTATTTGCTATTACTCAGTACTTTGACTACCAAGAGTTCTCCATTCAAACAGAATGGCTTCCTGTCTTCTCAAGCAAACACCCCTCTCTGCAGAGCACCAGGAAAATATTTACTCCATCATCCTCTCCACATAAAAAGGAGAGGAGAGATGCAAAACTTAGTATCACCAGTGGAATTGTCATTGCCAGATAGCATCTCGACTTGACTTTACTCTCAGGAAAGCTGGGGCAGTGATGCCTCCCTACTCCCCCTAGATTTCCAGATTCATCTATTTTGCTGTTTACCCAAATATTGTGGAAAGAGCAAGTCCCTGAGCCCCAAATCAGAAGCAAAGAAAAAGCAGCAGAAGCCTAGCAGTTTCTTCTACTTACTGTTCTGCTTTCTGTTTTTTCAGGAGGGCAAGGACAGTGTCATGTATGTCTTTCCCATGTGGCTAGCGCAGTGCTGAGTTCTCTGTAGGACTCAGTACAGAACTACTGAGAAGATGAATGATGGTCATAAAAAAGAGAGCATAAAGCCCATGAATACCAGATGATCTTGCATTTTTAAATCAGCTTCTCAAAGAAACTTTATCTTCAACCCTGAAACTGAGGCTGGGAAGACAAGTAGGACTCAGTGGACTCAGAGAAATGAGAAAATGGGAATGTCAGCCTTCTCTCACTTATTACTCCTCAGCCTCTAGAAAGTTTATCACATGGCAACTCAGTGTAATTATGATTGTATTTTTCTTATTATAAGATAGAATAAGTATATTTTCATATGTATAAGAATTATGACCTTTTCTATGAACTGTCTGTTTATGTACTTTGCCCATGTTTCTGTTGGTGCAGAAAGAATAGCCTTTTGTGACAGTCACTACTATGTGCCTAGGAAGTAGTTCAAAGTTATACTAATATTTCAATATCAAATTAGAAGTTAACAACTTCTGTCACTTGCTAGTTAACATTAGACTTTCAAAGTTAAGGATCCTTATGAGGCAGATGAGGTGAAAAGATCGTCATGTAACTATCTTTGTCTTATATTCTAACTATACCATATTATGAGGGTTAAAATATCAACTAAGCTATTCCAACTCAGGATAATTCCTGTTCCCCTTAGAATGATCATCTATAGACTTTAGCTATAAAGGATCCTTTATTACTATTATTAGTTATTATTATCCTCAGCCCTAAGCTAATGGAGTGGGGAGCAAATAAAAAATGGGCACTGCCAGGACTTGAAAAACTGGTGGGGAGGTAGGGCTGGTCCTCAAAATGAAAGGTCAGGATGATAATTCAGAGTGTTAGGAGCAGGTTGCCTGGTGTGCAAGTTTTATGCCAAGAGCATTACTTATTTTAGGTTAAACCATTGGAAATTTTCAATATTCAATAATTTGTGACCTACAAAAATGGCAATGCCATATACGGTTCAAACTACTAGACAGATGCTGATGTTTTATTTCCAGAGTAAGTCCATCCTGGATGAAGCAGAAGGCAACAGAAGAGGAAGCTAGCAAGGGCTAGAGAATACATTAGCCAGGCAAGTTCCAGTAAGTGGAGATCTCCCACAAACCATGATTTGAGCACACACAATAGTAAAACTGTGTGTAGTTAATACTTGTATAATATCTTGCCTACTTTTTCCAGATGCTGTTAGCCTATGTTAACTCATTTAATCCTTATAACAAGAGCAACTTTATCCCCATGCTTAAAGAGAGGAAACTAAGTCATATAAGAAAGTCAAGTGACTTCCGCAAGACCATATGACTAATAACTGCCCAAGTAAATTTCAAACCCAGACAGGCTAGCTTTAGATTCCACATTCTTAACCATGGTGCTGCACTGCTGCTCTGACATAAAGGTTGTATCTGTCAAAGTCAAATAATATAGAGAGACAAATCTCTAAATTTAAAAGTTTTTATTTGGGAAGCAAGAATTGCAATTTGGGGCATACACACAGACAGTGGTTTTCAGTAGGTCCAAAAAACAAAGAGAAGATTGGGAGTTTTATTAGAAAGAGAAGTGTTACATAGTGTCTTGAAAGAAAACTTTTTGGCACTAGAGAAGCTTTGGGGAGCTGGCAAGGTCTGACGGGTGATTGATGGTGGTAGGTAAAACTAGACTTAGAGTCATGGCAGATGGTTTTTAGTGGCTACTAGGTAAAACTTGTCTTAAGATTACACTCAGTTGTTTTAGTCCCTGGACTTGTAGAAAATGTAATTCTTGGAGCAGGTGCTTTGGGCCTCAAGTGCTTTCTCCCCTTGGCCCCTCAACTATGACATGGTTGGGTATGACAAGAATGATCCAATATGTAGAATCAACTTTCACCTATCTTAGGGCATAGGTCTAGGGAGCTCCCTGGGCACACTGGAACAAGGTTTAGGACACGAAGACCCACTTCTGACTTGATGATCAGTGGAGATGAGATTTCTCATAGACAGATCACATGAGCCTTGGTCTCCTGGGTTCAGGGCCCAGGTGGAGCAGTGCCTAGATGTGTGTCCACCTTCGCCTGGGAGGAGTGAGGGCAGGCAGGCTGGGTACCTCTGTGTCTCCGCTGTGTCTTTTCTTACTCTTGGGCTTCTCTCTTTTCTGCCTTTCTTGTTCCCTGTTCACCCTTTATGTTCTTGTTTATGCAGGATTCAACTCTATATAAAATCACTCACTCAATCTTCCTTGTTATAGGGAGTCTAGAATACTTAATCTGGCATGCAAAAACCTTGACAGTATGTGCGTGTGTGTGCGTGTGTGTATGTATATATATATATATTTTATATACATATATATGTAAGATGAAACTAGGTCCTGTAATGGACATTCTTTAATGATATGATAATATGGTTTGAAAGGGTCATGATTAATTAACATAGATTTATAGAAGGTGAGAGAAAAGGCAGTAAAAAATTATAGAATCTTGATTTACTTTGTCTAAACCTTTATGCTCTAAACTGAGGTGAAAAGATTAAGAAAGTGGTCAAAGGGATGAAAATCCTGAGAGTATCAGCTGCCCTCACAACCTCAAGAAGCTTTGGAACAACTGATTCAATTAGTAGACAGGTAGATGTATTTTGTTATCTAATATTAATCTTTCATGAAACTAAAATTTCTAAAAGTATTTTTCTACCATAACAAATCATGAATTTCGATTCTGCATTCTTTAACTTTAAGAGTGCACTCTCACAGACTTCACTGTGAGGGTTCACTTCCCACCTCCAATTGGGGTCTGGGGTCCTGTACACTTGTAACTCAGCAGCCCCGTTCATTCCCACTATACTCGGGACTTTCTAAGGCAATTCAGCTTTCAGCCCAACCCTAGATTTGTAAAACTGGATTGTCAATGTTATCACATCGTTATTCTTAGGATGATATTTTTCATAAATTGTATGAGAAAATAATTGTTTTTCACAAACATTAAAGTAAGATGAAGGGAGCCTACCTAAACATAATAATAATAATAAGAGCCTGAAGTTTCAAGGCTTCTGCACAAACTCCAATGAAAGCATAAAGGCATAAGAAGTGAAAGCATATTTTTATATAATAAGAAGTTAGTGTTTCTACTTTGAGAAGAAAAGTTTCATCTAGTTAAAATATATATAATGTGGACATAATTAATAAAAAGTATCACAAAAATGTCAATTGACCATTCAGCTTTGGGCACTTGACAAAGATGGGGTTTTGGCCAGACGCCATGGCTCAGCCTGTAATCCCAGCACTTTGGGAGGCTGAGGCGAGTGGATTGCCTGAGCCCACGGGTTCGAGATCAGCTCGGGCAACTTGGCGAGACCTGGTCTCTACAGTAAATAAAAAATTAACTGGGCGTGGTAGCATGCACCTGCAGTTCTAGCTACTTGGAAGGCTGAGGTGGAAGGATCACTGGGCCCAGCAGGCCGATGCTGGGGTGGCTGTGAGAGTGCCACTGCACTCCAAGCTGGGTGACTGAGTGAGACTCCAACTCAGAAAAAAAGAAAAGGAAAAAGATGTATATTCTGCTGAATTAGCATCCAAAGGAACAATTGAAAAAACTCTCAGAGCTTTGGGTCTTTCCTCATAACAATTCATCTTCTTTAGCCACCACCCATGACTCTAGTAGCTACTACACCTCTCTTAAGGCAATAAGCTGGCCTTATAGTTTTTGACTATTCATATAGGTCTTACTTCTTCCATTAGACAGTAAACTATCAGAAAAAAACTTTTGTATTCATTTCAATATCCTTGGGGAAAAGTCTGAAGTGAAAATTATGTGTATACACTGGAAGATCCTAGACATTTGGAAGAAGAAAGGGAACTGAATTTAATAGGATATACTAGTAGGCCAATGATAATAACAGTAGTTATGGACTATTAACCATGCTGAAGCACTGTGCCAAGTGCCTTATCTGTATTAACTCATTTAATAATTACAAAACCCCATCAGTTAGGTGCCATCTATTAATATTTCCTTTTTACAGATAAGAAACATGGTCCCAAGAGATTAAATAACGTGCCCAAATCACAAACCTAGTAAACCTCAGAACTGAAGTGTGAGCTCAGGCCAGTGGCTTCAGAGCATGTGCTTTTAGCCATCCTATTAGTCCACATCCTTAAAGAAGAGATCAGTGAACAAAATGAAGCATCAATGCACAGCTCTGAATAAACGGAGGATATCTTCTGAGTTTGCCTGGGATCAGCTTGCTCTATAACAAGAGTAAGTTGCTCAAGTGTCCACCCAACATGCAGAAGCCCTGCTTTCCTTCTCATTGCTCCCTGTGGTTACCTAGAACCAAGTCTGGCTAGTCAGATGAATTAACTGAACACATATAAAAAGCTTTAGAAAGGGAAGCTTCAAATGTTTCAGCAGATCATCATCTATTTACACATAATGTAAAACACCAAGTTTTCTTAACTAAGCTATCTCCTCTTTCTTTCACCACCCCGTATAGGACTAAGGATGCTGAAAGTAACCAATAAATGCTTTGTTACCTATTCATTGATTGATACAGGGAGGCCTTGTTTTTTCTGGTTTTTGTGTCCCAGTTTCATTTATAGGTGCAGACTTCAACCCTACATTCAACGGTTCATGTAACCAATAGACAATATCAGCAAGGATATAAAAAAACTCAACACCATCAACCAAAAGCATTTAATTGACATTTATAAAAAGTGTACCAAACTCAGCAGAATACACATCTTTTTCAAGTGCCTATGGACCAATACAGACCATCTTCTGTACCATAAATAAACCTCAACCAATTTAAAAGAATTGAAATCATGCAAAGTAAATTCCCTGACCAAATGAAACTAAACTACGGTTAGGTTCAGTCACACTACTCAGACAGGTAATATAATTTTTTTAACCTTATTTTGATATGATTCTTACCAAATACGCTGTAATTGTGCCTTTCTTTTTAGGCTGATGTCAATGGTGTCACTTCTCACACTCCCAAAGAAACTTGGCATTGCATATAAATTATTTCTAATTTCTAGATTTTTTTTTTTAGTCTTTTCTTTTATCGCAGGGAATACCTTTATTTCTCTTGTTCCCTAACCAAATTATTCACAGCATCAGAACATTAGTCTTCCCTTCCTGATTAGGCCAAGATTAATAGCTGCGTTATCTCCTGAGCTAAAAGGATCACTGGCCTGAAGAAGCCAGGGAAATCATAGTTCTCTGGGAGTTTGCCTTTAATCCCCTACAGATGAGTTCATTCCACTAGGAGAAAACTAGCCCCTAAAGAGCAAAAGTCAACAAGCTTTATCATTCTTCTTCCTGGGTTGTTCTGCTACTGTTGACAGACTGTCTTAGTGTCCCAGTCCAGCTTCTTTTGTACCTACTTGGCAAAAATTCATGAAGACATTTAGAAGGGGAAAATTGCAATAAACAGCATTTATATTAAATCTGTTTTCTGGATTTTTTCTACCCCTAGAATAAATGCCACACAATTTCATAGCTGTGTGGCCACCAGAATGCAGTAACAAATCTGCTCAGCAATGTGCCCTAGAGGCATTCTCCAACAATGTCTTTCCACTGAACCTATTACCATGGCCAAAACCCATCTCAGGAAGCACTTGGACACTGGGGAGCTACAATTAAGGAGGCATTCTCAAGACCATTTGGATCATAGTTGCTAGTCAGCTAGTCAGCTGATGGAGTCTTCCCATGGCTTTTAGAAGCCCTTCTCAGGAAACACAAGTATAGGTCTATACCATTGCCCACTATAAGGAACTCATGAGTTTCCATTTGTCGTCCTCATTCAGGCTATTGTGGGCTCAATTGTGTCCCCCACAAATTTATATGTTGAAGCCATGACCTCCAATGTAATGGTATGTGGAGATGGGGTCTTGGGAGGTAATTAGGTTTATATCAGCGGGACCCTCATGATAGAATTAGTGCCCTTATAAGAGAAAACAGCAAATATATCTTTCTCCATTCATCCTCTCTCTTCATGTGAGCACAAAGTGAGAAGGCAGATGTCTGCAAGCCAGGAAGAAAGTCTTCACCCTGTTCTCAGACTTCCAGCCTTCAGAACTATGAGAAAATAAACTTCTGTTGTTTGAGCAACCAGTCTATGCTATTTTGTTATGGCAGCCCAAGCAGACTAAGGCAAATGTTAAAACTCTAACCACAAGTACCTCGAAATGTGACTTTATTTGGAGATGGGGTGTTTAGAGTGGTAATGAAGTTGAAGGAGGTTGTTAGGATGGACTTTAATCCAATATGGCCAGTGTCCTTATAAAGAGAGGAGATTAAGACACTGACACACACAGAAGGACACAGGGAGAAGATGACTATCTACAAACCAAGAAGACAGACCTCGAAAGAAATCAACCCTGCCAATACCTTGATCTCGGATTTCCAGAATCCAGAGTTCTGAGAAAAACGTTTCTGTTGTTGAAGTCACCCAGTCATGGCAACAATGTGGTGCATTCCACTTGTGCCAGTATCACAACCCATAAATTAACTCAGAAAACAAATTAATTCAGAGACAGGAGGGCACCAAATGGTGAGGATGATAAGGAGAATGTGAAGGAGGAGAAGAATAGGACAGACCACCTTCCTAGAGAGGGTGGAGATTAGGGCTGAAGTTTGGTGACTGGATTGGGAGAGTGCCCAAAGAGAAAGAGAGAGAAGCGAGAAGAGAGGGTGAGAAGAGAAGGAAGTCACACCTAGGAATGCTTTCTCTTCCTCCATGGTAGCATTGTAGAAAGGGGAGTCAGGACAGAGCAGAGCCGCTGCTGATCTGCCCTGATGATGTGGGCCAGTTGCCAGTGGGGTGGGCTTAGAAGCTCCCTATGTCTTCTGACTCTCCCACCTTTCTACCTCCCTCCTTTCAGGAAGATTCTAACTTCTCCAACAGTGAGGGAGCAAAGAGCTCATCTGCCTTCTAATAAGGCAGTACGGCTCTGTTATTAATGAATTGAGAATGAAGTAGTTATCTGGATAATTCAGGCATCCATCACCACTTTCAACTAAATTGTCTAGGCAGAAAAGGTGCAAGAGTCAAGAAAAACAGACTGATTTTAATTAATTGCCTCAATTTACCATTTTATACTGGACTTGTCCAAATTAAGTGACATAGCTGGCCTCCAGCTTTGCCTACGGGCCAACCAGTAATGGAAAATGCCATCAGCCAGTGTCCCTCAGGGACTCCAATGACAGTACCTGTTCTATAATGAGAGGACAGACACATCATTTCATACTAATTTTCAGAGGTTTTTGGGGTGTGATGCAGTATCTCACATTCCAGATTGTTAATCCAATAGGATTAACCATGTAAAGACTATATTACTGGCTATATGAAAGATAAGTATTAAAAAAAAAAGCTGAGATGGCTGAGCCCAATTTCTTGTTTACCTACTTGGCAAAAATTCATGAAGACATTTAGAAGGGAAATACTGCAATAAACAGCATTTACATTAAGAACATATCCAAAGAGCAGCAACCACAGGTGTTTCAGCATTTTTCTGCTTCTCCCTACGCACATTTCGTCAGAAATCTGAATATTATCAAAGGCAACCCCTAGGAGATGTCTCTAATTCCCATCTCTTTCTCCGCAGTAGATCACCCCAGTAGTTTCATGTTGCCTCTCCTTGGGAGCCAGCTGAGGCTCAGAACCCCCCCCTCCCCCGCTGCCTTATTTCTCTAACAAATGCCATAAACAGTCTTGGGTTTCCTAATCTTCTCATTGAGATTCAGGATGGTGGAGTGTGAACTACATGGGATATAAAGTCAGAACACCTGAGTCTGAGTTCTAGCTCAGTTATTTATATGCCAGGTGATCCTGGAAAGTCTTTTAACTCCAGGGAGCTTCAGGTGCCTTGCCTGTGATGTATAACATAAAACTCAGAGTTATTAAAAGAAACAATGTATATGAAAGACCTTTACAAACCACAAAGCATTGTATAATTGCAGCTCTTGCTAATAGCTTCTTTCTCCAGATAGTGGGCAACTCCAGTCTATACACCAAATTACTGAGATGCAGTCTTATATTACCATTTGATCTTCTTCCATACTCATAATTGCCCCTTCTAGATACCTGTACTTATAAAGACAATAGAATTTGCTTAATTATGTAGAACTTAACCCTGACTTTCTCATTTGCAATATCTATTTTGCAGTTTTTTTTCTTTTGAATGTTATATAATTTATGAAAGATAACTGTCATAAAGATTGGTCTATTTTTTTAAGCAAGACTCTCACTCTATTGCCCAGACTAGAATGCAGTGGCATATTCATGGCTCAACGAAGCCTTGACCTCGTGGGCTCAGGCAGTCCTTCCACCTCAGCCTCCCAAGTAGCTGGGACTACAGGCATGTGCCACCACATCCCAGTTTTTCATTTTTTTTTTAATTTTTATTTTTTGTAGAGATGAGGTGTTGCTATGTTGCCCAGGCTAGTCTTGAACTCTTCGTATAGACCTCCCGCCTTGGCCTCCCAAAGAGCTAAGATTACAGGAATGAGCCACCATGCCCAGCCTGATTGGTCTATTTTTGATGCTATATATATATTATTTTTAAAAAAGAATACTTACAATGATAGGACTATTTTTCTGTTGCCTCTCAGGAGCAGAGAGATGACCAACTTACCCTCTTCAGCCTCTGGCACATTTACAATTGTTCTGTGAAGTGCCCTATCTCATTTTGTTAGCCTATTTGTTTTTAATTCTCATCCTCACTCCCCATCCCTACTTCCAACTCTTGTTTTTCTTCTCATTCACAACTAAAGCAACTATTCCAAGGTGTTTTATGTCACATAATTTTTTTTATTTGTTAATAGTTTTGTGTGTTTCCTTGTAAAGCATGTTAAGCTGTTTTGGGTGCAGAGCAGGCTTTATGTCTCCAAGCACTAGATTCTTTCCAGAGGATAAGGGGGGAATGGGTATCAAGACATTATGGACTCCAAAAGGAGCTTGAGATTTCAGCTTCAAGGACTAAGAACATCTCTGTTTTTCCTTCTGAAAAGACAAGAGCTCAGGGCCTGCCCCTCAGTGACTATGGCTATCAGTCCCAAGTGACTGGTCACTGCTTTGGAAAGCACCAGGAAGAAGCAGGCTTGATAAGGATTGATCCTGCTTGTTGAGCAATAGGACTGATGTCACCCTCATTGGGAACAGGTCATGCCTTATTAGCAAGGAGATAGAAGAGGTAACTCAGGGTCATTTCCAGGCTTACAGAATCTAGATTTTCCTAAAAGCAAGGCTCAAGAGGACTCCTCTATACACAAAATTAACTCAAAATGGATCGTAGACTGACATGTAAGACCTAAAGCTGTAAACCTCCTAAAATAAAACACAGGAGTACATTTTCATGATTTTATTTTAGGCAGTGATTTCTTAAATATGACACTAGAAGGACAAGCAATAGAGAAAAAATAAATTGGACTTTACCAAAATTTAAAACTTTTATTCTCAAAGAAAGGTAGAAAGACAACCCACAGAATGTAAGAAAATATTTGCAAATCCTACTTCTGATAAGAGACCTGAATCCAGAAGGTATAAGTAACTCTAACAACTTAATAATAAAAAAGTCCAAATAACCCAATTTAAAAATTCAAAATCCAAAGGATTTGAGAAGATATTTTCTGAAGCAGATATGCAAATTGCTAGTAAGAACACAAAAAGATGCTCAACATCATTAGCCATCATGGACAAGCAAGTCAAAACCACAAAGAGACACCACTTCACACCCACTAGGAGGAGTATAATAAAAAAGACATATAATAACTAGGGTTGGCAAAGATATAGAGAGATTGGAAGCTTCATGTACTGCTGGAGGGAATGTAAAATGGTACAGCCACTTTGAACAACAATCAGGCAGTTCCTCAGTGATGAAACATAGAATTATCATATGGCCCAGCACTTTCACTCCTGGATATATACCCAAGAGAAATGGAAGCATATGTCCATGCAAAGACCTGAACACAGATGTCCATAGCAGCATTATTTATGAGAGCCATTAATTGAAAACAACACAAATGTCCATCAACTGATGCACAGATAAATAAACTATGGTATAGCCATACAATGGAATATTATTCAGTAATAAAAATAAAATGCTACAACACATAGGACCCTTAAAAGACTATGCTAAGTGATAAAAGCCCATTACAAAAGACCACATGTTGTATGATCCCATGTATATGAAATTTCCAAAATAGGCAAATCTGTAATGACAGAAAGTAACTTAGTGGTTGCCTAGGGCTAGAAGAGTGGGAAGCTTAAGGGGTGATGGGTATTAGGTACCAGATTTCTTTTGTGAGTGATAAAAATGTTCTAAAATTGCTTGCTGTGAATCAATTAGCATATCCGCAACTCTGTGAATATGCTAAAAGCCATTGAATTGTACACTTTAAATGAGCTAACTTTATGCTATGTGAATTTTACTTCAATAAAACTCTTAAAAAAGAAGTCTCTTCCCAGGATGGACCGTAGAACACCTAAAAGTGGCCAGTATTTTTAAAAATAACTTTATTAAAAGCTAAGTATGCCACTAAAAAAATGAAAGTCAAAGAACCCCTGATATTAAATGGCATGTTTCCACTCTCTGCTTCGGAGATCAAGTCACCATAGCAGACTGGGTTCTGGCAATGGCCTGAGCCCTCCTTCATGCTAAGAGAGAGGGAAGAACAGATGGATGAAAACAACATCGGGAGATCTGGTCATTATTTGGTTTTGACTTCAGAATCTAGATAAAGGCCGTGTCAGAGAAACTTCCACCTCAATACTAACGCCATTCCCACCTTTCCCTATAATGAATGGCCTGTGGACCCAGGTGAGGGACAGAAATAGCAGAGACTTGAGATATGACCACAATTTATTGCTCTACATAAGCAGGTTCCATCTGACCATCTGAAGATAGTCTGGAGAAGCTTTCCTTTTAGAAATTCTTAACTGCTATGCTGACTAGGGCACAGTCTAATTTCATAAAATTCCACCAGTTAGGCAGTCTACTAATGGGTGCCCAGGTATTCTCTGTGATAGAGTTGGATTTTGAGACCCTGAACCTCTATGATTCCATATCACTAATTATAAGGTAATATTCTAACTACAAACTCACAAAAATTAAATTCTTCAATTTTAATAAGAAATAGATTGCAAAGGAATACACTGATATCAAAGACTCATCTTTATAAAGCGAGCTTCAAGCAATTTTATAAGGTCAACATACATTTAGTACAATTAGGGTAAAATAAAAAAACCTAGATTATAATCTAGAGATCCAAGTTCTTTCCCTACCTCTGCCCTTGTCATGAAAACAAAACAAAGCAAAATAATAGAAAATAAAATCAAAATGCCTTAGGCTGGCTAGGTGCCAGTTTCTCTCTGTGTAAAATGAGAATATTATTTGGTCTCTAAGATCTTCTCTATGTCTGAAACATTATTAATTCCTGTTCCAACATCTCTGGACAAAGAGAATCTAGTCCAATACTCATGGCCTTCTATACAAGCTAGAGATTCAATGTCATGTGTACCACACTAAGTGCCAAAATTAAATCAAAGGTTTAATTAGCCTGGAAGCTCTGTCCCTGGCCTGGGCACAGAAAACTGTGTCTCTCTAATCCCCCTGTCTCCCTTCTCCCCAAGTCCTCTCCAGGGACTCCTGTTGGCTGGCATCATCACAGATGGCCAGACACATCAAATATGTTCTCAGCTTCCTGCCACTGCCCTTTCACTGGTGCTGCCCTCTCCAGTTATGCAAATTCTGTCCATCATTCAAGAGCCAGCTCAAGCCTCACCCTTGGGGAACCCTTGAGACCCCCATTGGGCCACTGCAGTCTGTGTAGACCCCACACTGGGCAGTTTACATGCACTCATTATTAATTGTTACATGTAGTTATGCCCCTCTCTTCTGGAAGCTCACAGGAGACAGCACTCAAAGATTTCCTAATGCCTGAAGGGAGTCAGTCGTCACGTAGGCATGGTGAGGCTTGTTTATCCACCCAGATGTTAAGTTATATCTAAAGAGGATTATTTGAGGCAAGGATGAAGTCTAAAGCTAGACATGAGGAAGAACTTACTGAGAGGTGAGATTTCCTCACCCCCTAGCATCCCAGGAAGGTTTGCCCTCTCTTTATTTGGAAATGTTTTTTAAGTGTGTGAAAGTTTTTATTTCTTGGACAGGGTGAGTGCAGGTTTTTGGAAAGGTGGGTGGCCTCCCAGAAAATTCATACTGCTTGATGATTCAGAATCTTCAGCCACAGCTCCTAACAGCCATGAAGTTTGAGCCTAGAATTATTTATTTGTTTGTTTATAAGTCCCAAAGTTTCCATACAATTAAAGTAATGAGAGCTGGAATGGTCCCAAGAAGTCACCTAGTCCTGTCTTCTCATCACACAGATGAGGGACTGACAGGCTCTGAGAAACTGACCCGTGATCCCACTTTACAGACCCTGCCTCTCCTACAGCTTCGAGTTCACCATGCATTCTAAATGAATTATGAATAATTTAGATTAATGATGATTAATTAATTATGCAGCAACACTCAAGAGTAAAATCTGAAGTGCATATATGAAAGAAACCTATCTCACATGGACCATATTATGTAATAATCCTGGTTTTGACTGATTGGCTAGGATCTGCCTGCCTAGCCAAGGTGTCAGGGGAGGGTAAAGAGGGAGAGGGGATACAAACATGTGAACTACACACAGTTCTTACCTTACACGCTTCTCTCACTGGTTGGCAAGGTAATATGCAAACACATGAAAAATTAAATCAAGTTATGAAAGAAAAATATAAGTTCAGGGTAGCAATAGTAGGTTTATATGGCGGCCCTTCACAATTATTGTCCTACATAGAAATTGACTGGCGGGAGTAGAGTCAGAAGCCATGAATTCCAGCTGGGTTGGTCCCAAAGAAAGGCTATGCACAGTAGGTGGGGCTGGAGCTAGCCCCAGGCAGGTAGAAGAATGAGATCCGCATAGGCAAGAGAGTGATGGTTCAACACATAGAACTCCACACACGTTGAGCCCTGCTGACTTCTGACTTCTCTCTCTCTCAGGAGGATCTGCTACTTAACATTCTGACCTTATCTCTGGGATAGCAGAATGACAGGGTAGGAAAGTTTCTTTTTACTCCCTCAAGGGAGGTTAATCATCCATCTGTAATGTCTGCACTTGGTTGACACTGGCCCGCCCTACTGTCTTCCACCGGAATCATTCAACTGAATGCACCATTTTTTTCTTGACATTCTCATTTGTGTGTGTGTGTGTGTGTGTGTGTGTGTGTGTGCGCGCGCGCGCGCGCGCGTGCGTGCGTGCATGAGAGCTTTGTCACTGGCATAAACAGCCCACACTGGGCATGGTTCCATCTCCAGTGTTTGAAGTTTACTTTCCAGCTTCTGGGCATCATTTGCAATTATAATGCTGTCATAGGCAGAAAAGAGATAGGATAATTAATCATTGTCAATATTGGTCCCCATTTGCCAGATGAGTTTTTGGAACAGCATGGCTGGGAATAATTTGTATAAATTGTATTTCTTTGCTTTGTGTCACTGAAAACATTTATTTAGCATCATGGTCACTGTGCATAAATATCCTGGAAGCAATGGGGTATAGCTGAATGGCACAGATTCATTCATTCATATTCATCAAATGATGCACTGAGCACCTACTTCAATATGTGAACAGCACTGAACGCAGAATACTGGGCTGCTGGGGACCTTTAATAGGTTCCTTGGCTCCCTGGACTTGGCCAAGACCCTTCTGGTCAGCTGCAGATAGGCAGAATGGATGGTTTTGCTTCTAGAGACTGTAACTGGGACATTCAGCATTTTCTAATTCCTTGCAGTTTCACTAGTCAGGTGGCTTTCTAATGGGTACCCAGATCCTTGTGATTACTCAGATTGATGGTTTACCCAACAGGACTTTGCATTTAGGAGCTGATAATCTCTAGCTGAGATTAATCTGTGTGGCAGCAGAACGTGTCTCTACTTAAAGGAAAAGGGATGAAGGGTGATATCTGTGGTCACAAATAATATATTTTCAAATAGCTTTTGACAAAAGGTCTGAGCGGATTTTGTAATTTAAGAAAAATCTACACATTAATTCTTAAGTCGTCCTATGAGTGTACTCAAGTCGGTTCAAAGAGTCAACATTTGCCCTGGGATGCCTGTGTGTTGCTGGCCAACACCCAATCCAGGGGAGACATGCCAAATCTGGGAAGAAAAGGAAGCTGAGCCCAGCAGCTGAGTCTTGGGTTTTCTTCTGTAGAGAGGGTGACCATCATCTCAGGCTCATCAAAGCATCCCACACTCTTTTTCCTGCATCCAAGTCATCAGATTCATTTTTGATTCCCAATTTATAAAAATTGTGTTCTCTATCGATACTGACCAGAGGACCCTGGCTTCACCTGTCATACAGGAGAGAAAGCCTGGACTTGTGCTTGTAAACTAAAGCTTGCCATCTCCTTTTAGTTTCTCTATGCCTAACTATGCTTACCCTTCCCCCTTAAAGTGAATATGCATGGGACCAGGACCCTTTCCTCAAATACTAACAACAGCAAATGCTGCAGAAAGTCAGTCCATATAAAATAATTCAAATGCAGTTCAGAGAATGGGGTTGGGAGGCAATTACTTTTTCCAGACCGTTCACAGTTCAGTGATTCAGGTATAACGGGCCTTGGGTGAAGAACTGTAATATCTGTAATATCCACCTTTCACAATATTAACATGCCACGGACACAAAGTAACTGATCACTGAAAGGAGTACAGCTGCCCACAACAGTTTGTGGCTAAAGACAACAATATCTGATAGAGGACAGGTGTGGAGGCCCAAGTGCAGGGAACAGGCAAAGGTCATCGTGGGAGTCTCCTCGGAGGGAACAGCGTTTTTAAACACAGGGACTGTTTCAGAAGTGACCCTTCTGGAGTCATCA
This sequence comes from Cephalopachus bancanus, assembly GCA_027257055.1. NCBI lineage: Eukaryota > Metazoa > Chordata > Mammalia > Primates > Tarsiidae > Cephalopachus > Cephalopachus bancanus. Next base: position 11,461,327 of record JAPVLO010000046.1, on the reverse strand, counting down.
GTCACGCCACCAGCAGATTTAAACATCTTCACAAGCAGCTTGTTACATCTGGATATGTCTTATAAATCACACCAAACTGACGAGTTGTAACAATAAGCAGGCACTGATTTCTGTGCTGTCCACACCCCATCTCCATTAGTGATGCTTCGCTGCTCCTGGCCGCCTCCAGCTGGCAATCCCCAGCACATGTATCCCACACGGTCAGCGCCCTGTATGTGCTTCCTCAGTTGCTCACAGCAGTTTCCTGCCTACACACCCTGTCTCCCCAACACGCTGGAGGCACCTTGGAGACACAGCCAGGCTCAGACATTCCTCTATCCCGTGGTAGAACCCTCCCCCTCCCCCATATCAATAATCCTTTCTGAGTGAGCCCGGGACTGTAAAATGAGTGCTGCTGAAATGTCTCGACTACTCCTGATTTGTTACAGCTGGGGAGCGGCAAAGAGCACTGCCAAAAGTCCCCTGTGGGAAATGGACAGGACCTACAAGAGAAGGAAATGTATCACAGAGGGGATCAGTACGCTCTGAAGAACATGCTGGGCTCAGTCCATAACTCTGCCGCTCACTGGCCCCCTCGCCACTGGAGGAAACCGAGGAGCTGGGGCAGGTGGGGAAAAGCCCTTCTCAGCTTCTGGAGAAGACCCTGCCCAAGAGAGTCCAGGGAGGCTGGTCTTCTCCAAAGGCTGCTCACCTCGCTGAGGTTTCTCGAAAAAATGGGAGCTTGGATCCCTGCTGGGACCAGGCGGCCATTCACCACTTAGGACCAGTGTCTGACCACTCATTAGACCTCCCCCCGGGTTCCCTTTTCACACTCGTTTCTCCCCATGGGTTGGTCTCAGGCAGTCTCAAATACGGATCAGGATTAGGGTGTCCATGCAAATCCCAAGTCCACCAAAGAGGGAAAGAAGAAACAGCCAAATGCCACCACCAAGACGTTCAGGACTGACTTTCCAGACGGCACCAAAGTCAGAGCAGGGGGAAGGGGTAAGTTTTGCCCCCGTGGGTTGGCCATCCCCTGAAGGCACCTCTGGGTCAGGACAGCTTCTCTAAGCCACCCGCCCCGGAGCCCCACTCTGAGACCCACGGAAGGCCAGACCAGAGGAAAGCCCCAAGTGACTGCGGCTGGGTCACAGGTGAGCCCTCTCCTCAGAGCCTCTTCAAGGCTCAGGGACAAGCCTGTCTGGAAAAGCAAACAGGCCAGGCCCGGGATGCGCCCTTTGGACCTTTTGCAACTCCCGGAGCTCTTTCAGCTCGGGCCTCCTATAAATGGGGCGCAGGCACCGGGCGCGCATTCCCACCCGGGCCCGCAGGGCGGAGTGCCTGCCCCGTCAGGTCCCAGGAGCCCGCCGAGCCAGCCAGGGGCGCGAGGCCGGGGCCAGGCCGCAGCCAGGGAGCCGCCCCACCGCCGTCGGCCATGGGCCCGCCGAGGCCCGCGCTGCTGGCGCTGCCGGTGCTGCTGCTGCTGGTGGTGGCCGCCCGCGCCGGGTCAGGTGAGTGCGGGGCTGCGCTCTGGGTGCAGAGGGATGAGAGCTCGTCCGTGGCAGGAGGTTGGCTGGAGCAGTCTAGGCCGGGGCCAGAGGGAGGGCAGGCACAGGGTCCGAGGACGGGGGCCAGGACCAGGTGGCATCTCCTCCAGACTTAGGATGGGAGCGGCAGGACGGAGGAGGGCACGGGCTCTCCAGGGCCTGCCTCCTTTCTAAAAGATGAGACCTACCCAGGGGTCCTCCCTGTCGGGCCGTAGCACCCTCTGGGAAGGGGTAGGAAAACTCACCCTGGTCTTTCTCCTTCTCTTACAGAAGAGGAAGTGCTGGAAGACGTCAGCCCCATCTGTCCAAGTAAGGCATCTGCCCACCGGGCACGGAAGGGCGCCCTCCTCCCCCATCCTCCTGCACCGCGGGTCACCAAGGGCCTCGCCCTCTACAGTGCCGTGATGTCACTGCTCTGACCCCAGGAAGCAAGCGCTTTGGGCCTCTGTCCACTGCTCAAGGGATCTCAGTTCTCTTCCACCCGCTCTTCTGTTCTGTCCCTAAAGCCTGGGGATGGAGCAGGGAACGGACGGTGCTACGCTGGTGACTTGTGGGGGCGGAAAGGACTATCACTCTGTTGGGCTTTGAAGAGACATCACTGTCCCGTTTATCAGTGACTAATCATTGATTCGAAGCATGTGAGGGTGAGGAAATGCCGACTTTAACCTTTGCGCAGAAATCCGGACCTTCGCCTCCTTCCTATTTACCTGACCCCTAGGGGGTCAAAGGAACTGGCCTTGCAGGAGTACCCCGTGTTCTCCGGCGAGCTGCGGGGCTGGCTTCTGATTGAGGCAGCACCGCCATCTGGTGGGCATCTTGCATCACTGCGCCTGGGCTCAGGACCTAGATGTTCTTTGTCTCAAATTGTTAACTCCTCTCAAGCACGGGGAAACCTCCAGAAATTCCTTCTTGGAGGGTTTCTTAAGTTAGTCAGATACTCCTAATGCTTAGTGAACCTTTGCCCCAGGTATTCAGTAGGACCAAAACTGAGTCACAGAATTGGGGTGTTTTCAAGCAAAAAAAAAGCATTAGAGATAGTACTATTTTTTTTTCTTGATGCTGTTAATTCTTAGTTTATCAGAGGGTCTCTTCTATAGATTTTCTGAGCCCCATTACTTGACACTTCCCTCCCTGTACCTCACATGGTATAATCAAAGAATGCCAGCTAATTTAAACACTCGCCTCAGCAAAAACATAAAGGAGAAGTAAAATCTATAGAGGAAAATTAAGCGTAATGCAAAGTCAATTAAAAATAATTTGAGTTTAATCACCGTTTTAAATTATCCGTGTCACTGCCTCTCTCGGCTCAGAACTGACTGTCCTTGGGAGCGTTATTTCTACCATGTGGCTGCCTTCTTTCTCCTCATTTCAGAAGATGCAACTCGATTCAAGCACCTCCGGAAATACACATACAACTATGAGGCTGAGAGTTCCAGTGGAGTCCCCGGGACTGCTGATTCAAGAAGTGCCACCAAGATCAACTGCAAGGTATGGCGGATGGAGGCTAGAGGAACTGGAGCCCACAGCTCTCCTCAGCCCTGTTCCCCTGGACGCCCAGCAAGCCTCCTTCCAGGAGGGGGCGTGCTGAGCAAAGCCAGAGCATGCCAGAACTGTCGTGATCTCAAAGCGCTCCGACCGTCCCTCCGCTTCTAAGTCAGCCATATTGCTGACATATTGTCTGCCACCAAAAACTTTTCCAGTCAAATGTATTGTTCTGTCGATGTCTAAGATTCAGTTGGTCTAGATGACCTAGATAATTGGTCGTGCAGGACTATAGATTTGAGCAATGACAGAAGCCCAGTGGGTAAGTTAAGAGAGAAGGGTGTTTCTGAAATGCGCTGTGGAGTGCAGTTTTTATCATCCACATCAAACAGAATTGGTTGCTAAAGACAAATGGGAAAGAGAAAAACAAGCATACAGTTTGTTTTAAAATAAAACTTTACTCATTATTGAATCTGGCTGTACGCATGTCCGTGCAGATCTAAAAACCACTGTTGGAGTTTGGGGAAGAGAAGTCAGGCTGAAAAGTCACCCTCTTCTTGCCTGTGCTGTCAAATAAGGTAGATGTTAGCTAACTGTGGCTATGTAAATTGAATAAAATTAAAAATTCATATTCTTAGTCACATTAGCCACATTTCATGTGCCCAGTAGTCACCATGGCATATAGAACATTTTCATCATGGCAGAAAGTTATTCTGATAATACTGGAGAACAACTTGGGAGCTATTGAAACTCCAGCTATATATATGTGATGCTGTAGACAGGCCCTGAGAGATACGAATGGGTCTTTTTGGTGACATGCAGGAACCATTTGCTGTGGAAACTAATGATGGCCTTCCTCCTGCTTCCTATTTTGCTTTTTAACTGTCACTTCGATTCTGCATTTCTTCCAACCAGCCATTCCTGTTACCAAAAAGGGAGAATTTAGAACCAATAGGGCAGCCTCCTTCCCATGTATATGGGCAGGCTTCAGAAACTTGTTGCCCCAAGAGGGAGAAAAGGCCAACCATAGGACTGAGTCTAGGTTAGTGCATGGAGACCCCAGAAGGCATGTTAGGAGATGTAGTGTTGGAGAGCAGACAGGCGTGTTCCCAGCCGCATTCCCCCTGGTGTCCTGATGAGAGAGGAAGCCCTGGACTGTGACGTGTCCTGTTCTTGATGGAGAAGCCCATTGTGCCACTGCCCTCTATTCTCAGGTTGAGCTGGAGGTCCCCCAACTCTGCAGCATCATCCTGAAAACCAGCCAGTGCACCCTGAAAGAGGTATATGGCTTCAACTCTGAGGGCAAGGCCTTGCTGAAGAAGACCAAGAACTCTGAGGAGTTCACTGCTGCCATGTCCAAGTAAGGCCTGGGCTTGTATATTTCAGTTTCTGAGCTCCGTGCATCCCTGGGTGTGTTGCACGTGAGTGCACGTGTGTGTCTAATGATGTGTCAAATTTTGTGTTTGTATCATGCGTGTATGGGACTACAGTATTTGTATTCTGTGTTTACTGTGAATCCAGGAATTGCTGAGTTTTCCCAACCATCAAAAAAAGGGAAGCATTATTTACCCTTCCCTTGTTAGGTTCCCTTAATTATCATTTAAATGTGCTTCTAAAAGATCTCATGCTTTAAACTTCTTGAGACAATAAAGCCAAGATGGTTTGTTTAAACAAGTAAATTCTTATTTAAAGAATTAAACAAGCTGGGTGCAGTGGCTCACGCCTTTAATCCCAGCACTTTGAGAGGTGGAGGTGAGAGGATTGCCTGAGCCCAGGGCTTTGAGACCAGCCTGGGCAATTTAGTGAGACCTCATCTCTACAATAAATAATAAAAAAAAAATTAACCAGGTATGGTGGCTTGCTCCTGTGGTTTCAGCTACTTGGAAGGCAGAGGCAGAAGTATCGCCTGAGCTCAGCAGGTTGAGGCTAAGGTGACCATGAGTGTGCCACTGCACTCCAGCCTGGGTGACAGAGTGAGACTCTGACTCAAAAAAAAAAAAAAAAAGAATTAAACAAGACCGGTGCCTGGTGGTCTTCTGCGTGGGTCCCAGCATCACTGGCTACTATAGCTTTGCATGGTGGTGCCTAGGCAGAGGAGTACTGAGTCCTTAGTGATTTCCCGTTTGGGGCTGGCATTCAGCCACTGCACACTGATAAGCCATTGATCTTCTGACTGATCAGGGCCCGTGTTGCACTGGTTGTTAAATATTTTCAACATCCTCCCTATATCATCCCTGGTCGCAGTGTGTTAGTGCCTAGGGATGTGCGGATACAGGCAGTCATAGAAATATTCATTTATTAGAGCATCGGGAACCTTCATCCTAGTTTTTGACTTGCTAAACATTAGACTCAGATGCTAGCTCTTTCTCTGTGAAACAGGCTTTCATGCTGCTTTCTCTCATGCACCTCATTTTCTCTGAGACTTAGATGTGTATGAGGGAGAAGGATGTCCTAGTGGGAGAGAGGAGTGGTTATTTTGGGGGTCTTTGCTCTTCATCAAACAAAAGAGGCTCCTGCTCTTGATAGGGAGGACTTTCCAGGCCTGCACCTGCATGTCTGGAACTTTCTGAGATGGTATAAAGCTGTAGGGGATGAGCCTGTCTCCTTTTCCTCCTTGTGATTTAACTAGAGCAGCTGCAGCCAGGTCCTGGGAAACCCAGAGTCCCCAGAGTGAAGACTCCAAGACTTAGTCCACATGGGCTTCAGCCATGATCTGACACTATATAAAAGAGTGAATGTCCAACAAATGCATGAAAAGGAGCTCAAGTTTGCTAGTCGTGAGGAAATACAAACTAATGTCACAACGAGATGTTTATCCCCTTCTACCTATCAGACTGCAAAGCTTCAAAACAGCACCTGCTGCTAGCAAGCCGGTGAGGAAGTGTGCTCATACTCTGCTGGTGGAAAAAGAACCATTAGGCAATGTTTATTCCAATTTAAAATACTTATATACTTTACCACAGCAATTTCAGTCTCTGGAATTCTAGCCCATGAAAATAAAAGCAGTGATGTGTGAAGATCGACGCATAAGGATGTTTATTTCAGTATTGTGTGGTTAAAAAAAAAATTCCAGAAAGAGAGAAGTCTAATGCTATCAAATGGGATAATGTCTGAGCAAATTATATATAGACATCAAAGGGAATGGTATGCAGCTTTTTAAAAAAGAATATGTTAAAGCTATACCAGATGACAGAGAAAGATTTTTGTGAAGTATAGTTTAAAAAATTAAGAAAAGCAAGATAAAGAAAAGTAGGCATAATACAATGCCATTTGTATGAAACAAACGATGACAAAATTGTTACATACGCCCACCCACATTTGTGTAGGATCGTATGGGTATGGAGAGACAAGCGGAATGCCTGTTGGGGTGTCCGTGTGGGGAGGGTGAGGACAGACTGGCATGGTGGGGGAGACAGAGCAGGGCGGATGAGCCGAGCAAAAGAGGAAAAGCAATCGAAGACCACCAAGGACACACATCCTTGTGCATACTTTCGGAAATGTATGTCTATGGGTAAATGTATTTATAAAGAAATGATGCCCAGAGAAGAACAATTAGGTGAAAAGGAGGCTACAAAGCTGCCCAGCTTACTTCTCACAGGGTTATGATGGAGAGATGACATTTTGTGACCATCCTCTCTCCGAGACAGGTACGAGCTCAAGCTGACCATTCCGCAAGGGAAGCAAGTTTTTCTATACCCAGAGAAAGATGAACCTCAACACATCCTGAACATCAAGAGGGGTATCATTTCTGCCCTTTTGGTTCCCCTGGAGACAGAAGAGGCCAACCAAGTGCTGTTTCTGGTGAGAATTTAGAAAACTGATAACCTGTGACCCTTTAAACTCATCTTTGCATGTTAGAGACCAGTCCCTCTGAATATAAAGAAAGCCCCAACTTGGTGTGAAATATGAATGTCCAAGACTCCTCCTGTCCCCTGATCTCACTGACAGATCATGCCAAGCAGGCTGATCCAATTGGGCCTAATTTTAAAGCAGCTATTAGGGAGTCCTGACTACCCCACCCTGCTTTTGTTTGCTTTTTTTTTTTTGAAAAATTTATTTAATTTATTAAGAGGACAGAAAAGCTCCCACAGTGGAAAGGGACCCTAGGAGGTTGCCCTTTTGTTTGCATTTGTTGTCCTATTCCTACATGGTATAACACAGTAAGGCCTGTGTGTATTTTAAACACCGAAAATAATAGTATATATCACCGGTATTCTTTAAGAATTTCAGGTTTCAATCTGAGAGAAAATTCATTTTACTTCAGTTCCATGAATACTTTTCTGCCCTTGCTTTGTTCTAATTTCTATACAACACTACACTTTTTTTAATTTTTAATTTTTTTTAGTTTGAAGATGTGGGGTAAAATTCAGGGTTAGGCATACCAATATTCATTATACAGATACCCTTGCTGATGAGGTGTACCCCCCCTTTCCCCAGACAGATTCCCACTATTGCCAATCCTGCTTCCCTGCCCACCTCCCGAGAGTTTCCCGTTACTGCCAATCCTTTTCTTATAGTATTATGATAATTGTTCAAGGTCTGCTTATGAGTGAGAATATTTGATGCACAATTCTTTGTTTCTGTGAAAGATCATTCAATATTATAGACTCTAAGTCCACCCAGGTTGCTATGAAGTTCATGATTTTGTTCTTCTTTATAGCTGCGTAATATTCCATCATGTATATGTACCACATTTTTTTATCCAGTCCTCTTTTGATGGGCAGCATGTTCAGTTCCATGTTTTTGCTACTGACTTCACTATACTTGGAGAATACAGAGATGTATTCTGCAGAGGCCTTGCTGCAGACTCACCCTTTGCCGGTGTTCTCTCTCCCAATTCAGGCTGGCCAGGAACCAGCAAAGCCACACTCTACCTAAGAGGAAGGAAGATTCCTCTCAAGTCTATATTCCTTTCACCTCTTCCCCCAGGCTCCCTTTCCAACCCCTCCCAATGACCTAAGGATGTCTCCCATGTTGAATGTACCCGGTTATATCTTCTGCTCCTATAGGATACAGTGTATGGAAACTGCTCCACTCACTTTACTGTTAAGACCAGGAAGGGAAATGTGGCGACAGAAATATCCACTGAAAGAGACCTGGGGCAATGCGATCGCTTCAAGCCCACCAGCACAGGCGTCAGCCCACTTGCTCTCATCAAAGGCATGGTAAGTCCCACGTGAGCGCTATTAGGCACGTTAGGCAGGATCCGTCATTACTAAAATTCTGAAATGTTCCAGCTAGTAGGGACCTCTGAGAAGAGCCTGTCCAGCCTATTCTTTATATGGACTACAGACAGGACGTTGACCAGACATGGGAAGGACTGCCGAGGCTGCATGACCTAGGAGCAATTGAGGCAAGACTAGAACCAGGATCTTGACTCCCAGCTCAGTGCTCTGTCCTTCCTGAGAGTAATGACTGTTCATCCCTGAGACTGCTCTGAGCTGTACATAGGACAGTAAAGCCACCTACTGTTCCTTCCCGTGCAAGGGCTGTGTGTCCCAGCTCCAAGCCTCTGGCTTAACACATGAAGTGATATGACTGAGAATGTTCCAGCTTCCTGCCCTACCTCGAGTATCACCCTGGCCAAACCTGGACCCTCTGCCTTCTGCCTAGGCCATCCCCAAGTACTACCTTTTCTACTGTTAACTGGGGTCATGGAGTGCCATATTACCTGAGCTTGACTTCCCTGTAACAGCTTCCACGATATGAGCCACAGGTTGTCTCAGCAAGCATGAAGAACTTGAGCCATCACTGCCATGGCTGGCAATGATCCTGGTCATTGTCTTTGGGGCCAAAAACAGAAAGTCTTATGGCCATGAGGGACACAGTCAGCAGAGGGTGATGCACTGTCTTAGGTGTCTTTTCTGAACATGTGCTGTGTGTGTGCTCAGCCCCACTCTGGGCAGTACTGAGAGAGGGCTGGTGGTGGCAGATGAACCATAGGCCTTCTCCTCAGGTTGCTTTCAGTCTAATGCAGGAATGAGGTCCACACACGTGCCAATAAAGAACAACACATACTGTGCCCCGCAAAGTGATAAACTGAGCAGCACAGACAAGCAGTCCTAGGCCCGACCAGGAAGAAGAAAGTATCATTTATGCAGTTCATTGGGCAAAGGTGTGTGTGTGTGTGTGTGTGTGTGTGTGTGTGTGTGTGTGTGTGTGTTAGACATTTTTTTTATTGTAAAAATATGGGGTACAATTCAGGGTTAGATATGCAAATGTTCATTATGCAGGTATCCTTGTTGATGAGGTGTGCCTGTCCTTCCCCTGACAGTTTCCCTCAACTGCCAATCCCACCTCCGCCTCCAGCAGTTTCTCACTACTGCCAATCCCTTTCTTACAGTATTATGATAATTGTTCAAGGTCCACTTATGAGTGAGAACATATGGTATTCTGTTCTTTGTTTTTGTGATAGATCAGAGTATGATCGACTATATCTATTCAAGTTACTGCCAAGTTCATATGTTTGTCCTTCTTTATGCTGCATAATTTTCCATTGTGTATATGTACCACATTTTTTTAATCCAGTCCAGCTTCAATGGGCAGCATGGCTGGTTCCATGTTTTTGCTATTGTTAATAGAGCTGCAACAAACATGTGTGTGCAGGTATCTTTTTGGTAGAATGACTTGAGTTCCTCCAGGTATATTCCCAATAGGGGGATTGCTGGATCATATGGAAGGTCAATTCCTAGTTCTTTCAGAAATTGCCACACGTCTTCCAAAGAGGTTGTACTAGTTTGCATCTTCGCCAGCAGTGTAGAAGTGTACCTTTTTCTCAGCGTCCTCGCCAGTATCTGTTGTTTATTTTATTTTATTTTATTTTATTTTATTTATTTATTTTTTTTTTTGAGTTGGAGTCTCACTCTGTCGCCCAGACTGGAGTGCAGTGGCCGCTCCTGGCCACCGCAGCCTCGACCTGCTGGGCTCTGGCGATCCTTCCACCTCAGCCTTCCAAGTAGCCAGAATTGCAGGCATGCGCCACCACGCCCAGCTGATTTTTTGATTTATTGTAGAGATGAGGTCTTGCTGCCCAGGAGGGTCTCAAACCCGCAGGCTCAGGCAATCCACTCACCTCAGCCTCCCAAAGGCGCGGGATTACAGGCTGAGCCACCGAGCCCGGCTGTTTATTTTATTAATGATGGCCATTCTTACTGGGGTTAGGTGGCAAATTTTGATGGAGGATGTGGAGCATGAACCTGAAAAATAAAAAGGATGCATAAATGGAAGAGAGTCATAAGAACAGGCTTCTAGGCAAAGAAAGCACACTGAGCAGCCATGTGTGAGGGGCTATGTGGTGGGATGGGTAAGAGCAGGATACAAGATACAGACTTGTCCATTTGGGTGGAATAGGGAGGCTCGATAACTTGACTCAGTTTGGGGTATGCTGATATGTTGCCTCCCCTTGTCTAAATGTCAAATACCTAGTTCTCTTCTTCTGAGTTTATCTGTGCTGCAGGACTCCCACTCCCTTCTACCTTGAAGGCAAATGCCTATGATGGAAGATATAGAAATTAATCAAAGTGCTTTCCTCCAATTCATTCATAGACCCGCCCCTTGTCTACTCTGATCAGCAGCAGCCAGTCCTGCCAGTACACCCTGGACTCCAAGAGGAAGCATGTAGCAGAAGCTGTCTGCAGGGAGCAACATCTATTCCTGCCTTTCTCCTACAAGTAGGTCACCCACTGCACCCCCAATTTGTCATTTAATGGGTCAGTGTGTGCTGAACACTTCTCCAGTTTCCTGTTTCAGGCTCAGCGGTGCCTGGGAGGGAGCTAGAGAGAGGGACAAAGCAAAACCTATCCCTGTTCCCTCTTTCCAAGCTAACAGGTCATTTGGCAGAAAAGCCCTAGGATTGCAAAACAATGCAAGAACAGCAAAGAAATCTTAGTCCAAGACTTTAAAGGTTGCAAATCTGGAAAATCTGGGGATCATTGTATGGTGCCCTGGTTAGAAAAGTCTTCATGAATAATTGGGGTTTTGACTGATGACTTGTGTATCCAAATCTATTTTGAAAACTGAGACTCAAGTAATATTTTTTGAGTAACTGCCATATTCTTGGCACTTTGTTGTGGAAGAGACAAAACAATTTTGAGACACAATGTTAGTTCCTGCCCAATGGACAATTCAGACTGGTGAAGAGTACATATGTTTTTATGATAGATGGATAATGATTACCAGGAAGTGGATGTAACTCATTAGGGGTCCAAGCTTGGCTGAAGTTGACCATGCTTTGAAGGTGGGCAGGATTGGGGTAGAAGTGAGCTGGGGGGTGGCATTCAACATGAAATGAACAGAGTGTTCTGGGGAGCTGGGCATCCTGACGTGATGTGCCTCCTTTGTTCCCAGGAATAAGTATGGGATAATGGCACAGGTTACACAGACTTTGAAACTGGAAGACATGCCTAAGATCAACAGCCGCTTCTTTGGTGAAGGTAAGACTTTATGATCACACAGTTGCTTTATAAATCTGCCCAAGATGTGCCAATTACAGCTTAGCTTTTCGCTAGGCCCTAATAAATATATGCTGACTAATGAATGATATGGCTTCTGGTATTCTGGGTACCTTTGGTGCAAAAGCATATTCATTTCAGAATGTCAAGTAGTGATGGAATAAAGGAAAAGGAGAAGTTCCGCAAGCTACCTAGGTTTTTGTAAGTAGAAAACTGGAATCCTAAGTTTACCACAACTTTGGTAGAACTGACGCTACACATCCTATAATAAGACCTGGGACTAGCCTGAATGAGGTGAGGTGAGTGGGAGAAGGTCTTCAGGGTCAGGCCAGATAGTCATCTCAGGAATTGGTCTTTAGAAGTAGAGGGGACTTGAGAGATCTCTAGACCAACCCTGACCTAGCATTGCGTTGCATTTACAAAACTTTCTTTTGCATTACCTCATTGTTCTCTTTCATCACAGCAACCTGTGATGTCAGGTGGTAGAGACGGGTGCTTTTATACCATTCTATAGAGGAGTAGATGATATAGACGTTTAGACCTTGATGTATTCAAGATCACAGAATATTAGAGGCAGGGCAAAGGAGCACCCAGGTCTAATCTAAGCCGGGACTCTTTCCATTACACCACACTTCTGTGCTGACTTTCACTCTCTCCCTATCATAGGTCTGGGCAGAGTGACAGAGGGTATGCAAGAGGGTCTCCCCACCCCCACAAACTGCTATAGACCCAATTAGAATAAATGATTATGAGTGCCAGTGTTCTAACCATGTCTACAGCTGCACCTTCTCACCAGTTTTTGCAAGTAAAGGGTAATCTGCTACCAGAATCAGACAAGCCTGGATTCCATTCCGGCTCTGCCTCTTAGACGCAGAGCATTTTTGGACAATGTAATTTGTCATCTCTGGGTCTCTAAACTGGAGATTAATGCTAACCCACAGGGATAAGCTGATGAGTCCCTAGAAACAATCGAGTCAGTCGCCTATCACAAAGCCAGATGCCTAAGGTTTTGAGTACAGGATAGTTTTCTTCTCTTTTTTCCTGTGCTAATACCTTCTCAATGTCCAGTTTCTGGTAGACAAAGATATGGTTGAGATGAAGAAGTCGGCAAGAATTCCTCTGACACTTTCCTTCTTCCAGGTGTCGAGAAGGTGGGTCTTGCCTTTGAGAGCACCAAATCCACGTCACCGCCAAAGCAAGCAGAGGCTGCTTTGAAGACCCTCCAAGAACTGAAAAAACTGTCCATCTCTGAGCAGAACAGCCAGAGAGCTTATCTCTTCAGTAAACTAGTTACTGAGCTAAGAGGCCTCAGCAATGAGGCAGTCACATCTCTCTTGCCACAGCTGATTGAGGTGTCCAGGTATTTAATGATTACAACTCAATATTTTGCATAAAGGTCTAAACTTTCAAACCCTGGCCAACTGAAGAATCTCAGGGACCATTTAAATATCAATTCAGTTAATCAGTTAGTCAATCAGTTCATGTTTGCTGGATAGAGAAATATCAGCTAAGTTTCTTAGAGTTCCATAGGTCACACACACACACACACACACACACACACACACACACACACACCCCGAATTCAAGGCAGGTATGTAGCTTTAAGTGCTGTGAAGATCAGAGAAGGGACTGAGGCCAGGAATGAGACCTTGCCAATGCAAGCATGTTCTGTGTCCTGACCAAAGGACAGTGAAGACAATCCTCTTTTAGCCACTGGTCCAGTGGGTCCTCCTTGGGACATTCCTTGTTGGTACCTCTCAAGTAGGTAACACCCCTAGGGAAGATATCATGGTTCTCAGGCTCTGAGTTAGATTTTAAAAGATGGTTAGATTTGGATAGTGAATGAGGGAAATAAGGGCTCTCCTGGCAGAGGGCACACCAATAGCAACACATATTTTACCTGCCTTGAAGTTGATCTGTGTAACTTTCTCCATGCTTTTCCTTTCAGCCCCATCACTTTACAAGCCTTGGTTCAGTGTGGGCAGCCCCAGTGCTACACTCACATCCTGCAGTGGCTAAAGGGTACACATGCTAGCCCCCTTCTGATAGATGCCGTCACCTACCTGGTAGCCCTCATCTCAGAGCCCTCGGCACAAAGGATACGGGAGATCTTCAACATGGCGAGGGAGCAGCGGAGCCGGGCCACATTATATGCACTGAGCCATGTGGTCAACAAGTGAGTTTTTTTTTTAACTGTGTGTTTCCTCCCAAGAGCAGAAGAAAACCTTCCATCTCTGTACAGTATTAAAATTGTGCCCTTGCCTCCACTTTCAAACTCTGCAACTTACTCTTTTGTTTTTTATTGATCATTTTGAGAGTAATGACTTGAAGTAAGAAATCAGCAAATGCAAATTTGGATTTTTTTAAAAATATATATTTTCCCAACATTTTATTATAAAAGTCTTCCAACAGAAAAGTTGGAGGAATTTTACAGGGAAAACCCATATACTCACCACCTAGATTCTATTATTTAAATGCTATTATATTTGTTTTATCAATACCTATTCATCTATTAATCCACCTTACTTTTGAAGCATTTCAAAGTTAATTCCAAACATCAATACATTTTCCCCTAAGTTACTTCAGCATACATATCATTAACTTCAGTTTAACATTGGTTTGAAGCTTTTTTCTTTTGGTGAATTTCTTTTTTCTTTTAAAAACATGTATTGGTGTAAATTTACAGAGTACAAGTATAATTTTGTTACATAGATAGATTGTGTAGTGGTGAAGTCAGGCCTTTTAGGGTATCCACTACCCAAATAATATATATCCTACCCATTAAATAATTTCTCATCATTCAACCTCCTTCCACTCCCTCACTCTTCCAAGTCTCAATTGTCTATCATTCCATACTCTACACCTTTGTGTACACATTGTTTAGCTTCCACTTATAACTGAGAACACGCAATGTTTGTCTTTCTGTGATGAATTTATTTTACTCAAGATTTATTTTATTTTATTTTATTTCACCTCCCATTCTATCCATGTTGCTGCAAGAAGACATATAATTATTTTATATGGCCTAGTAGATTCTGTCATGCATGCATGCCACATTTTAATCTAATCATCCACTGATGGACACTTAGGTTGATTCTATATCTTTGCTATTGTGAATAGTACTGTGATAAATGTACAGGTCCAGATATATTTTTGGTATGATTATTTATTTTCCTTTGGGTAGATACTCAGTAGTGAGACTGCAGAATTGAATGGTCATACTGTTTTTAGTTCTTTGCAAAATCTCTATACTGTTTTCCGTAGAGGTTGTACTAATTTATATTTCCACTAACAGTGTATAAGAGTTCCCTTTTTTCCATATCCTCATCAACATCTGTTAATTTTTGTCTTTTTAATAAGAGCATTCTGACTCAGTAAGATGATATCTCATTGTGGTTTTAATTTGCATTTCTCAAATGGTTATTGACATTGAGCATTTTTTTCATATTTGTACATCTTCTTTTAAAAAATATCTACTCATGCCCTTTGCCCACTTTTTAGTGGGATTATTTGGTGTTTTCTGTTGTTGAATTATTTGAGTTCTTTTTAAATTCTGGATATTAGTCCCCCGTTGGATGCATAGTTTGCAAATATTGTCTCCCATTCTGCAGGTTGTGTTGACTCTGTTGATTATTATTATTATTACTATTATTATTATTTGTTGTGCAGAAGATTTTTAGTTAAATTAAGTCCCATTTGTCTAATTTTGTTTTTGTTGCTTGTGCTTTTGAAGTTTTTGTCATGATTATTTGCCTAGACCAATGTTCAGAAGAATTTTTTCTAGAATTTTAGTATTTTTGTAGTTTCATGTCTTATATTTAAGCCTTTTAATCCATCTTGAGTTGATTTTTGTATATGGTGTGAGATAAGGGTCGAGTTTTATTCTTCTGCATATAGCTAGCCTGTTTCCTAGCACCATTTATTGAAAAGGACGTTTTTGCCCCAGTGTAGGTTTTTGTCAACTTTGCCAAAGATCAGTTGACAGTATGTGGCTTTATTTCTCACTCCACTTTACAACTGTCTTACTGATCTACATGTCTATTTCATATACTAGTACCATGCTCTTTTGACTATTATACCCTTGTAATGTAATTTGAAGTCAGGTAATATGATGCCTCTTTGTTCTTTTTGCTGTTGATTGCTTTGGCTATTTGGGCTCTTTTTGGTTCCATATTTTAGGATTGCTTTTTCTAGTCACCAGTTTGGATTTTAAGATAAATCTAACAGTGCTTGCTGGGTTCTAACTCTCTTCTCTTGTTCTGTAGCTATTATAAAACAAACCCAACAGAGACCCAGGACCTGCTCGACATTGCTGATTATCTGTTGGGACAGATTCAAAATGAGTGCACTGGGGATGAAGATCACACCTATTTGATTCTGAGGGTACTTTCAGTTGTTTGTTTAATATGCATCATTTCAGAAGCACTTTTCCTTAACACCCTTTACTTCTCTCTCCTCCTGCACTCTGATGGGTCCTTGTTTCTTTTCTTCAATGCAGGTTATTGGAAATATGGGCCAAACCATGGAGCGGCTAACTCCAAGACTCAAGTCTTCAATCCTGGAATGTGTCAAAAGTACAAAGCCATCACTACTGATCCAGAAAGCTGCCATCCAGGCCCTGCGGAAGATGGAACTTAACGATGAGGTAAAGTCCACAGAGAAGGTCAGAAAGTAAAAGTTTATTCAGATTAACAAGGATTTGGAAAGTACTAGCAGAATGGGATTCTAAATTTCATTTACTGACTATTCCACTGTTTTCTAATTGCAAATTTCAACTTGACTGTCTAGCAGTATGTGAGCATGAAAGAAATATTTGACTTGCATGCAGAATATGAGACTTTTACTATATGCCATCCTCCTATCAGATTGACTGTCCTCTTATCTCGGGAAAGTATGTCGAATTTTTCCCCATAGCATCAGGCTAGGATAATCAACCTGGTCTTACCTTATCTGGCAATGACTCCAGAGCTTTGAAACTATCTTATTTATTAACCCCAAACTGTTACTGTCACTTCCCATCTTTACTCTAATATTGAATTAATTTCAGTGGTGAACCTCCAAACAAGTCATAGTTTGGTCATAATTTAAATAATTTCATGAAATTGAATTCAACACACATTTCATAGGCATCTTCTGGGATCCCTGCCTTGAAAGTGCTCTAGAAAACACTGGCAAGAAGATTTAATACCAGCATATGAAAAGTTATTAGAGAGAAATTAGACTTGTCCATAAGAAAGAGGTAGCAGACCATGCTGGGGTTTGCCAGGCATGTTTGTGTTCTAAGCAAAGGACAGCAGTAACCATCTCCTCTTTGACTGCAGGACCAGGGAATCCTTCTTCAGACTTTCCTTGATAGTGCTTCTCCAGGAGATAAGCGACTGGCTGCTTATCTCATGGTGATGAGGGATCCTTCACAGTCAGACATTGACAAAATTACCCAACGTCTACCAGAGGAACAGAATGAACAAGTGAGGAACTTTGTGGCCTCCCACATTTCCAACATCTTGAAGTCAGAAGAATTGTATGTACAAGAGTAAGTAAGGGTAATTTTCCTCCATCTGCCACAGAGGGCACTGGGCTGGAACTCCAAGCCTGGATTCCGGTATAGCTACTGCCTGCCCTTTAAGGAGTGTGCTTTCTTCTGGAACAAACACTTATGCAAATGTGCAGCAGACCCTGAGCCAAAGTCTTGTGGCAAAAGAAACCCAAATATTTTTTAGTAGCACTCAGAAGTCCATATTTACTTAGGATTTGAGAGACAAAGGATAAATAGCATGGTGTGTCAGCCTAAAATATGTGTCTTCTGTTCATCTAGTCTGAAAGTGTTATTGGAAGAAGCTCTGAAACAAGTTCCAGTTCCAGTTGTCAGGGACTTCAGAAAATTTTCCCGGAACTATCAGTTTTCCAAATCTGTTTCTCTGCCATCACTTGACTCAGCCTCAGCCAAAATTGAAGGGAATCTTATATTTGATCCAAATAATTACCTTCCTACAGAAAGCATGCTGAAAACTACCCTTACTATCTTTGGATTTGCTTCAGCTGACCTCTTTGAGGTACGTGTGAAGTTGTAAGTTCTCTAGCTCATTCTATACGATGCCATGAATGGAAAGTCAAAGGAGTTGGGAGCCAGAAGCCAGCTGGGGAGAAACAAGAATTATCAGCCAATTTCAGCTATCACTTTGAAGCCACCTTCTTTCCCTCTTTCCTCACCTTCCTCTCTCCCCACTAGGGGTCACCTGAAGCATGACTCCTTCTTACTTACGGAAATGCAGATGTTTCACAGAGGCCCTTACACCCAAACCCAAGGAAATGCATGGACTGCCTAGTCAGATCTGGCTTAAACCCCAAACCCACTCCCATCTCTAAATCCTTGGTTTAGTTATTTGTCCTCTCTGAACGTTAGCTGCTGCCTCTTCTTAAAAGAGGTAAATAGTAAGTTCAAGGTCCTAGTAAAATGTTAACAAAACAATTTTTGTGAAGTGCTGAGCTCAGCTCCTGCCCTATCATATTCATCAAATACTCTTTTAGTTAAATGAACATAAAGAGGGGAACGGGAGGCTTACATACAGCAAAGAAACCCAATGACATTCCTACCTGACTTTGAAACTCCTACCTGACTTTCTTTCTCAGATTGGCTTGGAAGGAAAAGGCTTTGAGCCAACACTAGAAGCTCTTTTTGGGAAGCAAGGATTTTTCCCAGACAGTATCAGCAAAGCTTTGTACTGGGCTAATGGCCGGGTTCCTGATCATGTCTCCAAGGTCTTGGTAGATCACTTTGGCTATCCCAAAGATGATAAAAGTGGGCAGGTATGTATTTGTTAAGTATCCTCTTAAGTAAAGTTTTGAGTCTCAATGCAAAAACATTCTTTTCTAAGCTTGGAAATGATCAAGGTGCTGTCTAACTGAAGTGTTAACTATGGTTATTATTAACCAGATTTGAGGAAGAAAGGGTCAGTATTCTCTGTAGTTAAGGGCCTTCTAGAAACTCAAGGTGCCCAGGACCCAGACTCATTAGAGGCACTCTAGCATGATGATTAAGAATATGAACTCTGGGGCATGGATTTAATTTTAACCTCACTGTCTTGAAGCTGTTCACACTTGGGCAAGTTCCTTGGTATTATGTGTATCTGCTTCTGCATCCTAGAGTATTAGTAATAGCCCAAACCTCACCGGGATATTTTAAAATGCAATGAAACAAGGTATCTAAATTGCTAAGCACAGTGCCTGATGCTGGTATTGATTATTCAAAAAGTAGACACCATTATAAGTTTCAAATTAATATGTTCATTATTGTTAACTGCTTTATTTGGCAATTACATCAGTGTACTAGCTAGCGGGACCACTGAAGCTAGCAATGAACCCCATTTAAGGAGTAAAATAAGATATGTAATCTGGAACCTTTTATTCTTTAATGTTTTGCTACCCAAAGTGTGCTCTAGAGACTAGCACTATGTGAATGTTTATTAGAAATGCAGGTTCTCAGGCCCCACCCAGGATCTACTGAATCAAAACTGTCATTTTTTTTAATATATGTTTTTTATTTTAAAGTTGTGGGGTACAGTTAAGGGTTAGGTATAAAAATATTCATTGTGCAGGTACCCTTGTTGATGAGGTGTGCTCCCCTTTCCCCAGACAGATATTGACTACCATTAATCCCACCTCTCTTCCCCTCCCTGTCCTCCCCCCCATAGTTTCCAGCCACTGTCAATTCTTTTCTTATAGCATTATGGTAGTTGTTCAAGTTTCACTTATGAGTGAAAACATGTGATGCTCAGATCTTTGTTTCTGTGAGAGATCACTCAGTATTATAGACTCTAATTCCATCCAGGTTGCTGCAAAATTCATCATTTTGTTCTTTTTTATGGCTATGTAGTATTCCATCGTGTATATGTACCACATTTTTAAAATCCAGTCCTCTTTTGATGGACAACATGGTTGGTTCCATGATCTTGCTATTGTGAACAATGCTGCAATAAACATACATGTGCAGGTATCTTTTTTATAGAGTGATTTGAGTTCTTCAGGGTATATTCCCAGTAGGGGGATTGCAGGGTCATATGGAAGGTCAATTTTTAGAGCTTTTAGGAATTGCCACACTGATTTCCACAGAGGCTGCACTAGTTTATACTCCCACCAACAATGTAGAAGTGTTCCCTTTTCACCACATCCTCTCCAGCATCTGTTATTTTTTGTTATTGATAATGGCCATTCTGACTGGAGTTAGGTGGTATCTCAGTGTAGTTTTAATTTGCATCTCCTTGATGATTAGTGAGGTTGAACATTTTATGTATCTGTTGGCCATTCATATGTCTTCTTTTGAGAAGTGTCTATTCATATCTTTTGCCCACTTTGTAATGGGGTTGTTTGTTTCTTTCTTTCTTTCTTTTCGGCATGTTTGAGTTCCTTGCAGGTCCTTGATGTTAGGCCTTTGTCAGACATGGAGTTGGCAAATACTTTTTCCCAGTCTGTAGGCTGTCTCCATGCTCTTTTGAGGGTTTCTTTGGCTTTGCAGAAGCTTGTCAGTTTAATGAGGTCCCACTTGTCTATCTTATCTCTTATGGCCTGTGCATTTCGGGGTTTGCTCAGGAATTGGATGCCAGTTCCAACTTCCATAAGGTGGGTCCTGCATTTTCTATAGTTTGAGACTTTACATCTAGGTCTCTGATCCATTTAGAGTTAATTTTTGTGTATGGGGATAGATAGGGTCCTGTTTGAATGTTCTGCACGTGGTCAGCCAGTTTGCCCAGCACCATTTACTGAATAGGTTCTCCTCTCCCCAGTGGTGGGTGGTGGAGGCTTTGTCGAAGATGAGTTAGTTGAGAAATTGAAGTTTTACCTCTGGAATCTCAATTCTATTCCATTGGTCTATATGTCTTTTCTTGTACCAATACCAGGCTGTTTTGATTATTGTAGCTTTATAGTAAAGTTTAAAGTCTGGTAGTGTGATACTTCCTGCCTTGTTTGTTTGTTTGTTTGTTTTGCTGAGGATTGTTCTGGCTATTATTGGTCATTTGTGTTTCCATATGAATTCCTATGTTGTTTTTTCTAGATCTGAGAATAATGTTGCTGATAATTTAATGGGTACTGCATTAAATCTGTAGATTGCCTTAGGTAAGATGGACATCTTCATAATGTTGATTCTTCCAATCCATGAGCATGGGATAGTTTTCCACTTGTTCGTGTCATCTTTGATTTCTTTGAGCAGTGTTTTGTAGTTTTCATTGTACAGGTCTTTCACGTCTCTGGTTAGGAAGCTGCCAAGGTATTTCATTTTTTTGTGCTTATTGTGAATGGGATTGTGCTTTTAATTTGGGTTCCTGTTTGTTTATTATTGGTGTAAAGAAATGTGATTGTCTTTTGCACATTTATTTTATACCCTGAGACTTTGCCAAAGTCCTTTATCAGTGCAAGGAGGTTTTTGACAGATTCTCTTGGGTTTTCAAGGTATACAGTCATGTCTTCTGCAAAGAGAGATAACTTGATTTCCTCTTTTCCTATTTGGATACCCCTGTAAAGGAGTAAAATAAGATATGTAATCTGGAACCTTTTATTCTTTAATGTTTTGCTTCCTAAAATGTGCTCTAGAGACTAGCACTATGTGAATGCTTATTAGAAATGCAGGTTCTCCTATTCAGTAAATGGTGCTGGGAAAACTGGCTGACCACATGCAGAAGATCCCTATCTATCCCCATACACAAAAATTAATTCCAAATGGATCAGAGACCTAAATGTAAAACCTCAAACCATAAGAACCTTAGAAAATACAGGACACACCCTTATCGAAATTGGAACTGGCATATAGTTCCTGAACAAAACCCAAAACGTACGGACCATAAGAGATAAGATAGACAAGTGGGACCTCATTAAACTGACAAGCTTCTGCAAAGCCAAAGAAACCATCAAGAGAGCAGGGAGACAGCCCACAGACTGGGAAAAAGTATTTGCCAACTCCATGTCTGACAAAGGCCTAACATCTTGAATCTACAAGGAACTCAAACGTGCTGAAAAGAAAAAAAAAACAACCCCATTATAAAGTGAGCAAAAGATATAAATAGACACTTCTCAAAAGAAGACTTCCAAGCACCCAAGAGACACATGAAGAAACGTTCAACCTTACTAATCATCAAGGAGATGCAAATTAAAACTACACTGAGATACCACCTAACTCCAGTCAGAATGGCCATTGTCAATAATAAAAAATAACAGATACTGGAAAGGATGTGGTGAAAATGGAACGCTGCTACACTGTTGATGGGAGTGTAAACTAGTGCAACCTCTGTGGAAAGCAGTGTGGCGATTCCTAAAAGCTCTAAATGTCAACCTCCCATATGACCCCACAATCCCCCTACTGGGAATATACCCTGAAGAACTCAAATCACACTATTAAAAAGATACCTGCACACATATGTTTATCGCAGCATTGTTCACAATAGCAAGATCATGGAACCAACCATGCTGTCCATCAAAAGAGGACTGGATTTTAAAAATGTGGTACATATACACGATGGAATACTACATAGCCATAAAAAAGAACAAAATGATGAATTTTGCAGCAACCTGGATGGAATTAGAGTCTATAATACTGAGTGATCTCTCACAGAAACAAAGATTTGAGTATCACATGTTCTCATTCACCTTGAACATCTATCATAATACTATAAGAAAAGGATTTACAGTGGTGGGAAACTATGGGGGGGGCAGGGAGGGAAAGGGAGGTGGGATTAACGGTAGTCAATATCTGTCTGGGGACGGGGAGACACCCCTTATCAACAAGGGTGCCTGCACAATGCATATTTGTATACCTAACCATTAACTCTACCCCACAATTTTAAAATAAAAAATATGTTTATAAATTTTTTTTAAATGCAGATTCTCAGGCCCCACCCAGGATCTACTGAATCAAAACTAGCATTTTAACAGGACCCCACACCAGTTGGGGGGGGTCCAAATTTCACCTGCACACAAACTACTTATATACTTAATCCTGACTCGTATCCCATATCTTTATTTTAAAAAACCCAAAAAGATGTTAGGTAAAGTACATGCACATTCAATTTTCAGCAGCAGGACAAGAATTTATTCTTAGAGGTTTATTGGTAACCTCCCTCCAGCTTCTAATTTCCTGACCTCCTGTTGAGGCTGAGGATCTTTGATCCACTATGGGTTTGTCAACCTTGCTTTTCTTCCTCAGTGCCTGGGCATCTATCTGTGGGATTCTTCTTATCTCCAAGAAGAACTTCTCTAGAATCAAATTGTTTCAAGCTTTTGACCGATTTATATACCAACTACATTTTCTCAAGAAACTTCTAGTATTCTTTCCTAGTCACAGGAGAGAAGGCTAAGCAGGGGAGGGAGTGGGGGACAGAGGAACTTCTAATCTGGAGAACCCCTAGCAATCCTGGCATCTTGAAAAAGAGGAACTCCTCCCCACACACACTTACTATGCCTACGTTTTTAGAAATTAAGAACAGGTTTGGGAGAACCACTGTCCCTGACATGACTTCAGGGTTTTTTTTTTTGTCTCTGTTTAGAGGAATTACTCTGGATTTCAGTGTCTGCCCTTTGCCCTCACCTGAAGAGTCTGTATTTAGGCCCTGATGTGCAGCAAGCAGACCCTATGTCAAGAATCTAAAGATGTTTGACAGTGCTGACATCTCACTACACATTTTATTACTAAAATTTCAGGACATGGCAAATGGAATTATGCTCAATGTTGAGAAGCTGATTAAAGATTTGAAATCCAAAGACGTCCCAGAAGCCAGAGCCTACCTCCGCATCTTGGGAGAAGAGCTTGGCTTTGCCAGGCTCCAGGATCTGAATCTCTTGGGAAGGTTGCTTCTGACTGGTGCTCGTACTCTGACGGGAATCCCACAGATGGTAAGTCACCAATCCTCACTGGGGTCCCAAGAAACGAGACGGTGCTCTTTTCAGATCTCTCTGACTCCCTTATGGTCCCAGTTACACAAACCAAAGAAGGTGCTTGTACTTCCTTCAAGGAGGAAAGTTTCGCTTGAATTTCAATAACGACAATTTTTAAATTACAAGAAACTGATAGCATTTAGAAATTAAGCTATTCATAATGTTAACTCTATCTTTTAAGAATATTAATTTGTTCATCTGGAAAACACTGTTAAGTATAACTTCCTCTACCTTTGCTAAAAGCTTTTTTAAAAAATATTGAAATGATATATGGTTGTGAAAGTATTTGGCCAACTATAATCCATTATCCAAAAATTTGCTATAATTTTCATGAATTTATTAATAAAGGAGAAAATATATAATCATATTCCTTATGATTTGGTAAATAATATTGGCTTTAAGAAAATAGACCTAAAGGCTTTTGTTTGTTTGTTTTTGTTTTTTGAGTTAGAGTCTCACCCTGTCACCCAGGCTGCAGTGCAGTGGTATGATCACAGCTCACCACAGCCTTGACCTCCTGGGTTCAGGTAATTCTTTGGTCTCAGCCTTCGAAATAGGTGGGACTACAGGTGCAAGCCAATACACCCAACTAATTCTTTAAATTTTTTGTAGAGATGAGGTTTCACTATGTTGCCCCGGCTGGTCACAAACTCCAATCTCAAGTGATCCTCCTGCCTCAGCCTCCTTAAGTGCTGGAATTACCAGTGTGAACTACTGCACCCAGCCTCAATTTATTTTATGGAAATACTATTTTTTAAAAAAGCAAAAACCAATGAAAATTGATATGTAAATCCTCTCAATAGGTTCTTGGTTTTAAAAAATTGATTTTACTGTAATATAATATGCCCCTCTTTACATTCAATATAATATACTCTTATTTACATCCAGACTCCAACAAACTATAATTAAGCCATAACATACATGATATTTAAAATTCATAAAGCTTTGAGACGCAGCAACATTCTTAAGTGCCTTCTGAATCACTAGTTGAAAAATGGCATGATATTTTATCCAGATAAGTTTCTTATATCTCGATTTGTTGAAATCAGTCATCATTAATCTTTATTTTTTACTCTATTCAGCTAATCAAAATAAACTAGTTCCTTCCTTTCTGGCAAAAAGGAATTATTGTCCAGCAGTTTGCATTTAACAAAACCCACTTAAATAAGGCCTAATTTTAATTGCTGTCCCCTGTTGGATCTACAGATTGGAGAGGCCATAAGCAAGGGTTCAAAGGGCGACTTTTTCCTTCACTACGTCTTCATGGACAATGCCTTTGAGCTCCCCACCGGGGTTGGATTACAGCTGCAAATGTCTTCATCTGGAGTCATCACTCCCGGGACCAAGGCTGGAGCGAAACTGGAAATGGCCAACGTAAGACTTTCACCTTTTGACTTCTTAGGTTATTCTTTTCCTCCAGGATGGGTTTCTTTTTTCTTTTTTTTTTTTTTCTTTTTTGAGTTGGAGCCTCACTCTGTCACCCAGACTGGAGTGCAGTGGCCGCTCCCAGCCACTGCAGCCTCGACCTGCTGGGCTCTGGCGATCCTTCCAATCAGCCTTCCAAGTAGCCAGAACTATAGGCGCGCGCTACCACGCCCAGCTCATTTTGATTTATTGTAGCGATGAGGTCTCGCCAAGTTGCCCAGGTGGGTCTCGAACCCGCGGGCTCAGGCAATCCACTCACCTCAGCCTCCCAAAGGCGTGGTATTACAAGCTGAGTCACTGAGCCCGGCTCAGGATGGGTTTCTTATGCACATTTTTTAAATGTGCTTCTAGTTCAAAGCAAAGTGCACCATCATTGTAATGATCTCATTAATTTTTTAAAAAAACTTTTTTTTAATGTAGGATCTCACTAACTCCAGTTGGGATGTGGCAGTAAGACAAGAACTCAGTTCTCTCAATGAGTACACCTGTCATTTTTTTATCTGGTTATGTTTAAGATTAGTTCAGGTACTTTCTAGTTATAGGCAATGTAGTCTGGTTCTAGAGAACTGAGAAGTTGCTTTTCTTCGTTTAGACAATTTGCAGTAATATTTCCTGAATTGTGTTATCCAGAGATGGGAAAGGGTGGTTGACCTGACTGCCAGATGGCTGAGGTATTTAATGAACCTGAATGGGTTGTTTTCTGATTTATAGATGCAGGCTGAACTGGTGGTAAAACCCTCTGTGTCTGTGGAGTTTGTGACAAACATGGGCATCATCATTCCGGACTTTGCCAGGAGCGGGGTCCAGATGAACACCAACTTCTTTCATGAATCAGGCCTAGAGGCTCGTGTTGCCCTGAAGGCTGGGCAGCTAAAGTTCATCGTTCCTTCTCCAAAGAGGCCTGTCAAGCTCTTCAGTGGCAGGTAATTCTTTCACCCAGGTCTGCCTAGGCAGCTTGAAAGAGAAAGTTGGGACGGATCTGCAGGATTTGGTCAGGCTAGACAACTGATTGAAATCAATACAATCCCAGAGAAGAGGGAGAAGAGTAGAGAAGGAAGATTCTGGATCTCCTATTCTTATCCTAGCCCAGACTCACTAAAGAATTATATTTTCCTCTAATTTTTACATTTTATTAAATTGTTCTGTATCTTTCTGCTTTGAGACTTAAGACCCCCTGCTTAATTAGTTGCTATTAGGTTGTGATTTTTGTTGTTGTTGTCTGTTTACTTGATTTGAGAATGAAGAAACACTAGGTCTACAGAAATCATCTTTGAGAAATGAACATTTTTCTCCAGGAAAAATATGAAAGGACATACTGTTTCATGGTAGCTAGATCAGTGGGTAAAGCATGAAACTCCTAATTTCATGATTATGGGATGTGACCTTTTATATAAAGAGTTTCACTTTTGATAATACCCTCAACCATTGACTTACCTTAGTTTCCATATTTTGGACACATTCGTGTGTTTACTTAAAAATAATATTTAATTGTCTAATATGTACCAAGCATATTGAATGAGATACTCAAGGTCCCTGACTTTCCAGAGCTTACAGTTTATAGTGAAGACATACAATTAAGCAAAAAGTAACCACAAAAGAACAAAGTTAGATAAAGTATTAGAGTACCATAAAATTCTACATTGTGTGACCTGTAGTAGATAGAGAAAGCTTTATGAAGCAAGCACACTTGACCTAATATCTCAGGGCTATGTCAGTGTTATCCGACCAAGGGGAAAGAAATGATAACAGCATATAATGGCCTAAAGAAAAAAAAAGAATATAATTCAAAGAACCGAAAGGAGTTTAGAATGGGAAAGTACTCAGCAACATCAGTGAGGGATGACGTAGAGAGGTTGGCAGGGGTCAGACCATTACCAGCTATGAAAGCCATCTTAGGAGGATGGACTCCTCTGAAGGCAAAGAAGTTGAAAAGAGAGCATAAATAAGATGGAACTAGTGTTTCAGAAGAAATACCATGACTCCTGAGTGGAAAATGGGTGGAAAGGAGGTACAGTTGGAAACAGGGAGACCAGTCAGGTGTCTCAACTTTGAGAGATGCCAGTGGTCTACACTGGAGGAAAGCCAGGTGTAGAAAGGAGAGGATAGATTCTAGAACTTTCTGGAGGTGAAATCATGAGTACTGGGTGATTGGGTATGAGGATAAGGAAAAAGAAAGAAAAAACAGAAAGGAGATGCCCTTCATTGAAATAAGGGCTACAGAGGGAAAACTACTGGTTTAGAGGAAAATAATTCAGTTTTGGGTGTGCTACATTCAATGTCTTATGAAACAGCCAATTAGAAATATCTAGCTGGCAAATGGATCTATGGGTGTGAGCCCAGTAAGGCAGTTTGGGTGCCAAATATGGATTTGGGAATTAGAGGTTGTTGGGATCCTAATTCAGTGTCTAGCAATTGATATGAGGTTTGACATGAGAAATTAGGACAGAAATGTGGAGAAGATAAAAACACATAAAGGGAAATGGGAGTGAACATCAAAGATGGAGAAAGAATGACCAGAGAAACAGAAGAATCATATCCATAAAGGGTCACAGGAGCCAAGAAGCAGTCACAGACATGAATCACCCCACAGCCAGCATTAAGGCTCAAGCACAACAGCCAAGCTTGGTCTTGGGACACCCCCAAAATGGGGAAACAATAATAGGAAAAATGTGACATTAAAAGAAAGAATCCTTAGAAGAAGGTCAGGTGCAGTGACTCGTATCTATAATCTCAGCACTTGGGAGGCCAAGGCAGGAGTATCACTTGAGTCCAGGAGTTTAGAACCAACCTTAGCAACACAACGAATCTCCATTACTACAAAAAATTAAAAAGTTAAAAAATTAGCCAGATGTGATATGCTTGTAGTCCCAGCTACTTAGGAGACCAAGGCAAGAGGATAGCTTGAGCGCAAGAGTCTGAGGCTACAGTGAGCTATGATCACACCACTATGATCATAGCCTGCATGACGGAGTGAGACCTCATCTCAGGAAGTAAAAAAAAAGAATCCTTAGAAGAAATCAGGGTATTGTTGAACTATCTTATACTTACTAATTTTCTAAATACGTACTTGGAAGGAGGGGAGCATAATCTTTTCAGAGGTTAAGACTCTACCATCTTAATCTAGACATAGGTGAACAACTCTACTGAGGCTTCTGAGAGGTGGAGGAAGATAAAGCCTAAATATGTTCCTTGGATTTAGGAGCAAGGAGAGACTTGGAGATGTTGATGAAAGCAGTTTCAGATGATGGGGTAAGCAGTTAGTGAGAAGCACACTGAAAATAATAGTGGAAACTGCAAAAGCAGGCAACTCTCCTGTGAGGGAAACAAGAGAGAACAAGAAAGGAGCAGTGTTGGCGGGAGGGGAGGGATAGAGGGAGAAAGGAAGAAGGGGAGAGAAGAAAGAGGGGTGAGGGGAAGACCTGAAATGTTTAATGCTGGTAGAAAGAAGGCAGTAGATAGTAGAGGATTTCATATGAGAGAGACAGGGTTCCTTTTACCCTGCACCTCAGAAAAGAAGAGGCACACCTAAGTTCAAGCCCCAGTAATCACTTATATAACTTCTCTGAGTCTCTGTTTTTCTTAAAGTGAGAATTCTATGCCTACTGTTGTGGGGGTTACAGGTAACAAATGTGAAGTATTCAGTGCAATGTCTGAAGCGTAACTATGATTGTTTCTCTGGTGATGTTCTTCCTATTATTATTTGTTTCTCCATAAGCTAAATAATCAGATGTGGGTACGGGATGAGGGGAGACAGAGAGGAAGATAAGGGAGCATTTGCCCTGCGAGGATTAGTGATGCTTATTTCTATTCATGACTTGAAGATAACTTGGGCTTTTTCTTTCTTCTCCAGCAACACATTGCATTTGGTCTCTACCACAAAAACAGAGGCGATCCCACCTCTCATTGAGAACAGGCAGTCCTGGTCAGCCTGCAAGCCGTTCTTTACTGGCCTGAATTACTGCACCTCGGGCGCTTACTCCAATGCCAGCTCCACAGACTCCACCTCCTACTATCCACTGACCGGGGACACCAGGTCAGAGATGCTCAGTGCTCAGTCCAGCATCTTCTCGCCTTCCACATCATGACCCCCTAGCAGGGCACAGGAAAAATGCTATGTGTTGTTGGCCTATGTCACCAGTCCTAGGGGTTTGCAACCCTCCTTTGGGTATTTAAAACCAGGTCTTCTGGCCAACACTTTGCATGTCCTCTTTTGCTGGCTTATGCACTGAATGAGATCACAGCACACATTCCAATTTGCTCCTAATTCAGTGTCCATATTTCTAAACCTTCAGACCTATTGGTATGAACTTCCTGGAGTGTACCAGTGTGCTTAAAGCCTTCACTGTGCTTATGGGGTTCCTTATCTTCAGCCCCCCAGTTCCATTGTTTGTTCTCAGTTTTGCTGACAACTCCTGCTGTGTTTTTCCAAAGGCCCTGGGAATCCTGGGGTCTGTCCTTGCCTTGGACTCTTGGAGAAACTGAAGGGAGCATAAAGATCATCTTAGCTAAGGGTAGAGACAATGTTAAAATAAGGACCATATTTTTGTTGCACTTGAGGCTGAATTGTTTTGGAGATGTTATCACCATTGTTGAAAACTCTAACATGATACACCGTCTGCATTTTCACATCTTTAGATTTGAACTGGAACTGAGACCTAACGGAGAGGTAGAGCAGTATTCTGTCAGCGCAACCTATGAGCTCCAGAGAGAGGACAGAGCCTTGGTGGACACCCTAAAGTTTGTAACTCAGGCAGAAGGTGAGTATCCAACACAGGGTTGATCCATCTCTGCCCTCAGTCTCAAGTAGAACACATTTAAATTACTTTCGCACACTTAACAGATATTAACAGATCAATAAGCCTGTTCTAAGATCTGGAGCTGGAACAATGAGCACTGAAGGCGGAGGTTACAGTGAACAAAACAAGTCAATATTCAGAATGTCAGATCAGTCCTGGGGAGAAAAACAGAGCATAGACAGGTCTGAGGAGGACTAGGAGTGGCAGGGAGGAAGAAGAGCGGCAAAGGCAGGGCCATTTGGAATGATAAGGGAAAGTCTCCCTGGCAAAATGAGCATTAAAAAAGGGGGGCTAATGAAGATAAAGGGAGAAGTCATGTGGAAAGAGTGTCACAGGCCAAGCGGCCAGCAAGTGCATAGGCCCTGAGGCTGGCATGTTTAAAGGAAAGGAAGGAAGCCGGTATGGCTGAAGCAGAGAGACTAAGGAGGAAAGAGTTAAAAGATGAGGTCAGAGAGATGCTGGGAGGTGGGGGAAGGATGCTCTTGTAGATCATGCTAAGAACTTTCCCTATGAATTAAATAAAAGCCACTGGAGAGAGCTCATGGTTTCATTTATGTTTCCATCAAGAGACGGTGATAGGGAGACAAGGGCAGAGAAACTAATATGTAGGTTATTGCAATACCTGGCAAGAGCTGGTGGTGTTTTGGATTAGGGTTGTGGCAGAGAAGATATAAGAAGGGGTCAGATTCTGACTACATTTTGAAGATCAGGCTAACAAGATTTGCTGATACAAAGGATGTTGAGTATAAGAAGAAAAGGAGAATCAGGACAGCTCTAAATTTCAGGACCTGAGCAACTAAGGAACAGAGTTGCCATTTACTGAGATGGAAAAGGTTACTGGACGAGCAGGATTAAGAGAATGAGGCAGATGCAGGTGTTCACATGGAAGATATTTGTGTATAAGGATAGTACGTCACAAAATTAAACTAGGGGGAAAGTTCACAGGAAAAAGCATTGCAGGGGGTGGGGAAGGTTGCATGATGAAAAAAATTGTTTTGTAAAAGCAGTTTTACGAAAGAGGTAAAATGGGTAAGCCTATGAATTGAAGAATCTTGTTACATAGAAAAGAGGAGTCAGGGAGAGGGAACCCAGAGCAGGGGTGACAAGGAACCGGGACAGGCATCTTGGATGGAAAGTAATACAGAGATGTCATGTCTCACAGACCCAGAGGGACTCCGAGTGTTCCCTGAACACACCAAGTGCTCCCCACCTTAGCACCTTTGCTTTTCTGACTCTCTGCCTGGAATGTGCTCCTCCCAGAATTCGGCATGTCTCAACCCCTCTCTTTATTCTGGTCTCTGCCCACATGTCTCCTAATCAGAGAAAACTTCTCAGACCACCACATGAAAATGCACCTTTTATCTCCCTTTCTGTCCTTTATTCTTGTATCCAGTTGTACTTGTCTGTTGTCTGTCTGCCCCCTACTAGAAGGTAAATTCCTTGAGGGCAAGGACATCTCAATGTGAGAGAAGTGCCTAGTACACAAAAGGCAATCAATAAATATTTGCAGATTGAACACATGTATGAACATCATTGAATTAAAAATGTAAAGTAAAATCCTGAACTGTGTCTTTATTTAAACACATTGAGTACCTGGAACTTCTCTGCCTTTTCCTTTCCTTCCTTCCAACACATGGCGTCTTATCACACGTCTTGTTTCTTTTATACACTCTTACAGGTATGAAGCCAACTGAGGCTACCATGGCATTCAAATACAATCGACAGACTATGACCTTGTCCAGTGAAGTCCAAATTCCAGATTTTGATATTGACCTTGGTACAATCCTCAGAGTAAATGATGAATCTGCTGAGAACAAAAAGTCTTACAAACTCACCATGGACGTTCAGAATAAGAAAATTACTGAAGTCACCCTCATGGGCCACATAAAGTAAGGGAGGCTTAGAGTGATCTAGCCTAATCTACAGACCCTGATGATTCTTTTTCTTCTTCCTGTTTCTCTTCCTCCTCCTCCTCTTCCTCTTCTCCTCCTCCTCTTCTTCCTCCCTCTCCTCTCCTCCTCCTCCTTTTCTTTCTTCTTTCTTCTTCTTCTTCATCATGTGACCAAACCAGGTGCATCCCTGATTTACAATCCAAATGGTAGAGAGAGCCCTCAATATTTAACCCTCTGTACATGTCCAGATGGGTCTTCCTACCATTTCTCAAGCACTTACTGTTCATTTAGCAAGCAGTGTTTAGAATGTTGTAAGGAAATTATCTCAGTCCTCACAATAAACTGCAAGGTTTATTCTGAATTTCCTCATAAAGTTTTTCATGAGTTTCCATGTTTTACAAATGAGGAAATGGTAGCTCCAAGGCCATAGATCTAGTTGTAAATAGTAGAGCAGGAATCAAACAGTTATCAAAAAGTTTCTTCTTCCCCCATACCTCCTTGCAAAGTCCTGAAATTGTATTGAATGTTAACTTTAGATATTGACCTTGGTACATTCCTCAGAGTAAATTATTTTAGAAGTTAATTAGTTTGACCTATGGTTATTTCTCTGAACCATTCATGTATCTTGTTTTTATCACCACAAATGGAACTTCTGTTTAATCCTGTGTATCTATCTGGAATGGACAAAATCATTTATCCCAGCCAACTTTCTTTTCCATAGTTGGGACACAAAGGAAGAAGGCAAGATCAAAGGTGTTATTTCCATACCCCGTCTGCAAGCAGAAGCCAGAAGTGAAATCCTCACCCACTGGTCCCCCACTAAGCTGCTTCTCCAAATGGACTCATCAGCTACAGCTTTCGGCTCAACAGTTTCCAAGAGGGTGGCATGGCGTTACGGTACATCCCTCTTCTCCCTCTTGAGTGCTTCCAAGGGCACTGTGTGCTCATGTGCAGGTTTTGAGAGCCATGGTTACAGGCTGACCTAGTGTCACTCGCAACTATTTCCTATGTGCATTTTCAGATGAAGAGAAGATTGAATTTGAATGGAACACGGGCACCAATGTGGATACAAAAAAGGTGGCTTCCAATTTCCCTGTGGATTTCTCCGATTATCCCAGAAGCTTACATATGTATGCCAATAGTCTCTTGGATCACAGAGTTCCTCAAACAGACATGACTTTCCGGCACATGGGTTCTAAACTAATAGTTGTAAGTATAAAAATATACCAGTCAATACCTTATTATAAGTGCTACTGAAATCCTCAACTCTGAATGAGGTGCAGAAGGATGTCCAAAGATATATAAGGTATGCTTCCTGCCCCCCCCCACCCACCCCAGGGAATTCCTGGGAAGAAAATAAATATTTGAAACATTTGCGCATGTGTAGTTATCCAGTTACACAAACTATATGTAATAAATACCAAATGAATGCTACTAAGCAGAAAAGTTTTGCTGTACCTGATGGTATCAAAGGAAGCTTCAGGACACTGGCTAGAATTCTACGTTAGATGTTTCTTTTATAAGATATGGGAAGAGATCAGTGACTGGCAGCAAAATTTATAATTTTTCTGTGATTTATTTTTAGTTTCAGTGCATTGTCTGTCCCGTTTAATAATTGACCTGTCAAATCTGGATTTTCACCTGATATTCATTGTACTTTGAGGCTCACCTATGTCCACTACTCTAAAAACCTTCTGTCATTTTGTAGGCAACAAACACATGGCTTCAGAAGGCATCTGAGAGTCTTCCTTATGCCCAGACCTTGCAAGATCATCTCAATGACTTAAAGGAGTTGGACCTTCAGAACATGGAATTGCCAGACTTCCACATCCCAGAAAACCTCTTCTTAAAAAGGTAAAAGAAAAAAAAGGGCAAAGTTTCTTGAACCATGCAAAGTAAATGGAAGATTTTACTGAGCATGATTTAGATGTTTTCACTTAAATTTTTAAGGAAAGTGATTTAATCATTTTAAGGAGATTAATAACTATAGCATAAACACTGTGACATGTTGGAGTTATTAAATATGAGGTCAGAATGTGAACATCAACCCAATCAGGAAGAACCTAAAGAAGTCACTGGAGAATGCTGGTAGTTTCAGCCTGAGATGTTTTATTTACTGCAACCTGAATTTGAAAGCCACTCAACTTCCTTCCATTATAAGTAAACTTCCCCTTTGACTGTAAAGAATTCAAGAGTGACTGGAGGAATTATTGACTACAAGCTTGCTATTGAGCTACAGAAGATCAGAATAGTCATTGAGCATTGAACGAAGGCAGAATTCTGAGAAAATACAGTCATCCCCTGGTATTTGTGGGGAATTGGTTCCAGGAACTCTCTGTAATACCAAAATCTGAAGATGCTCAGGCCCTTAATAGAAAATGGCATATTATTTGCATATATCCTCCCATATATTTTAAGTAATTTCTACATTACTTATAATACTCATTATGATATAAATGTGATTTGAATAGTTGCCATACTATATTGTTGGGGAATAATGACAAGAAAAAATCTGTACATGTTCAATACAGATGCGATTTAAAAAAAAATAATTTTGATCCACAGTTGGTTGAGTCCGCAGATACAGAAGCCAAAGATATGGAGGGACAACTGTATTTCAGTTTAGCAGTTTAGCTTAATCCTTATAGTGAAGTCAGATTCCAAGCTGCTCAGTTCATTTCTATATTTACAAAAATATATGCAATATTTGATTATTTTATTTCATGAAAATAAAAAATCAGAGCATGAGCTGAAAAGACTATAGTTTTTTTTTCTTAGATTGACTGTCCTCTAAATTGTCCTCCAGGTTAAGAAAACAAGTAGCCTGTGTCATATGGGACTTTCCAATGTCTATAACTGAGCAACACAGTTTAATAAACCAGATTTTGTGAAAAGGTTGAAGTCTGCCAAATCACAAAGCTACTGAAGATATGGGAACCTTCCTTATCTACCAGTGTTTCTGACCACCAGTCTTCTCTGTGCTACACTGAAAAGAAAGCTCAGAACCGTATAATCAAACAGGGCCTTAGTAATTATCAGTCATCCTTCTACTAATGTCAACAGGCAGCATCTACCTCCTGTTGGAGTAATACAGTGAACAGTTATTTGTCTATAACAGTTAAATTCTGTTGTCCTACTTTATTTTTATAAGTTATCATAGTAGTTTATTGTATGTGCATTGTCTTGAAAAGATTGTAAAGAGCTTTTAGAGAATTTATGTGATATCCTTGGCCATCTCTGTGAGGTCTGCAGAAAAGATACTATTATCCCTGCTATACAGATAACCATCACTGAGATTCAGAGAGATGAATTTGCTAAGATAGCATTATCAATTAGTGGAAGCTAAAACCATAACCCAAGTATACTGACTTCCATACCTGCATTATTTCCACAAATCAAGTTGCCTCATTTTAGTTTAGCAAACATGTATCAAGTGTCCCTTATTTGCAAAATACTAGAGTAGGTGACGTGAGAAGATAGAAACTGGATAAGGTGTAGCCTTTCTTCCCAGGAAGACAACATGTAGGCACCAACAAATGAATGAACAAATAACTAATTATATGAGCAGAATTATGACATGCTCTTTGAGAGAGGCATAAGGAACTGTGTCACTATATGTGCAAGAGAAATTATCTATGACTTAAGTGGGATGGCAATGGTAAGGAGTAGCTCTTGGAAGTTTTCTAAGGATCTGAGTGTTTGGCATGTAGAGGTAAAAGCAAAGGGGTTCAGGTATAGGGAGTAGCGTGAGAAAAGTACACAGTGGGTTTGGGAGTGAAGCAGGTACAATATTGCTTGGAAGATCAGATGGCAGAGAACTTTGAGTTCTTGATGTCTAACTGTAGGGACACTGTCTTTGTTGTTCATTTCAGTGATGGTCGGGTCAAATATACCTTGAACAAGAACAGTGTAAAAATTGAGATTCCCCTTCCTTTTGGCGGCAAATCCTCCAAAGATCTAAAGATGTTAGAAACTGTTAGGACACCAGCCCTGCACTTCAAGTCTGTGGGATTTCACCTGCCATCTCGAGAGTTCCAAGTGCCTACTTTTACTATTCCTGAGTTGTATCAACTGCAAGTGCCTCTCCTGGGTGTTCTAGACCTCTCTACGAATGTCTACAGCAACTTGTACAACTGGTCTGCCTCCTACTCTGGTGGTAACACCAGCACAGAACACTTCAGTCTTCGGGGTCAGTACCATGTAAAGGCTGACTCTGTGGTTGACCTGCTTTCCTACAGTGTACAAGGTGAGCCATGAAAAGGGTGCACAGGGCTAGTCCACTGCAGGCTCTGATGGGAGAGCTTCTTCCAGAGAGGAAGAACTTGGGCTTTCTTACAAATATTTTCCCTTGCTATTTGGAAGTCTTTTCATTCGTTTAACCAATCAAAATATTTATTAAGTATATAA
Source organism: Cephalopachus bancanus (assembly GCA_027257055.1). NCBI lineage: Eukaryota > Metazoa > Chordata > Mammalia > Primates > Tarsiidae > Cephalopachus > Cephalopachus bancanus. The sequence goes on along the minus strand of JAPVLO010000046.1, from coordinate 11,425,430 downwards.
TAGGTATTAAATATTCTACTAGGCTGTAACAGAAAAAGATAAACCAGCAATTATAATTCAGTGTGAGAGGTACTATGATAGGGTATAAGTGTAAGGTACTGTGGAAGCACTCAATAGGGCAACCAAATAAAATCTGTGTGGTCAAGGAAGACTTCCTAGAGGAACACCTTTTACTATCAGATTTTATGTTTATATTATAGATGGAGATGTCTGCTGCACAATTGACCAGATAAATGGGACTTTTCTATTGAAAAACTGTTAGCATAAAAATTGTTCTGGAATTATACTACTTAATTTAACCGATTTTTTTTTTTAATTTTTCTGTCAGGATCTGGAGAAACAACATATGACCACAGGAATACGTTCACACTATCATGTGATGGGTCTTTGCGCCATAAATTTCTAGATTCAAATATCAAATTCAGCCATGTGGAAAAACTTGGAAACAACCCACTCTCAAAAGGTTTACTAACATTCGATGCATCTAGTGCTTTGGGACCGCAGATGTCTGCTGCAGTCCAATTGAATTCAAAAAAGAAACAGCATTTATATGTCAAGGAAGTAAAAATTGAGGGACAGTTCAAAGTCTCCTCTTTCTATGCCAAAGGAACATATGGCCTGTCTTATCAGAAGGATCCTGCCACTGGCCAACTAAACGGAGAGTCCAACCTGAGGTTTAACTCCACCTACCTCCAGGGCACCAACCAGATAACGGGAAGATATGAAGATGGAGCCCTCTCCCTCACCTCCACTTCTGATCTGCAAGGTGGCATCATTAAAAATACTGCTTCCCTGAAATATGAAAACTATGAGCTAATTCTGAAATCTGACACCAATGGGAAGCATGAGAATTTTGCCACTTCTAATAAGATGGACCTGACCTTCTCTAAGCAAAATGCATTGTTACGTTCTGAGTATCAGGTTGATTACAAATCATTGAGGTTCTTCACCCTGCTTTCTGGATCACTAAATTCCCATGGTCTTGAATTAAATGCTGATACCTTGGGCACTGACAAAATTAATAGTGGTGCTCACAAAGCAACACTAAGGATTACCCGAGATGGAATATCTACCAGTGCAACGACCAACTTGAAGTATAGTCCCTTGGTGCTAGAGAATGAGCTGAATGCAGAGCTTGGTCTGGCTGGGGCATCTATGAAATTAACAACAAATGGCCGCTTTAGGGAACATGGCGCAAAATTCAATCTAGATGGAAAAGCTGCCCTTACAGAAGTGTCACTGGGAAGTACCTATCAGGCTATGATTCTGGGTGTCGACAGCAAAAACATTTTCAGCTTCAAAATCAGCCAAGAGGGGCTTATGCTCTCAAACAACTTGATGGGCTCATATGCAGAAATGAAACTTGATCACACAAACAGTCTAAATATTGCAGGTTTATCACTGGACTTCTCTTCAAAACTTGACAACATTTATAGCCGTGACAAGTTTTATAAGCAAAATTTTAATTTGCAGCTACAGCCCTATTCTCTGGTAACTACTCTACACAATGACCTGAAATACAATGCTCTGGATCTGACCAACAGTGGGAAACTGCGGCTAGAACCCCTGAAGCTGAATGTGGGGGGTAACCTAAAAGGAACCTACCAAAATAATGAAATAAAACACATCTACACCATTTCTTATGCTGCCTTATCAGCAAGCTATAAAGCGGACACTGTGGCTAAGATTCAGGGTGTGGAATTTAGCCATCGGCTTAACACAGACATTGCTGGACTGGCTTCAGTCATTGACATCAGTACAAACTATAATTCAGACTCACTGCATTTCAGCAATGTCTTCCACTCTGTAATGGCACCATTTACTATGACTGTCGATGCACATACAAATGGCAATGGGAAACTGACTCTCTGGGGAGAACACACCGGGCAGTTGTATAGCAAATTCCTGTTAAAAGCTGAACCTCTGGCCCTTACTTTCTCTCATGATTACAAAGGATCCACAAGTCATCATCTCATGTCTAGGAAAAGTGTCAGTACAGCTCTTGATCACAAAGTCAGTGCCCTGCTTACTCCAGCTGAGCAGACTGGCACCTGGAAACTCAAGACTCAATTTAACAACAATGAATACAGCCAGGACTTGGATGCTTACAACACTAAAGACAAAATTGGTGTGGAGCTTAGTGGACGAGCCCTGGCTGACCTAACTATACTAGACTCTCCAATTAAAGTGCCATTGTTACTCAGTGAACCCGTCAATGTCATTGATGCCTTAGAGATTAAAGATGCCATTGACAAGCCCCAAGAATTTACAATTGTTGCTTTTGTAAAATATGATAAAAACCAAGATGTTCACACTGTCAACCTCCCATTTTCTACAGCCCTGCAAGAATATTTTGAGATGAATCAAAGAATAATTAGAACTGTATTGGAAAGCATACAGAGAGAATTGAAACATATCAATATTGATCAATTTATGAGGAACTACAGAACAGCCCTGGGCAGACTCCCACAGCAAGTTGATGATTATCTGAATTCATTTAATTGGGAGAGACAAGTTTCAAGTGCCAAGGAGAAACTGACTGCTTTCACAAAAAATTATAGGATTACAGAAAATGATCTACAAATTGCATTGGATAATGCCAAGATCAACTTTAATGAAAAACTATCTCAACTGCAGACATATGTGATACAATTTGATCAGTATGTTAAAGATAATTATGATTTACATGATTTTAAGACAGCTATTGCTAAGATTATTGATCGAATCATTGAAAAATTAAAACTTCTTGATGAACAGTATCATATTCATGTAAATGTAGCAAAAACAATCCATAATCTATATTTGTTTATTGAAAATGTTGATTTTAACAAAATTGGAAGTAGTACTGCATCTTGGATTCAAAATGTGGACACTAAGTATAGAATTAGAATCCAAATACAAGAAAAATTGCAACAGCTCATGACACACATTCAGAATACAGACATCCAGAACATTGCTGGAAAGTTAAAACAGCAAGTTGAGGCTGTAGATGTCAGAGTGCTTTTAGATCAAGTGAGAGCTACAATTCCATTTAAAAGAATAAATGATGTTCTTGAGCATGTCAAATACTTTGTTATAAATCTTGTTGGAGATTTTGAAGTTACTGAGAAAATCAATGCTTTTAGAGCCAAAGTCCATGAGTTAATTAAAAAACATGAAATAGACCAGAAAATTCAGGTTTTAATGGATAAATCAGTGCAGTTGGCCTACCAATATAATTTGAAAGAGACTGTTCAGAAGCTAAGCAATGTCCTACAACAAGTTGAGATAAAAGATTACTTTGAGAAATTGGTTGGGTTTATCGATGAGGCTGTCAAGAAGCTTGACACATTGTCTTTAAAAGAATTCATTGAAGAAGTAAACAGATTCCTTGACATGTTGGTAAAGAAATTAAAGTCATTTGATTACCACCAGTTTGTAGATGAAAGCAACAACAAAATCCGTGAGGTGACTCAGAGAATTAACAGTGAAATTCAGGCTCTGGAACTACCACAAAAAGTTGAAATACTAAAGCTGTTTTTAGAGGACACCAAGGCCTTGGCTGAAGTGTGTCTGGAAAGCCTAAAGGATACCAAAGTTACCTTAATTATTGACTGGTTACAGGATGCTTTAAGTTCAGCATCTCTGGCTCACATGAAGGCCAAACTCCAAGAGACCCTAGAAGATACACGAGACCGAATATATCAAATGGACATTCAGCAGGAACTTGAGCGATACCTGTCTCTGATGGGCCAGGTATATAGCACACTGGTCACCTACATTTCTGACTGGTGGATTCTTGCTGCTAAGAACCTTACTGACTTTGCAGAGCAGTATTCTATCCAAGATTGGGCTGAACGTGTGAAAACATTGGTAGAACAAGGGTTCACTGTTCCCCAAATCCAGACCATCCTTGGAACCATGCCCGCCTTTAGAGTCAGTCTTCGGGCTCTTCAGGAAGCTACCTTCCAGACACCTGATTTCATAGTCCCCCTAACAGATTTGAGGATTCCATCAATTCAGATAAACTTCAAAGAATTGAAAGATATAAAAATCCCATCCAGGTTTTCCACACCAGAATTCACTGTCCTCAACACCTTTCACATTCCTTCCTTTACAATTGACTTAGTAGAAATAAAAGTAAAGATTATCAGGACCATTGACCAGATGCTGAATAGTGAGCTGCAGTGGCCTGTTCCAGAAGTGTATCTGAGGGATCTAAAGGTGGAGGACACTCTTCTTGCTGGAATCACCCTGCCAGACTTCCATTTACCAAAAATCACAATTCCAGAATTCGTAATCCCAAAACTCAGTCTTAATGATTTTCAAGTGCCTGATCTTCACATACCAGAATTCCAGCTTCCCCACATCTCACAAACAATTGAAGTACCTACTTTTGGCAAGCTGTATAGCGTTTTGAAAATCCAGTCTCCCCTTTTCACATTAGATGTAAATGCTAACATGCAGAATGTAACAACTTCAGTAAACAAAGTAGATATTGCAGCTTCCATCGCTGCCAAAGGGGAGTCCAAATTAGAAGTTCTCAATTTTGATTTTCAAGCAAATGCACAACTCTCAAACCCGGAGATCAATCCACTTGTTCTGAAGGAGTCCATGAAGTTCTCCAGCAAGTACCTGAGAACAGAGCATGAGAGTGAAATGCTATTTTTTGGAAATGCAATTGAGGGAAAATCAGACACAGTGGCAAGGTTACACACAGAAAAAAATACACTGGAACTTAGTAATGGTGTTATTGTCAAAATGAACAATCAGCTTACCCTGGATAGCAACACTAAGTACTTTCACAAACTGAACATCCCCAAACTGGACTTCTCTAGTCAGGCTGACCTGCGCAATGAAATCAAGACACTGTTGGAAGCTGGCCGCATAGCATGGACTTCTTCTGGTGCAGGGTCATGGAAATGGGCCAGTCCCAATTTCTCAGATGAAGGAACACATGAATCACAAATTAGCTTCACTGTTGGAGAATCCATCACTTCCTTTGGATTGTCCAATAAAATCAATAGCAAACACCTGAGAGTAAACCAAAACTTGGTTTATGAATCTAGCTTCCCCAAATTTTCTAAATTTGAAATTCAGTCACAAGTTGAATCCCAGCACGTGGGCCGCAGTGTTCTAACTGCTAAAGGCACAGCACTATTTAGAGAAGGGAAGGCAGAGATAACTGGTAACCACGATGCTCATTTAAATGGGAAAGTTATTGGAACTTTGAAAAATTCTCTTTTGTTTTCACTCCAGATGTTTGAAATTACTGCCTCTACAAACAATGAAGGAAATTTGAAAGTTAGTTTTCCATTGAGGTTAACAGGAAAGATAGACTTCCTGAATAACTATGCACTGTTTCTGAGTCCTAGTGTCCAGCAAACAAGTTGGCAAGCAAGTGCTAGGTTCAATCAGTATAAGTACAATCAAAACTTCTCTGCTGGAAACAATGAAAATATCATGGAGACCCATATAGGACTAAATGGAGAAGCCAACCTGGATTTCTTAAACATTCCTTTAACAATTCCTGAAATGACTCTACCTTACACAACAATCACAACTCCCCCACTGAAAGATTTCTCCTTATGGGAGAAAACAGGCTTGAAAGAATTTTTGAAAACAACAAAACAATCATTTGATTTAAGTGTAAAAGCTCAGTATAAGAAAAACAAAGGCAAGCATTCCATTGCAAATCCTTTGGGTGTGTTTTATAAGTTTATTGGTCAGAACCTCAATTCCTTTGGCAGGCATTTTGAGAAAGCCAGAGAGACTGCATTAGATTTTTTCACCAACTACTATAATGAAGCCAAAATCAAGCTTGATAGGTACAAAGTTGAAAAATCCCACAATGAGCTCCCAAGGACCTTTCAAATTCCTGGATATACTATTCCAGTTGTCAATATTGAAGTGTCTCCATTCACAGTAGAGATGTTGGCATTTGGCTATGTAATCCCAAAAGCAGTGAGCACCCCCAGTATCACCATACTGGGTTCCAACATCTTTGTGCCTTCATACACATTAGTCTTCCCACTAGACCTAGACCTGCCAGTCCTTCATGTCCCCAGGAATCTTTTTATGCTTTCTCTTCCAGATTTCAAAGAATTGAGTACCGGAAATAATATTTTTATTCCTGCTATGGGCAATATTACCTATGATTTCTCCTTTAAATCAAGTGTCATCACACTGAACACCAATGCTGGACTTTATAACCAATCAGATATTGTTGCTCATCTCCTTTCTTCGTCTTCATCCGTCATTGATGCACTGCAGTACAAATTAGAGGGCACCTCAAGTTTAACAAGAAAAAGAGGGTTGAAACTAGCCACGGCTCTGTCTCTCAATAACAAGTTTGTGGAAGGCAGTCATGACAGTACTGTTAGTTTAACCAAGAAAAACATGGAAGCATCGGTGACAACAACTGCAAAAGTCCAAATTCCAATCTTGAGAATGAATTTCAAGCAAGAACTTAATGGAAATACCAAATCAAAACCTACTGTCTCTTCCTCCATGGAATTAAAGTACGATTTCAATTCCCCAGTGCTGTACTCTACTGCTAAAGGGGTCATTGACCACAAATTCACCTTGGAAAGCCTCACTTCTTACTTTTCCATTGAGTCATCTACTAAAGGTGATATCAAGGGGTCTGTCCTTTCACAGGAATATTCAGGAAATATTGCCAATGAGGCCAGCACTTACTTGAATTCCAAGGGCACCCGGTCTTCACTGAAGTTGCAAGGGGCTTCCAAAGTAGATGATATCTGGAACCTTGAAGTGAAAGAAAATTTTGCTGGAGAAGCCACTTTTCGACGCATATATGCCATCTGGGAACACAATACAAAAAACCACTTAGAGCTAGAGGGCCTCTTTTTCATATTCGGCGAACATACAAACAAAGCCACCCTGGAACTCTCCCCATGGAAAATGTCAACCCTTGTTCAGGTTCGCTCAAGTCAGCACAGTTCCCTCCTTGATATTCCTTACCTTGGCCAAGAAGTGACTCTGAATGCTAACACAAAGACCCAGAAGGTCAACTGGAAAAATGAAGTCCGGGTTCATTCTGGGTCTCTCCAGAGCCATGTTGAACTTTCCAATGACCAAGAAAAGGCACATTTGGACATGGCAGGATCCTTAGAAGGACACCTAAGTTTCCTCAAATATATCATCCTACCAGTGTATGACAAGAGCTTATGGGATCTACTAAAGCTGGATGTAACTACCAGCATTGACAGGAGACAGTATCTTCATGCTTCAACTGCCATTGTGTACACCAAAAACCCCAATGGCTATTCTTTCTCTGTCCCGGTGAAAGTTCTGACTGATGAATTCATTATCCCTGGGCTGAAACAAAATGATCTAAGTTCACTTCTTGTCACACCTATGTTTCAAGTCCCATTTACAGATCTTAAAGTTCCATCCTACAAACTTGACTTTAGTGAAATAAAAATCTACAAGAAACTAAGAACTTCATCATTTGCCCTCAAACTACCAATGCTACCCAAAGTAAAATTCCCCAAAGTTGATGTGTTAACAAAATATTCTCAACCAGAAGACTCCTCGGTTCCCTTTTTTGAGATAACTGTGCCTGAATCTCAGTTAACTGTGTCCCAGTTCACCCTTCCAAGAGGTATTTCAGTTGGCAGCACTGTTTTGGATCTAAATGAAGTAGCCAACAAAATTGCAGACTTCGAGTTGCCCACCATCATCATGCCTGAGCAGACTGTTGATATTCCTTCCATTAAGTTCTCTGTACCTGCTGGAATATTCATCCCTTCCTTTGGAGCACTGACTGCACGTTTTAGAGTGGGCTCTCCCCTGTATAATGCCACTTGGAATGCTGGCTTGAAAAACAAAGAAGGTCATGTTGAAACATTCCTGGATTCCACGTGCAGCTCAACCCTACAGATTCTAGAATATGACCTAAATGGTAAGGAAATACCCTGCCACCTCTACTAAATACTATATGTTTTCAATGAGAGTAAATAATTATCTATTTAGTTATGATTAGAGGCACAGTTATTCTCTATAATAAAATTTAAAGTAAGAGAAGTAATATCCTACATGTAAAAACCAAACTGTAAAAAATCAGTTGACATTCAAGAGGAAAAGTTTCAAAGAAAATAGATTTTTCTGTAATTATTTTAGGACTAATAATGCCTTTCTAACTATTTACTTAAAGACAACTGTGAACTATATCGTGCATATTTTAAACATTAAGTGTTTAAGATATTAATAGAATTCTCACAGATTTTACAATGAAACTGTCTATATGCTACTGTCATTAATCTAATGACATATAAATATTTTCTATACAGTTGTGGAAACACACAGAATTGAAGATGGCATGTTAGTTTGTAAGACCAAAGGGACACTTGCACACCGTGATTTCAGTGCAGAATATGAAGAAGCTGGCAGATATAAAGGACTACAGTATGGAACTTTCATTGAACTTTTTAAAACTCATTGTGATTTTTACCATCTCCATACACCTTTCACAATGGCTCATCTGTTGTTCTGCTTTCAGGGAGTGGGAAGGAAAAGCTCACCTTGACATCACCAGCCCAGCATTCACTGATCTCCATCTGCACTACCAGGAGAAGGAGAAAAGCCTTTCCATCTCAGTAGCCTCCTCAACCTTAGGTACTGTGGGCATGGACTTGGAAGATGATGACAAATTTTTTACATGGAACTTCTACTACCGTCCTCAGGTGAGTTCCCTCTAATGGGTGACATACCCCTAAGAGCAAGTCGAGAATTGGGCAGATACATTTAATTCGAGATAAACTATTCTCTGAGAATCTTCCCAAACTAGAAGAAAGACAGATAATGAGTGGGGTTGAACTTTTCCTCTGAGGAACTATTCTCTGGAAAGTATTATGAGTCTTTTATTAATTTTAATGATTAGATGCATATGTGACATCATATAACATTATTATTATACTGATTCTGGGAAATCCAGAAGGTTGAGGGTTATGCCTCATCACCTAATTGATAGGCAAACACTGCCATGGGCAGAGTACCTTTTTCAGATTGTTGGTGATTTTTGGAGCATTTAAACCCTTCAAACTACTTCCCCACAATAGAACTGCTAAATGAGATATATAAAATTCTTCTCATATTATTTACAAGCTCTGCCAGGGTCAAATCAAAGATGCCATTACCAGAGGAAAAGATCTAACCTGGCTCTGTTGCTATCACTAGAGTCGATCATGGGCATGGAGAATGAGTACTGATATTGGGAGTCTGGGTCTCTGCTAGATGGACTGCAACATTTTTCTTTTTTGCTACTTCTTCTTTCCCTGAATCTATCTTTTCCTGGCTCTTCCTCTCCTTTCTCCTTCTCTTCCTCTTCCCCCTCCTCTTCTTCCAATTTTCAGTCCCAGGAAGGCTTTCATGTTAAGTGTCACTGTGTAAATACCCAATGCCAAGCATATTTATTTTTTTAGCCTTTTTGGGGCATGTGATAAAGAGGAGTTAACAACAGTAGACTTTTTTAACCATAAAACAAACACATGAACTGACATATAAAAGATAAATCCCCTTCAGAATATGAAAGATGCTCTAATCCTTACTTTTAACTACTAATGAAGTTTTAGTGTAGTATGTTATCAGGGTAATTGAAAACATGTTCTTTTCATCCTTTTTTTTTTTTTCTGGATTTAGTCCTCCCCAGATAAAAACCTCACTATATTCAAAACTGAGTTGAGGGACCAGGAGTCTGATGAGGAAATTCAGATCAAAGTTAATTGGGAAGAAGAAGCAGCTTCTGGCTTGCTAATATCTCTGAAAGACAACATACCCAAGGCCACAGGAACCCTTTATGACTATGTCAATAAGTACCACTGGGAGCACACGGGACTCACCCTAAGAGATGCTTCTTCAAAGTTAAGAAGAAGTCTGCAAAACAATGCTGAACGGGCCTATCAAAAGGCCATAAGGCAAATTGATGAAATGGACATGCGGTTCCAGAGAGCAACCAGTGGTGCCACTGGGGCCTATCAGGAATGGAAAGACAAGGCCCAGAATCTGTACCAGGAAATGTTGGCTCAGGAAGGACAAGCCAATTTTGAGAGACTTAAAGACAAGCTGATTGACAACTTAGTACAAGTTACTCAAGAATTCCATATGACAGTCCAGCGTCTGGTTGACTCATTCACTGATTTCCTGAAGTACACCAAATTCCAGCTCCCAGGGAAAGCTGGGACATACTCTGAGCTCTGCACCATGGTCATGAGGGAGGTAAGGAAGGTACTGTCCCAGGTATATTCAAATATCCATGAAGGGTTAGAAATATTGCTTTCCTATATCCAAGACCTAGTGGAGAACTCTGAATTAATCAAGGACCTAAAGATTCGTTTTCCTTTTGAGCCAAGGAGCCATAAGCTAATAGATGTGATCCCAAAGATCATAGAACTGTTGAAATTTGTATCACAAGAAGTTCAAATGACACTTGACAACACCCATCCTAACAAGACCATAGAGATGCTAAGTGATCTTCGAGGCTCTTTACAATTTATTTTCCGTAGTTTAGAAGAAGAAATTAAATATTTAAAGAAGGCAAAATTTACTTATATTATTAATGATATCCAATATGAGATTGACAGAACCTTTAACAAATATATACCATATGTTTTTGGAATCCTGAAAGAAAACCTATGCATTATCCTTGATAAGCTTAATGAACTTGTTCAAAACAAACTTCAGGAGGCTTCTCAAAGGTTACAGCACATCCATCAGTACATAAAGGCTCTCCGCGAAGAATATTTTGACCCAAGTGTAGTCGGCTGGACAGTGAAATATTATGAACTTGAAGAAAAGGTAGTCAGCCTGATGGAGAACCTAGTAATTGCCCTCAAGGACTTCCATTCCACATATTCTCTCAGTACTGCTGACTTTGCTTCCCAACTCTCAGATCAGTATGAGAAGTTTGTGCAGGAATATCTTAGCATCCTTACCGACCCAGATGGAAAAGGGAAAGAGAAGATTGCAGAGCTTTCTACCACTGCTCAGGAAATCATTAAAAGCTGGGCTGTGTCAATGAAGAAAATCATTTCTGATTACCACCAGCAATTTAGATATAAACTGCAGGATTTTTCAGACCAACTCTCTGATTACTATGAAAAATTTATTGTTGAGTCCACAAGATTGATTGACCTGTCCATTCAAAACTACCACATGTTTCTGAGATATATCACTGAGTTACTGAAAAAGCTGCAATCAACCAAAAGCATGAGCCCCTACATAAAGCTTGCTCCTGGAGAACTTATTATCACCCTCTAATTTTTTTTAAAAGCCAATCTTCATTTATTCTTCTATTCCACTTAAACTTTCACATAGTAGAGAAAAAGTTTAAACTGTATATATTGATAAAATCATACATTGAGCCAGCCCTGCAGCAGACAGCTGACTACAAGCAGAAGCACATATGAACTGGACCTGCACCAAAGCTAGTATCAGGGCCCCAAAGGTCTCTGAACATGAGGGAATGATATTTTCTTCAAGTTAAAGAAAATTAGGATCTGAATTATTTTGCTAAACTTGAGAGGGAGGGGAAACAAATAAATGGAGTCTTTATTGTATATCATACCACTCAATGTGACTCATTTGTGTTGAAAGACAGTGAAATGAGGGTATTGATGCAAATGTTCTGACATTTCAAAACCTCTAGAAGAACATATATTGTGATTTAAGTAACAGAATAGCAGAATAAAAGGGGAATGGGAGAATTTGTGGAGAGAAATTGTTTGCCACGTTAAAAAAAAAAGGAATTGACTTCAGGGATTGTATTGGTTAAGAAAGAAGGAAAAAGCTTTCACAAAGGCTTTCACTTAATTTGACCCTGAAAAGCATGCCATCCGTCTTCATGCTCTACACAGTCTTCCTCACTGACGATCTGCCTTTGCCGGGCAAAGCTCTCTGGTAGGCTTTAAGATTAACCACTTGGCCACTTATTTCACTTGGCCTTCCAGGAGTGAAGAAAGAATGGCTAGTAAGTTCTAACCTTGAGCCCTTCATGGCAATGGGCGCCCCAGAAGTCTCCCTGCAGCTCAACCAGGATACATTCAAGGCACAGAAAAAATGAGTGGGAGGGGAGGGGAGGGATGTGGTTTCCTAACTTTTCTGCAACCCAGCATATATTTATGCTCTTGAATTTTCTAATTTTTCCAATGTTATATCTAACAATTCCAGGTGTAATCAAAACCCCAAATTTTCTCCTTACACTTCCACTCACTTCAAACATCCAGTCAGAGATTACAAACTGAGATCTAGTAAGGGAAAGCAGCAAAGAACCTGTACAAAACAACTTAGGTTCATATCATTGGGAAGGGTAGCTATGAAGTAGCATATTCCTTTCAATAGCATTGAAGAACAAAGAAAGAGTATAAGCTTTGAGAAGGAAGTTGGAGGTTATCACCCCCCAAGTCCTACATGAGGTGCTTTGGGGGAAAAAAAATCAAAACCTCAACCTCCACCATTCTCCCTTCAGGCCTTCATATCTTCTTGGCAAAACCTACTCTTAAAATGCATAAGAATTACCTGGAAAACATATCACATAACCTACTGGTACCTTAGCAGGATTCTTCTGTCTGGAACTGAGGAGGCCAGAAAGAGTCTAGGGAGGTAGAATACATGGTAGTGTATGAGTCTGGTACTCAAGGAAAGTTTGTAGGATGATGGATGGATGGATGGATGGATGGATGGATGGATGGATGGATGGATGGATAGATGGATGGATGGATGTGTGGATCATTGGATGGATCATTGGATGGATGAAAACTGGGTGAACAAATGAGCAGGTAAATGAGGGGTTAGTTCTGAGGGTGAGAGAAGAGTAAAAACTAAACCCAGATCTCAGAACATCACATGAGTGCTTTCAGGCATAGCTCTCCAAGAGTTTCTGAACTCTTTCCAGTAAGTAAAAGGAGGCCTGGAATTATGGCTTAACTTAGAGAGGAAGACAGAGTTCAAACTTCTTGGTGCTCATGTGATGATTATCTGTATCTGGGGATGAAAGGAGGAAAAAATAGCCATAAATTCAAAATGATCATGCAATCACACAGTGCCCCATTTCCAGCTCCTTGACCAATATCCTTCATTCAAGGTGTCCCCAACTGGCTTAGAATGGTATTTTCATCGTACTAAATGAAGGTGGAAAAGACCTCCTTGGGAGGGCTCAGTCGGACATTGCTTGCTCCCTTCTTTTGTCTTCGACTTCATATCAGGATGTTTCTCTGGGTTCAGTTAATGGCTTCATTCCTTATCTGCTTGGAGTTTGGGTAACTTATCTTCCCTCTATGAACCTCAGTTCTCTTACCTATAAAATGGGGATAAAATCTACGCTGCCTTCTTACAGGACTGTTCATGAAAATCAGTTGACATAATTTTGTGGAAATGTTTTATAACCTTTAATGCCATGAAGAAACAAAGTGCCAGTATAATTAGATGATTATTAAAATGAGATTGTAACGAGGAGAAACAATGGAGCAGGGATACCTATCCAGTTCATTTCTTTCATGAAATGCCTCTATGTGCTAAACACTGGGCAAAAGTTCTGCAGGGGAGACAAAGATCAGTAAGATGCAGTTCCTAAATATCTGTCTGCTCACTTGTCTACCAAAGGTGGAATGCATTCATTCACAAAGGGTATAAACAAACTACTCTGAGGGCTTAAAACAGGAAGTTGGTGATTCAGGAAGTTTTGTGGAAAAGATTGAAACAGATTTTGAATATACATAGACTTTGGTAAGCAGAAAAGGGAGAACGTGCAGTCTGGGAAGAAGAATAATAATGTGTGGATGTGTTTAAAGAACACTTGGCAAGAGCACAGGAAAAGTCAGAGGGAGATAGGAAAGACAGGTCTGCAGCACTGCAGAGGGCTTGAAGGTCAAACTGAAAAGGTGGCACTTTCTTTGCTGAAAGGCATCCAAGGAAAGTTTTTGAGCAAGAGGTTGATGAAAGTTGTGGTTTAGGAAAACGAATATGGCCACATATGCTTAATGAATTGCAATGAGATGAGTCTGGGTACGAGGCTCTGCCAGGATCCAAGTAAAAGATAAGGAGCTCCTCCGTCAAGTTCCAGATGTTGGGAATGGTGAGAAGGGTAGGATAAAAGATCAGGAAGGCAGAAACAGAATCAGGTGGCTGATTGTTTAAAACACAAAGGATGAGTACAAAAGATCTTAGAAATTAAGATGCCTTGGTAAGTCAGTGGGACCAGAAATCAGAAGGGCTGCAGAAGAGAGAGGAAGAGCAAGGAAGAAAAATAGCAGTCTTTACAGTTAGAAGATTGTGAACCTGTAGAACTTGACAGACCATGTAGCACCAACAGAAACAGGAGGAATGTGCAGGGGGGGAGATTGTTAGCATAAGCTATGAACTCATAGACTATTACAGATGGAATGGAACTGCGGTCTCACATAATGAGTTTCAATTTGCAGTGGTGTGTACAAGCAAATTGGAGAGGTGGGCTACAGAAACAATATCCAAAGAAATGGGGACAAAGGAGAATGTAACCAATTATTGTATTAATTGTATCCTTGTAAGTATCGTCAGAAGCATAACAAGAAAACAAAGAGTGTTCCTTTTGTATAGTCAATTACTCTATTGTCCTGGGGGTGAATCCACATGTACATCTCCTAAGAACATACTGTGAGGTGACAGGAAACGTCCTGCTATAAACACAAATATTACTCCTGTTAAAAAAAAAAAAAATAGGGCAAGCTCTTCAGGTCCCCTCTCACTATGGGAGCTTTTATGTCTCTCAATAAATCCTGCTTTCTGAAAAAAAAAAAAAGTATCCAAAGTTTTAAACCAAAGGAGAAATCAAATAATGGAGCCAAGCCTAGGTCCCTAGAACTTCAGAAGCTTGATCAAGCTGTGTGCTTTGGTTTGACTCCCAGGTCCCACCTAGAGTTGTGGTACTGTCCCAGGAAAAATCTTATAAGACATGGCTCCAATGGAACTGAGCTTCAGAGCTATCATCATTTTCTTTTGTTTTCCACTTGAAGGCTGATCAGTTGAGCCCAATACCCCCTCCCTTTTTTTTTTTTTTTTTTTTTTTGGTGAGTTGGGCAAAGCCCCTTCTAACTTCCTATTCTAGGTTCCCCTTCTAATTTATGACTTAGTCCCCATTCAGTCGAAGAAGGGGCCAAGTTGGCCCTCAAATGGGGCCTGCAATATGGGAGCCAGGGTGGACAAACAGATGTTCCCTCTAAAAGTGTCTAATAACCAGAGATAAATATGCAGAAACAGACCCTACCTCTTAGCTCATCTCCTTGTATGCTGTTTCACATTAAGAGGTCAGCTACAACTCCCTTCAGAGTGCTCCATTTGTTGGTGGGATGACTGGGTGGTCACCATCAAATAACATTTAACAGGGCCTCATAAAAATTGGTGGAGTAGGTACACATGTTTCCACAAGGAGAGGGCCCTGTCCTTCTCCTCCCTACGGACTGGTTTCTGCCTCCCCCAGGTCTGAGCCATGCTTCAGGTCAGTTATGCCCAAGGAACTAGGCACTAAGCACTGACCCTTGTGTTCACTTTAGCTTCTGGACTGACACCACTGAGGCTCAGTCTTGGGGTGAGAGGGATGATTTAAGCTTGCAGGTAACCTGGTTCATGAGCTGCAGACCTGTGTCCCTGCACTTGTTTGTTGTTGTTATTGTTTTGAGTCAGGGTCTCACTCTGTCACCCAGGTTGGAGTGCAGTGGCATGATTACAGCTCACTGCAGACTTGATTTCCCAGACTCAGGTGATCCTTCTACCTCAAACTCCTAAGTAACTGAGACTACAGGTGTGTCATCATGCCTAGCTAATTTTTTTAATTTTATTTTTTTTGTTGAGACAAGGTCTTGCTATATTTCCTAGGCTGGTCTCACACTCCTGGACTCAAGCAATCCTCCCATCTCAGTCTCACAAAGTGCTGGGATTACAGGCATGAACTCCTATGCCCGGCCCCCACCCTTGTTTTCAAACAATGGCTTGGGCTGTCAGCTGTGCAGTGTGAACACCAAACCACATAAAGCAGAGGTTTCCAGAGTTTAGACTCTAAATCAGACAATGGCCTTAGGAAAGAGCAGCTCTAACAACAGTCTATTTCTACCAACTCCCCACAGCCAAGTGAGCTCTCCATTTCTCTTCTTTTCCATCAAGTGCAGCCATTCAGGCTTGTACCATAAACCTTATAGAGTAATGGAGTGCAGAACAGTTTCAGAAGACCTAAGGTCCTTGAACTGAGACTGGGTCAGCTGGGATCATTAGAGCATTCTATAATCACATGGCGTGTTGGAAGATCATGGAAAGAACAATAGAGAGAGGGCAGACTGCTGCCCATAGCTCTACTGAGCTGAGGTAAAGAAAATTGGCTCAGCCAGTACTTCCCTCCTCTCAGAAGAAGGTCTCAGTTCTCAGGTCAAATTCAAGCTTCAACATTCACAAGTGATGCAACCTCAGAAAAGTAACTTAATTTTTCTGTCCTGTGGTTTCATCTTTAAAATAGTGATTATGAAAGAATAGGTTGAGTCACTCTGAGCAGGAGTAACAAGTGGTTCCCTCTGGTGCTATAGAATTGTTATAAAGATTAAATGAGATAACATCCATTGAGTCTGGTACACAGAGAATGAATATGTTGTGTTGTGTCAACAGAAGTCACAACGAATGACGTACAATTATACATGCAACCAACTAGAGGAATGTTACAACAATTAATAGGGAGTAAAAAGGTGCATTCCAAAAGACTAAATGTAGCATAAGACCCTTTTAAAGATGTTAAAATCAACTCCAATGAAAAACTTTGTTTTCGATTATATTTTTAAAGCAAAAGAATGATAAACTCAAAGTCTAGGATAGGTTATGTCCGGTGTTGATGGGCAGCAAGGAGGGTGTGGACTCACAGGTCAATGTAGATACCCTGCATGCTCTCATTCTCAAGCTGGAGGGTGAGTTCCTGGGTGTTTATGATGCTCCCCATTGACTTAATTATATTATTCATTTAATTAATTGAAACAAAAGGGGCAAAAGAAAAACCTTCAAGCTCATGGCAAATATTAAGTGCTTCAATTATTTTGTGCTTCCCTTTCCTCTTCACCTGAGATTTTGAAATTCTCCCCTTTTGCAAGGGAAAATTATGACTTCAGCAGCTATTTATCAAGCACCACCTCTGAGTCAGGCATGCTTCTAAGCATTCGGTGAAATAAATAAGCAAGGCACTGCCATGGGAGGCTGGACATGGCCCTCAGTCTTGGAGGGACCCAAATGAGGAGGACTCACAGGGATCCTGGGGTCACAGGGTCAGAGAGGGAGGGCCACACTTGAGAGGGAGACCTGTGTGAATTCTAAGTGTACCACTCACTAGCCATGGGGCCTGCAAGAGTCACTTCACCTCTCTGATCCTCAGTTACCTTACCTGCAAAATGGGAACACAAAGAACAAAACTGTGCTCCATATGAACTGAATGAGCACTAGCTAGTGTGATCCCTCTACACTAGTTAAACTCTTTTTTTTTTAATCTTTGTGACTGGTGCTTTTCATTCTCTCTAGAAAAATTCTTAAAGGCCCAGCAAAGAATGTTTCTTATTCCTTAACGACTCCTCTGATCACTGCTAAGGCACAGCCAGGCCATATGCTTGCCTGATCTGGTCATCCTGACCCCTGTCACTCCCCCAGCCAAACTGAAATCAACTAAGACATTCTAAAAGGGTTCTGCTAAGACCTTGTCGTTTTTCTTCTTTGTTTTACCTTGTGCTGGGTAGTTGAAGGGCCCCCTCTTGAGGAATCCCTGAGTTTGCTGAAATAATCATTCCCTTGCATGGAAACCTCTGAAACAACTCACTCAGCACTGGTATGTGCTGATGTTCACTGAGCAGCTCACCATGTACATTAAAGTGGTACTTCTAGGGTTTTTTTCTCTCATAAAAGGGTTGGGATGAGAGGAGGAAGGCTGACTGGGTCCTTGCTCTCATGCCGGATTGGGTGTGTTTACCCTCTGCCACTACCTTCCCCTCCCTGTCACCCTGCCTCCCCATTCATGGGTCTCATTTCTCATGTTGACCTGACTCTTTTTCTATGACTGATACAGATATAAACTAGGGGTGCAGAGTCTCCCCTCAGCTCTGTGTATGGGGCAAACCCATGGTGCTGAGATGGAATAAAACTTACAGCCTCAACTCCCCCAGTCACCCCAAAGACAGAGAATAATCCAAACCTAGGACTTGCTAACCCCTAACTCCCCTCTCCTTCTCTAAGGAAGCTTCTGCAGGTTCCCTATGAGGCCACTAAGTCCTTGGGGATGGTAGGGGCTGGAGTATGAAGACGATTTTTCTACTAAAAAAAAAAAGTCACTTATTGTAAGTTGACTACTGAGCCAATCACAGCTCTGCCTCACCTCACACATTCACACAGGTTCTGGAAAGTTTGGGCATTCACTTGAGTAAGTCAAAGAGTATTTGAAATTTACAGTGTAAGAGAACCTGTTGGGGAATACTCTTATAAAACAAGGTTTCCTCTTACTCTGTGAACCATTCTGCCTAAAATGGGTCTTCTTTGCAGATTTGAGGGGTTTTTTTAAGCCATCTTCTTAAGTCAAATTGGTCTCAAGCCAGGTCCTATGGAAACCATTGGAAGATAGTATGCAATAAATACACCAGGCGGCAGGAGGGATTTGACTCTAAATACTTCTAGTTCAGAAAATAATCAATCAAGATAACTCAGGTAAGTTCCTTGGGTTGTGAGGGTGATGCATTTTCCTCACACAGGCTCCAACATGGGAGCAGGAGTTTCTGTCACCTCATCATTTCCTACATGTACAGAGAGCATCATTTCCATGGGGAGCCAGTCAGTGACTCCACTCTCACCTCTAATGCAGGCTCTTCCTGCCCCTAGTGACACATCATGTTCTGCCACCCACTCCCAGGCTTGGCCCCTCTTTTGCCCCAATGTCCCCTCACCCCTGACTCTATGAAAACGTTCAATGTCATCCCAAGCCCTGTGTCCTCCAAGTGCACTAGGCCAACTACACACACACACTGGTCTTCAGGGCCTTCTCCTCAGCATGGAGATGAGGGTCCCTGATCACCCTCCATCTGCTGTATGGACGGCATTTGCTTGTGCTCTCCCAGGAAGATACAATGGCAAACTCCAGCCCTGATGGTGGCCCTGATTAGGTCCAGTCATGGCTTAGCGGACTGCAGACAGTTGGGTTTCCTCTTCAGCACCTCTGCTAATGGGGCTATGGTGAAAGAGTAGATCATGTGGTAAAAGAGCCTGGACTTGGGGATTCATGTGCCTGAGATCTAGTTCTATTTCTGCCTCAGTGGTACCCTGTCATCACCTCCCAGAGACTTCATTTCTTCATCTTGTAAAATATCCCTCTCACGGGAGCACCCAGTGAACTCTGAAGTCATTGTACACTCAGTCTGGCACACTGCCCAGCACCCTAAGGTGATCAGTAAAGTGTGTCAACTGCACGAGTTTTGGTCAGGAGCCCACGCATTCCCCAGCTGAGTAGTCACAGCCCCTGGGCTATGCTCCGACCCTACTGGCCTTGACCCCAGGAACCAGCCTGCTCACCCACTTGTCCAGCACAGCCCAGCTCTCTGCATTGTCTTGCTTCTTGCAGAAACTTTGCCTTGTCTAACAGAACACACGCTTCCCATCAGCTTTTATTTCCGTGATGGCTTGCTTATGAGCAGGGCATTCTGTTCTTGGAATTTCTTGTTAAAATATTTCATTTAATTAAGTTTTACAACCAGATCTGCTTTGTGTCTGTCAGAAGGTAGGGGCCAGTGCAGCCCTACCCTCAGCTCTCTGGGAGGCCAGGTCACAGAGACTCTGGGGAGAGTGGAGCCCAGACTGAAGGCTACATTTCTGGGTCTCCCCAGGCATTCTCATTTACCCCAAAAGAGTTGCAGTCGCCAGAAGATGGATCCCAGAACAGGATCCACTGGAGACTGAGTTGCCACCAGAAATGTTGCCTGAGCACTCTGGCAGGAGTCTCTTTCAGCCTAGGGACTGCCCTGTGTCTGAGCCCCAACCCCAGTCCAGAGTGCACGTGCTGTGCTCAGTCACAACTATCTCTTTGCATTCCCCAAACTCCACCTAAGGCCCACAACTTTCCCCATTCCTTTCCAGGAACCCTCCTCACTCCATTCTCCTGGCCCATTCAAGCCTTGCTCAGGCCCTCCTTCCTAGGAACACTGGTTAGAATGGCCACCCTCCTTCAGTTATGCTCCACAAGGTGATTACTCCTCCCTACCAACCCCGTAGATGCTCTACCTTCCCACCCTCAACTTTTGTGCACACCTGGCCACAGTTGGGGCACCTGTGTCCTCCACAGGTCCAGCTCAGGACCTTGCTAGGGAGGCCCTGGGATGTTCTGAAGGCAACTGATCACATCCTTCCTTTTCCCACAGAATCTGACTGCCACCTGTCAGGAATTTGTGGTCACAGATGTGACAGTGTCCTTCTCCCTTACTTGTAGTTCAAAAGGTTTCAGACTCTGTATGCCTAACAGGCAGAACATAAGCCAGTTGGAACAAGGGAGAGTAAGGGCTCTAAGATAAGAAGATGGGTTTGTGCAAGGATGTGGCCACACTCAGCATCCAGCATAGAGCCTTGGTAGATTTTCTTACACAGCTGACAGATCAACACTTCCCGGTGAGTCTCCCAGTCTTGCTGGAAAGCCCCGGACGCAGGTTGATGGGACGTGTGAGGAGGCTGCTCTCGCACTCCTCCTCACTCACCACCCATCCAAGACTGTCCCCTGACCTGTCACAGGGTGGCACTGGAGGCTGAGCTCTGCCTGCATGGGCTCCTTCTCCCAGCAGGTAGTCTCCTGACCCCGCCCTGTACCTGGCCTAAGGGAACCACTGTGGCCCCTGGATAATTCCAGGCTCCTTGTGGTGTTGCTAAGAGGCCGGCTGCCACCTGTCAGGAATTTTCGGTCAGGGATGTGGCAGAATGTGCTGTTTTCCCACACTCATATTTTAAAAGGTTACAGACCATGTGTGCATAATAGGCAGAACATTAGGTCACTTGTCTCACTTAGAACAATAATCCGTTTTGCTAGGGGTCAGGTTGACACAAAGAATCTGTCCAGACCAGGTCTCTTGATGGGACTTAGCCCTCCTCTCAAACTAATGAAATTTTCAACTCTTGGGTACTTGAGTTAATAAAGTGTGCCACACATCTGCTGGCAGAAGAAAGCCCTGAGGTTCAATTTTGAGATCACTGACATAATGTTTGAGTGGCTTCCCGCTGGTACCCGGCAGGACACCAAATTAAGGAAAGCTGCACAATGAATGTGTGAGAAAAAACATTAGTGTCTAAACACAGAGGCCAAGGATCCCCAGGAGGAGAGTGAGTGAGAGGAGGCTGTGGAATTATGGAAGGAGGGTTGGTGGGGGCTACCTCTGGGATTTCACACCAGTGGCCCATAGGTAGTAAATTATTTTAAAGGAAATGGGCACCAACATGATCTTGTGTCAAAAAGATGAAAAAAGTAAAAAGAGCGTACTTTCTATGGCTGTTGAATTAGGTGGTAAAGTAGAAAGCGAGCAGTTCGGGACAAAATATAAAGCTACAGGTAGGACGACAGACCGTAAGAAAGTTCCAAGTCCAGAGACCCCTGAGAATCCAGCCCCTCCCGGCTGGCGCAGGCCCGCTAGGTTTGCCACAGAGGCTGCTCTGGAGCAGGAGAAAGGAGCCCATTACCCACTGAAATGGGAACTATACACTAGCTTTTCCGGCTATTCACGGGTAGGAAAACTTAGACTCCTTCAGAGTGTGCAAACTTAAATGAGCTCCCAGCCCTAGACACTCTAAAGAGGAAGACGAGAGAGGGTGACCCTGAGTTTCCTGTGATCTTCCCTTGGGGAACAGGTGGAGGCCTTCTTCTTCCTTCCATGGCCTTTCTCCCAGGAAATTCCATTGTTGTGTTGCTTTGAGGATCAGACACTGAGGTCAGTGTAAACCAAAGCTGGACCAGCGATGTCCCCTCCCAGGAAGCTGAAGCACGAATAAGGAGTGCTGGTCCTGGCTGAGGGACACCAGAACAGTCTTGTGTCCCCCAGACATGAGTCCAGAGATGTGTGGGGGCTGGGTAAAGGTCACACCTAACTCCTCCAAATGTGACCAGCCTTCCTGACCCAGGTGGGCTCAGCTGAGACACTGAGGTCAGGGTGGGAAGACCTCCAGTCACTTGTCCTTAGTTCTATTGTGCCCTCAAAACATCCACCTAAAGTGTCCACCATGTGCTTCAGGGGGCTGCTCCATGGAGCACACAGGGGACTGGGGGAGGCTAATGCAAATGGATAAGCAAATGAGCCAAGTTCTACTCCCTGCTCATTGTCACACAGGTAGAGTCTCTGTGGCCAGCACCAGCAGGCAGGCCCCTCCACCTGTGCAGCAGTCAGCCCTACAGACACTGGGGAAAAGGGCTCATTAAATGTCACTCCCAGGGCTGTGCCAGCAGCCCTGACTCCTGTTCTTTCTTTGCCATCGCTAAACCCACTTTCTTGCCCTAACAAAGCTCCCAGGTTCTTCCTTCTTTGGGACACTGTATCTGACCCACTAATCAATATGCAAAAGCTTCCTTCTTTGAGCCATAAGCCCTTTCTCCTCCTGTTGGTTCAGACTTGGTCTGAATTTGCAGGTCTTGTTTCCTCCATAGCCCATGACTAGAAACTCAAACCCCTTGCAGGAGTTCAGCAAAACCTTATTGATCAACTTTGGGGCCGCGTTGGTCCCAACCACACAGCTTCAAGGATGTCAGGAGCCAACACTCCAAAGGGAAGGCTGTGTTCCCCCCCGTCCCTTACTGGGTGAGAATTCCGCAGGGCAAGATGGGGCTGGTCCCCACAAGGGGCGACTCCATGATTAATGATGCCCCCAGCGTTCCCCAGCAGCTCTCTAGGCAACTGCGCATGGCCACCCGCCGTGGAATGCAGCGCGAGCTGCCCAGGCCCTCCTCGAAGCCCCAGGGACGCTCCCTTTGCCTGGTGTCCATGCTCATAGTTTCCCAGCATTCAGGTCAAATCTCGCTAAAGGGAAAGAGACTTTGTCCTTCCATCCCACCCTTGGGGCACAGAAGTAACAGACTCCAGACCTGGCCACCTGAGTTTTCATTCCAGTTCTCTCATGTGCTGGAGAGGGGGGTGAATTTGGGCAGGTTAGTGAACTATTCTGAACCTCCATTTCTGCATATATGAAATGGGTAATAATTGTACTTCCTGTGAAGATTACAGAAGTTCATATGTGTAAATTGCTTAAAATAGTGCCTGACACAGTGTAAATGCTAGATAAGAGCTTGCTATTTTTATCACCTGCTAACCTGCTTTCAGAAACCTGCTATTCCCCGAGTACTAGTCAAAAACCTCATGGGCTTCTACGTTCCTCGCCATCCCCAAAAGCCATAGTAGGTTTCTGTAATATTTGGTACCTGGTACTGGTAGACATGTGTCTCGATTGAGTTTCTGCCTCTACTACTAACTCAAAGGCAGCATCTATGCAGGACTCAACATGTGATAAAGAGGATTCTCAGGTGACAGATCAGCGCAGTTGACCGACCTGAACAAGCCAGCCAAATTTCTGCTCCCTCCACTGGGAAAGGAGCTCAGTGATGCCCTCCTCTCCTCTCCCTAAGTCACTAGAATCCTAGGGAGGATGTCTGCTACAGCACAGCACATGCATGATGAATAGGAGCAAGTTATCAGTGGTGAACAACTTAACCCATCTATCAAAAATAATGAAAGGTCAGCTGGCTCCATGGCTCAGCCTGTAATCCCAGCACTTTGGGAGGTCAAAGCAAGTAGATTGCCTAAGCCCATGAGTTCAAGACCAGCCCAGGCAACTTGCTGAGACTTTGTCTCTACAACAAATCAAAAATCAGCTGGGCATGGTAGTGAGTGCCTGCAGTTCTGGCTACTTGGAAGACTGAAACAGAAGGCTCGCCAGAGCCCAGCAGGTCGACTCTGGGGTGGGAGTGAGTGTGCCACTGTACTCCAGCCTGGGTGACGGAGTGAGACTCCAACTTAAAAATTAATAATAATATTGGGAGGTATATTCACCACCGATGTCCCAAAAGTCACCTGTGGAACCCAGGATTCAGCAAAGTGGAGAGGGCCATCCCTAGCCAGAGGCTTCTCATGCCACAGTGGGTCCCTCAGGTTGCAGGGAAGCCTGAGGCCAAGCCCCAACCCCACCTGCAAGGACAGCAGCAGTCTCATCTGTGCAATAAAACCATTGAACCAAGTGGTTTCTAAAGGCCTTTCAGATTGTGGCAGACTTTGGAGTGGTCCCCCATGGTATCATCATCACCACCATCATCATCTGTGATAACAGTAACTGAACTCATCTATAGATCACTTAGTGCAAGGCAGTGTTCATGATGTCACAGTGAGCCCACAGTAACATCTTGTAGTCTTCATTTTGTAGATAAGAAAACTCAGACTTAGTAAGGCTGAATAGCTTCACTTTTACAAGTTATAAACAGTCAACTGGGCATAAAATCCAGATCTGTGTGATCTCCAAAACCATACCTGGAAACAGTTACTGTGCCATTTTTATAATAGAACTGATGACACCAATAATATGAACAACTTCCACATGCCAGGCACTCTGCTTGGATGTTGGCTAATCTCATCTTTGCATCAACCTTACACAAAAGTGGATACAGTCAGCCCCACTTTTCAGATTAAATAATTCATCTGGAGCCCTAAGAGTACTCACCATGTAAATTCAATCATACCACTGTTTTTGTTGAAAATCAAACTCATCTTAACCAGAACCTAACTTAATTACTTACCTAAGTTGATTTTTGGTGACAGCAGAAATGATGTTCTTCCCATTAGTACAAGGAAGGCCATACCAGCTATTAAAACAGTGACATATGTTTGGACTAATTAGTATAAATGTGCTTCTCTAATCTCCCCAAAATGCTCGCCACACTTCCGTCATCCTGGCCACTCTCATGAGAACTTCTGGGCCTCCCATGACTCCAGCCATTGTTAAATAACTGAAAGCGTCCATCCGGGAACTGGTTGATGACTTGTTGTTAAATATCCTTAGTAGTACCCCTTGGCGACAGTATCCTAGGCATATACCATATACATGTAGGCATGTAGGTGTGTAGACACATAGGTTACATTGATGCCTGGCCCTGTGCATGCACACACAGGATACAAAAATGCAGAAATGCTTATGTGCAGATACAGACTCATGCACACACACACACACACAGACACACACACACACACACACACAAACAAAGGTACACATGTCTGCATTAATGTATACATGTACACACACATGAGTAGATGTGACCCCCAAACGTGCATAGGCCTAGCTCATACTTCTTCACAGCCTCCAGAGACACCTCACTGTCAGCCTCTGCTTCTGGAACTCATTCATTCCTTTTCCCTGGCACTCTCTTAGCTGTCCCTTGAAAGCAAGGATTGTGCTGTTTGATGCCTTAACACAGAGAGGAGCTCAGCCGCCATGGTCAGGTGGCTGGTCCTTGACAGAGAGAATCAAGAGCAAGTCCTTGTCACCCTGACCTGAAGTGACCCACATAGGACTAGCACATACTGGTACTCTGCTTCATAGACATCACCTCAACTAGAAGAGAAAATGCTCAGTCACAGGCAGGTGGGGGGATTGCCAGCAGCTGCTGACCTCTCAGCAAGCCCACATGTTGAGTCTCTCATCAAAAAGGAGACAAGGGGTGTCCTGGTTCTGCAAGACACTAGGTGAGCCCAGTGTGGCACCAGCTCTGGTGCTGAGCCCAAAATGTTCCTCACCTAGCCTGTTTCTCTCCATGAGGTGCTCCAAGACAGCCAGTGAGGGTGACCCTCCTGGCACCGCTATAAAACTTCCATCACTGCACTTTGCTCCCAAATGAATTGTGCAGGTCGGCCCTGAGCACACATAGGAACTCCCTCAGCTCCCACCTCTTACTCTAGCAAATGTTACCAGTACTAAGAGACAGACACAGAAGGGGACACAGGGTATATACTCCTTCATGTGATAAACATTAAATGTGTACCTGCTATGTGCCAGATAGTCTTCTGGGCGCTGGTAAACAGGAGAAAACACAACACAAATCTCTTGGTTCTGCCTGGCATAGCTCTGCCTACAGTGTGGTCCCTTTATTTCATGGTAAAATTATAGCTGTTTGCCTCTGTGACTTCTGGGAGAGCCAGAGTGAGGCATCTGGGGCCTCAGAACTGCTCAGGTCCCTCCCATCTTAAACTGTTCATCAGAGTTACTTGCAGAGACTTCTGATCTCACTGTCAGCAGAGCAGCTGAGCCTCCAAGAACAGACCTGCAGTGTCTGAGCATGGCAGGTCCCAGACTATTGTGATTTCTGCTGGAAAAAGTGCACCCTGCCCTGCACAGGCCCAGGCTTGAGTTTCTCCAGAGAGAGTCTCATTTTAGCAAGATGCTTTTGAAACGAAACCACCCACTTGAAGAATTCCATCCAAGGGTAGCCCAGGACCCTGCCTACTGGGGAAATGCAATTTCAGTCACATAAGTGCTGCCTCTGTTTCCTTCCCAAAGTCCCTAGGAATTTCAGAGGTGACACTGATGAATGGAAGGCACAGGACCTGACCAATCGGACAAGCAGGGCTGTCTGGAGACCCCTTCCAACCAAATTTCTGTGCTCCGAGAGCCATTCACCAGAGTAGCCATCCTTGGACCAAGCCAGTCTTCATTGGGGTCATCCACCAGCCCTTAGCCTGGGAAGATGCCACACTCCTGCCTGTGTCCAGAGATCAGTCTCACACCACCTTCATGTCCAGCACAGAACCAGAGAAAAAAAATGACCCCATAAACTTACTGTCTATGTTTGTCTCCAGAAGCTTCCACTCAATGAAGGTAGAGTCTCTGCTTTAGACCCTGTTCTAAACACCTACCCTGCCATCTCTCATCTTCTGCCATTCTCGTCTCCTCTTAATTGTGCCACTTTGGCAGAAGGAAGGAAGGGAGCTAGTTTCATGGATCACACCTGTCTTCAAGAAATTGACTGCAGTCAACCCCACTATTCACTTCCATCTTCCCATTGCAACCTACAAGCAGCTCTGGGCAGAGGAGGCAAAATATCACGTGTACCAGGTTCCTAGGGCTTCTGTGACAAAGTACCACAGACTGGGTGACTAAAGCAATAGACGTTTATTCTTTCACAGTTTTGAAGACCAAGAGTCTGAGATCAAGGTGTCAGTAGGGTTTGTTCCTTCTGAGGACTGTGAGGAAGAATGCCTCTCCCCAGCTTCTGTTGGTAGCTAGCAATTTTTAGTATTCCTTTTTTCCCACCTATGGCTTAATTAAAGTCTATGAAATTCCTTGAAGTGTGGAAGCATCACCCCAATCTCTACCTTCATCTCCACATACCATTCTCCATGTGTGCCTGTGTCCAAATTTCTGCTTTTTGTAAGAACATCAATCATATTGAATTAGGACCCACCTTAATGACCTTATCTTAGCTAATTACATCTGCAAAGACCCAATTTTCAAATGAGGCCTCATGCAAAGGTATTGGGAATAAAGACTTCAACATGTGAGTTTGGGGGGACACAATTCTACCCAAAACATCTTGCTCACATCCAGGCCTTTCTCCAACAGACCTCCAGGATATGCCAGGTCTACATCTAGAAGAGGACCATCCAGCCTTGTGTTTTCAAAGAATGGGCAACTTCTCAAGGCCCCAGGGTCCAGCCTCATGCTTTCATTTTCCCCTCAGACCATGGACGATCCTCAGACCTCCTCATTCCTCATGGTTTTCTGGCACCATGTCATGACCAAGTGCTCCCCAGGTCCCATTCAGCAAGTCAATTGGGACGCACAGGTCGGACCCAGCACTTTTCTGGCTAGAAGGAAATCATGTGATGGTAAAGCAGCCCCTTTGCCCAAACTCTATTAATTGTTTTCTGCTTTTCTTTTTGTACAAAGACAGGATGAAGAGGCAAGGTAGCAAGGCAGGCAACCCAAAGTTGAGATTTATCTTCTGTTAAAATGTGGGGCCAAATGGAAAAACATTTTGAAAAATAATAATTTTAGAAATGTTTTTTCCTTCACCCTTCATCTATTCCTCTTCCAAAACATAGTAGGGGAAAGGCTTTGGTGAGAGGCCTCAGAGGACTGTGGCATAGTTACTGAGTGTGTGGTCTCTGGAGTTAGACTGGCTGGGATCAGAACCCAGCTTTGTCACTTTGGGAGCTTCCTAGGCCTCTGGGCCTCAGTTTCTTCATCTGTAAAAGAGGAATTGCAATAGTAACTATCACAAAAAAATTGTGAGAATGAAATGAGGTAACATTTATAAAGCACTGAACCCAATAACTGGAGAGTCACAAATGCTCAACAAGTAGTCATCTTATTAATATTGTCATGACTCTGAGGAACTGAGTCTGGGTCCCTGGGCACTGATGAGAATGGGGATACTGAGTCCCTATCTGAGGACACTACTCACTCAACAGATATAAAGGAAAAATTACATTCGTTCTTGTCTTCCAGGATGGGTCTTGTTCTGAACATTCTCTGGAGTTTTAAATAATGAGGGAAAATACTGCTCCTTTCTCCCCCATTGTCCATGAGTCCCTTCCCGAGCTCAGCGGCTGTAGACTCCGCTTCCTCCACATTTCTACATTCTACATTTCCCATGACAGAAAGAGCCACCCCTAGGGACCTGCTCAGGAGACAGAGGATTCAAGAGTTCTGTGCACCATCAAAAGAGGACTGGATTTTTAAAATGTGGTACATATATACAATGGAATATTATGCAGCCATAAAGAAGAACAAAATCATGGAGCAACATGGATAAAATTAGAGTTTATAACGCTGAAACAAAGAACTGAGTACCATAAGTTCTCACTCATAAGTGGACCTTGAACAACTACCATATTACTGTAGGAAAGGGATTGAAAGTAGTGGGAACCTGCGGGGAGGGGGTGGGGGGTGAAAAGCTGGGATTGATGGTAGTAGATATCCGCCTGGGGAAGCAGGGGCACACCTCATCAATAAGGGTACCTGCACAAGGAACATTTGTATGCCTAACCCTGAATTGTACCCCACAATTTCAAAATAAAAATTAAAAGAGAAAAGAAAAAAAAGAGTTCTGTGCACAAAAACACTTCACAAGGAGTCCAGAGACCAGGCTCTGGCTTGCTATCTGACTTTGTGCAAGTCAGAGTCATGGAATTTTTAGGATCAAAAAGACTTAGAGCATGGCTTGCTTCTCTGAGGATGAAGTAGAATCACAGTCTTCATGTCCCAGGATCCTCATGATGTTTCTGTAAGATGCCAACACTGTGACTGTCATCCACACATTCTCCTCTCTGCCGTCCCTTTATTCTGAGAAACAAGCAACAGAAAGTAGGGCTCCAGAAAGGCAGAAGAAGGGCAAGCAGAGGAGCAGGAAGCTCTTGCTCCATACCAGACTGGGAAACAGAAATGGAACCAGTACCTCCCTAACCCTCCACTTGGTCCCTTTTGCCCAAAATGAAGTCTAGGTCTTGAGGACTCAAAACTGTGCCTCACAGGTATCCCAAGACCCCAGCTCCTTATTAAACATTTCCATACTCATTTGGGCACAATCAGAATTTTGTAATCATCTTCCTGAGCATCAATTTATGGGGATAGATCATTTCCAGATGTGCTTCAACATACCAAAAAAAAGTGCACTCATTGATTAACAAATGATTTCTAGATGGAGAGTACATGTGACTAGCAATCCCCAGTTGAAACTTGCATCAAATTCTGTTTGGCTGGCAGAGAAGCCAGGCGTTTCCCTGGTCTAGTCTGTCTCTTTTCAGCTAAGGTCTCTTTCCCAGGCTGGGTCCAGATGCACGTGTTTATGACCAGATGAAACTGGAGCTGGAAAAAGAATTTGGCCTTTTCTTGTGTTGGTGATTTCCCAGAGTCCCCATACTTTGAGCCAAGAGCAAGAGCAAATCACACAACAGGGAAGAATTCATAGCTGCAGACCCAGAATCAGCATTCTAGTCCATATGCTATGACAAGTGGCCTGTGTGACCTTCAGCAGGACACATCACCTGTCTGTTTAATTATCATTTGTTTATATAGTTGTTGGCCCTGCAAACATTTCTACATCACTTACTGGGTACTAGTCCCTGGTTAACTTATGTTGTGCATGCCCCTCTGCAAAAGACATTGTTATCAATGATAGCATGCTTTCCCAAAGATCCTTCACTGGTTGGGCTAGGCACTCACTAAAAATCTACTCTTGTTTCAAGAATTCAAGTCTAGGTAAGTCTGGGCATCCTCGGTCTGAACTGGCAATTCAATGGAGGAGGCAGAGTCCAGCATATCTGAAAGCAAAGCTACAAGTGGGCAGGGCCTCAAGATTCCAGAAAGGGAGGAATTGGGCTTGGCATTTGGGACCTGGTGTAGCAACTTATCTGTTCAAAGAGGGATGAGTCCTTCCTAGAAAGAAAATAAGGAGAACTTGGGAGAGTGATCCAGAGCCAATCAAAGCCACTAGAACTTTGGTTATGGCCACACTTGGTAACAACAGCAGACTCCTGTCGACATGGGGACCATTGTGTTGCTTTTGGGGAGCCTTTCAGAGTCCCTGTAGTTCCTCTAGATACCCCACATCCCATTAGTTAATCGTTTTGTTCCTTCCACTGTGTGCATAGTGGTGACATTTGCATTATTCTCAACCCTCTTTCAAAGGATATCAATTCCTCCAGTGACTAAGAGTGATTCTCAGTTCTTGCATGTTTCAGAGGGCCACTGGAAAAGAAAATATTTCTATCAAATAGGAAAATGTCTGTATCTTGAGCTGCAACCAAGCCACAAATTAATTTCCTCCTCTGGCTATACATCTTGAGAAGTAAATAAGAAAAACGGGGCTGGGGTGACTTTGTCTCCAATAAATAGGCTATACTTCATAGCTGGACACACAAAGTGCTTGACTGGAAATAAGATATTTTTTGGCTGGCGTCTGTAAAACATGACGAATTCTTCCTGAAGCACACAGCTAGCTTGCCCTGCCTGCCTGCACTGCCTACACCAGACTGAGAACTAGGCAGAGTGCAAATGCATCACCAGAGATGTTGACACCAATGAAGCTAATGCTCTTTGGGTACATCCTAGGTAATGGTCACAGGGAGCAGAATTTGTCTACATTTTTTTCAGTTAATCTTTACTGCAACCCTCTGCCGTTCGTATTAGTACTCCCATTTGACAAATGAGAAAACTGAGGCTCCATGAGGTCCAGGAAATTGCCCAAAAACAGACACCCAGGTAGTGAGTGGTGAAGCAGAAATTTGAACTCCAGTCTAACTCTGAAATCTGTGTTGTTAGTTGCTCCAGACTATGTATATGAGCTCTCCATGGATCCCTCTTGCTATCCACCCCACACCCAGAGACTTCTGGCCTGAGCTCGTCACCATGACAATAAGCATTTATTTGGGCCTCAGACATTCAAAGATGCTCAACAAATCAGAACTGCTTTTTGTCCTTTTCCCAGGAAGCTTTAGATCTGTGTTCCACAGGTGGGGCCTCTCCCAGGCCAAGAAAGCAGAGGGCCTCAAGTGCCAGGTCTCTGCCTCAGTAGAATTGTCACAGCTCTAGTAGAGGGACAAGAATGTTTCTGATCAGCTGGAGCAGGCTGTGAGGTGGTATGTGGCTAGTTATTGCCTCACATCAGAGAAGGAAATGCAATGTGAAGGCCAAAACACAGACAACTGACAATGTGTCACTTTCATAGCCAAAAGCTAGTTTTTCAGGCAGAGCAGAAATTCTATATCGAACGTACCCCTTTGTCACAGCCCAGGACGATGACTTTCAAATACAAATATAAGATAATAGCATGCAGAAATTTGTTGTAGGTCTCAGTTAATGACTCACTTCACCCTCCAAATAGATCCATTACCACCAACAGGCATTCCCAGCTAGAGTTTCCTTACAACTTCCTCTACATCTCCAGGGCCCTGGAGAGTGGCTGGAGCCAGGAAGGAGACAGGGCTGGTGTCTGGGCAGGTACTTCTGGGCTGATTGCCCAAGAACTTCCAGACTAGGAGACCCCAAGAGCTAGGGGAACAGGTGCCATCTATTCAGTCTTTCTCATTATTTTCACTCAACTGGATGGCTTTTCCAGGGGACAAACAGCTTCTCAATGTGCCATTGTGGAGTCTCTGTGGGAGGAGGGAAGTCTCATCTCTTCCAGGTCCAGCCCTGAAGATGTTTTCTGAGTTAAACTGGATTCCTTTGGTACAGGGCAGAGTTTTTCTTGGACAGTCTTTAGAAGGTCAGAGGCTCAATCTTCCCTGTGAGTTACCATAAACTTGTGAGCCACCCAGGTCCTAGACCTGAGGTCCTACAACCTCAGTTACTTCTGACCTGGGGTTTCCATCCTGGAAAGTCATTGGATTTCAAGTCCCTAAGATTCTTCCCTCTTCCTCTGGGCCCAGTGGCTCACATCCTCTCCTTTATAGTTGTAGAACTTGCCCACTATTGTTTCCTTAAATATCTTTTTCTGCCTCTTGGACATCTTCCTTGTGGCAACTTCTTGCCTTCAAATTATCCTTGAAACTAGAGCTTTCTCAATGATTAGCTCAGCTTCCAGTCAAACTTTAGATTACTTCAATGAGTGGAGCTCTTATGGTGTTCCCAA
Organism: Cephalopachus bancanus; assembly: GCA_027257055.1. Taxonomy (NCBI): domain Eukaryota; kingdom Metazoa; phylum Chordata; class Mammalia; order Primates; family Tarsiidae; genus Cephalopachus; species Cephalopachus bancanus. The sequence goes on along the minus strand of JAPVLO010000046.1, from coordinate 11,392,822 downwards.
AGCAAGCTGACTCTTTCTATTTCAATAGTCTTTTCTCTTAAGGAGCTTGGAACACCTTTCCTGGCGCAAAACTAGAGCAACCATGTGTCTCAATTCTCTCCCCACTCACAGTAAGTGATCTTTGCCTAACTTTCTCTCTGTAGAGTCTTCATCTCTGTATCCCTGAAGTATCTGTCCCAGAGAGCCTACCCTTATGTCTCAGAGGGGAGTATGCATGCAGCCTATGCACTTCCATGAACTTCACTGGCCTACCTATTTCAAGCGTGTGTCAAACTCAGTGAACCAAAAATTCGCTTCCCATAATCCCCATATACTAACCACTAGACCTAGCAAACTTCCTACTTTCCATACTCCCTGTCTTATGGATTTGGCACCTTGGAACCCTACCCACATGTTACAGATCAGTCAGACTCCTGAGAATTTCCCTTATTCAATCAACATGAATCTGTGATGTCTCTTGCATCCATCTTTGCTAAAATATCCCCCAATGTTCGTGCCCCTTTTGTGTGAGTTTTAGCACAGCCCCAGCTGTCAGCCTGGGTGACTGGGGTATGGGAGAGGGAATCTGATCTAGGAGTGAGCCAATCTGATTTCTCTCTTTCTCTTTCTCTCTCTCCCTTTTCTTGCCCACTCCAGATTTCATCTAAGACATACAGAAAGTACCGTACAAAAAGTTTAGGACACTCATGCAGAAAGGTTGTATAGAGTTTGTGTCACAGGAGGCGCCAGAGTAGCCACAAACCTTGGAAAAGATGAAATTATGAGAACATAGAAATGATGGTTCTTATGGAGAAAGCTTGAGGACTGGTCTGACCTCAAAGAAGCAGACCAGAGAGCAACACAGAGACAGAGACTGGCAAATACCACCCACCAAATTACCACATTCCAGGAGACCTGGCACTACTTTCAGCAACTCTGTAGTCTTACTGTGTAACCCTTTCTTTTGCCTCAGTACCTTTGAGTAGTTTTTGTTTCTTATAATTGAATAATCCTCAACTGAGCCAAAAGCATAGGCTATTTAACTTTTTAGGTGCCATGATCGGACACCTTAATCAGAATGTGTACATTGCTTGTCTTACTCACCCCAGTCACCTTCACCCAGGGCCAGGCCCAGGAACCCACTGAGGCATGTGTCAGCAGTATCATAATTCTCCTAGAAGACTTTCATTTCTTCAGTTCATCCACTGCACTAACAGTTGTGGAATATTGGCCATGGTTCAGCATGAGCCCTTGGTTCTCTTCCTGACCCTCCTTCTCTTCTCATTTCAATCCTTCCTGTCACCTAAAGACACCCTATGATAGGAGATATTAGGAAGAGAAGACAAATATCATACACTCTGCAGGTGGCCAAGCACCTTGCAAAATTGTTCATTCTTTCATTACATATCTATTTATCCATCCAGTCTTCTATTGATCCATCCATCTATTCATCTATCCATCCATTCATCCATTCAATTTATATAGAACTCCACTCATGGACTTACTGGGGTTGGAGATACAGAGTGAAATAACACTGAGTCCCTGCCCTGTTCTCAAGGAGCTCATGACCTGAGCCCACACAACATCCCTCAAGGGTCATTGTGCTCAATCTCACCCAAGAGGCATAGACAGACACAGAGGAGGAAGAAGTTACTGGAGTCTTGTCCAGGAGTCTTCATGCTAACATTGACCCTCACTAGAGTGGGAGAGGGTTGTCATGCAGCATGGAGGAAGGCAGGAGTAAGGACAACACCCTTTACATCTGTTGACACTGTATGAGAGGGTGACTGCCTTCCATGTCCAGGTATAAGGCTAAGCCTAGGGAAGGAGTACTTGCTCTCTGAAGTACAAGCCCATGGCTCCTTATTGGGTCCATCTGGATGGGAAGGAGAGAATGGCAGGGCAAGGGCTGCACTGTCCTGGCCAAGTTGGGGATATCTGCCATGGGGAATGTAGTCAACCAAGGTCCCAGGTCTGGGACGACAGGCTTCAGAGTCAGTATCTCACTCATGCATGCAGACCCAAATCCCCTAGTCTCGACCCACATACTTTCTGCTGCTAAACATCCAACTCTTGTGGGGTGGTGCCAGAGGTCATCTAGCCTAGCCACTCGATGTTTTAATGAACAGAAAGCACTTCTTGATGCTAACTCCGCTGGCAGCCATCAGAGCCCAGGGTCTCATCTGATGGATACTTCAGTGGAAACTGATTACACTCATACCCTCTGAGTGTCTCAGACTGGCCAGGTTCATGAGCCTTCTAGTTGCCCTTCCCCGGGGCAGTAGATGAAGAGAAGGCGCTTATATAAACAAATTAGGGTCCTGTTGTAACTTCTTTGTTTGTCTGGCTTATTTCTGTGTAAGTTCCTTCCAATTTTCAAAGCTGGATGTCCAGTGAATTGTTCCAGACCCCTGGTTGTATAGCAGCCAGCTCTGCCCAGCCCTCTTCCCCTGGTCTTACATTCTTTTGAGCCCAGGCCATTGCCCCTGCAGTTTGTCTGGACCTTCCCCACAAAATGGGATTTCCCACCTTGGTACTATGAATATTTGGAGCTGCTTAGTGTGTTACTGTCCTGTGCATTCTGGGATGCTTAGCAGCATCCCTGGCCTCTACCCACTTGATGCTGGCAGCACCTCCCTCTCAGTAGTGACAACAAAACATGTCTGCAGACATTGCCAAATATCCCCTGTGGAACAAAATCCCCTCCGCTTGAGAACTACTGCTTTGGAGGAACACACATTCATCATCTCTCTGGGAGAGACTCAGTCTCTGTGAGGTGAACAACTTTATTTCCAACAGAACACAGGAGGTCATCCCAGGTACCTCCCTGGAAGGGGCTCTGAAGCATCTGCCACCAATCACCTGCTCAACTCCAAAGTCTCAGAAGTCACACATAGGCCTGCAGTCACCACAGTCTTCTTGGAAGTTGAACTCACTCTCCTTGACCCTCTCCTCAATATACTAGCATCCTAGATTTTCCAAGAAAGCTGAAATTTAAACACCCTATTCCATTGGCCCCACCAAAGGACACATGTTGCTCCATTTTTGATCCAAGAAAGATGGTTTCTGTACCCATCACACACCCAGCCAACCCAGAGATGTGGGTTTCAAGAGTTTATAGTGCAGGTCAGTCTCTCCTATTTGCAAAGTGGACTTCTTAGCTTGCTGACCTGCCTCCCCCCGCCACTCCCAGAGGGACAGGTTATAGAAGTTCATTTTATCTGATGTCACAGGGAGTTGCTAAACCAACCTCTACTGTTTCTGCTTCTGCAGGAAAAGGAAGGGGAGGCTAAAGATGGCAGACCTGCAGAAGATGTGTCCTCCTTGTCAATGAGCCCTTCCATGATGAGACACATAGGGCTTATGAATCTCTTGGTGGTGACTACCTAGATATTATGGGGAAAAGGCGACTCAGGTGGTAGAAACAACGGGTATATGGATGCTGGCAGTATGTAAGCATTTAGTAACTACCTAAAGGTGACTCCTGGCTTGAATGCACAAAGGGAGCAATAGGAAAACCATTTAGAAAAGGTTTTTAGCTTGTTGGATGTTGCTGGCATTTCCTGATTCCCAGGTACTTCCTGGATTAAATCAGGCTTTGAAATGAGGAGTCCTCATTTAGAGCAGCCCTTTGGGAGGAAACTCTGAATGAATTTTTGGAGGAAATGTAAAGTTTCTTTATGTCCCAGTTGAAAGAGAAAAGTGGAAGTTACAGGTCACTAAATATTTTAAATTGCAACTGACACCCACATAATATTGGCTAATGGAGGTGGCATTAGAAGTGGGACTCTCTGAACAGTGCTGGAGGGGATTTGTTCTCATAACATGGCGTGCTTTGGAAGTATGGTTGCTTACCTGGGGAGGTCCACTTTGCAGGCTCCAGCACATGTCCCACTACTGCCCTAAATATCTGACAGCAAGCTGGCCAAGTCACAAGATTAGATGACGATGGTGTCCTAACAGAGAGACGCTTTCTCCATTTCCCACTCTTGTTTCCAAACATTTGTTTTTGCTAATAAAGCAAGGGATATCTGTGGGTAGAAGTGGGGCAAGGAGGCAGGGGTGGAAACCACTTCTTAAGGAGACCAGTTTCTGAAATCTTTTAGTGCAATGTTGAGAACATTTGGCAGGAATGTTTTAAAGGATGCTGTTTTATAAGTTGGCAGTAGTCTTTTGTCAGTTCAGATGACAACACTGTTCAATCTTACGCCTTTGCTGAAAATATGGGAAATGAAATGACACTTGTCTAGATCTCCACAATTCAGCAGTTAAGAACCATGAAGCTTCTTGGGAAGGTTCTTTGAGCAGCCCCATACCACCTGACTCAGTCTATCCAGCCTCAGCTTGTCAGCATCTCCCCTTCTCTTCATCCCAGGGTACTACCAAGCCCCATACCTGTCAGTGCTGAAACTCACATTTCATATCTCATTTGTGGTCTTACTACTCCCTTTGAGCTACTGGGGATCTTTCAAATTCCACCTGTCATGACGCATCTTTTACTGCCCATGTGTGCCCCCCTTCATCAATCTGTGACTCCCGTACACACATTTTTGACACCACACTTTTCCCATAGCACCACTATTATCTGTTTATGTGTTGGTCTCCTATACCAGAATTTATGTGTAGGAACAGATACCATGACTTCAACACTGCAGCTGCCAGAGCCTGGCACAAACATCCAATGAATATGATGAATATGTCTTAATTTGTTAAATTAATATGTCTTAATCAATGCTGTCAAGAATGCCAGAAAAAAAAAAAAACTCCACTCAAACTGGTCATAAGGGAGGTGCATTAAAAACGTAACACAGTATCTCACGACCTCAAAGGGCAGACTACTGTAGCCTGGCCTTCAAGAGACACAACTAAGAAGGAAAACACCCATAGAAACCAAGATCTCAACTTCCTCCCACTCTCCCCACCTGCTCTGTCCGTGTGGTCTTCTGCCTCTGCTTCCTCATGCATATCTTAGGAGCTTGTGACCACAGGGTAACTAGTCTGTGGCCACTCAGTAGGATACTCTGCACTAGAGTTGTAGGTTCCTGGTACATTAAACCCACTGTCAGATTCCCAGCAGAGACAGTGCCTCTCAAAGTCAAGGTTTTTCCCATTGAGGAGGCAGTTGTGTCATTCCTGGGAGATCAGGCCCTGGCAGAGGGAGGGGCAGGAAAATAAGATCAAACAGAAAGATGAGGAAGAGACAAGAACCAGATTATATTTTTGCCTTGCATGGAAAGCATACCTTCTTCTTGTCACCTGTTTCAACCTTGGCCTTCCTAAAAGGGCCATTTCAATTTCCACTTTCCTTGTATGAAAAATAGAAGCCCAGAAGAGGGGAGAGGACTTCTTGTCTCACATCGCTGTTCAGTGGCCGAGTGGGGCTACTTCCATCTGCTCTGCTGTGCTAGGGGCCTGCAGAGTGAGCCACCAGTAGTGGCCACACCTATGTCTCTGTGCCCTGGAGAATTGCATTTTGACCCTGAAAATCATAAACTTGGAATGTGACTTTCTTTTTCTGAGTCAGCATCTCTCTCTGTCACTCAGGCTGGAGTGCAGTGGCACAATCACAGCTCACCACAACCTCAAACTCCTGGGCTTAAGCTATTCTCCAGCCTCAGTCTCCCGAGTAGCTGGCACTATAGGCGTGTGCCACCACACCTAGCTAATTTTTTTAGTTTTTTGTAGAGATGAGGTCTTGCTATGTTGCAGGCTGGTCTCAATCTCTTAGGTTCAAGTAAACTTCCTGCTCAGTCTCCCAAAATACTAGGAGTGTAATTTATAGTATAATTTCAGACCTCAGTGATTGGGGGAAAGATGGCTTGGGAATCAGGGGTGGGAGTGGCTAGAAGGGGTTTAGGGCAATTTCTAGTGCAGTCTCCCAATAAATGAAAACTCTATACAAGTATCCAGTCCATGGAGAAGAGGCAGGGATGGGCAGAACTGGACAACATTAGGCCAGTTCTTCATTTGGTTTAGAATAGTGGTTTCCTCTCCATGGGTCCTGGATCTTGATCATATCTCAGAGCTATTACAAGGGGTCCATTAGGCTCTTTGCACATTAAGCAATACCTATGGCCTTAAATATCTTATTTCATGTAACTTTTAATAATTTTAATGCATATTAATGATGCAATGATTAAAAGATATACATTTATTTCAAAACTTTCTCAAATTTATAGTAACTTTTAGTTATTAAGTAATTTTTCAAACTCTAGATTATAAAAGCATATGAACTATTCTGTGTTTTGGAAAATTTTTAACATTGAAAAGGATTTCTTATAATCTCTCAAACACTCATGTTCTTCTCAGATTTCCCTTTTGTGAATGATTTGATGGACTTCAAAAGGCTGGAAGTAAATCCTCAAAGTTAACGAAAGCATAGAGGACACCTGTGGTCAATTGCAAAAATTGCCACAATTCTTTGCAGCTTCTCCCATTAAGAGGCAAAATCTATTTCTTGACTTTGTGATTTGATTTGGATAATAGAATGCAGAGCAACTGATGTTATGCAAGTCCCAAGCCTGGGCCTCAAGGGTCTTTGCACATTTCCACATGCTCTCTTGGGATCCTGCCACTACCGTCATGTAATAAAGTCTAGATTTGCCTGATGGAGGATGAGAGACCACATGGAACCGAGACAAGCCATCCCTACTAAGCCATTTCAGACCACCCAGCCTCCAGCAAACCTAGCAACTGGTCATAGGTACATGAGACAGTCCAACCAGAATCAGCCAAGCCTAGCTCCACCCAGATAATCCCAACCCAAATTGCTGACCCACAGATTCATGAGTTAAAGAGTTGCTTCATGTCACATTTTTTTAGGGCCCTTATATTTGAAAAGTTTGAGAACTTCTGACACAACCTTGCCTGTTCTTCTTCCCTGGACATTTGTGATCACACCTCAGCATGTACATATCTTGCTGCCACCAAGAGAAACTATTCAAGCAGGGTCATTGTTGATCACAAAATGCTGCTAATGTCCAACCATACCAACACTTCTGGAAACTCTCTAGCAAACAGCTTGTAGGGTTCTGTCACATCTGGGAACTCTGTATTCTTGAATGTGGCTGACACTGACTTCCTAAGGTAGAGCCTCTACAGTTGCCAAGGGAGGGTGCTCAAGATTTTAGAATAGTGTTACATGAGAGACACACTTAACATTGAACATCTCCTATCTGCTTACTATCTGACAGGATCAAAGCTACATGCAAGCTAGCCTCACCAGATGCATTGCTTCAGAAAAGTAGGCATTGACTTCTTTCAGTCCCACAAATCTCACCCAGCCTTTTCTGTGGATATGAGTCTTTTTTTATTCTCTCATGCCTCTTCCCAGGATGACCCATTTTGTTGAAGGTTGAGATTATACCTAATCATTCCCAGGAATGTACCTCAGATCTTCTTTCACCAAAGTTAAAGTCTCTAACACAATTATGAGCAAAGAGAAGTCATCTGACTATAACAGCGTTCTCGAGTCTCTGGAGATGGCCAGGGTCAATATAATACACTTAAATCCTCTAACTAAATTAGGCCAGTGTTAGTAAGAAATGCATGTGTAGGAGGGTCCATGTTCCAATACTGTTCACAGGGCCAGATCATTTCTACAACCAGCAGGTGCTGAGTAAAATCCCCAAGCCAGCCTGCCCAGGGAAAGGCCATGGCAATCCTCAGCCTCCGGCCTAGGTCTAAGACTAGGGCCTTTTCTTCTAGCTCTTCAAAATGGTTGCATTTCTCCTACAAAGTCACTGCACAAAGTCAAATGCAGCAAATCCTTGAGTCAAGAAGCCACAACATTTAGGAACAGTCCGCCGAAGAATAAAATGAGAATTTAGATGAAGCTTGCTTTAATCCAGAGCACAAATAGCTCTGAGGGGCCAATTTCCTCAATGGGCCCCCTGCTCACTTCCTCCTACCCTGTCCACCCCCAGCAGAGCCAGCTCTCCTCCTGATACAGAAAATGTAGTGCACTTTTAACAATTTTTTTATTTTTCCCCATCAGTGAAACCTGGCATGCTAGCTTTGATCACTCATCTCAGAACATGGAGCCTGACAATTGTAAGTAACCCTTCCTACCCATCCCTTTGCCTTGGTCAACAACCTCCAAATATCTGGATTGAGTGATATTTTAGTTATTCTCACAGTAACAGGTGCAGCCTACACTCAAGAAGGAATGATAGTTCATGGCCAAAGTGAAAGAGCCCCTTGCATAGTTGGTAGTTGCTACCATATGAGTCAGTTCAGCATTATGTGGGCCTCTCAATGGCCCCCTAAGGCTTCACAGATTGTTTGAAACCAACCAGGCCTATGCTGGATGTTGCTGGGCACAGGAAAAGAGAATCACCATCACCCCCACAAACGCTTCCATAGTGGTTACTGCATGCCAGGAAGAATTAATTATGAACTCCCTGGAGCTCATAGCATCCCTAAGGGACAGATATCATCAATATCCTGATCTGGGGAAGTGGAGGCATGAAAAAGACTTCGGCACTGGCTCAGGGCGACCATCAGCTAAGCGGTTGAGCTGGGATTCAACTCCAGGCATCGCACACCTGTGTCTGTGTGAAACTGCCTCTCAGGAAAAGATGAACGCCTTGCTCTCCTGGATGAGCACTTGAAATCACCACACAAGGAAAGAGGAGAGGATAAGGCAGCAGGTGGATGAAATGTGAAATGAGAATGAGGAGTTCAGAGAAGGAGGACTGTGGTGGGCAGAGAGGAGGCTGAATGCTGGTGGAAGCCATGCCACCTTCCAGCCATCTTCTACCCATGACATGGAAGGCATGACTCTGCTATATCTGGCAAAGTGCCCAGTCCCAGGAATGTCACAATTTCTCTTTAAAAGTCATCCTTGGCCAAACATAGTGGCTCACACCTGTCACCCCAACAATTTGGGAGGCCAAGGCAGGAGGATTACTTGAGCCCAGAAGTTCAAGACCAAGCTGAGCAATATAGTAAAACCTCATTTCTACAAAAAATCAAAAATTTAGCCAGGTGTGGTGGTGCATACCTGTAGTCCCAGCTACTTGGGAGGCTGAGGCAGGCAGATCACCTGAGTTCGGGAATTTGAGGCTGTGGTGAGCTGTAATCATTCCATTTGTACTCCAGCCTGGAAGACAGAGTGAGACCCTGACTCAAGAAAAAAGCTATTCTCACCTGGATCACACCTTGTCCTAAGACATCTGCAAGATATGATGATGGAAATGATACTGATCTTGTCAGATTCTGAAGAACTCCATCAGCCTCCCAGAACCACAGAGGAGGTGGTACTGAGTAGGAATAAGGCCAGAGGAAAGGGATAGGGGTCAGCATTCTTGGGACCCCTCACTAGGCTGAACAGTAGCCTTATGACTCGGAACTCAGCTGACCTGTCCACTTCCCGTGACAATTATCACTCCCTTGACAGCACGAAGATATTTCCAAAGGAACCAGGCCCAACCAGTCTTAGAGAAACGAATTTAGTGCCCTTACAGCCAAGTCCCATTTCTCTGGATCTCAAAATAACCTTGAGAAGTTAGTTTTAGATTCATGAGCATCTCTGAGCCATCAGGACCTGGGGTGGAAGATGTCGAGGGAAAACACACATAGTAAAAACAGTTACTTAATACATGGCAAACAGAAAGTGCTCAATAAATGAGAGTGCACACTCTTGAGACTCAAGGTGATCTTTTGAGAGACAAGACAGTGGTTAGCATCCTAACAATAGCTTTGTACAATAAAAATTGTAATTTTATTTAGGGCTTAATATTTATCAGATCTTGTGCTGAAGGTTTACACATAAAACAGCACTTAATCCATATTTAATTCTCACAACAACAGTGCAAATTTGCTCTAACTTGAATAAAGTCTGGTTTTCCAACTCCTCTCTTAAGAGGCCTGTACCAGAAAATAAACCTTGGTCTGGCTGCCAGAGTGAGAGAAGAACAGTATTGGTCAGCACTGTGGTCCGTCAAGGAAATACCTAAGTAGCATCACCATCCTAACACTTAGAAAACCTTTTTAAAGCTCATATTTCTGTTTCCCTCTATTGCTATGTCTTACATTCATGACAGATGCCCCCAAAATCCTCTCTCTTCTCCCATCCTTAAAGGCAAGGACATTGCCCCCAACTGAGCCTGGCCTGGCTCTGTCTCCCTTTCACCCTCCCCTCTGGCTCTGTGCTTGTTCGTCAGTTTTCCTCTCATTCACACTCCCTGATTTGGGTAATAGAAAACCCAGAACTATGAGGTAAGGGAGATGCATCTCAACCAGAAAGGGGCGGGAGAAGGCATCTAATCACGGTAGGAAATGAGATTTTGATACCTTGGGGGCCAACAAAAATGAATTTTCAGATCAGGAAACTGAAACTTAGAAAAACTAAGTAATTTTTCTAAAAAAACAAAAAATGGATTTAAACCCAGGTCTCTTCCAAATAAATTATAGAAAGCTACAAATAACTGCTGCCTATCCAAATGATGACCATTCATATGGCTATTGCTAGATTAGTGAAATAAATACACTCCTCCCACTGCCCTTCCCTGGGTAATACACAAAATGGCCTTTCCCATTTTCAGTCTTTGGCCTCTGGAGTACATATCCATAGGCACCAATATATAGCCAATGCACACAGGCAGACCTGTACACACAAACTCACCACAGCACACATCCATGCCCAAAAAGCACACCCACACAGCCTGACAGCGTGGGTGAAACCTCAGGCTGCTCTTATGCTGGCAAGGGGGAGCCTGTTCATTGAATCCAGCACTTCTGCATTTAGCTCTCTGCTAATTTGCAAGAAGACAAATCTTTTTCAGCATTGTAGAAATAACCTTAGGGAAATGTTTGTGCTGCTGAGAAGGGACAGCTGACCATCTTTCCTTAACTACAGCCAGTGCTGACAGGCCAACAACTAAGCAAGTCCTTTCACCCACTGGAAGAAGAGAAGAGAGAGTGGGATTTGCCTCCTGAAGGAAGTAGTGTTTTCTCCTTCTCCTCCTCCTCCTCCTCCTCCTCCTCCTTCATAATAATAAATGAACACTTTGAAGTCGAGCATGGTAGCATGCATTTGGAGTTCTGGCTACTTGGAAGACTGAGGTGGAAGGATCACTGGAGCCCAGCAGGTCAACGCTGGGGTGGCCGTGAGCGTGCCACTGCGCTCCAGCCTGGGCGACAGAGTGAGACTCTGACTCAAAATAAATAAATAAATGAACACTTTGTATTTTTTCCAGTTGTAACACAGCACTATTTTGAAAATTAACAATTTTTAAAATATATTTTTCTCTTTTGCACCTTCTCATACATGACCTACTTCTTAGCCAGCTAAGGCACTTTTTGTTGGGCGGGATGGGAACAGTGAGCGGGAGCTAGCACTGCTACAGCAAGAATGTATAGAGTTAACATTCAGCGCATATTATTGAAATAAGTTTTCACAGAAAAGCAACTGGCTTGGAAGCTAGGTATTGACAAGAGAGAAAGTTTGTGCTCAATCACTTTAGCTTCTATTCAACATATCAGTTGAATCAGCCAAGCAGTCAGAAATATTTATTAAGACCTCCCCTGTGCTATTCCAGAAGAATAGTCTTATCCTCAAGAAACTTAGGGCTGAAAGACAAATCACAAATAAACAAACAAAACAGGATAATCTTAAGTATTGACAAGGGCTGTAAAGTAGATAACAGTGGGTCATGTGGTAGGAGTGTGTATATTGGGGGGATGGGCTGATTAGTATAAGAAGGTCAGAAAGACTCATTGAGAAGGTGATGTTTGATGTGAGGCCTGAGTTACAAGAGAGTGTTCCCAGCAGAAGTAACAGCCAGTGCAAAGGCCTTGAGATAGGAAGAAGTTTTGAAAATTAGAGAGGAGACAAAGGACCAGGGCCCATGCTGCTGGTGAAGTGTGAATGAACAGAATGGAGAAACAGGAAATAGAAATTCCTGGATGGTGAATCCTATAAGGTCTTGTAACCGGTAAATAATTTAGATTTTATTCTTATTGCAGTGGAAAGCCATATTGTTTCAGGCATGGAAGGGATACAGTCTCATTTTTACTTTAGAAAGATCACCCTGGCCACTGTGATGGGAGAATAAACTCCATGGCAGGGTTGCTCACACTACCGACCTTTTGGGCCAGTTAATTCTTTGTTGTGGGGACTGTCCTGTGCCATGTAGAATTTTCAGCAGCATCCCTGGTTTCTGTCCACTAGATTCCAGTTGTTTTTCTCCCCCTTTCCCCTGATAGAGACAACCAAAAATGTTTCCAGACATTGTCACATGCCCCTGGGGGGCAGAGTAGGCCCTGAATGAGAACTTCTGCTCTGTGGAGACAAAAGCAGGAGTTCCAGTTAAGAGGTCGTAGCTGTGGTCCTAGTGAGAGAGATGGTAACTTAGAGTAAAATGCTAACTGAGACTATGGCGAGAGTGTTTTAAGTTAGGTCTTAAAGTTAGAGCCAATGGGATTTGCTGATAAACTGGACGTGAGATGTGAGAGAAAGAGAGGAGTCCAAAACAACTCTTCAATTTTTGGCCTGGGCAACTGAGTAGATGGCATTCACCAAGACTGAAGATACTTGGAGTAGAGGGAGGATATGGGGTTGAGCGGACAGCAAAACAGTTGGGCTTGGAGATATTAAGGTTGAAATTCCTGTTAGACATCCACTGGAAAGGCTGAAAAGGCAATTGGATAGCCAAATCTGAATTTCTAAGTAGAGATACAGGCAGGAGAAAGTGTACATTTGAGGGTGGTCCACACATCAATTGAAGAAACTCAGGGCATGCAACTTTTTCAATGGTAGGCCATAAGAATGACTGCCCAATTCTGGAGAAGGATAATAGGTAGAGGTGATACAGCGTGGGATGCGGAGCAAAACTCTGCCTCAGAGGGAAGAAAAATGCCAGAAATCCACTCCTTTTCCTGAGGGGTTAGAAACTAAAGAGGGGATATGGAGGAAAAATCTGGGGATGAGATAGGTAGGTTCCAATATGCTGAAAAATTGGAGGAAAAAGCCAGAAAGAAGAGACTTTTGTCTTACTTTCCATTTGGAACTCTGGTTTAAATTCCTTGCAGTCAACCCTTGCACCAACATGGCAGCAACCACACCAAAGTAAATCTAATTGTGCTGAGGGAAGTCTAAAAACTTGGGTTACCACTCGTTTTCCTTATAGCATGTGTGAGACCCTCAGTTCTTCCAAGGGGGATTGTATGGCCACTGAGGTGGGAGCAAGGGGGTCTGCATGGACCACATGGCAAGCAGCACAGTGACCTTGCAGCAGAGACTGAGGGTAGACCTCTTAGGTCGCAGCTGCATGGGGTCCCACGTCAGCTGGAGGCTAGGGGCAACCAAGAATAGAGAGGCAAAGTCACAAGCTTTGTCAGTTGCTGACCTCAGCCACCAAAGCCAGCAAGGCAAGCAGCAATAAGGGACGCTGCTTCAGAAATCCAAGTATCGTCAATGTGTCATGGTCCTCATCCCTCATACAACCAAATGCCATATGGGGTAAGAAAAAGGAGGAGAAAGAAAGAATGAAAGACCAGGCATTTCACTAAAGAAACTATTCAAATAAAGGAATTGGTTTGAAATTACTGAACTGGACCAAAATTTAGTTTTATTTTTTGCACTGTTACCCAGTGAATAGGAGCACATGTGGAATATCAGATCAGTCTTAGGAAAATAAAAAGAAGAACCATGTCTTGTGTCAGTGTGGTTGGCATGAATAAACTTCCTAACCCATGACATTTAGTCAAATAGCCAAACTGGTGCTGTTTAGCCAACAATCTTTGAGCACCACCTGTGCAAATTCCTATATTAGGAGCTGAGCGATTGGTAGGTTCCCTTCATTTGGCAGGGATCACATCATTCAGCAGCCTACGAGATAGTCACCTTGGTAGTATAGAGTCATTCAGGACAGTCCAAGAAGGAGCGCCAGACTGTGGGACATGCTTGTAGCTGAGCAACACCCTCTCCCACCCCAGGCTCTCTGAGAAGGACACCACACATGAAGAACCTCACGTCCCCAAAAGTGTGAGGTCCAAGTGGGGAAAATTATCCAGTATGAGGCTGTATCACTTTGTAAATAAGAAAAATGATAAGGCCACAGATCCAAAAGGTGGTGAAACTGGAAGAGATCTCGGCACTTTGCTGGCCTGGAACCCCATTTAACTGATGAGGGCACTGAGGCGCAGCAAAGGGACCAGATGCCTTCCTGGTCACACAGCAAACTGGAAGTGGAGCCGGAACTCAAAATGATGCGCCTCAGAAGAGTCACTGAAAAGCTAGCCGAAACCCACAGGTACTGAGGAGATGAACTTTAAATAGAACCTTCTTCGCGTGCTTCTCTCAGGCTGGGGCTTGAGTAAAGAAGAAGGTCTTGGAAGATGTGGTCAGAGAGGTCAGGCACTCCGACGCCACCATGGGCCATGGTACCATCCACAGAGGCATGATGCTCCCTTGTGTAAAAAGTACTTTCCATGCCCTCCATAGCTCTTTCCCCAGCAGCACTGGCCTGGCTAGGTTAGCTGAAGGAGGACAGGGTGAAAACAGAACTAACACTGAGAACACTAGCTCCCTGAAGCTATACTGTAACAAACATGCATCACCTGATTTTTTTTATTTATAACTTTGTGTTCTTATTTTACTGAGATACATTCTCTGTACATAAAATAGGGCCAACTTACAATTACATACCTACATTTACAATCTTGCAATGAATCAGAACCCCAGAGACCTGGTTCCTTCCTCGGCTATAACATTAGTTTCCCCTAGAACCTATATGGTGTTCTTTAACCTCTCAGGGTCTTCTTTTCTAGGCAATGAGAGGATTAATCCTCATGCCCTCCTGCAGTCTTACAGCTCTGCAAACCTGGGCTTTTACAAGTAAACACAACGCAAGAACAAGCATCCCACCTGTACCTGCCTTAAGTGCAATGACAGTAGATGTGACAACAAAACCAGCTGCCCCCACTCCCATGGTTAAATCTTTGACCTTTCAGGAAATGTTGGCTCTCACTTCTCTCCTGAATGTCATTCATAGCCCTGTAGAGTTAGCCTTGGGGTCTGGGAGCCGTAAGAAGTAGTAAGCCAGGAAGACTTGAGAGCATTTTCCCTGGCAGTCAGGAAAGCACATCAAAAAAGAACGACCCTGTTTTCCTTCTTCTATTTCCTCTGTGCTTCCTTGAAGCTGAAAGGAATGACATCACAACAAAACAAAGTTGCCAAGACATACTCTACAAAAAAGGTCCTCACATGGTTACATTTTCTGCAAATTACAGCGTTTGGAGTATAAATCAGAGTAATTGTTTAAATCAGAGTGACTGTTGAAACAGATTTCCAGTGATCAAATCAAAAACGCAATCATTCTTGCGGTTCCTCCGGTGCTTGGAGCCCCACGTACTTCTGAAACTGTCGGTTGTCAGTTACACGGAGTGTTTACATTAACATGCTGCCCGAACAGAGAAAATATATATATTTAAGAAGAAAATGTGAATCCAGGGTTACAAGAATGTTTCTGAAACAGCTAAGTCATCTTGTTTCAAGTAAAACCAGATGTCTGCATCAAGAGAAAGCCAATCATTTCTTTTAATTATGCTCAATCGTCAGGCCACCAAGAATACCCACATGTGTACACATAAGCCGGTGGAAATCAAAGACTTTGTGACAGAGAAAGCAATCAGCAACTTCCAGACCACCAAATGGCATCCCAGCACCAGCTCTGGGCACTTTTTGAGCTCTTTCTCCAGGGGAGCACTCAATGAGGTGAG
Source organism: Cephalopachus bancanus (assembly GCA_027257055.1). Taxonomy (NCBI): domain Eukaryota; kingdom Metazoa; phylum Chordata; class Mammalia; order Primates; family Tarsiidae; genus Cephalopachus; species Cephalopachus bancanus. The sequence goes on along the minus strand of JAPVLO010000046.1, from coordinate 11,377,117 downwards.
ACCTCCACTCGCCTCCCCAGCACCAACATCCTGTGTCCCAACTCTCTGCCCGCAAGGGAGTCCAGCGCAAGACCAGGCTTAGGAGAGGATCTCTAGTCAAGATTCAAGATTCACGATGAAAGCCCACAGAAAAGGAATCTGGACCATAAAGCTGTCTTCTTAGGTGCCCTCCTAGGCCACTCCTCTATCACCAAAGCCTCAGAACGTGAGCACAAATAGATTCATTTGTCTTTATCCAGCATGAGATGCAATAAGGACTTACACTTGAGGGGCTCTACACCCCAGGAGGGAGAGGAGCCTGAGTTCATGAAAACTTACCTGTTGGCTTGGTCTCTGCTCTGAAGCCCCGTGGGGTTTACTGGCACTGGTGAGAAGTTGCAAGGTGCTGGGAATGTCCACTTTTCTCTGAGGGCAGTTGGGCTTAAGCTTGGGAGAAAGCCCGCTCTCCTGTTCAGTCTCCAAGCACGGACACCGGTGCCTGCTGGAGTCTGCGCTGGCGGGCTCCCAGAGACTTGACTCTGGAAAGATTCTATTGTCAGCATGTTTGCTGGGTTAGTAGAGAGTGGCCATGCCCCCAGGTTTCCTCCAAATACAACCAGATTACCCAAACCTTCCCCCAGGTGTGGTAGTTTCTGAATATTTGTTCCAAATGGTGCTGCAGAATCATACTGCAGAATTGCTCCCAACAGTACAGAAAAACTTAATGTTCCCTCTGAGTCTGTTCTCCAAACTACATTGTTTAGGTACCAGATTAACAACTTTTGCTATGTACTATTATCATTTTTCTTTAAATTAACATGCCTTATTTTCTTTCTTTTTTGTTTTGTGCTGATTTTTGCTTAAGATAGCTTCTTAGTCTTTCCCAAAGCAAAATTATTCATAAAATCATAGTAAGCTATGTTAGTTGTAGATCTTTTTAATGTGTCTTAAAATAAATATATAACCATTGAAATAAAAATATTTACCCATGTTTTAGCTGAAACCTTCTTACATGCCACTATCAGTCAAAGTCATAACTTCAAGAAATACTGCTCTAGATTATTTTGTAGAATTCCAGTGTTTCTCCCAGACCTTCCATCAGGTTCCTCTAAATGACACAGCAACAAATGATATGCAAGGCTGTAACACTGACTCATGACTCTGTAAGCACTGAAGTCAATCAACTCAGCCTATCCACTGGTATGGGGAGGAATTAAAGCTTCTGCTTCATTCTGTCCCATTATAAACAGGAACCATTTCCTGTCAAGAGAATAAATGGATGTGTCATGAGAGGATATGGACAAGAACTAAGTATGCGCTTAATGTTTTCTTCACGTCTTCACTTCACCCAAACTTCCATGGGTATTTCTGTATTTTTCTCAAAATGGTTCCAGCATGGGAAGTCTTAGAGGAAAGCTAATCCTGTATCATTATTAAACTAAGAACTCTGCTTTGAACACAGCCCAGAAGTCAGACCCATGTCGATGGAGCAGGCATTTGTTAATCACTTCTTGGCTACGGTTGACTAGTAATGTCCTCAAAACCAAACCATCACGGGGATTTCTGAAGTCAGAAGGGAAGTGAGTTGTTTAAAAATAAAACACTCTCTACTTCAGGCCCCCGACCCCCATAAGATCACAGTTAAATAATCTAAATGATTGCTTTGAAATGTGCTTTGACTAAAGTTTTGCAAAATGTTTACTTGGGTCTTTCAACCTCATCGATTAAATACCCTGACTTGGCCCCAGTCTGACAAATCCTACCATATAACAGTGGGATCCCCTTGTCTGATTCTCTTCGTGCATAGTGTACTGTGCACTGACTTCATAGTTCAGAAACTTCATCTGAAGTGGCACTGCTGAGACTCCATACAATCATTCATTCATTCAATCTTTTAGCCTACAGTAACTGAGTACCTATTGAATGCAATGACCCAAGATATTTACTTTGGAGAATTTGAAGATGCTTTGGTCATGAACATGAAACCCCTAAACCTGGAGAAACCTGAGGTTTATATTCCTGCAGAAAATGAACCTTTTTCAATCTAGGGAGAATGCTGGGGAAAACACTTTTAATTTGCTAGAAATAAATCTTAGAGCCTTCTACTTAAACAAGGATTTTTTGGGGGAATCATCATTTCTCTTGCAAGAGGGTAAGTCAAAGACTAACAAGAATTAATTAAAGTTTTAATTGGAGGTGTAAAAAGATGCTGATACCATCAAAAAGGAGGAGTCTGGAGAAAGTGACAAGACAAGCTCTACTTTCTAAACAGCTGGTCCCATTCAGAGCTTCAAAAGTCACTGTTCAGACGCAATCAATGCATCCAGATCACCTGGAATATAGCTAAGTACCACAAACCAGGTGAACCTCATCAAACTTTTGGCTACGAAGTAGATGCCTATTAGCTATCCCCTTTCCTCTACACTACACGAGAGTATATCTCGAGGTAGGGCATTTGTTGCGAAGACCCCAAAACGTACATGGGGTGCTACGCACTTCACTTGGATATGAAGCTCACCTTGCCCTTTCTCACAAGGGGTTGGGAGAATCTGAACAACCACAAGCCAATCAACAAACGCAAATTGGAAGTCACTACTGCAGCGAGTTACCAGGATCACCACCAGAGGGCAGCAGTGCAAACAGACATAATGTAACCTCCCATTGGAGAGAAGAGAACACTGAGGTGGAAGACGGGTTAGCGATATGCCCAAGGCTCACGTTAAATACTCACAGACCCAGGTTCAGAACCCCGGCCTGCGACACCCAGCCAAAACTCTTCCATTTTCACCCAAGGTCTTAGGGGAAATAAAACACTTGGTGGTTTGGACATCTTTATTTCACAGTTAAAGAAATTGCCTGGTCAGAGTCAGCAACTCTCCACAGGAAGCACCAGCTCCCCCAGCAATTCTGGAACACTCTAGCCTTTTTGACCTTGACCCACAGTAAGAAATACATTTCCCTTTGCAAGCCATATTTAGTGTACTATATATCACACACAAAACTAAAGCACATTTCCCAAAGCAATACCCTTATTTCTCAGTCTATTATATGTTTTAGGGGGATTTGTGTTTTTTGTTTTGTTTTAACACGGTACTGGCTGGGTGTGATAAAATTCCAACACTTTGGGAGGCGGAGGTGAGAGGATTGCCTGAGCCCAGAGGTTCAAGAATAGACTGGGCAACTTGGCAAGACCTCGTCTCTACAATAAATCAAAAAATTAGCCGGGCGTGGTGACAAGCGCCTGTAGTTCCAACTACTTGGAAGGCTGAGGCGGAAGGATTGCCTGAGCTTAGGAGGTCGAGGCTGCAGTGGCCATGAGTGTGACACTGCACTCCAGCCTGGAGAATAGAGTGAGACTCTGACTCACTCATAAAATAAATAAAATGAAAATAAAATAAAATTTTTAAATACTGGTCTTTATCCACTACCCACTTCATAACCCACTCATGGATTCCAAACCTCATTTTGAAGAGTGGCCTGGAAAACAGCCCTCCAAGGAAAGTATGCTATTCTACTGCTCTGTCATTCATGGAGGTCCCAGGTCCTATAAGAGTTTAGGAGGGGTCTAGGAGCTGAGCTTCTCTAGTCTAAGTGGGAGAATAATGACCCAGGGAAAGTACCACAGATCACCTTGTCTGGCCATTTAGCTTCATTCTGTCTGTGACATTCATTCATTCCCCTCAACAAACATGAACTCACTAGAGAGTTTAGCCCTGTCCTTAGCCAGTCACTGCCAGAAGGAGACCTCTGCCTTTGGACAGCCTGTGATCAGCCTTCCTCTGCAGCCTGTGAGTCCCAGGACCTACATGAGGTTCTGATCCTGAAGCTTGTGTGAGGAAGAAGATGAGAACAAAGGTGAACAATCTGAGGCCAGAGGACTGGGCCAGCAGATACTCACAGAAAGGGCCTTTACCAGGCAGAAACTGCAAGGAGAAGAGGCCTGAATCTCAGAGCCTGGTCCCAGAGGCAGAGACTCCATTATGTTCCCTCCTGCCGCCAATCCATGCACCTCCCTACTCAGGTAGTCCCCTCCCCCCGGGGCACAGCTAATAGATCTACTCAGAATGTCTTTCCTGAGACCCTGCCAAGTATTTCACTTGCTCAATTTTGTCCCCTTGTTCCCAGCATGTTATTTTACAAAGAAACTCAAAAACGGAGACATCTATCAATGATCAATCCCCAAGTGATCCTTAAGCTCTGTTTGAACCCAAGGGCGGGTTTTAAATCTAATTCCCTGACTCCCAGAGTGAATTCCTGGTGAGGTCCCACAACTGGATTTGGAGCTTCCGGCTTCCATTCTGGTATTCATCTCTGATGGGGGTGGGGGAAATACATGACAATAAAAAAAAATCTTCCAAGTCCTACAGCTGGGGCTCCGTCCTGAGGATGCTGGCTCAGCGCCCAACTTGGCACCAGTTCCTCATTTCCCATCGGCAACTGTGACCCCAAAGAGAAAAAATGACTAAGAAAGAACAGATCCAGTTCATCATAAGTGATATTTATTGGGTGTCTACAGGGTGCAAAGCAGTGAACTTAGCATCAAGGAAAATAGGGGGATGAGTTACATGCAGTTCCTTCTTCAAATTCTTCCACAGTCTAGCAGAGGAGCTAAGATGAGCATTGGCTTGAGAAGCATCTTTCTGAGAAGCTGGTCCCTGCCTCGCCCAGGGCTCTTTTTCCACCATGTTTCCTCCCTGAACCTGTTCTTCACTTACCATGTAAGACTGTTTCTGTGAGCCGGGCTCGGTGGCTCAGCCTGTAATCCTGCGCCTTTGGGAGGCTGAGGTGAGTGGATTGCCTGAGCCCGCAGGTTCGAGACCCACCTGGGCAACTTGGTGAGACCTCATCTCTACAATAAATCAAAAAATCAGCCGGGCATGGTAGCACATGCCTGTAATTCTGGCTACTCGGAAGGCTGAGGTGGAAGGGTCGCCGGAGCCCAGCAGATCAAGGTTGCGGTGGCCGGGAGTGGCCACTGCACTCCAGTCTGGGTGACCGAGTGAGACTCCAACTCAAAAACAAAAAGACTGTTTCTGTGGACTCACTTGTCTGCTACTCAGAATAGCATTTCCTTGTGAGCAACGTAGAGAGATGATGATCTGCTGGCTCTAAACATTGAAGAAGGGACCAAGAGCCCAGGGATGCAGGCAGTCTAGAAGGTGGAAAAGGTTAGGGAATCAGTTTATCCCCAGAGCTTCCCAAAGGAAAACAGTCTTGCCAGCACCTTCGTTTTAGCTCAGTGGAGTTCGTGTCAAACTTCTATAGAACCATGAAATAAATTTGCGTTGTTTTAAGCAATCAAGTTGTGCCTATTTGTTACAGCAGCACTAGGGTGCTAATACAGACTTTGGGCATTTCCTTTGCTGCAAGTACTCTTGATGTCTCTTCTGTGCTTCAGAGCAAGAGGATACATCACCAGGTGAGACAAAGATGAACTCCACGTCCATGAGAAGAATTATCTAGCTTTGTCTTAGCCAGGAAGAAATTGGAAGCTAGTTCTTCGAGGGGCAAGAAGTAACCTGCCCCTAGGGTATGGAATACTGAGACTGGAGGTTAGAAGAGATCCCCACCCCACTCGCAGGCAGAGTCTGGGATCAGCAGCCTGCCATGGGGTGCCATGGAGATGCGACCAGGGACCATGAGGGACATGCCTGCCCTGGAAACTCCCTTTGCAGAGCTTGGCAGAGCAGGTATGGAGCTGGCGGTGCAGCTGACTGTCTTCTGAAGAATTGCATGGCCTGATGAAAAGCACAGCCATGCAGGTGTTCACATCTGAGGCCCAGGGTGTTTCCACACATCTCCTAAATCACAAAGCCCTGAGGTTCTGGTATGATACAGTAAAAGAGAGGGAACCTTGAAAAGTGACAGATGTTAGGTGTTAACTGTGGCACAAGGGGTCTTTCCACTTGATTTAGTTGTGCTATAGAAAAACAAAGAATTACAACCTTGTTTGCTTGTGGGAAAATGCATACCTGACACATAGTCCCCTGGAATCTTCACAGGTGTGAAGCCCTGAGCTGAGCAAAGCCAAACTGAGCCCAGGAGTGACGGTGAGTGCAGGGGTACCAAGCCTCTGCTGTATCCAGGACCTGCAATGATGCTGCTCATGCCCACCCTTGCCTTTCTCCAAACCTGGAGACAGGATGCGTCATCAGCCCTTTTGAAGGACTCAGTGACTCAATAATACCAAGCGGTGTAAGCAACTGAGCTGTGACTCTGAGCCCTCATTTAGTTTCAGGGTGCTTCTAAAGCTGTGCCATCTCCAGGGTTGTGAATAGCATCAGGCCTCTGCAGTTATTTGCCACCAACCCCAGCTGGCTGTGCTGATGCCCATCACACCAAAGTACTCTGTTGGTCTGGAGCCATTTTTGTTCCTGGAGAGCTCCGGGTGCCCGAGTCTCCACCTACTCTGAGTACTGACCACCTTCTTAGGGTGCCATCTCAGGGGGTATGTGGAACCCATTACTGTGCACAAACTCCTTGGAGCTTCCTCCTGCCCCATCCTGTCACCAGAAATCTCCTTTTCGATTTGGATGGGAGGAAGATGGGGAGTCTCTGTTTCTTCATGTTTCTTCCCTCCCTCCCTCCTTCTCTCCCTCCCTCCTTCCTTCCCTTCCTCTCTCTCTCTCCCTCCCTCTCTTTCTCCTTTCCTTTCTCTCCTCAAACCTTCCAAACAACTGTGTGATCTTTTCAATGACTTCAAACTTTTGGGGACTAAAACCCAGGAGGGAAGTCTTGCAAGCAACTTCTGCTTTTAAGCTAGCCACAAACCTCCCCTAAGGTAAGGATGCCCAGAGCCTCTAACTGAAAGGGGAGGAAAATGGGGAAAATACAAGGAAGGGCATTAATATGTTGACCAGCCACAATAAAAATAATAGGCATCATTTCTGCACTCATGTATTTAATAAATCTTCTTCAACTGCCCCCACTCTGCTGGTATGGCTGGGCACTTCAATACAGTGTCCCTGCTCTCATGGGCTCTCCTGTTAGGAGTGGGAACCAGTCAGCAGGCATAGATGAAGAAACAAGAAAATATTTTGCCATGGAAAGGATAAACATAGGGCATTCTGATAGACCAGAGTGGAGTCACTGCATTTAAAGGGAGGATCACAGAAGGCCCATCTGGCATTTCAGCAGAGACCTGGATGACAAGAAGACACATGGATACACCATGATCTGAGTACTTTCCACATGTTGTCTCATCTAATCCCTCCAGCCCACCTACAAAATCTACATTATTACCTCCATTTTACAGATGAGGAGACTGAGGTTCATATAGATGAAGCTCCTTACCTTAGATGATACAGCCAACCATAAAGGAGCTAGGAACACACCTGGAGTCTGTCTGGGTCTGAGGCCACAGTTCCTTCCACAACACTGAGGGGAGAAAGGCGGATTCAGTTGCCTCCCTCTTGGAGTTTTCCCAAATGTTCCAGATAGAAACATTATTCTCACTAGGTGACATTTCCATCTTTCCTCTTTGGTCACCTGGCAAGGGCAGCTGTCCCCACATAAGAGGATAAAGTTGTCCAACAGCCCCCAGTCACCCTTGTGCTGCTTTCACTGGCAGGAGTAGCCCCTACCTGGCTGCTGACCCTGCCTCCACAGCTCTGCCCCCTGGGCTGGTGGGCTGGGGAGAGAACTGAGCAGGCCAAATGGGCTGAGTGGATCCCAGAGTGGCTGGCTCGTTGTATTCAAGCCTATTTTTATTCACAAAAATCTGTTCTGGATTTTATTCTGCTCTGGGGCAAGGAGAGGTCAACTCTCTTCACCTTTGCTGTAAGATGAGAAGACGGCAGGAAATGAAGTGCCAGGGAAGCCAACCAGGGAGAGGGAGAAAGGGCAAATTACTGGGAAATTAGAAACCCGTGTTCAGATCAGAGCGGAGGGTGTCAATGCTCCCCTCCCACTGGGTCCCTTTTCCCTGAGGCCAGGGGACAAAGACGCTTGATGAACCTCATGTGAGGGCCAGTGACTTGGGCACTGGTGACCCGGCACATGCACTGACCTGACCCGGGTCTCCTGAAGGCGGTCCCAGCTTTGGCCTGCTGCCCAGTCGCCTGCACCTTCCAGCTCCAGTGGGGTCACTGGAAGGAACTTCCCTAGAGAGCAGAGCCAGCAGCCCTGGGGTGCTGGCGGATCGCCCATCTCCATCCTCATCATGTGGTTAGAGTCCCCTCTGAGTGCAAAGCCCAGAGTTCCTGTGTGTTCAAGTCAAACGCACATGCAATGATGTGGAAACTCAGATAAAAGAACTCTCTGCTCCCTCGCTCTCACCAAGGCATGACTTCGTCTCTTCAGTACCCTTCAAGGCCCATCTCAGAAACTCTGCCCTCCACAGAGCCCTCCCTGAACCAAGGCAGAGACTGCCATCTGGGCCCCAGCATCACAAGAGGTTGAAGATGCCAGGCAGGTACAAGAGACTACAGAGTCAGAGTGTTAATTCTGTCCATAACAAAATTACTGAGCACTTAAGTGCTGGGCACCCTGCTAGGAAGTGAGACACTGATACAGTCTACATTCAACCATATGGCAAGAGGGGTCATTGCACACAAATCAGCATAACAGAGGGCAGTGAGAGACAAGTGAGCTGAGGTTTCCACAGGCAATAAGTGAGAAGAACTCACTTCAGCTGAATGGATCAGGGTGAGTTTAGTGGATGGAGAGGCAATTGAGTGAGACCTTAAAATTAGACAGACAGAATGGTATGTTATTTTACTTTGAGTTTTTTTTTTTACTTTGTTTTTTGCAGAAAGAAATATGGTAAAAGAGCAGGGCATCCCAGGAGGAACGGGGCATAAGCATATCATGGGATGGAACGATTGGGTACCTGGGAGGCAGTGGGTTCCACAGAGTATCTGTCAGCTCTGGCTGCCATCTCAGATGAACACAGACTGGGGGTCTTCAACAGCAGAAGTTATTGTCTTTGCAATTTTGGAGACTGGAAGTCCAGGATCAATGTGTCAGCAGGTTTGGTTTATTTTGAGACCTCTGTCTTTGGCTTGTAGATAGCTGTCTTCTCCCGCGTCCTCACATGGCCTTTTCTCTATGTGCATGCATGTCTGTTGTCTCTTTCTCTGTCCTAATCATCTCCTCTTATAAGGACATCACTTAGATTGAATGAGGGCTCACACCTGCCTGCCTCATTTCAACTTCTTTAAAATGCCCTGTCTCCAAATGTAGTCACATTCTGACATCCTAGGGGTTAGGGCTTCAACATGTGAATTTTGGGGGAATTCAATTCATTCCTTAATATACAGCATGCCCCAGGAAGGGAACATATGGGGTATAGGGAGAAGGAACAATGTGGTAGTAAGACAGGGAGAACTTTAGGCTGAAGCCAGATTTTATAATCTATTGCATGAAAGACCACTCTGTTGGGCTTTTACACTATGGGTTAGTGTTACCAAATTATGCCCTACACTCTGCCATGTGCTAATAGATGTCAATATACAGGGAGCTAGTATTCCACAGTCAAGCTTGGAAAACCAATTTCTTCCCTGCAGAACTGCTTAGAGCCCTTAAGTATGCAAATGTGAGTTGTGCATCCTCAAGAGGGAAGCATGACCACCGAAGCCAATTTTTAAGGAATGCCCCATAGGACAAATATCCCATGAAACATACCCTAGGAAACACTCCTGAGGTAATGGGGAGCCAGCAAAGATTTCCTAACAGAAGAGCAACATGATCAATTCCTTCTGTGCAAAGCTATTGCACTGGAGTTGAAAAATCTTGAGATTAGTGGACTGTTAGACAAAAGGTTGGACATGAACATGTGGGCAAGGTTATGTTCTAGTGGGCTGGGCCTCCATGTGTAGCCTGGGGCCTGAGCAGAGCCTGCTGGAATCCATGGAGGTCACTCTGCTGCCTCGTTGACTCTCTTCTGTTCAGCGGGTATGAATTAGACCCCTTCTGTGTACAGGTGCTCTGATCTGCCCAGTCTGCTTGTCCTCCAACTGGGACTACTTGGCCTGATACAAATCTCCTCTTCCCTCACTGTGTATCTGGGCAAGTTTATCTGTTTCAATGGATGGAGGAGTTCCAAGGAATGTGATGGCAACGCCAGTGTGGGCCATCTATGCCCCACTCCCTCCCGTCCCCTCTCTAAGCATGCACCAAGTCCAATGCAAAGACCCAGGACACTTAGGAGAGTGACTAGAGCATGCTCGACACCTCAAAGCTGAGCTGAGGCCCTGCTGCTCTGGTCCAACAAAGTGATAAAGATCTCTGTTGTCCAGTTGCTCAGCCAGGCCTGTAGATACCTCCCCGGAGGCAGTCATCTCAAATGTCCATGAGACTCAGACTGAAATGCTCAGGGCAGATGACTAGTGCTGATTTTGGAGAAATGAAACCCAAGGATCAGACCTGTGTGACCCAACAGCCAGCAGAGGAGGGGTTGCCCACACTAGGTAGTCTCAGGTCACCTTCCCTCTGTTTTTTCAAAGTCTTCCTGCCCTCTTCTTTTCCAGAGTCACAGCCTCCCTTGCATCTCCAGTGAGAAGCAGCTGGAGGGTGAAGCCTTGCAGGAAAGGGGCAAGACTCTCACTGGGACGTCAGGATGAGTGGTGCACAGACGTATGCAAGGAGAGTGCTTGTGGCGGGGGAGGTAAGAGCACTGCCTCTGGGTTCTCACCTGTTAGTAACAGGCCCAGGAAGGTTGTTAGTCTGCGACCTCTCAACTTGACTCTTCCCAGAGCAGCCAGCCAACTGAGGCATGAAGAGATTCAGACACAGCAGTTTGGGACTGAGGACATTTAGATGGAGTCCTTTCCAGTATATCAAAACTCCATTTTTCTTTTGTTGTCTTTGCTTAGTTTTTATCAAGTAGCATATGGGATTCACAGTTCTGTCTGTTACCTAGCCCCCAAGCCTCACCTATCTCTGACCACGGGTACAGATAAGTACTTTTTTTTTTTTGAGTCAGTCACCCAGGCTGGAGTGCAGTGACACAATCACAACTCACTACAGCCTCAGTCTCCTGGGCTCAAGAGAACCTTCCACCTCAGCCTCCCAAGTAGCTGGGACTACAGAAGCATGCCCACGGCCGCTATTTTTTTTTTTAATTTTGATAGAAATGAGGTCTCATTATGTTATCTTGAACTCCTGGGCTCAAGCAATCCTCCTTTTTTGACCTCCTAAAGTACTGGGATTACAGGCGTGAGCCACCATGACCAGCCCAGTTGAGCACTTGTGTACACACTACTTAGTAATAAAAAGAAAAAGAAACACTGCGCATTTCACAGTATGTTTTTTATGCTACCACAACATGACTGTATGTCAAATGGCCCCATCAAAACGTCATGTGGCCAAGGGAAGTCCTCTTGCCCTGCCCTAACACACATGAGCACATGTGCGTGCAGTCACGTGTGCACAGGCACACACGTGCACACATGCACAAGCACACACACACACACACACACACACACTCACACACACATGCTGCAGGAAACTGGCTGATGCTGTGGGGTCTAGACTACACAGCCATTCCCCACTTCCGTCTCTGAGCTTTCTCATCTTTCTGGGTCCTTTGGCCATTCCTGAGCAGCTTCACCGATCAGAGGAACAGCCTCCTGTTTCATCAACCACTTCGTACCCAAATACCCTTTCCTTGCCTGGTGGGCACTGGCATTTACTGGAGTTCATCCACAAAGACTCAAACAGGAGAAATTCACAGGACTTTTCCTTTCTGGTGGACTCCATCTCCTCTCTTGTTCTTTGAAAAACAAAAATTCAAGTACCCTGCTCATCAGCACACACTTTTCTCTGCCACAATCAAGCCAATGACTTTGAATGCCCCAAGCGGCATAGAAATCTGAGCTAAGGAATTAGCAAATTCTTGGACTGTCATCACCCCCTTGCATTTTGTGACCAAAACTACTTGTAGCATCCAAAGGAAGACAGCTACTGCCTCGGATGACTGCAGATGTGAACAGCCTCCTGAAATATAACAAGAAGCCCCAGAGCAGCCTGGCACCCCAGGGCACTCCATCCTGAGCTTTCATCTTTGCTACAACCAAGCAACACCCTCCCTGGGTCTTAGTTTTCTTATCTGTAAGGTAAACTTCAAGATTCTTTCCAGTTCCCAAGTTCCATAATCCCACACTCCTACTGCTGAGTGTATGTAATGTTTATTTGGAGTGAAAGGGGATTATTATTTTAAGTTATGAAAGTTGTAACAGCAGTTTTGAATGATGTCACATTAATTCATGGATAAATGAGTTGTCATACAAGGGAGACTTTAAAAACAGGATTATCTTTTGGAGGGCGGGTCCCTTGTAGTACAGTCTTTCCCTGCTAGGTAAGTGTTCTAGGAACCCACTGGTTTTTTTCTGGAAGTTTTGAGAAGGTTACATCACAATTTATGGAAGAAACATCCTGAGTTGTGGCAAACAGGTGACTGGTTCTTCCACCATGATGATACACCTGCTCACACTATGCTGAGTGTTCAGCAGTTTTTGACCCAAAACAACATGACTCTTATGCCCCACCCTCCCTGTTCACCTGATCTCACCCCCAGTGATTTTTATTTTGTTTTCCTGGGTGAAAAAAGTCCTCAAAGGAAAATGTTTTGCTGATGTGGAAGAAGTGAAACAAAAACGCCAGAAGTCCTAAAAAGGCATCAAAATTGATGAGTTCAAAAACGGTGGAAAAAGCATCTCAGTAGGTGTATTGCATCAAATAAAGAGTATCTTAAGGTGACTGAAGTTTACACATGTAAGAATTCATACACATTTTTATAAATAAATTCCAGGTTTTTGGGGTTCCCCCTCATACAATTGCCTTAGCATGATTTTTATAAGGAAAGGTGGATGATATGGGAAATATTCTGTCCCCAAAAATACATGTCTTGAGCACATACCTTCTTTCTCAACTTTACAACTGACAAATGGAATTTTGTCTATTTCTTCCCAGACTGTGGAGGCAGGTCGGGGGACCACGCCGCCACCCCCCGCCTCCCCCCCCACCCCACCCTCCACCCCACCAGTCCTCCCCGAACACAGATGCCCACAATTCTCAGCAAAAGGGTCAGGGGAAAGCAAGCAGCAGTGCCTGGGGACTCTGGGGGAGCCAAAGCATCCTCACTTGCAAGATTCACACCGCTGTATAGGGCCTTCACAAATGGTGATTGCTGGCTGTTTAAACCATCAGGTGTCACTCTAACCTTTCAGCTTTAAGATCTGGTAGATACAGGGTTGGAGGTGTCCTGGATCAAGAGTGTCCAAAACACCTAGGGTACCAGCACATGCGAGCTAAACTACAGATTTTCTTTTGGAAAAAGAGTCTATATAAAATATATGAACTTTGGGATGAATGTGGCTCATAAATTTAAAAGTCGCTACTGAGGGCTTCATTTTCCACCCAATGTTTCAGGGTTTGATGTTAAAGGATGGTTTTGAGGGATGAAGCAGGGAACAGGCATATGTGGCATGGACTTGAGTCCCTTGAGTGAGGTGGATGGCATCTCCCAGGGCCTTGGAATTCACCCTTACCCTTAGTTACAGGCTGTTCAACAGGGTTGGCTGGGAACTCCCTGCGCATAAGCACCAGGTGTTCAGACCTCCAAGTGGGGCACCTTTACTGGCGTGTGGAGACTGAGGACCCTTGAAGGCCAACAAGTTATTTATAGGACTTTTCTGATGTGAGTCCAGGAAACCATTCCGTGTCCCCTTTGTTTTTCTCTGCAACTGGCCAACACATTAAGTCCCAGGAACAGATCTTAAACCCAAATTGTGAATGTCTAGGTCACAAGAGGACAGGAATTAATCAGACTATTTACAAAGCCCTGTCAACACATGCCAGAGAGAACAGGCCAACCAATGCCAGTGACATTTTGTGAATTTCTTGTAGCATGTTTTGTCCATTATTTTCTTATTAAACATTCAAATCCTCTTCACGTCCTCTGAAACAGGATTCTGTCGTCTGTTCACCCACTGAGGCCTGATAATACAAGACACATGCCCGGAGCCACTGGGCTAGATGTCCCCAGGGCCTGGTTTCACCACATCATACACAACACACAGACACACACACCAGGCACACATCACGCAGATGCCACAAAGCGTGCAAAGCTAGAAGCCTCTCCTGAGACTCATTCCCCTACCCTCAGTCCCAGAAGTCTTAAGCTCTCCCTGTCGAGCTGACTTGCCACAGCTTCAGCATAAATTGCCTGATTTTTACAAGAACTTTCTTGTGTTAGCATGGCAGGTGCCACCCCATTTTTTGAGTAGAGAAACTAGACCTAGATGAAAGAAGCAGCTGGCCCAAAGTCACCCAAAACACCTAGGGTACCAGCACATCCAAACTAAACTACAGTCTTCTTTTGGAAAACAAGTCAATGTGAAATATATCAACTTTAGAATGAATGTGCTTCATAAATTTAAAAGTTGCTGCTAAGGGCTTCAGTTTCCACCCAGTGTTTCAGGGTGTGATGTTGAAAGGATGTTTTTGAGTAACCAGTCAAGGTTTGAGGGTAAAAACAAAGACAGAGTTCTCTCCCACCCATGAAGGAAAGGGGCTCTTTCTGGCCTGTGGAGTTGACCAGAAGCCTGGACCTAAGCTCAGCTCTAATGTGCCAGTTCAATGACTTACCGCTGTGCACCAGTGCCCTCCTTGCCCTCTATGCAGTCAGAGTCTGGTAAACTCACAACCTATAAAAGCCACATTCTGACAGGATTTTTGCCCTGATGCTCAGCTGTCTGCTTCTGAGACTTAGCAGTTAGCAGTGCTATACTGAAGTCCACTTGTGGTGACTCCTGACAGCCAATTATTAGACATTCAAGAATCTTGCTAGGCAGGTGTTTAAAAGTCGGTAATTTGAATTTGACCATGGTGTGAGTATTTATACCATGAAATCCGGCAAATGCCAAATGACACAAATAGAACTGCTCCCCTGCTCCCCCAACTGCTTGCCAGAGAGAATCACTTTGACTTCAATAAAACCTCTGACCTTCATGAGCAGAGGGAATTCCTCACAGGGCCACTACTTACAACAGTGACCAACCAAAGTCAATTCTGGTAAATCTAGGAAGAAATGGGGCTGTTAATAATTATATCAATCAGGAAGTTAACGGAATCCACAGGAAGTTCGGAGAATCAGAACCAGGAAACAGACAGAAACAGCAAGACAGAGCATGCCAGATCATGCCTTGGAATTCTTCCTACCATGCCAGTGGATGCTCATTGCAGTCCCCACAGCCCTTTGGCCCAGGGTGGGGCCCTCTTCTGCTAGAGAAAATTCTAGATGGTTCCTGCTTCTTGGCATCCCTTGTCCCAGTCTGAAGAGGAACATTTGATTAACAGTCTTTAAGCCATATAATTATAACCCCCAGCAATCAGAACCATTCTGTCTTTTTCTGATTCCATAGCAGGAGGTGAAAGGCTCACGCACTCGTGAATTTCCCATACTGTCAAAATACTAAAAAAGCTCACTGTGGAGAGATTTTAGTCAAGTCTATTGACTGTAGAGTTGATTGATCCTAGGCCAACAGAGGAGAGTGAGGGCCTTGAAAAAATCCTGTCCTCAAATCCTTCTCCCACCCTGATAAAAATTCTCCCCCTCCTCTGCTCACCTAGCTATAATTTTACAATCAAAATTTTCCTTTCAGTCAATAAGATCTTTTCCTGAAATGGAATAACACTCCCATTTCTCCAGGTCTCAGTGGCATGCCCGTCACTCACGCCTAGTGTGGATCGATTTAATCTGACATTTTACTCTTATCCCCTTGATTCAGTTCAACTGAGAGAGCTAGAACAAGTCTTAATTCACATGCATTAGTGGGAGAGTTAAGCATGGATAATACAGAACAGCAGGTAACCCAAAAAATATGTCCATGTGGCTCTGGGATATAGCATGTGAGTCATTAATTATACAAAGAAATTAGAATTGCCTATGTAAATTGTGACCACACGATGGATAGAGACAGGACTGCCATAATCGTCAACTCCAGAGATATTGTTCAGCCTACAGATCACAAAATCAGTGGTACCCCTGGAGTTATGCAGTTCTCAGCCCATGTAACTGTTATATGAAGGACTTGGTAGAGACTGTTCAGGGCTATTTGAGAAGAAAGGAAAGATGGCTAGGGAGAAACAACAACCAAAGTTCACATGGAATTGATCACAGCACGTAAAAAAGACAGTACAAGACTTTTCTTTTCTTTCTTTCTTTTTGTTTTGAAAGCAGGATTTATTGAAAGGATAGAAAAGCTCCCATAGTGGGAGGGGACCCAAAGGGGTTGCCCAACAGTACAAGATTTAATACATGGAAGTTAAATGTACACATAGCACATGAACACCTAGAATAAGGCATTCTCACATTCATCCAGACCCATACTGATTTACATATAAAAAATCAGAAAACAACCACAGAACTTCTTAGTGTTTAATTATGCCCATGAAAACAAAAGTTAGGGGTTATTTTCTTATTTGGGGATGGGCTGGTGGAAGAAGGAGGGATTGCTGGACAGGTGGAACAAAACTGAGCTGCCCATTGATACATTCCTCAGTCTGTTGAATCACTGAGAGCTGAGAGGAGTGAAGCATACAGCCCTCTCTGCTTCCCTGCAGGCATGTTCCTTTACAACATGTGAAAGGAACTCAGAGAGTAACAAGTACCCGATGCAGGGAAACTTTGGTCTCTAAGTGGTCCCATGTTTGTAGCCTGTTGTTGATTTTAGTCAGAAGAGAGAAGGCCATTTTACTTCGGAGGCCATGGAGGCAACCTTGTCTTGGTTTTCTGGTCATCCCAGCAAAGTTGGCATCCACAGCAGGAGTCTGAGCTCGGCCCGGCCCAAGCCATATAGCAAGACCTTCTAGGGCATGTAATGGAGCCCCATCAGTCTCACAGCTGGGCATGGTGACCCCGATCTCTCTGGTTCAACTGGAACCAAGCTGGGTTTAGACTCTGATGAGTCTGTAAAACAAGCCCTGGGTTTACTGTTAGGAGACCTGGGCTCTAGTCCTGCCTACACCCCAACTCATAGAGTGGGTTGAGAGCCCCTTCCCTTTCTGGGCCCCCGTGGGAGACCACTCGGACTTCACTTTTGCTCCTCCCCTGCCATGGCTGTCAAAGTGCTCAGGCAACTCTGGAAGGCCTGCGCCTGGACCCGTAACTGCACATCACCAAACAGCACGAAGCCAAGCAAAGACACATGGCGCTCTGTTCCCATGTGCTTCCTTCTTTTGTCACCTTTCTAAGTCCCATTGCCTCAAGGTCAATCCAGGCTCCAGGTAGCATGCCATGCCAGGAAAGACCTCACAAGGATTACAACATGAAAAAGGAAACCAAGCACCTACCTGAAGAAAACACAGGAAAATACATTTTATAATCTAGCAGTGGGAAAGGTCTTTGTAAACATGACACAGTACCTCAATATTCATAAATATGAAGTTGATTAAGTTAACTAGATTTTTATATGAAGGAGAAAAGCACCAAAAAGCAAATGGAAAGATAAATGAAACCTGGAACAATTTTTGGAATTCATATCACAGCTAAAAGATTAATGTTCTTAATGCTTCAAAAACTCATTTGGGGTTTGAGGGGGTCTAATAAATGGCATCCCTTTTCTTGCAAAAATTCCCTATTAACAGAGGAGTAGGCAAATAAGGACCCAAAACCCAGCTTTAATACTGATGGAGCCACTGGAGAATGCGATTTTGGTGTGAAAATTGTATGCCTTCTAATACTGGATGCCAAAATGAAGCATATCTGCCCACTGAGTCACAGGCAGCTCTAGACACCTGCAGGCCTAGAGGTATAGGGCATTTGCCACCAAGCATAGGGCATAGCCAAAGTTCACCAAAAGCACATGTTCTCTTCAGGCTGATCCCAAAGAGCAGGGAGGCAGAGGGAAGGGGCTAAGCTAGAAAAACAGCACCTCCTCCTCCCAAACCTAAAGATCAGATCACTTACTCATCCTCCCATAGCTGGATTGAGGGAGGGGAGGGGGGGCCAGAATGAGGACAAGATTTACATTTACTGGTGCCCCAACACTTGGAAATATAAAGCATGAAGAAGGGAAATCCTTCCCTCCCCACAGGTCCCAAAGAATCAGAATAAAAAGAGCAAAAATTCCATAGAAAAATGAAAAGAGATTATGAACAGTGTATGGGCGAGGAAATTCAGATATACACACAAATATTCTCATATAATGAACAAAGATGCAAACCTTTGTTCATTAATGAGAATCCAAATTAGAACTCCAAAGAGCTATCACTATGTACTTATCAGACTGGCAAAAATAAAAAAACTTCCTACCAAACTGAGTTGGCACAGGTGTGGGGAAATTGGCATTTTCTTGCATTGCGGGGGAGACAGCACAACTTTTATAGAGGACACTGAGGCAATAGGCATCAGAATTCCAAAGGAAATAACTTTTGACCCAGTAAATCCACTCCTAGGTATGTATCCTACTGATTTGTGATATGTGGTACTCATTGCAGCATTATTCTTGTAAAAGCAAAAGATCAAAACCAACCCAAATATACAGCAATAGAAAACTAATGAAATAAAAAGTGTATCAAGACAATGAAATTGTATAAACCTGTTACTACATTTAGGCAGTTCTGTATGTCCTAGCATAAAATGATCTCCAAGATATGAAATACAGACATAATTTTTATATAGAATACTACCATTTGTTTAAAAATATAGAATATACATGCTTGAATATGCAGAGACTCCTTCTAGAAGTTCATAGACAATACAAGGAACGCTAGTTGCCTTTGGAGAAAGAAACTGGAAGAATGAGGGTGAACTTTTCACTTCATACCGTTTTTTGCCCTTTGAATTTTACGTCATGTATATGCATTATCAAAAATAAGTAAATAGGATATATTTGATGCTGATTAGTTGTGTAGAACAGAGAATCCTAGGCATAGAATGAAAACTCATTACAGGTAAGCCCAAGACCATTTATAATTCCCTCCCTCAGTCTACTTAAATTAAATCTGATTGATAGGTCCCCAAACTGAATGAAGGATACCTTTGTTCTTACCAGACCTGGCTTGCTCCAGCTGGTGAGGGAGACAGGAAAGTGGCTACATCCCTCAGGAAATAGGAGTCTTTGCCTCTGGAGAGTGTGTCTTTCTGGTAGTACAATTGTCAAGCCAAGTGCAGCTCCCAAGAGACAGCCAGCTTTCTTCCCTGAAGTCATCCAGCCCTGGATAAAGGAGCCATCATGGCAGAGGGAAGATAAGCAAAGTTTGGTCACAGTGTGAGTGGCCTTTGAGTTCTAGAAGTTTCTAGGAAATGTTGTAGCAACTCAAAACCAGTTGGGATTATAGGCCCCACCCATTTGCACCACCACCATCCCCTCATCTCTGCCCACACTTTTTCCTTTTATAGTTGACCGGTGAACAACATAAGTTTGGACTGCACAAGTCTACTTACATGAAAATTTTTTTCAATAGATATATTGGAAACATTTTAGAGATGTGTGACAATTTGAAAAACTTGCAGAAGATCCACATAGCCTAGAAATTTTGAAAACTTTTTAAAAGGTATGTCATGAATACATAAAATGCTCATATATGTAGATAATAATCTCTTTATAATTTACTACCACAACACATACACAAATCTGTTAATTAAAAAGATGAAATTTTTCTAAACTTATGCCCACAAACTCTTACAGACTGGACATGGCACCATTTGAACTCAAGAGAAATGTACACAAACATAACAATGTATTATAAAATCATAACTGCATAAAATTATGGCACATACTCTACTTCTTTAATAATTTCTAAGCCACCTCTTGCTATTGCAGTGAGCTCAAGTATTGTATACACTTAAAATGCCCTGTGACACTCATCATCTCCAGGTACACAGTTCATCTCGTCAGTAAATTGCATATCACTGGAATGATTTCTGGCAGCTCTTGCATATTTTTCATTGTGTTTAGTGCAATATCACAAACTTTGAATAACATCATGAGACCCATATGAAGTGCCACTAGAGAAGCTGGAAGTTCTCCCAAAGAAGCAGAGAAAAGTCATGACATGACAAGAAAATGCTGAATTGCTTGATAATTACCATATATGAGGTCTACAGCTGTGCTTGCCCACCATTTTAGACAGACAATTCATTTCGTAAACAGGTGTCCAACTTACGGTATCAATAACTACAGTACAGTACTGCAAGTATATTTTCTCTCCCTTACAATTTTCTTAATAAAATTATCATCTCTTTAGCTTACTTTATGATAAGTATATAATATATACAGCATACAAATTATATGTTCATAGACTGTTTATGTTGTTGATAAGTCTTCTGGCCAACCATAGGCCATTAGTAGTTAGGATTTGGGGGTGCCAAAAATTATATGTGGATTTTCAATTGCATGGGGATTGGCATCTCTAACCCCCATGTTGTCCAAGAGTCAGCTGTGCTTGGTTCTGCCACCAAAAACCTCCCCAGTTAGGAGTATATTTCACCAACCACTCTCTAAATGTTACAAGGACCCTTGACATGAGTGAGGTAGGCCATCTGTCTGCTTAACATGAGTTTTATTTATCAGCTGCCTCACTGGGATCTGTTGCCATGAAGGAATGGAAGATGAATATGTGCAGGTTAATTGAGGAAGAGGCCACTTTTGGAGCAGGACACTTGGGGGAAGAGACAGGACTTGGGGACCATCAAGATAATAGGTTTTGAGCAGCCAGGAGCCAAAATAAGCACATGGAGAGACAAGTGCAAAAGAGGGATCAGAGACAAAGACAGACCTTGCCAACTAAAAGGTGAGACCTTTTTATGCAATTTTTACAGAAGACACAGACATATCTGAGAAATGGGACAAAGTGTGTGATTCAAAGCTAGCAGTGAAGACAAAGATCCTTTAAGCTCACAGCCTCCTGACTGTTTACTTCCTAGCTACTGTGGCAAGTGCTGAAATCACCCTCCCATCCTACTGGAATCTGGAGAAAATCACCCCGAGAGGAAACCACAGCAAAGGGAAATTGCTCATGGTAAGCCATTCATCAGCAAGAAGCTTCAGTCAGTTCCTGAGCTCCACCCCCAGAGCCGATGATGTTCCAAAAGAGCTAGTGCCATGATGCGTGGTCCCTGACAGGAGCAGGAACATCTGTCACCACTGAGAGATCACAGTGAAGAAGTCACGCAGCATCAGTGGCCCCACTTTGTGAGCACATGAGTGTGTGTGTGCGTGTGTGTGTGTGTGTGTGTGTGTGTGTGTGTGTGTGTGTGTGGTATGTGCATGTGGGTGCACACTCATGTGGGTTTTTCACACAGGCGGTCACTGCCGCAGACTTTCCTGGCTTCCATCATTTCTGCCATGGGCGTTGGACGCAGCTGCAAGAGAAAAGAAAGTAACATGGCCTTACTCCTACTATGGTGCAATACAAAAATGACTTCACTGACTTCAGTCATCACCCCCCCTTGCAAGAAATTCTTATACCATGAATGCTATGCCCTCTTCCATTCAATTCATCTTTCCAATAGATCAGGAGTTACAAACCTACAAAAAAGGGGTTACAGGGGCCTGACTGGGAACATATATGTCTGAGGTGTGTCAGGGGTCTGTGGCAAACCGGAAAGCATGTGCCTCATAAAACACATCCAGAACTCATATTAAATACCATATTAGGGCCGGGCTCAGTGGCTCAGCCTGTAATCCTGCACTTTGGGAGGCCGAGGTGAGTGAATTGCCTGAGCCCGCAAGTTCGAGACCCACCTGGGCAACTTGGCGAGACCTCATCTTACAATAAATCAAAAAAATTAGCTGGGTGTGGTAGCGCACGCCTGTAGTTCCAGCTACTTGGAAGGCTGAGGCGGAAGGATCGCCGGAGCCCAGCAGGTCGAGGCTGCGGTGGCCGGGAGCGGCCACTGCACTCCAGTCTGGATGACAGAGTGAGACTCCAACTAAAAAAAAAAAAAAAAATGCCATATTGACAAAATAAAATACTCCATAGGTAAGCTGTATGTTCACCAAGGCTGGTTACAATGAAAACTAAAGTTCAAGATAAAAGTAATGGCAAATAGCACTGTAATTAATAACCAGGACTCTATGATAGATAGATAGACATACAGATAGAAAGAGACATACAATGTGAGATAAAATCCTCACAATAATCCCAAGAGGGAGGTGCTACTATTATTCATGTTACAGATGAGGAAATTGAGACACAGAGATGTTAAGTAGTTTGGCCAAGGTCACACACCTAGCAGTACCAGAGTTAGAACTTGAACTTAAATAGTTTGTCTGCAGATGCATTAAAATTGGGCTTCTTGTGAATTAAAAAGCTACAAAGGAACTGGGCTCTACTACATGGGGGCATGATTATTTATGTCTTTGTGTCCATCCTAAGTGGCACAGAGTCTTGTGCACACTCCCAGGAATTTCCAATCCCTATAGAAAACTAATCCCTGCCAATAAATTCTCTCTTTCCTCCATGGAATTTGCTTGATGGATTAGCTGGGTACTGTCTCCATTCTCTGCTTTCCATGTGTAGATGGACTTGGTGACCAATGAAAGTCAATGTCTTTCTGATTTGACAGCCAAGGCTTTGTCATGCAGGCCACATATATTGTGGAGGCAGTTCTGCCATCTACCATCTGTGTGACCTTGAGCAAGTCTCTGAGCCATGAGAGTTTTCACCTGTAAGAGGGTCAGACGGAAGGAGATGATCACTTAGCTTCCTCCAGACCTACAAAACAAGATAAAAATAGGGTCTTAGGGCTTGTCCTAGTCATCTCAGGTCACTATAACAAAATACATAAACTAGATGGTTTAAATGACAAACATGTATCTACACAGTTCTGGAGGGTGGTAAGTCCAAGGTCAAGGTACTGGCAGATTTGGTGTTTTGTCAGGCGGTAAGACCTGTCTTCCTGGTCTGCAGATGGCTGTCTTTTTGTCAATTTCTTCCTTGTAGAGAGAGAACATGCTCTGGTCTCTTCCTCTTCTTTTAAAGGTGCTAATCCCATCATGGAGGCTCCACCCTTATGACCTCATCTAAACCTAATCACCTCCCAAAGGCCATATACCACTATAATACTGGGGGTTAGGGAATCAACATGTGAATTTTGGGAAGACACAAACATTCGCTCCATAGCCAAGCTGAGAGAGGAGTGCAGCCCCACAGCTGCTGAACAGCGCATCTTGAAAGAGCATACCATGCTTATCACACACCCTGGTTATAGCCTCCCTCCCTTCCTTTTTGTCTGGCCACCTGCTTGCTGCCTGAGGGCGTGTATTGTAATTCTGGAGAGCCTGAGTCCTCTCTTCCAAGTCTCCATTCCCAGACCATTGCGTAGCCCAAGCCCTCACACCCACTCTTCAGGGAGAGTGAGGACTTTGAGCACAAGCCAGAGGGTAACTGGAAACCCCTTTACTCTTGTGGTTCCCAGATTCACCCCCTGAGGACCTGCATATTCTAACTTGTTATTGTACTCATTTGTTAAAAGCCAAATAAAGAACTTGCACCTGAAAAACACTGAACCTTGTACGGAACTTGGAGTTCCAGGGTGTGAAACTAGAGGTTAATCCTATACTCCTGCACTGGGGAAACAGCTGAGGAACCAGAGAAGCAGCCTTCCAAAGCACACAGCTGGCCCTGGATGTCTTCCCAGCTCTGCTGGAGAAGGAAGGGTGGATCACCCCACAAGGGCCAGACAGCCAACACCTCCCAGGCCAGGGGTGCAGCCAGAGGAATCCCACAGCCTAAGATCCCTGTCAGTCCTGAGGCCTGGCACACAGGTTGGGGAAGGAATGGAGACACTATCCACCACTAGCTGGTGGTAGTACTTTAAACCTCTCCAAGGGGCATAGCTAGTGGCTATCATGACTATGCCAATAGCCAAAGAGCTGTTTAAGTGGCCAATGATTCAGGTATCTATTGTTGGTCAATGAGCTACCCCAGCCTGATAGTACCCAACAATGATCATTTATTATCTATCATTATACCTCATGGTTCTAGTGATTGGCTAGGCTCAGTTAGAGGGTTCATATCCAGGTCTCTCACACAGTTGTCAGGCAGCGGCTGGGGAAGATCTCTTGGTGTCTAGTGATGGAGAAGACTGGGACCTCCCCTGCAGCTGCTGGCATGGGCATCTCCAACATTGCCTCTCCTCGCAGCCTGGACTTCCTCACTTTAGTCTTTACTAAGGTGCTGCTCTGTGATGGGAGATTCTTGGGGGGATGAGAAAGTTTAGGCCATGATATCCTCCCTTCACTAATTAACTCTCATTCAAGAAATAGTGCTCAAAAGATCAAGAAAAACAAAAGAACCACAGGAGCCAGCATGAGGCAGGCAGTGTGGGCAGGGAGGGTGATATGAGTCGATGTCAGCACAGCAGAGGATGATCCACCAAGACCATCCACTAGGAGTGGGAAAAACTTCACACCACTGGCACTGGCTTGGGTACTGTTCTTCCTCCCATTGCTGTTAGCAAGTGTGTTTGCTTTATTTGTGTTTGTTTTGTTCTGTCTCGATGTCAGACTGGAATGAGTAGAATGGGCAATGCAAGTAGTGTTTGGACTCTGGAGAAGGAATTAAGGGAAGCGATATAGGGTGAACTGGCTCCCCTTCCCCAGTTTTAATTATTTATTCTTCCCGTGGAGGGTTGAAGTTGACCCCACCCACCCCCAAGGGTGGCTGAGAAGACCAGAGCTAGTATTTGGGAGGCAGGGAAGAGAGCCAGCAAAGAAGACCCTGTCTAAGTCATCAGAAACTGATATAGCCAGGGGGATCCAAGCCAAATCCTTAGATAGTTTTGAGAGTCACTCAAACTTGCCAAACCAAGCTCCAAGGCTGAGCCCAAAGCATACAAGCTGGCCAGAAAGTGAGACACAGGCCAAGGGTCAGAGATGGGCTGGAACTGGAATTAAACAAGGGATCCCTCGTGAGCAAGGTGAGAAGAGTGTGAAGTGCTTGGTTTGGGCTTTATTGGACTTTACCATGTGGTGCTTGGGTGAGTCAGACTGTAAAACAGCTTGCTGTCTGCTTAAATAATAGCAAGAATAGTAAAGGTTCATTGGGTACAGCAAGCTGTCTGCTAGGTACTTTCTGTGCATATTTCCTTTAATCCCCTTAAGAACACAGTGAGGGGGTTATTATTTCCATTTTATAGAAGAGAAAACTGAGGCTCAGAACCAGGAAATTATCTGTTCATGATCAACAATTAAGTGGCAAGGCCAGGACTATGACCCCCTCAACAGTCTGGCCCTTCCCAAGTAACTGCTTTCATTTGGGCCCCCTCATGGAATGTCCACAATGGTCCTATGATGTTAGTGCCTTTTACCCTTTTCTCTTAATGAGAAAATGCAAGATAGATGGCTGGCCTGATGTCAGACAAAACTGGTAAGTGGCACAACAGGGATATGAACCCATTCTAATTCCCCAATCCAAGTTCTTTCCACTGTCCCAAAGACTTATGAGAAAGGGAGGGCAGTCCCTCCTCTTCAGCCCTGGTACAAAGTTAAGGAGGAAAAGAATGTAAAACAGAGCTCAACCTCTCCCCAGAGGGGGGAAGAAAATAGATCATTAATGGAGGTGAAGGCCAGGGTAGGGAACAATGCTAACCATATGCCCTCTCCCATTTTTCATTTAAAAAAGAAAATCACCGATCATTTTTTTCAATTACCTGTCCTAAATTGGGGAAGGACCAGGTACTCCAAAGAGCTAGACACCTGCTCCCCTCACCGTCTGCTTCCAATCTATTATCTGGCCTGGCACATGTCTGCAGGGATGTTTGAAAAGGGCCTTCCTTGCAGAGTCAAAAAAAAAAATTCATTGTGATTACAGAAAGAAGCGCATCTGCTAGCCTGGATTTGTGGGAGAGCCCATAATCCCTGCATTTTACCTCCTATTAGCCTTCTTCTCCAGGAAAGAAATGTCCTTCTCTTTAAAGTTGAGGCCATAAAATTGTGACAGCTTGCTTGCAAACAGGGCTGATTCTGGAACATGAAACAGCCCTTCAGTTAAAATATACAACTCAGGTGTGGGAGTGAGAGGGCTGGGGTCTTAAAACTGAATCAGTTGTTAGTTACATTTTGTTTTATGGATCTAGCTGGGCAGTTCCCTACTGTAGAGCATCACTAATTCCAACATTTTGGACATATTTCCCATTAGCCTTTTATTTGAAATTTTATGCTTCCCCTCATAAAAACCTTCAGCAGATTAATGTGCTTGGGATGTTTATTTATAAGTACAGCTGGTCTCCCTTCGAGTTGTTTTTATTGTTGGGTTGCCTGAGTGTGCCCTTTGTGCAGGAGCAAAAGGGTGGGACTGCAACCCAGCAGCCAGCATTATCTCAAGGAGATGAGGAGAAACACAATGGGGGTGGATGCTATGGAGGACATCTGATGGCCTTTGAGGTTTGCCATGCAGTGAGGCCCTCAGGAGCTTCCTCTTGCTGGGTGCTATCATATGCATTTAGAATGGGCGCATGTGGTGGTAGGTACAGAGGGGACTTGAGACAGCTTTCCTCATTTCTCAGAGGGGCCTGTCCTGTGGCCCCTCCCTCAACCCCTCGAAACTGGCTTGACTCTGTTCCAGCAGGAACCCCTCTCCTTTGAACTGAGAAAGAGGATCAAGTTCTGACCAAAATTGCCAGTACCACTCTAATCTTGGATGAAAAAAAATCATTACTTATTTTACAAGATACATGATCATCAAATGTCTTATAAATTTCTAAATTTGTACCATTCTTTCCTCCATCCTCCTGCTTCATTATTTTTGTACTTAAAATGAACAATACCATTAAAGTTTTAAAGCCAAGTCTTTATCAGGCTTGTGTGTGTGTGTGTGTGTGTGTGTGTGTGTGTGTGTGTGTGTGTGTGTATAATTTTACTAAGGGTCATCAGAGTGTATATTTTAATTGTATATTTTGCTTTTTAGGTCTCTTGAATTATAGGATCACTCCTTTGCAACATTACTGATGACTATTCCCCCGCTTTGGTATCTTTCCCCAGGACTAGAGATAGCGCTACCCTTTGATTATTAGAAAGTGCTACTTTCTATTGGTCTCAGATCAGCCTCTCAGGTCTTCTATTAATCCTACCCCAGCCTTCTGGGACACATATTCTGTTTCCTCTTTTTTCCCATGAGATATTTGAGGACCAGGACTAGTTCCCCAAGTCATCCTTTCCCTGAACAATATGTCCTGGTGTCCTCTCATGCTATGAGTGAAATCCCAAATGTGTTTTTCAAATTAAATCTTTTTTGTCTTCCTAGGACCAATGGGTTCTTCTGTCAGTAAGACCTTGAAATGCTTGTCAAATATGCCAGCCATTAAGCAGTTATTTACTCTTGGCAAATATTAGCTTTGAACTCATGCTTCTGGGCTCCAGAGAGAAATATTTTTTATCAGTCAGATGCACTTCAATTACACAGACATTATCCAAGGCAAAAGATGCTGAAACCAAAGAAAGAAAGGGAGAAATCTTCATACCAAATGGCAAGAGATTGATACTGATCTTGCTCTTCCTCTCAGAGACGTTTGATGTCCAAGAGCACAAAAACGTACAATCCAGGAATTAAATGTGAAAAACCATGTGGCCTTTGGAAAGACAAACACCCCAGCCACCTCCCACCACCCCCACCATGAGCTCTTCACCTTCTTTCTATGTAATTGGTGCTGCTCAAAGGCCCTCTGAGTCTCTGCAAAATCCAAAATACCAGAGGCTAAAGAGAAGCAGGGATAAAAGCAACTGTGCTCATGGCCTTGGGCCATGTAAGGGAAAAGTTGAACAGTTGTTGATATAAATAACCTCTTGAAAATACTAGTGATGTTAACAAGATGTAGCTCTGGGACCTAAAACTTTCTGTCACACACATGGCAAAGACAGAAGGCCCTGGAAAATCAGGAAGAACAGAGACCTCCTCCACCAAGCAGCTGGGTCCTGGTTTGCACCACACTTTTGGACTCCATGGGCCAAGTCAATGCTGCACTCCTGATGAGGCATTCTGATCTATACATGACCTCACTTCCACCTTCCCCATCTACCTAGTTAAGCTCCTGGGTACAAGTCCCTCACTTTCCCAAGACTGTCCAAGCTTACAGATAATAGTTGCATAGGAGATAGTTGCATAGGAGAGAGGAGGCCTTCTGTAGGAAAAGTCTGGGAGCAAAGCAAGGTCATTTCTTATGCCAGCCATCATGGAGTTGGTACTCAGAAAGGTGAGGGGTCAGGATGGACAGGGAAGATGTTCTAAAGACAAGAGGTCTGAGAAAAGAGAGGTATTAAAGAGACAGTGCTAGCCGGGCTCGATGGCTCAGCCTGTAATCCCGCGCCTTTGGGAGGCTGAGGTGAGTGGATTGCCTGAACCCGCGGGTTCGAGACCCGCCTGGGCAGCGAGACCTCATCTCTACAATAAATCAAAAAATCAGCCGGGCGGGGTAGCGCGTGCCTGTAATTCCAGCTACTTGGAAGGCTGAGGCGGAAGGATCGCCGGAGCCCAGCAGGTCGAGGCTGCGGTGGCTGGGAGCGGCCACTGCACTCCAGTCTGGGCGACAGAGTGAGACTCCAACTCAAAAAAAAAAAAGAGACAGTGCTTTGGGTAGTGGAAGAGTGGGAAAAGTACTCATCAGTCAGCAGTATAGTTGCAGGAGAGGAAAGCACAGAATCATTTTGTAAAATTATCTGGCTTAGAAATAGATTGGGTCCATGCAAATATCTACACTTTCCAAAGTTTCGTTAATTTCTGTGGTGCAGGACTCCAGTATCTAAGAAACATTTGCCATAATACTATAAGAAAGGGATTGGCAACAGTGGAAAACTGCAGGGGGCGGGAGGGTAGGATTGGCTGTCGGAAACTGCTAGAGGAGGGAGGGGCACACCTCATCAACAAGGGTACCTGCATAATCAATGTTTATATACCTAACCCTGAATTGTACCCCACATCTTTAAAATAAAAAGAAAAACAAAAAAGAAATGTTTGATGCCCCTCTGAAAGGCTGGAGTGTGTTTGATCTCTCCCACTCTGCACCAGTGTTCACAACGATCTCTCCCAGCACAGGGCAACACCCTTGGGATTCTTGGCCGTGATTTCAGTGAAATGAATCCTGGGAGGTTCCTTCTTTCAGTTGTCATAACCCAAGGACTGGGTTCCTTCCTTACAAGAAGAAGCAGAACTACACTCCTGTCTCCTGGACTCTAGACATTGCAGCCCTTGTGCTGTGGAGCCCTGATTAAAGTGGTCTCCACCAAAATCAAATGATTCATCCAGCTCACAGGAAGAAGGAAGGGTATGTAAAGAAGGAGAACTCAAGAGACTAATCAACAGCTGGCCTTGCATTAAAAAATCATCTTTTCAGAATTGCTTCTGATTAGAGATGTAGACCTGGGAGGAACTGCAAAGGACAGAGTTTGATTTCAGCTGATGGTGGATTTCATAGACAATGTGAATATAGAGAACTTTTGTTCTCTTCTACCTGGCCCTGAACCACAGACTGCTGGAGAGGAACAGGTCTCTACAGGCCATCAAATCCTTCCCCTGCCACTGGGAAAGGCAGGGGCCCAAAAAGCCTCCTCAAATCAATGAGAGCCTTTTGCAAAACTGGGATTTATAAAATGAGAGATGGCTTCAGGGAGAGGTCCCAAGCTTCTCACTCTCCCAGTGGGTCTGGCAAAGTGGCTGCAGTCCCTGGAATTGGCCCAGCCTCATGTCCACTGAAGTGTCTCATGCTGCTTGTCGCATGCGAGTTCACTCAGTGAAGGCAGAGAAGACCAGAAAGTTCTCATGAGGCGGTCATTCGCATGCATGCACACACATAGGCATCGATATACACTCAGTTCAGAATGTCTTAAGAGCAATCACACTCCTCCAACTTACTTTGGGGAAACTAATTCACTCACTTGGCTGCATAATATTCCATCATGTATATGTACCACATTTTTTTTTTATCAAGTCCTCTTTTGATGGGCAGCACAATAACCTTACTTTTAAAAAATTGACTACATAAAATCAGAACAGAGATATCCTGGGTAAAGAAGAGGTCATGAGACAGAGCTGGGAGTCTGAGGTGGGGGAACATTTGTATCCTTAACCTTGAATCGTACCCCACATCTTTGAAATAAATAAAACTAGTTGATGTGTCTTACTTATGAGGAAGATGCTAAATGAGAAAGAGCCAACCATCCTCCACAAAAGATTCCCATAGTCAATGCAGAGTCTTTGTGTATGGTACCATGTATGTACATATTGGGGAGGTATGAATTTGTGGGAGGCAGGGTGATAACACGGCATGAAGTTCTAAGAAAAGCAGGCCTCACATGGCTCTTGGAATTGGTTATGTGCTACACAATACACCCAGGCCGACTTCTAGGGCTCCTACAGTCTCCAAGAGTATATGAACAACAGGCTGGTGGCACATGACCAGGAGGAAGGGAAGGGAGAAGCCTGTCTCTTTGGGTCTGGCAAAGTGGCTGCAGTCCCTGGAATTGGCCTGGCAATGCTTTTGGGGGTGGTCAGGATCTGTCTTGACTTGTCTCTCCTCCAAGGAGAGACAATTAAGAGCTCTGGACTATTGTCCCACAAGATGCAATTCCCTGGGGCACTCCCATCTAAAGATAGCCTCCTCATCCCTGATCCAAGCTCCCCCACCTCAGACTCCCAGCTCTGTCTCATGACCTCTTCTTTACCCAGGACATTTCTGTTCTGATTTTATGTAGTCAATTTTTTTTTTTTGAGTTGGAGTCTCACTCAGTCACCCAGACTGGAGTGCAGTGGCCATTTCCGGCCACCGCAGCCTCGCCTGCTGGGCTCCGGTGATCCTTCCACCTCAGCCTTCCGAGTAGCTGGAATTACAGGCATGCGCTACCATGCCCGGCTGATTTTTTGATTTATTGTAGAGATGAGGTCTCACTGCCCAGGCGGGTCTCGAACTCGCGGGCTCAGGTAATCCACTCACCTCGGCCTCCTAAAGGCGTGGGATTACAGGCTGAGCCACCGAGCCCGGCTGTAGTCAATTTTTTTAAAGTAAGATTATTGTGCTGCCCATCAAAAGAGGACTTCATTTTTAAAAAGTGGTACATATACATGATGGAATATTACTCAACCATAAAGAAGAACAAAATCATTAACTTCAAAGCAACCTGGATGGACTTAGAGTCTATAATACTGAGTGATCTATCACAGAAACAAAGAACAGAGTATCACATGTTCTCACTCATAAGCGGATCTTGAACAGTTATCATAATACTATAAGAAAAGGATTGACAGTGGCAGGAAACTGCCAGGAGGGGAGCGGAGAAGCAGGATTGACAATAGTGAGAATCTGCCTGGGGAAGAGGAAGGGGCACACCTCATCAACAACGGTACCTGCATAATGAACATTTGTATATTTAACCCTGAATTGTACCCCACATCTTTAAAATGGAAAATAAATAAATAAATAAATAAATAAATAAATAAATAAATAAATGTAAGGTTATGACGCAGCTATCAAGATTGGAGGTTTTGTTTTTTTACAAAAGAATTTAAATTACCCATTGTATTGTCCTTTTAGTACATATAGACCATTAGATTTGTCATCCCATCCCATCCAGATAGGTTTTTTGAGATGATCTTTAAACTATATACAACAATTAATGGAATATAGGGAAGTAGTGTCAGCCTCAGTGGATGGTGGGGACCTGTAAGATCATGACAGAGAAAGCTTTGTAAAGAATCACATGCTGGGGAGGGAGGGGCACACCTCAGCAACAAGGGTACCTGCATAATCAATGTTTGTATACCTCACCCTGAACTGTACCCCACATCTTTATAATAAAATAATAATAAAATTTATGCTCAAAAAAAAAATCACATGCTGGGCATACTAAAAGTGTTGTCACCATTATTCCTATGAGGCCCCCACTCCCTGGGGTCTGCACTACCCTGGGCACTCTTCCTGGCCACAAAGATCATCTGTCTGGACTCCAAATCCTGCCCACAGAAGGCTGACCAGAAGAGATACCACTGAGTCCTACAAGGCCCTGGGAAAGCCTCTCCACCTCACTGGGTCTGACTCCTATCTGCCCAGTGAAAGGATTCTATAGCTGTCAAAAGACAGGACAACTCCGAGTCTCTTTCCAGCCTTATGCTCTATAAACCATTGGTCTTGTGTTGTCCATCGATTCCCTGAGGAGGATGAAGGGCCCTAGAGGTGTGCAGGTATAGCTGGCCAGAACTTTTAGGTGGATGTGACCAGATCTGAACGGGATATATAATATTTATACATGTGAAAACAGTCCCAGGCAACAAAAAAACGACCAACAGCACCTCTCTTGCAGGTTCTGAGTTACAAAAGGTGAAGGGAACTAGAATTCTCTAGTTCATGTTTCACTTTAGATTAGAAGAAAAGCCACAGAAAAATAAACCGTGTCAATCAACCCTGCTGTGTAAACAAGTGGTTGATGATAAGTCATGAGACAGTTTGCATTTCTTTATGGAGTGGCCAGCAACAAAGATCCAAAAACAAACCTTCTCTTTATGGTTATTTGGAAAAGGAACAAGGAAAGCATTTGTTTTACCTCTGGGAGCTGCTACAACTAGTCCCTGGCTCCCCGAACAGCACTTCTAAGCAACAGTTCAGCAACAGCCTGCAGTGGGCTTGAGAGAGGCCCTGTGAGCCTCCACCACAGAGGCTGGTGTGAGGCTTCCACCCTCAAGGCATGACAGGGATCTCCTCCTGAGGGTCCTGCTAACCCATAAGGCACTTCTGTGCAAATTAGAAAAAGAAAGCCCTATCTTCAAGATGCAACTCCGACTTGGCAGGAAGACTGCACCTTGTGCAAATTAGAAAAAGGTACCCCTTCCTCCTAGATCAGTTTTCTGCAAAGTTTTTCTATCAAGTGCCTGACAGTAAATATTTTAGGCTTTGCAGGCTATAAGGTCTCATTCACAACTACTTAACTTTGCCGTTGTAACACAAAAGCAGACATAGAAGCACATCAACAAATGGGCCCAATTGTGTTCCAAAATATTTTTATTCACAAAATCAGGTGGTAGACCTTTGCCAACTTCTGCTCTGGATGGATGCAGCCCAGCTCCAGAGCTTGACAAATGGAACACTGGCTAAAACTAGACCACCTGTCACCTCTTTAACTGGTTACCATTGTGCATAGCCTATATAACCCTACATGGTGACTCCGCCCCCTGAATTCCAGAGATACCGGGGACCCAAGAGGACAAACTCCTTGGACCTGGGATGGACTACCCCAGTAAGTCTCAACATCCTTCATCCCCCCCCCAATTTCTCTTGATTCTTACTCCAACAACCTCCATCCAGATCTTGAGCTCATGCCAATCAGAATGCCAGCTCCTACAAACCCAAAGTCCTTTTCTCATTCCTCTGAGAAGCCTCTAGACAGTGAACCGAACTGAGCTTGGCTTTTAAAATCAGACTTCTTCTATCACTTGAAGAGATAAAGACAAGGTCTGCAAAGACAGGAAGTCCACCAGAGTCAAGTCACAGGGATTCTCAGTTGAGTGAGGCTGCCTGTCTCCTGAAGCCTCTTCTTTGGCAAAATGCCACTTCACCAATGAATAATTGGTAGGAGGGAAGATTAAAACCATTGGCAGAAACAAGTTATTTCTGGACACCTTCCAGTTTTTCCCCAACCAGTCATCCAATTATAATTAAAATATGGTGGTGGTTTCATGCGAACCATAAACAGCCCACAACCTTGCAATACAAGCAAAGTCTACAGAAAATCCATTTCTTACAGCACCAAAGAGCAACAGCAGCAGTAGTCCCCAAGAACACTGGTCTGACTTTAAGTGGAATACTCTGTTATATTATTCACCCTTGATTTGACCTTCATAAATACCAAAACCTTACCATCCTGCATCCTGACATTTAATTCTTTCCTGTCGTCTAATGAGGCCACATTTTGTTGGAAGGTCGCTTGTCATTTACAACTCTGAGAGAGACATATCATTTTAATGAAGCTCCTAACTCAGACTGAGCAATGAAATTGTGGACAAGATTACAGCACGTGCTGGCCTGGAGACAATGGAGGCTCTTGGACTTAGCCAGGCCTTTGTGGGATCATACTAAAAGAATGAAAAACAACTGAGGGAGGCTGGCATTCCTGCATAAGCAGCAGATTCTGGCTGATGTCACTCTAAATTCAATTATCCAGAAGAAAGTGTGGATTCATGTTAATATATTTTACAAGGTCCTATAATTTATCATCTTTTGTTTTTCTTTATGAATAACAGATTTTTCCTCAGTTAAAAAGCACATTGGGGGTTGGTTGGATGGAGAAAAACCAAGAGTCACTTCGTTGTTTTCTTAGTTGAAAAGAAGGGCATACAAATTCTTCTCCCTAAGACAGCTTGGCCAGAGTTCAACAGGGAGAGGTGCTATGGAAGGGCATGGTGGGGACATGGGTTGCATATGCACCCACACTTCACAATGGGAGAGGAGAATGAGGCGAATGGAAAGACTCTAGATAATAATGATGGATGGTGAAGACCCCAAGTCCTGCTCTGACCCACAGAATGTGAGGGTACAACCTTTCTGAGCAGCAACAAGAGATTTCCAGACACTTCCCAAAATTCAGTTCAGGTAGATGTGAGCCTGCATGTAGGAGTGAGGATTCAATGTCTACCATATGGAGCTCTGACTTGGTTGAGGAAGGCAAAGCCCCTTTCAGATAGCTCATTCATGACACACTATGTATTCAGTCATTATCTCAGAACTCATTTCTCTGGCAGGGTCCAAAATTTGCCCAAAGACCTCTGCGACTCTCTTCTCCTGGCACACACATAGGGGCAGTTCCACACCGGTCTACTTCACACCCCTGAGGTTGATGCCACCCTCCAGTTTGGCCTGGAAATAGTGTACCGTGTTGTAATTGATGCAAATCTGTTCCAAAATATCTGTGCAGGCCTTTGGTGTAAGAATGTGAAGAACTGCTGGCAGCTATTTTCTCAGATGGAGAGATGGGAACAAAGGAGAGAGAGCTCCAGAGAAGGCAGGAGATTCTCCCATCCTAGTAGAAGTGGGCCTGTCTGTGGAGGAGAGAGGGGGGTACTTCAGATAGGCTGAGCTGGTCTGGTAAGCTTTTCCTACAGTGAGGAGGACAGACTGTATTTTCCAAAGATGAATATCTCCCATCCGACATGCTCTTCTGCAGTGTGGTGTTAACGTTCTGCCATACCCTTGAATGTAGGAAGGCCCTTGATCACTTTGACAAGTAGAATAACGGTGAAGATGGTACAGAGCTAGTTCTGCTTCCCACCTTTGGTACATTGGTTTTTGGGATACTGTCTCTGGAAACTTGGTCACCTTGCTGTGAGAAGCCTAATCTACTTGGAGAGGTCAAATATATTTGCTCTGGTTGGCAGATACATTAGAACCCACTGATGGCCACCATAAATCGTCAGCCATGTAAATAAGCCATCTTGAATGTCCATCCCAGTTGAACCTTCAGATAACTTCAGCCCTAACCACCATCTGACTGCAATCACATGGGAGACCTAGGGAACCATCCAGCTGAAATTCATCAACACATAGACCTTTGAAAGATAATAATAAATAATAATAATTTTCAGGGAAGTTTGTTGTATAACAAGAGATAACCAAGACAATGCTACTCAAAATATATGGTAAGATAGGAGCACCAACAAAACAGAATGGATGCTGACTGGTAGTAGGGTTGCAGCAGGGTCCTTAGAGACCTCCTGCTGGGCCACATGCTGCTCCTTTAATTTCTGCATTGTTAGGAGGTCCAGCAATGACTGTAAGGAGGGGCCAAGGCAGTAGAAGGGCGTGCAGAGACTTTGGGGCAGCAAATGTTTCAGTTTTTTCACAGCAGTTATGGATATACATCTGAGCACCAGCTGGGCATCATCTCTGGCATCCTCACTGGGCAGTTCATACCTACACCCTTGCTGGACTGCATCAAATGTGGGATGGCCAGGACAAAAATGTAGGTGCCACTCCTGGGATCCAGGAGTCTTCTGAGAAGCCAACAGTGTCACCTTTTTAGAACATTTTAATGATTGAGTTCTATTTTCACAATGACCTGATAGGTAGATTTTACTGGCTCCCATTTGAAAGTGAAAAATACCTGAAGTCCAGAGTAGTTAAGGGGAGATGGAGTCAATCATGGGAAATATATAGGTTGGGACACTTTAATTTTAGTTCTGATTCTGACACAACCTCACTCTGGGACCTTAAGCCAGTGTTGTGACTTCTTGAAGCTTCTTCAACTTTAAAGTAAGAGAATGGAAAGATAATTCCCAAAATTACATTACATTACACTTTTCTCTAACTGTGTGACTTGTCTGGCATCACAAGGAAGGGAGCAGAAGAATCAGGACATGGCCTCAAGACACTTGACTCCTCACCCAGAGTTCACATGACTGCCCCCGCAGCAGCCTGCCTGGGACAGCTCCACCTCAATGTGAAATCGGGCAGCCAAACCCTATCCCCAGCTCAGGGGCAGGAGAATGTCTCCAGGTCCAAGCCCATAGGTAAATTTCCCTGCTTGTGCTTCTGGCCCTGGGGCTTCCATCCAGATATCCAATAACTGAATCCCCACCCTCATGCTGTGAGCAACTCTCAGCCATGAGTATGTAGGAGCTAAGTGGAGAAGAAAGAGGAGGAATAGAAAGAGAGGAGATGAGGTGGGAGTTCACTCTGAATTTCAGCCAGATCTACCCAACTTAACTTGGAATAAATCCTGCAGCCACCACACAGGAAGCCACTAATCAGGGCAGACAACTGTCTCATTCAGGGGTTCAGGGCCCCTGTCCTGACCTAATCCAAAGGCAGCATCAGAAGGTGATGAATCTCTCCTGAGATTGTGTGGTTTTCAGTAAAGCATTCCAGAATCTGAAACCGGCTTCAAAGGAATGTGTATCTGCTCACTCCCTCCCTGACTGGGAACCAGCCCAGGGCACCTTATTCTTATTAGGCTGGAGATGTCTTAGATACTAAGCTTGAAAAATGCACTGAGGATTCTGACACAGATGGGGAATGGTGTGGCTATGCAGAAAACCCATTGTTGGCAGCTCTACACTTTCTCTTAGAGACTTTTTTGAGGCAAGTAATAGAATTCTCCATCTGACATTTTCCAGCTTTGAAACAAAAATGAGAATTTTTTATCTCATAAACTTTCCATACCTGCAAGGGACAGTATGGGAACTGAAGCATCCATTACCTGCTAAGGGACAATGTGTTCAATACCAGAATCAAATGTGAGGAAGAATCCCTAGACAAAGAATCAAGAGTGTTCAAAATATGCTGTCAGAAAAAAGGAGTCTGAAGTGAGAATCATATTGGAGAATCTGGAAAGAACAGGTCATAATGAGCAAATATGACTGGTTAGGAATGTGGACACATTCCTGAAAAGGGCATCGACATCCCCTGCTCTTTTATCTGCAAGTGCATGTCTGTGGTGAGCAGAGTGAGAAAGGACATCTGGGCCCCTAAAGTAACTGGGAAGAAACTGGTGGATATTATTTATTTACCCATAGCTGACTTGGATATGAACAGGCTCATAGTGGGTGTCTCATCATATGATGGTTAATTTTATGTGTCAGCTTGGCTAGGCTATGGTACCTAGATATTTGATCAAAACCTGGTCTAGATATGGCTATGAAGGTATTTTTTAGATGTGATTAACCTTTAAATCAGTAGACTCTGAGTAAAGCAGATTACTCTCAATAATATGAGTGGGTAATCCCATCCAATCAATTAAAAGCCTGGCATCTCACAGGTAAAGGGAATTCTACCTCCAGACTTTCTTTATATTTGAGCTGAAACCTCAACTCTGCCCTGGGTCTTCAGTTTGTTGGTCAACCCTACAGATTTTGTATTTACCAACCTCCATGATCATGAATCGATTTTTAAAAGAAATCTCAGGTAGATAGATAGATAGATAGATAGATAGATAGATAGATAGATAGATAGATAGATACTTTTATTTATTCTTTTTCTCTAGAGAACCATAACTAATACACACCTCATGGGGACAACCTTGGTATGCTAAGCCTCTCCTATAGGAAGAATAAAACAGCATCAATGCTAGGAAGAACCTATGGCAATAGACAACAATGCCCAATCTAGAGCCCAAGTCCTGCAATTGTCTTGCTCAGACACAGTGAGGGATGAGGCGTTCACTGCCTCCAGAGGCAACTCTTTCCAATTTGGGGCAGCCCTTACCATGGACATTTTTTGTTTTATTGAATCAAAACCTGAGTTCCTCTGACTGGTCCTGGCATTTGTGGACAAATGAGTGCTGAGGTAATATTCATACCCTCAGAATCCTGGCTACCAGGAGGGAACCATACCAACATCTTCCTCTTACATCTACACCTGCAAATTTCTCCATATTGACACTCATTTTCGTCTCCTTCTTTTTAAATTCCAAGGAAATGATCTCCTTCTTCTTTTCCAAAGATCTTCTAGTACTCTTGATTCATTCCATTTTCCTCACCTCCAGAATTTAACTCTTGATTTTTTCATGTTTCCCCTTCATACCTAACTCTGACTCCTCCCTCAAAACTCAGCTTCCTAAAAGAAGACTTTCTTCTCTTTACCTATTTCTTTTTTTTTTGGAAGTGGAGTCTTACTCTGTTTTCCAGGCTGGAGTGCAGAGGCACACTCATGACCACTGCAGCCTCAACCTGCTGGGCTCAGACGATCCTTCCACCACATTCTTCTAAGTAGTTGGAACTACAGGCATGCACCACCAAGCCCAACTAATTTTTTTTTTTTATTGTAAAGACAAGGTCTCACCAAGTTGCCCAGGCTGGTCTTTAACCCCTGGGCTCAGGCAATCCTCTCACCCTCAGCCTCCCAAAGTGCTGGAATTACAGGCTTGAGTCACCGTGCCTGGTCAAGAGGCCTTTCATGACCTCCAGGATCTATAAAGTATCTCTCTTCTGAATTCCCATAACTTCTGGTATTTTTTTCTCTAATAGAAAATCCCTTTTCAAAAGTATGTATTCATTTCTATCTCTCTTTTTGAATTATGAATTCCCAGATTATTGAGACCATGATTATTTATCGGTGTCTGTATTATGTACTCCAATGACTGACACAGGATAAACAGTCGGCAAGTGCCTCACTGATGAATCCCACAGTTTTGGGTTTTCATTCTTTCTATAATACACTTTTATTATTCATTCAACAACTGTTTATTGAGTAGCTATGATGTGCCAGGTACTGTTCTAGAAGTAAGCAATGACTATAGCAGTAGATAAGGCAAATGAGGTCCCCACTCTCAAGCTTACACTTTTGTTGGGAGAAACTAATGGTAAAAAGTAAACAATTATATAATATAATCTTCTGATGATAATAGGTACTACAGAGAAAATAAAGCAGAGTTGCAGTGATAGAGAGGGACTTAGAAGAATAACTACTACATAAATAAGTTTGTTATAGAAAGCTTCTCCCAAAGAGGTTCCATCTGAGTGGATATATAAATAGTGAGAAGGACCCTGTATGGAAAGCAGGTGAGGAAAGAACTTTCCTGGCAAAGGAAATAACAAATGCAAAGGCCCTGAGGCAGGAACAAGCTTAGCATGTTGCGGGAAGAAAAGATGTCTGTGGCCAGAGGATAGCGGAAAGGAAGTGATTGAAATGGTGTGAGTTTGGCTAAGTCTGTAAGCAGATGACAAGAACCCTGTGTCAAGTTCATTGACCAGCACCTCTGATGAATGAGAATCTCAGAATGCCCAGCAAATGTAGACATTCAATCACGATCCTGTTCTCTCTCCTCCCCTCCCCTCCCCTGACACATTTTTCCTGCTTGATTTCATCTCCTATTCTTTAAACCATGTCCTCTTCTCTGATGATTCCCAAATTTCTCATGTCAATCCAGACCTTTCTGCTGAGCTTTAGAGCTGGATACTCAATTCCTGCTGGACAGCCTGTCTGAAAAAACCACTGGCACCTCACATTCAACATATAAAACCGAATGTGTTATTTCATTCCCCCCACCAAACCTGCTACTTCTCCTGGTGAATGGTATCACCATCTATCCAGTTTTCCAAGCCATTAACTTGAGAGTTAAAGGTGACTCCAACCTTCCCTCCTACCTTCTCATCCGATGATCACTAAGTCTTGCTGCCATAAACTGTTAGGATTCTCCCAGTGATAAGGTCACTGCCCTAACTCAGTGCTCATTTCCAGCCTGAACTACTCAAACATCCTCAATTGGTTTCACTGGGCAAATCAACAGTCTATCAAGAAGAAACCTCAAGTAGCTCCCCTTCCATCCACCCATGTTTAGAGTCTTACTAAAAGAAGCATTTTCCTTCTTCTCAGGGTGAGGAGAATGTACTGGTGTGAACACAGCTGGCCCTAGGGTAGCTGCTTCCAGAGCTTCTCCTGAGCTTGGCTCCTCCAGGCATCTTAGGGATGCATCATCCTTACATTCTCAGGTCTGCTCAGAGCCTTTGGTCAATCTTCCAATCTGGAAGGCCTAAGCATCATCTTCTTTCACTCAAGCCTATCAGAGGGTCCTCCTGGTCACAAAAGAATGGAGGCAAAAAAAGTTCCCCAGATACCCTGGTGGACTTCAAGATATATTTGCAGTGCCTTGTGCCCTCTGGGGGAGTTGGCCTGACCATCAGCACCTTGGAGAGCTCCAGCTCTGACCTCTGATGGGGAGCTGACTGGACCAGAATATTGCATTCTTCAGGTAGTGGGGGGAGGGGGGAGAGTAGAAAGGGATGCTGCTGAGCATCTCTGTTATTCAGATACTCTGCCCAACGATTTTGTGATTCTGAAATCAACTCAGACTTGGGCTTCAGGGACTCCACTGCCTCTGCTTATGTGGTCCACAAGAGGTTGTAATCATGGTCCTGAGTCCGGGCCAAACACTTTAACACCAAAGACTAGTGTTCCCCAGGATTATGGACCCAGACTACACAGGATTCATCAGCTTTCATGATTTCATTTCAGGGTAATCACCCAAGACAAACCACCTTCAAATTTTACCCCATCTTTCCTGACTACTGCCACTGTGCTTCGTGCAGTGTTCTCTCTGTGAATGTTCCAGCACCCTCTCTCCTGCAACAAAGGTGAGCTGTGCAGTAAGGATTTCAGGGATGTGGAGGCATCAGCTGACTTCTGGGTCAATTCAGCAGGGGCTTACCCATTTGGGGAAGAGGTGTTACCTCTGGTCCCATACCCAAGGAACTCTGAGGAGATTAATACAACCAGCAGCAGCTTTTTATGCCTTCTGGACCAGAAACCACTGAGCCAGAATAGAAAGGAGGTGTGAATCTTCCAGTGAAGACTGTATATTTCTGTGGAGAAAGAGATGGTGTCTCTCTCTGGAATTAAGTCAAGTGCTCCTGCACTCCCCTTCTGTCTTTCCTCAGGTCTCGCTCTGCATGGCCACATCCCCTTCAGCCTGCCTGTCCCTGTCATGGCCCTCCTAGGTTCGTGCTGCTGAGTACTCGCAGCCTTCTACTGCTTACAAAGTGTTTCATGTTTCTCCAGTGTCTCATCCAGTTTCACAATGGTTCTGGAGTGTGGTTAGGCCTTTTTCATTATCCCAGCTTACAAATGAGAAAACTTCAGATGAAACTTAGGTGGCTTGCCTAGACAAAAAGGACTTCTGCTTCCCAGAAACTGTTCTTTATAATTTTTCAAAAACCGCCATCCTACTAGGACCCCACTATAATGCCATGAAACCGCTTAGCCTGGGCTTGTAACTCCGCCAGTGAAAAAACATTACCCCCAAAAAAGAAATCTACCTTTGTGGAATTAGACCCATCTGTCTGGAGTATGTCAAAGCCCATCTGTTATTCTCTGCCTGCAGAACACAAACAAAAACCCAGTTTTCTGGAAATGTGTCAACAGCTTCCTCTGAGGTTTGTAAGATTTCCTGGGGACATTTCCACCCCCTCACACATAAAGGTCAACCAAGGCTCTAAGAGAAAGAGTGATTTTTTTTTAAGACTCATTGGCAAACATTTTTATCTTTCTTTTGTCAGGCTTGCCTTTAACTCTTCATGTACGTCCTCAGAAAGAAGATTCCGAACCCAGTAATGGGAGAGGTGTTCGGCTGTGCCCTTGTGTCCAAACTCCTGAGAGACTTGGCCATACAGGGAAGATGTTCCAAATTAGCCAAGAAAATTGTGTGTGGGTTGGGGAGGGTTTGCCATCTGCAGCTGCAGTCAGGAGCAGCTGTGATGAGGCATGTGTTGGTTTCAAAGGATAACATTTTCCTTTAAGTTTGGTTACAGTACATCACTTCACATTGAAGTGTCAGCCATACTGGACCAGCTGAAACTCAAGGCCACATGGAATACCCTGAGTTGAAGACCAAAAAGCTTGCATTCTTCTCTCTCGCTTTCTCTACAGGCCCCAGTATCATTTGTCTATGAGTCAAATGCTATAGCATTCAGAATTAGCAAACATTATTTAT
Organism: Cephalopachus bancanus; assembly: GCA_027257055.1. Lineage (NCBI taxonomy): Eukaryota > Metazoa > Chordata > Mammalia > Primates > Tarsiidae > Cephalopachus > Cephalopachus bancanus. Next base: position 11,334,791 of record JAPVLO010000046.1, on the reverse strand, counting down.
ATGGCAGGAACACCTTCTTCTCTAACAGGACAAAAAAATTGTCTATTTTTAATTACCTTTGAGGCCCAATTATAATTTACATAATAGATGTGTTCTTGGAGGCGAGAGGGCAAATTGTTTTCTGTGTATGTGAATCAAGTCCTATTTGAAATTTGCTCTTTAAGAAAGCTCAGCTGTGAGTCAGGCATGGTGTCTCATGCCTATAATCTTAGCACTTTGAGAGGCTAAGGCAGGAGGGTTGCTTGAGTCCAGGAGTTCAAGACCAGCCTGGGCCACATAGAGATACCTTGCCTCTATAAAAAAAAATCAAAAAATTTATCTGGATGTGGTGGCATATGCCTGTGCCAGCTACTTGGGGCTAAGGAAGAAAGATTGCCTGAGCAATTGCCTGAGGTCAAAGCTGTGGTGAGCCATGATCAAGCCACTGCACTCCAGTCTCGGTGACAGAATGAGACCCTGATGAGAGAGAGAGAGAGAGAGACAGACAGACAGAGAGACAGAGAGAGAGAGTTCAGTTGTGAACCTTTTTATGGAGAGAGGATCTCTGTTGCAAGTTAAAGAATCACTCATCACCTTTCTTAGTTAAGGGTGGTCAGACAAAGGACTTTCCCAGTCTCATGAGGCAGAAAACAACTTCACCTAAAAATATGCCACAGAATGGGGGCTCTTTCTTCACTTTCTTTTTCCTAGGGCAAAACAGGTCAGACAACCCAGTCCATCTGAATACCTCAAATTTTCTGTTTCCTCTCCTCTCTTCTGAGGGGCCCTGTCCTACATTTCCAGCCTTCCAGGGCCTTCATACTTTCTATACCCTATAGAAATGCCTGGTCTCAAAGAAGAGGCAATACTAGCCACTTACCCCAACATGACAGTCCCTAGTGCTTCTTCTGGAGAATCGGCCTTTCTATTCTGAATTGCAGCCAGTGCAGGAAAGGCTCTGACTCCTGAGAAGGGCTTTCAAGGCTCCTTGGATGAGCAGGTGGAGGAAAAAATGCCTGGGGACAGAAAAGTCCGGTGGGAACCATTAGCCTATTCTCCCTACAAGTAAGAGCAACCCAGAAAGAGCTACCTTAAGATATGTGGCAGTGTCCTGAAGTTAAACTGTTGCCTGGAATTGGGTGTTGAGCACACTCCAGACTAGAATATGGGTTCAGGAGTGAGAGGTTGAAGGAATGACTGCAGCTGCGGTGCATGAGCTTCCAACAAACTCAAGAACAAGGCCTTTTCTTGCCTTCTTAGGTGAAGAGTAGGCAACTTGGATCCTCTTGTAACACTCACTCCCTAGTCGTGGTTCACCAGGGAGGTGCCATCTGAGGGCTGGAAGTCCATGGAGATCACTTCTGCAGCCTGTGGGAGGCACAATATGAGATCGCCCAGCCGGGAAAAGCAGGAGTTTGGGAAAGGAAGCTGCATAGTTCTTGATATTCAAGCCGAGCACTTGGAAAATGACCCATCATCTTTGCCTTAAACTTTTCCATACGCTCAACATTATTAGAATTTCTCCTTAACGACACAAATCATCCTCAGGATCCGGGACAGCTGTATGAAAAAATGTTCTGTTCTCCACCCTTTCCCTTGAGTTCTTATAATGAAGGTGCTTAGTTAACACAAATTACCAGCTTTGCTTTTTACTTTTCTGACATATGAACAAACATAAAATCACCATTACTATATAGGCCTTGCTAGCCAAATCCATTTCAATTATCTGTCACCAGGGCAGAATTCTCTCCGTGAGATGGGAAGACACTAATGGAGATTTCCGGGTTGTACTATTAATTCCAGTAAGCGGTCTGTTTCCTGCTCATCACTGAAATGTAAGAAGATCTCAGATATAAATCGAACTACAGAGTTGGGGTGTCTGTTTAAAAAAACAGATAACAACAAACACTTTTTTACTAGTACAAGTTAGGGAAAAAAGATAGTGAATATAGTTGAAAGAAGTCTAGAGTTGTATGCAGAAGGTCCAAGTTCTCACCTCAGCCCCCCACCAATTTTCTGCCTGGTTTTAATGTGTCTTTGCCACATTCCAAGCCTCAGTTTGTTCATCTGTGATATACAAGAGTGGTCTCAATCAGTGTTTTTATATCATATGCTTCAGACCCCAGAGACCCACAAAGTTACTTAATGGGCTTCAGAAATATTTTATTTTAAAACTTACTGTTTAAAAAATATTTTTACTTACACTGGGATTTAAAAATATGATAGTTGAGATAGGCCATTCCTAACACTGTGACTGACAACTCCCGTGGCCAGCTTAGCTTATTTTTCTGGATTTCTCAATACAGAGCTCCTCCTGCCACTTGTGTGATTTGTTGAAAGGCATTGAGACCACACAACAAACTGTCACAAAACAGTAATCATTTGCCTCTTCTCAGAACTGTAAATGAGGGTTTTCTCCAGGCTGTGAAAACAAAATACAAGATGGAAGAAAACTGAAATAAGACATGGGTCCCCATAATGCCTAATTTCTAACATTGGTGCTGATTGAAACAGCCTCATTGTGCTTTTTTATTTGTCATAAGCTTAAGATTATAAAATAACTACATTTGTCAACATGAATGAGTTTACTTATTTTAAATCAACAATTAAATAAATAATAAATGAACATGCATATCTTCATCAAATAATGTTTTGTGTGTTTTTGTAGCTTAAGGTTCCATATACAATTTCATTGGAAAAATGGTTCCAGTCCTTTACAAAGTTTGAAAACCACTGGAATAATTATCTCCAATTTTGTTCCAGCAAGAGGATATTTTATTCAAATCCTTCTCTGGGGATAGAATTGTATGACTTCAGGAAGTTTCTGGCTTAATCAGAACATTCATGAGAAAAACAAACAAACAAACTTGATTCCCACATCTCCAGATTGCCCTGAATAGCTTTGTTCCTTTTCCCTGGCAAAAGAATTCTGCCAAGGTAGGTTTCAAGGCGACCCTAGTACCCATGTTCCACGACAGTCGGTTACTGTGTTAGATGCAGAAGGTACCAGAAACATAGATTCCACCTGTGGCTTTCACAACCTGGTTGCAAAGACTTACCTACAAATGGCAAACAGTGAGCTAGGGAGGATGTGATCAGGAGGAGGAGACAGCCTAACCTCATCTGAGCATTTCCTCCATGCTAGGCTCTGAGATAGGCATATTACATATGCCACTTTATTTATTCTAGTTACTGCAACCCATAACTCTTTGCAATATTGTTTCCCTCTTGCAGAAGAGGTTATCGAGGTGGTTACACAGGTGGTAAATGGCAGAAGCAGATTTCAGGCTTCCACCACCTCCTCCCCACAAAAACAAGCTGCACTACACACTCTCCAGTGTGTGGTCCAGAAGGAGGGTAATTCATGGAGACCACAGCAGTCAGGGAAAGCTGCAAGGAGGAGATGGTGTCTGAGCTTGATCTTGAAAGATGTGCAGATGATGGAATATTACACAACCATGAAGAAGGACAAAGTTATGAACTTCACAGCAACTTGAGTGGACTTAGAGGCTGTAATACTGAGTGATTTATCACAGAAACAAAGAACCAAGTATCACATGTTCTCATTCATAAGCAGACCTTGAACAACTATCATAATACTATAAGAAAGGGATTGGCAGTAGTGGAAAACTGCCAGGGGAGGCCAGGGGCAGAAGTGGCAGTAGTGGGAAACTGCCAGGGGATGGGGGAGGACACCTCATCAACAAGGGTACCTGCATAATGAACATTTGCATATCTAACCCTGAATTGCACCTCACATACTTAAAATTAAAAATCTGTTAGAAAGAGGAAAAGAAAGAAAGAAAGAAAGAAAGAAAGAAAGAAAGAAAGAAAGAAAGAAAGAAAGAAAGAAAGAAAGACAAGATGTGTAGAAATTTTCTAGGAGGGAAAGAGGAAAACGTTTCTGGGTGATAGAGACAGTATGAAAAAAGCCCAGAGAGGAAAGTTTCAGGAAAACGACTATTCAGGTGACTGAGAAGCATCTTGTATGGCAGGAATGAGAAGAGTAGGTGAGAGCTCAGGGGCCAACAGGGCAGGGTCGTCACAGCCTAGTCCCTAGTGCTAGAGCCTCAGCCTGGCATTCCTGGCCTCAATGCCACCCTGATCTCCCAGCCTCATCTCTTACCATCCCGGCACAAGGATCCTGGGTGCCAGTGATTCATACTCTCCTCTGTGTCTTTGTGTCCCCTGTCTGTGTACCTGGAGAACCCTCCCTAGCCCATTTCTGCCCGAGGGAGTCTTTACTGTCCTTCCAGCCCAGCCGAGTCCTGCCTTTTATATGCAGCCACCCACACCGGATCTCCTAAACCAGATGTGATCTCTCTTGTCTCTGAATACCCAGTTCTTTGATTGGTTCAAAGTAGAACCTCAATGGATGGTCACACAATTAATACATTGTCTTGGCAAGAAACATTCTTAGAGAAAGATACTGTAATGAAGGCTGGGACATCAACCTCAGTAACATCTCGATACCATCTACACTATCCAGTTAGCATTTCAAACCCGTCAATCCCCAGCCCCTTCCCTATCCTTTATAGCCCCCAGTCCTGGAATTCCTACCCTTGAGCCAAGCTGTACCCATGTGGAGCTGGGCTTGACCCTGGGTGTAGCGTGTTCTGACTCCTGACTTGGCACTTGGAGGACTTTTCCTTTCCCAGTGTCAGAGGCCCGTACATCTAGGAGGTGCTTGGGGGATGTTTGGATGCTTCAGCCCAACTGAGCTGGAGCTGGGTCCCAGAATTCTCTTCCACTGGCCCTGAGGAAAGCATGCAGAACAGCCCTCCAGAACAAAGCTGGCCTTAGTGACCAGCACAGCGTGCCCAGTACATCACATGACTGAACATGAAAGGGTTGAGGAGGATGCTTGCTGGAGAGGCACTTAGCCCAGAAAACCTGAAACCATCCCCTTGACTGAGGGCCGCTAACCACAGCCTCAATGAATGATTAATGATTATGGCCAGAGCTTATTGCAAACAGGCATGTGACAGCAGAGCCACTACCCAACCGCAGGACCTGCCCATGTGATTGATGAGCCACTGAGAGGTACAGGGGGCTGCAGGGGGAATAGGCCAGCTCAGGCTGCAGCTGCCAGCGAGCACCCATTCTTAGGGGAACCAGGGTGATGCCAGGGCCTGTGTTCTGCATGGCAGCTTATCTCACATAAGCCATACAAGCCAACCCGTGCAATCTACCCAGGTGACCAAAGCAGGCCTGGGGGCCTGAGCTAAACACTAATGAGGAGATAAGTGCTGAAAGGATGAGTGTTCTGCAGGGGTCCCTATCCAGTGCAGTGCGTCAGGTAAGGTGACTATAGTTCCGGGATTACAGAGCATGTGCACAGTGTTTTGAGAGACAACTACATCCTCTGTGTGAACAGAGCAGGCTGCAAAAACAAGCTCCCTGGCATAAGACACCACCCCAGCCCCCCCCACTACCAGCTGAAGATGACTCCCCCAGACCCCACATCACTTTTCAACAGGATTTGCAAAGGAGAGAAGAGGGTGGCCGAAAGGACACCCCACTCACAGGGTTTCTCTCTCCTTTGCAGGGCCAGAACATAGCCAGAGAGAAAAGTTGACACTGTGTCCTCACACCATCGACCACTCCCAGACTGAACCCTCTAGAATAGCTAAGCTGGGTTTTCTGTTTCCCCTTCCAAAGCCTGGTCCACTGGGAGGCTGGTCCTGGCTCTCTGATGGACAGATTCGGTACAGACCAGCCAAATTCATGGAGCAGGGATCATGGGGGATGGGGAAGGCACAGCTTCTGCGTTCAGAGGTTTGTGGTCTTGTTAGTGAGACAAGCGTCCCTCATGTGGAAACAGACTCAGACAGAACAAAGCATCAACCCCAAATGTACTGTGGAAAGGGAATGAGAAAAGGGACAGTGGCATTGGGTTGAGAGGTCTCAGGGGGAAGCTGGGGAAACTGAGACGGGTCCTGGAGGCCTCTGATGGGCTGCAGGCATCTTTCCAGCACACAGCTACTTCCCAGTCTGGGCCGCCAAAGTGTCCAAGGCCACCACTTCCCACCTGGGTCTCGAGAGGCACCTTTGAGTGGCCCTGAGGCATCAGCAGCAGCAAGCAAATCCAGCAGGGACCCAAGACCTCTGTGAGATGACCCAGAGAGCAAGCCGGGAGCCCAGGACTGACCCTCATGGGGGCCTGGCTGCTCTGCAGATCTGGCTCCGTTTCATCTTAATACACTCCTGCATGTACCTGATATCTGATACTCGTCCTAGAGCATGCAAATCTAATAAATTCTTGGCTCCTGCAAGTTTCTTTAAAAAATATAAAAGAGGATCATATATAAAGAAGTTGATTAATATACACCCTGCTAAAACAGCCTGGAACATCTGTGTATTAAGTTCATTTATTAAATTACACCAATCTGTATTTTAATGAGTGAAAGATACAGTACTTATTCTGTCATCCATCAAAATAAACTCAGGAAATACTTAACATTATAATCATTTTTCTTGTTTGAACACGAGTTATGAAATATGAATCCCACACTAAGAATGCTGGGCTTGCCGTCATGATCAAATATGTTTTCACAGGTGCAGCAAATATTCAGTTTTCATTTCTTTCTCTGACTGTTGAAAATATAAACCATGTTTTCTATTTCTTCACTGGGTAACTTTGCCTTCCCTCCACATGGCACCCATTATTGCAGACTTATTATCCCACCGTCTTTTTTTTTCCCCCAAACACACTCCTCCTAAAGTTGCTTAGTAATGAAAACACAAGCTTCTGTGGGGCCCCCTCAGCACAAGCTCTTCCCCGGCAGGGATCTTTGGGCTCAGGCTGGGACACTACCCTTTTCTTCCATCCTGATGGCACCCATGTCCTCTTGGATACAGCCTGAGTTCTGGAAGCTGTTTAAGCAAAGTCCATTTGGTCGAAACACAAAAGGCAGTCAAGCCTGAGCCACACCATTGACCTCAGCCCAGCTGGAGGTTCTTTGTGTCCACTTCTTGCCTTCCAGACACCATTCCACTCAGATGAGCAGCAACTTTCAAACGGGTTGAAGCCTGAGGAGCAAGTTCAGGGTTTTCCTTTGTTCAGCTATCCTCAAACCAGAAGTCCCGGGACCCTTGGAGCCAAAGTTTCCAGGGTCTGAGAAAGGACAGTCCCTCTGCCGGGTGTCAGTGAGAGCTCACCATGACAGAGGATTCCGGAGAAAGTCTCGAGCTATATCATCTGCCCAGCAGGGCCAGCCCCACAGGAGGAGGCTGAGGAAGCCAACTGAGAGCTGGCCCAGCTTCTACCTGCATCACTCAGCGGCTCCCCATCACCAGAAGGTAAGTCACACTTCCACTGCACAGCTACTGCCTATCTCTTTGATTTCATTTCTGGCCACGCCCACCTGGTCCCCTAACACATGCACAACACCCACGTAACACACACACTTTACTGTCCAGCCTCCTGCACTGCCGCCTGCTGGTGCACAAACCCCCACAATCTCTCCCACCCCAGGCTTTCCCTCTGCCTGAATAATCCTTCTCTGCTCTCCCTTTGCTTCATCTTGTTAATTACTTAACCTTGATCTCAAGATTCACCTTGGTGGGAAAACCCTGTGAAGGAAGAGAGTTCATTTTAACCACGAGGAGTCAGGGAAATCTCACAGGGGAGGGGACATGGGCCCATGAGCCAGAATTGTCCAGGAAGGGAAGGATGAGGAAGCATTCAAGGTAGAAAGAACCCATGAGCAAAGGCTCACATGGAGCACTAGAGTGATTTGAGGATGGAGGAGAGACAGAGGTAGATGAGTTGGGGCAGGGATGACAAGACAGGGATGAGAGTTTGGGGCCAGATTAGGGAGGGTCCTGTGCACTGGGCTAACAGATCTCATGCTATGGGTAAGGAGGAGCTTTTGATGGGTTTTAAAAATGCAAGGATGTGTTCAGATTTGCAACTTAGAAATTAAGTTTACTTGTGAGTCACCTGAAGCAAGGGTGTTTGCTAAAGAGCCCAGAGCAGGCAGAGAGATTTGTGGGGTACTGCTAGAGTAAGGGATGCAGGAGACTTGGGCCTGGGTGGATTTGGTACAGGGCACCCTCCCCGCATGCTGGGGACAGCACACGGGTGAGGTGCTGGGGGACTTCTGAGGAATGATGCTGATCAGCTAGTCTCCCTCAGACACAGGTTCAGGCCCCTACTCTTCTGGGCCTGAGAAATGCAGCCTCCTCAGTTCAGCCTTTCTAGGCCCTGGACCAGTTTCGACCAGTTTGGCCTGAAGACATGCTGATTCTCACAGGATCTCTAGTTTAGGGGCCCTTCCTTCCCATCTCACTCTTCCCACCCCTCCCTACTCCACATCGACCTTCAATAAAGTCCTGAAACTTCCTGGGTAGTTTGAGAGTGCATTTTAGAAACCCCATAGAAAGATTGGGAAAAGTCACAAGTAGATGATTCACAGAAAGAGAGTAGCCAATAACTAATGCTCAGAGTGATATTCCAAGCAGTTAGCAGCAGATATGGCACAGTTTCTGACCTATCAGAATGGAAGCGGTCAGGCTGCATTACTGGGGCAGGGTTATGAAGGTGCCCTGCAGTGCCAGGCACCCCTGCAGATACCAGATTATGGGAAGGCCCAGGGGGCCCAGTGAAGGGGCTACGTTGGCTAGGCCAGTGGGGAAGAGCACTTAGGGACTTGAGCAGTGACTATTTTAACAAGAGGCTCCTACTGACTGAATATCAGCTTTGTTAATGAGCTCATAATGAGATGTTGAAACTTACCAGTAACTGATGAAACAGAAAATAAACTACCACATTCACAGGTCAGACTAGCAGGAAGATGCACAACCAGTTTTCCATTCAGGGCAAAGATTACCCAAAGAGCAGTCAGCAGACAACCTTGTCGGGGGTCGGCAGTGGGAAAAGTGGGATGAAACATCCTAGGCATCTCAGTAATACTCACTCCAAGGCTTCCACAGGGTTGGTCAAGGATTTGTCAGGTTGCTTCACAGTTCAACTTCTTCCTCTACCCAATCTTACTTCCTCTCTCTTCCCTCCATAGATGCAGATCTCTTTTAAAAATCCTTTTGCTCACTAAACACCACCTCAGTGCCTCCATGTCTGTTTCTGCAACCCAGGGAATGTCAACTCTCACGCATTGCTAGTAGAAGAATAAGCTGGTGCAGCCACTTTTGATAGAAGTGTGATAGCACCTAGTGAGGTTAAGTGTGCATACTCTCAACACCCCAGCAAACCCATGCCTGGGTGTAGATGGAAGAGAGTCTGATGAACCCATCTCACCCACCCATGTGGAGAGGTAGGTGGCCAAATGTGACTAGCCCAGCATTTTTCTGGTAGCAGGCAGGTTTCAGGCAATCTCAGCACCTGTTTGCCAGGGGAATGGGTGTGTAACATTCAGGGATGAGCACATGTTGGGATTCCATGCCACAGTCAGAAATGCTGAAATGTATTTATATATGGCAACATGTGGAGTTTTCAAGCACAGTGTTAAGTGAAATGCAGAGGTGAACTCAAGACAAGAATTTGAGTGCAATTCATTTTCTCAAACAGTGATCTCAAGAAGCTCTGAAGAGAGCTGAGTATCCTTACCATGTTGATTGAGGGTGGCTCCCAGGGTATTAATTGCCCTATACTTCCAGCCTACTTCACTCTTATTTTTTTTTATTTTAATTTTAGATTCAGGGGGTACACATGAATGTTTGTTATGTGGACATATTGTGCAGTGGTGGGGATTGGATCTCGATGGTCCCAGATAGTGAACATTGTACTCCACAGCTAATAACTTATAACTCCTACCCCACCTCCCCTCTTATTTATGTACCCAGAGTCTATTATTTCCATCTTTATGACCATTTTGCTCCTTATATAAGTGAGAATATACAGTTTCTAGCTATCTGTTTCTGAGTCAGTTAACTCCGAGTGATAATAGACAGCTCAATCCGTATTGCTGCAAAGGACATGGTTTTATTCTCTTTTTTTTTGAGTTGGAATCTCACCTCAGCCTCCCAAAGTGCTGAAATTACAGGCTTGAGCCACCATGCCTGGCCTGAGTTTATTCTTTTTTATGGCTGCATAGTATTCCATGGTATATATAAACCACATTTTCTTTTTTTTTCTTTCTTTATTTATTTATTTATTTTTTATTGTGAAGTTGTGGGGTACAGTTAAGGGTTAGGTATACAATTGCGTTTCATTCAGGCACCCTGTTGATATGGGATGTTTCCCCATACCCAGACAGATATTTGCTACTGTTAATCCCATCTCCCTCCCCCCACCATAGTTTCCCAGTGCGGTCAGTCATTTTCGTATAGTATTGCATTGGATGTTTAAGGTCCATTATATGAGTGAGAACATGTGATACTCAGATCTTTGTTTCTGTGACAGGTCACTCAGTATTATAGACTCTAGTTCCATCCAGGTTGCTGCGAAATTCATGATTTTGTTCTTTTTTATGGCTGCGTAGTATTCCATCGTGTATATGTACCACATTTTTTTAATCCAGTCCTCTTTTGACGGGCAGCATGGCTGTTTCCAGGTTCTTGCTATTGTGAACAATGCTGCGATAAACATGCGTGTGCAGGTATCTTTTTTATAGAGTGATTTGTGTTCTTCAGGGTATATTCCCAGTAGGGGGATTGTGGGGTCATATGGGAGGTTGGTATTTAGAGCTTTTAAGAATCGTCACACTGCTTTCCACAGAGGTTGCACTAGTTTACACTCCCACCAACAGTGTAGAAGTGTTCCCTTTTCACCACACCCTCTCCAGTAGCTGTTATTTTTTGAGCTGTTGATAATTGCCATTCTGACTGGGGTTACGTGGTATCTCAGTGTGGTTTTGATTTGCATCTCCCTGATGATTAGTGAGGTTGAACATTTCTTCATGTGTTTGTTGGCTGCTCAGATGTTTTCCGTTGTGAAGTGTCTGTTCATATCTTTTGCCCATTTGATAATGGGGTTGTTTGTTTTTTTCTTTTCTGCATGCTTGAGTTCCTTGTAGATCCAGGATGTTAAGCCTTTGTCGGACCTGGAGTTGGCAAATACTTTTTCCCAGTCTGTAGGCTGTCTCCCTGCTATCTTGATGGTTTCTTTGGCTTTGCAGAAGCTTGTCAGTTTAATAAGGTCCCACTTGTCTATTTTCTCTCTTATGACCTGTGGGTTTCGGGTTTTGTTCAGGAATTGGATGCCAGTTCCGTTTTCAATGAGGGTTTTTCCTTCATTTTCTAAGGTTCTTATGGTTTGAGGTTTTACATTTAGGTCTCTGATCCATTTGGAATTAATCTTTGTGCATGGGGATAGATAGGGGTCCTGTTTCAATCTTCTGCATGTGGTCAGCCAGTTTTCCCAGCACCATTTACTGAATAGGTTCTCCTCTCCCCAGTGGTAGGTGGTGGAGGCTTTGTCAAAGATGAGTTGGTTGAGAAATTGAGGTTTTGCTTCTGGAATCTCAATTCTATTCCATTGATCTATATGCCTGCTCCTATACCAATACCAAGCTGTTTTGATGATTGTAGCTTTATAGTAAAATTTGAAGTCTGGTAGTGTGATACCACCTGCTTTGTCTTTTTTGCTGAGGATTGTTCTGGCTATTCTTGGACGTTTGTGTTTCCATATGAATTCCTGCATTGTTTTTTCTAGGTCTGAGAAGAATGTTATTGGTAATTTGATGGGTATTACATTGAATTTGTAGATTGCCTTAGGTAAGATGGACATCTTCACAATGTTGATTCTTCCGATCCATGAGCATGGGATATTTTTCCACTTGTTTGTGTCATCTTTTATTTCTTTGAGCAGTGTTTTGTAGTTTTCCTTGTAAAGGTCTTTCACATCTCTGGTTAGGAAGATGCCACGGTATTTCATTTTTTTTGCGGCTATTGTGAATGGAATTGTGTTTTTTATTTGGGTTTCTGTTTGTTTATTATTGGTGTAGAGAAATGCGATTGTCTTTTGTACATTTATTTTGTATCCTGAGACTTTGCCAAAGGTCTTTATCAGTGTAAAGAGGTTTTTGACAGATTCTCTTGGGTTTTCAAGGTACACAATCATGTCGTCTGCAAAGAGAGATAATTTGACTTCCTCTTTTCCTATTTGGATACCCCTGATTGCCTTCTCTTCTCTGATTGCTCAAGCCAGGACTTCCAATACTATGTTGAACAGGAGGGGTGAGAGTGGGCATCCTTGTCTTGTTCCAGTTTTCAGGGGAAATGGTTCTAATTTTTGTCCATTTAGTAGTATGCTCACTGTGGATTTCTCGTAGATGGCTTTTACTATTTTGAGGTATGTTCCCTGTATGCCTAGATGTTCAAGGGTTTTTATCAAGAAGGGGTGCTGGATTTTATCAAAAGCTTTTTCTGCATCTAATGATATAATCATGTGGTTTTTGTTTTGACATCTGTTGATGTATTTAATAACATTTATAGTTTTACGAATGTTGATCCAGCCTTATATCCCAGGAATGAAGCCTACTTGGTCATGATGGATGATTTTTGAGATGTATTGCTGAATCCGGTTTGCTAGGATCTTGTTGAGAATTTTAGCATCTATGTTCATCAAAGATATTGGCCTGTAGTTCTCTTTCTTTGCTGGATCTTTACCTGGCTTGGGTATCAATGTGATGTTGGCTTTGTAAAATGATTTGGGGAACGTTCCATCTTTTTCAATCACCTGTAATACCTTCAGTAGGATTGGTATCAGCTCCTCTTTAAATGTCTTGTAGAATTCTGCTGGAAAGCCATCTGGTCCAGGGCTTTTTTTTGTAGGAAGTTTTCTTATTACGAGGTCGATTTCCTTGATTGTTATTGGTTTATTTAGGGTCTCAATTTCTTCTTGTTCCAACTTAGGTAGGTTGTGTGATGTCAGAAAGTCCTCCATTTCCTTAAGGTTTTCAAGTTTGTTTCCATACAAGTGTACGTAGTAGTCTCTAATGATCTTTTGTATTTCTTCAGGGTCAGATGTGACTTCATCTTTTGTGTTTCTGATTGTGCTTATTTGGCTTTTTTCTTGTTTTTTCTTGGTCAGTCTAGCTAGGGGACCATCAATCTTGTTTATTCTTTCGAAGAACCAGCTTTTTGTTTCATTGATTTTTTCTATTATCTTTTTGTCTTCTATGTCCTGGATTTGGGCTTTTATTTTGGTGATCTGGATTCTTCTGCTGAAATTAGGGTTTTTGTGGTCTTGCTTTTCCAGCTTCTTTAGGTGGTTTGTTAGGTTGTGAATTTCTGTTCCTTCCATTTTCCTCATGTGTGTTTGTAGGGATATAAATTCCCCTCTTATTACAGCTTTTAAGGCATCCCAGAGATTTTGGTAAGATGTTTCTTCATTTTCATTTGTTTCCGGGTATCTTTTGATCTCTGTTTTGATGTCATCATTGACCCAGGAGTTATTTAGCATTATGCTGTTTAGTGTCCATGTCTTTGTGGGTTTTGGGGGGACTTTGTTGGTGTCAATGTTTATTTTTATTCCACTGTGGTCCGAGAAGGTGCATGGTAGAATTTCAGTCCTTTTAAATTTGTTTATACTTGATTTGTGTCCAATTATGTGGTCGATCTTAGAATATGTTCCATGTGGTGATGAGTAGAATGTGTATTCTGTGGTCTTTGGATGGAGTGTTCTATAGGTATCAATTAAGTCCATTTGGTCCAGAGTCTCATTGAGGTTCTGGATCTCCTTGCTGATTTTTTGTCCTGATGATCTGTCTAAGGTTGTGAGTGGTGTATTAAAGTCCCCAGTTATTATGGTGTTAGAATCAATGTCTTTCTTTAGTTTTCCTAGAAGTTGCTTTATGAACGTTGGCGCACCTATGTTGGGTGCATATATGTTTAGGATAGATATTTCTTGTTGATGGAGTGAACCTTTTATGATTATGTAGTGGCCCTCTGTATCTTTTTTAATTTTTGATAACTTAAATGGTATTTTGTCTGAAATTAGGATTGCGACTCCTCCTTTCTTTTGTGTTCCATTCGCCTGAAAATTTGTTTCCCATCCTTTTACTTTGAGTCTGTGTATGTCCTTTCTAGTGAGATGGGTCTCTTGAAGGCAGTATATTGTTGCCTGGTGATATTTTATCCATTTTGTCATTCTATGTCTTTTCAGTGGTGCGTTTAGTCCATTCACATTCATACTAATTATTGAAATGTGAGAGTTCGTCCCTATCATGGATTTCTTATTGAGTTGTTGTTCTTCCACTTGGTTTTTTCTTTTTTCTTTTTTCTTTTTTGTCTTTCTTTTGGTTTTGGGGTTGGTTCATGTATATTTTATTCTTTTCCCTGTACTCTTGTGAAGAATGTTGTTCTTTTTTTTTTTTTTTTTTTTTTTTTTTTTTGAGTTGGAGTCTCACTCTGTCGCCCAGACTGGAGTGCAGTGGCCGCTTCCGGCCACTGCAACCTCGACCTGCTGGGCTCCGGCGATCCTTCCGCCTCAGCCTTCCCAGTAGCCGGAATTACAGGCATGCGCTACCACGCCCGGCTGATTTTTTGATTTATTGTAGAGATGAGGTCTCGCTGCCCAGGCGGGTCTCGAACCCGCGGGCTCAGGCAATCCACTCACCTCAGCCTCCCAAAGGCGCGGGATTACAGGCTGAGCCACCGAGCCCGGCGAGAATGTTGTTCTTTTTTCCTTATCTTCTGTGTTTAGTACTTTCTTAAGTGTTTCATGTAGAGATGGTTTGGTGGCAGCATAAGTTCTTAGGGATTGGATATCTGGGAAAGATTTTAATGCTCCCTCACTGATGAAGCTTAGCTTGGCTGGGTAGGTTACTCTTGGTTGAAATTGTTTATCTTTTAGGACTTTGAAGATAGGGCTCCAAGCTCTCCTAGCCTGCAGGGTTTCTGCAGATAAATCTGCTGCTATTCTGATTGGTCTTCCATGGTAGGTGATCTGGCCTTTTTCTCTTGCTGCCTTTAGGATTTTTTCTTTTGTGCCTACTTTATTTAGGCAAATTATTATGTGTCTAGGAGTTGGTCTTCTCATTTGTTGTCTTGTGGGGGTTCTCTGAATCTCTTGTGTTTGAATTTTTGCATCACTGATTGGATAAGGGAAGTTTTCTTGAATGATCTCATGGAAAGTTTGTTCCAATGTAGTCTCTGTTTCTCTTTCTGCCTCAGGGAGTCCGATTATTCTTAGGTTAGGCCTCTTGAGGTAGTCACTCATCTCTTGAAGGTTTTGTTCTGTCTTTTTGAGCTTATTTTCTGTGTTTTTAAGAGTTTGGGTTATTTCTATATTTTGGTCCTCAAGCTCTGAGATTCTTTCTTCTGCTTGGGTAATTCTGCTTTCCATGCTTATCAATTTGTTATTTATTTCATTCACAGTATTCTTTATTACTGTTATCTCAGATATCAGCTCCTTCCTAGTTTCTTCTTATGTCTCCTCAATTCTTTTTAATCTCTCCATTATTGTTTTGATATCTACATTTGCATTTTGAGACCCTTCATTCTGGGGACTTTTCATTGTTTGCATTCCAAAGTCAGTTTTCTCAATGTCTGCTCTCCCAGGCGTCTGGGAGAGACCCATACTCTTCTTTTGGTTTTTCTTCATTTCTGTAGATTTTTCTCCCTCTCCCCCTTTCCCTCCCCCTCTTCAATTCTGTTTTTGGGGGAAGGTGGGGTTGCTTTTATTTCTCTTCTGCAATGACCTGTTCTTCCTTATGAGGGTCTTCTGGCTTTGTTCACTTTTCCCTCTGCTTTACAGTCTGTCTATTCAGCAGTATGCAGCCTTGGTCCGTTCAGAGAATCTCACCAGTTCACCTATGCCGTCACCATCTTGCCCCGTCTCTCTTCACACATTTCTTACTGATCTCATAGATGACTTTGAGGGCTTCAATTCTCCAGTGGAGGAAGTAACAGGAGATCTGGAGTCACCGGCCTCACACCGGAAAGCACCTGGAAGCGGTAAGGAAGGCTTCGGGCCAGAGAAGAGGTAGGCTGGGCTGACGAAGCGGAGCTCGCTGACTTGCCGACCAGGGTGCCGCGGGGCTGGCGGCGAACCAGGAGTGTGTGATGGCCGGGATGCCCCTGAACCAGTCCCCGGAGTCCGACATCCCCTCCACTCAGGCCGCCAGGACGTCCCAGTCCCCTACTCCCCATGCCTGCCCGGGAGCAGAGGGTGTTGAGGTGGAAGCTGTCCGGCCCCACTGCAGATGGCCCACATTTTCTTTATTAAGTCAATTTTTGGTGGGCACTTAGGTTGGTTGCATGGTTTTTCTATTGTGAATAGTGCTGCAATGAACATACAAACACAGGTGCAACAAGTCCCCTACATATGCACCTGGATGGAGGCAGTGCCGGGAACCCTCCCCACACACTGGGGATAGCACACATATATGGTGCAGGGGGATTTCCAAGGAATGGTGCTGATCAGTCTCCCTCAGGCTCAGATGCAGACCCCTGCTCTTCTGGGCCTGAGGAATCCTCCTCTCTCCATCCTTCCAGGCCCTGGACCGGTTGGGAACTTTCCTTTTTTTTTTTTTTTTGAGTTGGAGTCTCACTCTGTCGCCCAGATTGGAGTGCAATGGCTGCTCCCGGCCACCGCAGCCTTGACCTGCTGGGCTCTGGCGATCCTTCCACCTCAGCCTTCTGAGTAGCTGGAACTACAGGCGTGCACTACCACACCTGGCTAATTTTTTATTTATTGTAGAGATGAGGTCTCGCCAAGTTGCCCAGGAGGGTCTCAAACCCGCAGGCTCAGGCAATCCACTCACCTCAGCCTCTCAAAGGCACGGGATTACAGGCTGAGCCACCAAGCCCGGCGGGGAACTTTCAAAGACTCAGGCATGCATTAGCATGTCTGGCATACATTGTCAAGTGCACGCATCCTCTACAAGTGATTGTGTGTTTGTGTACTTTACTGTAGAGTACAGCAGTACAGTGTCTTTATTTCAAGCCCAGAATCTCTGGAAGCAAACATAAAAGCATTAGTGATGTGACTGGTACTGCTACGAAGCGCCAAGTGATAACAATGGAACCAAACTAAAAATAATTGAGAGCAAGGCAAAAAGATGGTAATGTCACTTGTTCTCATAACATGACTCATTCAACCACTGACACAATTTTAAAGAACAAGGACAAGATTGTGAAACATGTGAAGTCTGCCATGCCAATGGCATCGACAATAACACTGAAGAAGCATGGAGCAATTACGGAGGAGATGGAGAAAGTTCTCAGTATGTGGATACATCAGAGTCAAGTCCTACTCAGCTTAATACAGATTCAAGAGAAAGCTAAAGGACTTTATAAAGACTTGAAGAAGAAACATGGCAAAGAATCAGAGGGTGCATCTTTTAATGCCAGCCATGGCTGGTTTCATCGATTCAAGGCTACAACCAACCCTAACAACACAAAAATAAGTGGCGAGGCAGTGAGTGCAGGTATGGTAGCTGCCCAGGAATTTTCTGCAATGCTTAAAGAAATTATTGATGAAGACATGTATCTACCCGAGCGGGTTTTTAATGCAGATGAGATAGGATTGTACTGGAAAAGGATGCCAGTCCAAAGTTATATCAGTAAGGAGGAAAACTTGATATCAGGCTATAAAGCTGCAAAGGATAGGCTAACTCTGTTGTTTGATGGCCATGCTTCCAGCAATATGAAGCTAAAGTCTCTCTTAGTGTTATTATTCACATAATCCAAGAACCCTTAAAAACATAGCCAAGAGCTCTGTTCCTATTGTGTGAAAGAGTAACCCCAAAGTCTGGGTTAAACAGGCCATTTTCCAGGACTGTTTTTTTTTTTTTTTTTTTTACCACTTTATCCCAGACACAGGGGATTGCTTGGAGAAGGAAGTCGCATTCAACATTCTTCTCCTCAACAATGCTCCAGGCCATCCCCATTCATGGATGATGTTTATCCCTGCATCAGTGCCTCTGCCACCAAATACTACATGGCTTATCCAACCTATGGACCAGAGAGTTATAGCAACTTTCAAGAAATATTATTTACATCACACTTTTCATCAGGCAGTGATGAATCAGCAACAACCTTGCAACAATTTTGGAAGGACTTTAACATCTACAAGGCCATAAAAAACATTGACTTTGTTTGGCATGAGGTCATGGCTGTCTGCATGAATGGGGTTTGGAAGAACCTTTCCTTGCAATTTGTTCATGACTTTCGTGTATTTGAGAATGTGGACGAAGAGTCCAAAGAGGTTCTCAGCAACTTAGCAACATTCAGCAAGAAGCTGGAGCTAGATCTACAAGAGGATGACTTCACTGAACTCCTTGCCGTGCAACACGAGGAGCTTACTAATGACGGCCTGATGGAATTGGAGACCCAGAGAAAGGACGAAGAGAGACAAGAGGAAGAAGAAGTAACTGAAGAACTGAAAAGATTCACGATACAGAACATGATGAGGGGATTTTCTTTATTTGAGGAGGCACTGATAGTTTTGAGACACAGGACCTGAAGTTAGAACAGTACATGAAGGCTACAGCAACCATTTAGAATTCAATCCAGTGCTACCATGTCATCTATGACAAGAAAAAAAGAGCTACTACCCAGATATCCCTGAATTGTTTTTTCAAGAGGGTAGGTAGAATTGAATCCAGCAAGGAACCAGAACCTGTGCCATCAACATCAGGCATGAGGGAAATTGCAGCTTGTCCTCTGTCTCCTGTTGCTGACGATCCTTCAGTTCTGCCATCTCCCTCCTTCCCTGCCTCCTCCAGTCAGTAACTCTTCTTGCCTGTTTGCTGGATGCCAGCCCCTGTATGCCAGCTACTGCTGTACTTTTCAAGGTACTGTCTTGTAAGATTGTAAATATTTTCTTTATTTTTTTGTGTTTGGTTTTTTTATGTATTATTTGTGTGAAAATGATTCTAAACCTATTACTGTACAGTACTATATAGTCTATTGTGTTAGTTGTATACCTAGGTTAACTTTGTTGGACTTATGAACAAATTGGACTTATGAACATGCTCTCAGAACAGAACTCATTTGTATGTAGGAGACTTACCATATCTTTTTTACATATTGACTTTGTTTCCTTTAGGTAGATCCCTAGTAGTGGGATTGCTGGGTCAAATTTATCACTGGAGAAAGCCCTCAAAGAGTCCCAGGAGCACACAGTAAAATTCATTGGCGCATCTAGGAACAGTGAGTTATGAAGAAATATAGCAAGCACGAGATAGAAAACAATACAGCACAGAGCCTTGTGCAAAGTGAAAGTACACTCTGAGCTGGGCTCGGTGGCTCAGCCTGTAATACCGCACCTTTGGGAGGCTGAGGTGAGTGGATTGCCTGAGCCCGCGGGTTCGAGACCCGCCTGGGCAGGCGAGACCTCATCTCTACAATAAATTTTAAAAATTAGCCGGGCGTGGTAGCATGCGCCTGTAGTTCCAGCTACTTGGAAGGCTGAAGTGGAAGGATCGCCAGAGCCCATCAGTTCGAGGCTGCGGTGGCCAGGAGCGGCCACTGCACTCCAGTCTGGGTGATGGTGAGACTCCAACTCAAAAAAAAAAAAAAAGAAAGTACACTCTGTATTTTAAATGACTATACAGGTAGCTAAAGAAAGCATAGAAGATTATTTGGAAGTACATGCATTAAACACACTAGAGTAGTGTTCTAGTTACCTATTCACGCCCCTGGTGAAGGAGGGCTCTCTGACACTGGACAGATGATACTGACAGTAGTTTATAAGTCACACATACTCACAGCCCAGGAAAGAAGCATACTACACACCATGCAGAGCCACACAAGGGTTGCACTCAGGAGCAGAGTGACCCAGATAGGGTTGTGGGAGGCAGGCTTTGTAGTTACAGAAGGTGGGGTGCCCCCTAGTTCCCAAGGATGTATCGGCTTGTTTGAGTAATTCCAAGGGCTGGCAAGGTGGGTGAAACCCCTTGGGCTGGGGATTGAGTGGGGTGCAGCTGGCCAGCTGATAAGGCATCTAACTGGGGGGAAGCTTTTGCCCCTGGGTGGGGGCATGTCTGTAGAGAGCAGGAGAACTCACAGCTAAGCATCTGGGGCCCTGTGAGGCTTAATGACATGAATGTAGCACATGGAATTTCAGACCTTACAATGCAAGTGGGTTCCTACAGAGGGAAAGAATGGATAGACATGGGGACAAAATAAAGCAAAACTAAAGACAGATCTTGATGTCAGTATGCCATGAACCTCAATTCTGTATACTTAAATGTACAGGAATAAACAATAACATTTTTTAAAAAAGCACAGTGGTGGGAATCTATGGGGTGGGGGAACAGGGAGGGCAAGGGTGGTAGGATTAGTGGTAGTCAATGTCTGTCTGGGGATGGGGGGACACCCCTTATCAACAAGGGTGCCTGAACGATGCATATTTGTATACCTAACCCTTAACTGTACCCCACAATTTTAAAATAAAAAATTTGTTTAAAAAATACAAAAATAAAAAAACAAGAAAAGAGAAAGAATGAGGTTAGGGTTGGGGGAAGGGATGGGCTAGGCTCTCAAATACAACCAGGCTGCAGGCCAGGGGTCTGTGTTCTCACAGAACAGAAAATGCTATTTGTTACAAAATGTCCTGGGAGCGATTGCCCATTGAGATAGCAAGAATAGAGAGAAATAAAACTTCAAACAGAGTTTAATGGCTGAGTTAAGCCGATTGGGCGGTAAGGCAGGCTGTTCTGTGTGAGAGCAGAGCAGGAAGAGGGCTAGAGGAAGCAACATGACTAGGAACTTACTTTCTCTGTAACTCAGATACTATTCCCAGGAAAAATGGTAGAGTTACCTTCCAGCATCCACAGGGAACAATGAGAAGACCTGGAAAATATAATGAGGCAAGTTATAATTATAAAGCTTCTAGATGGCAGGGCTTTTCAGAAACTTTCTCAGGGACAAGGCTGAGATCAGCAATTGCAGATACTTCATGGCGGCCTGTATCACTGAGGTGGGAGTTGGGAGATAGCAGAAGGTTGTATGTTCCTCTGAGCTGTCATATCATCCTTTTGAAGCCCAGCAGAAAACCAAAGTTAGACTTCTGCACCCACAGATAGCACCTCCAAATCAAAGCCTGCTTTTCTATCATGCCAGATCACTAGTCAGAGATAAGTGGCCTCCTGTCTCCATCCTCTTCTTCTAGACATGGCAAGGGCTGTAAAGCCCTCCAGAGCCCCAGAAAAGTCTTTCTGTGCAAACCTGAAAGGGTATAACTCATCTTTTTTCCCTTCCCTTCCCTTTCTCTTCTCTCTCTCTCTCTCTCACACACACACACACACACACACACACACACACACACACACACACACACAATCATGGCCTAAAGAGCCCTCAGTACATATACACCTAGCATAGTGGAGACAGCTTTTGGGGACCTGAAACCTGGAAGAAGGATACATTCCAGTTCCACACTCACTGCTGTCTGTCCTCGGGCAAGGCATGTCTCTTCTGAGCCTCTGTTTCCTGACAAAAGAAAATAAACTATGCCTTGCTTGGCTCTCACAAATGGGTGAAAACCCAACAGGATCATGAAAGAAAAGAACCTGTAAATAAGAAGCCCTGGAAAAATGCAGGGTAGGCAGCAACTACAACCTCCCCTGTGTGAGATTCTAAAGAGCACTGAGGCAAGGACTCCAAGTGGCCAAAGGAGAGAGAGGCAAGTTCTGCTATTGAGGATGTCTCCTCCAGCTCTTAACTGACTGCAGCTACTCTGCCCCATCTATGTGGTCCACATTTTCCTCAGACAGCACACTTCCCTCTGACCCATTAGCTATCAGTTGATCTCATTGGCATTGGTGCTGACAGACCTTTGTCCTGGTCCCTGCTTTGATGTGGAAGTGTGGAAGCCCCAGCAATGCATCTGTTTCCTGAGCCACTTGACCAGTTCCAAGGTGTTTCCCTTCAACGGGATGTACAGATATGCCATAAAACAAATGTGGGCCACGTGAATGGGGCAAAATCGCTGCATCTTCGAAATCAACTCTCAGAGGCTGCTCTCTGAAAGTGGCCCTATTTATGGTTTTTTGTTTTTTGTCTTGTTTTGTTTTGTTTTGTTTTGTTTTTCCTATAGGATCACAGACATAACCCAGACTTAGATGTGTTCAAAATAAATTGATGTGTACATTATTGTTGAAATATGTGGTTCCAGACTGTGTCCTGCATAGACAGCAAAACATCAAAGCCAAGGCACCAGAGTCTGATCCTACCTTATTCTAGCCCAGCAGCTCCCAAAGTGTGGTCGGTGGAGACTTAAGGTCCCCAAAGGGATCTGTGAAGTCAAGACTAATTTTCATAATAATACCAAGACAATATTTGCCTTCTTCTATCATTTGTGTTGATGGTGCAATAGCAATGGTGTGGAAACTGCTAGCACCTTGGCAGGAATGCACGCAGTGGTACCAAAATGCACAAGAGGAGTTGTATTCTTCACCCTACACACTCAAAGGAAATTTTGCTTGTTTGTTTAGTTGGAGCCTCACTCTGTCACCCAGGCTGGAGTACAGTAGCATGCTCATGGCCACTGTTGCCTCGACCTGCTGGGCTCAGGTGATCCTTCCACCTCAGCCTTCCAAGGAACTGGAACCACAGGCATGCGCCACCATGCCCAGCTAATTTTTTTTATTTTTATCGTAAAGACATTATCTCTCCAATTTGCCCAGGCTGGTCTTGAATCCCTGGACTCAGGCAATCCTCTTGCCTCAGCCTCCCAAAGTGCTGGGATTACAGGCATAAGTCACCACACCCTGCTCAAGGAAATTTTTTTAAAGATAACTTTGATGAAGAGTGTCCGTGAAAAGTCCTACTTTCTATGCTAACACAGTGCCCTGTGTGGTTGTCGAACTCTGTCTAGTTGGAATTTGGCAGTGCAGTGTGTAAAATACACAACAGACTTCAAAGACTTAACACAAGAAAAGAATGTAAAATATCTCATTAATTATTATTTTATATGTGTTATATGTTGAAATAATATTTTGAATTACTGAGCTAAATAAAATATGTCATTTTTAAAAGCAGTGTTCTTGATGTGGCTGTAAAAATTATTAATTTATTAACTTTTTAACATTCTGTGTAATGAATTGGGAGAAACTTGTCTAGCACTTCTGCTGTGTCCCACAGTACTGCAGTTGGCTCAAGAAAAAGCACTTGTACCATTGTTTGAGTAGCAAGCTGAACAAGTCTTTTTGTTTTCTCTTGGAGAAACATCTTTACTTGAAGAAAAACTGACCATGGTTATTCAGACTCGGGTATGTGGCAAACATTTTCTTGAAAATGAATAAAGTAAACACCTTTTTTGAAGAAAAAAGTTTTTGTTGCTAATGATAAAATTCAAACTTTTAAATGAAAACTAGAAATTTGGAAAACTTATATCTGTTACTATGAGCTTGACTGTTTTTCAATACTTACATACTTTTCTTATGAGATGGGTAGTGATATTAATAAATGTGATCATTTTATATTAATGAAATATCTTGGTCAACATTTAGAAGATCTGGATAACTCAGTGAACCAATGTTTTCAAAATGTCCGAAATAATATGTGTAAAATCATTCATGGGTAAAATTTCTATTCACAGGACAAGTTAAACCGATGGATTTTAGCATAACAGAGATCAAAAAAGTTCTGTAATATGGTTTCAGATTCCACATTGTCACTAACTCTTAGGTAGTGACTGATTTTGGTATAGAATCACAAAATATCCAAAATTATCTGAAAAGACTAATAAAGTACTCAATAACTGTAGGTCTGTGTAAGACTGGACTTTCTCCATTAACTTTAATCAGAACAATGTATCTCAAAAGTGTGAATGTAGTAGCAGATATGAGAACTGAGCAGTCTTCTATTTTGCTATATTTTAAAAATTTTTTAAATTTAAAAATTTACAAAAATGTAAAACAATGCCACCCTTCTCACTTATTTGGATTTTGGAAAGCAGAATTGTATTTCATAAAAATATGTTGTTTTGTTAATGTGTTCTTATTTATGAATGGTATTTTTTAAATAATGAATAAACACTTTTTAAATTTCTCAGCTTGTTTCTAATATAATTATTGATAAATATAACCCACATAAACAGAAGTCTTCAGAGTCCTCAGTTATTTTTAAGTGTGTAAAAGGGATCCTGAGACCAAAAAATTTGAGAACTGTTTCTTTTGAGGAAGTTTGTCCTGTCATTCATTGAGTCGTCAAACATTTATTGAGCACCTATGATATTGTATATTCTCAATTAAATATTGGGGAAGTGGAGGTTGATAAGGTGCAGGCCTTCTCTCAGGAAGTTCACCGTGTGGTAAAGGAAACTGCTAGTTACAAGTGAAGGACAGATGAATTAGTCTAACAAGCAAACTCTGGGAAGATTCTGTAACCCAGCTTAGGTGAATGAAGATGACTTCCTAGGGTAAGTGATGCCTGAGATGGGCCTAGGTCATAAAGAACGAGTTCATGCAGGCAGAAAAGAAGAGTGGAAAGAAAGGAAGTTATTTTAGCTCAAATGAAATTATTTTAGCATGGTTTACATAGTCAGTGAGAACCAATGAAAAATTTCAAGTAAAAGAGTGATAAGGCCAGATTTGTGAGGATTTAAAAATATTTTTTCCTGCCACAGAGAGAATGCTTGCTTTTAAGAGACTAGAACTAGAGAGGCCAATAAAGAGACAACTACAATGACCCAGCAGAGAGGATGAAACCAGAACTGGCCTCAAGAAATGTTAGGAGTAAAAAAAATCAGAAATTTTTGATTGATTGGCTATAGTTGTGAGGGAAAAGAAGAAATTGAGGATATGCCCGGGGTTCCAATTTGAACAAGGGAGAAATGACTCCATCATCTGATAAAAGAGGAAGATTTAGGGGCTAAGATAATGAAGACTTGTGTACTTTGATATTGTGATGCCCAAGGAACATCTCAGGAGAAATGTCCAGTGAGCAACTGAAGTCTGAAACTCAGAGAAGTGTGGGCTGGAGACAAAACCATGGGAGTGAATGAAAGTGTCCAATACGTGAATTTATGATCAAAAGTGAGGGAACCTGGGACAAAACTCTGAGAAACACAAGAATTAAGGAAGATGAGCTTATAAGCAAGATCCAAGAAGGAATAAACAAAGAGGTCCTAGGACAACCAAGAGCTTTCGCTGTCATGAATGAAACTGAGAGAACAAGGGAGTGGGGAACATTGTCAAATGCAGCAGAAAAGTCTCATAAGACAAAAACTAAAAGTTGTTGATTGGTTTTGGAAATTAGAAGGTTATTGGTGACCTTAACAAGAGTGGTTTCAGGAGATTGATGGAAGCCAGACTGCTGTAGATTTAGAAATTCTTGGGGAGTAAAGAACGGGAGGGTATTCTAATTCTTGTAAACATTCAAGTGAGAAGGAAGAAAGGAACTTGGATGCTAACTAAAGCAATCTGAATGGGAAAGGGGGTCTCTAGGGTTGTTATTATTTATTTTTGTAGAGTTTTGTTTGTTTGTTTAAGACCCAAGAAATTTGGGCATGTTTATAGACTTAGAAAAAAGAACCAACAGAGAAGGAAAGAATGAAGAATCAGAAAAAAAGTGAATAGTACGAGGTCTTAGAAACAAAAGGAGGGGATAAAACATGAGAGATATGTGGAGGTGATGCCTCCACCTGTCCAACCACAGAAAAAGGGGGTAGAGGTATAGGTGTGGGTGAAAATGCATTTGTAAGGAGTCAGAGGCAGGAAGCTGGAATACACTCCAGCTTCCTGGTCTCATTTCCTTAAAAAAGGAGTTCATGGTTCACTTATGAGTGAGAACATGTGGTACTCAATTTTTTATTTCTGTAATAGATCACTGAATATGATAGACTCTAAATCCATCCAAGTTTCTGAAAAATTCATAATTTTGTCCTTCTTTAAACCAGGTGAGGTGAGGACCAATGGGAGACCCAAACTTCACCTGTACAATGACCACCTATGTACCTAACCCTGAATGTCCACATCTTTAAAATTAAAAAAAGGAGGCCATATACTTAAAGTAAATGATAATGGAAGTTCAGTTAAGGTTTTGATGAAAACAAAAAGGTTTGGAATAGTTACCTTGGATAAAACAAACTGGAGCCAAAGTCTCAAAGTCCCATTAAATTTAGAGAGTGTGAGCTAGATCCAAGGGGGAAAAAAAACATAAAATTCTACTACTATGACTACAGAAGTTACATCTGTCTTGATCTAAGGGGAATGTTCTTGTTTTTTGGCAAGTCATGTATTCCTCAGACAGCATAGCCAGTGCTAGTATATCTACTGAAACACTCATTTAGCATCAATTCAGCTGACAGGACGCAGATGTGGCCAGGGCAGCAGCACTGCATAGAGGGTTTGGCGCTTTCTACTTGTCTTTACTGTTAAAGTCACTGCAGAGTTGATGCTTCTTTTGGTCTCACTTTCCTCAAATGATAAATGTCCATAATACATTTATCTTATATGTTGGCTATGTTAAGAAACTGTAGCTGATTCCATAGACATATCAATTGCAGACTCATTTATAACATGTGCCCACGATCAGTTGCATTTCCCAATCCCACACCCAGTGGGCTGCTCCCTTCCTCTTGATGCTCCTTACTACTATCCTTTCCCAGAAAATCAATAGTCTGAACAGAAAAATCCATTATTTAGATGTTCTGTGTCATTTCAGAGGAGTGGGGAAAGAAAGGAGCATAGGACATAAGTAGGAGCAAGGTAAGAAGAAAAATGCAAATAATTCAATGTGGAGGAGGCAGAAATAAATATATATCTCACTTTACACAGCACACCAGCTCCTGCAAAACAAATACTAACTTCTCATGGACTTGTATGTCTCTTGGATTAATAACAACAACTACTTCTAGACGTGCCCATCCCACTGCCACTAAGATCCCAAGTTCTGCCATCTAGACATAGCTTGGTTGGTATCTAACTCCCTTCCACTTGTGTCTGCAGCTTGAGGGGGTAAAAGAGAAGCATCAGGTACAGAAGATGGCAAATGAGAGACGCTACAAATACTATAGGTGGAAAAGATTAATCTCCTACTAACTTGTCTCCCATTCCTTATGCTGTAACAATATCTGCCTCCTGCCAAGCTTTGAGTTAAACTGCACAACAGTAAAATATATAACTATATCAACCTTAGGAGGCATCAGGCTTAAAAAAAGAAAGTTGGGGGAGGAAGAGCCCACATTTCTTATGAAGAAAAACTTACAGAGTGTGCACAAACCCCAACAGGGCTTCTTCCTGAATAGTAGGCCTTCTACTTACCTATAAGCAGCTTTCTAATACACCTACATTTTGCATAAATATATAAGATATTTGTAATCAGAAGAACAATAAAATTTTTTCATGTAAGCAGAAGCATGCAAGGCTGTTTAAAGTGTGGCCAGTCATTTGCTTTGATCCCTACAAATACACAGGGAAGTATGCATGAGAAAGCTCTAAAAGGACAAGTAAGAGGAAACAGAGTTGCTGTGTGGAATGGGACCAAGGACTAGACCTGGGCAAATTCAGAAGTCTTCAAGGAAGTAAGGAAGAATTTAAAAAGCAATCACTAGACAGAGGAGCAAGGAATATCTGTGATGGCAGGTTCTGAGTATTGGGTTCATGCAAGCTAATTAATGTGGAGATATTATTTTAAGCTGGAAAGCCCTGTTTATGTGGGAGATGTTGCTGTTGTTATTATTATTAGAAGAAGAGGAGGATGGAAGCTTCTAAAAGACCAGGCATATAGAAGAGACATCCCAAAGTCAGGAAAAGAGGAAATGTCAAGGACTGTCACAGAACTATAGACATTGAAGAGCTGAAAGAAATCTTACAGACCATTCTAGTCCAATCCCTTCACTTCCCAAAGATGAATCAGGAACTCAGGGAAGTTTGGGAATGTGTCGTGGCACACTGCAAGCTGGGACCGGAGCCAGGGCCAGAATCCCAGTGGCCTGCCTCCAGCCCTCAGCTTACTTCCTCATGTCCTCAATCACAGCAGATGTGTGCCAACACTGATGGCCAAGAAACCTTGATGTGTGTAAGTGACCTTCATTTGGCTGGTCCCCTGGAAGGGATGCCTGAGATAGCAGGGGCTGGAGAAATCCTCACTCCATGTTAAAATGTGAGTCCCCATGTCATTCTGACCACAGACTGAAGGACTATGTGAAGACCTAAGCTGAAATGACCCTCCAGATGCCTTTCTTCACACTAGTTTGCTTTCAGTGACATATAGTTTCAGCCTTATTCCACCCAGTAGCCCCAGAGCACTCACTGGCTTCTTTGACAGAATGCAGATGCTTGATAGAATCACAGGCAGGGAAGGCAGGAGTAGAACAGAAGGGTGAGAAAAAGATCAAGTCAACACTTCCCTCATTCCCCGGTTCCCTTTAAGGCATGCAGTTCATCTGTCCTTCTATAATCTTGTGTTTATTTGGGAGATGGCAGAAATTTAAACTCATGTATTTCTTACCACATCTCTGTTTTTTCCGGGAATATGTCTATGTTCTGAGATGCTCATATAGTGCTGAGGGGAGACATGTGGAGGTAGCATCGTGCCCATGCAGTCATCACTGAGATGTCCATCATCTCATCTGCTCCTCAGTTTTTAGCCCATACACATCCTCAGGAGGATATCCTGCATCCCAAGCAAATGACCCTTTAGATCTGATTGTTCTTTCAGCTTTTCTGTGCTACCCTTGAAAGCACAGGACCCATTTTCTGTCATGTTGGTGCTGGGGATCTTCTCAGACAGAATTGTCAACAGGTAGACCACAGAGCTATCTACCAACCCTCCTTCACCCAGGGGCACCAATTCTAAAGTAGGCAGGAGTGGAACCTCCACCCTAAATCAGAATATCCCTCCCACTAAAGAAAGGAAAAAAGAATATCCCTCCCATCTTATCTACCCATGGTATTCTCACTACTCCCCTATTTCTGGGAATATATGTTGAAATAATTCCTTGTTTTCTCTGCTTCCTACTTCCCCATCTTTTTTCCTGAGGGACTGGGCATTAAACAGCCTGGTAACTTAAATTGGCTGAGTGGAGGAAGAAGAGAAAAAGATTTAACTGTGGGGGGGGGAACAAAACTTACATAAGTTAATATAGTAAAATGTTGTCATGCTACATATCACAGTCTTATAGGGTTTATTTGTGCAAGAAAATTCTTCATATCTGTGGGCAGGAATGTCACTGAAGAAGCTGAGAATAAGCAGAGATTGGAGACTTGGGAGAAACAGCACTAGGGGAGAACTTCCCGCACCATTGATCTTTTCTTCTTGAGTGGCAGTGAAGAATCCTGACAATCACCCTGAGGATGAGGGCCCTGGAAACATCAGGCCTGGCGAAGGGCATGGTAGCCTCACTGGAGCTACTAGCACGTATTGTGCAGTGCCTCTGGGCAAAAGGGAGCCCCTCTGAGATTTCAAATTACAAAAGATGTCCCATCTTCAGGCCTGACACAGCCCAGGACCAGAGAGCACCTGGTGAGCAGGAGAAGGGCTGCATTTTAGCCCAGTAGGCCTGCTTTGACCAAGCACTTTTATGCCTGTGCAGCCCTGACTGGGAACCCAGCTACATTTTATTACAAAATCAGGCTGTATTTTACATCAGATTACAAGAAAACCTGCAAGAGGGCATCATTCCATACTCAATCATCATGGGTAGTTAGGGAGCTCAAAACCCAAAACAATAAGGTAATCAGACATTGGCTCTGCTTCTTAGCATCTAATTTCAGCTTGTTGGTTAGGCTAAAGGAATCTCCACTTCTCAGGTAATATGCCAAAGCTTGAGAATGCAACATTCGAAAAGTTCTACGCTCAAAAGCTTACTTACTATTCTAAATGGTTTTCATGTGCCTGTGTATCTCTGCTCCTCAACGTAAATGCCATGGGACACTCTACAGGGACCACAGAGCTTTACAATTCACCTTCTGAAGTCAAAACATCATAAACAAGAGAAGAAAAGAGAATAAAGAAGTTAAGCCAGCCCTTGCACATGCCCAATTTTCTGGTAACTCAGATCATATCTGAAGCAAAAGCTGCTTCTAATCAAAAGTGGTTGCATAGCTGTTATAATACTTTCCACATTGGATATTTTAACTAGTGCACAGTGTATCAGGAGGCCTGTGTATAAGCCAACTGTCAGGTTAAGGAGGTATGCTCTCTCAAAGGAAAGTCTGCATAAACACACATGGAATAATAAACCTCCAAGAAACACCTCCTACTCCTGTTCATAATACCCAATGCAAAGTTGTTATGCAAGTTGCCAAGTAACCTAATTCTAGGCTGATGTTCACACTGTGGAAGTGAACTGCTCAACCTGAGGAACTTTCCAATATCGACTTTGAGAGGCACTGGTGACGTGGTCCCAGAATTTTAGACATTGCCAAGGAAATGCCCAATGGGGCACATCATTGAGAACTCAGGTTGGAAGCTCTCTGGGAATCATCTGTCAGGGAGATGGTTTGCTACCAGGGGAAAGGTTATCTGGGCCAAAGCCCACCAATCTCATCCCAGATGAGGGCTCCCCGGTTTGCCAGTCTCCCTCAAGAACCTCTCCTCTGCAGCCAACAACTTCTTCCCTCTCCTTTAGCCCACTCCTCAACTGCCTCTGAAAAGATCTGCCCATTATCATATTCAAGGTGATTGTGGCAGAGAAACAGCACTGTGTTTGTTAAGTACTATTTCATATCTGTCTTCCAAAGCATAAGAGACAACATTTTCCAGCCTCCTCTACAGTTAGAGAGAGGCAAGTGACTGAGTCTGTCCAATGGAATATGAACAGAAGTGAGTGTGGCGCTTCTGGGCAAAGGCAGTTAAAAACCAGGCCTTCACTAGGGTTTCACCCCTCCTGTTCAGAGACCACATATTTGAGCAGACAGCATCATAACATGAAGGGATCTAAGATTCCTGAGTTACTGCATAGAGGAGAATGGCCAAGATGAGGCAAATAATTCACATCAGACTATATGAGGAAGAAGTATATCTGTATTGTATTAGGCAGCTAGGTCTGTAGGATCACTTGTTATAAAAGTTAGGGAAGGTTACATTGACTAATCCAATGACTTTCTTAGATCACTAGAACCCAAAGTTAGTTAACCCTCTTTTACCTCTGGCTCTTCTTTTAACATACTTTTACTCAACCCCAAGAATGCCCTAGGACTTGATGAACTATAAGGCCGAAGAGAAGGTTTCCATAAGGAAGGACTTTCTGAGAAGAAAGCTTTCAGAAAATGAGTAAAACATGTGTTCTTCTCTCTGAGAAATTTTTTTTTTCACTTCCTCCCCTCCTGGAGGCTAAAGGGAGAAGCTAGGATAACTCTGTTTCCATTGTCAGACAGATAACAAATATATATATAATATGTCAGGTGAAGATAGAGGTTCTGAAGAAACATAAAAAAGGATATGGGATGAAGAGTGTAGAAGGGGGAGTTACCGCTTCATATAAAACAGTTGAGAAAGTACCTCTGATAAAGCAACATTTGAACAAAGACATTGAAGAAGAGAATAAACCATGTGAATATCTGCAAGAAAAGATGGAACAGCAGGTGCAATGGCTCTGAGGCATAATTTGAGGAAAATTAAGTCATGCAGTATAGCTGAAGCAGTGTTTAAAGGGAGCAAAGTGGTAAGATATGGGCTCAAGCCGGGCTCAGTGGCTCAGCCTGTAATCCCGCGCCTTAGGGAAGCTGAGGTGAGTGGATTGCCTGAGCCCGCGGGTTCGAGACTCACCTGGGCAGAGAGAACTCATCTCTACAATAAATCAAAAAGTCAGCCGGGCGTGGTACTGCATGGCTGTAATTACGGCTACTTGGAAGGCTGAGGCAGAAGGATCGCCGGAGCCCAGCAGATCGAGGCTGCAGTGGCCGGGAGCGGCCACTACACTCCAGTCTGGGTGACAGAGTGAGACTCCAACTCAAAAAAAAAAAAAAAAAGATATGGGCTCAGAGCGCTGGCTAGCAACACATCATGTAAGACCTTGAAGGCCAGGGAAAGTCCTTGGGTTTTCTCCAAGAGGGCACTGGTTCTGTTCTTTCCCACTTCACTTTCTCTGTGGTAAGCTTGTACCCAGCAGCCAGAATGACTGTGCTACAACCCAAGTCACATTGTGTCACTTGTATGCTCAGAAATCCCCATTGTATCTTCACATCAGAGTAAAATCCAGACCCCTTGCAATGGCCTCAAGGCCCGCTCTTCCTACGTGTTCTGGCCTCCTCTGCCTCTCTGACCTCAACATTCCCTCACTGCCTCAGCCATGGTTGCCTGCTTGATGTTCCTCAAAACAATAAAATAAAAGAAAGAAAGATAAAATGGTGACATCAACAAAAATGACAAAGACTTCTGAAAATTCTCTCTGCTTTTGAATAAGTGAGAAAACTGGCAAAATTTGTCAATCATTTTTTTCCCCGGAACTCTGGAAATAAACCAAACACTGGCAGCAATCATGAGAGTGTTTATTCAAGAAAAAAAGCTGAACTTTGAAAAGAACAGAGAGAGTTTTGGCATTTTGACTTGCCCTGTTTCCATCACTCCTGCTCCAGCTGCATGGCCACTTTGAAAACCAACAGCCCTAAATCACACTAAAACCCATCACCCTGGCAACCCCTACATGGGGCAGAATTGTGATGGAGTTTCCTCAAAATCTAATTCCCAGAGAACTATTGTTATTTGACTGCTGTGGTGGTTCCCTGGAAGACCCCATCTGCAAGGCTGTCTTTATTTGACCTGACTCATGTCTTGCCAGCTATGAAAATTCTTTTCCCTGAGAGTGTTTGTCAAAACAAATTAGAGGTAATTGATTAACTTTGCAGCTTTTGGGCAGTGAATAACAGTTGGGGAAAACAATATGCTAATCAAAAAGTTTATAAAGAAAAGCTGGAGAATGAATCCATAGGGGAGTTGAAAATTTATGACATATTCCTGGGAAACTAGAAGACCATGTGCATGTGTAAAACTGTGCGCATGCTCAGGAAAAAAATAAGAGGTCTTGACCTTGCACTTTGTGAAAACATAAAGGGAAGGCAAAAACGGAGTCATCAACTATCTGACTGAGTTTTGAAGACACACCCACAACAGACAC
This sequence comes from Cephalopachus bancanus, assembly GCA_027257055.1. NCBI lineage: Eukaryota > Metazoa > Chordata > Mammalia > Primates > Tarsiidae > Cephalopachus > Cephalopachus bancanus. Next base: position 11,301,892 of record JAPVLO010000046.1, on the reverse strand, counting down.
AGAGAACCCCTAGGCAAACACTGGAAGAATTATTGATTCCAGACATTTAAGAAAATCTCTATCCAGTTATTAGCTGACATTTAAGCTAATCAAGCAGATACTTCAGTGTCCATGCACAACAAAGGACACATACTTTCCAGAATTCACTAAGAAAAGTTACTGAAGAAACAAACAGCTACAAAAAGAAACAGCAACAACAGCAAGCCATGGGAAGAAAAGAGAACCTCATATTCAGAGCTGCTACAGTATACTGTTTAATTTATCCAGTTTTTAACAAAATATTGTGAAAGGTGCAAAGAAACAAGAAAGTATGGCTCACTCACAGGAAGGAAAGCAGTCAATAGAGAAAGCCCAGGTATTGCACTTACTAGACAAAGACTTTAAATCAATTATTATAAATAAATTAAAAGAACTATAGAAAATCATGTCTGAAGAACCAAAAGAAAGTATGAGAAGGGTGTTTCCTGAAATAAATAATATCAATAGAAAAATAAATTATAAAAAAGAACCAAATAGAAAATTATGGAAATAAAATGTATAATAACTGAAAAATTCACTAGAGGGACTCAATATCAGATTTGAACAAGCAGAAGAAAGAATCAGCAAACTTGGAGATAGGACAATTGTGATTACTCAGTCTGAGAAACAGAAAAACAAAAGAATAAAGAAAAATGAACAAATCTTCAAAAACATGTGAAACGCAACCAGCATGCCAACATATGCTTGATATGGGCAGAAAAAAATATTTGAAGAAACAATAGCTAAAGGCTTTTTAAATTTGATTTAAAACATGAGTCTACACATTCAAGAAGCTCAATGAATTCTAAACATGATCAAATCAAAGTAATCCACCCTGAGACACATTATTGTCAAATTGTCAAAAACAAAACACAGAGAATTTTGTAAGCAGCAAAAGTGACTCATGATTTATAAAGAATACTCAATAAGATTAACAGCTCATCAGAAGTCACGGAAGCCAGAAAGTAGTAAAATGCTGAGGGGAAAAAAGTTATCCTGAGAATTCTGTATCTGACAAAACTAAATTCAAAAATAAAGAAAAGTTATTCACAGATAAACAAAAGCTAAGAGAGTTTTTTTCTTAGTAGGCCTGACCTGTAAGAAATGCCAAAAGCAGTGAGTCAGGCTAAAATTAAAGGACATAGTAACTTAGAACCATATGAAGAAATAAAGAACACTAGTAAAAGTTACACAGTAGTTATATAGGTAAATATAAAGCCAGTATATTCAGTTTGTAATTTGTCTTTTTCCTATATGATTTAAATGTCAAATGTGTAAAATAATAATTATACATCAATGTTAATGGGCACACAATGTAACCACATAAAAGAGATAGCATTGTATAGGAACAAAGTGTATAATTTTGAAATTAAGTCCATGGTATTCAAACTAGGTTTTTATAAGTTTAAGGTGTTAATTGTAATCAGCACTAAGAAAATAAGTAATAGTTATGAATATATATGAACATGAAATACTTTACAGAAACAAAAGGCATTATATGTAAATAAACAATAGGGAATTGAAATGAAACAGTAGAAAATATCTATTTGGCATCAAAGAAGACAATGACAGAAGAATAGAGGAAGAAAAAGACATAAGACATATAGAAGACAAATATCAAAATGACAGTGGTAAATCTCAACATAGTAGTAATTACATTAGATGTAAATGCATTAAGCACCCCTCCTCAAAGGAAAAGGTTGTCAGATCTTTTTTAAGGATCCAAATATACACTATCTACAAGAGTCACAATTTAGATTCAAAAGCAAAAACAAGTTGAAAGTAAAAGAATTTTTAAAAACACGCCAACAGTAAACAACAGAAAAGTAGAATGACTATACGAATACCAGAAAAAATAAGATGTAAGACTCATAAAATGTTAGTGGAGACAAAGAAGAATATTTATAATGATAAAAGTGTAATTTCACAAGAAGATATAATATTAACAAATACTTAACAAGAGATTCCCAAAATAAATGAGGCAAAAACTGACAGAATTGAAGAGGAAAATAGGACCATTCAACAATAATATTTTGAGACTTTAATTCCCCACTTTTTAGTAATGAATGGAACAACTAGATAAACTATCAAAAATATTTCCTTAAGAAAAAAACAAGATCTATAAGATTTGAGCAGCACTATAATCCAACTAGAATGAACAGGCATCTATGGAGGACTCCACTCAACAAAATACACATTCAAGGGCACGTGGAATATCCTTGAAGATGGACCCTATGTTAGACCACAAAATAAGTCCCAATTAATTTAAAATTGTTAAAATCATAAAAAGTTGTTTTTTTGCCACCTGGAATAAAATTATAATTAATAAAAGGAGAAAATATGGAAAATTCACAAACATGTAGAAATTAAACACACTCCTACATAGCCAATGAACCAAAGAAGAAATTACAAAGGAAAGTATAAAATACTTTGAGATGAATGAAAATAAAAGCACAACATACCAAAAAAGCCTGACCAAGGCAGGGAGGGGAACAAAAGACTCAAACTACTAAAATCAGGAATGAAAGGCTTTACAGAAATAAAGGGGACGATAAAGGAATACTATAAATAATTGTACGATAACAAATTAGATGAGCAAGATGAAATAGACAAATTCTAGAAAGCCACAAACTACTGAAACATCTCAAGAAAAAGTAGAAGATCTGACAAGACCTATAACAAGCAGAGTTTGAATTAGTAATCAAAACATTTCCCCCACAAAAAAGCCCAGTATCAGATGGCTTCAATGTTGAATTCTACCAAACCTTTAAAGAATCAATACCAATCTTTCACAAACTTTTTCAATACATAGAAAAGTAGGGAGAATTTCCCAACTCATCCTATTAGGCCAGTATTTCTCTGATACCAAAATCAAATACATTACAAGAAAAGAAAAAAGTTTTCAGACCAAATGTTTTATGAATATAGATGCAAATATTCTCAACAAAATGCTAGAAGATCGTATCCAACAACATTTAAAAAGACCAAGTGGTTTTTACCCCAGGGATGCAAAGTTGGTTCAACATATGATAATTAAACAATATAATATGCTATATTAATATAGTTAAAACAAAAACCACATGATCATCTCAATTGATGCAGAAAACTGATTTGATAAAATCTAAAACTCATAATAATAATTTAAAAGCACTCAAACTAAGAATAGAAGCAAACTTCTTCAACTTGTTAAAGGACATCTATAATAAAACACAAATCTAATATCATACTCAATGATGAAAAAAATAAAAACTTTCCCTGAATATTAGAAACAAAACAAAGATATCCTTGCTCATCACTTATATTCAATATTGAACCTCATACCAATTTAGCTTTCAAAAAAATGAAATAAAATCCATCCAGGTTGGAAAGAAAGAAGAATACATATATTTGATATAGAAAATTCCACTGAGTATGATCACACACACACACACACAAATTGTTAGAACTGATAAACAAGTTCAGAAGATTGAAGGACATAAGGCCAATATGCAAAGTACAACACACCAAAAAAAAAAGTGCATTTCTATAGCAGCAATGAACAAATCCAAACATGAAGTTAAGAAAAAATTGTATTTATAAAGCATCAGAAAGAATAAAATAACAAAGAAGTGCAGGACTTGCATGCTGAAAACGTCATTAAGAGAAATTAAAGACCTAAATAATTGGGAAGATACCCTGCGTTCATAGATTAGAAAATTCAATATCTTTAAGATGGCAATACTCCCCAAACTGATCTACAGATGGAACTTAATTTCTACCAAAATCCCATCTGAAGTTTTTGCAGAAATTGAAAGCTAATTTCAAAATTAATCGGGACATGGGAGGGACCCAGAATAATCAAAATAATCCTGGGGGGAAGGAGGAGGAAGAAAAAAGTTAGAGGACTCACACTTTACAATTTCAAAACTTACTGCAAAGCTACAGTTATCAAGATTACGTAGTACTGGCATGAGGATAGACATACAGATCAACCGAAGAGAACTAAGAATCTAGAAATGAACTCACATTTATATGACTTATGACAAGGGCGCCATGACAATTAAACGAAGAATGAATCATCTTTTCAACAAATGTTCTTGGTCAAGTGACATCCATATGCAAAAGAATGAATTTGGATTCATACTTCACCCAATATACAAAAATTAGCTTAAAATTAATCAAAGGTCTAAATTCAAGAGTAAAATTCATCAAGCTCTTCAAAGAAAACACAAGTGAAAATCTTTATGACCTTGGATGAATGTCAGTAGTCTCTTAAACATGACACCTAAAGCACAAGAAACCAAAGAAAATATCGACAAATTGAACTTGATCAAAAATTAAGTATTTATTTTTTAAAGTAGATTAGTGGTTGCCAGGGACTGGGAGAAGGTAAGAGAATGGGGAGGGAGGGACTGATAATGGTATTGAGTTTCTTTTTAAAAACAGTTTTATAGAGATATAATCATTCACATAACATGTATTTCACCTACTTAAAGTGTACAATTCAATGGCTTTTAGTATATTCACAGAGTTGTCCATCCATCACCATGATTTTAGAACATTTTCAGTACTCTAAAAAGAAACACTGCACCCGGTAGTCATCACTGCCCTCTGCCACCTTACCCAATCGCCTTCCTCTGCAGTCTGGGACAACCACTAAACTATTTTCTGTCTGTAGATTTGTCTCTTCTAGACATTTTGCACAAATAAAATCATGCCATATGTTGTCCTTTCTGACTTGCTTCTTTCACACAGCATAATGTCTTTAAGTTTCATCTATATTGTAGCATTTATCAGTACTTCCTTTCTTTTTACTGCCAAGTACTAATCCACTGTATGGACATGCCATATTCTATCTATTCATTGATTGATGGACTTGTAGATTGCTTTCACCTTTTGGCTATTATGAATAATGCTGCCACAGGGTTTGTTTGTGGAGTGAAGAAAATGTTCTGGAATTAGGTAGTGGTGATGGTTGAATGACCTTGTGAATACACTAAAAACCACTGATTTATTCATTTATGGAATGTGAGTTATACCTAAAAAAAAAAAAAAAAGGCACACTCTACTTTAGAGACTTCACATTTGCTGTTTCTCCTGCTGGAATTCTCATCCTCAGATACTCACCTGTCTTCCTTCCTGTCTGCTCTAATTTTACCTCTCACTCTGGCCTTCCCTTGCCACACACACAGATATATATAGTGTGTGTTTATATATTTATATATTCTACATAGTTTAGTATTTGTTCTTCATTGCTTGTTTTTCCCTCATTAAAACATATACTATATGAGTGCAGGGAATCTTTTCAATGCCTGGTACATACTAGATAATAAATATTTGTTGAATAATTGGATTATGGGGCTTTGTAACAAGACCTGTCTTAGGTTTTAACAGAATCACTCAGGCTGTTGTATGGAGAACAGACACCAAGAGTGAGAGACTACAAGCAGGAAGACCACTTAAACGTTATTGCAATAATTCTGTGGCAAGATGTTGATAGCTTAAACTATCATGGTAGAAGAAATGATAAGAAGTGATCAACTTTCAAGATTTATTTTAAAGGCAGATTTGACGATGACTTGATAGAGGGGCTTTAAAAAGGGGTGGGGGGGACTATAGGATAATTGTTATCTAGACTTTCCTGGCCAGTATCTACATTGTGTAGCTACTCCTGGGTCCTTTCAGGCTTTACAAGGTGAGGTAGAATCATGATGGATGAGTTGCTTGAATATTCTTGGGTGGTTCTCATAGAAAATGTCCTCACCTGACTTGACCTAGCTTGGCCGACCCACACTGAGGGAGATCTCCTCGAAGATTTCAGTTCTGGCTCTTTCCTAGGTATAGCACACCTCCTCCACGATGTGTCTCTTAGACCTGCCACATAGGAGGCATGCAGAAATAATGAGTTTACATATATTGTGGACTTATCATGTACCAATTATTTTTCCAAGTGTTTGACAAATTTTAACTCTTTTAATTCTCACAACAATCCTGTGAAGTAGGTATTATAGTTTATTATAGATACCACTGTGTGATTTAAAAACAAAAAAACAAAAAATTGAAGCTTAGAGAAGTGAAATCATTCATTCAAAGTCACACGTAAATAGTAAATAGCAAAACTGAGAGGGAATAAATTCAGGTCTGTTTGACTCTAAACATTGGATGCGTGGGTGGGTGGATGGATGGATGGATAGATGGATGGATGAATGGATGGATGGATGGATGGATGGATGGATGGATGGATAGATGAATGGGATGTGTGGGTGAGTGGATGATGAATGGGTAGCTGAACAGTTGAATAAATATTTAGAGTACTTACTGGCACAGCCAAGTGGATTGAGGTTTTTCTTTCCAGTTGCCCCATGGATATTGCAGGTGGTTGCTTTATCAAATAAGGAGGTTCAATCCTAAGAAGCCTGACTTTTGTTGGAACAGAAACAACTGCTCTTTAACTTGGCCTAGGAAGGAAAGAAATTCTCAGAAACACCTGAGAGTTACGTTAGCAATTAATTACCTTTGATGCTAATGCCCATCTCTGGTCTCAGGGGAACAGAGTCTGCATCAACATTTCTCAGGAGCTGGACTCTGGCTCCAACCTGTAAGCCCAGCACTTTGGGAGCCTGAGGTGAGAGAATTACTTGAGCCCAGGAGTTTGAGACCAACATAGTGAGATCTCATCTCTACAAATTTTTTTTTTAATTTTTTTAAAAATTATCAGAATCTCCATCAAAGTCTAAACACAGCACAGACTTTTGAGGTTTGAAGACTTCTCATTTGGGAGGGAGAAGAAGATCCCTTTTAGAAAAAAGATTTTTAATTAGGAATATAAAATTAGGTGTAGAACCTTGGAAGGGGCCCCTGCATAAGTGACAGACCATGACATAAGCTTCATTAGCCTCCTGATAAATTTTCCCCTGCTGCCCACAAGGCAGTCATCAACCTTATGGATGGGAATAGTACTGAATGGCTTGACACCCATCCTGTTGCTGACAACCGCAAATTCTACCAGGCTTTCTCAACTGGAGTTGCTCATCTGAGCCACAGACACAAAAAATTCTTTGAGTGACCATTTTCCCATTCTCCTAAGTACCATTCTTAAAAAAATGGGAGAAAGGAGTTCATTATATACAATTGAGGGTATAATCATTGATTTAAGTCAATGAATGAAAAGGTATAGACTGAGTAAGATCCATTGTATAGCCAGCAGAGTGTTAGGTAGGAGAGGACATACAGAAACTCAGATACCCTAAGAGTTAACAGTCTGCTAGAGAAGGTTCTAGTTTCACACACATAATCAGTAAAGGAGAGCTACATCTACAGATTCAATGCAATACTCATTAAATTACCAATACCACTCTTTTCAGACCGGAAATGACAATATAGAAATTCATGTGGAAACATAAATGACCACAAATATCCAACATAATCTTTAACAAAAGAAACAAAGTGGGAGGTATCACATTTCCAGATTTTAAACTTTACTCTAGGGCTACAATACTCAAAACCGCCTGGTATTGGTACAAAAGCAGGCATATGGACCATTGGAACAGGATAGAGATTTTAGAAGCAAAATCTCAATTTCAACCAACTCATCTTGAACAAATCCTCCACCAACAACCACTGGAGAGGAGAACTTATTTAGTACGTGGTGCTGAGAAAATTGACTGACCACACGCAGAAGATTGAAACAGGACCCCTACCTATCACTATACATAAAAATCGACTCTAAGTGGATCAAAGACCTAAACGTAAAACCTCAAACTATAAGAATCTTAGAAAATGCAGGAGACACCCTTACAGAAATCAGAGTAGGCAACCAATTCTTGTTCAAACCCCCAAGTGTCCATGCCATAAAAGATAAGATAGATAAGTGGGACCTCATTAAACTGAAAAGCTTCTACAAAGCAAGAGAAACCATCAAGAGAGTGGAGAGACAATTCACAGAATGGGAAAAAATATTTGCCATGTATCTGACAAAGGACTAATATCCAGGATCTACAAGGAACTCAAACATGCCAAAAAAAAAAAAAAAAAAAAAGCCCCATTAAAAAGTGGACAAAAGACATGAATAGACACTTCTCAAAAGAAGTCTAGATATAGGCAGTCAACAGACACATGAAAAAGTGCTCAGCCTCACTAATCATCAGTGAAATGCAAATCAAAACCACGTTAAGATGCCACATATCCCTAATAAGAATGGTCATCATTAATAAAACAAACAACAACAGATGGTGGTGAGGATGCAGAGAAAAGGGAATGTTTCTACATTGCTGGTGGGAATGCAAATTAGTTCAACCTCTATGGAAAGCAATGTGGCAATTTCTAAAAGAACCAGAAATTGGCCTTCCATATGACCCAGCAATCCCCCTACTGGGAATATACCTTGATGAACTCAAAGCATTCTACAAAAAAAGATACCTATGCACACATGGTTATTGCAGCACTATTCACAATTTCAAAAACATGAAATCAGCCATGCTTCCCACTGAAGCAGGACTGTTTTTTTTTTTTTTTTTGAGTTGGAGTCTCATTCCATCGCCCAGACTGGAGTGCAATGGCACGCCCGGCCACTGCAGCCTCACCTGCTGGGCTCAGGCAATCCTTCCGTCTCAGCCTTCCAAGTAGCCGGAACTACAGGCGTGCGCTACCACGCCCGGCTAATTTTTGATTTATTGTAGAAATGAGGTCTCACCAAGTTGCCCGGGTGGATCTCGAACCTGCAGGCTCAGGCAATCCACTCACCTCGGTCTCCCAAAGTGCTGGAATTACAGGCTGAGCTACCAAGCCCGGCCAGGACTGTATTTTTAAGATGTGGTACATTAGGCTGGGCTCCTTAAAGAAGGACAAACATATGGGCTTTCACAGCAACTTTAGATGTATTTAGAGTCTACCATACTCAGTGATCTATCACAGAAACAAAGAACAGAGTACCACATGTTCTCACTCATAAGCGGACCCTGAATATGTATCATAATTATAAGAAAAGGACTGGCAGTAATAGGATACCGCAAGGGTGGTGGTGGAGTACACAACATCAGTAAAGGTACCTGATCTCAGGCAAAGTGTGGACCAAAGGGAGATCCAAAGTTTACCTGTATGATGTCCACTTGTATACCTAATCCTGAATTATACCCCACATCTTTAAAATAAAATATTTTTAAAAAGAATTATTCATTAAGATGATTTTAAAAAAAGATGAGCTGCCTCTACCTCTTCAGAAATGGCTCCTTGGTGGTGAGGCTACTTGATGGAGCACTACAGAGAGGGTATCTTCCATCTGAAGGATGCTGATGCTGGAGTTCTGCTCAGCCGCCCTCCTGCCTCTATCTACTCCAGGGTAGAAGAGATGACTGAGGTAAACACTGTGTGCACAGTCATGTAAAATGATCAACAATCAAAACTCTGTGAGAGGCATGACTAAGAAATTCTGGAAAATTTTAGGGCTAGATGTCAATGAAGGATTAAGATAATTTTTCACAGAAGACACAAAGCCTGCCATGTCTTAAAGGAAAATGTAATCAGGGCCTGGTTGTCAATTGTTTCCATGTGTTTATTTGTCAGCAGCCTAATGAAATAATACAAAAGCAGTGAAGATGTCACAGTCCTGGATCTGCCTACTTGGGATGCTAAGTAGCCCAGAAGTCTTAAGGGAGCTGGGGTCTGTTTCTTTACCCGTCTATGGAACAAACCTTCAACCCTCAGAGCCAGGGTGATAGAGACTAACTTCAGTGGAAACTTTGCCCTTTTCTCCATCAATTCTTTTATCATTCTTTCCCAACACACACAAAATCTGAATGCCTTCTCCCCTCTGCTGGAAGAGGATTGTGGAAAGTGTTTTGTTTTGGTTTTTTTTAGTATAAAAACAACTGACTTGATAACAACTGAAAGGTTTAATGTTTGTTCCATCCACAGGCCAACTCTGAACCTTTAGTACTTCAGAGAGAGGGACAATCCTTGGCTCTACCTCAGACAGGGTAATGATCTGATTCAGGATAAGTGAGCTGACAGTAGTCATAATCATTGATAAAGACTTGTAATCATCTTCCAAATGTTTTATAGTGTTCAGCAGGTTATAAGGATGCTTTTGTCAGAGATGTTCTCCTTAAGGCCATCAGTCTCTTAGAGGAAGAAACAAGCACAAATGTGCCTGTCCAGCTCAATTCCTAGGTGTGTCTGGGACATACATTGGAAAGTGACTCCAACGAGGGAGTGTCCAGTATTTTATGCCATCCTGATACTTCAGATAGAGCATCTGATAAAATAAATAATGTGTGTTCCTTCCAGGCAGCCTCAGCTACACAATCCTCTATGTCACTCTTGGTTGGCCCCCTCCTGATGCTTCTAACCAAGGTTTCACATATACCCAACAATGTGTGTCCGTTGTTAGGTAATAATTCCCAGTCTGGCCCTGAGAACCAGTTGCTTCAAATCTTCATTTATTTATTCATTTATTCAACATTTATGATACATTTATTCAAAATTTCCCAAGAGTTTTCTACATGCCAGGCATGATGATAAACATCAAAAAGAAATGTGCTATCCTCAGGGAGCATGCAGTCTAATGGATGAGACAAAGGGGTTAATAGATGATTATAACAAATGCAAAAATAAAATTATACGACAGAAGGGCACATACTTCCAGGGACGGGAAGATCTCATAGAGGGCAAGACACAAGCTGAGGCTTGAAAGAAGAGCAGGAGTTGTCCAGAGAGAGAATGTGAAGGGAATTCTCTAGAGAGAATCATTCACCATTCCCTGAGGATAGCACAGATTTTCCTGTTCTGTGTGGGACCTGACCATACAGCAGTTTAACTAAAACTACATTCATCCCTCAAGATTCCCTAAGATGCCAACTGTTACTTCCAGGGTTGACTGATGGTAGCCACAGTGTTCTAGCATTGGGTGACTGTTGCTGGTCCTGCAAGCAACAGGCCTTTTGTCAGCAATTCCCAGGGGAGTACTCCCCAGGCCCACCTCATTCTAGAAAGATCTCTGAGCACCCAGTGTGAGATAGGGCCTGTGTATTCTTGGTCATTGGATGGAAATATTGATGTCAGTTATTGTTCAATTTAGAAAAAAAGCAAGTGGGGTCCTAGGGACCTTTCACCTGCTCCTACTTGTCCATACCTGTTCTTAATCCTCTGTTCTTTCCCCTCCTGGGCATTGGAAGCGTTTACTCTCAAATTGTCTTCCCTGAACACAGTGATACCCCCACCACCACCACCTTGTTTTCTAATGAAGGGAATTACAAGGCTGGCAGCTGGAGAATCTAGGCTCTGCTTATAGGAGTTAGGGAAGATTTTGATGATGGTGCAAAGATGGAAGGGCAATGTATTTTCCCACATATGCCGGAGGCCGTTTGTTTTGCCTGTAATTAGTTGGTGATTTCTTCTTTGCTTCATAAGAACTTCAAAATGAACTTATCTCTGGTCTGTTCTGTCAGTCACCAAATCTTCCAACTTGCTCAGTTGCATCTACTGGGATATGGGTATTTGAGATGCTCCTTAGCAAAGAGGCTGGTTGCTTAATATTATCTGGAACTCTTCTGAGCTTCAACAGACCTTAGACTCAGGACATTCACCCTCAGTGTAGAGGTGTCCCATCAGGCAGGGGCCTGGCCAAAGCTCGAGGGGATCATTGGCACATGGAGTGAAGAATATAGAGCTGCAGATGTATTTCCAAGGAGCTGCAATATCTCAGGCAGAGGAGAGGGATCTACAGTGGAGAGGATATATGGCCAGATGGTCAGAAGAGGAATGAGAGGAGTGATTCTAAAGGGAAGCAGTAGCACCAAGTGTCAGATGCACAAAGAGGTCATCAACCAAGACTCAGGAGTCAGGGGGCTGTTAACAAACTCCACAGGAGCAGATCTAGTGAAGTGATGTGAGTGGTGGCTGGAGTATGGGAATCAAAGAGTGAGTGATGGTGGTAACGATGGCACAACAATGGAATTTACTTAACGCCACTGAGATGTACATTTTTAAATGATCAAAATGGTACATTTTGTGCAACTTACATTTATCACCACACAAAAAAGAGAATAGAAAGCATTCAAAGGATAAAGAGAAAGAACGTGAATGGGACATCAGGAGAAGAGAGCTAGAATGGAGATGGAAAAATTCAGTCATGAGGTTCTGTTTTGACTTAAGAAGGAAACAACTTGAGCAAGTTCATAGACCAAGTGGAAGGAGTTGCTAAAAACACATGACAAAGAACTTACTGGTCTAAAAGAAGGAAGAATGGAAAAATGAAGTTAAGGGCAAAGTAGAGAGACTGACCTTGGAAAACAAGCAGATTCATCTCATCCTGCAAAACCAGAGGAGAAGCGAGGAGTATTGAGGGCAGGAGAGAAGAAGGTACTGAGGTGTGGAGGGGAGGTGAGAAGGAAGGCTGGACTGCTGAACTTGCCACAGACAATGAAGTGGCCTGTGGTAGTGAGGGATCTGGTAGGGCAGACAAGTTTAGAACCTCCACTGTGGGGCTGAATAAAGTGTTCACCTAGCAACATGTGAAACATCCTGCATTTTTTAATTGAATTTATTAAGTAACAAAAGTGAATGAGGAAATGCTTTTTCTGATGAGTCTTTCTGTCTAGTGTTGGTTACTTGCTTTCAGCTGTGCGTTTGTCATCCTGATTCCAATGGCCCGAGTCTCTTCTGAATGAAACCTAGACAAACATTGCTGGGCCAGTTAGACCAGTGTCTGTAGGGTCTTCAGGCTGACTTAGCTAGAGAGTTTCCAACAAAATTCAGACCGGGCTTCCAGAATCAGTTCTGGGCAACTAGACACAGGCCTAGGGATGATCCCAGGATGCGCCTTGGTATCAAGTCCAGCAGAGTTACTGAGACCAGGAGACCTGCAGTTATCGGGTCCCACAACTTGAGTTTCCTGTTTAATAAATAAGGACAACCAACATACACTAGGCAGTGTCAGACTAGTATCAAGATTTTCTCTTTGGTTTCTGCTTTTTCTCTTTTATTTTCATATGGTTGTTGTGATGGTTATTATTAATGTTATCATCACTATTATTACTACAGTTGAATTCAACCCAATGGGATTTGGAGTCCAACATGGAACATGGATGCAGCACAAAAGCATTTTTATCCTGTCTGCCCTGTATATTAAGTTTCAGCTTTAAAGGATTAAAACCAGCTGAGGTCTGAGGGCCTCCCCAGGCCCACTTGACTACCCTCAGGCATTCTGCTGTGGTTTGCCACCCACAGCGGAGAAGACCCTTCTGGGATGCAGACAGCAAGGGCTTGGAAAGGCTGGCGGGTAGATGGGCACAGAAGTCTTTAATTAGAACTCTTCAGACCTGTAGCCTGGGATCCTAACTCCTGCTTCTTAGTGTCCACACAGCTCAAATCCCAGATCTCAGGCAGGACCCTGAGGGACAAGAAAAACCCAAGTACCAAGAGCAAGAGGATAAAAGACTTGTAATGAGGAAAGCCATAGAGGCTAGTGCTGGGAGGTGGGCTGGATATGGCTCAAGATTGAACCACATTCCCATTTTCAGGCTATAGGCATCTATGCTAACCTAAAAGGAGGGGGGCAGTGCAGAAATCAAAGATGATCAAGAGCCACCACCATGGTCTCTGTTTAACCAGTAGGAAAAAAGCCTCTGGGAAAAGGAACACAAAATGCTTGTTCTCTACCCTTGGGAATTGTCTTTGGGGAACTATGGCAGCATCCCTAGTGCTTTTGGCAGATCTGATGCACCCTGTGGTTGGAGCTCTGGAGCCGGATAGACAAGGGCACTCCCACTCCAACTCCACCTCATTCCCCTAAGAAGGTCTCCTACGATGCAAGTCCCTCTTTACAGAACAATTCTCTGTTAGAAACATTCATTCATTCAATAAAACACACTTACTGAATTCACACTTGAACCTGCTTAAAACATAAGGCCTCTAAAGAGATTTTACTCTGAGTCTTCATTAGAGAGAGTTTTACACTGTGAATGAGTTTCAAATCTTTGATAGGCCATGTCTTAGTCCCCTTGAACTGCTATAATAAAATACCATAAACTGGGTAGCTAATAAGCAATAAAAAACTATTTCTTACTATTCTGGAGGCTGGAACTCCAACCTCAAGGTGCTGGCAGATTCAGCATCTGGTGAGGACCCTCTTTCTGGTTCATAGATGTTAACTTCTCCCTGTGTCCTCACAGAATGGACGGGGCAAGCCAGCTTTCTGGGGTTTCTTTTATAAAAGCACCAATCCCATTCATGAGGGCTACCCTCTTACGTCCTAATCACTTCCCAAAGGCCCCACCTCCTAAAACCATCACCTTGGAGGTTAGGTTTCAACTTAGGAATGTTGGGAGGACATAGACATTCAGACCATGGCAGGCAGAGAGCTAGGGGTGTGTGGAGATGGAGTTGTGTGGGTAGGGAGCTCAGACGGGATAAGGGCCTTGATAGACTTTTCATGGGCAAAATTCCTTTGACTTCATAGCAGACTCCAGAGAGCATTAAAGACCACTTTTAACATCAGCTTTCCAGAAACTTTGATGAGTGCCCCTAGAACTGGGATTCCAACTCAAGATGCCCTGGTTCCAAAGCATATGCTCTTCCGGTTTTACTTCACTCTGCAGTTCTCTCTTACATGTTCCTCCAGTATGGTTCCCAGAACAACCATGTTCCCTGGTTATCTTAGGAGATGAGTGTTTCCATGGTCTGTTCTTAGAGAGTAGGTTCAAGTCACCAAGTCTGAAGAAATTAACAGAGAGGACACCAAACTCCATTGGTGTGTAGATCTATGTCTTTCTGACTCCGTTTTTGTTCTTCCCTAGAGGAAGGATTCAGGCAGAACCCAGAAGCTACAGGACATCATGTTTTCAGAGAAGCTGTTGGCTCCTGGAAGATCTTGCTGATATTGTGAGGGGGTGAATGGACAAGGCTGGGGAAGTTGGAGAAAAGGGAACAACTCTATACAGGGAGTCTCTAAATGTCATTGTGACATCCTAGAAAGGAAGAGAAAATGATTTTTAAGGGAAAGATCTTAACTTCTATGCCATTCATGACTTTTATATGAATGGCATAGAAGTATAAGATCAGAAGGAAAGAGTGACAAAAAAGAAAAATACAAGCAAGATATTAAAAATGAAGATAAATTATATGAAGATGCCAAAAAGATGGAAAATATTTAGCCTCGAATTTGGGGTTTCTCCAAGATTAAAGGAACACTCTGAGGGTTCCCTAAGAACTAAGTCAATTTTGACAAACCATGACTGAAGAGGGTCCTCAGGCTTCCTTGAGCACGTGCACTTGAGGAAGTTTTGTGACACTGAGAGTGGTAAAGATGGCACCAAGCCTGATTGGACTCTACCAGACAGACCCTTTCATCTATACAGTTAATAAGTGTGTGTGGGTTTCTATCATGTTTCTACAATTTACAGGCTTGTGACTTTGGGCAAGCTTATTTAAACTATTTGGATCTTAGTTCCTTCATCAAAAAAACTAATCTCTACCTATTTCATATCATTGTTGTGGGATCTACATTAAATAATATAATGTTACAAACACTTAGTAATATACCTGGCATATAGTAAATCCTTAAAAAACATAGCCATTCTATTTATTCACCATTTCTTGTGTTTAATGATGTTTCCTGAAGCAAAATGTCAGATACTAAAAAGTTAGAGTGAACTTGAAAAACAGGCAAAGGCCAGTTAACATCTATAAAGGTCCGGCCAAGCTGCACGTCTTACAGTGGTTTGACAAACCAAAAAGTGGGCTGAATATAGATCCCACTGGCCCCAGTCCCAACCACCATTAAATAATGTTTAGGTTGCTGTTTTAGAACATTATCCTCTTGATGTGGGACTCTGAGTTTATGAAGTGGCATGCTGCAGCCAGAGTTTTAATGAATCCTGGTTTGTCTCTTAGTTGAATGTATTGAACAGCTGGAACTTAGCATCCTACCTTGGGTGCCCCAGCATCACTATCATTTAAGCCCCATAATCAGAATTACCTCAATGGTATATTATGCAATGTGGTTTTGACTAAGCCTGCAAAGAGCATGTGATAAGTTCTTTGTTCAATAGGCTTACAGTGATGAAGACAAAGTGTTCCACAGAACAGACATTCAAATCAGTTCCTTATTGTTCTTCATATTTTTATTGGAGCAAATGGATTCCCAGAGAGGTTATTCCCCTGAAATGACCAAATAAATTAGAAAGGAAATGCATATTTTTATTTTACATTCAATTTTCATAATAAATACAAATAAAATAAATATTTATTTTCAAAATAAATAAAATAAAATACAACAAATAAAATACATGTAATATGTGCTGTGCATATATAAAATACTATATTATACGAGAGGGACCTCAAAAACCCAGAATGTATTTATTAAAAAGTGTGTATTTATTCATACATGTTTAAATTTCAGTCACCTTCAAAGTGCTCCCTGTTTGATGCAATACACCTTTAGAGATGCTTTTTCCAACAGCTCAAAACAGTTTTTGAACTTGTCGATTCTGATGCCATTTAGTGCTTCTGTTGTTTTTGTTTCACCTCTTTTACATCAGCAAGACATTTCCCTCTGAGAACTTTACTTCATTTGAGGAAACAAAAGAGTCACTCAGGGTGAGATCAGGTGAATAGGAAAGGTGGGGCACAAGGGTCACACCGATTTTGGTCAAAAACTGCTGAATACTCAGTGTGTTGTGAGTAGGTGCGCTCATAAATCATCCATTATGAAATGGGCAAATGCCTTGAATAAAATTCACTGAAGCCTAACGCAGCCTCTCACAACAGCACTAGCTGGTACACTGATGCCTATGGGTTCCAAGAACATGCTATACTACAAGAAGCCCACCCACCAAAAAGATAATTCAATTTTTTAGAGGGGGTTCCCCATCATATAGGTATAATATGCCTTATGCACATACTGATGTATAGCATACTATATATAAAATTGTGCATTTTATATATAATATATTACCAAGGTCACATAGTAACTCTGACAGGGATGATAATGCTCACCACGTGTTCTGTTTGCTCTTCTTCCAGTCAATTTCTGCTCAATGAACTCTGATCAGAAAGAATACTTGCCGCTTTCAGACCCAATCATAGAAGAGCAGATCGAATTGCTCCATACTTTTTTCTTCTCTGTATTGATGAATGTGGAGTGTTATAATTGGATGTGGAGTGTTCTACAAGATAGTGGAGCATCTATCAGCTGCATCCCAGGAGCAGAGTCCCTTTCCCACCCCACCCCTATACTGACTCACAATGGACAGGCAGCATAAGAGCTAAACCTTTGCTGTGTTAAGCCACTGGGATGCTACATTTGTTATCACTACAAAACCTATTTCACCCTGGTTGAATTTTCCAGAATTCTCTCAGACCTCAACTAGAGCTTTAAATTCAGTCAAGAGTAGCAGGCTTTAAGAGAAACGATTGTATTCTATTATTCTTTTCTCAAATTGATTTTTAAATCAATTAATAACTTTTTAATTATATTTAAAATACTTTAAGTATGACCTTTTAAATCAGATTGAAAATGATCTTTCTTTAAATGCCAAACTCTTGAACCTGATTGAAGTTTAAATGCTTTTAAATCGTGAAGTTTGTCTTATTTCTAGACTATCTTTCAAGCAAAGGGACTTTCCATAATAACTGATAAGGACATCCAAATCTAGTGTTCCAGAATTAGAAGACAGAGGCCTTGGAGTTGTGTTTTACTTGTGTTAAAGAAGGAACCCACCAGTTATTTTTTGTAAAATTAAGAGAACTGAGTTAATGTTTATAATGTAAAACAATGACAACAATTTTAAAAACAGAGCAGCTCTCTGTCAGCTTCATGGTTTATGTAAGACAAAATGAAATAGTGAAGAAAGCATTTTTCACAATTCATCCAGTCCAGCTGGATCCAGCAGTGCAGGAGGAGGCAAACACGTGTCTGTGGTTACAGCTCAAGACTATGCAGTGAGAAGAATGTGTGGCTTGCTGACTTCAACTACATAGAGGTTTTATGAGAATTAAACAGTTAAGACACTTGAAAGATGGCAAATGCTTAAGTGCTAAGCATTAAGATTATCTGAAACTATTAATACATCAATTCCCTGTATAATTAGGTATTATTATTGGAAGCGCTGCAAGAAATCTAATATTTGGAGATTTTCAGCTCTATTTGCAGAACAAAGAGGCATGGGTATCATTTATCCTCAGTATTTTAGACATGTGAATCAAGAGTACCTAGACAGTGAGTAAGTATTTCTCATTCACCCATATTTCAAATAATAGGAATTTTGTATTTATTGGCATGACCCAAAAAACAATATGGTACTTTGGGAAGGAAATAAAACATGAAATTATTTAAATTCTAGAATAAGGAGAACATAAAAATGGAACCTACCCAGACATTTCAGCTGAGATTAAAAACCCTTCTGTCTATTTGAATAAATTGCTCTTTAAGTAATTAACACTGTGACCGACAATCTTTAGTAAATTCTGATCATTTCACTGTACTCAGTTTCAAGTATTTTCTGACTGGCTTCTTTCCAAATAGTACACCTGTGTGTTAGTTGAACAATGTCTTACTGAAAGATGAAATTAACAAATTTTGTTAGATTTGGACCTTGGTTAAAACTCTGAATTTAGATATTTATATACAGAGCCACATAAAGAACACTAGCTTAAATTATTCCATCAGGGACTATAATAAGATTTTCAATTAGCTAATAGAATATTAGAATACGCTTAGCTAATAAAAATGATTCATCTCTGTTTTTCTATCAAACACAAGATTGGGGGGATGAAGAACTATTATTCGGGTATAGAACTTATAGTATTTTAACTTTTTTCCCTTCCATGCTACATCCTCTTCTTAAATTTTTTATTCACTTTGTTTCTGAACTTTGAAAAGTCTTTGACCTATTTTAACTCATAAACCCCCAATAAAACATTGTTTTGATTTTAAGTAATTGGTCTTTAATGCCTTTGATCTCCCTTTTCCATATAAAATAAAAGCCTAATGATCGCTATTAAATGGAGGGAATAAAGTTTACCTCAATAACAATTTTAATTTTATGAGGGCAATTTAAGTTTTCACTTTTTGTCCATTATTTATATGGGGATGTTACAAATGTTGGAAGATGGGATTTGCTTGTTTCCCGTTTTGATCTCAATTGCACAGAATTAGTACATCACTTAGCAGGAGGAGCTGCCATCTACCCCTCAGCCACACTCAAGAGTACAGATGAGTTCAATAGGAAGTGCCACCTTTTAAACCATGCTACAGTTTTGAGCAATCATACTTTCCAGTGAGGCTTGCTCCAGAATGGCCTCCAAGGAGTCCCCATCTTACTGTCATAACATGCATACTCTTCTGGCACTTTGGTACATGGGTTTTACCCACCTTGACAGGAAAGAATGTTGCTGGCTTTCCCTGCCATACTCTCTGGGGTCCCAAACCATGACCTAGTCAAGATGGAGAGAAACCTCTAAGAAAGAAGCCTTTTGATTGCACCTAGTGTGCCTCCTAGGTTGCCTCTCAAATGTTATATAAAATGTCTTGGGGACAGTAATGACTGTGTTTTTAAATATTATTTAATTCTACAATAAAATAGTAGAGAAATAAGAATAAATCAAACTAGGTATAGAAGTAGGTACCATATGAAAAACATTAGAGAAAACAGAAGTAGAACATTCATGTGCTAAACATGAATTGGGATGGATGGAAGGACCAAGGAGGCACTCTGGATTTTGGGGGCATATGACACATCAAATGTTCATGAGGCACTAAATATTCATGAGATCTTCAATTAGTCACTTGGTGGTGGCAACCATTTAACCTCCTCTTCTTTTCAATGCACCATTCAGTTTGGGGTACTTTGTCATGCATTAATAGTATTCATAGGACACTGTGAGCCACAAGACATTAATGCACTGCAGAACTGATGTCCAAAAAGCAGAAGTAGTATCTACTCCTTTGAAGGCCATATGTCTCTAGTTTATAAAAACTTTAAACACACAAATACAAGAAAGACCTAATTGTGTTAATATACATATATAAAGAGCTCTTACAAATAAATAAGAAAATATAAGCAAAATAGAAAAGTGGCATGTTATAAACATGCAAATCACAGTAAAAGAATAATATACATTAAAATATGTTTCAAAAGAAGTGAGTGTGTAAGATCAAAAAGAGAGAAAGAGAATGAGGGTATAGTCTGGATTTCAAATATCCTCACGATCACCCGCTTCTGACTCCTTCAGCAGCAGGGTAGGTAGAAGAAAGGGAAAAGGCAAAGTGATGCCGCACCCTCTCTGTGGGTTGTTGGGGCAGGCTAGTGATCCAATGCTGGCTCCCCTGAGCAGTACATATGTGGTTCCTTGGTAGGCTACATGTTTCTATAACTTTAATCAGGTTCATCAAAAGAAAAATTATATTTCTAGACATTCCAAGAGATGTCTTATGTATGCTTAGTCATCCACTTAGATTCCATGTGGCTTTTCCTGTTCCAGCCCGGTGGAACAGGAATTCTAATCATTAATGTATTTCAAAACTGAAGCCATGGTGTTTCTCGCCACAAGATGGAGAGAATGAACCACTTCAACACTCTGTGTCACTATTTGCTACACAGATTCAAGAAATGTACATGGCTACAATTCTTATAAGAGGGAGTTCTGTTAAGTACCTCACTTAAAGCAATTTAGCTGCTCAAGAACCCAAAGGAGCTTCCCTGGAAGTTGTTCCAGGGTAAGACAGACAGGGAAAGTACTGAAGTTTATGACTTTCTACCTGCCTTCATTTTATTCTTCTTTCTTTTTCTACCTGATCATCAATGCATAGTCTTCATATTCAAAGTGGGGTCCAGAAGCATGGTATCAGCTGGGAGCTAGTTAGAAAAGTAGAATCTCAGTTCAATCCCAAATCAACTTGGTCAAAATCTGTGTTTTGAGAAGATCCCCAGGTTATTCCTAAGCACATGTAAAGTTGGAGAAGTATCAATTTATAGAGCAGAATTTGTGGATTTTCCTGCTCCAGTTATTTGCATTCGTGTTCATTTTTAGTTGGGCAAATCTGGGAAGAAAAGCTCTATTCTTCCTCCTCCTTTCTCCTTCTTCATCAAACTCCATCTTGTACAAAGTCGTTGTTGCCAGCATTTTACTCCTGTAAAATCCTTACATGTATTCTGTTACCCTTTCATGTGACCCTTGCTGTTCTCTTACTGTTGATAAATGTCTGAAAGTTTCCCTGGGCTTCATTTACCCTCCTGAGGCTGGAAACACACCCAAGCATCACCCATGGTGTCTATGTGAGCTCCACCCTGCATTTTATCATGCCAGCTGTCATCATTCCCAGAGTTCAGAGGTTATGACTTGTTTCTCGTCAATCCAAATGTGCAGTCAAGATGCTCTGGTGTTAAGTTGGCAGAACTGATGGCTTACTTAAATATTTTCTCATCTCTGTTCTTTCAGGTCACTTCTTCCACATTGATATCACTTATGTGGGAGTATGAATGTAGTGAAATCATGAGGATTATATCAAGTTTGTCTTTTAACTTGTATATTGATTAAGTCACTGTACGGGCAGCTGCCATACAAATTACATAAATTTGGTGATTTTAAACAATTTTCTCATAATCTGGAGGCCAATAGTTCAAAATCAAGGTGTCAATGGACCATATTTCCTCCAAAGGCTCTAGGGAAGAATCTTTCCTTGCCACTTCCAGCTTCTGGTGGTTCTGGCCTCCCTCCACTGTGGCAGCATCACTCTAGTATCTGTCTCCACCTTCACATGGTCTTCTTCTCTGACTTGATGTCTCAAATGTTCTTCTCCTTTCTTGAATAAGGACTTTAGTTATTGGACTTGGGGCCCACTCTAAATCCCGGATGATTTCATACTGTAATCCTTATTTAGACCTACAAAGACCCTATTTCCAAATAAGTTCACATTCATAATACTAAAAGTTAGAACCTGAACATATATTTTGGGGGTGATGACTCAACCCACTAAAGAGAGCGTGGTGGCTTTAAAACATGACCCAAAGTTCTTTGCTAGTTCTTCCGTCAAGAGGGGTCTATGGCCTCTCCCTACAAATCCAGATTGCATCTGTGTTAAACAGTAGCGTACTGCAGGAGTAACACGATACGAGTTTCAGGCCTTGTTTCTTGGGACACTGAGCCCTTGTGTAAGCAGTCTAACCACCCTGAACAGCCATGCTAGAGAGGTCCCCAAGTCCTTGAGGTGATATTACACAAAAGGCACATGAGAAAGATCTTCCACCTGTTGTACCAGCCCCAGATGTTACTCTGGCACCTCACTCTCCATTAAAGTCATCACCAGCCACACATGACAGTCAAGCACTGGAAATGTAGCTGGAGCAATTGAGAAATGAAGTTCTGAATTTTGGTTTATTGAATTAATCTAACACTGGATTTAATGTAAAACATATCATGACTCATTTGTATACTGATTGCACGTTGAACTGATAACATTTTGGCTATATTGAGTTAAATAAAATATATTATTAGCCAGGCTCGGTGGCTCAGCCTGTAATCCCACGCCTTTAAGGAGGCTGAGGTGAGTGGATTGCCTGAGCCTGCGGGTTCGAGACCCGCCTGGGCAGCGAGACCTTATCTCTACAATAAATCAAAAAATCAATCGGGCGTGGTAGTGCATGCCTGTAATTCCGGCTACTTGGAAGGCTGAGGCGGAAGGATTGCCGGAGCCCAGCAGGTCGAGGCTGCGGTGGCCGGGAGCGGCCACTGCACTCCAGAATGGGTGACAGAGTGAGACTCCAACTCAAATATATATATATATATATAATTAAAATTTAATTTAATCTGTTTTTTTAATGTGGATATTAGATTGACTGATTGAAGAGACTGGGTCTCTCTGTGCTGCCTAGGCTGTTCTTGAGCTCCTGGTCTCAAGTAATCCTCCCACCTCAACCTCTCAAAGCACTGAGATTACAGGAGTAAGTCACCACACTTGGCCAGAAATTTTGAATTAGTTATGACTCACATAATATTTTTATTGGAAAGTACTACTTTAGTATCATATCCAAAGTGTTCTGGAGTCCAGAGCTTGTGACCTCAGGCAGTTGTATCCTACCCGGTCCATGTCAGTCACTTGCACCAAGTGACCTTCCTTTCGGGGCTCTGGTCTATACCTCAGCATGGAACAGAACTAAAGTGCACAAGATAAACTGGTGGGATTTTAAGGACATTTTAAAGAAAGAAAAGCCTTTCTTTGCCTGATATTCATTGTTATTTTTGTGCAATATGGCATTTTGGAAAGATTTTAGCTAACACGGCTTAAAATATCAACTAAGCTGAATAGCAGCTGGATGATCTTAGGCATGTTTCTGAACCTCTCTGAAGGGAAAAAAAAGAGGTTTACAGTGAATACTTTAAAGTCACTCACCCAGACCTGTGAGTATTTGAAGATGTGATATGATCCCTGCTTTACAGAGCTATTGCGAGGATCAGGAATCAGGGTGTCAGTGACCCAGCATCTAGTGCTAAATAAACAAATCTTTATTATTGATCACAATTTAATAGTTTTTAAATTATAAATTATTACTAGAATTCTTATTAATAGTTTAAATTGTTTATTTCAATATTATTCCATGCCTAAGAGTTGAGAAAAGCCCTGTAGGAGACAGCAGGGACTAAAGAGTTCATATTTGCATGTGCATGGGCACAAGCATGGTTGTGGGGGATGCTTCAGGGGGATGGAGTAGAGCAGAAGATGGATAACAATAGCAAATAAATAAATGTATAGCTCGGGAAACAAGGAGTACAGTGAGGAAAAGTAAGGCAGGATGAGGAGATGATGAGAGATGGGGTGGAGAGACTGGTTTGAGAATGAGTCTCTGAGGCTAAACCCAAGCTAAACCCACTCTTTGGGCAGAAACCTATCCTTTGTGCCTTATTTCACTTACCCTGTATCTACCTATATGTATTTTTTTTTCCTCTTTACTCCAAAAACTGAAACTTCTAACCCCAGAATCAACAATGCAGTACAGTTTCCTAAGAAAACAATTTAACTAAAGCCAGTTGGCCTAAAATCAATCTCTCTGAGGTCTATTTGCATATAGCTGACTTGCCTGTGGTCTATTTGCCACGTGCTACATTTACTTACCTTTCTTTTAAAATTTCACTTCTAGAACATTTCCTGTAAAGTAGGTAAGTTTCACCCTCCTGTTCTGTTTCATTCACTTGCTAAAGGTGTAGTAGTTATTCACATGTTGAATCATTTTACTTATTGATCAATTCGGCGATCATTGATTCATTGATCAATTTAATTTATCAAGTTGATCCCCTTTGAGATTTCTTACCTGTCTTTAACTATTTTCTTTTTAAAAAAATAAACCTATATGTCTCCATGGATTTATTAACACAAATTAGGCACACCTGGGCAACATGGCAGGACCCCATATCAAACACACACACACACACACACACACACACACACACAACACACACACACACACACACAAGAAAGAAAAGCAAGCAGCCCTTAAAACAGGGTTTCTCAGCCTCAGTGCTATTGACATTTTTGGGCCAGATACTATTTTGAAAGAGTCAAACAATTCTACAGAAAGCTTCTAGTGGCAACGTTTTGCTTCTAGGTACATAAAAGTAGAAAAATAAAACCGCACGACCACATTAAACCCAGTTGGATCTCAAGGCTCTAAGCTTGAGTTGTTGTAGCCCACACAGAAGGGGAGAGACTTGACTACAGGTTTTCTGACTCCAATTTCAGTGCTTCAGTGAAAAACTCTGCACTGCTTCCATCAATAACTTTACAAATGTGCTAGTTGTACAAATAATTAGTTAAATAAAATGCTGTTTATCCACCATATACTTAAACACTTCTCATTTGAACCTCCAAAATGTCATTCCTTGTTACCATCACCACTTTAATAAGAAGGAAGCTTGGTTGAATGAATAAATGAATTAATTAATTAGGCAAAGCGGGTTTTAAAACTTGGCCCAGAGATGATAAAAAAAGAAAAAACCTGAGATCAGGAAAAAGACAAACTAACAAAGAAACAACCTCCTTTATAACATGTAAGCCAGTAGTTCTCAGCTGGAGATGATTTTACACCCCCATTGGACATCTAGCAATGTCTGAAACCATTTGTGGTTGTCACAACTGGGAAGAGAGTGCCATTGGCACCTAATGGGTAGAGACCAGAGTACTACTAAAGGTCCTACAATGCTCAAGATAGCCCCCATAAAAAAGAAGTATCTGGCACAAAAATATCAATAACACTGAGAGTGAGAAACTCTGTCTAAAGGGCTGCTTGTTTTTCCTTTGTGTGTGTATGTGTGTGTGTGTGTGTGTGTGTGTGTGTGTGTGTGTGTGTGTGTGTGTGTATTTGCTATGGTGTTCTGCCATATTGCCCAAACTGGTCTCAGACTCCTGACCTCCACTGATAATCCTCAGCCTCCTGAGTTGCTGGGATTACTGGCACATGTCACCCACCAGGGCTCCTTGTTAGAGGAGGTAAAAATGGTGTATACTGACCCAGCAATCCTGCTACTAGGAATCTACCCAAAGGAAAAGAAATAAACATATTAAAAAGGATATCTGTACTCATATGTTCAGTGCAGCACTAATCACAATAGCAAAATCATGGAACCAACCTAAGTGCCCACTACACAGTCATATAAAAGAATGAAAGCACGTCCTTTTCAGCAATGTGAATGGAGCTGGAGATCATCATCCTAAGTGAACTGACTCAGAAACAGAAAACCAAACACTGAATGTTCTCACTCATATGCAAGAACTAGTCACAAAGGTGGAAATAATAGACACCAGGGACAACAACAATGTGTGGGGAAATGAGGAGAGGGGTTAAGGTTCAGAAATTACCTATGGAGTACAATGTTCACTATTTGGGGAATGGGCTACCTGAGACCCAATCCCTACCACTACACAATATGTCCATGTAACAAACATGCATATGTACCCCCTGAATCTATAATAAAAATAAAAACTGGAAATTTATACACACACACACATATACAGACACTATATGTATACTTTAAAGACAAACACTGACCTTAAACGAAATAGGCTTCTCTGTATACTCTGTTTCACAGTAGGGCTTTCACATGTTTGGCAATTTACACTCACACTCCTATTTCAGTAAGAGATCATTGATGTTCCCATGCCTGTTTTCTCTGCCTGAAATCTTGGGTGAGGCTCTGTTTTCTCTGGCACAGTCTCCAATCCACCATCTCTCTTTATGAACTTGACTCTAGCTCTCAGTGAAGAGAGAGGCCATGATTGCCTTAAGTTTTGTCCCTGCTCCCAGATCCATTGCCCGGGCGAGGCTCCCAGGTCAGGCTGAGCAGGCTGGGTCTCTGGCTCAATCTACTCCTTCTCCTTTAGGCCAAGGCCAGTCCAGGAACCAACTGAGGCAAGGGAGAACTTTCTGTTCCTTCCCATTCTTCTTTCTTGTGCCGTGCTTCCCAGCACCTTCCTCTTCTCTCCTCCTTTACTGCTTCAGACAACTGGTGGTGTAATCCTTACTCCTGGCTGCCCAATAAGCCTTCCCCAACCAGAGTCCAGACTTCAAGTTTCAACTATTTTCATCTTCCCTTTAAACCCCATTCTCAGAGAGGGGCACTAAGGAAAAACTCAAAAAATTGATGACTGTTGGCAAATGTAGGACCTCTTCCAGGCAGAAGTGACTGTAACAAAGGACTGTACCTTTAGCTCAAAGGAGTGAAATGCTCCCATGGGATGTAGGATGTGACAATACGAAGCACTTTCCCATCCTTTACCTTATTAGTCCTGTCTAAGAATGAGGCCAAGCAAGAATTATTTCTCATTTTTAAAAAATTTTTTTAAAGATCGGTGTCAGGTATACAAATGTTCATTATGCAGTTGCCCTTGTTAATGATATGTGCCCTTCGCCCTCCAGCAGATTCCCACTACTGCCAATTCCAAGGGTTATTTCTAAAGTCCGTTAGAATGATGGTGAAACATGCTCAGAACTTTTGGTCACCCATTTGGTTGCTGGTGGTGCCCACATGACACAGGCCTTCAGACACAAAACCCAGTCTCTTAAGGAAAGAGCTCCTGCCTGGTGGGGGAGTGTGGGCCCTTGTAGTATATCTCGGACTCTTGCTTGCATGTGTACTTCTGCTTGCACCAAAAGGCATCTGGCCCACTGTCCTGGAAGAGGAATTCTGTTCCCTGTCCTGGAGGTAGGGGAAGGCATTGCTCTATTTCCCTCCAGTCTTCTGGCCTTTGGAGCTGTATGGTTTAATGCATTTCCAAGTCCTGAACAACTCTCTCTCGTTAAACCCTGACTTATAATCATCCAGTCAGCTTTTTTCTTCCTAAGAAAGAGCCTCAGCAGATGCCTGCCCCCTTTTAAAGGCCCATCAAGCTTTCATTTCTTTTTTAATGTTTATACTTCCTCTCATTCCTTTCTGGCATGGGAGGATTCCAGTTGAAACAGCTCACATTTTCCCTCCAAGTTCTTGCTCTGCTCTCTTTCCTCATTAAGTAAAAGAAGTTATAAAAAAGCAAAACATAACTTGGAATTTCATTGTTGGGCAAAATGAAAAAAACATTTGAGAAATGGCCTGAAGATCCCTAAGGAATACTCAGTGTAGAGAAGAAACAAAAAAATACAATTAAATACAGCCTGGAAAATGCTGTAATTATATATGCCCATGAGGCTGTGGGAGCCCAGAGAAGGGAGAGACTACTTGGGCAGAGTAGTAGGGAAAGTAGGGGCATCCATACAAGTTATATCACCTGACCTTGTAAATAAATAGCGTCTTCAGGTTAGAAACACTTGCTTGTCTCAAGAGCACCACAATTTCAGTTCATAGTTTTATTTTCCATTGTGTGAATGACTTCAAATGTCATTATCACTTTAGTGTATATTGTTTTACTAGAAAATCAAAGATTTTCCATATAATCCAAGAGGTAAACTATAATTGAGAAAACAAAGTTTTCATTGCTGTTGTTTTGGCCCAAATTATGCCGTACTTTCTATATTTTTTAGTCTATTGACTTTTACCCTGGATTAAACCTTCAGGTGAAATTATAATACTAAGTATAGCCTCTGTTGCTTTCATGTCATCATAATTTTTGCACAGTAATTGTTGCCAAGTTATTTTATTTCATGCCAGCCAGGGCAAAGTAGGACGATTACCTAATGCACCCCAACAAATGGCATGAAAATCATTTACGGACCTGCCTTGATGTTATCACTGCCCTAGTCAACTCATTTTATTATTCTCTCCAGCTAAACCTCCCTAACCTAGTTAACCACTCCCTGCCCTTTTCCCTTAAACTCCCACAATGACTCTACCATACTTAACTCAAAGTTTTGCTTTGTTTTGTTTTCACAGGACATTTGTGTATTCCAAATAACCTTTTCCTTTTTAACTAAATCAAGCAGCAAAGCTCTCAGAGGTTCATTGGTTTGGGATGTTCTTTATTTACAGATTCGGAGTGTAATGACCCAAAATCATGAGGACTATAATCAGTCATATATTTTCTTATTTGATATTAGAAGTGGGATCAGACAGACTGACTCTAAGTAGAGTCCAGCCCCTCCAGCACTCACAATAAACTCTTCTAAATACACACAGTACTAAACCATGACAATACAAAGAAAGTCTTCTAGAAGTGTAGAGGAGGGAGCGATTACTATAGTGTACGGAGGTACCAGCAAACTAGAAAGATAGGAGATGAAGCTAGATCTTTAAGGCTGGGTAGGATTTTAAAAAGTAAAGAACAGGGGAAAAGCTGTTCAAGGAGATCAACACCTCAGGCAAGATATCATGGTAGTATATTGGGGCCTGTTTTAAAATGAGTCAGTTAATGATACTGGAGATCAAGGTTCTGAGATGAAGAAGGGAATAGAAGGAAATAAGACTATGTGGGGTGTCATGGAGAGTCCAGATATTGTAGGACTCTGGATGGCAAACTGAGAGTGGACTTTATTCTTTAAGAAAGAGGAGCCATCAGAGATATCAGAAAATACTCTAGAAGTATGGAGGAGAGGAAGAAACTCCAATGGTAAAAGTTTTTTGAAAACTTTAATCTAGGCGCTGGCTGTGGAGAGGAAGAGGAAGAATAAAAAGAAACTCTGTAGGCCGGGCTCGGTGGCTCAACCTATAATCCCGCGCCTTTGGGAGGCTGAGGTGAGTGGATTGCCTGAGCCTACGGGTTCGAGACCCGCCTGGGCAGCGAGACCTCATCTCTACAATAAATCAAAACATCAGCCGGGCGTGGTAGCGCATGTCTGTAATTCCGGCTACTTGGAAGGCTGAGGCAGAAGGATCACTGGAGCCCAGCAGGCCGAGGCTGCGGGGCCGGGAGCGGCCACTGCACTCCAGTCTGGGTGACAGAATGAGACTCCAACTCAAAAAAAAAAAAAACTTTGTAGAAATAAAACTGATCAAATGGAAGTCAGATTGAATATGGGGAATCGGGGGTGAAGGATGGTATGAAGAAGCCAAAGATCAGGCAACATGCCTCAAAACATTCTCCCAGTGCAAACTTCAAGGGAGGCACTTGGCAAATATTCATTGAAATCGATGGTTCCATGGGGGGCACACCTCATCAACAAGGGTACCTGCACAATACATATTTGTCTACCTAACCCTTAACTGTACCCCACAATTTAAAAAAAAAAAGAAATTGATGGTTCCAGGATGTAGAGTATAAGTGACTGGGGATGACATTTGCTATGACCAAGAAAAGAAAATTGGGTATTATGAGAAATCAGGGTCAGCCATGGGCTTGTTACATTTGAGGTGCATGAGAGACATCCAGGTAGACATGGCTAATTGGCATTGGATATACCGGTCTGGATCTTTCAGGTGAAAGATCTGAGATAGAGAGAAAATGTTCAGTGTTTAGAGTATAGGTGAAACCACAAAAATAAATGAGATCCTCCAAGAGCAATGCATAAAAGAGAAAAGAGGCAAAATCCTTGGGAAGCATCCACCACATTTAAAGATTTTTGAAGGCAACTCACTGCACCCATCATTATTCCCACTGTATCTCCAGAACCTAGCACAGTCCTGGCAAACAGGAGAAACTCAAAAACGTTAGTTGAGTAATGAATTGAATAAATTTAAGGAGAATGTAGATTGCACTTCATCAGAGTGAGCAGAGGTGGGACCTAACCTTCGTTGAGCAGCAGCTATCTGCCAGGTACACCCTTTATCCGTGGTTTCTCCTTTAAGAGAAAAAAATGATGTCACCCAAAGCTTTACAAAGCTTAAAAATCCAGTTTTACAGTAACCTCAATGTCTACAACTCCCATACCTTCCCATTGACTCTTCCCTACCTTCAACATTTTTGTGTTTAATCTCTACTTAAGAAGTCAGGGCAGCCGGGCTCGGTGGCTCAGCCTGTAATCCCGCGCCTTTGGGAGGCTGAGGTGAGTGAATTGCCTGAGCCCACGGGTTCAAGACCCGCCTGGGCAGTGAGACCTCATCTCTACAATAAATCAAAAAATCAGCCGGGCGTGGTAATTCCGGCTACTCGGAAGGATTGCCAGAGCCAGCAGGTCGAGGCTGCAGGTGGCTGGGAGCGGCCACTGCACTACAGTCTGGGCGACAGAGTGAGACTCCAACTCAAAAAAAAAAAAAGAAGTCAGGGCAAAATGAAGCTCTTTTGAACTTGGGACACTCAACATTCTCTTCCATAAAGAGAACTCTCAGATAAGCAGAAACAATGTGGCTCTTCTGAGTCTGGTGCATTTTTTTCATTTAATGTATTAATTCATTATTTGAGGTTTCACATTTAAGTCCTTGATCCATTTTTAGTCAATTTTTGTATATGACGATCAATAGGAGCCCAGTTGCATTCTTTTGCATGTGGTTAGCCAATTTTCCCAGCTCTGTTTGCTAAATATGGTTTTCTTTCCTCAATTTTTTTTGTCGGCTTTGTTGAAGATGAGTTTGTTGAAAGTCCATGGTTTTATTGCCAGATTATCTGTCGTGTTTCATTGGTCTACATGTCTATTCCTTTACCAGTACCATGCTGTCTTGTAGCAAACTTTAAGGTGTGGAAGTGTAATGCCTCCAGCTTTGTTTCTCTTGCTGGGGATTGCTTTAGCTATTAGGCTCTTTTTTGCTTTCATATTAATTTCTGAATTGTTTTTCTAGATCTGTGAAAAATGATGCTGACATTTTGATAGGAACTGCAGTAAATCTGTATAATTTATTGGGTGGGTAGAATGAACATCTAGATATTAATTCTTCCAATCTATGAGCATGGGATGTTTTTCCATTTGTTTGTGTCATTTTTTTATTTCTTTGAGCAATGTTTTGTAGTTCTCATTGTAAAGGTCTTTCACTTCTTTGGTTAGGTGAATGCCGAGGTGTTTGTGTGTGTGTAGCTATTGGGAATGGGATTGTGTTTTTTATTTGGTTCTCAGTCTCCTTATTGTTGCATAGAAATGCAACCATTTTTTGTGCATTGATTTTGTATCCTGAGACTTTACTGGAGTCATTTATCTGTGCAAGGAGGTTTTTTGACAGATTCTCTAGGGTTGTCTAGGTATAGAACAAAATCATTTACAAGGAGGGATAACTTAACTTCCTCTTTTCCTATTTAGATATCCCTGATTTCTTTCTTCTAACTGATTGCTGTGACTAGGACTTCCAGTACTGAGTTAAATAGTAAGAGTGAAAATGGACATCCTTGTCATGTTCCAGTTTTTAAGGGAAATGCTCCCAGTTTCTGCCCATTAAGTATGATGTTGGCTAAGTTTATCGTAGATGGCTCTTTTTATTTTGAGGAATGTTCCTTCAATGGCCTAAGTGTTCAAGGGTTTTTATCAGGAAGAGATATTGTATTTTATTGAATGCTTTTTCTGCATCTAATGAAATAATCATGTAGATACCACTGGAGCAATATACCAGAAGGGTTTTAAGTGAGTGTGACATGATTGGATGTGTGTTTCAAAAAGACTCTTCTGGAAGCTAGTGTGGATGCTGGAATCGAGCATGGAAAGATGCCTGAACAAGGAGCTTTATGTCAGCGTGTCTCCCTTCCATCCTCATTTGCCTCAATAAGGCTGAATCTCAAAGACTGACATGTAAATGGATTGAACCATTAAAAAAGGTTGTAGACCTAAGTGTATAAATGAATGTCTTTGCATCCAATAAAAGGCAGGGAAATGAAGAGGGCAAGGATGTTTGCAAAAACAAGGCAGCTCAAGAAAGTAACTGGAAGATTGGGTCTAACATCAGTTCATTAGAGGAGACATTGTGTTAGGCAAGAGTTCTTATACATTGAACTAACTGTTCTTGTGACTCATGTTGCAAGCTACAGTTTGGAAAGTTTTTGGCAAAAATTTTGGTTACAGGCATATGTCCATAAGAGCTCTTCAGAGAGTCTTCATAGTAGTTCTTATCTTAAGCATGTGTGCATGAGAACCTTCCTTCATTACCTCCTGGCTTTATTTTTTGTTGTTAGGATTTGACACGAGTGACTCCATTTTGATTCTGACATTTTTCACAGCAGACACCCACATTGGCTACCCACAGCACTATTATCAGTACACTTGGTGCAGAGTGAGGATGAGAGTTACTTCCCCTAGGAAAATTTTCAGCAGAGTCTAGAAGAATTGGTGATTTCACTGTATATGAGAGTACATGCTAAGAATCTTTCTATAAAGACATGAAAACAACCCATTAATCAGTAGAGTCAATGTTAGCATTTATTCTTACTAAGTGCTTTATTATTCCACAAAGCTTGTTTTCACTTCATACCTGAACTTTTAAATATCAAGTCATTTTCTCCCCCAAAAAGTATATTTCAATGCTCACCAAATTTATTACATTTTAAAATATTTTAAATGTAAGCCTATCATTTGTAACAATCTATGAAATTGAACTCTTTTCCTTTTTTCTTTCTTCTTATGCTTTAAGTTTTCTTTTCTCTTGATGTTATAATGGGAAAGACCACTCAATGAAGGGTCTAGAAATCTGCATTTCAGACAGAAACTTGCCAATAATGCTGAAAAAATCTTAGAAGGTCAATTAACTTTTCTGAGGTTCAAATTCCTCATTCTTCAAAGGGACAGGAACTTTCTGAGCTGCATGCCCCACAAGATTGTTGGGAGTTTCAGACAGGAATCACATCCATGAATGCAATCTAAAATCCACCATGAGCCAGAGCAAAGGAAGGAAGTTTCAGATTTTCACTAGATATTTCATATCAGACATCATGTACTTCCGATATACTTAGTTTTCTTTTATATTATTCATGGCTTTGGCCTTCAAATATTTCACATTCTAGAATTAATTTAATAATAATCTGGCAATGCTGCCTATGTGTCCTATTGCTAACTATGAAGACAATAACTTTCTCACCTGAGAACTAAAGGCTTACATGGTTATAGTTTCATATTAAAATATATTTAAATTATAAATTACATCGTATCAGACCATCATCTAAACCATTCCAACTCTGAGAGATTTGCCAACATGTTCTCAGACTGTCTTCTACAGTCTGATTATTCTTTCAGTTCACAAATATTTATTGAGCAAACACTCTACAGAGACCAATGCAGCAGCTAACAAGTAGGAAGTGAGTTACAGAGGAAATTAAGGAGAAGCACACTTTATAGATTGTGAATTTTAGGAGGATTCTGTGTGAAAAAAATTTTAAGCAGAAATATGTTTTCAGTCTTTCATACTTAATCATTAAAAAATACAATTATTTTCAAAGTGTTTCTTTGGCAGTTGAAGATTATGTTTTGTCTGATAAATATCCCATCAGCTTTATCTTTTAATCAACAGCTTATCTAAACTTTTCACCAAATCCTAAGATAAGAGAACTTACAGTGGAGTTCAAAGGGCAAGAGATCCAAAATCAGCTGATTGATAGAAAAAATAAGCTTTTCTTGGATGGAGTCTGCATGAAATGTTTGCACTTATGTATAGACCTGCTCAGATTGACTTCAAAAGCTCCAATTGCCAGAAAGAACAATTGTACTAGGTCAAGTCCAGGAACATATATTGGGATGAGAAAGAGGGATTTTCCAAAAGTCTGAGTTTTGTTTTCATCTATAATACTGCTGTTAAGTAGAAATACTACTTTATGAAATCCTGACAGTTTTTTGGCTATAAAAAAAAAACCACACATATACAGTGAGTGTGGGCTATCATGCCTTGTCAATTCTAGAGAACAGAGAAAGCAGTATGGATACTTTATAATGGTTCGTGACTTCCTAACAAGTGCATTTGTGCATTGATAAGGACTATTTTAAATATTTTTAAATAATTACTAAGAGTCTGAATTTCATTTCTCTATCTAACAAATATCTCTAATCCTGAATAGTATGCTTCTGGTTGGGTTTATATCTTAAAGAAAAGTTTTGAAAATCATTGGAATTTGTAATAATTAAGTGTGGAAGCCTGAAAACACAGTTTTGCTTAAAAAGAAAAAAATTCTCATAAAATATTCCTTCAAATGTCTTAATATTTCTAACCACATAAAGAATTCAAGTACCATGTTTTCAAATTAAACTTGTTTTTGCTTAAGGTCTTTCCTTTAGAACATATAGATTCAATTAAGTAATCTATTTGCTATTGCATTTTAAGCAAATACAGGAAGAATCTTTTAAAAAGTTAGCATACATGCATTATTCTTTAATGTAATTTTTTTTTTGGATAAATCTGGTTTTGCTCAATGGCTTGCTCTTTTAACTAAAAGGTCAATAAGAAAAAGAAGAGATGGCAGAGAAAAGCAACCAACTAGTGTTAAGTAAATTTGTAAGACAGCTAATTTATACTTCTTTGAGAATAAGTCTTACCATTTTATGGACCTTGTTTTAGCAACACTAATGAGTTAATATAATTTAACAATTGTAGTGTAGTGGTCATTATTATTTCCAATAGTTTTAAAAGGTAACAGCATGATCAGCCAAAAACAAAATCCTAACAGGATTAACATGTTATTGTAAGAATATAGTTTTAGGAATTGGGTAGCTAGACCATAGTATCTTCTTCAAGGGCTGCAGAGGAGAGATTAGCATATTTCTATTTCCAGCTTCACAGAAGACGCAATACTCTAAATGACCCTCCAATAACTACCACTAAAATTGATGGTCAAAATACTTTTATTTATTTTTAAGCTCATTTTATTCTGCTTCACATATTTTTAATTTTAAAATATTTAATTGGTAAAGATTGAATCTTTTCAAGGTATACAGCATAATGATTTTAGATATATACATTGTGTGATGATTTACACAATCAACTTAATAAACACTTCCATCACCACTCACTATCTTTTAAAAATAAATCACCGAGCTCACAAAAATGTCAGGAATCTACAGAGAAAAACAAAAACAAAAACATTTTGGGAATTATATGAATATCAAAGTCAGCTAAGAAAAACCACATAAGTACTAAAAGAAAACATGATGAGTTCCACTTTAATCTCAATATAGATGAAAGTTTTCCAACTGTGACCTGAAATCATGAGGCAACAAAACTGAGAGAAAATATTTGTACCAGTATCACAGATAAAAAATAATATTCCTAATTTTAAAGAGCTTTCAACATTTGGAAGGAAAAAGAGCCAAAAATTCTTAGAAAAATGAGCAAAACACAGACAACTCACAATAGAGATATTTAAATGGCTTTAAAACATGAAAAGATGTTTAGCTTCACTCATAATAAGAGAGATGCAAATTAAACATACATTGAGATACCATTTCTTAATAGATTGACAAACATTCAAAAGTGTGGCGATATACTCTATGGGGGAGGCTGTGGGAAATAGGCAGTTTCATACATTGCAACATGGAACAAATCCTAGATGGAGGGGAATTGTGCAAGTTCCTACAAAACTGCATGTGTACTTATCCTTCAACCCAGAAATTCCCTTGCTAGAAATTGGTCTAGAAGACACATCTCCAACAAACAAAAATTCATATGCACAAAGCTATTTGTGGTGGCATCATTTGTAAGTGCAAACTGCTGGAAACTATATACTTGTCCAAGCATAGGAGATTGATTGAGTAAACTATGATACATACACACAATAGTGTACTACACAGCTCTAAAAAAAAAAAAAATGAGGGTGATCTCTATTAACTGTTACTGAGTGACTTCAAGGAGACAGTAAGTTAAAAAAAAAGAAAAGTGTTAAAGAGTATGTATATTATGCTAAGAAAAGATGTATATATAGTATGTTATATCGTTTCATGAAAAGATGAAAGAAAAATAAGAAACATACATGTCACTGCTTGTCATTACATAAAAGAAAAAAGGATGGATTAACCAGAAAACAGCAAAGTTGGTAATCAATTAGGAGTATAGGAAATGGAGTGAAAAGAATATGAGAGGGAGTGACTCTTCTTTGACTTTTGAAAGAATGTCATTATTCTGCAGATACAAGAATAACATTAAATTAATAAAAATAAGAATGGGGGACACATAAAACTGAAAAACAAAATTACAATGAACCTTATTTATATGTCAAATTAACACTATAAGCATATTGAAAGGGAAAAATGAAGAAAAGGAAAAACATATCCATGTACTTTATAAACACAGAGTTTGACTGTTTAATTTTAATCTTGGGAAGAGCTGAGTGTGGGAGAGACATGCCAATAAATCTCTAACTTTTTGCAGTAGGTTCATTTATTATCATGATATGAGAGATTACAAAGATAAGCCCTATGAGGTGAAACATCAATAATAGATGTGTTGGATTGAATAATGTTCCCTAAAAATCCATAACCTTCTGAAACCTCAGAATGTAGCCTTATTGGGAAATAAGGTTGTTATAGATGTAGTTAAGTTATAGGAAGAACACCAAGCGATGAAGGAAATAATGTCAGAAGCTAAGAACGTGTAGAACACATTCTCCCCTAGAGTCTTAAGAAAGAACATGGCCCTATCAACACCTTGATATTGGACATTTAACTACTAGAACTGTGAGAGAATAAACTCCTGTAGTTTCAAACCACCAAATTTGTGATAATTTGTTATGGCAACTTTAGGAATCTAATATAAAAGCAAATCAGGGTAAAATTTATGTATGCTATAAGTTGTACTATTTTTATTTTTTGTAAGTTTGAAAGTATTTCTAAATAAAAATGTTGAGGACACTCAGCAAGATGGCTATGGGACAAGTTGAACTGTGAGGATCTCCACAAAGAGTGACTCCTGAGGGCACTTCCACGTGCCCCCATGTCTGCCACCTACATGGGGAGTGGCCGCTATAGCAGGTCCCACACAGCAAACAGCCTCCATTGCACTACAGCCTCCGCAGGGGATTGCTGCTGAAGTGGTTACCGGGTGCTGAACAGTTGCTGTCAGTGTGGCTCTCAGGTCTGTCCCTGGGGAATTCCCAGCTCACTCCTCCACCACAAAGCTCCCAAGGCACACAAAGCTGCAGCGCCCAGCTACTTCACAGATTCCCAGTGCCTGATGCCAGACACACACCATCGCCCATCATAGCTAATCAACTGGGGCCCCAATGAGTGGAGAGAAAGGATCTGTGAAAGAGGAGCCAGCCACCGCAACCATGCTTCCACCTTGTTTTCGAAGGGAGCAAACCTAAACCCCGCTGCATGGACAGATTGTAAGGCAGTGGGAAGTGGGTTCCAGGGTGCCCATACACTTGTCAGTGGATACTGGGACCTGCAGATTGATTCTGAATCACAGCTTCCCCCTCAATTAAATCTCAAAACTGCAAAAGTACAGCCCGCAACTCACAGTCCAGCCTCAAAAATTAACAAAGCCAGAGGATCCTCATAAGGAAGAACGGGAGATTGAACAAAAAGAAGTAAAGGCAACCCCACCTTACCTGAAAAACAGAATTAAAGAAGGGGCAGGAAAGGGGAAGAGAAAAATCTACACAAATGAAGAAAAACCAAAAGAAGAATATGGGTCTCCCACAGACCCCTGGGACGTCAGACACTGAGAAAACAGACTTCAGAATGCAAACAATGAAGAGCCCCCAGAATGACTAGTCTCAAACTACAAACCCAGATATCAAGACATTAATAGAGAGATTAAAAATAATTGAGGAGAGACGAGAGGAAAATAGGAAGGAGTTGATAACTGAGATAACAGTAGTAAAGAATACGGTGAATGAAATAAATAACAAACTGATAAGCATGGAAAGCGGAATTAGCCAAGCAAAAGAAAGAATCTCAGAGCTTGAGGACCAAAATATAGAACTCACCCAAACTGTCAAAAACATAGGAAAGAAGCTTTAAAAGACAGAACAAACCCTTCAAGAGATGAGCAATTACTTCAAGAGACCAAACCTTAGAGTAATTGGACTTTCTGAGGCAGAAAGAGAGACAGAGACCACCCTGGAACAAACATTTCACGAAATTATTCAAGAAAACTTCCTCATCTCATCAGTGCTGCAAAAATTCAAACACAAGATATTCAGAGAACCCCTGCAAGACAAAAAATGAGAAGACCAACTCCCAGATACATAATTTGCCTAAACAGAGTAGGTATAAAAGAAAAAATCCTAAAGGCAGCAAGAGAAAAAGGTCAGATTACCTACCATGGAAGACCAACTAGAATAACAGCAGACTTATCTACAGAAACACTTCAGGTTAGGAGAGCTTGGAGCCCTATCTTCAAAGTTCTAAAAGATAAACAATTTCAACCAAGAATAACCTACCCAGCCAAGCTAAGCTTCATCAGTGAGGGAGAATTAAAATCTTTTCCAGATATCAAATCTCCAAGAACTTACACTACTACCAGACCACCTCTACAAGAAACCCTTAAGAAAGTAATAACACAGAAGAAAAGGAAAAAAGTACAGCAATATTCTTCACAAGAATATAGGAAAAAGATTAAAAACACGCATGAACCAAACCAAAACTCAAAAGAAAGACAACAAACAAACAGGAACACCATCAATTCTATAAGAACCTCATGATAGGGATCAACTCTCACATTTCAATAATTAGCCTGAATGTGAATGGACTAAATGCACCAGTGAAAAGACATAGAATGACAAAATGGATAAAATATCACCAGGTAACAATATATTACCTCCAAGAGACTCATCTCACTAGACAGTTCACTCACAGACTCAAAGTAAGAGGATGGGAAGCAAAATTTCAGGCAAACGGAACACAAAAGAAAGGATGAGTCGCTATCTTAATCTCAGACAAAATACCCTTTAAACTATCAAAATTTAAAAAGATACAGAAGACCACTACATAATGATAAAAGATTCACTCTATCAACAAGAAACATTCATCCTAAACATATATGCACCCAACATAGGAGCACCAACTTGCATAAAGCAGCTTCTAGGTAAACTCAAAAAAGATATTGACTCTAACACTATCATAGCTGGGGACTTTAATACCCTACTCACAACCCTAGACAGATCATCAGGACAAAAAATCAGCAATGAGATCCAAAACCTCAATGTGACTCTTGAACAAATGGACTTAATTGATACCTACAGAACACTCTACCCAATGACCACAGAATATACATTCTACTCATCATCACATGGAACATATTCTAAGATCAACCACATCCTTGGCCATCAGTCAAGCATAAACAAATTTCAAAAGATTGAAATGTTACCATGCACTTTCTCGGACCACAGTGGAATAAAAATAAACATCAACACCAACAAGTTTCACCCAAAACCCACAAAGACATGGACACTAAACAGCATGATGCCAAACAACTCCTGGATCAATGATGAAATCAAAACAGAGATTAAAAGATAACTGGAAACAAATGAAAATGAAGAAACATCTTACCAAAATCTTTGGGATGCCATGAAAGCTGTAGTAAGAGGGGAATTCATATCTTTACAAATGTACATGATGAGCCGGGCTCGGTGGCTCAGCCTGTAATCCCAGTGCTTTGGGAGGCTGAGGTGAGTGGATTGCCTGAGCCCACGGGTTCAAGACCCGCCCGGGCAACTTGGCGAGACCTCATCTCTACAATAAATCAAAAATCAGCTGGGCATGGTAGCGCGCGCCTGTAGTTCCAACTACTTGGAAGGCTGAGGTGGAGGGATCACTGGAGCCCAGCAGGTCAAGGCTGTGGTGGCCAGAGCGGCCACTGCACTCCAGTCTAGGCGACAGAGTGAGACTCCAACTCAAAAAAAAACAACAAATGTACATGATGAAAATGGAAGGATCACAAATTAACAGCCTAGCAAGTCACCTAGGGAAGCTGAAAAAGCAAGACCGCCAAAACCCTAACTTCAGCAGAAGAAGCCAGATCCCCAAAATAAAAGCCAAATCCAGAACATAGAAGACAAAAAGATCATACAAAAAATCAACGAAACAAAAAGCTAGTTCTTTGAAAAGATAAATAAGATCAATGGTCCCCTAGCTAGACTGACCAAGAAAAAGAGAGAAAAAGCTCAAATAAACACAATCAGAAACACAAAATATGAAGTCACATCTGACCCATGAAGTAATACAAAAGACCATTAGAGACTACGATGTACACTTGTATGTAAACAAACTTGAAAACCTTAAGGAAATGGAGGACTTTCTGACATCACACAACCTGCCTAGGTTGAAATCGAGACCCTAAATAGACCAATAACAACCAAGGAAATTGACTATGTCATAAGAAAACTACCTACAAAAAAAAAGCCCTGGACCAGATGGCTTTCTATAAGACATTTAAGGAGGAAATAATACCAATCCTACTGAAAGTATTCCAGGTGATTGAGAAAGATGGAACTCTCCCCAAATCATTTTATGAAGCTAACATCACATTGATACCCAAGCCAGTTTATAAAGACCCAACAAAGAACGAGAACTACAGGCCAATATCTTTGATGAACATAGATGCTATAATTCTCAACAAGATCCTAGCAAACCAGATTCAACAACACATCTCAAAAACCATCCATCATGACCAAGTAGGCTTCATCCCTGGGATTAAAGTCTGGTTCAACATTTGTAAGACCATAAATGCAATTAAATACATAAACTGATGTCAAAACAAAAACCACATGATTATATCATTAGATGCAGAAAAAGCTTTTGATAAAATCCATCATGACTTCGTGATAAAAACCCTCAAACACCTAGGCAAACGTGGAACATACCTCAAAATAGTAAAAACCATCTATGAGAAACCCACAACCATCATAGTCCTAAACAGACAAAAATTGGAACTATTTCCCCTGAAAACTGGAACAAGACAAGGATGCCCACTCTCACCCCTCCTGTTCAATATAGTATTTGAAGTCCTGGCTAGAACAATCAGAAAAGAGAAGGCAATCAAGTGTATCCAAATAGGAAAAGAGGAAGTCAAATCATCTATCTTTGCAGACGACATGATTTTATACCTTGAAAACCTAAGAGAATCGGTCAAAAACCTCCTTGCACTGATAAAGAACTTTGGCAAAGTCTCAGGGTATAAAATAAATGTGCAAAAGACAATCATATCTCTTTACACCAATAATAAAC
This sequence comes from Cephalopachus bancanus, assembly GCA_027257055.1. NCBI lineage: Eukaryota > Metazoa > Chordata > Mammalia > Primates > Tarsiidae > Cephalopachus > Cephalopachus bancanus. The sequence continues at coordinate 11,260,481 of JAPVLO010000046.1, read as the reverse complement.
AAACAGAAACCCAAATAAAAAGCACAATCTCATTCGCCATAGCCACAAAAAAATGAAGTACCTTGGCATCTTCCTAACCAGAGACATGAAAGACCTTTAAAATGAAAACTACAAAACACTGCTCAAATAAATCAAAGATGACACAAACAAGTGGAAAAATATCCCATAGTCATGGATTGGAAGACTCAACATTTTTAAGATGTCCATTTTACCTAAGACAATCTACAGATTTAATGTAATATCTATCAAATTATCAGCAACATTCTTCTCAGATCTAGAAAAACAATACAGGCATTCATATGAAAACACAAACGACCAAGAATAGCCAGAACAATCCTCAGCAAAAAAAGCAAAGCAGGAGGTATCACACTACCAGACTTTAAACTTTACTATAAAGCTATAATAATCAAAACAGCCTGGTATTGGTACAAGAACAGACATATAGACCAATGGAATAGAATTGAGATTCCAGAACTAAAACCTCAATTTCTCGACCAACTCATCTTTGACAAAGCCTCCACCACCCACCACTGGGGAGAGGAGAACCTATTCAGTAAATGGTGCTGGGAAAACTGGCTGACCACATGCAGAAGATTCAAATAGGACCCCTATCTAACCCATACTAAAAAATTAACTCTAAATGGATCAAAGACCTAAATGTAAAACCTCAAACCATAAGAACTTTAGAAAAGGCAGGACCCACCCTTATGGAAGTTGGAATTGTGTTGGGAGCCAACATCTATAGCTACATGGCTGAGGCCTGTAAAGGCCCATCTAGAAGATCACCTCTGACATAGGATACCAGTTATACCTATAATATTGGTGTGTGATTAGTGACCAGTGTGTATACATGGCAGTAAAACTTATTTCTTTCTAGATATTTTCAAACTTCTATTTTCTGGTAGACTGGTGAGTCAGCTCTTGTTCCCTAAAGCAGTTTCCCCTAGAGCTAGGATTAGAAACTAAATTACCATAATAGTTATATTGCCCTGCCCCTAGCCAGGCAGAACAATTGCTTTTGTTTCGTACATGCCGAAACTGTCTGCTTCAGCCCAAAGCCATTAACATGACGGCCATGCATTTCCTTGCCTTTGTTTCATACCGAAACTCTGTTTGCCTCAGCCTGAGGCCATGTGGCCATGCATTTCCTTATTCAAGAGTGTGACAGCTACTATCTGATTTCTAGAGTAGACTTGTTAGGATAAAATATATACATATATACTTATAGTTATATTTTAGAGCATATTTGAGTAAATTTATGCTTGCTGTTTTGTTTCCTTTGGCTACATTATTCAAATATAATAGTTACTATACGATTTATAAAAGATTTAATGATAAGGTATTAGCTTAATAGGCTATAGCATAGTATTAAAGGTCAATCATTTTTCTAATTATTGACCTTTAATAGGAAATTCATTTAAGTCATGGCAAGGTTTTATAATTTAAGAATAAGTTTTAATCGTTATAGAATTACAGGACACTACGTTGAACCAGAATAGATTAATAGAATAATGGAGTCATTTAAGTAAACTTATAGATTATAGTATAGTGTTAAGTTGATAATATTAATCGTTGAGAATATTGGGAGTCAGTGAACTTGGATTTAACTTGGAAAAGTTTTTTGTATCAGGGTTTGAAACAAAGAGTATAATGTGAATGATTTATTGAACATTGTGGAGAACACTTTGAACAATCTGTATTGAAATTGTACACCTGTGAATTTAATGTAAGTTTTGTGAAGCACATCATGCATCATGGAATTGTAATTGTTTGCTTGGAACTTGCAAGTCTCGTGATGGTCTTGTGATGCGTAATTTGCATAAGAATTTGTACGCCCCCAACAAGTGATTATTATACTAATGGAGGGCATAGAAAAAGGTATATAAGTTGGAAGGAGTCCAAATAAAATTTGGCTTCAGTCCTAATCAGACTGTTCCCAGAAGAACTGCCTCTGAGTGGTCTCTTCTCGCCGTCCAGATTCTCTGGTGCGGGTCCTAACCCTACTCTTATAAGTCGGGGCTGGCACCCCGACAGAATTGGCATCCAATTCCTGAGCAAAATCTGAAATGCACAGGCCATAAGAGATAAGATAGACAAGTGGGATCTCATTAAACTGACAAGCGTTGCAAAGCCAAAGAAACATCAAGAAAGCAGGGAGACAGCCCAGAGACTGGGAAAAAGTATCTGCCAACTCCATGTCTGACAAAGACCTAACATCAAGAATCTACCAAGGAACTCAAATGCACTGGAAAGAAAAAAAAACAAACAACCCCATTACAAAGTGGGCAGAATATATGAGCAGACATTTCTCAAAAGAAGACATATGAGCGGCCAACAGATACATGAAGAAATGTTCAACCTCACTAGTCATCAAGGAGTTGCAAATTAAAACTACACTGAAATACCACCTAACTCCAGTCAGAATGGCAATTATCAATAACTCAAAAAATAACATGCTGGAGAGAATGTGGTGAAAAAGAAACACTTCTACACTGTTGGTGGGAGTGTAAACTAGTGCAGCCTCTGTGGAAATCAGTGTGGCAATTCCTAAAAGTTCTAAAAATCGACCTTCCATATGACCCCACAATCCCCCTACTGGGAATATACCCTGAAGAACTCAAATCACTCTATAAAAAAGATACCTGCACAAGTATGTTTATCGCAGCATTGTTCACAATAGCAAGATCATGGAACCAACCATGCTGTCCATCAAAAGAGGACTGGATTAAAAAAATGTGGTACGTATACACAATGGAATATTAAGCAGCCATAAAAAAGAACAAAATCATGAATTTTGCAGCTACCTGGATGGAATTGGAGTTTATAATACTGAGTGATCTCTCACAGAAACAAAGATCTGAGTATCACATGTTCTCACTCATAAGTGGATCTATTGTAATACTATAAGAAAAGAATTGACAGTGGCGGGAAACTATGGGGGGGGCAGGGAGGGGAAGGGAGGTGGGATTAACGGTAGTCAATATCTCTCTGGGGATGGGGGGCACACCTCATCAACAAGGGTACCTGCACAATGTATATTTGTATACCTAACCCTTAACTGTACCCCACAATTTAAAAATTAAATATATGCTATAAAAAAAAGAAAAGGATAAACAGTAGTGGGAAACTATGAGGGCCAGGGAGGGGGAGGTGGGATTAACAGTAGTCAATATCTATCTGGGGAAAGGGGGGCACACCTCATCACTAAGGGTACCTGCACAATGAATATTTGTATACCTAACCCTTAACTGTACACCACAATTTTAAAATAAAAAATAAATAAAATAGGATTCAAAAAAATTTTTTAAATTCAAAAATAAATAAATAAATAAAAATGTTTTTAGAAGAATGTAAAAACAAACAAAAATGAAATAATAGGGCTTCTTAGAATCTTAAGGGCATTGTCCCAGTGCAGTCTCCCTTGCTTAAGACAGAGGGCTTGTCTAGAGATATTCAAGTGTGACTTGTGTCTAATGGAAAGGATTATAGATTGATATTAAAAAGCTCCCAACATTTTCAAAGGAATTGTACCAATTTAGACTGAAAACAAGAGATGACACAAAATGAAGAGGTCTTTAAATTCCCAAAGTACTATGTGCAGGAAACAGGTTTAGAAAACTACTCAGCTTTAAGCATGTGCCATTTATTATGGAATAGTATTTAGACTACAGAATCAAGGGCACAGAGAGAGCCAATAGCCATGGAGATCAGCCCCCTAGGCAATAGGACAGAGCCCTAATCAAGGAACCCGCGGCATAAACCTAGCAGAATTCCAGAACAGATCTGAACAAGTAACTGCTGCATATTTCTCATTTTTTCTATTTTTGAACAGAATGTCTGAAGCAACTGCATTATGTTTGTCTCACTATTATATGCCAAATGTCTAAGGAACAGGAAACTCCTCTCTTCTCTTTATAGGTCTTCAGATTAAAAGGGATGATTCTCAAACATGTGTGCTCAAGGAATGGTACTACACCAAGGTGCCTTATCTGCATTTGGACCTGCTCTAGTGAATGAGATCCTGAACTTCAAGTTGATTCTCAAAGGGATGAAACTTGATGGACCTGGGCATAAGTGTATTTTGGATACTGGAGGACTGGAAATTGTTGTGGCCAGAGGGTAAAGTGGGGCAGAGGGTATTTGCCAAATATGAGCACAATATTTTCATTCTATGTACTTATATTATGATGTGATTTTTGACCCTTCTTCTATCAATAATAGGCTATCAAAGACTGCAAATAAAAATACGAGAAGTTTAAATAAATTTTTAGCATAAGTATAACTCAAATATTGCATGTTACATATTTAATACTAAAAAACATATTTGTTATTTACCTGAAATTCAAATTTAGCTAAGCATCCTGTACTTTATCTGGCAACTCTAGAATTCTTCCCTCCTTAAATCCTGGTGGGCTTGTGATTATGGCAGAAATGATGCTATGACTTCCAAAGCTAGGTCATTAAAGATGATACAGCTGCCTTGTTCTCTCTCTTGGTTCATTTGTTCTTGAAATATAGTCACCATGCTGTGAGCAAGCCCGAGTAGCCTGTGGAGGGGTCAACATGGGAAGAAATGGGGACTCCTGGCCAGCAACTCTGGCTACGATCCCAGGCAACAGCCAGTACCTACTTGCTAACCATGTGCATGTGTGAAAAGAGTCATCTTAAAAATGGATCTTTACTCCAGCCCGTAGGTGTAGAAAGATTCCAGCTGTGCCCTATAAAGCAGAAAGGAGCCCTCCCCGCCGGGTCCTACTCAGCTTGCAGATTTGCGAGCAAAGCAAATGGTTGTTATTGTGAACACTAAGTTTTAGGGTTGTTATGTAATAATGAGACAACTAAAAAAAGGTCACACATTTTATTAATCAGTGTTCTCCAAAAAAAAAAAAAAGAACTAATAGCAGGTGATTAGATAGGTAGGTAGGTAGATAGATAGATAGATAGAGATATTGATGCTCCTCTGCTTACAATGGGATTACATTTAGATAAGCCCACTGTAAGTTGCAAATACCATAAGCCAAAAATGATTCAATACAACTCCATAATTACCAATATCATCTCACTTTCCCAGAGGATAAATCCCAAAGGCCTTCATTTAACTTGTTCAGCCTTATTTTTTGTTGCTCCTCCATAGAATGTTCTGCCCAAGCAGTAAAATATCTCCTCACTTTTGATCAATCCAATGCTCATAACCTCCAATACTTTCCTTATACTATTTTTATATCATGGATGGCCCTTGCCTTATTCTATACTAGAAAAAAAATCTAATGCAGTTTATAGCACTCTGCTTAAGTATAATCATTAAAAGAAGGAAGTAACGTTTTTGTCTGCTCTCATAATAATGCTAGTTCCATCAAAATTTGCTAATATCCAACCTCTCTGTCAGCATGAGTCTCGGTAAATGGCTTGGTTAGATTTATAAGTACACCTTGTCTCACAATAAGGGTAAAAGTCACTTTATTGAATACAAATGTCCCATGATTTAAAAAAGTACTTGCAGTAATCAAACACTGAGAGCAATGGAAAAATTGTTGTAAAAGTTTCCCTATATATGGAATTCAGAGACAGGCTCGGTGGCTCAGCCTGTAATCCCGCACTTTGGGAGGCTGAGGTGAGTGGATTGCCTGAGCCTACAGGTTCGAGACCCACCTGGGAAACTTGGCGAGACCTCATCTCTACAATAAATCAAAAAATTAGCCAGGCATGGTAGTGTGTGCCTGTAGCTCCAGCTCCTTGAAAGGCTGAGGCAGAGGATCACCGGAGCCCAGCAGGTCGAGACTGCAGTGGCTGGGAGCCGCCACTGCACTCCAGTCTGGGTGACAGAGTGAGACTTCTACTCAAAAAATATATATATATATATATAATATATGGAATACAGGTAGCTGAAATATCTTTGGATTGTTGAAACCAATTTCCTAATACATATAAAATTGATTCATTCTAAAACTAAACAAGATATTCTTCTCTTTTCTACAGTACAGAAATCAATTTTATCTCTACCAGACAAAATTAATTTGCATTGCTATGAAAAATGATCATATGTATTGCAAGCTAACTTCTACTCCCATAGAAAGTTGATGGAAAAATCAGTCAAAACAACCACACCTGTTTACAATCAGGCAAACCCCTCAGTGTACATGAGACAACATCCAGCACTCCACTGAAAGGACACACATCAGTCTCTCCCATTTCCATGTCTTGAGCAATTTTCCCTGATAATTCCCATGAGTAATATTGCACAAATAAAATATTATGGAAGAAAAGAAAGCAGGGGTGATCTCTAGTTAGATAAGCCATAGCCAAAGAATGGAAAAAGAAAGAGGCAGAAATAAAGCTGATGTCCAACTAAAGTGCCATGGATGGGTACAACTGACCCCCTGCCAACTTATGATAGCTTCATGTCCAACCTCTTCTAGGACCTGTCACGGCAAACAACAACCCCAATTCCTATTTGCAACTTTCCAACAATTTCCAGACCACAAAAGTGTGCTCTACCATAGTCCAAGATGTGGTAGAGATTTTTTAACTGATTCTATTCAGTGCAACCTAAACCTAAGGTCATAAGACTTTGGCTCTCACTCACCACAAGACTTCCATACCAGGAAGCTGCCTTCCACTTCAGAGAGATTATGAGTGTCTTAAGAAGGTCATCACTATCTCTGCTGAGGAGCTTGGGCAGCATGCTGACACTGCCCAGAAAACTTATTAAAAACTAAACCCAAGAACAAATAGCATAGCTCTTCACTACAGGGAATACTCAGGAAGAGATTGGACATCCCAAGGCACTGACTTACATCCTTTATGACTCATGAATCATGACTACCTAGGCTGCTTGCTCAAGTGGGACACTGAATGCTCTCTGATGCTGTCTTTTCTCCTTTTCCCATGGTCCATCCTAGTTCCACCAAGATCCCCTACAGTTAGTCAGTCAGATCTTCTTCCATTCTCTGTAAGCCCTCCAGCCTAAGGAACTTTCCCAAGTTTCTTTTGCCATATAGTCTTCCAAATCTATAGTCTAGTCATTTTATTTTCTCCCCTTTCACTGAGAATTAGAGTTTTCAAGCAAGCAAGGATTGCCTTCTTTCTGTTTACTGCTGTGTCTTTCCTACCCTGCTGCAGAGAATGGATGGGAATGCCAACTTCACTGGAAGAGAATGGCCAGAGAACACACCAGGAACAAAAACAGATTAGCTAGTATTTCAAAAACATCATGCTTCAAACATTATTTCAAAAAGCATGGAGCTGATTTGTGATACCACTGACACAGTCAAGATGAGTGGCAACTTGGTGAACTCCATCTACAGCTGCAATTAGAGCAACTGCTTCTCTTTTAAGTTGCTGTTCATTCACTCATTTATTCATTAGTTTGCTCACTCAGTGATGTTAACACTTTGAAATGTTATCAAGTTTGTTAATTACTTTGAGTAAAGGAAGTGTGATGCATAAGATATCAAACAACAAAAGAGGTTAAACACATATCACTTTAGGAATGAACATAATATTGAGTCAACATAGGTCATAAGTTATATTGGATGAACTAGCTTTCAAGTTCAAATTGTCACTTTGAACTGAGCAAACACTTGTGAGTGATCATATGTATTGCAAGCTAACTTCTACTCCCATAGAAAGTTGATGGAAAAATCTCAACTGGCTGAAGAGCACTAGGCCTTTCAAGCAATCAATGGTGATGAAAAAAAAAAACTTTTACCTCTATGCAGGTAGAATCACATACACATGGCTCTGAATTGAACATCTGCTTTAGTAAAAGTATTCTTTCCTTCTGAGTACAAGTAAGGTAAGATATCAAAGGAGGAATAATTCAGTGAGAACAAAAGGTATTTCCAAAGAAAACTGGTTGGTAGATGGAGCCCAGGGTTAAAAAGAACTTTCTTGTTAGAATCTCAAGCATAGGGATTTGGAAAAACAGATAAAGAAGTCATGGTGAAAACTGCCATTCTCCCAACATTTACTATTTGTAGCTATTTTGATAATTTGATTTCAAAAAACAAATTTGTTTGCAAATTGGATATTCTGCAAATTTGTTTTTAAAAAAACTGGTGTTTTCTCCATAAAAATACACAAACATACTTTTTAGAAATGTATTCTATTTCATTGAAAATTGAGTTTGTTCTGCTATTGATACAGGCAATTTCATGTATAATCTATGGATCTCAGTTCCTCATCTGTAAAATAAGAGTTGGACCAAATGATCTCTACATATTCTTTTAGAACTAACGTCATACAAGTTCATCATTCAAGGGAATTTTGTAATTCAAGGAAACTCAGCACTCAAAGGATCTTGTGCTGGAAACAAGTGCTTTTGGTACAAGAGGTTGTTGGCCCTTTGACTTATCCTTTCCTCTTGATTTCCCTCAACTCTTGGGGTCTCTGGCTGATCCTTACTGCTGCCATTGTGCTGACTTCAAAAGGACTTTGAGCACCCTCAGGACACAAGTCCCTGTCTTGGTTCTCCTGATAAAACAAAAACATTTAAAATGGAAATAAAGTGAGTAACATGCATCTAGAGTAAATCGTCTGTACCTTATTCTTACTTTGTGATTCACTACAGGCGTCCCATTCGGATTAGGCCTCCATCTGCCTCCAGCGATAAAAGGTATCTTTGAACACATCTCGCCTAAAGGCATCCTTATGGAAACCTAGAGTCCACAAAACTCAAGCTCAGATAGAGTGAGAAAGGCCTAATTATTTCTTTCATCAACCAAGACCCACTTTACAGTTGTTCTTGTCTTACCTAACGACTTTGCTTCTTCTTAAGATGATAGACACCAAGAATGACCTTTTGGAAAGACTCCATCCTCACCTCCCTGCCCCCTACCACCAATTCAAGAGTCATGCCTGGCAGGACTCAACATTATAGCCATATTACATTAGAACAAAACACAGTAACCCCAGCACTCCTACAACAAACTATAGAGTGGTAGTGATATATTAAAAATAGACCAATATTATACATTTGGGTAATGGCTAGAATTCAGTTGTATCAGTCAAGATTAGAGTTGATGCATATAAGATAAAAACTGAAATAAGAGTAGATTAAGCAAAGTAAGTTATCCTTCAAGTAAGTTCAAAGGTACATAGTCCAAGGCTGGTGTGGCAGCGTCACTGTGTCAGTCTCAAAGACCTTCTGTCTTTCTAACTTACCATCTATAATGCAGGTGCTCATTATCAAGAAAACCTCATGGTCCAGGATGGATGCTGGAGCTCCAGGCAGTATGAAAAAATAGGAAAGAGATAAAGACAAAAAAGGCCAGTACCAGGTATGTAGCCTTTTTTTGAGAAAATTTCTTGAAAGTTCCATTCAGCATCTATTTTTGTTTCATTGGTCAGAGCTTGGTTTCTTGGCCACAAGAAGGCTGGAAATTGGGCGTGCTGACACACCAAAAAAAACCAGAACAAGGGAAAGAAGGGAGAATAGATGTTACATTGTAGGTCAATTCACCCTCTGCCTCTGCAAGTGTGTACAAAGTACAATGTGAGTAGTGGAGGGTACCTGAGACAAAGAGGAAAGACTTTACTGCAAAGGGAGCATTTGAACTAAAGTGAAAGGAACAAAAAAAATTAATTAGCATCCCCCGTTGGTGTAGAATATCCCAGGTTGCACACACAAGATGTGTGAAGACAGAGGAGTCAGAATCTCTGTGTGGTTTAGACTTCTGAAGGGAGAAGATGAGTCTAGAATGGGAGATGAATGTCAGACCATGAAGACCTCATAAGCTGGATAGAGAATGTGAGTTTCATCATGTAGATAAGAAGGAACTGATTATCAATTTTAGGCACGAGAATGATACCATCTAATCTTTACAACTGAAAGATCTTTCAACACTTACCCTGGGATATGCTTATCAGCAAGTAATACAATGGGGATTCTGTCTCATCTCAAATGGTTCGCCCCACTAGAGAGTTACCAACAGATGCTTAGAACAACTCTGGTGATGAGGGGAAAAGGAAGGAGTAGAAAGCCAAATAACTGAGATTTTCTTGCAAAGACATCACAAACACGCCAACAAACCCACTCCAAATCTGCAGAAGTCTAACAGGAAACATTGGGGCTCTAATAAAGAAAGAAGAAAACAAATTAAGAGTTGGATTAAAAAGTAACAGACTTAACTCTAATCTATTCTTTTGTCCTGTCTTTTATAGATCAGTCTCCTCCCCCAACATACACTTAAATCCCATCTCACCCTTAACATAATGGAGAACCAATTTTTTAATCAAAAGCTATTTTTAGGATCAAAGAGAAACATGTTTTTAGGCGGGTAGTGTGTTAGTTATATCTTATAACATCATATGGTGCAGAGTATTCAACTAAAATTAGAGATGCTATTCACTGAAAATCTCAAAAAAATCAAATGTCTCTAAATCTGAGGCAAAAGGGGAATTGAATCTTTTTTTCTTCTAGGATATTTTTCTCAAGTACCAGCGGAAGTGCTAATGAGAGACAGGCCTCCTTGCCATCCAGTGACAAATGTAATAGGTCACATGAAACCACAGAAAATGAGTCTATTTTAAAATGTCAGTTACAACACTAAAGGAAAACTCAGTCTTGTATTTTTTCCTCTTGATCATGGTCTAATAGAGACAATTCAGAAATGATTTCTTCTGAACTTGGTGATATTCATGATTGAAATAGTGTTGCTAATGATAACAATGTGTAGAATTATTGCATGTAAAGTACTAATAATGCAAATCATATGGTCTGTAGTTACAGTTCCCCTACAGATTATTTTTTTCTTAGGAATCCTTGATTTCACCGAGATTAGCATACTGAATCTCAGATTTGCAGTAACAAATAGATCATTTGGATTTATAAGAACAAAATTAGACAATTTACCAAATTTTCACATATGCCAGTTTTGTCATGTAAAATAAGGATAATATAATGCAGAGAGTATTAAACCAAAAATACTTTTCAAATATTTTTGGCATTTGCTTAGATCGCTCTGTGAGATCTGTTTAAACAATTGTAAAATTATATGAGTACTTACTAAATCAAAGACACAACTCTTAATCTTCAGTGTCAAAAAAATGATGCTGACTTTGGAATCTTACATATTAAAAGACACTTGACTTCTTGACTATGTTTTTTTAAGGTGTTGGAATATTATTTCCGTATTTAGAATAATTTGTTAAAAATTCATCTTTGGATCTCAAACTGTATATCTGGTAGTTACTAGAAATTATTTTTCTTCTCTGTGAGACAACATTTATTTTTATTTTCCTTTTTATTTGCACAAATTTGTAGGGTACATATGCAATTTTGTTACATGCATAGATCATGTAGTGGCCTATCAGGGATGTTAGGGTATTTATCACTCAAATAATGTACATTGTACCCATTTAACCAATTCCTCATCATTTTCCCCTTCCCCACTCCCCCATCTTTTTGAGTCTCCACAATCTATCATTTTACTCTTTAAGTCCACATGAACATATTTTTTTTAGTACACACTTATAAGTAAGGACATATGATATTTGTCTTTCTGTTCCTGGTTTGTTTCACTTAAGATAATGACCTCCCTATTCAGAAGAATTTTTTTTAATTATCCAGTTCCATCTACATTGCTATAAAAGACATGATTTTATTATTGTTATGACTGAATAGTACTCCATTATACACATATATCACGTTTTTCTTTATCCATTCATCTGTTGATGGACACTGACATTAATCTCATAACTTTGCAATTGTGAATAATGCTGCAATAAAGACAATAAACATAAGTGCAGTAGATTTCCTTTTCTTTCTTTCTTTTTTTTTTTTGAAATAGGATTTCACTCTGTCACCCAGAGGTTGGTCACTGCTCACTGCAGCCTCAAACTTCTGGGCTCAGGCAACTCTCCTCCCTCAACCTCCGGAGTAACTGGGTCTACAGGTGCATGCCAACACACACAGTTAATTTTTCTATTTTTTGTAGAGATGGGGTAACATTTTGTTGCCCAGGCTGATCTTGAGTTCCTGGCCTCAAGCGATTCTTCTGCCTCAGCTTCCTAAAGTGCTGGGATTACAGATGTAAGCCATAGCACCTGGCTGCAGATTTTGTTTTGATATATTGATTTCTTTTTATTTGGGTAGAATGGTAGTTATATTTTTAGTTCTTTGAGAAATTCCCATACTGTTTTCCATAAAGGCTGTACTAATTTACATTCCCACCAACACTGTATAAGAGTTTCCTTTTCTCCATATTCTCACCAACATCTTTTATTTTGTGAGAGACAACTTTATATAGATGCATTATGCTACCATGATTATGGGTAATTCCCACTGGTTTTAAGGAGAAATATGATGAGAATTTTTAAATGGCAAATAAGAAAATAAAATGTCCTTTTTTCATATTAGTGAATTTTCTAGAACCATATCCTAAAGTTGATGGGCATAGAGCTATGAGAGTTCCACATACACAAAAAAAAAGTTGTAATAGGGGAGCATTTTTGACCAAAGACTTGGCATCAAACAAATCATGACTATGTCCACAAAAGTGTCATAAAACAAAAACACAACTATAAATTTCTATAATTATTTAAATAGCAAAAATTATTTCAAATTCCATAAAATGTACTTATATGTTATTTGTTCAAAAATATTACCACATCATATTTAGATGTACACTATATTTTATATTATGTATAATATAGTATACAAAGGAACATATAAAGGATACATGCTTATATGCTTAATGTGTGCTTTATCAGACAGTTTGGGTAACTTGAGCTGCATTAAAAACAACCCCAAAATCGCAGCAGTTTGCAGCAACAAAGATTTCTTTTTGCTTCCATTACATCCTTCGCTGGATGGTTATACATCTATTCCTCGTCTTCTTTATTCTGCAACACAGGACAAAGGAGCACCTCAATTTGGGACTTGCTGATTTCAGAGCAGAGTGAAAAGAGGAATGGCAGAATTTCACAATGACAGAATCCCACAATGGACCATTTTGTCACTCCATTGTCCAAAGCAAGTCACAAGGCCAAGCAAGATGACAATAGTGCACAAAATACAATTTCTCACTGGGAAGGGCAAAAAATTATTAGGAATGATTTTATTGTTTAAGAGACTTCTTGAAAACATTTGTCCAAAGGATAGATCACTCAATTATCACCTTCACAGGACAATAATTATTCCACTTGAACTCTTGTTTATCAGATGACTGTTTACTCATTAGTACCTCAGAACATGGGACATAAGAAAAACAAAGCTCAGAGGAAAATTTATAACTGAAAACTTTATATTTACAAATAAAAATCAAGATAGAAAATAAGAATCCAAGGAAAGGAGAAGGAATTACAAATAGAAACACAGTTGATGATTAATTTTAAAAGAGAAACTTCTACAGCTAATACACAAGCATAAGAACTACTTCTACCATAAAAAATCCTAAAAATATATATACATTAACCACTGGGTCATCTGATCAAGCAGGGCAACGAGAGCTACCACAAAAGTACAAAAATTGGAAATGATAATGGAATAAGCACAAATAGAAAGAAAATGAAGAGATTCATAAGCAACTACTTTAAAACATGTGCCTGAATTTAAAAAGTAACTTTTAAACTTTTTAAGAAGATATAAATTATGGGTAGTTCCAATATTATTTAATTTTTTCCAAAGGATTGAAAAATAAAGGAAGGAAAACTTTCAAGTTCTTTTTATGAAACTTGTGTAATATTGATAAAAATTAATCTTACTTAAGAATATGAGCATAAAACCCTACATAAAATATTAGCAAATGAAACACAGAAACATATTAAAATGTTTCCCTATATGGGTTCTGAAAAAAACTGAGAAATAGGACCAAGAATAAAGCATCTAGAGAACAATAAAAACAACAATGTCACCTGTATTTCTGATAAAGGTTATACTAGGGTTCATAGCTAGTATGAAAGTCAAAAGGGCCTGCAAAGTGAACCCCAGAATTAGACAGACTTATCCATGTAGTCACAGATAATGTTCTACTGGAATGGAGATTTGCCCAGGTTATTCTCATATTATGGGGTGGTGAGGGGGGCAAAGACCTCCTACTCCCTACAGGAAGCTACCCCCAAGAAGAAGAAAACAGATGAGTCAAGCATTCATATTTTATTCTTCCAAACTTTACATGTCAGGCAAGTCACTACACTTTCTTTAAGGCATAGTGAGTAAGAGATTGAGAGAGGCCAGGATTGAAACACTAACTGAAGTTCTTCACCATGGAAAGACACGGTGGGAGTGGAAAATATGTTCCAGTTTGTTTTTGTTTTTCATTGCTTGTTTGTTTGTTTAATTCATTCTGTTTAACCACATGCCTATGGTATATATCCTTCAAGAGATAGACCCCATTCAAAGAGTCCTGCTCCTACCCTCAGCAGGCTTTTACACCAATAACTGTTCTTTGGGTGTCCTTCAGAGACTGCTAATGGTCTAAGATAAAAAATGAACTGGCTCAGAAGAACACATTGTGATAAGTTCAAGGCCATGCTGTGCTCAAGGCTGAAATTGTATTCTCCATTCTGTTTTCCATTTTAAATTTTGTCCTTTCTGTGCTGTCTCAAATAGCCCATCAGAGATTCTACAATGAGATTAAATGACAACATTAAGGTACTCCAACAGCAAAACACACACCCTTATTGTTATACTAGAAGCCTCAGATTAGAACCGTGAGGATGCAGCCAGCCAAATTCATTTTGAGAAACTGAATATGCACTGGATATTAGAGTATTTTAAAGAGTCATTGTTATTATAATTTTGTGAGTTAATATAATTATATTGTTCTATTTTAAAAGTCCTCATCTGTTAGTGGTTTTTACTGAGGTATTTAAGGTTAAGATAATACGATGGGAGGGTAGAGATGGCTGATGAAGACATCCAACAATTGCAGTTCTTAGCTGAGAAACCTATATAGAGGAGTGGATATAGATCTTTGGGGGTTAACCTGAAAACTCAAGCTGAGGTCTATCACAGTCACCCAGGGATATGAAGGATAGACAGTTCTAAGCTCTGGACACCTCTAGAAGCAGCTGGGACAAGACAGCAGGAGAATGCCTTTAGAGATAAAAGGGGTGAGGGAAAACAACTGCTTTTCTTCTCTATACACTTCACACAAACCTCTGCAGTCTCAACCAAGGGAGAGACAGCCCAGGCCCTCTCCACTGCACTCATTCCACACAGGCTGGGCACAGGGGGCTCTCCTAAATAGAGACAGAGTCACTGGCAGGAACCACAAGTAGCCAGGGCACCCCAGTTCTCAGGAGCTCCACCACTCCAAAGTGACTCAGTGGAAAATACCATGCAGAATGGTCTGCACAGGTAGGTACTCCCCCTCCCTCCATTTCCAGCATCCAGCAGGCTAACAACCACTTCATTTGGAGGAACTTTCACTGGCTCCAGTAGCCATTGCCACCAGGTCAGGGCTACAGATGTGGCTTGCCCTCAGGCAACTGCCATTGTTGCCACAGTCCCTCCTACAAAGCAAAATGGGAACTTAGAGGCGGTGTCGCCACCCACCTGCCTACACCCCACTACTTCCTTTCTACCCCTAGGTCCTTGAATGGGGCAGTCTAGCCCAGACAGGAGGAGTCCACTTCAACCCCAAGAGCACCTGAGCCAGAGTAGAGCTGCAGGGCCCAACCTGGCCACCTACCAATCATGCTGACGAGGTATGTGATGTGGGGGAGAGGCCACTGGAGCTTTAGCTAGGGCTCCAGACAACTGTGCTGGCAGGAGGGAAAAGCCTGTGAACTAGAGGAAAGGTCTCACCCCATTCCCACCGAAGGGCACCAGTGAAGCAGTTCCAGAGGGTCTCCCTGTAGTTTCCGACCCTTCCTGCCACCTATGCTCCCTCCACAGACCGACCAGTGGGGGGAGCTAAGGCAAAGTAAAAAACCAAACAAACAAACGCAAACAGCCACCCCAACAGTAGCAATCTTATCTAATATTAAAATAACAAACCAAAAAATAAAAAGAGAAGCTTATGCCCGCACAGATGAGGAAGAACCAGTGAAAAAACACCAGCAATCTCCAAAGCCTTAGCAAGTCAACACTCTCAAAAGGTCTTCAGAGAATCCAAACAATGTACCTCATCCAGAACAATCTTCAAAACAAAAAAAAGCAACAACAACAAAAAAAATCAAAACAGACATGGAATTCGGATTATGGATGGCAAAGACACTCAACGATCCTCAAGAAGGTGGACACATGAATCATCCAGGCCATAAAAACAGCGCAGGAAGTGAGAACTGATCTGGCCATTATAAGAAATCTGAACTTCTGTAAATGAAGAATTTTCTCCTGGAATTTCAAAGCACAATAGCAAGCCTCCACACCAGAATTGACCAGGCAGAGTAAAGATTCTCAGAGCTTGAGGCTCAAACTATTGAACTGACCCATTCTGACAAAAAACAAGGAGAAAAGACAAGAAGAATGAGCAAAGTCTCCGAGAAGTTTGGGATTATGTAGAGAACAAATATATTGTTGATTGACATACCTGAAGGAGAAGAAGAAACTGAGAATACCCTAGAACAAGCCTTCCAAGAGATCATCCAAGAAAATTTCCCCTATCTCACTAGAGAGGCAGCCATGCAGGTGCAAGAGATTAAGAGAACCCTTGCAAGGTATTACACAAGAAGACCATACCCAAAGGCACATAATAATCCATCTCGCAAAGGTGAACATGAAGAAAATGTGCTAACATCCATCAGAGTGAAAGTACAGACGACCTAGGAAGAACCATCAGAATTGCAGCAGACATCTCAGCAAAAACCCTACAAGGCCAGAAGGGACTGTGGTCCCACGTTCTTAAAGAAAAGCAACTCTCCCTTCCACCATAGTAGGACACAGAGAGTGGAACTATCCATGAGCCAGAGAGTGGATCATCACCAGACACTGAATCTGCCAGCATCTTGATCCTGTATTTCCTAAACTCCGGAAGTATTTAAATAGTCAAATAAAATCAAGCTAGGTAATCATGTAAGAAGGTGGACTCCATCCCTATGAATGTGTTTGCTGTCAGGGACATGCGATGGGAAGGCTGATCAATCTGTTGCAGCAGTCCCAGTCTATTGCACAGACACAGAATATCTTCAGGAACTACCAGAATCCTCTGGTGATCATGGCATTAATGTTACTATGATCTAGATGGCTTGGATGGTTATTGCAGTGATCTCATTCTTACTGACACCTCCTAATCTAAGAGGATCTAACCTGCCTGGAAAGCCAACCAGTCCACATAATGGACAAGATCCACCAGCCCCTCCTGTGAACTATCTTCATGATATGAGAAATGAAAATAGTTAACACTTTGCACGACCAAATGAATGAAGATGACCAGAGTAATCTTAACCCTTTTAGAATTGTTTTTCTGTTTCTTGTCAACCTTTTTAGAACTGTTTTGCCAACTTATTTTTGCATCCTGTGTTATCACCATTCCTATTTACAGTATATTTGAGTAAATGATTATATTTTTAAAAGTTACATGGGACTTTTTTGGTTGTCCTAAACTTAAACATTCCACTCACTTTGTTTGTAACCGTGATCATAATTTTTGTGATGATTTGTGCACTGATTGAAGGAAGTTTGAGAGCTCTGCCTTTAAATATTTTGAATAGTTTTGGTAGGTTTTTAAATTGCTTTTTCATAAGGTATTTATAAAGCTATTTGGGGTTGTCTGGGACTATATGAAAGAAAATTAGAATCACACTGCATTTACATTTACCTTGGTAGTTAATTTGTTGGTGGCAGTTTTCTCCAGTTCTTGGGACCGTGGCAGCTTGTAGAATATTTTACAAATTATAGCTGAAATCTGTACCATCCGTTACAATGGGCTTATGTGGCTAGAATAAAAGAGAAAAAATTAAATGGCTGTTTACTAAATGTTTATTCCTGTTAAAAATGTCTAATATTAAGAAAATTTTAAACATGATTGATAAATATGGTGGATGATTTACAGTCCATTATATGAATGTGTAAGCCATTGTACAGTAGCCTTACAAGATTCATGAAAAAAGAAAAAATTAATTACTTCTGTCTTTGCCCAGTATAATCTATACAATAATAATTTCAGCTGCAATTTATTTTTAAAGCAAATGCCTCTCAGGAAACTTCTTTTCTGTTCTAACACTTCCCCCCATTAAAATGAAAATCTTAAAAGCTGTTTTAGGGGCTGTTAGGTAATTTACTTCTGAATGCCTCTTTACTTGCTTCTTTATTTCTTTTGTTATCCTTCTGACTTATACAAGTTTTTAATGAATTATTGGTTTACTCCCAGGGAAATAGAAGAAAATGAGAAACAATCAAGGATCTTTTTCTCACCCTGTATCTCATCCCTGTTTAGTGATGGGATGGATTGGGGTGGAAAGGGATATTAATATAAGTGAAGTTTTTAAATGTATAAAAAAGTGTCAGTTTTGCTAAGTTTGAAAAAGAGTGAAAGCAAATAGTATCAAGAAATGTCCGCATGACCAATGTGGTTATGGAATTTTTTTCTATCAAGCGATTACAGATGATGTATGGGGGCTGGAAGATGTTTTGTTATCAAGTAAGGATTTTCTTTTCCTTAGGTCAGTCTAGCTATTCACTGTGTCCCACTGGGTAGATCTGAAAAATTACTCTTATGAATTGAATAAACATCACTCTACTATTTAATAGTCTCTGATACAATTGTGACATTCATAGGGTATTTTTCCCCTTTATTATGATTACCTTCTAGACCATGAACATTGTAAGGGTATTCGTTCATTATATAATCCAATATTGACTGCTTGAATTCCTCCTTGTGCACCTTGATTTGTGCTCAATTTTTTGAAATAACATAACCAACTCTTAATTACTTGTGCTAATAGAAGGGTAATGTAACACCGGTAAGTTAAATCCCAAATAAATGAACACCACAGGGTAAAGGCTTTTCCTCTTGCTGTAGCCTATTGGAACCAAAAGCAATTCTCAATTATTTGGGTGAGCCATAAATATAGTGACTCTATCAGTATCTTTGCCTAGGATTGTCTTACTAGCCTCTCCTACTATACTCCTAGAACAGATACTAGGATATTTGGGCAAGGCTTCAAAATTCAAGAGGTAAGGGCAGAAAAAGGAATACTACAGTGATTTAGCTCTTTTTATGCCATTCTGGCCCTTTCCTCTACATAATATACATCTCCTACTTAATATACCTATATTAGCCTTTTCCTACATACATTCTCTGTTTAGTTAGGAGCAAATGTTCTTAGTTAAGTATTTAGTCGTGGGGTTTTTGCTTGTGAAATTTTTATGCATTCCTGAGACAGCATACTGCACACTAGTAACTTATGTTATTCTATTTAATTCCTAAAATTTCTACAGGTGGCCTTTTTATTGAGCACACTCTTAAATCATTCCTTGGCTTGTTAAACATTCACATTCACCTGAACTGTGGCTACAAATCTTTTTTTTTTTTTTTTTTTTTTGAGTCGGAGTCTCACTCTGCCACCCAGGCTGGAGTGCATGCATGCTCATGGCCACCACAACCTCGACCTGCTGGGCTCAGGCAATCTTTTCACCTCAGCTTTCCAAGTAGCTGGGATTACAGGCATGCACACAATGCCTAGGTAATTTTTGTTTAATTTATTATAGAGATGAGGCCTCACCAAGTTGCCCAGGCTGGTCCTGAGCCCCTGGGCTCAGGTAATTCTCTTGCCTCTGCTTCCCAAAGTGCTGGGATTACAGGCGTAAGCCACTGTGCCTGGCTTGCTTTTTGCTTTCTGTGTGGAAAAAGCTAAGATTAAACTTATAATAGTAAAAGATTGTATCACATTATCTATCCAAGCACTATCCAATGGTCAGCAAGTTCTATTTTACAACTTGGTGAGATTTTCCAAAATAACTACTGAATACTGCTATTCCATGGTTACTTTTAGTATGTGATGTGATAGTGTTTATAGAATTATCAATATCTTAAATTTTCAAAGGAAACTTGGAAATCTATCACTCTAAATCAAAGTCTGTCACTCTAAATAAATATATGCTCAAATTTTACCAACTTGGTTAACATGCAAAACAGCAACTTGAAGAAGGAAAAATGAAGAGAGTGTACAATTAATTGGTTAAGTTCTTGTCATTGCAATAGTAAATTTAGTCTTCTTATAACATTTCTAAGTGAAAAATTATATGTATTTGTTACCATGACTGATGATTACTTTGTTAAAAGCAAAAGTAGTCATGTGATGTACTACATGTTAATCACTGTTTTTATATGTTTGAATCATGCCAAACCATACCCAGAGGAACATAAATCACGCTACCAAAAAGATACTTGCACGTGTATGTTCATTGCAGCACTATTCACAATAGCAAAAACATGGAACCAAACCAGATGCCCATCAAAAGTGTACTGGATAAAGAAAATGTGGTACATATAAGGAGGGACCCCCAAAAACATAGAATTTTTTTTAAGGACAGGCCCTTTGTAGTGCAGGCTTCCCCCATGAGGTAAGTGTTCTAGAAACACATCGGCATCATTGTATCAGCTAGCGTTGTTGTGAGAGGCTGCATTTGGTGTTATGAATGAATTTTTTTGTGTTATGAAGATTCTTTCAACACATTTGTCCATTTTATGTTTGGCAATTTATAAGTGCACCTGCCCACACTGTGCTAAGTGTTCAGCAGTTTTTGACCAAAAACG
This sequence comes from Cephalopachus bancanus, assembly GCA_027257055.1. Classification (NCBI taxonomy): domain Eukaryota; kingdom Metazoa; phylum Chordata; class Mammalia; order Primates; family Tarsiidae; genus Cephalopachus; species Cephalopachus bancanus. The sequence continues at coordinate 11,239,836 of JAPVLO010000046.1, read as the reverse complement.
GTATGATCCCTGTGCTCCACTCTCCCTATTCACCCAGTCTCACCCTAAGTAACTTCTTTTTTGTTTCCATAGATGAAAAGAGTCCTCTAAGGGAAATGTTTGCTGATGTAGAGTGGATGAAACAAAAAACGGCAGAAGCACTAAAAGGCATCAAAATTGATGAGCTCAAAAACTGTTTTAACCAGTGGAAAAAGTGACTCAATAGGTGTACTCCATTGCATCAAATGGAGAGTACTTTGAAGTTAACTGAAGTTTAAATATGTAAGAATAAATACACAATTTTTTATAAATAAATTTCAGTTTTGGGGGGGTTAGAACACTATGCAGCCATAAAGAATAAAAAAATCATATCCTTTGCAGCAACAGGAAGGCAACTGGAGACCATCATTCTGTTTTTCTTTTTCTTTTTTTTTAGTTGGAGTCTCGCTTTGTAGCCCAGGTTGAGTGCAGTGGCATGCTCAGGACCACTTCAGCCTCAACCTGTTGGACTTAGGCGATCTTTCTACCTCAGCCTTCCAAGTAGCTGGAACCACAGGTGCACACCACCACACCTGGCTATTTTTTTTTCTTTATTGTAGAACTTAGGTGTCGTCAAGTTGCATTCATTTTCTTTTTCTTAATCTTAAGAATGGTCTCCAACCCCTGGGATCGGACAATCCTCTCACCTCTGCCTCTCAAAGTGCTGGGATTATAGGTGTGAGCCACTGTGCCCAGCTGGAGACCATCATTCTAAGTGAACTATCACAAAACAAAAAACTAAATGCCACATGCTCTCACTCATAAGTGGGCCCTAAACACTGGGCGTGCGAGCTCAAAGACAAGAATAACTGACACTGGGCACTACCAGTGGAGAGGGGAAGGAATGGCGGATAGGGGACACACAACCACCCATTGGATGCCATGTCCCCTACTTGGTGGTAAGAGGGCTCACTTGAGGCCCAAACCTCATCTTCATGCAATTTACTTATGTAAAAAATCCTCACATGTACTCACAGGGTTAAAATAGATATGAATAAATAAATAATGTCTAAAATTTGAACCAATCTAACCCAAACTAACAAAACTAACAAAGACTGTCAAACTAACAAAAACTGTCATGTGAACATAATACAGATGTAATAAGTGAAGTATCTTGAGAGCTCAGGGGCCTACATCTGCCTGGGAAACTTAGGACAGTGATATTTTGAGTGTCAAAAGATGTGTAGAAATTTTCTGGGCAACTGGAGTAGAGTTATCACGAAAGAGAATACTATCCTAGGTAGATAGCATAGGCTATGTAAGGGCACAGAGGTTTGGAAAAGCATGATGAAATAGACATAAAGAACTTCCGGGTAATTCTGCAATAAAAACTGTGCACAACCCTATTGAAAACATTTGCGGTAAAAGTGTCAGTAGTCTTGGTTGTACAGAGTTGAAACTAGTCAAATTTTATTCACTGGATCATGCTATCAGACTGTCTTCTCATCTAGGATACAACTTCTCTCTCCTTTATGCAGATACTGTCCTTCAAGGCAGGACTCAAGAATTTCCTTCAGTCAAAGGCCCTTCTTACCCATTTATAACTTATGGGACTCTCCTTGTTCTAACTATTCAGTTTTGCTCTTGATGACGAGCTGATCAACAGAATCAGCACAATTTTATATGGGATAATCTCATCTCCTTGACTAGAAGGAGTTATCTCAAACCAAGCCTAGCTCAACGCTTAGGATGTTACAGGATGTATCTTGTGGTGCATTCTCCAGCCATAGGGAAAAGGTCAGACATGGGCTGTCCAAAAGTTAATGTATCTACTTAATTCCCACAGATGTTTTTTGAAGTTGATATCTTAATTCTACTATCTTGGGAAAAATACACATTAAAAAATAGAAAGAAAAGAAAATGAATGCTGTTGCCCAATCACTTGGAAATTTTAGAAAAAAGTGGTTGACTCCAGAACTAAAAGTTGGATGCTTTAATAATATTGAGAATTCAACATTTGTTAAAGATTGTTTAACTGTCCATTTCAGTTAAGAATTCTAAAGGAAACCATACATGCAAACGGGATCTAAGAATGGATTTGAACTCCGCTAATGATATGACTACTTTTTGGTAATTATGAACTAAACTGTGGAAAGGCAGGCAAACATGAGACCTTTTCAAAGGTATCCAAACCCAAGAAAGCAAAAGTGTAACAGAAACCATAATAGTATCTTGGCAATGGCTAGTACTCTGAAGCTTGAGACCTACCTAGCAAATATCATTCACTTATTTTCAAAGTAGAAATGGTCTGAGCCTTTATTTAGTTGATATTTTAGTTTCCTACAGCTGCTGCAATAAATTATCACAAACTTAACAAATTTGCACTTAAAACAACACCAGTGTATTATTATCCTACAGTTCTGGAGGTCAGAACTAAAAAAAAAAATCAGTTTTAATGGCTAAAATCGAGATGTTGGCAGGCCTGCATTCTTTCTGGAAGCTCTAGGGGAGAATTCACTTCCTTGCATTTCCCTGCAATTAGCTGCCTGCATTCCTTGGTCTGTGGCCCTTTCCCCCACCTTCAAGCCAGCAGCTTAGACTCTTCCAATCTCTCTTTTTGACTATGATCAGTGTTTCCACCATCACATCTCCTTCTCTTGCCCTGCTTCCAACATCACAGTATTTTCTGATTCTGAACTGCATGCCTCCTTACATGAGTCTAGTGGTTACATTAGGTTCACCTGAATAATTCAGGATAATATTCCCTTCTTAAGATCCTTAACACATAATTTTTTTTTTTTAGTTGGAATCTCACTCTGTTGCCCAGGCTGGAGTGCAGTGGCACGCTTACGGCCACCACAGCCACGACTGCTGGGCTCAGTGATCCTTCTGCCTCAGCCTTTCAAGTAGCTGGAACTACAGGCGCATGCTACCATGCCTAGCCTATTTTTTGAGTTATTGTAGAGACGAGGTCTCACCTAGTCGCCCGGGCTCGTCTCGAAC